>OX376712.1:20262044-21545794 GCA_947389935.1 Agrilus cyanescens | reverse complement strand
CATACCTTATTCTCAGCCGCCTGTATGATTGTCACTCAGTTAGCCATGAAGAAAACGATTGCACTATTCTAAAAGTAAAACATCTTTGTCTATCTCATCTAAAGGTCGAATATTCTGGAATACGCCGACTATTAAAATGTCTTAGTTAAGAATTTAATCAACTAACGAGCCTAGTTTCGACACCCAGGATGGTATCGTTTAATCAGTTTAATTTTGATAACCTCGGACTCTAAGGAAACAATTGCGCGGCCGGAACGGGTGGTTACGTTAGACTAGATAGGTTGCCTATATTCTATTGTAAGGACAAGCACGTAGATTTAGATTAGGTGTTAAGTTAGGTTAGGAAATTATAACGTAACCTTTTTACTCCTATCGAAAAGCAGCAATACCTACCCATCACCATTTTTTTTAATAAAACTAAATTCATTCATTTAAAGGTTTATTAAAAATTAACTCGTGTAAAATTACAAAATATTCTTTCTTCAATAATAATAACATTAATGGTTACTATTAAGTACTACTTAAACTTTAATAAAATCAATACAATTCCTGAAAAAAGTACTTATGTATTCTCATTTGTACTATCCACTTAAACATTTTTAATTATAGAAATAAATTTGCTTTAGGTAAAGGTAATATATTATAAAAATAATTTTGGAAATATTTCTTTAACAGCATTCTATCTTAACAAAATAAAATGCTTAATGTATAGGTAACAATAAATCATTGAATCAATTAATCGATTAATCGATTGCTAGTTGTCTGAAGCTTCCTTGGATTCCAAGGCCATCTTCGAGTGCACATGCGTGGATTACACTACTAGGAACTGTTGCCGAAGCTTTCACATTTTCTTGATTCTGAAACCATTCGGCATGGGCAAGAATGCATTTGGTCCATCTAGATGTTAGTTCTTTTAAACTTCCTTCCGTACCACAATATTCAACCGGAAGTATATCTTTGGAAACATGTTGGAGTAACGTTTCCGATGTCTTATGGACAATAAACTGAAATAGTACAGGAACGGATTCAGTATATGGAAATTATTGACGATGAGTTGGGCTAAGTTATGATATTACTGTAAATCTATGAGAATATTCGAGAATGATTTAGAATCTTCTAGGGTTTTCGAGAGTGATCTAAAATGTTCCAGAAAATCTGGAATGTTCTAGAACTCCTCGAAGATGATTGAAAAGGTTAAAGAATGTTCTACAACATTTCAGGATGATCTAGAATTTTTGAGAATGATACTTGCGTTTAACTAACATAAAAAAATAAGGCAACAACGGGCACTGCAGCTGGTGGTCCAAAAAAACAGTTTACTCTGAACTTACTCTGTTTCTAAGCTTCTCCTTCAGCAAACCTTTTGTGAACTGAAGTAATCGCTCTCCTAGTGGGGAGGCATTCACAATATGCACTTTGTGTAGCCGTTGGGGGTATATGTTATGGGCTAACATCACAGCCTTTTTCACTAATGGTGAAATAAACCTAACACAATGTTCTGCACTTAGTCCTGCAGTATCGTAAATAAATACGTCTCCAGCAATGGGTTGTTCTTCTGCAGTCCTGATGTCAGCTGAACAAAATTGAAATACTTGTGCCATTAAAATTAGAAATACAATTAGTGGGAGAAGGAGAAGATTCTATGAGCGTCGAATCAGCTAATAGTTGGAAAATTAGTAGGAGAAGGAGGAGATTCAATGAGTGTAGAATCAACAAAAAATATATTCTGCGACTGGATGGGGAAGAAGGAGAATCCATGAGCGTAAAATCATCCAATACATAGTAGGTTATTGTGCTATTAGTGGGAGGAAGATATTCAATGAGCGTGGAATAAGCCTACATTAGTATAATGTACGACTAGTGGGAGAAGGAGAAGATTCCATGAACGCTGCATCAACCAATAGAAGGATGTTGTACGAATAGTGGAAGAAGAAGGAGATTCCATGAGCGTGGAGTCAGCCAATGACGTGTTACTGTGTGATTAGTAGGAGAAGGGGGAGATCAAATTAGTGTGGAATTAGAAAAAGGAGATTCGATGAGCATGGAATCAGACAGTTGGAAGGAAGGAGAAGATTCGTAGCTGAAGCTTTTATCATTTGACTCAAAACCTAGTGGGAATCAGACAATAGGAAATATGAAGTCCATGTGTACCCATTGACACATTTTGAAAATAATTTGAATTTATTATACTCACCTATCATAAACATCAGCCTCAAAATGGTCTTTATATCAAAATCGGAAGGATCGGTCGAAGCCAGCTTCAAAATGGTCACACGGTGACCTTCGTCGGTTAATTTCGATAACGGGAGGATCTGCCTGTAATAGATTTCATATCTATTATTATATCCCTGTTATTTTTGAAAGAACTCTAAGATATTTTCTTAAGCACTTACACGGACTGGAAGGCATTTTCAAGTTCTTCAGCTGTAGGATTCCTGCATGCATAGAATTCAGGAATTGTGAGACGTGCAACGAAGTAGGCTTCAATTTTCTTCTTAGCTCTCTCTACGTTATGTTTGCATCCCCTTAGAAATACACGAAGCATGCCTTGATCTATAATTTATGAAACTAATTAGAAAAAGTATGAATGAAAAAAGAAATAATAATCAGCTATCAACAAGAGTGCATTATGGAGGAGAATAAAAAGTTAGGTTATGTTTAAGATTTTCTTCATCCCTTCTGTGTGTTATCAGAATTTTATTAGTAGGTATTGGATTAATTAGTACCTAAATGACGTAGAAAATTAATCGTATGTTTCTCATGTCTTATTATTGGTTAGGTACATTTAATTAATTATGTAATAATTTGTAACTACCATAGATGTCTTTGTTTGCTAACATCAAACGCTTATGATTAATTACAAAAATTTTACCTACTAAATATTCATTAGGAAGAATATGTGATTTTTGAATAAAAAGTTGATTACTTTATTGTAAGGATTACAAAAAGACGTCACAATGAATAAATGATTTTTTTCACTTCATCATTTGTAGTCGTTGTTTGTATAATTCATCTTTAAGTACAATTAAGTAAGATGCTGAATTAATTAAAATATTCCTATAGCTTCCGGAACTTCGCATTTGATCAAAGGTCTCAGAATTTATTAATTTTTTATTTGAATTAAGCAATTTAAAAAATTTGCTTGAGGTGATCATTAGGAATGAGGGGAGACGGAGAGATGTGGTCAAAAATTTGGTTAGGTATTGATGGGATGATAACATCGATTACCCCACAGGGTAACAATACATCTAGGGCTCCAATAGTTGATTGCGTTGACCTTTACCTTACTTAAGTCGATCATGTTGATTTTGTTGAAGAAATCACTTTTGAAAAAAATTATTTTTCTCCTGAAGATGACCTTGTAGCAAATTGTCAATATAATAAAAATTAAGTGCCAGCCATAGAAATATGTAAGTGCAAGAAACACTATCATAAAACTGACTGTATGTCATCAACTTAATAAAAAATCCATAGTGTAATAATTGTTGTAACACGTCCATTCAACTAGTTTTATTCGTTTTTCGGCTATAACTTAAAAATTAGTTACGCAAATTCGTCGATGTACAGAGTTAATTGTAGAAAATGAAATTTCCAACAAAATGAGTCCTTGATCGACTCGATTCGATTATTTTTAACAGAAAAAAATGCAAAAACAAAAAAAATTAACAGTTTTTCTCAAAGATTTATATCTCCGGCATTTTAAAAGTTTCTTCGACGTTCCTTGTCTAAATATTAGTAATTTAGTGACACTTTAAGTGTGGGTAAAACAAGCGCTGTAGGTTAATTAGTTTTAGTTTAGAACAATTACAATTTAAAGTTTTTAGTGCATTATTTTTCAGCAGGTCTTAATGTTCATAAATCGTCTGTTTTCAATTTTCCAGAAAGTCAAAAACTCTTTCTACAAATTTGCTACTTCAGTTTTCATTAAAAAGTTTTGAGACATGTGAAAAATTCATATTTAATGAGCCAGAAACCGCCAAGCGTGTGAAAATGGACGAGTAGTGGGGAGATTGCAGTTACGGTTGGAGAGTGAACGCGTTCTAATTGGCTATTAGTCTCCCTACCACTCAGCTATTTTCACCACGCTTGGCCGTTTCTGGCTCACTGCAAAACATTTTTCACATGTCTCAAAGGCTTTTTGATGAAAACCAAAATAGTAAACTTGTAAAATGAGTCTTCTGTTTCCAAAATGTTTTTTTTTTTTTGTAAAAACTCAATGATTTCTTTCGTCTATTGAATGGGCTAGCCTTAAGAATCGATATGGTCAGGTTTTAATGGCATCCCCTTTCTATGATTATGTTTCTCAAGAGTCAAGTTCATGGGAATCAACGCGTGGGTCATTCAAAAAGGTTTCGTGGATACCTATCACGTATGACTTGCATTTTCGTTGTGCGTAGAAAAGAATATATAATCGATAAATTTCAAAAAGTCGATTAAACTTTATTATCATTCAGTTAATTGCATATTTTGTATGTATTTGCATAAAAATCAAATATAGTAAGTTGTGAGTGGTCAAGGCTTTATTCGTAAAATGATTGGTCGTAGACATTCAGAAGATGTTCAACAAATGTAATATATACCAAGGTGTCGATTGTTTTGTTTTTTATGCTATTGACCAAGTAGTTGAATTTTAATGATCATTTTCAATGAAAAATGGCAAAAACTTCTATGCAAGGTTTTCGTGTTTGCTATTTAATTAGGAGCAAATTGTTGCTTTAAAGTCGATTAATGACTTTTAAATTGATTTTTTGTTTTGAAGATTTTTGAATGTTAAATCCATAAATTAAAAAAGTATGCAAATAAACTAACTGCATATAATAATGTCAAAATTATCATTCGACACTTTAAGATGCAAAATAATTAAAATTAAATCAGTTATTTTCTAAAATGTTTTTGCATTGATTTTTTTTACTAAACGCCATTACTACTCACCATAATTTTGGGGTAAATGGGGTTGACAGGAAATCCACTTCTGTAGTAACTTTCGGTTATGTTCGAAACGGTCCTCGTCTTCCCCCAACTCGTTCCGGATGGCTTCCATTTGTTTTGGATTTGGCCCCAAAAGAATTTCCATTTTGACTAAAAAATAAAATCAAATTCAAATATGTACATGATAATGTAATATACAATCAGCGGGCGTAGCGTGGTTCGTATTAAGGGCTTATTAAAGACTTACTAGAGGCAGAAACAGGAGTGAAAAGGAGCAGAGGGGACTTGGATAATATTATTCTTTGCTATAATTTTGTAAATTCGGGTGATAACGTAATGTTATTGTACCATTTATTTGGTCTGATGAAGGGGTTGAGGGTGGGCATAGGAAGTTCTAAAGTATACATGATAAATTCGTCGTGTTTGGACTCATTCGATTTGTCTTGACAAACGCTATAAACTTGTCTAGTATAGTAAACAATACAACTAATAGTTTGGTAGAAAAATAAAAGATTTTGTAAAAATCAATAAACAAAAGGAGATACAGGATGGTGGGATATCTGCTGACTTATAAAGAGCTTTTAAAAGACATACTAGAGGTAGAAACAGGAGTAAAAACGGTCAGAGGAAGATTTAGATTAAATAATTTTTTGACTTAGTTTTACAATTGTGATGACAATGTAATGTTATGACCAATGTTCCCTCTAATTTTTATGTTGACTGCGCGGTACAAAATTGGATAGTAGCAAAAATTTTCGAAACGTATATAAGTGTGCAAGTGAGAGGGTGGTCCGGTGCCATAGTTTTTTTAATAATTACATTTTGAACTACATATTTTAATTAATACATGAACAGGAAAAGGATTTCTACATTATTGTTTAATCTTGTCAATATTTTTGTAATCGTTTAATTTTCGTTTAGACATTTTTATCTAAAATAAATAATGCTCATACCTATGCAGATATGTGCCTAATTAGGGCGAGCTATTATAAAATTTATGTTTTAAAATTTACTTTTATAATAACGAAAAAATAGAAAATAAAAAACAGGAACTTTCACTAAAATTTATTAGATAATCTCGACAAATTTCTGTATTCCTTTTTAAATGACTTCATTTGCTTCGAAGCAAATTTGTCGAGGTTCTCGAATAAATTTTAGTGAAACTTTCTGTTTTTTATTTTCTGTTTTTTCATTTTTAAAATGCAGTTTCACAAATAGTGTTCCCTTCTATGTTTATGTTTTATAAACACAACTATAATACCTAGTAATAATAATAATATACTATTATATGTATTTATGTAACAATAATACAGAAATTCAACAAATTTTGCAACAGTTTACTTTAATTCTTGAATATTTGTACTTTTGAATCAAACTACAAAACTTGGGATGCATAGAAAAAAGCAATGCTCTTTAACATTGTCGGGGAGCCTTAAGAAATATTCTTTTTTTGAACGTTTATAGGGTAATATACTTTAAACTTTGTTCAGTAATTATGGTTTAACATCTGGTAACTGAACGCTCTCTCTCTCAAAACAAAAATTTTTGCAGAATTTAGAATCGCGTTCCATTTAGGCTGGATAGCTGGTACCTGCACGAGATTTTTACAACCCTCTTGTAACATTAAATTGAACTCAATTAAATAACCAACTACAAATTACCACAAATTAATGTGTAACATTTGGACGTATTATCATCAATCTTTTCTAAATGTCAAAGACAAATTTCAAAATATTTCTACACTTCTTTTGTGAAATTTGAATTTTTGTCTTTTTTAGTTACAATTATTTCATAAAACGATTAAAAAAATTGTGCGCAAAATACAAAAATTGCTGTGCAACTTTCAAAAAGTTAGTGCGCGGCCGCGCAGCCGGGCAGCTTAGAGGGAACTATGGTTATGACACCATTGAGTTGGTCTGATGGAGGGTACAGGATGGGTATAGAAACTTCTAAACTATACGTGATAAACCTGTCGTGTTTGGGCTCGTTTCATTTGTCTTGATAAAAGCTATAACCCTGTCTGGTCCGTTTTTTAATTGTCATTATTTATTTATTTTTTCTATCCTTAAAAATTACGTAAAAATAAAAAAAATAATAAAAGCTTGTTTTCAAAATATAATTTTTTTATACATCCGTACAATTAATGTAATAAGTGTACACCTTCGCGTATACATGTTGTAATAAAATTTGCAAGCCAAACAAAATTTGCATCGGTTTCCAAAGTATTGTTTACTGCATTTGTTATTAACCTACATTTAAGTTACAGTTGTTTTCATAACAGGATATTAATTGTTATTTGGTTTTTAGACTACGGTTCATTAAAAATAGCACAGTAAATGGGCAGACATATAAACAAAATGCAAAATACTTTTTTCCTGTGTTGCTTCACTGTCAAACAAATTATTTAAAAAACACAAAACCAGATCTTTCAACTTTAAATTTCCATAGTAAATAGGTATATACAATCGGAAGTTTTTTTTTTAAATTATTTATTAAATTCTCTAAGTCACTAACAGGTTTGTTTACAGATTTTTCTGAATTTGTTTGATCAATAAAATAGTAATTTGCACGCTTTTTGAAAACTTTTGGTTGCCTTATGTAACTATAAAATGTACATATTACCTAATTAGACGCAAAATCAATTAATAACATATTTGTTACAACAATATTTGCAAAAAATGATCATTAGAGATTTTTTAGAAGAGTTCCAATTGTAAATGTACTTACTAATGATTGGAAAATTATCTTTTTAACTCTATAAATCATATTTTAATTACCTAATCGTTTAATTATTTTGTAGCTAATGACCTTCAGTAATTTTACAATTATGTATCGTATCTGTATTATATACTACCAAATTTTTTGTCATAATTTTGTTAGGTATTTATTAATAAATTATTTCCGTATTCTATTAATAGATTAAACGTGTTCTATAGTACGTTCAGCAAAAGATTTATCCGTTTGGCCAATTTATAGGGTGGGCCAATAATTTTTTTTTTTTGAAACATCCCAAACGTTCTCTTTTTTCAAAAATATTATATAACGTTGAAACGATGCATTTTAGAACCAATATTTGGTTACCAAACTGACCTTTATTTTTAACGAGTAATTTGAAAATGTAATAACATACAGGGTGTTATTATTAAAAAATTGAAATTAGGCAGCACCCAGGCGAAACGACACACCTTCCATAGTCAAAAATTATTTTATAATATGAGGAAGGTCATTTGGTGAAACTTTTATTTGAATCATAGTTTTGTAAAATCAATATTAGCGGCACAATCTTCTGTCCATGGAATTTTAAACACCCTGTATATTTTGTCACAAACCACACTGTGAATCTTTACCATTTCGCCAACTTTAGGAAATTATGGAATTAAGTATATTTCGATGAACTTTTTCAATTTCAAAAAAAAAAACAACAGGCACAATTATTTCGAAACTTTATAGAATTTAGATACTTGTAATTAAAATAAGTCCAAAATTATGTAAAAAGAAATAACCGACATTAGTCAGTATAAGAAATCTGTCTTATTATTAGTCAACGTTTCGGTCGTTAATTTCGACCATCTTCAGGGTACAACAATAACTAATATTTTTGTCAAAACGAAATACAGTCAGTCGTATCAGGAATTTTTTAAAATACATCGTAGATCAAAATGGGCCCCATAGACCTAACTTTTTTTAATTACTTAGTAACTTACTAAGTATAACATACATATTTTATCAGCTTGGAATAACCTCTCAACTGAACTAAGAGTCACCGATAGTATAAGCAAATTCAAAACATTTGTGAAAAATTTCTAGTAGCATTAAGACAAAATAAATACTTTAGTGCAAGCAACGAAATCCGTGGGCGATAACTACCCACCACTACCAACATTGTTGTAAATTGTAAAATTTAGGACAGTACTGTCCGTTTAAGTTTCCAATAAATAAATATAGATATTTAATTTGCGACCATAAGAAAATTTCAGTTAAAGATCTTTTTTTAATAAATAGATAATTAATTTATAAAAGAAACAATAAAAAAAGCCACTTACCTATTGTTATTTCCTTTCTTTGTTTGAAATCACCAGCACTAAGTATACGATGCACAATTAACAATAGAATAGATGACTTTTTAACTGTTTGGTCGGCTTAGATCTACCTATGTAGTATGTAGTATGTAGATTTTAATACCGCAAATGGATCGAACTTATGTAGTGTGAGTATGTAATCAACCGTATGAGTTTATTGGATCAAGTACGGAAATACAATAAGATCAAAACGGAATCAAGTCACCTGTGTACGACCGACAAAAGAAAAGTCGGTGCTCTTCATGCCTACCTCCATTTATATGCTTGTCCCGACACGAAACCCTAACCTTGAAGTTCCACGCTCTTAAGTCACTGAAATCAACATTTTCATGTTATGTTCATCATTTTATCTGCAATAAGCTGAAAATGCAGATTTCGCTGTTTTTTTTTGGTCATGTATTTATTTATTCTAGTAAGTTCGAGAAAGTTACTGAACTTTCGAGAAATTTCTCAAAATTTTCAGAAAATTATCGAAATTTCTTAAACCTGCCCGACTTTTCTAGAGAGTTCAAGAAAGTAATCGAGCTTTTCAGAAGTTACTCAAAATTTTCTAGAAACTTTCGTGAACTACCTCGAAAATTCCAGAGAGTTCAAGCAAGTTCTAGATTTTTCCAGAAAGTTATCGAAATTTCTTGAGCTACCTCAAATTTTCCAGATAGTTTAAGGCAATTATTGAGCTTTATGGAATGTTGTCGTACTTTCTTGAAGTTTCCAGAATGTTCGAAGTATTTTTGGAACTCTCGAGAACATTTCCAAATTATCCTTAAAGTTTCGTGAATTACCTTGAATATTCCAGATAGTTTAAGACAATTATCGAGCTTTCGAGAAATTTCTCGAATTTTCTAGAATTTAATCAAACTTTCTTGAAGTTTCTAGAAGTTTTCAGAATGTTCGAAGTAGTTTTAAAACTGTCGAGAAATTTCTCAAATCTACCAGAATTTTTCGAACTCACAGGAAATTTCTTAAATATTCCAAAGAGTTGTGGAACTTTCTTGAAGTTTCCTGAAGTTTCCAGAATGCTGCAAATAGTTAGTGAACTTTCGAAAACTTCATTTACAGCGAGGTGATGTGAAAACATTTTTAACGTACTGGTGATCAAAAATCTCAAATGGAATATTCGAAAATCAATCTTTGGACTAATCCCAGTCCTTGAAGGAACCAAAAAATTTTTTTTCTTTTAAAATTGCTCATAAGTAACTGAAATGAGTATAATCCGAGCATTATTTGATTCAGAACACCTGGTTAAGGCTCAATTTTCCGAAAAAATGTAGTCGTTTAGAAAATTTTAGGAGTCCCCATTTTAACCACTAACTATGTTGGCAGTGTGTATCAATAGTGCCTCTTTAGACGAGCTTTTTGGATTTTTATACATGAGTTGAAATTTGTTCCAAAAAACACTGAGCTCTTGGCATCTTCCTTGTTTATGGCCGTGGTCTATTTTTGGATTTCCTTCTTTGGTGAGAACACTGAGGAAGTCTGACCGGGGTTTGAGCTGGCGAAACGTTGGACAACTAACTCGAATGAGGTACTCCAAATCCACCTGGAAATCGGTTTTGGATTACCTCCTTCTCTGGGAGCATCGTTAAAGTTGTTTATTTGACATTACGTCTGCTTGCTTAGGCATCTCCAGCGAACGTAACTAGGACATAGAATGCATTGCTGCGGTCATAGCAAGACTCAGGTGACAAAACGTTGTATAAGTAACTTCAATGGTGCTCTCAGTGAGGAATCTGGGATTTGGTTTTGGATTACCTCTATCTGACGTTTCGCCAGTTATGATCAGAGGAGGATAGAGTAGCATAGTTGCGTTCCAATTGTGCTCTCATCGAATGAGGTAAACCAAAGCCATGTGGCATTTGGGTTTTTGGATTTCCTCTTTCGATGAGAGCACTATTGAAGTTGTTGGATAACCAGTATCTAGACAACTGATTTAAGTTTACTATTTAGAAATTGAAGAAACCTTGAAGTCTTACATTTAGACGTATAAAAAAGTAATTTGTACATCTCAACCAGCCGAATATTTACAAACCTCTTCCGACTGTTGAGTAACCACTTAATTTGAATTCCTCTGAGACACCGAAAACACATGTCATTAAGATATGTATGTAAGTACATTTTTTCATGTTGATGTGCAAAATTGGACAATATTTGACATTCGTCGCAGATAATGTGTTTTAAAACAAAGGAAATGGAACAGGTAGAAATGACACATCAGAGAAAGAGTGAGAAAGGATATACTTGTTTGTAACCTTATTACTGATCGTTTATATGAGCATCGTAATAGTTAAGCAAACATAGGCATTTATGTGAAACACATTATAAACTTGCGAAGTATTTTACAAGTTCAACTAACAGCAATTCATAGATAATTGTACAAGGAGGAATCGATAAGTAACTGGCCTATCATATAAAATACCATAACCTCGATCTCAACCCCACATACGACTTCATTATTTTCTCAAAATCTTTTGCCCTTTAATGTTTTTTGAAGTTTGGGAATAAATAGTATCCTGGCGGTGCTCATTCTCCTGTTTGATGATGATTATTATCAATACCTCCTTGTATACATGTGCGAATCTATGTAGGAAATGGTTTGGGAAATGGTTAATTCGCTGTGATTGTTTGAAGGTGATTTGATTCTTCTTCATTAGCACCTTCTTTTCGTGTGTGTCAATTATCAATCACCCTAAAATTTCATTATAACCTAACCTAAACCTCAAGGAGTGTTAGTTAAATAATTGTTGAGTTTCTTTGGAATATATAATTATTCTCCTCATATCCAAAGGTGTGTTTAGGGCTTCCATAAATTGTTTTTAGTTTTGTGATCTCTGAAACGTTTCAGATGTACCAAAAGCCATACGTCCTCCTCCTCAAGTACAATTGACCCTAAATTCCTATTTTACTACCTAAGGATATCCTCAGATGGTGCAATCAGGTATTACTGAAACGCGATCTGCGTTGATCTCGTAGCAATTAATGTTGGAGTCTGTGATCAAGTTGTGCTTTACTGTGGGAATGCCTACTGTAGAGTTTGATTATTTTTGGATGTTTTGGACTAACATTGCTTCTTTGAATTTCCTTTTTCGTGTAAGTATGTTGTTCTTCTTGGACCATTCCACCCAATCCCACTAAATGGTGTACCATTGACTCCACACGTTGTCAGAAATTCCTGACTTAATGTGTCAGATTTTACTAGGACGTGATCATTGATCTGTATTGTAGGGAGCCACTATTTGAGTATGTGGTTAAGTTTTGCCATACTGTGGGAACACCTGTGTTAGATTTTGTTATTATTTTTGGATTTTATGGACAAACAATGCTTTTTTAAATTTTCATTTTGGCTAGTGTTGTTCTTTATGGACCATTCCAGTCAATTCCATTGTGTGCCATGGACTTTATCCTTGGTCAGAAATTCCTGACTCTTCTGAGTTTGATATTTGACTAGCTCACTAGCTGTATTAAATTTTAAACCAATATGTCTGACAACTGACTTTTCTGAAATTTTCGCGACATGTTCATGGAATGATCAGAAAGGGGGTGTATGGGATCAGTCTATAAGAGTAGTAATTTTGGGGCAAATATTCCTCCGTATTGTCCTTCTAGGCAACCCTCACTCACCATACTCTCAATTGTTTTCTTTTCTTTTCTCGTTTTTATATAAGGTGACCAACTATTTTTTGTTCAAAAAGAGTACACTTTGCAAGTATGTATTTCATAGGTGAAAAAAAAAAAGAAAAAAAACGATAAAAACTTTATTTTCTTTTAAAAACATATTTTTCTTCGGAGTGGATTTTTTTTGCTAAATGAGGATGTTCGTCTAATAATGTAGCCACATCCGAACAACTTTCATTTTGCATATTAAATTTGACTGTTAAGACGGCAGATAATGTTTTTACAGCAAGTTGCGACTTCTCACTCAATTGTTGGTTTTCTCTAACCTCAAATTAATTAAACAGAAAGGGAATTCCCATAAAACATTGCCGTACATACTACGCATGCGTCAAGACTGTCAAGCATGCCGAACATACTGCACATCAAAGATCAGCCTGGGGATTTCGTACACAAATATTGGAGAGATAGATATATCCATCTCTTTTCACAAATGTAATTTTGACGTTAGAAAAAGAGGTCTGTAGTATCTATCTATCTCTCCTGGTACATAATACGGCCTCTCAATTATGCCAGAAACGGCAGCCATATGTGCGCGCCAAATTCAAATCACTGTCCAACTGGTGTCTGGTGTTTGCCCTGTCCTCTGACGTGCCGGAAACGGCAAGCAATATGCGCGCTTGAAATTCAAATCACTGTCAAAAATAATTTTAAATATTTAATTAATAAAATTGAAATAAAATAATCTAAAAAAATGTTTTAGAAATACAAATGAGTATAAAATTATACAAATGAGTACTTTCAGAGTACAGGATTTGGAAAGAGTACGGTTTGCGAAAAAAGAGTACAAAACTCAGTAAATGAGTACAGTTGGCCACCTTATTTTATATATTGATTGCGATAGGTTATTAAATCATAATTGAATTAGTATCACGAATGCAATATTGCGTGCAACACGTTTAAATATTAACATTGTGATTTCGTTATTAATTATAAATATTTGTGTATATGTTAGCTAACAATTTTATAATATCATGTATTTTTGCATGAGTTGATATGACATATGCCTTTCTCTAATTAAAAAAAATTATTTCTACTTTTAGAAGTTATTGGAGCGCGTTACACGTTCGATGTATTTTTATTAAAATTAAAATAAAAAAAATAGAAACTCAAAATGATGCATCGTACCGTCTACCTACCTAATGCAAGATATTTGGGTTTATAGAAAACCTCATGAATATTTATCAACAATAAGTTAAAGATCCACTGGAAATAAATTACTACACCTACCCGGTCTTCATCAAAGTGTTTGTGTTTAATATTCAATCGTGTTTAATGTTTTTGTTGTGTCAGCGTAAACATCACAACGTAAAGGAAAAAAATTCCGTTGCATCTCCGGTTCTGTCTATCTACTCGAACTGTTGACCTTTTATTTTCTAATATAAAAAATATAATGTCATCAGTCAGCATGTATTTTTTTTTTGAATTGACCACGAATAAAAGATTAATAAGTAGAATCAAGGGAAGGATAGGGTATTATGAGACGATTTTCAAAATTTTCACTTTTTCAGTTTTAAATCTTTAGGTTATGGTAGGCAGTAGACTCATTTTTTTATATTTCTCCTTAGTTTTCTTGCAGCACAATATTATTATCGTTGTTTCGTTAATTTTTCATTACTTAGGTACGTAAAGTAAGGTTAGGTTACTGTGGAGGCTCTACTTCCTCTGGTAGCACCAGAGCTACCCTAGCCTCTTTCTTGCGCTCTTATACCACTACGACCACTCGTATAATGCACAACGATACGAAATATTTGCGATCAAATTAGTTTTGAAGTACCTACCAAACGTTTCGTGTATAATTTGGATGTATGTCTTCAGTGGTGATAGACACACTGTTGCCACTGAAGAGGTCTATCGAGGTTATAGTCGAAACGTCTGTATTTGTAACGTAAATTACATTTTTTGGCAATTTTGAAATCGCCAAGGATTTAACAAATTTGCAAGAGGATTATTTTTTTTATCTTTTTTTTTTTTAATACATTTTGAGCTGGCTATTAATGAAAAAAGAATTGTCCTTTTACTACACAAAGAAATGAGTGATTATCCATAAATTCTTTAATAAAGAAGCACAGAAGGTGATGTCATAATTGTCGTTCGTTTATACTCAAGGATGTTTTGAAGTTTATTTGGCAATTTGATATTTTTTTATTATTGGTAATATAAAATTGTAATTAAATATTTATTAAGAGTAAACACATTTAATAATTTGATTTATGTAAGAATTGTACGTTCCTTTACTCTAGAACGTGACATTATTTTGAATAATTAAAGAAAATGTAACTGAGTTAATCATAACCTCACTTAATTTAATACAGTTAGTTTCCAGGATACATTTTACACATTTCCTGACCATCTCAGGTTTTAATGGCGTGTTTAATGGCGCTAATATTGTAAATATTGTCAGTCTGTTTGTTTGGTATGTTTTCACGCCCAATCCGCTAGATTATGATGATATTTAACACATAAATAGTCGGAAATAAGCTACTTTGGTTTTAAATATTAAAAAGGGGGGGGGGGTGAAACTTTTTGTATGAGATACTAAATAGATAACCTGTCAGGAGCAGACGCAGGATACTTTTTTCAAAAAATTACTCCTTAGGGCATCAAAGACGCCTTCTTTGATGTGCTTACTTATTATAATTTAGTGTAGAATCACTTTTGAAGGTTATAAGCGCCTTTGTTTTGATTCATCTGCTTGTTTTTTTTTTTTGAGGCATGACTGTATCTATCGATTCCCTTTTTCATTTTGACCTTTATAATAATTATGAACTATTCAATTAATTAACTTAACGCTGGCTCTCAGATTTTTGCTATTTAGTAATTCAATAGATTATTTCTTCCACCTTCATTTATCGTATTCAGCACTTGTGGTATTGAAATTAAACCACTGGATCAGCACTCTATTAGTAATTAGGTATTTAAAAAAAAAATAATTGCTAAATAACGCAATATAGTTACAGTTCCGGAGGTGTAATTTTACGTAATAATAATAATTATTGTTTATATTTGGTACAAGAACGAATCTGTTATTATATGCTCCTGGATTCTATTATTAACTATTGTAAACAGCCTTTCGCCGAAATACAGGTAGATGATTGCTGTATTCTTGGATTTAATTAATTTTAACTTGAAAAAAAACATCTGTGTAATATTTTGTAACCAAAGTTGGTAGTACTGTTTCTATTAACGTCAATTTTTTTCCGTCAAATCCAATAATTCTGTGTCCAAAATATCATCATATGTGAGGATTTGGCCTTGATTTGGCAGATTCAACTCTTAAATAAAGATGGTGGAAATTCCAAGGGCGGGAATGATATTAAAGTGAGGTTAAGAAAGGTTTTAATAATCTGAAAGATGTGGGGGTTTATGATTCTACTCTTAAGTAAAAATAGGGGTATCCCAGGACAGAAGTGTAACCAGATAAATATGAAAATATTTCATGTTGTTATGATTCCTTTACAATTAGGAGTAAAAAATTATTTATGTAGTTCTTCTGCAAGCCAACATAATTACACTTGTTGAAAAAAGAAGTAGTTATTGAGGTTATGAATTGCATTGAAAAGTGTCTTCGTTGTCTGCTTAGAATTATCCTGATGAAGAAAGAAAGTTGTTCACACATGTCAATGATCTTACGCAGTTCCATTGAGTGAATCCCCAAAGTTAATTATTGTGTAGAGTAGCTCTATGACACTTGGTCATTAGATATGAGAACGAGAGTCTTTTTGTTGGTATGGTCAATTAAAAGTCATGCTCCATTTTTTCTTAAACAAAAATTGCACTTCCATTCTTCCTCAAGTGAAACATTGAGTAATTCCTAAATTTTTCTGGAAATCACAAATCAGTACCTACCATCTGGCACACATAACGAGAATTAGCAATATTTTTCTCTTCATTGTTTGCATTTTCATTAATTCAAGTGGATAGCATTAATTATGTAAAATATGTTGTTTATGAAGATCCTAAGCAATAAAAGTTTGATCAACATCCTGTTATAAAGTGCAAACTGTGTTACTCTGACTTATACGTATTTGCGTGTCCAGCAATACACAACTTAATTACAGCGAATAATAGTGCGTGTTTGATTAGAAATCATAATTAAAACTTTCGACGACGCCGCAACTATTACAAATTACAACATATCTCCAATTGTAAAGGGAGTAAGGATAAAGCTTTAAGACGGATGCCAGTCGTCCGTCAGTCATAAATTTTATTCAACTCATCGTCAGTAGTGACGAATGGACAGTGGTTTATGAATTTAATAATATTTTGACGGACATCTGACGGACGGCTGCCTGCCGTCTTTTTAATGAAGTGTAAATCTAGCTTTAAATTTAGGGCAGGATAAAATTTGATCCCTACTCTTATGGAAAAGACGAAAGAAAAGGAGAAATAGAAAAGAAATTTTTATTGAATTGAATAACATTCTGACGGACGGCTTCCTACCGTTTCTTTTTATGATTGTGAGAATTAAGTTTCCAGTAAATGTATCTTATGTTTTTAGTTTGGATTTTCCATTGTAGTAAAGCTTAATTTACACTTTAATCAAAACGACGGCAGCTAGCCGTCCGTCAGGTGTCCGTCAAATTCAATTAGTGTTACGTATTCATTCATGGGGCGGATAGGACGAACACCCAATGCTTATTGGATTCAATAAAATTTTGTCGGATATCTGACGGAAGGCTGCCTTCCGTCTTATCGAGGATAGTCAAAATTAGGATTTTTCATATATACTTAAAACTTTAGTTCAGATCTTTCATTGTTTTCTTTTTAAAAACATGAAAGGATGATCCTCATTGTCATTGAAAAAACGGCAAGAAGCGGTCCGTTATGTGTCCGTCAAAATATAATTCAATTTAATAAACATATGTAGCTTACTTATCCTTACAGACACACAATGTGAATACGAAATGGTTACTGAATTAAGAAAAATATTTTGACGGACTTCTGACGGACGGCTGCCTGCCGTCTTTTTGATAATAGTGTGAACCAAACTTTAATTCTGTTTTGATTTTTAAAACATTAAAGCTTGATTCTAACGGTCATCAAAAAGACGTCAGGAAGCCGTCCGTCTGATTTCCGTCAAAATATTAACTCCGGGATGGAATTCTAAATACCACCTGTAATATTTTACCTGATGGTGTGGTGTTATCTTGATACAGGACAAAATCGTCTCACATTATTTATTGCAGGTGTAAATTATCTTATCCCAGTGACAACTACAACGTAAGCTATTTCCGCGTTAGTGTAAAATCGGGGTACAGGTTATTGAATTCCATCCAAGGTAAAGTCTCGCGTTGATTTTTTTTTAATTTGTTATTATTACCCACAGGTTTCTATGTATCTAATAAAATTCTTCTTCCGTATTCGAAGGTACGGTAAACGGTGACTGCTGGCAAGGTCAATTCAAAAATTTCTTACCGTGGGTATACAATGTGTCCCAAGGAACGTTAACAAAAAAAATTGAATTTCAAATTATTAAAAGAAAAAAAAAATTACTGTTTCTGAAAAATGTACATAACTATTTAACATTATATTCATTAGAAACAAATTGAACTCACTTTTTTTCTTATAGGGGTCATATGGGAATTGTACAGATTCAGAATCAGAATAATTTTTGGAGTAATTTGATACCTCACATGATATACTTTAAATTCGAAAATATCCTTAAATTTAATAAAAGTCGAATTCATTTGTTTATCCCCCAAAAATTCGTAGAGGGATTTTACCGGTTTGGTCCTAGTTTAGGATATTTAAAGAATCAATTCAAAAATGAGAAAAATATTATTAAAAGACTGTAAACTTGTGAAACAAAACCTAGAACACAACCTAAACTACTAGGGCAAAATTGGTTTACTCCCTCACGATTATTGAGGGATAAACAAAAAGTATGAGATTTTTATTAAATTTGAGCATTTGTTTGAATTTAAAGTATGGCATGTGGGGTATCAAATAACTCAAAAAATTACGCTGATTTTGAATCTGTAAAACTCCAATATGACCATCATAAGAAAAAAGTAAGTTCAATTTGTTTCCAACGAAAATAATATCAGTGGGACATCCTGTATATTTTACGTATGTTTATGTTTAATATTCTTTTATTTAAACAAGTGTATGTATATGTTCTTGCATACCATTTCACATGTCACTTATGTTTGTATACCATACCTATGGTGTAATAACCATAATCTGGAGTAATTCAATATAGGTATGATTAAATGTTTGTGTTGTACCATTATTAGATAAATTGTTTTGAAAAAATGTATACGGTAGTACAAAAAAATAATAATGGTCAAAATTTATTAATAAAATTTGTTGTACGGGTGCATTGGGCAATATGAACGAAAGGTTAGGCAATACAGATGGTACAAAACCACAGGGATGTTTTTATATTCAAAATTATCGTATTGGTGGTAGTTTTGTCAAAGAAAATATCATTATTGTCACGGTCATAGTTAACGGGGGCTGGGGTGGGTACTGCCGCCCCCCTACAAAACTCATTGCTCACCCTAGAAAGAGATTGCCGAAATCAAAACCTTCCCCTGGCCGATCAACCGACCCCTGGATATTCCAATGACATTGTTAGCCCAAAACATGTTGGACAAGCATGTCCAATTCTTTCCATCCATCATGTAACCTCAATAAATGGAAGACCTTAAACAAATGTCTCAATTAAATTTTTTAAGGTTCTTCTTATTCTTCTAACAGATTCTCATCCTTATGTTGAGTGTCATTGTTCAAAATTTGGTTTTATTGCAGTGTTGTAGTGTCAAATTTTGGTTTGCCTTGACATAATTTTTTGTTTTAGCGGTTTTGGACAAACCCTACCGCCCTTTTGACTTCTTTTTCTCTCATATTGTTTGGAGTCCTACAATTCTAGAGTTCCCAAAACTATTGGCATAAAACAATTTCAATTTCTTCAATCTAAATATTTGTTTTGTACCACAATGAGTTATTTGAACTATTACGTTTGCTAATTGGCCACTTCAGATCCGTTTAAATTACCTCATAGTAAGAACAAGAGGAAAACAAATAATTTTATGAGAAGATGTTGTTTTCTGATGTATCACCTTATTCCACATTTTCCGATTGCTATTAAAGTATTTGCAATTAAAATTTTTGTGAATATATGAATAATTAAAAGGACATTATTAAATTGAAAATAATATCCACATAAAACTATAATAATTTGATGACCTCATTGACTCGTGTTTGATGTATTTTCAAGAAGGATGTTGCGAGGTAAACTGCAACTATTAACGTTTGCATTTTTTTATTAGAAGTAGATAAATCACAATTCAAATATGATCTGTTAATGTTCCTGCTCAATCATGAGATACAATGTCCAAAATCTTCAAATATTGTTTGAGGTTTTCCAAAGGTTATTGTCTTTGGAATTCCATGTACGTACATGTTCACCCTGGGCACCAAGAGAATGGAATTCACCACTCCACCCTTAAACATCCCTGAGACCACATTCCTTCAATAAATCCTTCAAATGTAATCTGTAACTGTTTCTATTGGAGCATCATATTATAAAATATCCAAAATCATCGAATATTATGTAACGAGCGTGTATGTGTGCGAAAGCGCCGACGAGATCCGACAGCAGATAAGCGGAGTTCAAAGAATGCCGGCGTCGGTCGGCGCTTTGATGACTATAAATAAGGCCATAAATAAAAAGAAAACAATAGGAGCTCGAGTAAATTTTAGAAGGTTTCTCGATTCTTCTGGATTATTCCTGTATAAATACTTGTTGACGTGGCCAGTAGTCAGTCAGTTTACAGTTAGCTTCCGAACGAGTAAGATAAATACCGAACTACGATATACAGAGTGATATAAATACGCGTTTTCCTTGTCATATAAATAAGTTGTTGAATTGTTATTAGTGTTTAAGTATTAAATAAATAGTTGTAAATAAATATCTGTTAAATAAATAAGTTAAACTAGAAAAGTCGTTACAATTATTTGACGTTTTCCAAAGATCATATATTGTGTCACATCTTTGGAACTCCTTACGTCTGCATGTCCACCCTGGGCACCAAAAGAATGAAAGCTTCACATCTTTTTACATTAGTCCTTAATTTAAAAATATCCTTTAATAAATAGCACGTGTATAAATCGTTCTCCTATGCTACCCAAAAGTAAAATTAAGTAAGCCAATCAGTTTTTATTTAATTCTTTTACTTTTAACATAAATTTTTAGAACATCCTAACATGCATTTATATTGTAATGCGTTTATAAAACATTTAAAGCCTCTACATCAATTACAACATTGCCGCGTATAAGAATATTTTGAGGTTATAAAAATATCTTCATATCGTTTATAGAAAAAGCCTCTGGAATCTAAAATGAAGATATAAAAACGAGCAATGTCATGTTGGATTCCACTCAAGGTATCTCACGCTTAACGATCAACATACACGTGGTTATGTACACAAAATACATGATTATCCATAGATGCAACATCATCTCTATGGTCTAGTTACATAAGAGAAGCACTTCTCTTACTAGTACGATTATATGTGGCACTTCAATAACCTATTACATTCGTTAATCTTAACCAAAAAAATATTTTTTAGTATATTTCAGTAAGAGACGTAGTTCTTTGTGTATAGACCATAGAGATAACCTTAAAGATATACCTAAGGATGCGCTTCTCTGTAAAAGAGGGAACAAGAATCGATTGACCTTGTATTTGCTGGTCCTCTTATAGAAATTTCCATACCTCCTATTTGTCATATTTTAGTTTGAAGCCTAATTGAAGGAACGTAATTTATTAAAGTAATGCGTCACTTAAATGTAGAGGTGCTACTTCAGTCTCCAATAGGTTCATCAGTTAAGTTATGCCAATATTCGTGTCTATGATCAGGGTATCGGATGACGTCGAGCCAGTGTTTGAGTCTACGTCCCTTAGATCCCAGTCCTCCAAGAATAAGCCCTCCTAGGTAATCGTTGCTCTTTCCATAGTCTTTGTCCCAAACTGTTAAATGAAGGCTCTGGGTTGACAATTCGGTTGGTCTTGTTTCAAAAGCGAATTCTTCGTTATATACAGGATTTAGGTTTTTCCATTTGATCGAAGTCTTGTGTTTCCGGTGGTAGGGATCTGGCCGTAGGTACCTGAAATGATAAAAGTTTTCACCATCAACATAGAGCCATCATGCTTAAAGACTGGTTGAACATCCAGCTTCACTACATGCCATCCTGAGTCAGTCTTCCCATTCTTCAAGGGCTCAGGGACTAAAATATCTAACTGACTTAAGTATTTGTGAACAATAATCTAATCTAAGTGACCCTTTGGTCTTATCTACTGCTTTTCCTGCTCCTTCTAAGTCTTCAAGTAGTCCTGGAAGAGCCAGAATGTTTCTCAACACCCTATTCTATTTTTTTTTCTTATTTCCTTGAAGATATTTAAATGTGGACAACACAACTTAATCTCATCTAACGTAAGGCTTTATGTTTACACTCAATTTAGACTTCCAACTTCAACTTACAGTTTGACGAATGGGTCTGAAAATCCATTGTTATCCATGGGTAGTAAATTTGCACATTTCACAATCGTCACCAAGAGGGCTCTCCTCTTGGTGCTATAAGAAAGACAGAGTAGTATTTGACCTCGAGACCAGAGGTCATCGTCAAACCATTGCGTCAAGTCTGAGGGTGGGAGCGGGCCCTTCTGCTCTGATCGTAGCGCTTCGAGAGGCAACGTCAACTGAAAATAAAGAATTGTATTGAACATGGAAGGGTTTTAAATTTATTTAAAGATTTGCATTTAGAAATCTGGTATAATCAGAAATTCATAAAGATTTGTGTATTAGACATAAGATCATCCTAGATCCTTACATATATCGTATTTTGGATCTTCAATTTAGCCAAAGGCACTCTGGTTTCCCCCATGTAATCGTGTCCAAATTTGTCATCATCCATGACCAATATGTGAAGCGTCTTCTTTGCTAAATCTTCTTCAGTTATGTCATAGAAAGTTAGGTTCTCGTTGAATTCTGGATTCCGTGTCTTGTGAACGGTTTTTGTCCGTAACCTAGAATAAAGAAGCAATCTATTTTTAAAAAACTGTATTAAGTATTTATTGAAGATTTTATTTCCCACCTTGTTGAAGTTTTTGTAGATGGAAGAATATCAATTTTGCAAAATGGATCGGCTAATCCATTTATATCCATTGAAAGCAAGTTCTTTGCTCGATAAATAGCACAGTGAAGGGTGAGTTTAATGGGGTCGTAGGTCAGGGAAAACTCCATAGTACCCACAGAAGAATCGTTGTGTTTATAAATCGACGTGGATTCTTCAACTACTGTCTAAAATTTAAACACAATGTGATTTGTAATGTACTTTGAACTTAAGGTCACTTAAAGTTAGAAATGTCAAAGAGTGACTTTAATCTAGGACCTCAAAATTCAACGTAAAGTCAATGCTTGATTTAAAGTGCAAATAACTGCCAATTTTACACGACACTTCAACTTTCAACTCATGTTATCTAAAATGTACTTGCAATGACATTTGATTCGTGTCATAAATTGGTATGGTATAATGTAGTTTTTTAACCGATTTTATAACCTGGAATCAAACCCCAACTTGACCTTGAAATAGCATTGAAATTTAATTTCAAGGTCAACCGTAAGCCCACCATTTCTTCCTACATGCAATGTAACTTTCACTTTGTAGCGTACGAGCTAACATGTAAATGGTGCGTGTGGTGGTAGTGGTTCTGAGAAGAACCGCTTGAGATGCGGATGCTTATTTCATCATTCGTGGTGAAATTCTATGCAAGCAGAATAAATTATATTTCGCAGTACAAACTGTATTAATTTTTGTTGTTTGATGAGTACCGTGTGTTCCCACAATTTCAATAGTTTCTTTCGGTTTAGGCCCTTCCCTTTAGGTGGTTCATTAAAAGTGGATCACCCTGTATTTACCTTGAAATAAAGGTTACTTTTTTATTTTTTTGATGTTCCATAAAAATTTGATGGACGTTAGATTTAATTTAACTCGCCAGCGTGGTTGACAACACATCTACTTTTTATTTTATCATAATTTTGCTCCTTATGAGATAGAAACTTCACGAATCCGACATGGACGTAACTAGGCCTTCCCGAGGGAAATCTGCTTCCACAGCTTGAGCTTCATTTCGTTTCCCTTTCCTACTGTTTTTGCGAGATGTGATGAAATTTAATTTGCTTTTAAATGTCAATAGTGTAGACACTTTGAATAACCAATTTTAGCCGATTTCATTTTGTCTAAGTGATATGTTTACATTATGTGCATTAATAAAAGCAGTGTCTGTCAGTCTGCTTGTTTGTTTGGTGTTTTCTTCGAAAAGACTGGACTGATTTTTAATAAAATTTTCTGTACAAACACTTCATCGAGTTTGTTAAAACTTCATCTATAAGCATAAACTTCTAGTTTATTAAGCTAGCCATAATTAAAAACAAACAGCTAAAGGGTAGATTGTAGATATTAAACTCAATTTTTGATGCACACATTACAAGTCCTGATTTTTTAATAATTTACATATTTTTACGTAGAAATTTGAAAGTGGTGAGAAAAACTATTTTACTAATTTACCCTGCTGAAGGCGTTCACAGAGGTGGAAGCTTTGTCATGACAAGTCATCTAAGTGAGAAGTTATAATGGAATCCCGACAAAACTTTCAAAAAGTTTTTAAAAATCTTAGAAGGGACGAACAAAGAATTATTAAATTTCAACGCCAAACAAGGTCTTCTTAATAGAATATTTATTAAACTTAAATTGTAACGTAAAATGGAATTATTCAACACAAAAAGAAGGATATTTAATTTTTTGTTTTAATGCTACGGTGTTCTTGAAGGCATCACATTTTTAAGGGGTGAATTTTGAAAAACACATTCTTATTTACCCCGAGGGTTGGAAGTGTTGCATGAGACTGGATAATGGGTTTGGACTGAATGGGTTGCACTCAATAAAGTTTTGTTAAGAAGGGAGGGGAGGTTGTTAGTTTAGTTTAAGTTTTTGGGTCCAAGGGGGTTTGGAAGATACCAATAGATAGCGATTGTTGTCTTTTGTCGTTCATGTTGGATGGTGACTGCAGAAGGTACGGTCAACATTCATCTAAAATAATCCAGGACATAATTTGGGCCGAATGGGGGGTGACATTTAATCGAAACTGTATCCAAAACTAGTTTTGGGGATTTATAAAGAAAGCAGAATTATTCAAGTTAAACGATACCGCATGGAAATTGGGTCTTGGGTAGTTGGAAAAGCCAAAAATCTTTGGAGAATTTTCATGATTAATCGAACTCAACATCGAAGGAAAATTTGGGCTGAACGGGGTGTGAAGCCTAATTGGAGCTTTACCAAAAACTAGATTTGGAGATTTAAGAAGAAAGCAAAATTATTGAAGTTGGACGTTACCGCAGGATAACTGGATCTTGGGTAGTTGGAAGAGTCAGAAATCCTTTGGATAATTTTCATGATCGATCGAGTTGAACATCTAAGGAAAATTTTGGGCAAAAGGGGGAGGGGGATGTTTAATCGAAACTTAATGCGAGAGTAGTTAGTGGGTATGACAGCCATAAATCCTTTGGAGGATTTTTGTGGCTAGTCAGGATCAACATCTAAGGAATATTTGGGCCGAATCGGAGGAGACGCCTAATTGAAATTTTTTACAAATTCGTTTTGGAAATATAGCAACAGAGCAGAGTTTTTAAAGGTGAATGATACCAATGGAAAATTGGATTTTGGGTAGTTGGAAGAGCCAAAATTCCTTTGGAGAATTTTCTTGGCTAATTGAGGTCAACATCGAACGAAGATTTGGGCTGAATGGGGGGGGGGGACGCCTCATCGAAATTTTATAGAAGCTAGTTTTGCAAACTTAACAAGGAAGCAGAATTGTTAAAATTGAATGTTTCCGCAGGAGAAGTGGATCTTGGGTAATTGGAAGAGCCAAAAATCCTTTAGAAAATTTTCATGTCTAATCGAGGTCAACATATACGGGATATTTTGGCCGAAAAGAGGAAGATGTTTAGTCGGAATTTTATGCTAAATAATTTTTCAAATTTAATATGAATTGCCGAAGATGAATGATACCCTGGGAGAACTGCATCTCAAGTACAGTTTGTAGATTAAGAAAAATTAACCAGAAAGGAAATTTTGGGATACAAAAGAAATCCCTTTTAACGAAAACAAATTTCATCTACGTAAAAAGGATATCAAAATAACCTATCAGTCAGTACCATTAGAAATCTCTTTTGGAATTACCATTGAATTTTGCATAACCTAAAACGTTAGGAATACCTTGGTTGCCGTTATTTTAATTTCAAATAACTCGTGAGCTGTGGAATTTAATTAGTAGCTAACAGACGGGAAAATGAACTTACTTTGTAATTACTTGTTCCCGCATTATTGCAATAGTTGTAACTAGGGGAGACGCGTTCTTCGCTTCGGGCATCGCTCCAATTCAACTCTGACATTGAACGACTTGCCATCGAGTCTCTCCTGGATGATATCGTTCCCAAATCCGTTCCGGCCTTCTCAGTTTGGTCACTCGATGTGGCGGTCAACGCCAGGTCATCCCAAGTACGCGTTGCGGTCAGGGTTGTTCCAGTGCATCTACAAAATGACGATTAGCGAATCCGGGGGAATAACGCAAAATCCTATGGGTCCCCGGAATATCAAGTCTGGAACTTTCATTACTTCTCCCGTTTCGGATAAACTTTAGTTAATATCTTTTTTCTTTTGGGTAAGGGCTCAGTTTCTTGGGCTCCCAAGATGTCTACCCCCTGGGGGTGTACCTCACCCCATTAAATGCATTAATCAATTATGAAATGATTGTGGTCAGTTTGTCTGTCAGGTCGTTCTGATGGTTTATTGGAATCGTTTGGATATTAGCCACAAGACGCGTGGATAAGGGTTCTGGTTGGAGGGGGGGGGGGAGGAAGGGATGTGACGACTGACGATGCATTTTATTTTTCGAAAGCATCCCCGGGGTTAGTTGGACCTCTTTGTAGGCGTCTTATTTAGGAACCCATGAAAATGAGAATTCAAACGGAAAGTTAGTTTCTGGACAATGCTTTATCAGAAAAAAATGCAGCAACTTTGGGGATGAAACAATAATTGAAAATAACGTACCGACTACATTCAGTGGTTGTATTTATGGTACAAGTGCTGGCGGTATCCTTGGACGACTGGGATTCACCGGAACTTGTCTGTCGAGTGAATGGCGTGTAATTTCCGCTTCTTCTATGCGGAAACTCTCTGTTGAAAAGCAACTGATTTTGAGAACGTGGGGAAGTTTCCAACGGGTCTGAAACATGTGTGCTGGATTACTAAACTATTTAATTATTCAGAATTATAAATATGGTCACGATGTCTAACTGAGTCAATTTGTTTTAAAAAATTTACATTGTGAGTAGTATACTTCGGGGGATTCCATCGCATTTTAGTAGTGGGGGAGTACACACATTTCATTGGTATGTATTTTAAAATTTGCTTTCAGATTTTAATAATAGTGTTGCTATAGATTCAGGATTTCATTTCTAAAAATCAGTCAGAAAATAACAACAGCGAAATTTTTATTTAATTTAAGATTCCACCCCGGGGTTTGTTTGCATGCCAGTATATTGCGGTAGAAAATTGAAATAATTTATGCATACAATGATACAATACCATGACATTTATTGCTGCCTGTGTAGACGACCCTACGGGCGTAATATGAAAGTAATAAAGACATTTTCGAGATTGTCATCTGTTACTGTAGCAAACCAAATATCTTTCTCGTTTTATTGGATAAATTTAACCATAAAAAGTTCGAAGGGACAAATAAAATTTCTTCATGCAATTTAATAGCTTCTGAATAATTTTGTAAAAATATGTCAAACATCATTAGTCGCTGCGTTGTTGTCTTAATCTGAGCGTTTAGACACATACACACCCGCTACCATAACCAGACAAATTGTGCAACACGCTGTGTTTTCAAGATTGTGGATCCACCCTCTTCTGAATTTGTTGATTCAAAGAGAATTAAAATTTGCGGGTAGCTTTTGAGTGGTTCATCTGTAAGCGAAGCCTGCAAGGAATTCTTGACAGAAATAACTTACCGTACGTGCTTTCGGTGTTTGAATTAGTTCTTTGATGTAAACGATTCCAGCTTTTCGAATCGTCGTCTGAACTGCTGTCATCGATGAAATCCCTCTGTCTAAAATTTGACCCGGGGCGGTATGAGTTGCGGTTCCATTTCCTCCTCGCACCGAATGTAAGGCTGGGGGGGTTAGGTTGACCTCCAGGCAAGACGTATTTAGGGAAGCTCTTGAAGAACCACGCGCCAGATTTCTTCCAGATTTCACGTGTTTCGGAACATATCATGCACAGCCAGGTTTCCCCTGATGGACTGAAATGATGCGATTGGAAGTGAGACATTAGTATTGATTGTTTAAATTGATTCTGAAGAAATGTGGGCTTAATCAGTAACAGAGTCGTGGAAATTTCCACCCTCCCAATGTTTTGGGATTCGCCAAAATTTTGTGAGGGGACCAGTACCCAATTAACTTAACAAAACTTTACCAAACCTCACTATTTGTATCAGCTTTCGTACTTCCGTAAACTTTTATCTTTTTCGTCTTCGCCATCTTCCCCTTTTCGTTGTTTTATTTTTTTAAATAAAATTTCCTTTAATTTCTCAATTTACAAACCTGTTAATATTTTTGTTGTTTGATGTTACTTCAACCGTGCATTTGTTGCATGCGGGTTTTCGGCAATCTACACAGACGACCTTGTTGCTACCCAATATTCTAAACTTTTCGCCACACAACAGGCACTGACTTGGTCCTCGACCTAAAGCACCCCTTTGAAGTTGCTCCAAACGATCGATGAGCCTCCCAATCTGTTAAAAATATCGGATTTTCAGACGAATGAATTTCTGATCGTTTATTTATCTACTGAAAATGTCATTTCGAAACATAAAGCAAATTTACTTGATGGGGCGCTAGAAGTACTGGGCCATTTAAAAAATTCTTAATTGAAATTAAATAAGTTTCGCAAAACCAAAGGGGACAGTAGAAAATTAAATCAAGGTTATTTTATTACAAAATCTTGTAATTAAATGTATTGTATTATTTTTTCTTCCAAGTCAAACGAATGTACAGCAGTTCGTTTTTAAGTTTCTAAAATTTAAAAAATTTGTAGTAATTGTATCAATGTTGGGATCGTGTAATGTTTGTTACTTTTAGATTACATAAATAACGTTTGAATGTGTTTATTTGTGCGTTGTAGGTTATGGTAGCGGCTGTGTGTGTGTGTGGGTGGGTAAATGTATACACACACACACACCTACGACCGTAACAACTACTAACGATGTCGTTATCGCGTTAGTACACACACATATTGAAACAATTACTACAAATTTAGGTTACACTTTCTGTATAAATTATTTGCCTAGCTAAGTTAAGTCGATTTTTTCCAGAAATCAGGTCGTCTGCGTACCCTTTCTTGCTCCAAAAGGTCAATTTGTTCAGCCTTCTTGATGACCTCAATAATAGTTGCCTGTTCGTCTTCCCCTAATGGTAACGAATTGTCTCTTGATAGAGCAGGACCACGCTCTAATGAAGCTGTTTTCATACTCCATCCTGTTTTCAACCTGTCAAAGTAAAAGTTACTTACAGTAACTGTAGTAAGGTTTCCAAATTCAAAATTGCGGGGAGGGAGAGAGTTAGTGAGTGAAGGAGAGTGGAAGGAGAGGGAAGGGAGAATGAGTGAGAAATCGATGGTGTTAAATAAGAGGAGAGGAGGAGGTAGGAGACAAATTGGGGGATATGGAAGAAAAAGGAAATGAGATGAGGATGTGGGGAGGAGATGTGGTGATATAGAGAGGTAGAGCAACAAGAGAGAGACGTCTGCATAAACTGAGTAATCTTTGGTTTGTTTCATTTTCACGCCATGGCATCTTATAATACGATATAAGCGGCTTATAGTTTCAATGAACTTGCCGGTACGCTTCTATCGGCGAGCCTTTCCCACCCCTATGCCCTATGGCGCATAATTTATTCGTTAGGTCGATCCTGGGCTGGGGAGGCGCTATTAATGCACGTGAGCCGAGATGGAACCGGCTCTAGCCTGTTTTCCTTTGACTCATCCCAAATTCACCCACAATCGATGGAAACTGTACGCTAGCTAATATAATAGCCGAGTTTACTCTTTCCTTCTCTCGCGTGATTCGGCGAATTTGCCGGCTCGAGTCCATCGTGGGCTTTTCCACTCCCACGGTCCCACGGTACACCAGCTGCACGTCAAGCTTAGAAAATGCGTTAGAAATATAAATGTATTCATTATCACGCAGGGCGACTCGGCGAATTTGCCGACTCTAATCTATCGGTGAGCTTTTGTCATTTCCTACGTTGCATAAACCACACGCCGAGCTTATAAAAAGCGTTACGTATGTAGACTTTATTTGTTTTCTGTAGGCGGGTGACTTTTGCTATAACCTGCGCGTATAGAGAGAGCGCGCATTCGGCCAGAAAAAGAAAGCAAGTGTACACATACGCACCGTACTTAAGAATTTGTCATTGCGCATCTAGCGCACAGGAAGGGGTAGCCGCCTACAGAAGTGAAACGATGTGTACCTGAGCCGATCTGGATCCGGCGCTGGTATGTGGAGTTGTCAGGGATTTTGGAGTGACGTTAAGGGATCGTAGTGAAGTTGGAATGAGCATGGGGTGGTGATTTTTTGATAAAAGACGAACAATGTTTTATTAGGTACTAGGTTTACGTAGGTCGATGATTTCCTTTAACCAATTTCGCACACATAAAATCGGGAAATGGGAAAATAAATGACTATGTGCCACTCTGTATTGTTTCGACGTAATTCGATAAACCAGGCCAACTGAACCCCTTGTTAATGCTCAATAAACTTTCGATTATTACCGTAAACAGCTGCCGGCTGACAGCACGCAATGTCTTAGAGAGCCGTAAGCTTTAAGGGTGCAAGTAGGGTGTGGTAAATGGAAAAAACTGAACTAAATCCGTGCGGGAGGCGAATTAGTTACACGAAAACCCAATTTCAACCGACACACCACTTTATCAGGGGAATGACATGAAAAGGTCTTTTAATAACAAGGACAACTATTTCATTTTTACAGAATGTTACGATCAAAGTGTGCGTGACCTGCACCCACAACTGACTTTTTGTTAGCATACAAGAAAAAAGAAGACTAAAGAAATATAATTATGATACGAGCATGAAATAAAGTACGATTTAGTACGTGTTGTCACCGGAATTGTGTCAAGTCGTTACTACTGACGATGAGAGCAAACGGCCAAAGTGCTTACGTGTGACGTCATTCGTCCAGGCCAATGTAGGTAACCGTTTTACTCTAATAACCAAGAGATTTTTGGTACAAAAGAATTTTTCGTTACGGATTCTTGTAGAGGTCGATTAGAAGAACATATGAGCAAATGTTTAATACTGGCAAAATATTGTTGCTTTTATTTTTTTGACGTTAAAATTTTATAAAAATAGGTTTTTTGTCTATTTGACACTTATATAGCAAAAACTGTGATAGATACAAACAAATTGTACAGACTTTTTTGTACAGAATTGAAATTTCTACAAAAGCGTCTAGACCGCACCCCTATAACTTTTGCGGATAAAAATATACAGCGCTAAACCGTGGTTTGATTTTTTTTAAATCGATCCAAATTTTGCTGATTGGAAGGCAAACAATGTTAATACCGGAAAACACCCTCTAAAAATTCATTACAAGTTTACCTCGACAGGTGTTGACATATTATGCGCCTAATTTCAATATGAATCATCTCTTAATTAGGTACATATACACGTGCAAAGTGGTTATCTGATAACGGAGAGTTGATAAACTATTGATTGCAACAAAATGTTCGTTTAGATATTTCAAAAATTGTCTAGTACCGTTACCATCGTGAGACAAAGCCTGCGCGCTGATTACGTAACCACCTATGCTGTGCGATAGCAGGCTCATGCATAGCATAGGTGGTTACATAATCCGCGCGCAGGCCTTGTCTCACGATGGTTATGGTAGTACATGTGAACCGCTTAGTTTTCAAGTGGACATAGTATACAGGGTGTCCCTAAATTATACCACCCCTCCAGCATTCGGACAGATTTTCTTATGATCCTTAAATATTCTAAAATTCTGGATCTACCCCTGTACTGTAACACTTAAATCTTTCCATAATGGGAGAAGAAGTGAAAAGAAATTTTCTTCGACTAATCAAATTTTAAACAGAATTTAAAAGTTTAATGAAATTGTTAACTTGCTCTAATTAACTTCAACTTTTTCATTTTCTGTGAAATCAGCATCTTCGGCTTCTCTTTTTATTTGAATTGTAAATGAGCCTAGAAATTTCATTCGAATTCCATGAACGTGATAAGAAATTACAGGAGACGCTTAGAAAGTGTTATCCATTAATGGATCCTTCAATTTAAAATTTATTTTCATTTATTTACTTAAGGGCGATTTATGGTTAAATTGGATAATCCTTCAGCTTTTCTGCAAACCCAATGAATTTGGAATTTATTATTAGAAGCCTGGAAATGTAGCTTCATGTTTTTTTTGTTCAGTGAATACCCAGAGGGTAATTGTTTCCGTCACTTCGAAGGCCTTGAAATCGTAGGCACTTATTGGTCATCCTATAACGGGGAAGGGGGAGGGAAGTTTTCTGCTTTCAAATATAAATTGTGGAAATTATGGAGACATTTTATCAAGAAAATTCTCAAGAACTTCTTTTTATTCAATGCTCACTTCAACTGAATACCTTAAAGGTTTTCTAAAAAAGGAACAAGAATCGTTGCTTGTACGTTTGAACAGGGGATGCTAAAAATTTCTTCCAGGTTTCCTTCAGGGGAATGCAATAATGAGAAAGGAATAATATAAACGTTCCTGATAAAATCCACTTCTGCAAGTATTCATTTCAAAACAAAGGGAAAATGGAAAATAATTTGATTTAATAATGGAGTGGAAATTATGTCATTAAACTTTTATGCGTCAGTCTTTGATTAAAAAGTTAAGTTATATTTCAACTTCCCATTGGGAATGCGAAGGATTGGGGCGGTTGTTATAAAGATAGAAATAAATAAAGAAAGAAATGAAACAAGATATCGCATTATAGAGCATAAACTCAAGAGCCAGGTCCCAAAATCTATCCATCTCCGTTTGTTAATGGAAACCTACATAAGGTTTACTCGCTCATTCTGCAGTCATTGCCACAATGCAACTGGTGTGTAACGAGATGTTGCCAATTACAACACAACAAACAAGAAAGAGCATTAAAACAGAAACTCAATAGCCAGTCACCGGGATGTACTCCATCAAAGAAACCTACATAGTGTTTACTCGCTTCTTCTTACTCTTCCACAGTTTATGTCGTGATTGCCACAATGCAACTGGCGCGTTACGAGCTTATGACAATCACAACACAAAAAAAGATAGAAAGAGCCAGCTACTAAGATCTACCTATCTTTGTTTCTTAATAGAAACCTATATAAGGTTCTTTCGCTTATTCTTACACTTCTACTAGTTTAAGTTGTGATTGGTAGTAGTCGTAACTTACCAGTTGCATTATGCTAATTACGACACAAACTGCAGAAGTGTAAGAATGAGCGAGTGAACCTTACGCAGATTTCTATCAATAGACGGAGACAGATAGAGTCTTGAGTTTCTGTTGCAATGCTCTATCTTTATTCGCTTGTGTTGTGATTGGCAACAGCATTTAACTTACCAGATGCTAATGCCAATTACTACACAAACTGCAGAAAGATCGAGTAAACCTTAAGCAGGTTTTTGTTCAATAAACGAAGATGGGTAGATCTTGGTACCTGACTGTTGGGTTTCTTGTCTAATGCTCTTTGTCTTGTGATTGGAATTAGCTCGCATCTTACCAGTTGCATTATGCCAATTACGACACATACAACATTAAATGGTCTGTTTTCATTAATAAATAAATGGATACATTTTCAACTATTGAGGTTATTTGAAATATTTTTTTTTTTAGTAAAGTAAATATTAATAAATACTTACTTAGCCCTAAGGGCCAACTGTCTATCATTTGGACACACGAACTTGTTTGTATTGTTACCACTGTCTTGTTCGAACATGTTCTATCTTTACGAAATTACATTTTAAAAAAACTTTCCATGGTTTTCGAAAAAAAAAAAAATAATTTTCCAAATATTTGTGCAAAACTGAAAACTTTTCGTGTCCGAGCGTTACTGAAGAGGATTAACGAAATCGAAACCTTTTGTGCATGTATAAACAAACGTATGAGACCAGTGATTATGCGTGCGATTGAGAACGTAACAGGTGGCGACGACGAGCGTCGGTGATAAGCGTCGACCTGTTAGACCGACGCTTTCAGTTCAACTAACGGCTTTGAACAGCCTGTTGCTCAATTGCGATGTCGACGGCGACGCTAAACGTCGCGACGCTTCGGCGAGATGATAAGGGATCGATCGATAGAGAAACGTTCGCGTGGAAATACGCACGATTTTAGCATTGAATTATGTGCGGGGTTTTTGTCATCACGTTTGTGGTAGTTTTGGAGTCTCATACAGGGTGTTGTACAATTATTTGGCATTTTTACAACACCTTGTATAAAAATTCTGTCAGTCTTGACTGTTGGTTATGAAATACAGACTTAATAATCTCGTGGAAGACTTCCATAAGCTGATGTTGTTGAACTTATTTTTTTTGTTAAGCCATTCTATTACCAGAAACTGAAGATGGGCAGTAAATAGTGGCAAAACGTTTGGTTGAAGTAAACATATTTTGGATTCTTCATAATCACACAGTCGTCAGTCTAAAGACGGTTTGGATGCGCACTTCCTTCTGAACAACTTAGAACACCTAACCTCAAAAATATAATTCAGCACCTCTTTACTGCTGTTTCTGCCTCTCGTTCGCCTCCAGAGAGCCCAATTCCACACATTCTTCCCTTCATCTTTGTTGTAAACGTTTCTGATAACACATGAATTGGGATCATTTAAATTACGAGAGGATTTATTTCTACAATTTGCACCCTAAGGTGGAAATGCCAATTTGGCAATTGTCCTCCGCCAGGATTACGTGATATCCTTCTTCATATCCGGCAACAATGGCTTTCCCTTCCTCTCCTGTTCGTTATGAGGGTAACTGGTGTGAAGGAGTGATCCTTCTGATCAGGGAATTCCATTATTGAATACGTACGTCTCAGACGGAACCGGAAACACTGCCTTATATTTACTTGACTAAACAATGCCACAAATCCTGTGACTGTGGTGGTTGATAAGCGCTGGGAGATTTTATGAAATTTGATGGTCTGTTTTATAGTTCAAGTGAATCGCTTATTCAACTGTGAAGTTAATTCTGAGTCTCTTTTCATCGCTAAATGAATCTTTTTGAACTGCGGTCTGGTTACGCAACGTTGCCAAGTCACTATTGTTTCTTAAACTGCCATATTTTTCATGAAAAAAATTTTAGTTTTGGTTGTTCCTAACCTATCTCTTTGTGAAAGTTAGACAACTTTAAATTTATGGTACCTATTCGTCTTAAGACACCCCATTTATCTTAAAAGTTTTAATTAATGTCTTATCTACAATATAATGTTACACAGAGCTAGTAGGTACATAACTTGTGGTGTAACTAATACAACTGTCACCATCAATCGATAATTTTTGTAAGACTTTTAATTGGACTGTACTGTGTTAATTAAGATGTGGTAAAGTTTCGTTTTCAAACTGATCAAGACCAGATCATACCACAAATGACTAGCAAGAAAAGTTTTAATTAAACGTCGGTTATTTACACCGGTTCAATGTAATTTTACTACGTCTGACAATTTTTAATGTAGATGTGTAGGTATATAATTGATGGAAATGCTAGCAACACTTCATCCTCCATCCATGAAGAAGGTTTAGTCAGGGAGGGGTTAGTCATGAAAAAAAAAACGAGCGTGCAAAGAGGGCATTGCACTTATAGATTCTTCGTGAAACACTTCAAGAAAGTCTAGAAAGTTTCGCTATCTTCTAGAATTAATTAAAATGTTGTTTCAGAAAGATACATAAACCTCTAAAAGGTTCTACAAGTTTCTACAATGTAGTAGAAGTTTCGAGAATGTCCGAAAATGTTATATAATATTTTTAGTTTTAAAAATGTTCGAGAACGTTCCGGGGTATAGTAAAATGTTGCAGAATACTTCAGAATAATTTAAATTGTCCGAGAACGCTTCAGAATGTGTTAAAATCTTATTCAATTTTCCAAAAAGTTTCAGGAGGTTTGGGAATGTCTGAGAAGCCTTTAGATTGCTTCAAGATATTGTGGAATCTTTCAAAAGTTTTAAAAATTTTTAACCATCTATGCTCAAGATTCTAGAATGTTTCTAAAGATTCGCGAATGTTCTACAACGTTTCTGGATGCTGAAGAATTTTGTAAAATGTTCTAGAATGATGTAAGATGTTCGATAACGTTTCAGTACGACCTAGAATGTTATTGAATTTTCAAAAGGTTTCAGAAAGTAACGGAATATATTTCGATCGAGTGCCAATACCAGATTAATAAATCACATACTTATCTAGTAAGGGTCAATTAAGACCAGTACCCTCGTCTCACTATCATTCGATGTCTGCTGCGTTGCAACGACAGATCAAAATGGTGAATGGGTAACTGTACAAATGGGGGGACGTAGCTAAACTGAGGGATGAATATTTTACTTCAATATTTTGTCGACAAAATTCCTTTAATAGCACAGATTTAACTAATCACTTTATTTTTTACAAATTATTTAAAAAAAAAAATTTTTTTAATATTTTTTTTCCATGCTCGTACTTACCCTTTTCAGTTATAATAGAACAAGTGAAAAATTTAGGATAATATTTTTTGGAATTAATGAAAAATAAAACACTGTAGGCTTTTTTAAAAATATGGTTTATTTAAAATATTGCACTTTATTCCAATATTGCACATTATTATTGCACTAATGTATAAATAAGTCATATGATAACTTACATCACAAGTTAAAAGTATCCCCTTACAGTTACAATTCATTTAATTAAAAATACTCATATATTGCACATAGTCTTTTGCTTTGCTAGGAAAGTAAATTAATTTTTAAACTAACTATAAAAAAATAAAAGTCTAAAAGATAAATAATTTCTTACCTACTTTTTTATATAGGTAATTATTTAAAAATTGTTAATGATACAAAGAAACCTTACGTTCTTAGTACCAGTTTGTATACAACTTACCATTTTCCCTTTTCACGAGATACCATAATATATTTAATTAAAATAAATATTGCACATCTTAATTTTTTTCATAAAACACATTACTAATTTAACTAAATGAAACGATTCACGAAGAATTTATTTATTTGTGACTTATTAACCCCCGCTACCTACGTCCCTGAATGGCTATGTACATTTAACAGACGCATATAATATACCTACATATATAGCATTTGTGTTAACTAGTAACCTTCATGTGTTAGAGTTTGTTACTATTTTTATATTTATTTTGATAATAATGTTCGTAACAAGGCTGCTTAAGAAAAATTACTAAATAAATTTCAAGGCCATTGGATGGCATTGAAGTGCGCGCGCATCTACGAGTCTAATCTAGAAGCAGTCGTTTAGCCTATGCGATAACGTGACGGTTTACCACGTAGGGTCACGGGTTCGAATCCGATGTCGGCGTTTTCCTTTTTTCCGTATAGTAATAAAATAATTTCAATTGCGCACGCATTTCTGTGACGTGACATACTACTACGATGCTGTTTAATGGCAGTTTAAGTAGATACAGATTATATATAATTTTATGAGTCAGTTTTGTCAAACTAATGTAATGCACGTTTAAAGAATTAACGAGTCCAACATTGCCTTCAAATATTTTTTTTTAGGTTAGGTGTTTAAGAAATTAACGTGGGAACGTTCTGACATTTAAAAACGATATAAAGAAATGCATAAGTATTTATTATTGTTATGGCAAGTACCCTAATGAGTTTTCTAAATTATTACTAACGTTTCGACCATTATACCGTTTTTCGTCAGCGACCCTTCTGTCCTTGTTCCTGGTCGATTCACTGAAACTGGATCTCCTCGACTCATCGGACTGACTGGGGATTGTATACAGGCCATTCCTTGTACTGTATAATTTACTTTTTTCCGACTTTTGAGGCACATAGACAGGGTTGTTCATAACCCTCGGGCCGATAGGTATAGGGGGAGGAATACTATTCATTCTGTCTGTCTTTCTCCTGTCTGCTTTTGAATAACCTCGATCTCTTGAAACGCGAGATGATGATCTGTTCGAAGTGGGTCGTGTCCCCGAATCAATGTCGTAATCTTTAGGTGGAATGAGATGGGTTATGTCGGTTGTCTGACTTAATTTGATGTCCGCAAATAAGGCAGCAATTTCAGCTGATTTTTTTACGGAAAGGGCTTCAGTACATCCACTGGTTGACATTGAAGTGGAACACACTGTCTTTCCTGTAATGGAAAAATGATAATAAGGGAGAGTGAACTCTTTTTTATCTCTATAATTTTGGATTGACCGTCAACATTGTTGCAGGATTTTATTAAATGTAAGGGCGTATTAAAAATACAAATCTTTTATTTTTCCTGTTTTTATTTTCTTTCAATAACTGTCAGCAACTCTAAAGGTTAGGTTAGGGTAGGCTACGTTAAACGTAATACTATGTTGCCATTCAAAGTATTGGAGAAATGTTTGGACATAGAAATAATAAATGTAATTAATTCACAATTTGAACGTGATTCCTCAAAGTTGAGGAGACCGCGAAAGAGCATTTAAGGAGGTTCGAGACCGATTCAACACTACAATATGACTTTTCTGTAGTTAAAACCATAGCAACAACAACTGTAGATAATTCATTATTCTACTGCCAATGACTAATATTGCTAACTACCAGCGGATTGAGTGCAGTATTGCTTGATGTACTTCTAATGCAGTGCTGGACTGGATTTTAAAATCAGTTTTTCTCGAAAACAGTGAACTTTCGGACCTGTAAATATTTACACATGTTTTTTGTTTTATAGTGTCCTTTCACTCCCTGCAATATCCGCAAAACTTTCAGATACACCGTGTATATCTGCGAATATTATAAAATGCTTGTTGTGAACATATTCTAAAATATGCTGTAAGTAGTTTTGGAATGATATAAATAACAGAACCAATTTTGGCTATGAACATCATTTCATAACATAAAATGTTATTTGTCACAAATATAACTTTAACTGACTTTTATTAAATCGTATTTCCCAACTACCTACTAATAAAAATTGTTGAATAATTAAATGTTCCAATAAATATTCACGCTTTTTTTATATGCAGGTATAAATACCTATAATGCATAATTTGAATGATAGTATGTATTTGGAATATACGTCTCTTCTATTTATTATTTACATTCGTATTTTAAAGCCTTTTCGTGTAGCTAGTTCCCAGATGATTAATTAGAATGTGACAAATGTGCTTTAAGCAAAATTACTCGTTTTTATAAAGATCGATAATAATTTACAGCTTATGATAGAATAAACGATCAATAAAAAAAAAATAAATAAAATACATTTCAAACAAAAGTCAGTGTGGAATGGAGTAAAAATATTTTCGAATATGGCGAACTTGCAGTCCTAAATTCGTTATTTCAAATGGAATACCCTGTATGTTGTTTCATTTTGGAATTCTTCATAAAAAGAATTTATCTCAAAACCGAAAGCACTGAAAGGGGTGCAATCCTAAACTATAAGAGGGTGGACACGTAACTCCTGAGCTGCGTCTGCGTCGAGCTTTGTGATATGAATTGCACTGATGCCACATTTTTATGCCAAACATTGCGCTGGGGTTAATTTTTAATGCCTCTAATAAATATATCCAAATTGGTATGTAAGGAGAAGTGGGGTGGATATGAAATTACGTAACTGGTAAGAAGTACGTAAGTGAGGGGATTTAGAAGATCTAGAAATCCCCAGAAGATCTTCAAGTAAAGTAGTACACCTTTAGACATGGACACCAGTAAGAGGGCAACAACGGGTGCATTTGCACGCTTTGATAATTCTGGGATTAATATATTTTATATTCACACTAATGTGTACATGAATACGTAATACTGCACCCCCTGGGATGCTTGACATCATCCCCCATCGACTCGCCACTTGTCAAAATCGATCTCTACCAGTTATTAAAATTCTAAATGACTCTTGTGACTATTTAAGTTGACTATAACGGGATTTTTACATAAATTCCGACCAATCAATGATTTATTGCATTATTTATTAAAAATGTGATGTATTACGCTTAATACTTAATATTAAATAACATCACCTTATTTTATCTTGTTTTTTATTAATTTATCGATTATAGATCAATCTCGATAGTGTGTTAATTGCATCAATAATACGATAAGGGCGAGCTTAAAACTGAATTAAATTGTATTAATATTTTTTTGTTATTAGAGGAACCATCTAATCAAAATAGATCGATATCTTTATCTTATATTTATAAAATACCTAATCGATCTTATGTGGTATCCGTTCAACAAATTAAGTGTTTGCTAGGAAACCATGCATAAAGGTAAGTGAATCCAAAATGGCGTCCCAAGAAAGTGACGCCACAACCGCCATATTGAAATTAATAATTTTGACTTATAAAATTTATCTTAGCTTCTATGTGTAATGATTTTTTATTTCTTTTCAAAATAGTATTAAAATCGACTACGTCCATGTACTTTTTTGAGGATATCCCTTTGCTCCTCGATTTACCATGGAGATCCCCACAATCAGCTAATACTACATATATTACTTAATCTTCTTCCAATCCCTAATGAAGTGGCATGTTCCTCCTGACAGTGGCGTAACAAAACAATATTAAGCCTCCTCCTCTGCAGACCTTATTAGCTTTCCCTTTCTGGGGAAATTTTATTTTTATTTCTTTCTTTATATTTTGTGTAGGGATCCAGCGTTCATCTTATTACGATTAGGCCCTTAAGATGAATAACCTCTCGCCATACGAGACCTGTGGGGTGTACTTGATGCCACTGTTACCAACCCAAAATTGTCTCTTTTTTTTTTAAATCTCATTATAAAGAATTTTAGAAAACAAAGAAAAATGTTTTTGATTTGATAAATCGATAAAGCCAATTTATCAATGATAAAAAGTCGATGAAATAAATAAACACGCTTGTAAAATAAAGGCTGATTAAAACTAATTATTATTGTCTAAGTATAAGAATATAATCTTGGTTGTAAAAGTAGATATGGTTTTTTATTTATCTATACGTCCTTTAGAAATTGAAAAAATGACTACATGTATGCATCTATATGTTCTACCCTATTTCCGAAATCGGACAGAAAGCGAAATGAAGTTTTACAGTAAGCGAAACTTTTACTTGAGACACATTGTAGATGTCGTAAATTTTCTTGGGTCGCGTTTGGGATAAATTTTAAATATCTGAAAGGAATTGTGCATAATTTGAAGGACCCAATAAGAGAAATAACTATAACTGCCGCAACGCGTTTCGAGACAAATTAAGCTTTCAGCCCGATTTCGAAAGAGGGGTACAACATATATATATACCTACAAAAAATTAAAACGTAGTTTTAATGTTACTTAGTGAGAATTCGTCAATGGTACAAAATGAGTGCAAATCGAGTTACTGTATTGTTAGTAACAATATTAGGATTGTAAGTTTTTTTTTATTGTACAGGGTGATCCAAACTTTGGATGTCACCCCGAAAAAACAGATAAAGTTTAAAAAATTTCTGCTGAATTTCTCCATCAAAATTAATAATTTCTTCAAAAAAAAAAAAAAAATAGTACTCTTTTAAATATTTGCAATTAAAGTAAGGGGACTTTTAATTAATGATATCATTATAAATCATTAATTTTTAATGAAAATATTATAGCCGAAAAATTACTCCCAATTTCTATCTAAAGCAAGCATAAGATTATTTAGATATTTATTAATCATAACGTAAAATATTTGGTACACCACTGCTGATGACGAATTTTATCTTTACCTCTAAGGCGTATAGAGGACGCTAGAAGCAGTATAAAAATCCCAATAATTCCGACAATTCCAAAGCCAAGGAATTGCTTCCTTCTTATAAACTAGATCAATTTTGATAACCCTGTATTTTAAACACTACTAAAATGACGTGCCTTTATTTTCAAAATTTTGTCTGTAAGAATTTTTGTTGCAATTAATATGAAAAACATAAAATCTTCTCATGATCCTTTGGAGAAAGTGAGGTTAGAGATGAGGATCTTAATTATCAAGTACCTACTTAAAAAATATTTCCTTGCCATGAAAAATACAATTTAATCCTTATTTCAGAACTACTGCACAACAACTCAACACCAACTCATTCCCCGAAAACTTCTTGTTTGGTGTAGCTACTGCTGCGTACCAAATTGAAGGAGCATGGAATGAAAGTGGTAAATAATTTTTACTTTTCAACCATATACATGTGTAATGAGCGTATGTGTGCGAGAGTGGGCAGTGTAGCGAGCGTATATGTGTACGAGAGCGAGCAGTGCGGCGAGCGTGTGTGTGTGCGATAGCGGCGACGAGTACCGACAGCAGATAAGCGGAGCTCAAAGAATGCCGGCGTCGGTCGGCGCTTTGATGACGATAAACAAGGCCATAAATTAGATGAACACAATAGGCACTCCAGTAAAGTCTAGTATGTAATTCTGGAACTTTCTGGATTGTTCCTAATCAGTATAAATACCTGTTGACGTGGCCAGTAGTTAGTTCAGTTTACAGTGAGCTTCCGAACGAGTGATATAAATACCGAACTACGATATACCGAGTGATATAAATACGCATTTTCCTTGTGATATAAATAAGTCGTTGAATTATTATTAGTGTTTAAGTATTCTATTAGTGTTTAAGTGTTAAATAAATAGTTGTAAAATAAATATCCGTTAAATAAATAAGTTCTACTAGAAAAGTCGTTACAGTGGTGTCAAGTGTGGGGTGCTCAGCCAATCAATCCCCCAAAGAAGAGAATTTGCTAGTAGAAAAAAATTGTTAAATAAATCAAAATGCCGAAAAAGTTGTTGGAGTTGAAAGTTGCCGAACTGAAAAGTGAACTCGAGGAGTGAGACGAAGATACGTCTGGTAACAAGCTCACCTTACAAGGGCGACTCGAGGAAGCTCTGATACGAGAGGGTTTCGATCCGAATACCTACGAATTTGAGGATGAACTGGAAAAGAAATTAAAGGAAAATTCAAAGGAACAAAAAGAAAATCTGGAAGAACTGAAAGAAAATCTGGAAAAGAAATTAAAGGAAAATTCAATGGAATTGGAAGGGAAATTGAAAGAAAATCTGGAAAAGAAAATGGAAAACCTGGAAGAGAAATTAACCGAAAATTCAAAAGAACTGAAGGAAAATTTAGAGAAATTCGACGCAAAATTGGCCGAAACAGAACAGAATTTTGCAGGAAAATTTCAAGAAATAGATTCACGAATTAAAGAAATAGAAGAAACGTTTCTATGTACGACAATGTCCGAACAGATCGACAATGAAGCTAGAAGTGTCAAGCAGGAGAATGAGCACGGTGTTTCATCGAAAGCATATACGAAGCCACCTAAGTTCGACGGAAAAACATCATGGACCACTTTCCTTAAGAAATTTGAAACGGCCGCGAAGTCGAACGCATGGACGTTGGAAAATAAAGCCTCCGAGCTGGTCTGCGCGCTACATGGTAATGCCGAGGAGATTTTGGATACCATACCACCCGAGAAATTGAACGACTATGAACATCTAGTGAAGAAGTTAGAGATGCGGTATGGTCAGGCACATATGACGAGCGTCAGTCACGTGCAGTTAAGAAACCGACGTCAGAAGGCAGGGGAAAACCTGCAAGAATACGAGGCCGATATCGCTCGTCTGGTCCGCCTCGCGTATCCAGGTACTCCCGACGACACATTAGAAAAGTTGGCTGTCGACTCTTTCATCGATGGGTTGAGGGATGACGACATACAACAGCGACTCCGATTAGATAGGCCAAAAACACTCGCTGACACGTTGGCTCGGGCACTGGAGTATGACGTCGTTAAACAGGCATCTCAACGGCAAGGTAGAGTGCGTGAGCTAAGGGAGGAGCCCGACGGTCGATACGAAGACAGACTAGAAGAAATAGTTAACAGGATAGTGGGAAAATTAAACAAGAAACCGAGACCAATACGATGTTGGAACTGCGGGAAATTGGGACACGTAAGAACCGCTTGCAAGAACGAAGAGGTTACTCAAGAGCGCGTGCCCCGAGTTCCGGAAAACTAATCAGGGACGACGCGGCGGGGCAAACGTCGGTCCCGGGACACGAGGCCCCAGGTTTAGTAGCACTGATTAAGACAATGAAAGATCGAACTGACAGCCTTTTTCTCACTGGACTCATAAACAGGAAGCAGTGTTCATTTCTGCTGGATACTGGAGCTAGCAGAACAATCATAAGGCCCAGAATATTGACCGAGCCCAGTAAACTTCTGCCAACACAATGGAAGCTCCGTACCGCCACTGGAGAACAAGTAGTAGTCAGGGGTGAAAGTTACGTCAACATCCAAATGGGAAGAACGTCTTTTAAACACTGCGTGTTAGTGGCAGAAATAGAGGACAATGTAATACTGGGTTTGGACATCCTCCGAAAATATGACTTCTGCTTGAATTTCCGGAGAAAGAATGTGACACTGAACGGCGATACGTTCCAGTTACACGCCCAGGACACTGCCATGCTACAAGTTAAAAGATTGAGTTCAGGGATGCGGAAAGTTCAAGGTATTCCGGAGGCGTTGTTAAAACTGTACAAGGAGGCGGGTGAAAACCGTAATCAACCTGAACAACGTCGAATAGGGGAACTCCTTGTAAAGTACCAGGACGTGTTCGCATTGGACAACGGCAAGAAAGGGCGAACCAACATCGTCGTCCATAAAATCAACACTGGCGAAGCGCAGCCCATCCGTCAGAGACCGAGGAGACTACCACTGGCCAAAAAGGAAGAGGCCGAAAAGATTATAAGCGACATGCGGAAGGACGGAATAATAGAACCATCGACCAGTCCATGGACGTCGCCGGTAGTTTTGGTCAAGAAGAAGGACGGATCTACACGCTTCTGTGTTGACTACCGCCAGCTAAATAATGTCACCAAGAAAGACAGCTACCCCTTTCCACGCATCGATGATACCTTGGACACGCTTGCGGGGTCGACAATATTCTCAACGCTAGACCTTAAAAGTGGATACTGGCAAGTAGACCTGGATCCTGAGGCCAAAGAGAAGACGGCATTTTCGATCGGAACCGGGCTGTGGCAGTTCAACGTGATGCCGTTCGGGTTGTGTAATGCGCCAGCCACATTTGAACGACTCATGGAGACGGCCTTGAACGGCTTGATTGGGAAAACTTGCCTGGTATACCTTGACGACATAATCGTGATCGGAAAAGGCTTCGACGATCACCTGAAAAACTTGGAAGAGGTACTTCGAAGGTTGCGTGATGTCAACCTTAAATTAAGCCCCAAGAAATGCCAGCTATTTCAGGAGACAGTGAACTACCTGGGGCACGTAGTCACGAAGACCGGCGTTTCAGTCGACCCGCAGAAAATCACAGCCGTACGAGAATGGCCAGTACCCACTGACGTACATCAGGTCAGAAGCTTCCTTGGCCTGTGTACTTACTATCGACGCTTCGTTCCTGGATTTGCCAATATTGCCAAGCCATTGACTCGACTAACAGAAAGTGGCAGACCATTCTGCTGGGAACCGGACTGCCAAGCTGCCTTCAAAAAGTTAAAGCAAGCTCTCGTTTCCACACCCGTGTTGAGTTATCCGATACCAGAGGGGAAGTTTGTTCTGGACACCGACGCTAGCAACGTTGGGTTAGGCGCAGTACTCTCACAAATACAACACGGAGAGGAAAAAGTCATCGGCTATTTCAGCAAGACCCTATCCAAGCCCGAACGAAACTACTGTGTAACCCGACGAGAACTACTGGCAGTAGTAAAAAGCGTGGAGCACTTTTATAAGTACTTGTATGGAAGGAAGTTCCTGCTCCGAACAGATCATGCTGCTTTACGGTGGTTACTGAGTTTCAAGAATCCAGAGGGTCAAGTCGCGCGTTGGATAGAAAAGCTCCAAGAATACGACTTCGACATAGAACATCGAGCTGGAAATAGTCATAAGAACGCCGATGCCTTATCCAGAAGACCATGTTCCGAAAACTGCAAGCACTGCAAGCGCCTGGAGGAACATGAAGAAGTCCGGAGGATAACTGTCACGGATGAACAATGGCATCCTGATAACATCAAGACGGAACAGGGTTCTGATCCGGTCCTGAGCTTGTTTCAGAAATGGAAGAATGAAGGCAGCCGACCGACCTGGCAAGAGATCGCCGCTAAATCTCAAGAGGTGAAATCGTTGTGGGCCCAATGGGACTCTATCGTTGAGGAAGATGGACTCCTGAAGCGAGTAGTGGTAAACCAGGATGGTACTGAGAGCAAACGTCAATTGCTTGTACCGAAGAGCCTGGTAAGGGAAGTCTTGAAGTGCCTCCATGACGATGCTTCGGGGGGACATTTTGGTGTTAACAAGACCCTTGGAAGAGTCCGTGAGCGGTTTTACTGGGTCAATTGCAAAAAGGACGTTGAAGACTGGTGCAAGAAATGCACAACTTGCGCAGCCAGCAAGGGGCCACAAAGACGACGGCGTGCTCCTATGCGCCAGTACAATGTCGGCAGTCCATTCGAACGGATTGCCATAGACATCGCAGGACCGTTTCCAGAGACCGATGGTGGCAATAAATACATCCTGGTGGCAATGGACTACTTCACGAAGTGGGTTGAAGCGTATGCACTTCCAAATCAGACAGCCACGACAGTAGCGGAGGAGCTTGTAAACCACCTGATCAGCCGGTTCGGCGTGCCCATGGAGCTTCATTCTGATCAGGGTCGGAATTTTGAGTCGGCCGTGTTCCAAGAAATCTGCAAGACATTAGGCATTCACAAAACCCGGACAACACCTCTGCATCCTCAATCAGACGGCATGGTAGAGCGAATGAACAGGACCATTAACAAGTACTTGTCCAAAGTGGTCACCAAACACCAAAGAGACTGGGATCGCCATCTGCCACTGTTTCTTATGGCATATCGATAATCGATTCACGAAACTACTGAACATACACCAGCAAAAGTACTGTTTGGTCGGGAGCTACGGTTGCCATGTGACCTGAAATTTGGCTGCAAACCTGGTGAGGACGTTGCCGGAGAAGACTACGTTAGTGATCTCCGCAGAAGACTTGACGATATCCATGAGGAAGTACGTTGCCGGATGCAGATAGCTAGCGACCGCATGAAGGACACCTACGATATACGGGCCACTGATGGAGGTTTCCAGGAGGGAGACATGGTGTGGTTATACAATCCACAGCCCCGTAAAGGTCTTTCGCCGAAGCTGCAGCAGCACTGGGAAGGCCCATATACAATCGTCAAGAGAATAAATGACGTTATTTACCGGATTCGACGCACATCAAATGGAAAACCGAAGGTTGTCCATTTTAACCGTTTGGCCCCATATGCCGGTGACAATCACGAAGAAGCACGGATCAGGCTTATGCAAGCTCGTTCTCCGGATCCCCAGTATGACGAGTTTATGGCCACGCCGAGCTTATATGCCAACTCCAGATTCGGTGTCACCTCCGAGAGATCCGAAGATTTGTTTTCTGCTTCGGACTCGCTGGTTCATTGTGTGGCCAAAGACTTGAGGATGGATCGCGGTATTGCAACCGTATTCAAGAAGAAGTTTGGCCGCTTGTCAGAGCTGCGGGACCAACTCGGAGATAGAAAGAAAGTGCTAAGTCTGGTGGACGGGCACCGATCCATTTACTACCTTGTTACTAAGGAGGCGTCGTCTGAAAAGCCCACCTACCGCTCGTTATGGAATTCGTTGGTGGAACTAAGAGACCAACTGCTATCCACAGGTACCATAAGGTTAGCCATGCCAAGGATAGGATGTGGGTTGGATGGACTGAACTGGAGAGTGGTGCGGAGCATGTTGGAGGTCCTGTTCCGGTGGAGCGGCGTCGAAATAACGGTATACACCAATAATCCCCAACGAGATCCCGCACAGCCAAGGATGGTGGATTGCTACTTCCATATGACGACTGGGTGCCTTAGGGGACAGAATTGCAAGTACCGGCATGATCCTTCGAAGGAACGGAAGATGTGATCCGGGACGGATCACCCTTAAGGAGGGGGCAGTGTAATGAGCGTATGTGTGCGAGAGTGGGCAGTGTAGCGAGCGTGTATGTGTACGAGAGCGAGCAGTGCGGCGAGCGTGTGTGTGTGCGATAGCGGCGACGAGTACCGACAGCAGATAAGCGGAGCTCAAAGAATGCCGGCGTCGGTCGGCGCTTTGATGACGATAAACAAGGCCATAAATTAGATGAACACAATAGGCACTCCAGTAAAGTCTAGTATGTAATTCTGGAACTTTCTGGATTGTTCCTAATCAGTATAAATACCTGTTGACGTGGCCATTAGTTAGTTCAGTTTACAGTGAGCTTCCGAACGAGTGATATAAATACCGAACTACGATATACCGAGTGATATAAATACGCATTTTCCTTGTGATATAAATAAGTCGTTGAATTATTATTAGTGTTTAAGTATTCTATTAGTGTTTAAGTGTTAAATAAATAGTTGTAAAATAAATATCCGTTAAATAAATAAGTTCTACTAGAAAAGTCGTTACACATGTATACCAGATAAATCCAAATCACAACTGAATTTAACTTCCATGTCCAAATGTCTGGGGAACTATTCCTATTTGATAAACTACCCTTCTAGGTAAAAGTGAAAACATATGGGATCACCTTACTCACAACTACCCCGAACTAATCCTTGATGGAAGTAATGGTGATATAGCTTGTGATTCCTACAACCGTATTGACGAAGACATAGCTCTTTTAAGGAACTTAGGAGTTGACTTTTACCGTTTTTCTATCTCCTGGACTCGTCTTCTCCCCAATTCCTATTCCAACACAATCAGCGAGGATGGCCTAAGATATTACAACGCTCTCATTGATTCTCTAATCGCCGCCAATATAACTCCAATGGTCACCATGTATCATTGGGATCTACCACAAGAATTGCAACTTATGGGAGGATGGGCGAACCCCATCATGGCTGAGTATTTTGCAGATTACGCCCAAGTTTTATTTGAACAATTTGGAGACAGAGTCAAGTCTTGGATAACTTTTAATGAACCGTCCTTGGTTTGTAACGCTTATGGTACATCTAATCAAGCTCCAGCCAATGTGAGACAACCAGGAATTGGGGAATACCTTTGCATCCATACCATACTGAGAGCCCATGCAAGAGCTTTCCATCTTTACGATGAAGAATACAGGGGTGTACAAGGAGGTAAAATTTTAAGATTCGATAGTGAATTTCAACATAAGTCACCTAACTCTACAACCCATACTGACCAAACCAATATGTCCTAGTGATTACTGATTAGAAATCCTATCTGTATACCTTTTGCAAAAAACTCAACTTTGTTATTCTGCTAACAAATAATCATCATTACCTATATTGTAGGCGAAATGGGAATAACCCTAGCAATGGTATGGTTTGAACCAAATTCAACCTCATCAGAAGATCTTGCAGCATCAGAAACGGCAATGCAATTCGGGGTAGGTCTGAACTTTTACTTCATCAACTAGGTAAAATCCAAAGCGTTGCATTTTCCACAGATAGGACTCTACGCCCATCCAATTTTTACACCTGAAGGCGACTATCCAGATATTGTAAAAACAAGAATAGCAGAACGAAGTGCCATGGAAGGATTCCCATATTCTCGTCTTCCTGAGTTTACTCAAGAGGAGATACGGTATATTCGAGATACAGCGGACTTCATTGGCCTCAACCATTACTCAACACTCATGGTGGCATCTAGAGAAGAAAGTGCCATTGGAGAACCAAGTACAGACAATGATATAAATGTCATGATGTGGCCCGATCCTGAATGGGAAACTGCTGCATCTACTTGGTTGCGGGTTAGTTTTTATTGACTTCCTTGGCGTTGTATTACGTCATTAAGATAAACTTATGTTTTTTGATGAAAGGCCAAAGCAAAATTGGGATTTATCTAATTTTGCTTCGATAAGAAAATCTTCCAATAGAGACGGAATTTCGACTTCAACTACCATTTCGATAGTGATCCAACGTATACTTTAGTTTTTGAAAATTAGATATCCACCCTCCCCCCCCATTGGCTAACTGGGGTAGTGTCTTAAAGCAGTTAGGGTAGAGGGTGACCACTCTACTCCCTTTACTACCCCAAAGCAGATTCTTTAAAAAAGGCATGAAAACTTACCATCTCTTACAATAAATTCTTGTACAAACTAGTTAGAAACTGTTAAAATCCTAACCATTTTAGACACTTAGTTATTTAACCTTTGTAGTAATTTTGGAATCCCATTCATTTCAGGTTGTTCCATGGGGATTCAGAAATTTGTTAGTATGGATGGATAGAGAATACAGTTATCCAATTTATGTTACCGAAAATGGTTTTTCGGATCTCGGTGAGATTGAAGATGATCGACGACTTAACTATTTTCAGGTATAACATAAAGATTTTGAACAGAGATTTATTGTACTATGCTACCACAAGGTGGCATCATTATCGTCACACCTGATGGTGCCACTATGCGTTGAAACAATATTTTTGTGAGAAATAATAATAAACCTGTTGAAGCAATCGTTTATCTTTCCATTTTAAATTTTGGAATCAAGTACAAACTTCTCCAATAGAAATAAATAAAGCATTTAATGATTAATTAACGAATTAAATAATTATCAGAAAGTGAAGTATTTTCAAAAGTTGGTTTATTTCTTCCTAGACATACCTAAGCGCTCTTCTTGATGCTCTGGAAGACGGAGCAAATGTAAGGGTTTACACAGCTTGGAGTTTGATAGATAATTTCGAATGGCTCGAGGGTTATGTGTGAGTATCAAAAACTGTTAGGTAATGTAACCTATAACAATAAAAGGAAAATAATCAAATCACCTTCAAACCATGACGTCATTTCCATTAATTACTACCACCACTTCTTCCTCCATCACTTGAAATTGGCCTTACTCCTCTGTAACTTTCATTCTGCATTCCATTCTGGATTATGTGTATCTATAGCTGAACTCGTTCCAAATAACACGATTAGCGGACGCCTTTTGTCCATCTTCCTATCAGAAATAGCTAAAACTATCTCAAAAACGCACTCCTCATCACGTATTCAAACCATCCCACGAGGTTTTCGTCCTTCTTTTCTGTGATGGGAATAATTTTGAAGGTGCTTGTAATGTGATCGATCATTGGTACTCTACCAAACTTGTTACAACCTCTTCTTCTCACTTGTGTCTATTTTTTGTTTGTGGTTTTTCTTGGTAGCCCTATGGCCCTCGTGATGACTTTGTTGAGTTTTCCATCCAAAGGTATCAGCATCTGATTACCAGAGACTTCATCTCAGCCATCCACTAATTACTGCATTTTCTCACTTACATTGATCGATGGAACTTTATTGAAAAACCCAGGAGCAATTTCTTGTTATCAATCAGTACCATTAACATGATTTGAAAAATTTAATATCAAGAAAACTCATTAAATGTTACAGGAACCGATTTGGAATCCATTACGTCAACATGTCCGATCCTGAACGTCCCCGAACAATTAAGAAATCTGGAGAGTATATCAAACAAGTAATTTCGACCAGAAGGGTTGTTACCACTGAAGTCTCGAACGATGGTAGAAGTGTACGTGCTATACCTTTGACAGTATCTCTTTTGCTCTTGCTTACATCCAGTCTCGCAGTGTTTTAGAAACTGATAATGTGATATTAAGACAATGTATTTTCGCCTAATTTTGTACCAAATGTGTAATTTATCTTCAATAAAGTACAAATAAAAAACCGTGTAGAAATGTGTTCAGGGATATTTATTTAATTGTTACTCAATTTTTTATAACGATGGTATTATTTTTATAGAAGTTATATAACTTCAAAAATCGATCCCCATTTACGCCCGTGTATAAGACCGAATTTTGAAGATTTATTTCTCGAAAACGGTGTAGAAATCGATTTGGGATTTTGGCAGTAATTTTTTTATTTATAAATCTTTCAATATGAAAAATTTCATAATTTTGATATTATTTCGCATTTTGTCTCGAACCTCCTTAACTAAATTAATCGGGAACAAAGTTATGCAGAAATAGGGTGACAGGTGTTCTTAGTTCGAGGTCGAATAAAAATAATGGTTGTTAGAAGTGCAGGTAGTACAATACTCGCCAACCTCATGTTCTATTTTTGGATCATTCATACTAAATTAGAATCCTTGATTTCGCCGATTTAGGTTAGGAACATGTATTTACATTGTATGTTTTTATTTAACTTTGACTGTGTATCAGTTGGTACAAATATAACTTCAGAAAAATAAAAGACGTAAGCAACAGTAAAGTGGTCAGGATTTTGTCCCATCCGAAATGGTTCCACTGTTATTTATCAAGTTTGAACTGATTACAAATAGTCTACCAACAGTAGTCACCTTGATGACTGATTGGACACCAGGATCAGTTCTTACCCTGGGCTAATCTCTACGAAAGATAATCTACTCTATATTTCTCTTTTGCTCTTCTTGAGTTTTGCTTCTACTACTGATAGGTCTATAACCAACCAGATCTTTACGTCTCAGAAGGTGTCCGGTCATTATGTCTTCTCTTATCCTTAATGCCTTCCATTTTGTTCGTTTACTTTCTCCAGTACTTCCTTCTTTCATACTATATCTATGGACGTTACTTTTATTAGTCGCATCTAGAACCTTATCTCAAACCTTATTCTTGTCTGCCGCGCCCACCGTCCTAATTTCGGCAACACCTGACGTTCCCACGGCATGGACGGTCAATCTCTACCACTACGAGTTCAACTCCGGGCAGACAGGAATAAGGACCTCGTCTAGAGCCACCTGCACCTCCCTTATTACTGATATACATCTCTGGTCAGATGCTCGGAGTACCTACTAGATGCAGCTGCTCCCAATTGAAAATTCTGATAAATAATTCTTGGTGCTGGTCGACCAGCTCGGATATGTGGGGTTGCCAAGTCCAAATAGTTAGGTGCATGAAGTAATATTAGACACAGTCGTAGCCCTTCGTTCGATACGTGTATCTAGTCGTGCCTTCTCCAGGCAACCTGTAGGAAGACGCTCCGATACTTCAAACGTTTGCCACCTAGCCTCGGATACTAGTCCACGGTCGTCATTAATCCATACCCCATCCCCCGTTAAACAGTGTCCAATGGGGGTATCAGGACATGACCGTTGGTTTCTGGAGGTCTAGATTCAGGTTCTGATGCCACAAAAGATATGTTACCTCAAACGCACTTCCCACCTCCACAGCTCCACATTATCGTCAGTCGAGCTACTCCAGCTACCCGAAATGAGTAACGAACGATCGGACGAAGCCACTTTCGTGGATCCCTACCTCACGTCTTAACTAATGCTCTGGGATTTACGAACGTTCGGTAGAATTGATTGAGGGTAACCATGACGTGTAGTCTGCACGTGTGACGACTAGGGTACCATGAACCGGAGCAATGGACTAACTAAGACATATCAAGCGATATTTTGTCCAGCAAAAGAACTACCATGTGTCGCTAGTGGTGAATACCAATGCCTATTTGACCAGGGACGTATCCTTTGTCTTGGGCTCGAGACTACATTCTGTTTACCCCGGGTAAGCATCATCCTCAATTATCTGTACCCACTTTATTTTTCTGACGTGTACGTATCTTATCGAAACACGGGTACAATGTATAGACATAATTTTATCGAAGATTATATTCCCCTCATTTAGTAACTCATTATCTAAAATTATGCCGCAGATTTGGCCGAACCCGAGTCGCTGATTTGCCCGGGTGTTTATCTGGGTACATGAGATACGTAATGGAGGTATAATTTGAAACGTATTTATATAATGACACGTTGCAGTACATCTTGCTATCGGTTAAATAAGTCCATTGAATGGAAGTTATCGTGAGCGTCAGCTTTATCGATTATGGCATTAATTTTGTAGTGTTATTGTATATCGCGTTTGTGCAGGATGTTAAGCCGTTCTTTCAGTATAGGTTATGTATCACGTGGGTGAAATTAGGAGCAGCAGATATTTCAGAAAATATTGATAAAGAAAAATGAAGTTTAATAATTCCTAGCAAATTCATATCAGACTCTCAGATCTCATCATTAGAAGACAATGATGTATTACCTGATTATCTGACCAGTGGCGTATACTGAAGTTGTAAAAAGGGAGGACTTTTTACATGAACGGGTCCAGGGGCCTTTTTGAGGGGGGGGGCGGGGTGACAACAATTAGATCTCGGGGGAAAAGGGAGGGTGATCGTCACCCCTCTCCTTGGATCCACCCCTTACTTTAAAATTCTATGTATGTATCTAGTGAATCGTAAATTATTTCGAATCAACTCTACTTTTCAAGGACTGTTTAGTTTTAAGTTATACTAAATAGAAATCATTATTTTGTCTCCACTATTAGTCGTGTTTGTTTTAAAACTTACCAGTCTGCTTTGAAGTTACGTATTTTGTGGCACTTTGAAACGACCGAATGGATGGTGCTTTACAGAAGCCCGAACCATTTCCACATTCGCTCTGTGCCCTATTCCTACGACAGTTCGGGGAATTCCTTACATTTTTGCCCGTCCACACGTCCAACTCAAAGGCCATGTTATCGTAACTGCGTCTTCGGGATGGCAGTACGTCGTTTTCGTAGTGTTTCACGATCTTCGATCTCAGCTTCTCGTAGTATTGTTCGGACGGTTCGTGAACATACTCCAGACTCCGGCTACTTTTAGAATTCGAATTCTTCTTGCTCAAATTCCGATGAACGTCTAGATATTCCGGTTCAACAGACGTGCTGTTTTTGTGCCTTGAACTGAAATAAAATGGGAATAATGAAAGATTTATTTCTAGTAAAAAAGAATGGGGTACGTGTGCTGCATACTGGGCTACCGATGGTGACTAGTATCTAACGTCAGTGGTTCAGTTCAGCCAGTAGACACGGTCACACTTTGCTATACGCAGCCTGCAGTCTCACACCAGTTGCATGTGTCTGGACGAAGTTGCAAGTGGTTAGAGGTGGCCACAAGTCGTTTCAATTATTCTACTTATTTTCCGAGGCTTAAGTACGTAGTGCTCAACGTTTAGTGTCTGTTACCCTTAGCCTAGTTGAACTACTAGACACGGCCTCTAGTCATGACTGGGCGCCGCCTCCAGTCATTATTGATTACTAGACGCAGCCACTAGCAAAAATTGCAAGTGGCCACCACTGGTCACTCTTCCAGCTTGTGGCTCGAATTTGACCACTGAAATCTCATAAAATTCACATCAAATCTCGGTAACAGGTTGCGATTCCCACTACTTGTCGTTACTAGTTGCCCACGGTTGACGCTATAGTCACATTTTAGCATATGGGAAGTGGTGTTACTCAGAAATAATTGAAACAACTCACTGTGGTGCTTCGACTGTTAAGGTGTGTGTACTATTTATATAAAAAGTGTGTGTAGCGTGAGGATTGTGTTAGGTTAGGTTTATACTCAACAGTTAATTACCTGGTATTCTTTCGTCTTTCTCCTTTTTTGCAGTAACATTTGTTGCTATCTGAGCAGCTGTCGGTGTCGCATTCACAGTAGCTTAGAGACAAATTTCCTTCCGTTGGTTTCCAGCTGCAGTAGCACTTATCGTTAAATTTAGCCAAGTGACACCTTTTGCAGTTTCTGTACGATGGAGTCCTTCGTGGTTTTTCTGATAGGTTACGATTACCTGAAAATGAAAAATAGTTAGGTTAGGTTAGGTTAAAGAACATGTGGCTCCTGGGCTGAATGACTGATTATTTTCGAAATGATTTTTTGACAACTTATTTTTTCATTTTGGTAATAAGTGAACTTACCCAACGAACAGTAACATTTATCAGCTGAAGCGCATGTGCAGGTGTCGCTGTCGTAACTACATTCTGAGCATGAGACGTAACCACTCGAAGAGTTTCGATTCGGATTCGACCCTGTTCCCGTGGGGTTTGATGGGACGCGTCCCCTCGCTCTTTGCAAACTGAAGAAGTCGCTTTCTTCTGATGTACTTATCCTTTCCTTGCACTGTTGTTGCCAACTAGGAAATATCAGAATATTAGTGACACTGTAAATTTATTATTTGTTTATACCTTTTGAGTTCTGCCATGCCAAGGTCCTTGTAGCTTCGCATTCCACTGTTGCTGTGTTTTTTCTTATAACTCGGCTTCCTCATCACAGTAATAGGATTATCCTTGGGCCGGAACTGTCGTGTGTCATACGAAGACGTGGATATACTGCTTTCTGGAATTTTTTCGTTCAATCTCTTCGATTTCCTTAATTTGCCTGTATTTTTCTGTATGTCCTTTTTCTTGAATTTGGTCTTCAACTTTGCCTTTATTTTCTTACTAAAGATGTGCTGGATGCTTTTCAGCTTTGAACTCACGATGCTGGCTTTCTTTTGTCTAAAGTAAAAAAAAAGAACACCATTGGGAATTAAAGCGATTATTTTGAAGATTCACTTCGTACCTGTACAAAGGGCTTTTAGTTCTCAAGGACTTTTTCTTCTGTTTCTTCATTATGGCTTTGGACCTCTGGAATAGTTCATCCTTTGTAAGAGTGAGGGCTAGTTTTAGTAGAAACTCCTTGTAGATGGGCTTAAGATCGTTGAAAGACATCCCCTCAGGATCAATTATGACACCAAGGATTTCGTCAATCGAATGAAGTCCTTCTTGGAGACGAAATTCGTTGAAGAGTTCATGGAATCCTAAGGGTGATCCACCACTTGCTTGACCATTGGCCCTTCAGTGAGATGAGTTTATATTATCCTTATGGTTTCATTTTAGACAAACCCTTACCTATTTAACTTCGACTTATATTTCGTTAAACCACCTGCGTTAAGAAAGCTTCCAGATCGAGGAATCGTGACTCTTGTGAGAATATCACCCTGGTTATCACCATCTGTGCCTTTTCGTAAATTCTGGCCGCGTGAAACAGAACTTGACATGGCATCATGTTGAGTGTTGCTAGAATGTTTCTTCGATGTCTTCTCCTCTCTAGCTCCAACAGCAGTGTTGACATAGGAATGTTTTTCAGTTTTCGGTGTATTTAATGAGTCATTAACTTCTTCGTAGGGTGTGATGGCATCTAGGTCTTCAGGTTTGGGTAATGGAGCGCTCGGAGCCCTTCGTGCTTTTGAACTTTTCTTGGCATAAAGGGAAGATTTATTCGCAGTAAGTAAAGATCGAGTGTCATCAATCTAAGGAAGAAATATGAATGTCAAGTTGTGTATACTGGGTGTTTAATAAGTCTTCCAAATAAATTACACAAAATGATATGGAGATATGGGCGGGATACTTTCGTAATAGTTTCGTAATCTTTCAAGGAATGGATGAAGTATCCTTGAAAAAACTCCTGAAGATGACTAGGAGGAAATAGTATTATTTATCAATAATTCTTATAGTTTAAATCTCCATTACGTGAACGTATACGAAAAATAATGGGTGTTAATTAACAGTAATTAATTTTACTAGTCAGAAGTTATTTCATATGCAGAGACGGTGGTACATTATTCAAATAATTATGACTGGAGATTTAATATATCCAACACGCACAAGATACACGTTCGTGTGTATGCAGATAATGCCCATGGCAACAAGTGAATGTTAACTAGACTGAAGGGTCATGAAATGAGGTCGACCCTTCATTAGGAGATGATTTTCGCGTTATATAGTGTCAGTATAAAAAATTATAGGTTAGAGTTTGCAAACCGACACGAAAGTGTAGATGGAAATAGAAATAGGTTAAGGATAATTTTTTTCAAGATCCAAATCCAAATTCCAACGTGGATATCTAGAAATGTACGCAGTAAGGTTAAGCTAAATTGTTAGATTTTATGTTGGGTTAGGTCCAGCTGAGGTCTGTTAGGTTAGGTTAGGCCCACGAGGGTCAAAAAGCTCTTCTTCCAACGTTTACAAAAGGGTTTTGGTGTCAACCTTGCGGAAACCCCTAAAAGGTCTTCTCATGCAGGGTTCTCATTGTCAGCCAAAGCAATACGACACCCCCTGCTACATGAAGAGCTAGTTAAAAATGCGTGTGAGGCAGAATCATGAGTAAATGGTAGAAGAGGGGATCCTACATCAGATTTTTAAATGTTTTTGATAAAGAACTGGGATATCAAAGTCCACATGAAGTTTTATTTTTAAGAACTTACGTCAACAGGTTGTTCCCGATCGCTGTTGGCGCTTGCGACAGATGACGTTGTCGTGCTTCTTTTCTTCCTGGGCGGCCTGACGGGCGTCGCGACGTCGCCGTTCCAATCGAGGACGCTCGAGGTCGTTGAAATGCAGCTGATCCCTTCACGCGTCGTCTTCGGCCTATGTCCTTGTCTCGCCTTGTTCATATGCGCCATTAACGACTTATACAGGGTGGCCGCAATTACTATTGCGTCTTCAGATGTCTGACACGCGAAACCATGGCACTCTAGACGACGTCTTTGTTGAACCGGATGAGACGAAACGTTGGGCGTTGCATTGCTAAATGCTGTAATGTTATATAAAGAACAGTTATTCTAATAGTTTTCTTCTGAAAAATGGTCGTGTTCTCTTAAAGCCCTCAACCCCCCTGTCAATTCTTTATTACAGGAGATAATGGATGGTGCATTTTTTTCTAAAAAATTTTTTGAATCATCAATTGTAGATACATACTCAAGGACGAAATGTTTTGTGGTGATGATGTCTGTACCCATAAAAACAATAAAGCAAACAATTTCGTCTCAGCCAAAAAAGGTGTGTCCACCTAATCGATTCTCAGTGGCGTTATTTTCCAATTACTTGGAGCCATCACATTGGAGTATCTAATTACTAAATTTTATAAGTACTTGTCTTCATCTTATCCCACACCTTTTTTCTTTATCTGAAGTAGGTATTTAATTTATTGATTGAGAAGAGAAATATTTGGACATACAACAAATGAAGCACCTCCATTTATGACGAAGGATTACCATAAACTCTAGACTTTAAAAAAATTAGTGTCAGAAAAGTTGATTCCCAAATTAGGTTTGCTTTTCTTCAAAGGAATTTCAAAATCTTCAAAGCTAGAAAGAAAACTGACGTGAGATTTGTCCATGATATGCTTCAGTTTCAAACGTTTCCCTACTACGGTTGTGATTTGGGACTGAGTCACACCCTACTGCGAGGATCAACAAACAACAACAAAACGTTTCGTGGAGAATTCCATGTAACATGCTAAAATAACTTGTCAAGGAATTGTATTATCAACCACGTCACGCTTGCTGTGGGGTTGCATTCGTCGAGAATGCAAGTCACCACAGACAGCAAGTGAGTGGCATCTGTAGCGATTTGCTCCCCACCAAGGTTTTGACTTTGTCGTTGTGGGGGGAAGCTCCTCATCCATGCACAAGCTAAAGCACCCCTTGGTATCTGGGGGGTCAGAAAAGTGGGGAAGTAGATAACGAGCATGGGCGGTGGCCCAGTGGCAGTTACATGGAACCCTGAAGCTATTCGTAAGTCCAGCATGAACGTGAGGGAAGAACCCACTCACAACCACAAAAAGGCAATCCCACTGCAGTCACTAACACCTTCCGTGACAGTTGCATTGGAGTTTTCAGAACGGTTTGAAGACCTCTGGGTGTGAGTCCAACCTGAGTCCCCAAAATTCGGACCATGTATGGCAGAAGAGTGTATCAGGCGAGGAGTAGAGTTGGAAGTGACCTGACCCATCAAGGATATTCAAACTGTGAAGTGAGGGAAGTTAACGTGGAAACTTGGATGCGACGACATGGAACGGAGTGAGCATTTAGACCTTTTAAGGGGGAGTACAATGCCCAAAGATATTAACTTAGGCTTCTCCCTCATCTGTTATGACTTGATCATCAAAACGTCTTAGCTATTGGGAAGCATATAACAAATAAAACAATAAGGGACAACATGGTATTGACATAAGCATATTTTTAAGATGATACCTTTTGTTGAATCTGTCTCTCCATTTACATTTTTTGTTTTGCTTATGTAAAGAGCGAAATGTAAACAAGAAGTAAATTACTGAGTTCTACCTAGACACAAAAAATTGTTTGTTCCCTCGTTCGTTTACTTACCGTTGCTTCGCATGACTACAGCAAATAAAGGGGCATGAGAGTCTGGCGTTTGGCTCCCTTGAGCTTGAAATGCGGTAATCTCGGCTGAGTTGATTTCACGGAATAGTCCTTGTTTGTCCAGATTGTCCGGGTCCGTTATTAGGGGTAGAAAGGCGCAAGTGGATAGATTGGGTGGGTCGGCATGGTGTAAAACAAATTTCACCGCCGACCACACTGCTATCGTTGGAAATGGATTCAACTGCTCGACTTCACCTACGCAGAAAATCAAAATCCGACGGGATAACATAAAAAGGCGATAAATAAGGAAATAGAAAGTATTTTTTGTTACCTTTATCTGATCTATACTGAACTTTTAAACCCATGGCCGATATCTCAAGCCTTTCAGACAGTGGTTTTTGTTCCAATCTCCTGGGACTTCTATCATTCTTGTATTGGAAGTACAACTTTTTCAGTGGTTCTTGGAGACCGGCCAAGTTGGTCACTTTATCCACCAAGTCCACCGATCCCAGATAATCTACCGAGAACCCATGCACTCCCATTCCCAACTCACCTCCACCAGGCATAATTCCCTCATCATTTGCAACATCCACAAACATCTTTTCGATTCTCGCTTGAACACTATTTTTCGACGAACTCCGATAATTACCGTCACCTTTATCAGCTCCATGGCTGGAATCGGATTCGAACATGGCGTCGATCTTTTGCTTATAAACACTGTAAATGCTACCAGTTTCTGAGTTGTCTTGGAGATGACGTTGATGCGCCTCCATGAGACGGAATCCTTTCTTGGAAGGTGCTGGTGGATCGCCCATAATTTTTGATGACATGGGATAAAAAGATTGGGACGATGTTCGCGACACGTCAAGGTTACATATGACCATGGTCACTACAACTGTATATCTCAGAAGGGTGGAAACCCTGCTTTACTTCTATGACGAAGCAACGAATGTCACCGTTGTATGAAATTATATTTAGAGAAGATTGATGGCGTTAGAGCATTTAGCATGACTGTAGAATCCATTAATTAGGTGTAAAAGGTAATGAGCCTGTAAAAAAAATAAACGGTATTAGGAAAGTGCAAAATCTACTAAAAAGATTTGTAGGCGTTATGGCCAGCTGGCTTTGGGCTTTAAGCTCAAATGGAAATCATACCCGATTCGATTCGAAATTACAATAATTATTGTAATCAAATTGTAGTAGTTCTAAATAAATGTAATTGTTCGTCATTCTTGACCCAATTATTTGTGTGGCGCGTATCTTGGTAGTAATTAGTTATTTAATTAGAATTGTAAATTATTTAAATTGGAATTTAATGAAACTTGTTCATAATAGTCGTTATGTCATGACTACTGAATCAGGGTTTGGAACTAATGTTGTATCCATGGATCTTTTCAGGTGAAAGCCACCACCAACGTTTTGGGATCCTTCCAAGTTGCTTCATCAGGGCAGTTATGACGAATGAGGTGAGAAATAGTATAGTTAAGGTTTATTTATGGGTCCAGGCCCTCCCCTCCTTCAGTATAATACTAGACGTTCACAGATAATATAACTGAATTATTCGCGTCCACAGGAAAAGGCAGCAAAAATTTTTGTGGAATCTCCCTTCCCTAAATCCTGGATCCATAGGAGCAGAAATTTCTGTGGATCCTCCTTTTTCAAAATCCTAGGTCGCTGCTTTCTTTCTCCTCCACGTGTTTCCGTAATGCTTTATAGTTGCCTAACCTTACTTTATCTACTATGCAACCGTGAACGTGACTTTTGGCCTAAAGTGATGACGGAAATCCTTGTTGAGGATATATTTCTCTATGTACAAACATTTTAGCCACTCTGAACGTAACAGTAAAATATAGCGCTGGGCAAACAACGTCCACTTGCATATAGCATTTATTTTAGTGCAGACATCTGTTTACTTGGCAATTAAGTTGGACCTGATGTTGCAATGTAACGAAAATTGCTGGTAACTATGCTAACTGTTCCGCGATTTTTGCGCCAGACCTATTAGAGTGGATGCGAACTGCATCTGGCATCCCAGAAGATCGTCGTTTTATTCAGGTGGGAATGAAAAAGGTGGACGTTTAAAACGAGATGTCAGACAGACAGACAGACAAAGTACAAAAAGAGAATCAACAAGTAAATAAGGCAGATGTGTTTATACATGCATACGTACATTTAAATATGCACTTATACATAATCTTGCATAAACTGTGAGTAGGTACAGTTGATGACTTATTTTTGTAATGCAAATTGCAAATATGATTAAGTAATAATTCCACACACATGGCGCTCATAGTGTATTCTAGGAAATGAACGCTAATCGACCTTTTACTTCACTGCTTCCATTAGTGCCAAATCTAAATCTTAATAATTATTGCTAAACGCTCAACCCCAAAAAACAAAAAAGTTAAATTTTGAGGGTTGTATCACTTGAGATTGATACCCTGTATTGGTAATTAAGAGTGCTTAAAATAATAATTAATATCTAATAATGAAATTGCGTCTCTTATTCTTTTAATTCTCAAAAATCGCCATCTAATTCGAAGATTAGGCTCGAAGGACCAAACGTGTATCGAAATCAGATCACCTACATATAGTGAAAACATTCTGTACATGCCATCCTAAAGAAATAAACTCAGAAGCAAGATATTTTTCATTTTAGACCAATACACTTTGTCAATTTTTTATTTAATAAGTTATTCTGAAAAGGAAAACTAAATCTACGAAGATTAGTACCTTTATTTGGCTCCAGGAGGTTATAATGTACAGGAATATAGGATATCATCAGTTACAATTGTGTAATAACTGTGCTAAGACTTTTTGAAAGGAATAAAGTAGTTTATTAAGAGGAGCAGATGGTTCACCAGAAGCGTTTATTAAACAGTTGATATAGTTAATTATTACGTAGGTATGTGTATGACTAGAAATATGGGAAAATATTACGACAAGGCTGATATGGTTTTTTATTTGTTTAGTTTAAACTGTAAAACATCTGCAAATAGTAGAAACAAAGGATTGCTGTAAGGCATTATTGAATTATTCATGAATATATATTACGAAATAAACCGTAGTTTGTGAATCCCTTAGTGGATTAGTAAACACTTCCCAACGTTTGATGGCGCTATTTTTGTTTTTTATGATGTTAGATAATCTTTGAAAATTCCCTTAAATGATGTATAAATGTTTTCGTGGTTAGTCGTAGGCAAAAGTATTTTTCGATAATGATAATGGCAATAATTGATAACATCTACAAAACTAATAATTGTAAGAACAATAAGAATATGTGATAAATAATTATCTCGATTAAATTCGTTGATCGGTGAAATATCTGCAAATTATCTCGTGCGTTCTTAAACTGCGCACATAATATGTATACGATTCGCCCACTACCTTTCCTAATTTTGGAGATTAAGCATTAATAATACGCGTTCGCATTATCGTATTGCACGGAAGCCCGTTAATTGTCGAATACCTGGCTGGCGGATTCGTAACGCTGCGCGCGCACCAGCGCACCTTATGATCGACCGCCACTGCTCCCTTGTAAATAAAACCTCCATGATGAACGTTGTTTGCAGGCAATGTTATCCATCTAAAATAATTACCTACCAAGCACGTAACGGTATAAATACACGTAAGTTAGCACGACTATTACTACTATATTACCTACATCTATCTGACAGGGCCAAATGGAACACAAATTATCTAACAGTTCGGTTTGGACTACTTATTGCCCATCTATTCCGTTTAGGCAAAGATGAAGCGTCATTCCGTATATATTCGTGTATCTGCATAGTTGACCCAAAAAATTACATTGCAATCGTGCATAGTTATGATGACTAATTATAATTCTGTTTGTAAACCAGCGCTCGTCTACAATTAATAATTTTGCTTAGCAAGACCAACTGTCTCTTCGGCATAACAAGAGGTCTTCCGTATATCATCATCTTGGGACCTAGTCTTTAGATTGGTACATTACCATAAAAATTCAACGGTACAAAAAAATAAGCGAATGTTGCTTTCAACGATTAATTAATATTACTGTTAAAGGCCTCATAGATTTGGGTGAGTAAGGAAATGGAACGAATTGGTGTTTTGGCAATATTTCTGAATTGACTAATAAATGTGTACCTATGTAATAAAAAAAAGAATGCTACAAATGGTATGGTTATCAAATCAATTAAAAAAATGTAAAATTAGTGTCAAATAGAGAACTAAATTTCTATATAGGTATGGTCCTTCGAGCCGGATCGTTCAAATGTTGGTCCTTTGTACTACATCTTGTGACCAATTAACAACCAATAATTATTATTATCGACGTTTATCATCCATATTAGACTTCTTCATACTTTTAGTATACATAACAGTCATATGTTATGTTAACTTCTCTCAGTATTCCATAGAAATCTTTTTTCCATCGAAATCGGTCGGAACATTTAAGGAATTGTAACGGCATTATTGAGGATTCCTCTCATCCATACCAATCGATACTATGCTTTCTGAATGATATCTTTAAAGTGCTTTGGAAGGTAAACATACTACATTGTACTGTCGCCAATAAAGTCGGATATCAGCTCGAAGCAAAAGAAGCTCGCAGTAATTGTCAACAATTAAAAGAATAGTGAAATTCCAATGTATAACTGTAGATGCACGTTCACTTAAAAGTCATTTGTTAGAAAGAATTGATGAATGTAGTTGGTGAGAATGTGGAGCTGTTTCTCATCAGCTCATCACAAATTAATCTATTGCTTTACAGGTTTTCATTCAGATTTATGTCTGTACCTCTTATAAATAAAACCAAAGGTACAATAAAAGAGCTTTATCAAAAATATACTATGTTTTTTCATCATAAATAGACACCTGTCCAAAAAGGATCTACTTTCAGCCCCTCGAGAGCAAAGATATTTGAAATTGGGTGTAAATAAAATGCAAACACATGGTACGTGTTAATTGTAGGAGTACTTTATTACATTGTCGAATGAACGCACCCCATGAACGAGATGTGGCTGAATTCGTACTGAGTGTTGGGGTTGAGTTCATTGTCCTCGCGATATCGATTATTGTAAAGTACTAAAGAGTACGATGTCAGATGTAGATGAGTCAACACATAGCTTATAAAACGCGCGTTACAACCACGCTTTCTTGTTATTTTTCTACCTGTCTCGTCATCAAATATATAGTTCCTCATCTGCTACAAGTGTTTTAATTCATCGTACCCCTTAACGTGCATATAAAATAATTTGGATTAAGAATTGTATGTATTGATCCCTACGTATTCACGATTTTGTCAGCGTTTTGTATCCTTCTCAAATACTCATTGGTAGCTACTGTTATGTTCTGCTGTAATAACAATAAAACGAGGCGTAAAAAACAGTTGAGTTAGATAATAGCAACTTTATAGCCCATTTCGCCATTCGATTAAATTGGACCGATCCGTTTCGCGCCAGATTGGAACGCGGCATAAGAAAAAAGCAAACGCTTAATTATCGATGGTAAACGATACAGAGCAATCGTTAACAGTTTACGTGTAGCAAGTTAATGTATACATGTAATCCGACTGCTTTCCAGACTACGCTGGCCACTTGTCATCTCTATCCTCTTATGTAGAAAACGATGATTGTCGTAAACAAACTCCAGGAATCTCCTGGTTGAAGTGGTACAAAACCTATTACCATTCAATTGCTATTGCTATATAGATATGTAGTTATGTATACCTGCTCGAGATTGGCGCATCTCTTTTTTGGAATAGTTAGATAACTGTTCATTGACAACTGTCTTAATAACGATGATCAGAACTGGGGCTTGTCAACTAATGTGTACGACCATAAGTTGTTAGTGTTGATCGTCTATTAGTGTGACCTGCAAATAATATGGATCACCGTAGACAACGTCTCAATCTAAATATCTGCCATTCCATTGGTCAGCATCCAACAGGGATCACGACAAGTGAGAAACTGTAAACATGCATCATCTTTACGACGTGTTTATGGAATTACAAACTATTGTTCATCACATTCAACAAACTTTTGTCAACGTGACACCAACTTCGAAAGAATTTTGAACAAAAAATTGAGTATAAACAGGTGGTCATCACTTGGTGAAATCCAAAAGGAATATGGAGAACGTGATAACAGTTCCCAGTCAAGTTCAGAAGTTTTCTCCCGGGTCACCCTTGCGGTATGCAGCCTGGCGTTATCTTGTAGTAGTATCAGTTTTTGGATTGATTAAGGAAGGCGGTTTTGGATGAGGGCTGCTTGCTTTGGTTAAAGCTGTTCGCATTAGAAGTCAACAGTAATGGTTTGGACTGTTTCCAAAAACTCATAATGAATAATTTCGGTTGCTGTCCCATCAAACGACTAATAAAATCTTGGTTGGATGTAAGGATGCTACGAGAGTGCATGGAACAGAATCATTGATTGACAACCAATGTGGAACGCATTTGCTTTCCTAGTTGATGAAGATGCAGACAAAATATTTGTTCTTTCTTTCACAACATGTTGAACATCCTCGTTATCAAAGATCTAGGATGTTCCAGAACGTGCTTCATCAGTCATGCTGAGATTTCTCGATGGAAATTTGTTTAACCACTTCCTTGCTGTTGAAAATCATTATCTCTGATGCGGTTCATACACCTTTTGAGTCTGTCTACTAGTTATGATATATCCACGTGGGTTGAGTTTAAAAAAGTTAAAAACTTTTAAATTGAGAAGGATTTTATTTGACTTTAGTGAGCTTTCAGCTTATAACAAAAGTATCCAGATGGCGCCCTCATAATCTCGTAGTTATTACGATCAAGGCATTCCATTTACTCATTATTACCAGTAGCTACATCTACCATTTGTTCCATTTTATAAAATTGTAATGTTCGTGGATACGACGTGTTCCAATGACCACCGTTCCCTTATTTTCCTCCATTGTGTATTTACTTAAAGAAAAAGAACGTCAAATTACAGTGGTTACTTTAAACGGTATCATTTGGATAAAAGGTGCATCTTTTATACAGTCATTATTTCGAAAGCGCCTTTCTGCAATTAAGAAAATTCCCCTCCAGTTCCTCGTTGAGGAGACACAAGAGCGTGTTCAATAATTATAAATGCATACTAAGCAGTTCCGAGGAGTAATCCGTCACGCTACGTTACCCGCCACACACGCATATAAATGTCTATCAACCATAACTGTCAGTGGAGAAGGTTAAAAGCATTATCGTGGTACTTTTCGTTTTCAATATTTTTTCGACGGAAATTGTGGATTCTCCCTGCACACCATGAATATCGAATATCGGAGCATTGTAAGCGCTGTATGAAGTCAGTTCTGACTTATGGTCACTCCACTGGGCCTAACCTAACTTATGATTACATCGGGCTGATTCGTATTGGATTTGGTTCGTTGTCCTGTTGCTAACTTCAGTGACGAGCTGTTAGGATTGGTCACGAGCTGTCACTGCTTTGCTATAAAGGAACCAACGCTCCACATATAGCTCTACATAAGGATGTAATTAACAGCACACTAGACGTGGGCACCTGCCTGTAGCGTACCTGAAAAGTACTGCCTATACATAACGCTTACAACTTCACTTTCGGTTTTTAATGTGGAGCAATACCAAGATCATTTTACACCAATCTTCTGTCGTGAGTGACTCTTTTTGACTTAAGTCGGTCACACATAAATAATAATGGTCATTTCTACTGCTACTTCGATGGAATAAGTAAAAGTAACCGTTCCAAATCTCGTTTAAAACCGTTTTGAGACCTTTTTAAATGTGTTTCTCATTAGATATTTATTTTTTATTTAAAAAGCTACTACGACGTATGGTAAATGGTACAACAAATCCATGAAAAGATCATATACATACGAGAAGTATGTATAATTTATAGATTCAAGCGGATACTTTTAAAGTTAAGGAGACCCTCTTATTAGAAAACTGCATTCAAACCATTGATAATGAGGGATCACAACGCCTCAAGTACTTCCTGTTAGTTTTTGATCGTTTTCCTTATCTCTAACGTCTGTAATTCTGTGGGTAGATCTTTTTAGAGTTACTGGCACTAACACATAGCAATTTTCGGTCAAAACAAACGGCTCAATCGGAAGCAGTAAATAATAATGACTCTAGGCAGTAAATATCCATCAGGAATTAATTGCTCTAATGAGATATTGCTCGTACTAGATTTTTTTCCTTATCGACGCATCAGTGTTTGCAGTTCTCTAGTTTATTGCCATTTATCACTCACTATGAAACGATCGTATCCGTAAAGACATGTACGTTGGTTATACATAGGTACATTTACAACTTCCCATGTTTAATAAATGCAAGCATCAAGTTAACGATGGAATGGTATGATGGGAAAATGTTTCTGTACTGCATTCATGGTCTTTGATTAATGACCATGCATCGTGAAATTTCTATTTTTGTATTGTCAACGTTGTTTTGCTAAGATAATTTGCAGCACTACATGGATATATTTTGTTATTAGATTGTCACATTGTCAACCCAAAGAAATTATCTACGTATTTCCGTTTTTGTAGAACATCTAGATCTAAATCGATTCCTTTCCTGCACTTAAATGTGTCTAGTGACGAGCAATCATGCCAACGTCTTCGGTCTTTGAGCCATAAATTCTTTCATTTTTAGAGATGAAAATTTTTAGCTCAAATTCCCTTCGCAGGTTTTAGTTTCATACCCTATGGAGGATCTTGAATTTCTCCAGCTCGACCATGAAAACCCAATCCAGCTCATTCTAACCTAACAAACCTATCAGCAATAATCCTATGGGACACCTTCTGCCCCTGGATTCCACCAATCGACCTCATCCTCACAAAAATTCCACCTCCTGATGATGTAATCTCCGTGAATAAACAGTAAAATTTTTGGATCTCATGAAATTGTCATGGTGCAACTACACCAAAACCTCTTCAGAGGGTTTTCATGTTTCACCAAGGCCAACAAATGCCCAAAGTGTAATCAACATGTTGGAGTTGACACCTAATCAACGTTGTACCCTAAGTTTGTCCATCTTCCAGCAGTATCCTCACAGAAAATGGCTACGGAACAATAACCCCACGTAATGATTTTGGTCTTAAAGAGATGCTTCATGCTTGCTTTCTATTGAGGGAATGAGGATACCCTTTCATCTCAAATTATTTTTCTTTTGAAAGAATTGCTGCGTGGCGAAATGGCTATTGTGATTCAATACCCACTTTTGTGTAGGTTTAACCAAGCAGATTCTGTTCCATTTGAAACTTGTGTTTCATTTCCTCAAATTTAGGAAATGGAATTTCGACATGTATTGTTGAAACAATTGACTATTATAATTTGACAGTTCAACGCTTATGGATTGACGTTCCCGTGAACTGATATGAATCTTGATATCGTTTTCGTTGCTAACGAGAGAAGATTTCTGAGCTAATAAGTTCTTACAAATGACCCTTTTACGATAACTATTGCCAGTCACTGACTCGATTTTTAAGATTAGAAAAAAATAAAAGTTTTACATTGTTTTATGCCAAGGTTTCTGAACGTTACAGCAAGTACCTACTCCCTTGCTTTTTGAGGTTAGAAAAAATAAAAGTTTTACATTGAACGCTGCATGCAAGTTTTGAACTTTTTGTTCCAATTCATTCAATTACTTAAATAACTTCACTAACGTCCTTGAAGCTTGAATAATAAACGTATGTGTGTATGAAACGTTGTACAATGAGCTAGATAACTTACAAAATACTCTCTCTTTCTACTGACAAACGTACGCATATATACCTAATAGATACTTGGTACTTATATTCACTTTCGAATGGTATTAAATCACTGAATGAATGATATATCGATCTGACTGTTAAACAGATGATGGTAAATTGTAAACTGTTTTACACGGCTAATTTCACATGGGAAATGCAATTCTATCGTGATAGCTTTCGTTTGCAAATACGTAGAACATATTAATATGGGTATTAAGCGGTAGCGTGCAGAAATTGGAACTACGGTTAATGGTTTGATACTTTTTTTTAAATTATCAACAGACACGAAAATAACTTTCTTTTTTCGTGGATAATTAATTAAAATTTAAGCATTGGCCACATCTGTAATCTTATTAACTATTGTATCTCACGTTCTCTTCATTCAGTTAATGTTTCTCTAGAGTGGGCAACTGATTAGTTGATCAACTAGATAATGACCAGCATCAAAATAGATTTTGTACTCAACAACAACCTAACTCATCTCAATTTTGTCCACCCACCCCACCCCTGCTTCTCACCTGATTACGTCCGTGGTTCTTTTTAGATTATTATTTTATTTATTCCCAATTCCCCAAATATTTTTTAGTGTCCCATGGATATACAACACTTACTAAATAAGTCAGTATGTTAGGTTTTCTGTAATATTCAACTGATAGATTAACTTTACCGGGCGATCCGGCCACTCTGAGGGGGCGAATTGTGACTCGTTTTCTTTAGAAAAAGCTTCTATTAGAACTGGGATTCGAACTAGTGCCCTTCGGTTCCGAAAACTCATCGTTAGCTCTCCGACCCACCAACTGTCTGTCCTTAACGTATCAATTTTTAAAATATAGTTAACAGCCAATTAAAGGCATTTAGTTCCGTTAGATATTATATTTTGGATCAGCATTGTTACGGTAATAACGAGTTGTATTATTGTTATTGAGCATTCGGTTACCTAATGAGTGCTTGGACGTGGTAAGTGAAATAATTCGCTTAATATACAAACGCACTACTTTAACTGCCTAATAGTGTAAAATAAAAAAAGGCAGATGGTCCATCAGTTGTAATTTTCCAAATGGTTTCTTCGGTCTGGTAGCCAGGCGTTCTCTTTACATTCGCAACTAGAGAAAGTTAACACTCTAATTTAATTAAAAGAAAATTATACATACGTGCCACGGTATTTTTTTTTGCTAAAAGTTCAATTTTACATATAGAATATATTTACGTGGATGTGCAAGTTGTTGAATGAAGCTAGGGGAACCGAAGACGAGGACTGAGGATTTCCCATCACGAATAATACTTTTACTAACGGTGAATGAACTAATACGTTGTGGGGCCTTTAATTTGTCAGCAATTTTATGGTTTATTTCCGAAAAATTTGTGTCAAATAACTGCTATATCTAATTTGCAAACCATGCCAATTTTATCTTTTTGAGGAGTAACTAAACCTGCATTTAAATATTATTGAGGAGATTGTTAAAGTGGCCTGTACTAAACCTCAGTTATGTAGGGTGGATTTGGATTTGAATACTGCTTTAATCCAGTCGCGTGTTCGAAAGGGAAAAATGGTACCATTACCAAAAGTGAGTTCGAAACGAATTTATCTAAATTTAATTGCATTTTTAGAAAGTTTATTTGTGATACCTATGTATGTTCAAAAACTCAATGACACTGAAAGTGCTTATTGTTCCTCGAGATTTTAAATGCAGGTATTTATAATATTTCCTCAGGTGTAGACGTTATTAAATATATGTTTTATTCAGTATCTCCTTTGAGTTCGCTAGGAACGTGAAGTTTACCGTTAACCTTGAACTTTTGTGGGATTTTTGTCATTAGTTTTAAACCATAAAAAGTCTAAGAATTCATTATCATAAGAAAAAGGTTAAATGCAATCGCCTGGGTCACCTTGTTTTATATGTAAAAATTAAATGGGCACTTTTGATGTATTTAATTTGGTAACGGATAATTTGTGGCATAGATGACCTTGAAAGTGGCCACATGTCAATTTTGCATCTCGGGTGAGAAATGTGTCGAACCGTTACCATCGTGAGACAAGGCCTGCGCGCTGATTACGTAACCTCCTATGCTGTATGTCAGCCTACTATGATAGTAGATGACGTAATCAGCGCGCAGGTCTTATTTAACGATCGAACTGCTCTTGACAGGTTTATGACAGGTAAACATTTGTTGAGAAATCATTTCTCGGTAGAGCCAGAGGACTCATCAGTCTTTAGGGTTCCGAGTAGCTGGGTATCATCAAATAGGAACCCAGCACAAACCAAATGCATTTGCGAAAAGGGGAGGGGGGTTGTTAGAACATTTCGAATGTATTCAAATTGCCCAGCATGAATCAAAAATTGATTGGCGTCAGTTTAGCAGATCATTTTGTCGCTTCCTTTATTTAACCTTTTGTAAAAAAAGTAACTCGCGTGTAATATTGAACATAAAAATTACTTTAAATTGTTTATAATATTTTAATATATCCAGTTACTAATATTAAACATCGTTTACTTTTCTTCTTGCTAATTAGACCGCGAAAGAAGATAGACAACAATGTAACCGCATTAAACTTACTGACTGCTTTGTTGTGATTCCAACACAAAGTTTGTATTGTGAATTGTATGTTTAATGTAATGCAGTGGCGTAACGAAAAAACTGAAGGCTCTCCTGTTACACTTAACTCGCCATACTTATGTTAGGTTCTGTTAAGTTATCATTAGAAAATCGTCCATGACAGTACTACTGTTCCCTCACCATGTGTCTCAGTTGAACGATTGAGCCTTCTTGAGCCATGATACCAATGAAGTCCATTGAAATGATTTGGAAAAATTAATACCTATTTATTTCAATTTTTGGCTTGGAGTAGTATTTTATTTAAACTGAACATTTACTGAGCAATTGAAAATTTGCACCAACTTTTCTATGGTCTTTAACTCCAGTATTTAATGATACAAATACGTAGAATCCAGTTAATATCATGAGAAACACGAACAAAAAAGCAATGTAAATGTAACACATCCGTTGCAAAACTGAAAAACGTGTCTGCTCCACATAATGGATGAGTATCTGTTGTCATGTGTATCTAGAATTACCACACGATACGTGTCAGTTCCTCGGAGACTGTAAACACAAATTATGATGGAGTAATAACCGATGTGCAAAAAACTTTTTAGGTTACGAATGTTTGTATGATTACCTGCAGTAGAACAACATGAACATTTCAGTGACAAAATTTTGATTAATAACACGTCTACGATTGATACAAAAATTTAAGGAAGATCAGGAAATCGCTAAAGAAAGAAATCGTTTAAAGTTCAATATTGAACTTCAACCAGCAACGACAAATAGTGAACTTTGTTAGGGTAGGTTACGGTGGGTGTGCGCTGGTTTTGACTACTTCTTTTGATAAAAGTGTAATGGTTGACTTCAATATCCCTGGGGACAAATAGCGAATCCCAGCCAACATCTTCCACTGACGAAAACTTTGGAAAGGTGGTAGATATTATGTTCCAAAATTAGAATCAGAATTAAAGGGGTTACACATTCGTCTAATTCTGGTGGATATTTTGAATATAAGGAGTGCGTCATTGATCGACCCACCCCGATATAGATAAATCTTTTGGAACGACAGTAGGTGCCTCTAGAAACAGGTCACCGTCTTTGAACATTCTTGCATCATATCATGACATGTGATTAGACATGTTCCATATGAGATCCGAAACTAGGAAACACATTCCCTCTCAAAAATGGAGATGGTTTTCAGTGGTTCTTCAATATTTGTGATGTGGTCCATCATAAGTTCGTACTGCCTGGATGTATTGAAGCACTTGCCTGAGAGACTCTTTCATAAACGACAGGAAGTATGGAAGATCAGGTTTTGGATTTTGAACAACAATAATGCGCATCTGTGTAGAGCAACAATTGCAACAAAGGCTAAAGATGCAATAAACACCATCCACCAGATTTGGCCTGATGTGATTTCGTCACTTCTTGAAACCTACTTTGCAAACGGAACCAAATTGAAACCCAAAATGGAGTTTGGAATACGTTCACTTTTGATGATGATCAATACTCACATCAGGTGTACATATTCGCAGTCCATTTTTTTTCACATTGGAATGTTCTGGTTTTAATGGCTTTTCAATTTATTGCTGGTTTTTGAATAAATTAAGTGGCACATGTTGTTAGAATCACATTCACCCAATTTTAATACCATTTTTTACAAATAGCAATCATTATGTTTGTCATTTCCAACTTTCCACCGGATTTCAAGTGAAGGCGAATTAGCAAGACAGTTATTGATGAAAAGTCTTTTTTTTTACCGAAATCATTATACCTATCTACTGTTCTATTGACCCTAAAAAAGAAAATAAATTGTGAATACGAAATACAAGTTGTCTGACTTGCGGTAGTTTTATGGCTGTTTGAAATGCAACAGATGTCTGAGGTGCGTTAATGAACCCAAAAAATTGTCAATTTGGTATTGTCAACCAAGGCCGAATATAATGACCAGACAATAATTTGCACAATTGGTGGTCTAAAAACAAACAACTTTACGGAAGCCATAACGGGTTTTGAAGGCCTTTATGGAAGAACATAAATTGTCAGTTATCCTGAAGATTTGGAATCCGTATAGGTAAACAAACTGCAGCAAGGAAAGACCTCTTTTGAAGATGAAGTTCATCAAAGAAGGTTTATGAACTAATATAAGTCAAGATAACCTTTACAAACTAAATACCTACTCCTCAGTTTTATAAGTTGCAATCTCCCCAATTTGTCTGCAGGAAGCAATGATTTTTTTGAAACTGAATCTCATCAAAGAAAGATTGTGAACAAACGTGGGTTAACATAACCTAACAAATTCAATGCTCCTTCGTTTTGAAAGTGACGCCCACTTAAGCTACAGCAAGGAAAGATCTTTTTCGGAACTGAAGTTCATCAAAGAAAGATTATGAACCAATATGGGTCAAGATAACCTAACAAACTCAATACTCTTCAGTTTAAATTTTGACAGCAGGAAGCAATGACCTTTTTGAAACTCGAAGTTCATCAAAGAATGTTTGTGAACAGACATGGGTTAACATAACCTAACAAATTCATTGCTCTTCAGTTTTAAAAGAAACAATCTTCCCATTTCAGCTATCATAAGGAACGATCTTTCTTGAAACTGAAGTTCATCAAAGAAAGATTGTGAACCTGCATGAGTCAAGATAACCTAACAAATCCTTTGCTCCTGAGCTTAGAAAGTGACTATCTTTCTAATTGGAGTTTTGGTGAGCCTATAACCATTTTAGCGAATACAAATTTTGAGTTTTGAATCTTCACAAGGGGAATCCTCAACGCGGCAGGTACATTAGGAATGGTAACAGTAACAATATCGTAAGATTGAACGTCACCTCAAAATTACACAGTTAAGAAAGACTTTATTGTACAATAATATTTAACTTGATTCATGGTTATAAATATTTGCTCAGTCTCCATCGACCGGTTATACAATGGTCGGCATTTTTTGGATCACAACATCAGAACGTCCATAGCACCGGTTGCTGAAGACACGTAACCAACCAGTTTTAAGTCGTTGTGGAATACCGTTAGAGATTTTACACTTTGGGATGCCCGTCGTGAGTTCGTACCCGTCATCTTCCACATTCACGAAGTGCACGTCACACATCTGTCGATGAAACTGAGTTTCGGAACAATTCGCACGGCTCCTACGGTCTACCCAAATACCCAGAGCCACACTGACCAAAGATTCGAGACGGGCGGTTGGTAACTTTGTAACCGAGTGACCGCTTATTAATATGGGCCTATAATTTTACCTGATGGTGTGCCATATTCGAGCATACGATAAACTTATTAATATTTATGAGTAATCTTTCATGAATCCACATTTGTAGGCAACTTTTAAGAGAGTGCCACTTTTTCTATGAACTTGAAACACATTATTTATTTCCTCAGTGTCGTTAACTTAGACACGTACAAATGTGTCCCATTTTAAAAATATCATAAGTATAACGTTCAACTTAAAAATAGACTATACAAAGAGAGAAATGGAGGAAGGTGAGGAGGTTAAGTCAGGTTAGGTTAGGCTATATTTTGAAAGCACATCAACTTGACTTAAAAAGAGGTTATGAACAAAATTATTTCACGATGGGGAGGGGGGAAGAGTAGACAAAAATGAGAATATTGAATACAGTAGATAGGCAGAATGAGAAATGGGGGAGGTATTAGAGGAGAACAACAAGCGCCAAGAGTGGTGGGGAAGTCAATAGGAAAATTGAGGGGTACGATGGAACAGTTGAGTTATGGGGGTTCAATAAGAGATACTAGACGCAGAAATAGGAGTAATGAGGGGCAGAGGGGTACCTAGATTGTTGTTAGCATATAGCATATTTCAGTTTTTGAAAATTATGAACATTTAATCATTTATAATTGGATATCTAAGTGAATGAAAGTTTAACCTTTAACCACTTTCTTACGTATAGGTTAAGCGCGTTAAGCGCTTAACTGACATTTAAAATTCACTGTAATTTTATGTCGTTTTATTTGAATGGATTATGTAAGTAATAATTGCAACAATTTAAAAAAATATGAAGAATAAGAAAGACGAGTTGTACAAAACTCCAATAACGAAACATAAATGATCAACTTTCTATTGTTATTGTAACACTTATGTAACGAATAATATAATTATTGCCGATAGCTTATGAGTGATTATGTCTTTTATAATTATAAATAAAGTTGATTTAAAACCCTCAGTTCAGCAGGGTGACGTCACATTAGGAGTAGTGAGTGTATCTGTAGTACAATAAAACATTGACCAACTGTCGTGTCGTTTGCATCTGCTGTAGTCTAAAACATCCTTATTTGTATCCATAACATTGGCAACTGTACCTTTCAAAGCCTTTCACAAATTTTATTACCCGGTTTAAATGGGATTATAATTGTGCACACTTGGAAAAGTAGGAAGTGCACAACAACATTTATGAGGGGGATTTTGACTTTTGTTAGAAATTATGCAGTCTTGTCTATTATAAACGTTTCGTCATTGGTCACATAAGTGATCTTCAGGGATCATTGGAGGTCAATAGTTTAGCAAGCTGACACAGAATAAAAATAGGAACAGATTACTTATTTGCATTGGAAGAACCATGACGATGTTCCATGTAATCTAAGTCAAAACTTTGACCTGTAGATTCAAGTTGTTTGTGACATAACCTAGCGCAACTGGTTCACTTTTTTTGGAAAATTACTTTTAGCTGCTATGTCCAAAAAATAGAAAACCACCCGTCTTTGAGCTATCACGAAAAAAAAATAAACAAATTGCTGGATTTTCTTGAGAAACACTTTGGACATCGATTATCCTTGATGGTATCTCATGTTATCCAGGTCAAAACTTTGTGACGTAATCTAATCCAACTGATTCCTTTACGGTTTTCATGTCCCATCAAGGACCAATAACTGCCCAATTCGATTACATTTTATATCTCTCCTTTGGACATAACCACCTCTAACCCCAAAATGGCCTAAGGTGGAGTAATCCTTTTGTGACCTTTTACCATTTTCTTAATGCAGGTTGTTACGACAATTTTTTGAGAAATCCATGATACACCTAACCAATGAGACACGACAAAATCTTTGATAGATCAACCTGTCATTTACAGTAGGTACCTACTCATCATTTGTCAAATTAAAGCATGATCTTGTCATCACACGTTTAGACAAGTATTGAGTGAAGTCAAAATCTATTAGTCCAAAATGTCAGTTCTTGAATACACTGAAGTTAAGGACGATGTCCATCAGTATCTCGTTAAGGAATGGTTCAAAGAAATGACCATTACCTCAAGACCTTATACAGAACCATTGTTGGAGGAATCAACAGTGAATTTGATAAAACTTTGCTGCGATTCTCTACACTTAGATGACCACGTATTTATGATGAGCACTGAAGTGTTAGAGCAATACGTAATGGCAAAAAATGCCCAAGGCATCGTTATCACTGACTGTGTCCTTGACGTGGTATGTACAATTTTTATATGTAGCAAACACGTTGGAGAACAGTCAGAACTTCGGATAACTAACGTGAGATCTTTTCTAAAACGTGTGACATGCAAAAATTTTGATGATCCAACAATTAGGAAATGTGAGGTGGACATTTTACGAACTCTCAACTATAAACTGCCACTCAAATCAAAAATGGACGATTTGGACACGTTTTACATGCACTACGTCAAATCATTGAAATTAAGATTTGATATCAAAAGTTTATGCTCGGAATTGCTGATTTTGATGGCCATCACGTGGTTTCGGATTTTCCACGAATTGAAACGTACTTACTCAAAAAATGAAGAATCTTTTGAAGTTTTTCAAAAATTGGTGATCAGTGACTGTTATATACCTTGCGGCATTATATTGTGTGCGTTACAGTTGACCAACTCATATCATGTGTTAGATTTAGACAAAGTCTATTTAGAGTTGGAAGAGTTATCCCAAATCCATTCGGATCATCTGCAATATTTAGCTCATAAGATATATGTAGGATGTAAACAAAAATCTGTTTCATGATTATAGTTTTTGTAAGGTTTGTTTACAATAATTCTAGTTCAGTATGGACCAAATTATATATATATTTTTTTATTTAAGTAATAAAACAATACTCTCTTGATGGTAAAATTTTTATCTGAATATTTTCCACTGTAAGGTTAAAATTAGGTTAAGTCATATGACTGTCTCCTTAGACTAGGAAAGAGAGGGGACACGTAACTCCTATGCCGACTGTACGTCGAAAATTGACGCAATATTTTGGTACCGGCTCCATTTACTGATCCCAAACGTGCGTTGACAGCGTTGTGTAAAAGTGTCAATATAATTAAATAGTGTAGTTAGGTTTTAGTGGATTTTTGTTAAAAACAATTCTGATTTGTTCTTCTTACGGCTGTAAAAGCCGCAGTGAAAGAAATGAACCAGAAATCACATTTCACAAGTAAAAAGAATTTTACGTAGTAAGGTTAAGCAAAGAAAATCGCGTTTAATTTGTTTATTGTTTACATATTACTTAAAATATGTTATGATTTACGTACAATAATCATTAATGCATCATACTTTTTTTGTTGGAATGGTTTACTGATAGTGAGAGAAACAATAAATACTTTCAAAGTTGTAAGATGCATGCGTTTACCACAGTATTACCATAAGCGGCGTCACTTTTAGTTATAAAAATCTAAAAAAGTAAAATTAATTAATTAATAAAATTCGTCTTAATGTTTATTAGTTCCGTCACATCATGTTAATTAACGTTAATAAAATAATTAAATAATATTTAATTTCATTGAATATGTATTCTCTTTGACATAAAATAAATAATATTTTCTTAGTAACGTAAGACGCAAAAAAACAGTTCTTAATAATTGTTTACGTTATCAAATAAACAATTGATACTCTGTATGGAATGATAATTGTACGAATAATGGTAACAAAACAAACTTCCTCCTCAATTTGCAGTCGACTATTACCTGTCCCCTCTCTTTCCTAGTGTAAGACTGTCTCTTTCTAGGCAGAGGTTAGGTCAGGTTAGGTAACTGACTTCTACACACAGTCTGTGCTCTAAAGTCACATAGCGTCCACATTTTACACGTGCCCAAAGTCCAGGTCTAAACTATAGACATAGAGAATGGACTGAGCATTGTCTATGGTCTAAACAGGACTTTTCTGATCTCTATGTTGACGGTTCGTGAGCACAGAAGTATTTTCTTTTCGCTAATCCTAAACTGTTTAGTGGTTGGCAAAAATTTCGATACTTAGTCATCTAAGATTTTCTATTGTGAACGTTACACTATTCACGTATTTTGTGAACGGCCCCTATAATGTACGAGCAACGAAGTTATAATATGCCCTTGAATAGGTGCAGGACGGAAACATCTTCATTAGAATTAGGTGACCTTGAGTTAAGTAAACAACGTCAAGTTCTCTCTCGATTGTGGCGTTTTTTTTTAATCAGATAAGCCGTTTACACGAAACAGCCACATTATGAAGATCTTAACGTTTATTGGACAATCGTTTTTGGTCGCATCCCCTCTTGTATTGTTTGTCGATCCATTTCTATGAAATTAGTTCAGTTCCAGATAAAAACCGTAAACGTGCACGCACTAAAATCGGTCGAATAAATCATAGAAATGCTTTCTTTGCACATAGGTGTGATACTTATAGTACTTCTATTATTATCTTTTGGTGTAATAAATTACGTGAGTGACAACTTTAGAGGAGTTTGAATAAGCAGTACCTGCAGACTTTCGAGGATTTGTACCTCTTTAGGTGAGTGGGTTAAATAATGGTGACAATAATAATGAAGAGCAACGGAATATTTAACTAAAATGGAATTATTTTACGTTACAACAGCTGATTGTTGAATTTAGCAAAAGTACACTAACTATGAACCAAATAATGATCTATGGAATTTTACTTATTTGCCTTTCTTCGCTGACGTCATCTATAATGTCAACGTCAGCAAGGTAAGGCGAAACGTTTGAAACAGCAAACCAATAATGATAAAAAGAAAAAACACTTGGTATTTTTGTTTCACAAGTTTAAACTTGTTTCACAAGTTTAAACTTGTTTCACAAGTTTAAACTTGTGAAACAAAAATACCAAGTGTTTTTTCTTTTTATCATTATTGAAATATGTTTCACCTAGAGCCAAGCCAGAATTCCATTTCGTTAACAGCAAACCATTTAGGACTTTAATATACATATATTAAAATTAAGTAAACTGCTGAGCCCTGCAACATAACCTATATTCATTTATCCTGACTTCAAATAATAATTAGTCAAAACAGTATGAAATTGTATTTTTAAGGACATACCTACACCTAACGGCACCCGACAATAAAAAATGGCAATTGGCGATCATTTTGGGTCACAGTTGTTACGTAAAGTCAAATCGCAATTAAATTTTAGCGGTAAAAATAAACTCAAAAGACCATTACGTTATTGTTATTCATATCTTCTCGATTGCCATATGTCTAAGAAAAAGATTAAATCATGATGATCCTTCTGACAAATACAGCTCTTACGTATGGTGATAAGCTAATTGTAAATAATGATGATGTTGATAATAATAAGGGAAAAGATGGGCTATGTACCTACCATAGATAGTGGCTTACGAATAAGAACGTTTACTGTATCAAATCGATCTTCATGAGTGGGCAGATGATGAGATCCCACAGACTTTGATTAATATACTTAGATGTATATATATGTATACATACAGAAGAAGATACAAGAAGAATGTACAGATTTGTTAGTCATGGTCGTTCCGTTAGCCATCGCAACGTATTCATTTATCTCAACATTATTAATTACTCTCGTAAAAGCCTATAGAGATGTAGCTATGCATGTACCTATTCCTAATATCTGTTGAATTAGGTCAAATGATTTTTTTGTGTCACAACGTGGATCTTATCGATCGCGTTTTCGTACGGTCGAGAATTTTATCACGACCGCTCGCATAAAATTATAATACTTTATGGATTGTTAATCCATTTCGTACGTCTAATCGTAAGCTTACATATTTTATGTAGCAGCAGATAAATAGCAATAAAGTTTTTAATAGCGAGGTGTTTATAACGGCTTTATATGAATTTTTTAACGAAAGGGTTAGTGGGTAAGCAAGAGGTGTGAAGTACATACGTGAGCTACAGTATTATCGTAATTATTTATATTGGGTGGACCTATTGGAGTATTTACTGGATTTGTTGGTGTACATTAACCTAACACTTGCTGCTTGGTGAATAGGAACCGTTGTTTCCTGAGATTACGTGGCATTTTCGCGCATGCGCAACTGTCTCGCATCCTTGATGCACAGCTGCCACGCCTCACTCACGCGCAGCTGCTTCGCCTCACTCACGCGCAGCTAGCTCGCCTTGCGCATGCGCATCTACCTCACTTTGAACCGGCATTACCAGTTGGTTTTTAACCACAATCAACGCTGTTCGAACACGTAATATTTACGCGTCTTGTTTTGTCTACCCAAAAATATCACCAATTGTGTTAATATCGAAGAGGTTATCTCATGCAGTAGAAAACTTTTCCTCCACTTAATAAGTTTTGAACACAAACGATCAGCTCTTTAACTTTTAATTAAATGTGTAAATGTAATATAACATAATCTAAATTCCGATGGTACGCAAACTTACACCACATACTTTCACAACATATTTTCACTTTTGATAATACAGACATTGTATGCAATTATAAAAATATTTGAACAACTCATGCTGCTTTTGATTAAAAATGAAAGCAATCGTAATTACGATCAAATGCTTGTGTGGATACATAGTTTTGTGCACTTGAGGAAAAATAATCACCAGAGGCATATGTTTTTGCTCACGACTTTTGGTTTTCTTTTTCTCTTTATGCTTATCTTCATTAATTATCCACCAGAAAGCTCATATAAGTAACTAATAAATTGTTGTTTGACAATATAACAACACCATTTGCATTGCATATCATTAAAATAGCTTCTTGTCTTTGTTTAACGGAATTGCATGTGTAAACAAGTTAATAATTGTGTAATAGTTATGTTATATACAAACCAAGACAATTTCTTGTTCCATGACAATCATTCAATGTTGTCATTCCAGCGGATGGAATTATTTAAAGTGAGGTTAAATGAGTAAACAGTCGTTCAATGGCACTTGTCAATTTGGAAACCCCATTTCATCCCCATAAGGGTTAAATTATCAAATATACTTTCTGTGTCAATTCCACTACCACATAGGGAATATTCAACCCTATTTTTACATCTCTAGGGGGCATAAAGTGCTTCTTCTTCTTCTTCTTCTCATCATTACACCGGACTTTGAACATCCGTTTAACCCATTTAGGGATGGAATTTCCAAAAACGCTTTCTGAAATCAACTCTGTAACTGTATAAAGGACATTTAACCTCAGTATTACCCCATGGGTGTGCTATTTGAAAAATTGTTTTACAGTGGATGATGCCGCTGCAAAGTGTAAAGTTTCAAGATTCTTAACTCAGTGGTTTGTGTGGCGCCCCAATCGATGCACCGGACTTTGTATCTCCTTTTTACCCATTTAGGCGTTGAATTTTTAAAAACCTTTCTTTTGGTTTACCTAAATTATGAAAGGAACACTTTCGAGACGAATTGAATTTACATCTCTTCTGAAGTACTCTCTGGGAAGCTAAACTAAAAAATCTAACCTTACCTAACTTAACTTCTGCCTAGAATTGCTTCTGGTTCATACCCCTACAGCTCTAATTGTGATTACTATTTATTTCCCTGTGGGATTTCCTGGCCTTACCTATTAATGATATTTAGTTTTTAGTTCGTCAGCAGACACCTTGCACCATTATTTATCGGTTTGTAAATGTGTAAGCGACATTATGTAGCATGTTAGATTGTATCTTTTATGGCCCGGTTTGAAAGTTCAACGGTAGGTACTAATTCCATTTCAAGAAAGCCTGTTTATTTAGTATTTGTGGTCATGTAATGTGGCATACAACTGACGACTCTAGAAAAATTTAAGGATTCGTTTGGCACATAAAACTGCCAACTTTCAATCGCGAGATCTTGTACCATAAAAGAAACGATCTTGTTAAATGGCTGTCGTAGCTCATATCGGAAGCAGAGTGGCTTCTCTTTGCGTTTTGGCACAGAAAATTGTTCATACAATGTTCAGACAAATCAGCATGAGCTAAATGTCATTTAGTTTAAATTGGATCAAAGGATCGATCAATAAATACCCTTGTTTGGCATAAAAATCCCCTAGTATAGAACAACCATACTTATAGTGCGGTTATGGCTTAATTGCTGTTTAGCTTTCAATTAATTTTATGAGAACTCAACCCCAGACAGTCATAAAAATTGACCGATACAAACACCCTTGTTGAAGTAATCTCAGGTCCGTATTTTAAAAATTATTGAATTTTAACTATAAATTTCTCCTGAAACTTTTAATAGAAAAAAATAAAGATGATCATTACTGTTTAGGTACAGTTAAAATTAAACGATCACGTTGATGGAAATAATTCTATAATAATTTTTATACTTTACTTTACTCGAATAATTTTTCCTAGTACGGACCATTAACCTCACAGCTTCGGTACAAATACCTTCCAAATTACTTTATTGCCTTAAACATCAGGAGGTATTGTAAACCACTCAAAAAGTCAAAGCCATAACCGCACTATAAGTATGGTTGTTCTATAATGCCACATTTTTTTTGTACTGTAGCGAACACAGGCATGCTTGTGTGCGATCGGGTACATTTGTATATTATTGCGGGCCGGCGGCTCAACTAGCCGCGGGCGGTTTTCGCCAGTGTATGCGTGTGTTTGTAGGTGTGTGTCTCGTACCTGCCTTCCAATAAAGTAATTAAGCGGTTCGCCGAAAATGTAAACAATCTTTCGAATTTTCGAGACCTTTCCCGACTATTCTATGATGCTATAAAAGTGATAGAGACGTTCGCCTAGTTCATTAGTAATAAATTGACAGTGACAGTGGTAACATCGGAAATAAGTCGACAGTAGTGAGAATAAAATAAATTGAAAAAGTGCATACCTTTAAGTGAATCGTTTGAATAAATAGTAATCTAAGTGTATATAAATTATATTACTGTACTTAATCTTGTAAATAAAATTTTAATATACCCACGAACACTGCAGTACATTAATATCAACGATTTTAAGCATCAAATACTTTTACTTTCTTTCCTGTATTTATTCGAATTGAAGCTACTTTGCTAGTTACAGCTAGGTAGCTATCTTATGTGGTGTTAACTACTTATTAAAAATTAATGAATCTTTTCTTGACTGCTAAACAAGCAAAAATACCTAGTTTTCATAATATTGTTATTTTGCAATTACGCGAGCCACTCCAATATGAACGCGGAATAGATTGAAGTTGAAAGAATTAAGTGATTTTTGTGCTTTCTATTAAGTAATAGTAAATAGAATGAATGCAATCTCCTTTCTAAATTTTGATTTTAGTGAAACTAAAACAACATATTATTTGTGTAAAGTTAAACGTATTTTAGATTTACATAGTGAGACAATGTTCGTTCACCTTTCCTCTCTTCTCTTATCCTCTTTCTTCCATTCTTTCATTCCTCCATCACTTCTTCTTTTCTTCATTCCTTCATTCGTTCATTCCTCCACTCTTTGCTTATTTCATACCTTTCTTCTTTCAGTTCTTCTCTCCTTCATTCGTGATTTCATGTTCTCCTTCCTTCCTTAATTCCTCCATTCTTTCATTACTCCATTCTTCTAATCCTCCATGCCTTCATTTCTTTCTTCATTCCGTCAGTTTTTTTCATTACACCATTCATTCGTTCCTTTGTTGCTCCATTCTTTTATTCTTTTATTCCTTCTTCCTTCATCCCTTCACGCCCTTATTACTTTATTTAACGGAGTAATTTATTTCTTTCTTCTTTCATTACTTCATTCCTTTGTTCCTGCATTCTGTCATTCTTAAAATCCTTCATTCCTTCTTTCTTGCATTCTTTAATTCCGCCATTCGGTCATACCACCACTCCTTCATTCTTCCTTTTCTTCAATCCGAATTGCCTTCATTCCTCAATTCTTTCACACCTTTCTCCTCTCATTTCTTACATCTTTCATTCTCTCATTTCCACTTTCTTCATTTTACCGTTCCTTCCTTCTTCCATTCCTTCTTTCTATCTTTCTTTCCCTCCTTTCTTTATTCCTGACGTACACCAAACGAGAAGATTATTTTCCGTCATTCTTTTTTGACGGATTTCAAGCGGGCTCCGCGTCAGTCACATGTGGTTCACGCAACATGGAGTTTACTTTTCTTTACCTAACAGATGTGTAAATAATTGTCGTGCTAAATGCTCCTATAACCACGCCATGGCAGTTTTAAGGCATTCATACGTTGTTTTAAAATATTATCCAAAATATCGATCATCGTTAATAAGTAAGTAGCTACATTTTCGACTCATAAATCATAACAGTATCAAAAAAACTATGGTACTAGATATGGTGACCTAAAGAAACATATGTTTGGACATTTTCCTAAGTATTTATATTATTGGAGCACCACATGGTGCATCAGTTGATTCAGTAGATGTATCTTCTAGTTAATGGGAATAGTTAAGTAGTTAATTATTTATGTATTTGATGGGTAATATTGGCAGGTTAACTGAGATGAACTAGTATCTTCTTTGCGTAACATAATTTTTGTTAACTCTACTTGGGATTATAGTAGGGGAGGAGTGCAGCCTCAAAAGAGATGTAAAAGAAAGTTACAAAATCTTCTGAGGATAATTGACGATGTTGAAGATTAATCTCGTGTCAGTATGTTGTCATGGATACCACTCTTTAAGTTTTTAAAGGAGGTTCAAAAATTAAACTCATGAGGGTGTAAAATTCAAATTGGACGAAGTTGCGGGCAACATTTTGTAATAGTATTTCGTAAATGTGGGTCAGTTCTAACAAATAACCGAGTTGCAATTCATAACTGCTTTCTTTCCTTCATTACTTATCTCCCTCATCGTGCCTTCGTTCATTTCATCTTTCCTTCGTTCATTCCGTCACTCCTTCAGTCCTCCACTTCTGCATTCCATCTTTCCTTCTTTCATACCTCTATTCTCTGATTTTTTCATTATCCCGATTCTGTTTTCCATACTTCCATCATTCTTTCATTCTGTCCTTCCCTCATTCTTCCACTCATTCATTCGTTCATTACTCCATTCCTGCGTTCATTTTTCTTTCACTCTTTCACCCAACCATTCTTTCATTACTTAACTTCTTCTCTTATTCATTCTCTCATTCTTTCATTCCTTCATTCTGTCATTCCCTCACTATTTCACACCCCCATTCCCTCACTTCTCCACTCCATTCTTTCACTGCTTTACTTTACTATTACCTCATTTCTTCTTTTCTTCATCCTCTCATTGTTTTATTCCCTCCTTTGTTCCTCACTTCTTCCATACTTTTGTTCCTTCATTCACTTATTCTTCCACTCTTGCATTGCTTCATTCTTTCTCTCCATCATTCAACCATTCCTTCATTATCTGATTATTTCTTTCCATCTTTCATTCTGCCATTCTTTCACTCATTCATTTCTTTATTTCTCCATTCTCTCAATGTTTCATTTCCTCCGTCCTTCATTACTCCCTTTTTTTCATTTAACTATTCCTTCATTCACTCACTCTTCCTTCATTCTTTTATTTCTCAGTTCCTTCGTACTTTTATTCTTTAATTCCGTCTATCATTTGTTCATTGAAATTTTATGACACTAAATCTCTTGTCAGTTATATATATTATCATGGATATCATTCATTAAGTTTTTAAAGGGATTCTCAAAATTAATCCCCCGAGGGTGTAAAATTACATGCGGACGAAATCGCGGGAAACACCTCGTATTTTATAATAGGATTCCACAAATGTGGGTCAATTCTAACACATAACCAACCAAGTTACATATACATACATAACAAATATCACACTCGTGTGTATCTACAGATACTTTAAGACGTAACCGGTGGTCACTAGAGTGTCGAACAATATGCCTGTGTGAGCATTAACACTCAAGCGAATATGGGCAAATACACCAGTGCCCATAAGCACAATAAGTCGAACCTTTAAAAAACAAATTAAGTTCCGAGTTATGGTATAAGTGTAACGGTAACGGAGCAATAATGTGCTAGTAGCGAAGAGCAACACGAAGATGATTGTTGTTATTAATTAATTATTTCTTTTATAACTGCGGAGCAGTTTGTACTATTTTCATCGCTAAAATGAACTGTCTAATGATAGACTTTTCAAATTGAATACCAAATAATTAATATTCTCGTAAATAATAATTAGCGGACGTGTGCAGAAAATAAACCAGGCAAGTATATCGAAATGAAATAAAAGGGGAACTACAAGTGTTCCTACTCTGGATTACATATAGGTAATGCATTATAGGCGGGTGTGGAATAAAACCTACTCGATCATTAATCTCTCGAGGGGTATCCTCAGATTTGAAAGGAGAATAAAACGAACGAAAGAACAAAAAATTATGTTCCAAAGTTTATGGACATCAGCATAACTTACCCCTCATCTGCATGAACTGCTAAAATAGATGGTAATGCATAGAGGGGTCCTAGAGACCCCCAATGCACTTAGCTGGGTTTCTATTGAATCTACCCAAAGTAATTTGGGCGTTCAGTAAGATGAGTATTCCCAGATTATCTTGATCCTGGGCCCAATGGACCCTTGTTTATGAAGATGAGAGTTAATTTAGCTGGTTCGTTCCTTTAGTCTAGAATTTGATGTCATGGAAACTTTGTCGCGTTAGAGTAGTCTATTCCAGCCACAAAGGGCTGCTAGAAGTGACCTTTAAGATTCAGCAGGTATAGAGGATGTAGTATTAAAATTCTCATGATTGATAAAATGCCGCCTCAAAAATTGTCACTATTTTAGAAATAAATTTACTTACCATTTTTGTACCTTCTTCAGTCATTCAAACTATGGGTTCTCCTCATAACTTCTTTATATTTTTCACCTTAAATTAACACAGTACTCGTCGAAAAAAAAGTGACTTCATCGTTATTACAGAATAAATATAATATCATATCATATCTTGCACTTATTCTTTATTTAATTTTTTTTTGTTCACTATTGCACCTAATTATAAATCCGGATACATAATGAATGATGTACGCATTGAACACGCGAAACGTTTTGGTCTGTCCGTATTTACGTGCAAGAGCAAGTAGGTTGTGCGGTCTCGCAATTGCCAGAAACGACTGCGTCTTGTTCTTGTAAACGCTGATAGACTGGTCAAAACACCAGGAGCTCTCTTCGGAGGTAGACTTGGTGGGTAAAAACAAGACCGCGAGTACCGGCTAACAAACCATCAACAAACGCTACGGTGAAGGTAAAGAAAAGAAAAAAATAGGAATGCCGGGTGTAAACCAGATGTCCAATTTTTTGTGAATGGCCCAAAAATATCGCAATGGATAATATGACATAATATGGTGAAGAGGATAATATTGATATAAGAAAGTGTGGAGGTTGATCAAAAATTTTCGTGGGGTTTGGTCTTTATAATGTAATGCAGGATTGAGTCTAAATATTCCTCCAGAGGATTCAAGAGCCAAAACCATAAATTGAGGGGGAAACTATTTATAGGGATTGTAATAGCCTGTTGAGCCAGGGTCAGTGATGGCCATCATTTAATTGTCGTACACTTTCTTGTTATCACAACCCCAAAAATTATTCCTCCTTGAATTTATGATTTTTATTCTTTAATCCTGTACAGCAATCATTAAACTTAATCATAGTACACATATTTATATAGGCGTTACATTAAAACATAGTAAACACAACTTTATTTAACTGAAAACTAAAACCAGAGTTGAAATCAAAATAAAATTTAAAGAAATATGAACTTAAAAATAACATAATTAACGTAACCTCCGCCTTCACCTGTGAAGAATGGCTTCCAGCTGTTCTGGGTAGTTCCTACCTCATCAATAGGTACTTCAGAGAAACTGGATGAGCACGTTCCTTTTCACGAATGAATCGCACCTTTTATAATTCTTAGTAGAATCGTAATTCTATCGGTTGCTCTAGCCACCCTTACCTGCTACCTAGCTGCTTCTGGCGTGCGTCTCTACCCTGAGCCTGATCGGCGTCGACTCCATCTCAGCGCATGGTCATTGCGATCATTGCGTGATTCGCACAACCACTGGAATAGGTATAAATAGCACTCTCACGTAATAATGCAACCACCTAACTCTTCAACACACGGCTGAAGAGGTCCAACTATTGGATCTAAAACGGCCTGAGGTGGAGAGGTTTTAGTTGGTAGGTCTAAGGACACCTTCTTCAGGAATCCGACACTACCCAGTCGCATCGGGCGCCTGGGTGTCTTTTGAAGATTTCCCCTCTTCCACAAAAACAAAAAAAATAACTTCAAGGTTATATTCAGTCAGTGAAGGGTGCGAAAGCAGTTTGGAAATCAGTATATATATGGAAGGATAGGGTGGCAAGACATCTTCTGAGACTTGAAGGGATGTCAGACGTAAGAATGTCTCAGTTTTTGGGAAACGCGAAGATACTTACGTTCAAAAGACGACGGGGTGGAAGTGGGTGTTCAGCCATTCTTCAGACTGACAGTTTGGTGATGATAAAAGGAAAATATACGAAACATCCCGAGTAGAAATTTGTTAGGGCATGCCCTAAAAGGCTCCAGGCCGGATAGGGCTAAATCCCGGCAACCGTATTACAATATTCTGTATGCGGCCCTGATCAGGGCCTAATGTGGATTCCCCTCATACGGCAATTTTAATCAGGCCCGGATAAAACATGGAGGTTTTGCGCCCTATTACGGTTTGCCCTAAGTTCACCCAGATGGGCCACATCTGGTATCCATACGTGAACCCTATTACAACTGTGGAAGAGTGGGACATAGTGGGAAAAAATGCAAAAATGATACGATATGCCTACGTTGCTCAGGTCCACATCCTACTAAAAGCTGCAAAGAAAAATCTTTTAAATGTGCAAATTGCTGTTACAGCAATGAAAAATTTAATACAAAAAGAAATGTTAATCATTGCGCATCTGATACTACAAACTGTGAATATTTAAAGTTCCTCATTAATAGATGCATACATAAAACAGATTATTCTATCAAACCAACTATACCAAAATATCTCGGGTATCTACCTGACCGACAACAAGAGAACAAGGAAACAGCTGATGGAAAATGATGACGACATATATTATTTTAACCAAGAAACATCATTTGAAGATGTTGCATCTTTTAATGATAATCTGATAATAAACACTGAAGATCTAAAGATAATGCATATAAATGTCAGGATACAGGCCTACTTTACAAATTTTGAAGTTTATATAAAGAGACTAAAGTATAAACCAGATATTATTGTATGTACAGAAACTTGGAATATACCCTGCTTAAGTTTCTATAATCTTGCTAGCTATAAGATTTACTACAATGAGAGTAAGATAAATAAAGCGCATGGAGTAGTGATGTACATTAAGCGATTAAGCCCGCGCTCCACCGGCGAGCTATAATATATCGTGATATAATATATATTATAGTAAAGAAGTATATTATAGATCATGCTGTACTCCACCACTTGCGTTAAAATATTAAATTAAATACACAAGCAGTATAAAATAATCCAGTTGTAGACGATTATAAGAAGTTCAGTTGTAATATGTTGTAATAAATTGACGTAATGAAGTGAGAGTATGGAGAAGTTGTTAAGTTTAGATTTATTAAGCTCGTCGGAGGACGACTCTGAGGAGGAGGAATTAATGCAAATAATAAATGTAGAAATTGCTGCAAAAAGGCGCCATAGATGTTGGATTGAAGAACACATAAGGTTTAAGAAGTATGGAGAGTTTTTGACGTTGTTCCAAGAAATGTCTGATGAAAAATTCAGAAATTATTACAGGGTATCTAGGGATCAATTTTACGAACTACACGAAATAATAGCAGAAGAAATATGCAAAGCAAATTCAAATTATAGGAAAGCGATTAGCTGCATGGAACGACTTGCAATTTGTTTACGGTAAGTAGAGTAACATGAATGCAATAATATAATGGCGTGTGAGATCTACGGCATTTATTATACGTTATTGAGTAATACATTGTATTGTAAAGAAACTTGATTAAGGTTGGGCATTAAAGAAACAAGCTCGCACATTTTCTGTGGCGGAATCAATATCTGCAAAAGTGGTGAGGGGGAAGTGGTTATCCACAGTTACGGTTTCCAAATTGTTCCTGTTACTTCCTGTTGCAGAGGTGGGAACGATTGGCTGCACTATATCGACAGGGGATGTTGAAGAACTGGTCAAAGGAGAAACAGTACCATTTCCTTGCCAGGCCTGTCGTCGCAGAGCCTCCTCTTGAGCCTCCATAACGGCATTAAAAACATTTTTTTCTACTTTAAGTTGAAGATCTCGAGGAAGGTCTTTGGTCTTCGCAGCCATACTAAGAAAAAACGTAATCGTTGCATCCTTCTCCTGCGTTAATACTTGTCGTCGCAGGAGATCCCTTTCTGAAATTCTTTGCATTCGAGTTTCGTGTTGCTTTTCGATAAGGTCTAGTATTCGGTCATCCCGTCTCTTTTTTTGCGGTGGTGCAGCCGTCCTTACCTGCGTTTTGTCACTTTGATGCTCTGTAGCGACTGCAATTGACGCGGTTGCATTTTGAGATTCCATATCTTCCGCTAGTTCTTGAAACTGAGATGTTTGTTGAATATCGTCTGAGTTATCGTCTTCTTCAGGCACGTCGTCCTGCTCAGTCAATAGCTCAGACTGTCGCATATTTGTTTGTCGTGGCCGATTTCCCATATATGGAAGTAAAAAGGACATAAATTTCTCATACTTCCAAGAGTGGCGATTGTCTGCTGATTGCCCTGATAAGGTCTTTTTCTTGTTTAGGGCTTGACGATGCCCGTCTCGCAGCTTTTTCCATAAGCATTTCGCTTCCTTGACTGTAAGGAAAAGACATATATTGTGAAACCTTTGCTTTAGGTTTCTGGCTACGGGTGACACATTCGGACTATCGCATACCATTATAGAGTAGGTGAATGGACAGTTGTCGAAAATTGTGAAAGACGTATGTGACGCATTATGGAAACATCTACAGCCGTTATATATGAAAGGTGAATTAACAGTACCAGAATGGAAAGAAATTGCCAGAGAATTCAAAGAAATATGCCACTTTGATCACTGTGTTGGAGCAATTGATGGCAAACATGTGACCATTAAGGCCCCTCATAATTCTGGGTCTGAGTTTTTTAATTACAAGAAGACGTTTTCAATAGTTCTTCTAGCTGTTGCAGATGCCAATAAGCGGTTCATTGTAATAGACGTGGGATCAATGGGGAGATTCAGCTATGGCGGAATTTTTAGTGATTCTGAATTTGGGAAACGACTGAAGAGCAATTCTTTAAACTTGCCACCTCCACAAGCTATTATGCCCAGCGGTATCGACGTCCCCTACGTATTTGTAGGTGATGCAGCTCTTCCTCAACTGCATAACCTTATGAGACCGTATCCACGAGATAACTTAACCCAAAAAAGACGAATTTATAATTATCGCCACTGTCGAGCTCGAAGGGTGGTAGAAAATGCATTTGGCATTTTGACTGTGAAATGGCGAGTTTACAAACGTCCATTTGAATGCAGTGTTGTCCTAGTTGATAAAATTGTCAAAGCAACGTGCATTTTACACAACTTCTTACAGAGAAATGCCACTTGTAGCACAATAACGGATGAAGAAATTGCAAGGGTACATAATAATAATTCAGATCAATTACTGCCGCTGGCAAATGTTGGTTGTAACACATCTTACGACAATATTTTTGTACGAGAAGAATTTTGTCACTACTTTAATAACGAAGGAGCACTTCCATGGCAACAAACACGAATAGAAAGAAGTCTATATCAATTGTATACTGTTCTACAGTTAACTAACTTTTTTTAATCAGTTAGGTATGCATATTGATCGTCAAATATAAATTGTTTATTCTAGTTTTCCTTAGAAGTAAGAGAAGTAGTAAACCAAATACTAAACCTTTAACTGTACTTACAAACGTTGTTCACCTTTCTAATTTTGAAAATAAAAACTTTAATAATAAATTGTAATATAAATAACGGAACATACTACACTTACCACTTGATATGTCACACTCTTTAACCACTTCTGCCCATGCAGCATCCTTTAATTCATTGTTTTTGTATTCATTGCAATCTGTTTTCCAAAGACAATTAAATTTTTGTACAGTGTTTATTAAATGGTCCATTTTTGTGTTAAAACAAACGACCTATAGTGAAACTATACTGAGATATATAGTTGCAAAGTCGCCTGGCCGAGCGATATTGAGCCATATCAAGCTATATATTTTGGGATGCGCTGTATATTATAGCTAGGTATAGCAAGCAGTGGAGGCATGTACGTAAGAAAACACAGAAAGCGATATGTATCACTGTATAATTGGGGACTTTAATATTAACACTTTAGACAAGCTATCTAGCTTTACAAATGAATATTTAAATAATTTACTAGAACTTAATTACATCCCTTTGTACAGCACTATTACCAGGCCTAATATTAATGATCCGAATAAAGGTTCTTGCATAGATAACATCTTTTTGAAATCGGAGTTTGAAGTATCTAATAACTGTAAAATACTGAATGGTATAACTGATCATTATCCACTCTTTGCTACACTACAGGTTAAGCAAGTAGGTACAAATAATTTGTTAAATTATAAAAAAATCAATTATAAACTGTTTGAAATAGAATGTAAAAACACTAAATGGAATAATATTTTTGACTGTACAGATCCAAATATAGCCATTAACACTCTTATTGAGTACATACAAAATATAATAAAGTTAGCAACCAAATCTCATAAAAAAAGAAAAGAGAAGCCTGGAAAAGAGTGGATAACGAAAGGTATTATCATATCTTGTTTAAAGAAAGAAAAACTTTACAATCAAATAAAAAAATATCCTAATAACGAGGAATTAAAAACTGAATATAAATGGCAGTTTATAAAAAATAAGATAGGTAATAATAAGAGTAAATCTTCTGGAATTGAAACTATTGAATGGAATAACAGTAAAACACAGAACAAGAGCGAAATAGCTAATGCCTTTAATGAATTTTTTATAAATGTTGGCACCAACTTAACAAATAATTTAGTTATTCCAAATAACAATAACTTTCAGCTGCCTCATAGTAATAGTAAAAGCTTATTCTTACAACCTACAACTTCTATTGAAATACATAATATTGTAAGAAACATGAAGGAAAAAGCTGGTGGACCAGATGGCATAAGCACACGTATGCTCAAAGTACTTATAAAATATATAGCAGAAGTGTTAGAGTACTATACATTTTTAATCTGTGTATTGAAAAAGCCGTCTGGCCTGACCAACTTAAAGTAGCTCAGGTTGTACCAATTCATAAGGCTGGCAGCAAAATGCTTCCAAATAACTATAGGCCAATATCCTTAATTTCCAATATGTATTTCTAAAGTGTTTGAAAAAATGATACACGTTAGATTGTCGAATTTCTTGCAAGAATGTAATATTATTTCTGAGAAACAATTTGGATTTATGAAAAATAGAAACACTAATGATGGGCTAGCTTTTGTTACTAGCTACTTATATGATAAAATATAAAAGAATATACCTATAATTGCGACATACCTTGACTTAGCAAAAGCTTTTGATACGGTCAACCATAATAAACTATGTCTAAAATTAGAAAGATATGGAATAAGAGGTACCCCATTGAAATTACTTGAAAATTACTTGACAAATAGAAGTCAAGTAGTAAAAATAAATGAGTACTCAAGTAATAACTTGACTATTAATATGGGAGTACCTCAGGGTACCATACTAGGACCTTTATTATTTACAATTTATATCAATGACCTCTTAAGCTTGACAACTGAATATTGTATTGTATCTTACGCGGATGACACTGTGATACTAGGGTCGCAGGATACCTGGGACCTTACTGTTAAGACTATGAATGAGACTTTAAACAGTCTATAATTGGGTAACAAGTAATAATTTAGTATTAAATATAGATAAGACCATGTTCATGGCATATGGAAGCTACAAAGACAGTGTACCAAAGTACTTAAATATAAATATATTAGGAACAAATATTAAAAGAGTTAGCGTTGTGAAATATTTTGGAGTACAGATAGACTCTAATCTTAAATGGGTTGAACATATATTATATGTTATGAAAAAGACAAGATATTTGATTTTTGTGCTTGCGAAACTATCAAAAGTTATGGAAAAGAAATATTTATTAGCAGTCTGTTATGCGTACTTTCACAGTATAGCAAATTATGGAATTTTGACTTGGGGTGGAGCATATGATAATGTACTAAACTTAGTAGTGAATTTACAAAACAAATTATTTAAAATAATAAATTTAAATGAAATTACATTGAAATGTCCATTAGGTATAAAGCAATCATTCATATTGCAATCTTTACTATATCATTACAATAAATTAAAAGATAAATACCTCGAGTCTAATAGTAAAACGAGATCCAAAAGTATTGCTTTACCGAAAACCAAAAAAACAATAAGTCTAAAAAATAACGAGTACATTGCTATTAAGTATTTCAATATGCTACCACAAGAACTAAAAATAATAGATGTAAACAAAAAAAGTGCTAAAAATAAATTAGATCACTGGGTTAGAAATATTAGATTGGGTTTATAGAAACAGAAATAGAAATGGAAATATAGAAATGGAATTGTAGAAAAGTTAATTGTTAATATGTTTAGAAAATATAACTTGTTAATTTTATACTAAAATTATATACTAAAAATCTTAATATGGTACACACATAAAATTGCAATATTAGTTAGTAGGTTTAGTTATAGTTATTTAAGTAATAATTTAAGGAACCAGACCGCGTACAAATAACTTTGTCATCTCTGCGGATTTACTGTTATATTATTGTACTTGTGATAATAATGTATCATGTAAATTTTTTTCTGGTTTAAATAAATAAATAAATTACAGTAAGGTTTATACAACTATTAATAAGGATATATTTTAAACTTAAAATTATATAAACAATACCCCTATAAATAGTGTAGAACCGAAGCAACTTTTACTGCTAATATTAAATATCCACTAAGATGTATATTTACGTGATTTATAAGTATAAAGAATTTCGTCAATTGTAGATGATTTATACATCGTTATGATCCATAAGTATTACAATTTTTTTTTAATCGGTGTAGATACAAATTAATAATTTTGATGTTGTTTTTTTAAGATTATAAACGTTGAAAGATTCTAAAATTCTGCATTTGGTGCAATAAAATTAAGCGTATACATGAAATTGACCGTCGCAGGTACCTACATCGATCCCTCCGAGCATCTGTTTTTGGTTTCTCGTACGGGTCACCCCCTTGAAGAGCAAAACACTTGCTTTTAGTTCCGTTCAATTTCGTTTATGCATCTCTCTTTTATGTTCATTTAGTCTTCTATATCGTTATTGAGAGTAGTTTAAATGAAGTTATAAGTTATTGTGATTACCTTAGTTTAATTAAAGTGTACAATAAGAAGGAGTGAAATTTTATTTTACGAAATTTTGGATCTACAGATCAGAGGGCCCATTTTATGTTATGGGTTAGGGGCCCGAATGAAGAGCCGTATTTGGCCCCTTTCCAATATGGCGTTACATTACGGACACGGGACAAGTCCAATGACCGCATTTGGGCCCTATATAATTTAGGGCAATCCTGATCAGTGCCCTTTTATAGCCCTAAAAAATTTCTAGTCGGGATGATGACCCAACATGTTTTAGCCAACATATATGGCCAACCTTCCTCAGAAATATATTTATGAAAAGTTCAAAAGCCACCCTGTGGTTATATGCCTAAATATGAGTGTTGAATTTCTGAGTTCTGTAGATACGCAACTAGCATTCCATTAATCTGTAGTATAAGTTGTCCAATTTTTAAATACAGACTGATCCAGAAGTATTCTTCGGAGGTGGTGATGGTAAAATAAAATAATAAAAAAATTGGTCAGGGATGGTCTGCAGCCTTTGGGTGCATTTTTTGCAGAGGTTGTTTGCTTTCAAACAAAAACTAAAAGGACAATCACCCCCATTTATAAATGCTAATGTTGTTTGTCCTTCATCCATACTATTTTATGTCATGTTGAATTAGTATACCAAAAAATACCATTAGAAGTAAATCTAGGTCTTCTAGCTTTTTTCATTCCGTTAGAGTTTTGCTTTTCTCGTTTTTTCATTCTCTAATTTTTTATAAATAATTTTTTCACAAACCTAAAATTCACTTTTTGTACCCCCATGATGCTTAAAAACCAACCTTGCACCTCTTCAGTCACTTTATGCATACCAATGTTAACAGAACAAAAAAAAAACTAAAAAAAACAGATGTGATTTATTTTGTAATCATTAAATCATAAGAGGAAGAATTTTATTTACATTTAGAAACCTTCTACTGCTACTTGTTGGTATGGCTGGTAGTTCTTGAAGGAATAACTCTGGTATGCATATCCTGGGTAAGAGCCACCAAAACCATAACGGATTGGAGTTCCTTATTGATATTGGTACTGGTATGGGTATTTTCCTTGGTAGCCAGGGAACAATTTTTGGAAGACCGAAGGGTATTGGTAACCTTCTTTGTATCCGTAGTATTCTTTGTATTGGTAGACAGACTCAATTTCGCGGTAGAGACTGTAGACTTGGCTGTACAATTGGATTACTTGCTTTTGGTATTGGATGGGGACGGTTTCGTTGCTCTCGACGAATTTTTGGAAAAACACTTGGAGTTCTTGCACTTGTTTCAAGTATTTGAGGACAGCTTCCACATACTGTTGCCATTGGTATTGGGGGTACACCTTTTGGTGGTCTTCCAATTGGGTTTGGATGTAGTAGAGACGCTTTTCAATCTGACCAAGGATTTTGAAAGCTTGGACAGGTGCTGAGAGGTATTCAGGAGTCAATTGGCTGTATTGGTACTCTTGTTGGTATCGGCCATAATATTGCTCTTGGTATCCTCCGAATGGGTACTGTTGTTTGTATCTGCCATATGGGTATTTGCCATATAGATATTGCTGTGGGTATTCGCTATATGGATATTTCTGTTGGTATCCGCCATGTAGATATTTCTGTTCGTATCCCTGGTACGGGTACTTTTGTTGGTATCCGTAACCATACCTGCTTTCCAGAGGGTAGTAGTCTTGGCCGCTGACGTAAGGGTAGTAGTACGGGGTTGTTCGTTCCACAGAGACTGCGAGGGCGGAGCAGACCACCAGAGATAACAGAAGTACAGGGTTCATTGTAGTAGATTTCAGTTAGTACCAGTTGTGCAACACTGTATGTACTGTAAGTTCACTGGGACATCTCAGTTCTTATATTGTTCTTTATCGAGGATCCGTAATTAATAATTAGTAAATTACCGATAACCCCCTGTACGCCATTTAATATTAATGGTGCAATTATTAAGGTATTTGTTTTTTTTTTCAGTGTTGATATGTAGTGTCTAATTGCTCATAATAAGCGTTATCGTAAAAAAAAATATGTTGTGGAATATTTATTATATTAATTTGTTTTCAATACTGGACTTGTAATTAGGTCCAGAAATGAATAATAATTTCTTTTGATTGCATTAATGATAATAATAAAGTACGAATAATGAAGTCTTCAAAAGACTTACGCACCTACTGTTGCAAAATAATTTTCATCAAATAAATTTTGTCATGGCTGTAGGGAGAAGACCAAAATTGTACCATCTTACCCCTATCACCTCCCCCCCCCCATCCCTGGATCCAGCCCAGAAGCTTTTAGAACTATTTTGTAATGTATTTTTTCCTTTTCAGAATGCCCTTATGGAGATGGCGTTTTTGGTAAGTTTTTTATGACGTATCTACTTTTTACTTACTGTTCTCTTTAACTAAGTACCCCCAAAACGAAAAATAATAGAAACAGGCACTTAAAGAAAATACGAAACTTAAATCGACTTAACTGCAAATAATATGCCTCACTTTATAAATATATTTATTCAAATCATATTAGATTTATTTATTGTTTGTAAAAAGGCCTTCGTGGGCATTGGTTACATATTTGATTGGTAGTCATTCAATATCAGAAAGACTAAAAACCTTTGGCGATATTGTAGAATGTTCTGGAAAGTTCAAATGCCAACCCCAAATCGTTCGAAGTAGTTTTTGGTAACAAGATTGTCTCTTTAAGTCCTTATCTGAGTTTTGGCAATTGGCTTTGAGCTCTTTCGTACGTTCTGTTTTCCAAAATATATCTAGCAGAAAGTTTGTGCACCCCCTGAGGGTTAGAATACGTATGAGATGAAAGACCTTCGTGGGGTATTATTATTATTATCATTATTTGGTCTTATGCAGACCCTAGATGTATACTCAAACTTTTGTCATCCCCCTGTGCATATCCCTGGGTCTCCTCCTCCTTGAAGGAATTGCATCACAAAAGTATCACTATTTCGTCACTCAATTGTATCTCGTTTTTGAAAGACGTTCTTGGGGGTATTATTACTGTTATAAATATTGGGTTTGGGCTTACACTGCCCCCAGATGCATGATTAAACTTTTGGCATCCCCCTGTGTATGTCACTGGGCCTCTTTCCCTTTGAAGGAGGCCTCTCAAAAGGGAGGTATCCTGTAGGCGTCAGAGGAGGTGACCTCTTCGTTATGTCTTTCAATATGTGATCTCCCGAAAAATTGGTGCATCTCCTCAGAAGGTTAGGGAACATATGTGATGTATGCCGCTTCTAAATTACATCCCAAAAATATTACTTTTCAAATCAAAATATAAACCCTAAGAGGTGAAAAACATTATTGTTGAATGTTAGATAATGTTGCATAATTGTTGAAAGACATGGGTTTGGTTTGAATGGAAAGGAAGTGATGCCCTTCCAGAAGATTACATTTTTAATATAATAATTTTTCTGAAAACATTGTTTAAAAGTTGTGGTATAGTAGTAGGTCTTTCTTTGGGAGATTTTTGGACCTACTGAATGCACATAACCTCAAATTACGTGTTTCTATTTATTTCCCATTATATCGTACATTTTCATTTATGAGAATTTTTCCAAAAATATTATTACTGCTCTATTTTTTTGGTAAACTAAGAAAACTATTACATTTTCCTATAGAAACAATTTGGTATTTTTGACAAGAAATGTTCAATTAGGATTTTCTAGTTGACACCTTTTCAAAAACTTCATAAAGACAAAAAACAAAGAAATCATGAATCAAAAATTGTTTATTGAATAAGTATGCATTAAACTATAAGTGATGAAAGGAACATAATTCTATATATGTATTTAAAATCCTTCTACTGCTATCTGTTGGTATGGCTGGTAATTCCTGTAGGGATAACGCTGGTATGAGTAAGACCCACCAAAACCAGAGCGGATTGGAGTTTCTTGTTGGTATTGGTATGGGTATCTTCCTTGGTAGCCAGGGAAAAGCCTTTGGAAGACTGATGGGTATTGGTAACCTTGTTGGTATCCCGAATATCCTTGGCTTTGGTAGACGGATTCAATTTCTTGGTAGAGGCTGTAGATTTGACTGTACAATTGGATTACTTGCTTTTGGTATTGGGTGGGAACGGTTTCGTTGTTCTCGACGTATCTTTGGATAGATACTTGGAGTTCTTGCACTTGGCTCAAGTAGTTGACGACAGCTTGTACATATTGTTGCCATTGGTATTGTGGGTATACTCGTTGGTATTCTTCCAATTGGTTTTGGATGTAGCTGAGACGTTGTTCAAACTGACCAAGGACCTGGAGGGCTTGGACAGGTACTGCGAGGTATTGTGGGGTCAACTGGCTGTAGAAATACTGTTGTTCATATTCTCCAAATGGATACTGTTGTTGGTATCCTACGAATGGGTACCTCTGCTGGTATCCTCCGAATGGGTACTGTTGTTGGTATCCTCCGAATGAGTGCTGTTGTTGGTATCCTCCGAATGGGTACTGTTGTTGGTATCCACTGAATGGATATTGTTGTTGGTATCCAAATCCATACCTGCCTCCTACGGGGTAGCTTCTGTAACCTTGAGCTCCAAAGTATGGGGTAGTGGTGTAGGGGGTTGTTTGCTCCACAGAGGCAGCAAGGGCGGAGCAGGCCAGCAAAGCGACGAGGAGTACACTGTTCATTGTAGTAGTAGTAGTAAGGTTTGGTACTGCAGCAGGACGAATACTCAATGTATGTCTTTCCAGTTATTTTTTTCTGCTTTTATAGTAAAAATTATCACAGACCGTAAGCATATTAATTAGTAAATTAGTGATAACCCCCTATACCCCATTTGTTAATGATGCAATTATTCAGACATTATTTTTTATAAACTGATATGTATTGTTTAGATGTTTATAATTAATTAATGATATCTTTGAAAACGGATTTGTTCAGGGCATTAGTTCTTATCATTTTTATACACAAAGAAAAAAATATTAATAGAGACGGTGTAATTTATGAAATAACAATTTAATAATTAATTTGGTTTTTAAAAATGCAATAAAATTAGTTTGAAAAAATTCCCTGTCAATTTTGTTTACGACTGTAGGAAAGTAAAATTAGTATATAATTTTGAATTTTTTATTTAAATATGTCGACTAGGTAGGTACTTATCAAATACAGGGAGAATAACCAAAATTGATGATACATTTTTTTATGGAATGTGATGATTATTAATGTTGATTTTTATTTGATTTTCTCGAATGGATTTTGGATTTTTTACTTCACATTCAAAGCTATATGTATCATGGTCGTTCTAAGGTCCTTCCAAGATCAAAACGTTTTAATAACAATTTTTTGATTCCATATTTCGATGGAATTGTAGAGATCAAAATTGTAAGATTTCAAGGGTAACATCAAATAGTGACCTTAAATTTGACCTTGGTATTGGTTGGCAATTTTATTTCAAGGTCCAATCGATTTATTGAACGGGTCCCTATTTGTTTTACTTCAGATTCAAAGAAGATTTAAAACCAAAGGTCATTATTAGGTCATTTCAGGGGGTGGTCGGTGGTTCAGTGGTTAAGTGCGTTGGGGCTCTCAACCGAAAGGACACGAATTCGAACCCCAGCTAAGCAGAAAAAAAAAGATTTACCGACCATTTCTCACAGCGAAGATAGTTCAGTCATAAATATACCCATATTTGAAACAACAAAAAGGCGAAGATCCCAAAAAAAAGGTCATTCCAAAATCAAAACGTGATAGTCGTTATTTTTTGAGTTGTATTTTACCTCACTAGCTGACGATTGAACTTCAAGATTCGAAGATCAAAGTCAGTCCAAGGTTGGAAAGCTAATGATTAGAGAGAGGACACGATAAGTTTTTTACCAATAAATTCAGCGATAACGACGCGTACACAGAATTCGCCGCCGCTTGTCAGTGGGGTGCTAACAATGTCTCGACTTATCCCGAAAATTCTGACAGATAAAAAATAGCACTGTACAATCCGAGCAGGTAGAGAACAATTTACAAAGTGTTGAAAAAGCAAATCAATCGATAGCGGATAAATTGTGTTGTAAAAATGCCGCGAGTACATAAAAGACGTATTCAACTACTAAAATAGTGGATAAGGAGATGTAGTAGACACCGCTTACCGCAAATATATTGGGTATTTGCCTCAACCACGATACCCTTGCAAAACCCTCATGCGCCGCCTATGGACCTGAATTGACGGTTGTATCATTCATTGATATCAACGTTCGACCAACAGGCACTCAGATTTAGTATAAAGTCAGTATAAAGATGCGCGCAAAAATTGTTCACTTCAAAAATGTAACAAAAGCCTTAACGTTCTTGTTAAAAAAAGGGCGAACGGTGAGTTGTAAGGAAAACGAAATATTCTGAGTAATCGTACTTCAAATTGCAGACCAACACAACACACAAAATTGTAATTTTTTATATTACACCGCGCACATCTCTGCTACTACAGCAAATTAATTCCAGGAAAAAAAACTAATCAGTCCGCTCTATACTAATGATTCACCAAATTGTGTGATTTTACCATTTAATGACTCATGTTTACCAACCGCGTCCAATTTTGACTTAAACATAAAATCAAAAGTACCTACCTAAAAAAATTGGTTGACTACCCACATCCGCGCTATTGTCCAGATTTGACACCGTCAGACTACTATTTATTCCCAAAGCTCAAAAAATATTTTAAGGGCAAAAGATTTTCGACAAATAATGAAGTCGTATGTGCAGTTGAGGTTGAGGAATGGTTGCAGACCAAGACAAATTTTTTTTTCAGAAGTTAAGAAATAGTTTATGAATGTTGTCCTAAATGTGTTGGTGTTAAAGTATTATGTTTGGATAAATTAAAATTTGTTTCAAAATATGGCGTTTTACATCGTAAAAACGAATTCTAAAATTATTAATCTTCAATTTAATTCTTAGTTTTTTTTCTTCAAAAAATTATTCCATAATGTTTTGTAGTTCGTTAGATATAAAAAACTTTATCTAATGTATGCTTGAGTTTGTATAATTGACTTTTGTTTTTTGAAAGGTCACGTCATGTTTTGTGATTCTGGGTAACGTCCTGATAAAATTGACAGACGTTTGTTTTATAAAATTTTTGCAAATTAGGTAAAATAACTGTTCACGGTTCACACAGTACGTATTTAGGTTCATGCTAATCGTGTTTATTTTAAATAAACACGATTTAATTAATACGAAGATACTGAGTAAATAAAAAAAAAAAAACATAATACATAGTGGTTTGTTGAATAATTATAATGTTATGTAATTATATTTTAGGGTGTTCACTTATTTGCGTCATATGAGTGGGAAGGAAACTAATTTTCTTTTTTCTTGGAAATATCGAACTAATTAAATAATTAAACTAATTAATTAAAAAATAGTATAAATTCCAGAAATTTATTGTCAAAATATCTTAAATGAAGATCACAGTATGTTTTCTCGCTAGCGCACCCTATCGTCAGGCGTTGAAACTTGTGAAAGTCAGACACGTTTATCACTAATATGGCTCGTAAACATTTAATTTTAAAGAATCCTAGATAAGTCTATAACTATTTACTTTAAAATTATTAAAATATATAAATTTGACAGGTTTACTATAGCCCCTTTCATTTGATATGTCACATGCTATTTTTTCAAATTTGTAATTTCCCCCCCGAAAGTAACCACCCACATTCATAATTTTTTGATTTACGTTACACCTTTTTGCAAAAAATTCACTTCAGAGAAAATGAGTAATTATAATCAATTAAGTAATTAATTGTTAATTAAGATTTGTCTTTAAGTGTATATCTAATCGCAATCTGAAAAACTTTGCCCTGTTTATTTTTTTTTGTATAAGCTTTTCGGCAGATTATGATTGCTGACCAAATAATGCATTGCAAAATAGGGACCTACGTCTTAATTTTTACTTTTTGATAAAAGAACTACGTATATATTCTACAATAATTTAACTTTTATCAAAAAGAATTAATTTGAACTGATAATACATAAGTTTTAAAAAAGTCAACAACTTTGATAAAATTTTTGTGAACTTTGTTTGGAATAGCATAACTGTTTTTATAATTAAAAACAATAAAACCACCCTTACCTACATAAAAAAAAATATAATTTTTTAATAATAGGTAATGATAAGAAAACAGTCGCTAGATTTCCTAAAAGAAACGTAATGAAGAACAGAAAAGTATTTTTACATTTTTTTTTTAATAGAAGCAGAAATTAAAGCGTAGTATGCAGCCTGACCCAATACTTCCACCAACAAAACCCTGCTGGGGTAATGTTGTCAGTAGATAAATTGCATCACCCCAAGAAAGGCTTTAACGGTTTTTTTCTAAAACCTGGGGGGGGGGGGGTGTCAAGGTCGTAAAATCAAAGTTAACCGAATCGAACTAACGACACGAGGAAATAATAGCGAGATGATGTAGATTACGAATATGATAAAAAAAATCTTCTCTTGAGAGTACTTCTCCAATTGGGCTACATAAAACATCTTTTACAAAAGCTTTATACTGAGTTGCCTTACTTTTATCCCCTCTAGCTAACTCTGTATTGAACCGTATCCTGGTAGGAATTAGGAGTTGTCGTTACGACATAGTATTCTTAGGCTGATTTTAAGCAATTTCGACTATTGTAGATTTTTTTTAAAATATGTTTCAAGGGTTTAGAACTCGTCTCATCTGATAAAAAAACAATCAAAATTCAAATCAACATGTTTATTATCGACAATTCGATATATTTAACAGGAAATTAAACAAAACAAAAAGTTAGAACATTGCTTAAGATGTTTAGACAACGGTTTGTACAGCTTGGTAGGGTTGGTAGCTCTGATAGTAGCTGTAGGGGTAGCTTGTTTGTAAACCATATCCTCCCCATTGGTAGGTGGGGTATAAACTGGAGTATTGGTAGCCCTGGCCGTAACCGGAATACCCCTGACGTTGGTACACGTATTCAATCTGTTGGAAGAGGTAGTAGATGTCTTGGATCAGTTGAATAGCTTGGGTTTGGTAGAGACTGGGAATTGGCTGGCTGCTTTGGACGTAGTTTTGGTAATAACCTTGAAGTTGTTGGATCTGGTTCAAGAATTTGTAGATGGCTTGGACGTATTCTTGCCACTGGTATTGTGGGTATTCACGTTGGTATTGCTCAAGTTGGTTCTGGAAGTGGTAGAGGCGCTGTTGAATCTGACCGAGGAATTCGAGGGCTTGGACTGGGGTAGAGAAGTATTGTCCCAATTCGCCTACTGGGTATTGTTGGTAGTACTTGCCGAATGGGTATTGCTGTTGGTATCCAAATTCCTTCCAGTATCCAGCAGGGTAGCTTTGGTAGCTTGGGCTGCTGACGTAGGGACTGTAGTTGTAAGACATTGGTCTCAATGGAACAGCAAGGGCGCAGCAGGCCATCAAAGACAGAAGGAACACAGACTTCATTGTTAGTTTTGACTTGTAGGTAGATACAATGAAACAAAAGTGCAAGTAGACTATAAATTCACCGTCATTTTTTGATACTTTTATACTAAAAATTATCAAAATGTGTACCCTGTACCGATAACCCCAGGAACGCTGTTCGTTAATGATGTGCTAATGATGCAATTAATATGGCATATTGTTTTTTAATGATGATATTTTTTAATTATAACAAAGATGTCTTGCAATAAAATTCACCTGGGTATTGATTAATAAATAATAATGTAGGGTTCTCAAACGCAGAGGGTTGACATCCCAGGTAAGAATGGTGCTATGGGTGGATGATGAAGATATAGTGGCCTTAAAAGGTAGATATCGAAGGGTTCTACAGAATACAGGTGAAAAAAGACACAACGGATACTATGCAGGTCAATAAAAAGTAGGACAGAGATAGGACGGTAGGACACCCTTCGAGACATGAGGGGGTGGTGTTTGAATAGACATAAATTCGAATGTTTACTTAGCATGAAATCATTTTTAATTCTTTTATGGCCTTTATAACGAACTAGAATGACATACCGAATGTTCTAATTTAAGTAGAGTATCAAAATATTTCGGCACAAAAACTCGCTGCATAAACAAGCACCTACAAAAGCTATTTCGTTTGAAGGGGACGTTGAAGTGGAAAGCACGAACTTAGCCTTGACCTTGATTTTCAAGTAAATTTTAAATTCCAGTTGTAATATTTTAAACTAGAAGTCCTATATTCGATTGTAGTCAGCCTTGAGTTTGATTTTCAAGGTAATTGTAAATTGGAGCTGTAATTTTTAAATTAGCAATCCTATTTTAGATTGTATTTTTCCTTAAGCTTAGCTTTCAAGGTAATTTCAAGGTCAAGTTGTAATATTTTAAGCTAGAATTCTTATATTCGACTGTGGTCAGCCTTGAACTTGATTTTCAAGGTAAATGTAAATTGGAGCTGTAATTTTTAAATAAGCAATCCTATTTTAGATTGTATTTTTCCTTGAGCTTAGCTTTCAAGGTAATTTTAAGGTCAAGTTGTAATATTTTAAGCTAGAATTCTTATATTCGACTGTAGTCAGCCTTCAACTTGATTTTCAAGGTAATTGTAAATTGGAGCTGTAATTTTTAAATAAGCAATCCTATTTTAGATTGTATTTTTCCTTGAGCTTAGCTTTCAAGGTAATTTTAAGGTCAAGTTGTAATATTTTAAGCTAGAATTCTTATATTCGACTGTAGTCAGCCTTCAACTTGATTTTCAAGGTAATTGTAAATTGGAGCTGTAATTTTTAAATAAGCAATCCTATTTTAGATTGTATTTTTCCTTGAGCTTAGCTTTCAAGGTAATTTTAAGGTCAAGTTGTAATATTTTAAGCTAGAATTCTTATATTCGACTGTGGTCAGCCTTGAACTTGATTTTCAAGGTAAATGTAAATTGGAGCTGTAATTTTTAAATAAGCAATCCTATTTTAGATTGTATTTTTCCTTGAGCTTAGCTTTCAAGGTAATTTTAAGGTCAAGTTGTAATATTTTAAGCTAGAATTCTTATATTCGACTGTAGTCAGCCTTCAACTTGATTTTCAAGGTAATTGTAAATTGGAGCTGTAATTTTTAAATAAGCAATCCTATTTTAGATTGTATTTTTCCTTGAGCTTAGCTTTCAAGGTAATTTTAAGGTCAAGTTGTAATATTTTAAGCTAGAATTCTTATATTCGACTGTGGTCAGCCTTGAACTTGATTTTCAAGGTAAATGTAAATTGGAGCTGTAATTTTTAAATAAGCAATCCTATTTTAGATTGTATTTTTCCTTGAGCTTAGCTTTCAAGGTAATTTTAAGGTCAAGTTGTAATATTTTAAGCTAGAATTCTTATATTCGACTGTAGTCAGCCTTCAACTTGATTTTCAAGGTAATTGTAAATTGGAGCTGTAATTTTTAAATAAGCAATCCTATTTTAGATTGTATTTTTCCTTGAGCTTAGCTTTCAAGGTAATTTTAAGGTCAAGTTGTAATATTTTAAGCTAGAATTCTTATATTCGACTGTGGTTAGCCTTGAGCTTGTCTTTCCAAAAACTTATAAAGAGAATCTGTAATTTTTAAATTAGAATTCCTATTTTCGAATATAGTTAGCCTTGACCTTTACTTTGAAGATAAGTTTAAGATGGAGCTGTAAGGTTTAATCTATAATTCCTATTTTAGATTGTAGCTACCCTTGTCCTTAACTTTCAATGTAATTGTAAAGATGAAATGTAATTGTTAAACTAGAATTCCTATTTTCGATTGTAGTTAGCCTTGTACTAGACTTTTTAAGGTAGTTTTAAGGTCGAGTAATTTTTAAACTAGAATTCCTTTTTTAAATCATAGTTTCGAAAAGGTCGCAAAATTTTATATTAGAATTGGTATTAAGTGAATTATATTTAGCTGGGCTTGAAAGGTTAAACTAAGGACAAACCGTTTCAAATTATGCAACTGAGTATCTCGTCAGTGGAGTCACCAATCCAAAAAACTTCATGAGAGGTACATAGGAATGAATCAAAGCCAAGAAGGGGTGAAAAGGTTTAATTTAATTACTCGCCTGCAATTAATTAAAATAAACCTTAACATCCCTATTGACTTCGATTTATCTCTATTCGTAAACATAAGGGGAAGATTTGCTCTTAGATCTTCATAAATGGAGGTACGTTTGGGGGATGGCTGTCAGATAGTGATCTTGAGTTTGACCATAAATGTAAGGTAATATATAGGCCAAATTGACTTATAGAATAGGTTTTTTTAAGTTTTGAAAAGAATTGGTGATGGGTAAATTTTCTAATGAGCCTGACAGGTTAATTTAAAGATTAATTAATAACAGAAAGTATTTGAATACACCTTCAATTCTATGGTCTCCCTAATATAAAATAATAATATAATATGATGCAACATCCTGTACATTTATGATAGATTATGTCACATCTAAGAAATATTCATAATTAATTAAATGATAAAAGCAATTAAAAGTTTAACAAACTTTTTGTTTTTGGATCTTGATTGAGTTGCAAATGTTGGTTCTGGTTTAATTGATGTGTTATTCAGTTTAATGAGATATTTAAAAATACATTACTCAGATAAAATAAAAAGGGAACTTTACAATAATAAGCATTTAACCGACAATAATTAAAAAGAAAATAAAACATTTAATTAGATGATTATCCGTAATCACGTCGGCATGGAATGTTCAAAAATATTCTTTTCATACGATTCAGTATTGTTTTTATACACTGCACTTTCTAAATAATACTAATTTTTTGTTTCGGACAATTTGGAAGTTTATAGAAAGTTCTCAAATATTTTGAGACGTTCCTGTACATTTTTGCAACCATTTTTGAAAAGATGGATCTTTCTATAACATTGAAGATTATTCTCTCAAACATTGCAAACCATTCGCGAACATTTTGAACTTTCTAGATCATTTCCGAACATTCTAAATCATTCTCAAACATTTTGGAAGATTCTAGGTTATTCTCGAGTATTTTAAACCATTTTCGAACATTTTGAGACGTTCTGGGTAATTTTTGAAGCAATAAATCAATCTCGAATGTCCTGAAAGGTTTTAGGTTATTGTCGAATATTTCAAACCATTATGGAACATTTTGAGACGTTCTGGGTCAGTTTTGAAGCAATTTTTAAAATCTATAGTATTCAAAACGTTTTTGAAAAATATGGAACGGTCTAGATTATTCTAGGATATGCCAATTCATACTCGAAAATTTAGAATATTTTTTTTTTTTTCGAAATATCTAGAACGTTCTGCAACATTGAACGCAATTCTCTCGGGTATTGTAAATTATTCACGAAGAATATGGAACATTTGAGAACATTCTCAATCATTTCCGAACATTCTGAATCAATCTCGAATGTTCTGAAAGGTTTTAGGTTATTCTCGAATACTTCAAACCATTCTGGAACATTTTGAGACGTTCTGTGTCAGTTTTGAAGCAATTTTTAAAATCTATAGTATTCTAAACGTTTTTGAAAAATATGGAACTGTCTAAATTATTCTAGGATATGCCAATTCATACTCGAAAATTTAGAATATTTTTTTTTTTTCGAAATATCTAGAACGTTCTGCAACATTGAACGCAATTCTCTCGGGTATTGTAAATTATTCACGAAGAATATGGAACATTTGAGAACATTCTCAATCATTTCCGAACATTCTGAATCAATCTCGAATGTTCTGAAAGGTTTTAGGTTATTCTCGAATACTTCAAACCATTCTGGAACATTTTGAGACGTTCTGTGTCAGTTTTGAAGCAATTTTTAAAATCTATAGTATTCAAAACGTTTTTGAAAAATATGGAACGGTCTAGATTATTCTAGGATATGCCAATTCATACTCGAAAATTTAGAATATTTTTTTTTTTTCGAAATATCTAGAACGTTCTGCAACATTGAACGCAATTCTCTCGGGTATTGTAAATTATTCACGAAGAATATGGAACATTTGAGAACATTCTCAATCATTTCCGAACATTCTGAATCAATCTCGAATGTTCTGAAAGGTTTTAGGTTATTCTCGAATACTTCAAACCATTCTGGAACATTTTGAGACGTTCTGTGTCAGTTTTGAAGCAATTTTTAAAATCTATAGTATTCAAAACGTTTTTGAAAAATATGGAACGGTCTAGATTATTCTAGGATATGCCAATTCATACTCGAAAATTTAGAATATTTTTTTTTTTTCGAAATATCTAGAACGTTCTGCAACATTGAACGCAATTCTCTCGGGTATTGTAAATTATTCACGAAGAATATGGAACATTTGAGAACATTCTCAATCATTTCCGAACATTCTGAATCAATCTCGAATGTTCTGAAAGGTTTTAGGTTATTCTCGAATACTTCAAACCATTCTGGAACATTTTGAGACGTTCTGTGTCAGTTTTGAAGCAATTTTTAAAATCTATAGTATTCAAAACGTTTTTGAAAAATATGGAACGGTCTAGATTATTCTAGGATATGCCAATTCATACTCGAAAATTTAGAATATTTTTTTTTTTTCGAAATATCTAGAACGTTCTGCAACATTGAACGCAATTCTCTCGGGTATTGTAAATTATTCACGAAGAATATGGAACATTTGAGAACATTCTCAATCATTTCCGAACATTCTGAATCAATCTCGAATGTTCTGAAAGGTTTTAGGTTATTCTCGAATACTTCAAACCATTCTGGAACATTTTGAGACGTTCTGTGTCAGTTTTGAAGCAATTTTTAAAATCTATAGTATTCTAAACGTTTTTGAAAAATATGGAACGGTCTAGATTATTCTAGGATATGCCAATTCATACTCGAAAATTTAGAATATTTTTTTTTTTTCGAAATATCTAGAACGTTCTGCAACATTGAACGCAATTCTCTCGGGTATTGTAAATTATTCACGAAGAATATGGAACATTTGAGAACATTCTCAATCATTTCCGAACATTCTGAATCAATCTCGAATGTTCTGAAAGGTTTTAGGTTATTCTCGAATACTTCAAACCATTCTGGAACATTTTGAGACGTTCTGTGTCAGTTTTGAAGCAATTTTTAAAATCTATAGTATTCAAAACGTTTTTGAAAAATATGGAACGGTCTAGATTATTCTAGGATATGCCAATTCATACTCGAAAATTTAGAATATTTTTTTTTTTTCGAAATATCTAGAACGTTCTGCAACATTGAACGCAATTCTCTCGGGTATTGTAAATTATTCACGAAGAATATGGAACATTTGAGAACATTCTCAATCATTTCCGAACATTCTGAATCAATCTCGAATGTTCTGAAAGGTTTTAGGTTATTCTCGAATACTTCAAACCATTCTGGAACATTTTGAGACGTTCTGTGTCAGTTTTGAAGCAATTTTTAAAATCTATAGTATTCAAAACGTTTTTGAAAAATATGGAACGGTCTAGATTATTCTAGGATATGCCAATTCATACTCGAAAATTTAGAATATTTTTTTTTTTTCGAAATATCTAGAACGTTCTGCAACATTGAACGCAATTCTCTCGGGTATTGTAAATTATTCACGAAGAATATGGAACATTTGAGAACATTCTCAATCATTTCCGAACATTCTGAATCAATCTCGAATGTTCTGAAAGGTTTTAGGTTATTCTCGAATACTTCAAACCATTCTGGAACATTTTGAGACGTTCTGTGTCAGTTTTGAAGCAATTTTTAAAATCTATAGTATTCAAAACGTTTTTGAAAAATATGGAACTGTCTAGATTATTCTAGGATATGCCAATTCATACTCGAAAATTTAGAATATTTTTTTTTTTTCGAAATATCTAGAACGTTCTGCAACATTGAACGCAATTCTCTCGGGTATTGTAAATTATTCACGAAGAATATGGAACATTTGAGAACATTCTCAATCATTTCCGAACATTCTGAATCAATCTCGAATGTTCTGAAAGGTTTTAGGTTATTCTCGAATACTTCAAACCATTCTGGAACATTTTGAGACGTTCTGTGTCAGTTTTGAAGCAATTTTTAAAATCTATAGTATTCAAAACGTTTTTGAAAAATATGGAACGGTCTAGATTATTCTAGGATATGCCAATTCATACTCGAAAATTTAGAATATTTTTTTTTTTTCGAAATATCTAGAACGTTCTGCAACATTGAACGCAATTCTCTCGGGTATTGTAAATTATTCACGAAGAATATGGAACATTTGAGAACATTCTCAATCATTTCCGAACATTCTGAATCAATCTCGAATGTTCTGAAAGGTTTTAGGTTATTCTCGAATACTTCAAACCATTCTGGAACATTTTGAGACGTTCTGTGTCAGTTTTGAAGCAATTTTTAAAATCTATAGTATTCAAAACGTTTTTGAAAAATATGGAACGGTCTAGATTATTCTAGGATATGCCAATTCATACTCGAAAATTTAGAATATTTTTTTTTTTTCGAAATATCTAGAACGTTCTGCAACATTGAACGCAATTCTCTCGGGTATTGTAAATTATTCACGAAGAATATGGAACATTTGAGAACATTCTCAATCATTTCCGAACATTCTGAATCAATCTCGAATGTTCTGAAAGGTTTTAGGTTATTCTCGAATACTTCAAACCATTCTGGAACATTTTGAGACGTTCTGTGTCAGTTTTGAAGCAATTTTTAAAATCTATAGTATTCAAAACGTTTTTGAAAAATATGGAACGGTCTAGATTATTCTAGGATATGCCAATTCATACTCGAAAATTTAGAATATTTTTTTTTTTTCGAAATATCTAGAACGTTCTGCAACATTGAACGCAATTCTCTCGGGTATTGTAAATTATTCACGAAGAATATGGAACATTTGAGAACATTCTCAATCATTTCCGAACATTCTGAATCAATCTCGAATGTTCTGAAAGGTTTTAGGTTATTCTCGAATACTTCAAACCATTCTGGAACATTTTGAGACGTTCTGTGTCAGTTTTGAAGCAATTTTTAAAATCTATAGTATTCAAAACGTTTTTGAAAAATATGGAACGGTCTAGATTATTCTAGGATATGCCAATTCATACTCGAAAATTTAGAATATTTTTTTTTTTTCGAAATATCTAGAACGTTCTGCAACATTGAACGCAATTCTCTCGGGTATTGTAAATTATTCACGAAGAATATGGAACATTTGAGAACATTCTCAATCATTTCCGAACATTCTGAATCAATCTCGAATGTTCTGAAAGGTTTTAGGTTATTCTCGAATACTTCAAACCATTCTGGAACATTTTGAGACGTTCTGTGTCAGTTTTGAAGCAATTTTTAAAATCTATAGTATTCTAAACGTTTTTGAAAAATATGGAACTGTCTAAATTATTCTAGGATATGCCAATTCATACTCGAAAATTTAGAATATTTTTTTTTTTTCGAAATATCTAGAACGTTCTGCAACATTGAACGCAATTCTCTCGGGTATTGTAAATTATTCACGAAGAATATGGAACATTTGAGAACATTCTCAATCATTTCCGAACATTCTGAATCAATCTCGAATGTTCTGAAAGGTTTTAGGTTATTCTCGAATACTTCAAACCATTCTGGAACATTTTGAGACGTTCTGTGTCAGTTTTGAAGCAATTTTTAAAATCTATAGTATTCAAAACGTTTTTGAAAAATATGGAACGGTCTAGATTATTCTAGGATATGCCAATTCATACTCGAAAATTTAGAATATTTTTTTTTTTTCGAAATATCTAGAACGTTCTGCAACATTGAACGCAATTCTCTCGGGTATTGTAAATTATTCACGAAGAATATGGAACATTTGAGAACATTCTCAATCATTTCCGAACATTCTGAATCAATCTCGAATGTTCTGAAAGGTTTTAGGTTATTCTCGAATACTTCAAACCATTCTGGAACATTTTGAGACGTTCTGTGTCAGTTTTGAAGCAATTTTTAAAATCTATAGTATTCTAAACGTTTTTGAAAAATATGGAACTGTCTAAATTATTCTAGGATATGCCAATTCATACTCGAAAATTTAGAATATTTTTTTTTTTTCGAAATATCTAGAACGTTCTGCAACATTGAACGCAATTCTCTCGGGTATTGTAAATTATTCACGAAGAATATGGAACATTTGAGAACATTCTCAATCATTTCCGAACATTCTGAATCAATCTCGAATGTTCTGAAAGGTTTTAGGTTATTCTCGAATACTTCAAACCATTCTGGAACATTTTGAGACGTTCTGTGTCAGTTTTGAAGCAATTTTTAAAATCTATAGTATTCTAAACGTTTTTGAAAAATATGGAACTGTCTAAATTATTCTAGGATATGCCAATTCATACTCGAAAATTTAGAATATTTTTTTTTTTCGAAATATCTAGAACGTTCTGCAACATTGAACGCAATTCTCTCGGGTATTGTAAATTATTCACGAAGAATATGGAACATTTGAGAACATTCTCAATCATTTCCGAACATTCTGAATCAATCTCGAATGTTCTGAAAGGTTTTAGGTTATTCTCGAATACTTCAAACCATTCTGGAACATTTTGAGACGTTCTGTGTCAGTTTTGAAGCAATTTTTAAAATCTATAGTATTCAAAACGTTTTTGAAAAATATGGAACGGTCTAGATTATTCTAGGATATGCCAATTCATACTCGAAAATTTAGAATATTTTTTTTTTTTCGAAATATCTAGAACGTTCTGCAACATTGAACGCAATTCTCTCGGGTATTGTAAATTATTCACGAAGAATATGGAACATTTGAGAACATTCTCAATCATTTCCGAACATTCTGAATCAATCTCGAATGTTCTGAAAGGTTTTAGGTTATTCTCGAATACTTCAAACCATTCTGGAACATTTTGAGACGTTCTGTGTCAGTTTTGAAGCAATTTTTAAAATCTATAGTATTCTAAACGTTTTTGAAAAATATGGAACTGTCTAAATTATTCTAGGATATGCCAATTCATACTCGAAAATTTAGAATATTTTTTTTTTTTCGAAATATCTAGAACGTTCTGCAACATTGAACGCAATTCTCTCGGGTATTGTAAATTATTCACGAAGAATATGGAACATTTGAGAACATTCTCAATCATTTCCGAACATTCTGAATCAATCTCGAATGTTCTGAAAGGTTTTAGGTTATTCTCGAATACTTCAAACCATTCTGGAACATTTTGAGACGTTCTGTGTCAGTTTTGAAGCAATTTTTAAAATCTATAGTATTCAAAACGTTTTTGAAAAATATGGAACGGTCTAGATTATTCTAGGATATGCCAATTCATACTCGAAAATTTAGAATATTTTTTTTTTTTCGAAATATCTAGAACGTTCTGCAACATTGAACGCAATTCTCTCGGGTATTGTAAATTATTCACGAAGAATATGGAACATTTGAGAACATTCTCAATCATTTCCGAACATTCTGAATCAATCTCGAATGTTCTGAAAGGTTTTAGGTTATTCTCGAATACTTCAAACCATTCTGGAACATTTTGAGACGTTCTGTGTCAGTTTTGAAGCAATTTTTAAAATCTATAGTATTCTAAACGTTTTTGAAAAATATGGAACTGTCTAAATTATTCTAGGATATGCCAATTCATACTCGAAAATTTAGAATATTTTTTTTTTTTCGAAATATCTAGAACGTTCTGCAACATTGAACGCAATTCTCTCGGGTATTGTAAATTATTCACGAAGAATATGGAACATTTGAGAACATTCTCAATCATTTCCGAACATTCTGAATCAATCTCGAATGTTCTGAAAGGTTTTAGGTTATTCTCGAATACTTCAAACCATTCTGGAACATTTTGAGACGTTCTGTGTCAGTTTTGAAGCAATTTTTAAAATCTATAGTATTCAAAACGTTTTTGAAAAATATGGAACGGTCTAGATTATTCTAGGATATGCCAATTCATACTCGAAAATTTAGAATATTTTTTTTTTTTCGAAATATCTAGAACGTTCTGCAACATTGAACGCAATTCTCTCGGGTATTGTAAATTATTCACGAAGAATATGGAACATTTGAGAACATTCTCAATCATTTCCGAACATTCTGAATCAATCTCGAATGTTCTGAAAGGTTTTAGGTTATTCTCGAATACTTCAAACCATTCTGGAACATTTTGAGACGTTCTGTGTCAGTTTTGAAGCAATTTTTAAAATCTATAGTATTCAAAACGTTTTTGAAAAATATGGAACGGTCTAGATTATTCTAGGATATGCCAATTCATACTCGAAAATTTAGAATATTTTTTTTTTTTCGAAATATCTAGAACGTTCTGCAACATTGAACGCAATTCTCTCGGGTATTGTAAATTATTCACGAAGAATATGGAACATTTGAGAACATTCTCAATCATTTCCGAACATTCTGAATCAATCTCGAATGTTCTGAAAGGTTTTAGGTTATTCTCGAATACTTCAAACCATTCTGGAACATTTTGAGACGTTCTGTGTCAGTTTTGAAGCAATTTTTAAAATCTATAGTATTCAAAACGTTTTTGAAAAATATGGAACGGTCTAGATTATTCTAGGATATGCCAATTCATACTCGAAAATTTAGAATATTTTTTTTTTTTCGAAATATCTAGAACGTTCTGCAACATTGAACGCAATTCTCTCGGGTATTGTAAATTATTCACGAAGAATATGGAACATTTGAGAACATTCTCAATCATTTCCGAACATTCTGAATCAATCTCGAATGTTCTGAAAGGTTTTAGGTTATTCTCGAATACTTCAAACCATTCTGGAACATTTTGAGACGTTCTGTGTCAGTTTTGAAGCAATTTTTAAAATCTATAGTATTCAAAACGTTTTTGAAAAATATGGAACGGTCTAGATTATTCTAGGATATGCCAATTCATACTCGAAAATTTAGAATATTTTTTTTTTTTCGAAATATCTAGAACGTTCTGCAACATTGAACGCAATTCTCTCGGGTATTGTAAATTATTCACGAAGAATATGGAACATTTGAGAACATTCTCAATCATTTCCGAACATTCTGAATCAATCTCGAATGTTCTGAAAGGTTTTAGGTTATTCTCGAATACTTCAAACCATTCTGGAACATTTTGAGACGTTCTGTGTCAGTTTTGAAGCAATTTTTAAAATCTATAGTATTCAAAACGTTTTTGAAAAATATGGAACGGTCTAGATTATTCTAGGATATGCCAATTCATACTCGAAAATTTAGAATATTTTTTTTTTTTCGAAATATCTAGAACGTTCTGCAACATTGAACGCAATTCTCTCGGGTATTGTAAATTATTCACGAAGAATATGGAACATTTGAGAACATTCTCAATCATTTCCGAACATTCTGAATCAATCTCGAATGTTCTGAAAGGTTTTAGGTTATTCTCGAATACTTCAAACCATTCTGGAACATTTTGAGACGTTCTGTGTCAGTTTTGAAGCAATTTTTAAAATCTATAGTATTCTAAACGTTTTTGAAAAATATGGAACTGTCTAAATTATTCTAGGATATGCCAATTCATACTCGAAAATTTAGAATATTTTTTTTTTTTCGAAATATCTAGAACGTTCTGCAACATTGAACGCAATTCTCTCGGGTATTGTAAATTATTCACGAAGAATATGGAACATTTGAGAACATTCTCAATCATTTCCGAACATTCTGAATCAATCTCGAATGTTCTGAAAGGTTTTAGGTTATTCTCGAATACTTCAAACCATTCTGGAACATTTTGAGACGTTCTGTGTCAGTTTTGAAGCAATTTTTAAAATCTATAGTATTCAAAACGTTTTTGAAAAATATGGAACGGTCTAGATTATTCTAGGATATGCCAATTCATACTCGAAAATTTAGAATATTTTTTTTTTTTCGAAATATCTAGAACGTTCTGCAACATTGAACGCAATTCTCTCGGGTATTGTAAATTATTCACGAAGAATATGGAACATTTGAGAACATTCTCAATCATTTCCGAACATTCTGAATCAATCTCGAATGTTCTGAAAGGTTTTAGGTTATTCTCGAATACTTCAAACCATTCTGGAACATTTTGAGACGTTCTGTGTCAGTTTTGAAGCAATTTTTAAAATCTATAGTATTCAAAACGTTTTTGAAAAATATGGAACGGTCTAGATTATTCTAGGATATGCCAATTCATACTCGAAAATTTAGAATATTTTTTTTTTTTCGAAATATCTAGAACGTTCTGCAACATTGAACGCAATTCTCTCGGGTATTGTAAATTATTCACGAAGAATATGGAACATTTGAGAACATTCTCAATCATTTCCGAACATTCTGAATCAATCTCGAATGTTCTGAAAGGTTTTAGGTTATTCTCGAATACTTCAAACCATTCTGGAACATTTTGAGACGTTCTGTGTCAGTTTTGAAGCAATTTTTAAAATCTATAGTATTCTAAACGTTTTTGAAAAATATGGAACGGTCTAGATTATTCTAGGATATGCCAATTCATACTCGAAAATTTAGAATATTTTTTTTTTTTCGAAATATCTAGAACGTTCTGCAACATTGAACGCAATTCTCTCGGGTATTGTAAATTATTCACGAAGAATATGGAACATTTGAGAACATTCTCAATCATTTCCGAACATTCTGAATCAATCTCGAATGTTCTGAAAGGTTTTAGGTTATTCTCGAATACTTCAAACCATTCTGGAACATTTTGAGACGTTCTGTGTCAGTTTTGAAGCAATTTTTAAAATCTATAGTATTCAAAACGTTTTTGAAAAATATGGAACGGTCTAGATTATTCTAGGATATGCCAATTCATACTCGAAAATTTAGAATATTTTTTTTTTTTCGAAATATCTAGAACGTTCTGCAACATTGAACGCAATTCTCTCGGGTATTGTAAATTATTCACGAAGAATATGGAACATTTGAGAACATTCTCAATCATTTCCGAACATTCTGAATCAATCTCGAATGTTCTGAAAGGTTTTAGGTTATTCTCGAATACTTCAAACCATTCTGGAACATTTTGAGACGTTCTGTGTCAGTTTTGAAGCAATTTTTAAAATCTATAGTATTCTAAACGTTTTTGAAAAATATGGAACTGTCTAAATTATTCTAGGATATGCCAATTCATACTCGAAAATTTAGAATATTTTTTTTTTTTCGAAATATCTAGAACGTTCTGCAACATTGAACGCAATTCTCTCGAGTATTGTAAATTATTCACGAAGAATATGAAACATTTGAGAACATTCTCAATCATTTTCGAACATTCTAAATCAATCTCGAATGTTCTGAAAGGTTTTAGGTTATTCTCGAATACTTCAAACCATTCTGGAACATTTTGAGACGTTCTGTGTCAGTTTTGAAGCAATTTTTAAAATCTATAGTATTCTAAACGTTTTTGAAAAATATGGAACGGTCTAGATTATTCTAGGATATGCCAATTCATACTCGAAAATTTAGAATATTTTTTTTTTTTCGAAATATCTAGAACGTTCTGCAACATTGAACGCAATTCTCTCGGGTATTGTAAATTATTCACGAAGAATATGGAACATTTGAGAACATTCTCAATCATTTCCGAACATTCTGAATCAATCTCGAATGTTCTGAAAGGTTTTAGGTTATTCTCGAATACTTCAAACCATTCTGGAACATTTTGAGACGTTCTGTGTCAGTTTTGAAGCAATTTTTAAAATCTATAGTATTCTAAACGTTCTTGAAAAATATGGAACTGTCTAAATTATTCTAGGATATGCCAATTCATACTCGAAAATTTAGAATATTTTTTTTTTTTCGAAATATCTAGAACGTTCTGCAACATTGAACGCAATTCTCTCGGGTATTGTAAATTATTCACGAAGAATATGGAACATTTGAGAACATTCTCAATCATTTCCGAACATTCTGAATCAATCTCGAATGTTCTGAAAGGTTTTAGGTTATTCTCGAATACTTCAAACCATTCTGGAACATTTTGAGACGTTCTGTGTCAGTTTTGAAGCAATTTTTAAAATCTATAGTATTCAAAACGTTTTTGAAAAATATGGAACGGTCTAGATTATTCTAGGATATGCCAATTCATACTCGAAAATTTAGAATATTTTTTTTTTTTCGAAATATCTAGAACGTTCTGCAACATTGAACGCAATTCTCTCGGGTATTGTAAATTATTCACGAAGAATATGGAACATTTGAGAACATTCTCAATCATTTCCGAACATTCTGAATCAATCTCGAATGTTCTGAAAGGTTTTAGGTTATTCTCGAATACTTCAAACCATTCTGGAACATTTTGAGACGTTCTGTGTCAGTTTTGAAGCAATTTTTAAAATCTATAGTATTCAAAACGTTTTTGAAAAATATGGAACGGTCTAGATTATTCTAGGATATGCCAATTCATACTCGAAAATTTAGAATATTTTTTTTTTTTCGAAATATCTAGAACGTTCTGCAACATTGAACGCAATTCTCTCGGGTATTGTAAATTATTCACGAAGAATATGGAACATTTGAGAACATTCTCAATCATTTCCGAACATTCTGAATCAATCTCGAATGTTCTGAAAGGTTTTAGGTTATTCTCGAATACTTCAAACCATTCTGGAACATTTTGAGACGTTCTGTGTCAGTTTTGAAGCAATTTTTAAAATCTATAGTATTCAAAACGTTTTTGAAAAATATGGAACGGTCTAGATTATTCTAGGATATGCCAATTCATACTCGAAAATTTAGAATATTTTTTTTTTTTCGAAATATCTAGAACGTTCTGCAACATTGAACGCAATTCTCTCGGGTATTGTAAATTATTCACGAAGAATATGGAACATTTGAGAACATTCTCAATCATTTCCGAACATTCTGAATCAATCTCGAATGTTCTGAAAGGTTTTAGGTTATTCTCGAATACTTCAAACCATTCTGGAACATTTTGAGACGTTCTGTGTCAGTTTTGAAGCAATTTTTAAAATCTATAGTATTCTAAACGTTTTTGAAAAATATGGAACTGTCTAAATTATTCTAGGATATGCCAATTCATACTCGAAAATTTAGAATATTTTTTTTTTTTCGAAATATCTAGAACGTTCTGCAACATTGAACGCAATTCTCTCGGGTATTGTAAATTATTCACGAAGAATATGGAACATTTGAGAACATTCTCAATCATTTCCGAACATTCTGAATCAATCTCGAATGTTCTGAAAGGTTTTAGGTTATTCTCGAATACTTCAAACCATTCTGGAACATTTTGAGACGTTCTGTGTCAGTTTTGAAGCAATTTTTAAAATCTATAGTATTCAAAACGTTTTTGAAAAATATGGAACGGTCTAGATTATTCTAGGATATGCCAATTCATACTCGAAAATTTAGAATATTTTTTTTTTTTCGAAATATCTAGAACGTTCTGCAACATTGAACGCAATTCTCTCGGGTATTGTAAATTATTCACGAAGAATATGGAACATTTGAGAACATTCTCAATCATTTCCGAACATTCTGAATCAATCTCGAATGTTCTGAAAGGTTTTAGGTTATTCTCGAATACTTCAAACCATTCTGGAACATTTTGAGACGTTCTGTGTCAGTTTTGAAGCAATTTTTAAAATCTATAGTATTCAAAACGTTTTTGAAAAATATGGAACGGTCTAGATTATTCTAGGATATGCCAATTCATACTCGAAAATTTAGAATATTTTTTTTTTTTCGAAATATCTAGAACGTTCTGCAACATTGAACGCAATTCTCTCGGGTATTGTAAATTATTCACGAAGAATATGGAACATTTGAGAACATTCTCAATCATTTCCGAACATTCTGAATCAATCTCGAATGTTCTGAAAGGTTTTAGGTTATTCTCGAATACTTCAAACCATTCTGGAACATTTTGAGACGTTCTGTGTCAGTTTTGAAGCAATTTTTAAAATCTATAGTATTCTAAACGTTTTTGAAAAATATGGAACGGTCTAGATTATTCTAGGATATGCCAATTCATACTCGAAAATTTAGAATATTTTTTTTTTTTCGAAATATCTAGAACGTTCTGCAACATTGAACGCAATTCTCTCGGGTATTGTAAATTATTCACGAAGAATATGGAACATTTGAGAACATTCTCAATCATTTCCGAACATTCTGAATCAATCTCGAATGTTCTGAAAGGTTTTAGGTTATTCTCGAATACTTCAAACCATTCTGGAACATTTTGAGACGTTCTGTGTCAGTTTTGAAGCAATTTTTAAAATCTATAGTATTCAAAACGTTTTTGAAAAATATGGAACGGTCTAGATTATTCTAGGATATGCCAATTCATACTCGAAAATTTAGAATATTTTTTTTTTTTCGAAATATCTAGAACGTTCTGCAACATTGAACGCAATTCTCTCGGGTATTGTAAATTATTCACGAAGAATATGGAACATTTGAGAACATTCTCAATCATTTCCGAACATTCTGAATCAATCTCGAATGTTCTGAAAGGTTTTAGGTTATTCTCGAATACTTCAAACCATTCTGGAACATTTTGAGACGTTCTGTGTCAGTTTTGAAGCAATTTTTAAAATCTATAGTATTCTAAACGTTTTTGAAAAATATGGAACTGTCTAAATTATTCTAGGATATGCCAATTCATACTCGAAAATTTAGAATATTTTTTTTTTTTCGAAATATCTAGAACGTTCTGCAACATTGAACGCAATTCTCTCGAGTATTGTAAATTATTCACGAAGAATATGAAACATTTGAGAACATTCTCAATCATTTTCGAACATTCTAAATCAATCTCGAATGTTCTGAAAGGTTTTAGGTTATTCTCGAATACTTCAAACCATTCTGGAACATTTTGAGACGTTCTGTGTCAGTTTTGAAGCAATTTTTAAAATCTATAGTATTCTAAACGTTTTTGAAAAATATGGAACGGTCTAGATTATTCTAGGATATGCCAATTCATACTCGAAAATTTAGAATATTTTTTTTTTTTTCGAAATATCTAGAACGTTCTGCAACATTGAACGCAATTCTCTCGGGTATTGTAAATTATTCACGAAGAATATGGAACATTTGAGAACATTCTCAATCATTTCCGAACATTCTGAATCAATCTCGAATGTTCTGAAAGGTTTTAGGTTATTCTCGAATACTTCAAACCATTCTGGAACATTTTGAGACGTTCTGTGTCAGTTTTGAAGCAATTTTTAAAATCTATAGTATTCTAAACGTTCTTGAAAAATATGGAACTGTCTAAATTATTCTAGGATATGCCAATTCATACTCGAAAATTTAGAATATTTTTTTTTTTTCGAAATATCTAGAACGTTCTGCAACATTGAACGCAATTCTCTCGGGTATTGTAAATTATTCACGAAGAATATGGAACATTTGAGAACATTCTCAATCATTTCCGAACATTCTGAATCAATCTCGAATGTTCTGAAAGGTTTTAGGTTATTCTCGAATACTTCAAACCATTCTGGAACATTTTGAGACGTTCTGTGTCAGTTTTGAAGCAATTTTTAAAATCTATAGTATTCAAAACGTTTTTGAAAAATATGGAACGGTCTAGATTATTCTAGGATATGCCAATTCATACTCGAAAATTTAGAATATTTTTTTTTTTTCGAAATATCTAGAACGTTCTGCAACATTGAACGCAATTCTCTCGGGTATTGTAAATTATTCACGAAGAATATGGAACATTTGAGAACATTCTCAATCATTTCCGAACATTCTGAATCAATCTCGAATGTTCTGAAAGGTTTTAGGTTATTCTCGAATACTTCAAACCATTCTGGAACATTTTGAGACGTTCTGTGTCAGTTTTGAAGCAATTTTTAAAATCTATAGTATTCAAAACGTTTTTGAAAAATATGGAACGGTCTAGATTATTCTAGGATATGCCAATTCATACTCGAAAATTTAGAATATTTTTTTTTTTTCGAAATATCTAGAACGTTCTGCAACATTGAACGCAATTCTCTCGGGTATTGTAAATTATTCACGAAGAATATGGAACATTTGAGAACATTCTCAATCATTTCCGAACATTCTGAATCAATCTCGAATGTTCTGAAAGGTTTTAGGTTATTCTCGAATACTTCAAACCATTCTGGAACATTTTGAGACGTTCTGTGTCAGTTTTGAAGCAATTTTTAAAATCTATAGTATTCTAAACGTTTTTGAAAAATATGGAACGGTCTAGATTATTCTAGGATATGCCAATTCATACTCGAAAATTTAGAATATTTTTTTTTTTTCGAAATATCTAGAACGTTCTGCAACATTGAACGCAATTCTCTCGGGTATTGTAAATTATTCACGAAGAATATGGAACATTTGAGAACATTCTCAATCATTTCCGAACATTCTGAATCAATCTCGAATGTTCTGAAAGGTTTTAGGTTATTCTCGAATACTTCAAACCATTCTGGAACATTTTGAGACGTTCTGTGTCAGTTTTGAAGCAATTTTTAAAATCTATAGTATTCTAAACGTTTTTGAAAAATATGGAACGGTCTAGATTATTCTAGGATATGCCAATTCATACTCGAAAATTTAGAATATTTTTTTTTTTTCGAAATATCTAGAACGTTCTGCAACATTGAACGCAATTCTCTCGGGTATTGTAAATTATTCACGAAGAATATGGAACATTTGAGAACATTCTCAATCATTTCCGAACATTCTGAATCAATCTCGAATGTTCTGAAAGGTTTTAGGTTATTCTCGAATACTTCAAACCATTCTGGAACATTTTGAGACGTTCTGTGTCAGTTTTGAAGCAATTTTTAAAATCTATAGTATTCTAAACGTTTTTGAAAAATATGGAACTGTCTAAATTATTCTAGGATATGCCAATTCATACTCGAAAATTTAGAATATTTTTTTTTTTTCGAAATATCTAGAACGTTCTGCAACATTGAACGCAATTCTCTCGGGTATTGTAAATTATTCACGAAGAATATGGAACATTTGAGAACATTCTCAATCATTTCCGAACATTCTGAATCAATCTCGAATGTTCTGAAAGGTTTTAGGTTATTCTCGAATACTTCAAACCATTCTGGAACATTTTGAGACGTTCTGTGTCAGTTTTGAAGCAATTTTTAAAATCTATAGTATTCAAAACGTTTTTGAAAAATATGGAACGGTCTAGATTATTCTAGGATATGCCAATTCATACTCGAAAATTTAGAATATTTTTTTTTTTTCGAAATATCTAGAACGTTCTGCAACATTGAACGCAATTCTCTCGGGTATTGTAAATTATTCACGAAGAATATGGAACATTTGAGAACATTCTCAATCATTTCCGAACATTCTGAATCAATCTCGAATGTTCTGAAAGGTTTTAGGTTATTCTCGAATACTTCAAACCATTCTGGAACATTTTGAGACGTTCTGTGTCAGTTTTGAAGCAATTTTTAAAATCTATAGTATTCAAAACGTTTTTGAAAAATATGGAACGGTCTAGATTATTCTAGGATATGCCAATTCATACTCGAAAATTTAGAATATTTTTTTTTTTTCGAAATATCTAGAACGTTCTGCAACATTGAACGCAATTCTCTCGGGTATTGTAAATTATTCACGAAGAATATGGAACATTTGAGAACATTCTCAATCATTTCCGAACATTCTGAATCAATCTCGAATGTTCTGAAAGGTTTTAGGTTATTCTCGAATACTTCAAACCATTCTGGAACATTTTGAGACGTTCTGTGTCAGTTTTGAAGCAATTTTTAAAATCTATAGTATTCAAAACGTTTTTGAAAAATATGGAACGGTCTAGATTATTCTAGGATATGCCAATTCATACTCGAAAATTTAGAATATTTTTTTTTTTTCGAAATATCTAGAACGTTCTGCAACATTGAACGCAATTCTCTCGGGTATTGTAAATTATTCACGAAGAATATGGAACATTTGAGAACATTCTCAATCATTTCCGAACATTCTGAATCAATCTCGAATGTTCTGAAAGGTTTTAGGTTATTCTCGAATACTTCAAACCATTCTGGAACATTTTGAGACGTTCTGTGTCAGTTTTGAAGCAATTTTTAAAATCTATAGTATTCAAAACGTTTTTGAAAAATATGGAACGGTCTAGATTATTCTAGGATATGCCAATTCATACTCGAAAATTTAGAATATTTTTTTTTTTTCGAAATATCTAGAACGTTCTGCAACATTGAACGCAATTCTCTCGGGTATTGTAAATTATTCACGAAGAATATGGAACATTTGAGAACATTCTCAATCATTTCCGAACATTCTGAATCAATCTCGAATGTTCTGAAAGGTTTTAGGTTATTCTCGAATACTTCAAACCATTCTGGAACATTTTGAGACGTTCTGTGTCAGTTTTGAAGCAATTTTTAAAATCTATAGTATTCAAAACGTTTTTGAAAAATATGGAACGGTCTAGATTATTCTAGGATATGCCAATTCATACTCGAAAATTTAGAATATTTTTTTTTTTTCGAAATATCTAGAACGTTCTGCAACATTGAACGCAATTCTCTCGGGTATTGTAAATTATTCACGAAGAATATGGAACATTTGAGAACATTCTCAATCATTTCCGAACATTCTGAATCAATCTCGAATGTTCTGAAAGGTTTTAGGTTATTCTCGAATACTTCAAACCATTCTGGAACATTTTGAGACGTTCTGTGTCAGTTTTGAAGCAATTTTTAAAATCTATAGTATTCTAAACGTTTTTGAAAAATATGGAACGGTCTAGATTATTCTAGGATATGCCAATTCATACTCGAAAATTTAGAATATTTTTTTTTTTTCGAAATATCTAGAACGTTCTGCAACATTGAACGCAATTCTCTCGGGTATTGTAAATTATTCACGAAGAATATGGAACATTTGAGAACATTCTCAATCATTTCCGAACATTCTGAATCAATCTCGAATGTTCTGAAAGGTTTTAGGTTATTCTCGAATACTTCAAACCATTCTGGAACATTTTGAGACGTTCTGTGTCAGTTTTGAAGCAATTTTTAAAATCTATAGTATTCAAAACGTTTTTGAAAAATATGGAACGGTCTAGATTATTCTAGGATATGCCAATTCATACTCGAAAATTTAGAATATTTTTTTTTTTCGAAATATCTAGAACGTTCTGCAACATTGAACGCAATTCTCTCGAGTATTGTAAATTATTCACGAAGAATATGAAACATTTGAGAACATTCTCAATCATTTTCGAACATTCTAAATCAATCTCGAATGTTCTGAAAGGTTTTAGGTTATTCTCGAATACTTCAAACCATTCTGGAACATTTTGAGACGTTTTGTGTCAGTTTTGAAGCAATTTTTAAAATCTATAGTATTCTAAACGTTTTTGAAAAATATGGAACTGTCTAAATTATTCTAGGATATGCCAATTCATACTCGCAAAATCTAGAATATTTTTTTTTTTTCGAAATATCTAGAACGTTCTGCAACATTGAACGCAATTCTCTCGGGTATTGTAAATTATTCACGAAGAATATGGAACATTTGAGAACATTCTCAATCATTTCCGAACATTCTGAATCAATCTCGAATGTTCTGAAAGGTTTTAGGTTATTCTCGAATACTTCAAACCATTCTGGAACATTTTGAGACGTTCTGTGTCAGTTTTGAAGCAATTTTTAAAATCTATAGTATTCTACACGTTTTTGAAAAATATGGAACGGTCTAGATTATACTAGGATATGCCAATTCATACTCGCAAAATCTAGAATATTTTTTTTTTTTTTCGAAATATCTAGAACGTTCTGCAACATTGAACGCAATTCTCTCGGGTATTGTAAATTATTCACGAAGAATATGGAACATTTGAGAACATTCTCAATCATTTCCGAACATTCTGAATCAATCTCGAATGTTCTGAAAGGTTTTAGGTTATTCTCGAATACTTCAAACCATTCTGGAACATTTTGAGACGTTCTGTGTCAGTTTTGAAGCAATTTTTAAAATCTATAGTATTCTAAACGTTTTTGAAAAATATGGAACGGTCTAGATTATTCTAGGATATGCCAATTCATACTCGAAAATTTAGAATATTTTTTTTTTTTCGAAATATCTAGAACGTTCTGCAACATTGAACGCAATTCTCTCGGGTATTGTAAATTATTCACGAAGAATATGGAACATTTGAGAACATTCTCAATCATTTCCGAACATTCTGAATCAATCTCGAATGTTCTGAAAGGTTTTAGGTTATTCTCGAATACTTCAAACCATTCTGGAACATTTTGAGACGTTCTGTGTCAGTTTTGAAGCAATTTTTAAAATCTATAGTATTCTAAACGTTTTTGAAAAATATGGAACGGTCTAGATTATTCTAGGATATGCCAATTCATACTCGAAAATTTAGAATATTTTTTTTTTTTCGAAATATCTGGAACGTTCTGCAACATTGAACGCAATTCTCTCGGGTATTGTAAATTATTCACGAAGAATATGGAACATTTGAGAACATTCTCAATCATTTCCGAACATTCTGAATCAATCTCGAATGTTCTGAAAGGTTTTAGGTTATTCTCGAATACTTCAAACCATTCTGGAACATTTTGAGACGTTCTGTGTCAGTTTTGAAGCAATTTTTAAAATCTATAGTATTCAAAACGTTTTTGAAAAATATGGAACGGTCTAGATTATTCTAGGATATGCCAATTCATACTCGAAAATTTAGAATATTTTTTTTTTTCGAAATATCTAGAACGTTCTGCAACATTGAACGCAATTCTCTCGAGTATTGTAAATTATTCACGAAGAATATGAAACATTTGAGAACATTCTCAATCATTTTCGAACATTCTAAATCAATCTCGAATGTTCTGAAAGGTTTTAGGTTATTCTCGAATACTTCAAACCATTCTGGAACATTTTGAGACGTTTTGTGTCAGTTTTGAAGCAATTTTTAAAATCTATAGTATTCTAAACGTTTTTGAAAAATATGGAACTGTCTAAATTATTCTAGGATATGCCAATTCATACTCGCAAAATCTAGAATATTTTTTTTTTTTCGAAATATCTAGAACGTTCTGCAACATTGAACGCAATTCTCTCGGGTATTGTAAATTATTCACGAAGAATATGGAACATTTGAGAACATTCTCAATCATTTCCGAACATTCTGAATCAATCTCGAATGTTCTGAAAGGTTTTAGGTTATTCTCGAATACTTCAAACCATTCTGGAACATTTTGAGACGTTCTGTGTCAGTTTTGAAGCAATTTTTAAAATCTATAGTATTCTAAACGTTTTTGAAAAATATGGAACGGTCTAGATTATTCTAGGATATGCCAATTCATACTCGAAAATTTAGAATATTTTTTTTTTTTCGAAATATCTAGAACGTTCTGCAACATTGAACGCAATTCTCTCGGGTATTGTAAATTATTCACGAAGAATATGGAACATTTGAGAACATTCTCAATCATTTCCGAACATTCTGAATCAATCTCGAATGTTCTGAAAGGTTTTAGGTTATTCTCGAATACTTCAAACCATTCTGGAACATTTTGAGACGTTCTGTGTCAGTTTTGAAGCAATTTTTAAAATCTATAGTATTCAAAACGTTTTTGAAAAATATGGAACGGTCTAGATTATTCTAGGATATGCCAATTCATACTCGAAAATTTAGAATATTTTTTTTTTTCGAAATATCTAGAACGTTCTGCAACATTGAACGCAATTCTCTCGAGTATTGTAAATTATTCACGAAGAATATGAAACATTTGAGAACATTCTCAATCATTTTCGAACATTCTAAATCAATCTCGAATGTTCTGAAAGGTTTTAGGTTATTCTCGAATACTTCAAACCATTCTGGAACATTTTGAGACGTTTTGTGTCAGTTTTGAAGCAATTTTTAAAATCTATAGTATTCTAAACGTTTTTGAAAAATATGGAACTGTCTAAATTATTCTAGGATATGCCAATTCATACTCGCAAAATCTAGAATATTTTTTTTTTTTCGAAATATCTAGAACGTTCTGCAACATTGAACGCAATTCTCTCGGGTATTGTAAATTATTCACGAAGAATATGGAACATTTGAGAACATTCTCAATCATTTCCGAACATTCTGAATCAATCTCGAATGTTCTGAAAGGTTTTAGGTTATTCTCGAATACTTCAAACCATTCTGGAACATTTTGAGACGTTCTGTGTCAGTTTTGAAGCAATTTTTAAAATCTATAGTATTCTAAACGTTTTTGAAAAATATGGAACGGTCTAGATTATTCTAGGATATGCCAATTCATACTCGAAAATTTAGAATATTTTTTTTTTTTCGAAATATCTAGAACGTTCTGCAACATTGAACGCAATTCTCTCGGGTATTGTAAATTATTCACGAAGAATATGGAACATTTGAGAACATTCTCAATCATTTCCGAACATTCTGAATCAATCTCGAATGTTCTGAAAGGTTTTAGGTTATTCTCGAATACTTCAAACCATTCTGGAACATTTTGAGACGTTCTGTGTCAGTTTTGAAGCAATTTTTAAAATCTATAGTATTCTAAACGTTTTTGAAAAATATGGAACGGTCTAGATTATTCTAGGATATGCCAATTCATACTCGAAAATTTAGAATATTTTTTTTTTTTTCGAAATATCTAGAACGTTCTGCAACATTGAACGCAATTCTCTCGAGTATTGTAAATTATTCACGAAGAATATGGAACATTTGAGAACATTCTCAATCATTTCCGAACATTCTGAATCAATCTCGAATGTTCTGAAAGGTTTTAGGTTATTCTCGAATACTTCAAACCATTCTGGAACATTTTGAGACGTTCTGTGTCAGTTTTGAAGCAATTTTTAAAATCTATAGTATTCTAAACGTTTTTGAAAAATATGGAACGGTCTAGATTATTCTAGGATATGCCAATTCATACTCGAAAATTTAGAATATTTTTTTTTTTTCGAAATATCTAGAACGTTCTGCAACATTGAACGCAATTCTCTCGGGTATTGTAAATTATTCACGAAGAATATGGAACATTTGAGAACATTCTCAATCATTTCCGAACATTCTGAATCAATCTCGAATGTTCTGAAAGGTTTTAGGTTATTCTCGAATACTTCAAACCATTCTGGAACATTTTGAGACGTTCTGTGTCAGTTTTGAAGCAATTTTTAAAATCTATAGTATTCAAAACGTTTTTGAAAAATATGGAACGGTCTAGATTATTCTAGGATATGCCAATTCATACTCGAAAATTTAGAATATTTTTTTTTTTCGAAATATCTAGAACGTTCTGCAACATTGAACGCAATTCTCTCGAGTATTGTAAATTATTCACGAAGAATATGAAACATTTGAGAACATTCTCAATCATTTTCGAACATTCTAAATCAATCTCGAATGTTCTGAAAGGTTTTAGGTTATTCTCGAATACTTCAAACCATTATGGAACATTTTGAGACGTTTTGTGTCAGTTTTGAAGCAATTTTTAAAATCTATAGTATTCTAAACGTTTTTGAAAAATATGGAACGGTCTAGATTATTCTAGGATATGCCAATTCATACTCGAAAATTTAGAATATTTTTTTTTTTTCGAAATATCTAGAACGTTCTGCAACATTGAACGCAATTCTCTCGGGTATTGTAAATTATTCACGAAGAATATGGAACATTTGAGAACATTCTCAATCATTTCCGAACATTCTGAATCAATCTCGAATGTTCTGAAAGGTTTTAGGTTATTCTCGAATACTTCAAACCATTCTGGAACATTTTGAGACGTTCTGTGTCAGTTTTGAAGCAATTTTTAAAATCTATAGTATTCAAAACGTTTTTGAAAAATATGGAACGGTCTAGATTATTCTAGGATATGCCAATTCATACTCGAAAATTTAGAATATTTTTTTTTTTCGAAATATCTAGAACGTTCTGCAACATTGAACGCAATTCTCTCGAGTATTGTAAATTATTCACGAAGAATATGAAACATTTGAGAACATTCTCAATCATTTTCGAACATTCTAAATCAATCTCGAATGTTCTGAAAGGTTTTAGGTTATTCTCGAATACTTCAAACCATTCTGGAACATTTTGAGACGTTTTGTGTCAGTTTTGAAGCAATTTTTAAAATCTATAGTATTCTAAACGTTTTTGAAAAATATGGAACTGTCTAAATTATTCTAGGATATGCCAATTCATACTCGCAAAATCTAGAATATTTTTTTTTTTTCGAAATATCTAGAACGTTCTGCAACATTGAACGCAATTCTCTCGGGTATTGTAAATTATTCACGAAGAATATGGAACATTTGAGAACATTCTCAATCATTTTCGAACATTCTAAATCAATCTCGAATGTTCTGAAAGGTTTTAGGTTATTCTCGAATACTTCAAACCATTCTGGAACATTTTGAGACGTTTTGTGTCAGTTTTGAAGCAATTTTTAAAATCTATAGTATTCTAAACGTTTTTGAAAAATATGGAACGGTCTAGATTATTCTAGGATATGCCAATTCATACTCGAAAATTTAGAATATTTTTTTTTTTTCGAAATATCTAGAACGTTCTGCAACATTGAACGCAATTCTCTCGGGTATTGTAAATTATTCACGAAGAATATGGAACATTTGAGAACATTCTCAATCATTTCCGAACATTCTGAATCAATCTCGAATGTTCTGAAAGGTTTTAGGTTATTCTCGAATACTTCAAACCATTCTGGAACATTTTGAGACGTTCTGTGTCAGTTTTGAAGCAATTTTTAAAATCTATAGTATTCAAAACGTTTTTGAAAAATATGGAACGGTCTAGATTATTCTAGGATATGCCAATTCATACTCGAAAATTTAGAATATTTTTTTTTTTCGAAATATCTAGAACGTTCTGCAACATTGAACGCAATTCTCTCGAGTATTGTAAATTATTCACGAAGAATATGAAACATTTGAGAACATTCTCAATCATTTTCGAACATTCTAAATCAATCTCGAATGTTCTGAAAGGTTTTAGGTTATTCTCGAATACTTCAAACCATTCTGGAACATTTTGAGACGTTTTGTGTCAGTTTTGAAGCAATTTTTAAAATCTATAGTATTCTAAACGTTTTTGAAAAATATGGAACTGTCTAAATTATTCTAGGATATGCCAATTCATACTCGCAAAATCTAGAATATTTTTTTTTTTTCGAAATATCTAGAACGTTCTGCAACATTGAACGCAATTCTCTCGGGTATTGTAAATTATTCACGAAGAATATGGAACATTTGAGAACATTCTCAATCATTTTCGAACATTCTAAATCAATCTCGAATGTTCTGAAAGGTTTTAGGTTATTCTCGAATACTTCAAACCATTCTGGAACATTTTGAGACGTTTTGTGTCAGTTTTGAAGCAATTTTTAAAATCTATAGTATTCTAAACGTTTTTGAAAAATATGGAACGGTCTAGATTATTCTAGGATATGCCAATTCATACTCGAAAATTTAGAATATTTTTTTTTTTTCGAAATATCTAGAACGTTCTGCAACATTGAACGCAATTCTCTCGGGTATTGTAAATTATTCACGAACAATATGGAACATTTGAGAACATTCTCAATCATTTCCGAACATTCTGAATCAATCTCGAATGTTCTGAAAGGTTTTAGGTTATTCTCGAATACTTCAAACCATTCTGGAACATTTTGAGACGTTTTGTGTCAGTTTTGAAGCAATTTTTAAAATCTATAGTATTCTAAACGTTTTTGAAAAATATGGAACGGTCTAGATTATTCTAGGATATGCCAATTCATACTCGAAAATTTAGAATATTTTTTTTTTTTCGAAATATCTAGAACGTTCTGCAACATTGAACGCAATTCTCTCGGGTATTGTAAATTATTCACGAACAATATGGAACATTTGAGAACATTCTCAATCATTTCCGAACATTCTAAATCAATCTCGAATGTTCTGAAAGGTTTTAGGTTATTCTCGAATACTTCAAACCATTCTGGAACATTTTGAGACGTTTTGTGTCAGTTTTGAAGCAATTTTTAAAATCTATAGTATTCTAAACGTTTTTGAAAAATATGGAACGGTCTAGATTATTCTAGGATATGCCAATTCATACTCGAAAATTTAGAATATTTTTTTTTTTTCGAAATATCTAGAACGTTCTGCAACATTGAACGCAATTCTCTCGGGTATTGTAAATTATTCACGAACAATATGGAACATTTGAGAACATTCTCAATCATTTCCGAACATTCTGAATCAATCTCGAATGTTCTGAAAGGTTTTAGGTTATTCTCGAATACTTCAAACCATTCTGGAACATTTTGAGACGTTCTGTGTCAGTTTTGAAGCAATTTTTAAAATCTATAGTATTCAAAACGTTTTTGAAAAATATGGAACGGTCTAGATTATTCTAGGATATGCCAATTCATACTCGAAAATTTAGAATATTTTTTTTTTTCGAAATATCTAGAACGTTCTGCAACATTGAACGCAATTCTCTCGAGTATTGTAAATTATTCACGAAGAATATGAAACATTTGAGAACATTCTCAATCATTTTCGAACATTCTAAATCAATCTCGAATGTTCTGAAAGGTTTTAGGTTATTCTCGAATACTTCAAACCATTCTGGAACATTTTGAGACGTTTTGTGTCAGTTTTGAAGCAATTTTTAAAATCTATAGTATTCTAAACGTTTTTGAAAAATATGGAACTGTCTAAATTATTCTAGGATATGCCAATTCATACTCGCAAAATCTAGAATATTTTTTTTTTTTCGAAATATCTAGAACGTTCTGCAACATTGAACGCAATTCTCTCGGGTATTGTAAATTATTCACGAAGAATATGGAACATTTGAGAACATTCTCAATCATTTCCGAACATTCTGAATCAATCTCGAATGTTCTGAAAGGTTTTAGGTTATTCTCGAATACTTCAAACCATTCTGGAACATTTTGAGACGTTCTGTGTCAGTTTTGAAGCAATTTTTAAAATCTATAGTATTCTACACGTTTTTGAAAAATATGGAACGGTCTAGATTATACTAGGATATGCCAATTCATACTCGCAAAATCTAGAATATTTTTTTTTTTTTTCGAAATATCTAGAACGTTCTGCAACATTGAACGCAATTCTCTCGGGTATTGTAAATTATTCACGAAGAATATGGAACATTTGAGAACATTCTCAATCATTTCCGAACATTCTGAATCAATCTCGAATGTTCTGAAAGGTTTTAGGTTATTCTCGAATACTTCAAACCATTCTGGAACATTTTGAGACGTTCTGTGTCAGTTTTGAAGCAATTTTTAAAATCTATAGTATTCTAAACGTTTTTGAAAAATATGGAACGGTCTAGATTATTCTAGGATATGCCAATTCATACTCGAAAATTTAGAATATTTTTTTTTTTTCGAAATATCTAGAACGTTCTGCAACATTGAACGCAATTCTCTCGGGTATTGTAAATTATTCACGAAGAATATGGAACATTTGAGAACATTCTCAATCATTTCCGAACATTCTGAATCAATCTCGAATGTTCTGAAAGGTTTTAGGTTATTCTCGAATACTTCAAACCATTCTGGAACATTTTGAGACGTTCTGTGTCAGTTTTGAAGCAATTTTTAAAATCTATAGTATTCTAAACGTTTTTGAAAAATATGGAACTGTCTAAATTATTCTAGGATATGCCAATTCATACTCGAAAATTTAGAATATTTTTTTTTTTTTCGAAATATCTAGAACGTTCTGCAACATTGAACGCAATTCTCTCGAGTATTGTAAATTATTCACGAAGAATATGAAACATTTGAGAACATTCTCAATCATTTTCGAACATTCTAAATCAATCTCGAATGTTCTGAAAGGTTTTAGGTTATTCTCGAATACTTCAAACCATTCTGGAACATTTTGAGACGTTTTGTGTCAGTTTTGAAGCAATTTTTAAAATCTATAGTATTCTAAACGTTTTTGAAAAATATGGAACGGTCTAGATTATTCTAGGATATGCCAATTCATACTCGAAAATTTAGAATATTTTTTTTTTTTTCGAAATATCTAGAACGTTCTGCAACATTGAACGCAATTCTCTCGAGTATTGTAAATTATTCACGAAGAATATGAAACATTTGAGAACATTCTCAATCATTTTCGAACATTCTAAATCAATCTCGAATGTTCTGAAAGGTTTTAGGTTATTCTCGAATACTTCAAACCATTCTGGAACATTTTGAGACGTTTTGTGTCAGTTTTGAAGCAATTTTTAAAATCTATAGTATTCTAAACGTTTTTGAAAAATATGGAACGGTCTAGATTATTCTAGGATATGCCAATTCATACTCGAAAATTTAGAATATTTTTTTTTTTTTCGAAATATCTAGAACGTTCTGCAACATTGAACGCAATTCTCTCGAGTATTGTAAATTATTCACGAAGAATATGAAACATTTGAGAACATTCTCAATCATTTTCGAACATTCTAAATCAATCTCGAATGTTCTGAAAGGTTTTAGGTTATTCTCGAATACTTCAAACCATTCTGGAACATTTTGAGACGTTCTGTGTCAGTTTTGAAGCAATTTTTAAAATCTATAGTATTCTAAACGTTTTTGAAAAATATGGAACGGTCTAGATTATTCTAGGATATGCCAATTCATACTCGAAAATTTAGAATATTTTTTTTTTTTCGAAATATCTAGAACGTTCTGCAACATTGAACGCAATTCTCTCGGGTATTGTAAATTATTCACGAAGAATATGGAACATTTGAGAACATTCTCAATCATTTCCGAACATTCTGAATCAATCTCGAATGTTCTGAAAGGTTTTAGGTTATTCTCGAATACTTCAAACCATTCTGGAACATTTTGAGACGTTCTGTGTCAGTTTTGAAGCAATTTTTAAAATCTATAGTATTCAAAACGTTTTTGAAAAATATGGAACGGTCTAGATTATTCTAGGATATGCCAATTCATACTCGAAAATTTAGAATATTTTTTTTTTTTCGAAATATCTAGAACGTTCTGCAACATTGAACGCAATTCTCTCGGGTATTGTAAATTATTCACGAAGAATATGGAACATTTGAGAACATTCTCAATCATTTCCGAACATTCTGAATCAATCTCGAATGTTCTGAAAGGTTTTAGGTTATTCTCGAATACTTCAAACCATTCTGGAACATTTTGAGACGTTCTGTGTCAGTTTTGAAGCAATTTTTAAAATCTATAGTATTCAAAACGTTTTTGAAAAATATGGAACGGTCTAGATTATTCTAGGATATGCCAATTCATACTCGAAAATTTAGAATATTTTTTTTTTTTCGAAATATCTAGAACGTTCTGCAACATTGAACGCAATTCTCTCGGGTATTGTAAATTATTCACGAAGAATATGGAACATTTGAGAACATTCTCAATCATTTCCGAACATTCTGAATCAATCTCGAATGTTCTGAAAGGTTTTAGGTTATTCTCGAATACTTCAAACCATTCTGGAACATTTTGAGACGTTCTGTGTCAGTTTTGAAGCAATTTTTAAAATCTATAGTATTCAAAACGTTTTTGAAAAATATGGAACGGTCTAGATTATTCTAGGATATGCCAATTCATACTCGAAAATTTAGAATATTTTTTTTTTTCGAAATATCTAGAACGTTCTGCAACATTGAACGCAATTCTCTCGGGTATTGTAAATTATTCACGAAGAATATGGAACATTTGAGAACATTCTCAATCATTTCCGAACATTCTGAATCAATCTCGAATGTTCTGAAAGGTTTTAGGTTATTCTCGAATACTTCAAACCATTCTGGAACATTTTGAGACGTTTTGTGTCAGTTTTGAAGCAATTTTTAAAATCTATAGTATTCTAAACGTTTTTGAAAAATATGGAACTGTCTAAATTATTCTAGGATATGCCAATTCATACTCGCAAAATCTAGAATATTTTTTTTTTTTCGAAATATCTAGAACGTTCTGCAACATTGAACGCAATTCTCTCGGGTATTGTAAATTATTCACGAAGAATATGGAACATTTGAGAACATTCTCAATCATTTCCGAACATTCTGAATCAATCTCGAATGTTCTGAAAGGTTTTAGGTTATTCTCGAATACTTCAAACCATTCTGGAACATTTTGAGACGTTCTGTGTCAGTTTTGAAGCAATTTTTAAAATCTATAGTATTCTACACGTTTTTGAAAAATATGGAACGGTCTAGATTATACTAGGATATGCCAATTCATACTCGCAAAATCTAGAATATTTTTTTTTTTTTTCGAAATATCTAGAACGTTCTGCAACATTGAACGCAATTCTCTCGGGTATTGTAAATTATTCACGAAGAATATGGAACATTTGAGAACATTCTCAATCATTTCCGAACATTCTGAATCAATCTCGAATGTTCTGAAAGGTTTTAGGTTATTCTCGAATACTTCAAACCATTCTGGAACATTTTGAGACGTTCTGTGTCAGTTTTGAAGCAATTTTTAAAATCTATAGTATTCTAAACGTTTTTGAAAAATATGGAACGGTCTAGATTATTCTAGGATATGCCAATTCATACTCGAAAATTTAGAATATTTTTTTTTTTTCGAAATATCTAGAACGTTCTGCAACATTGAACGCAATTCTCTCGGGTATTGTAAATTATTCACGAAGAATATGGAACATTTGAGAACATTCTCAATCATTTCCGAACATTCTGAATCAATCTCGAATGTTCTGAAAGGTTTTAGGTTATTCTCGAATACTTCAAACCATTCTGGAACATTTTGAGACGTTCTGTGTCAGTTTTGAAGCAATTTTTAAAATCTATAGTATTCTAAACGTTTTTGAAAAATATGGAACGGTCTAGATTATTCTAGGATATGCCAATTCATACTCGAAAATTTAGAATATTTTTTTTTTTTTCGAAATATCTAGAACGTTCTGCAACATTGAACGCAATTCTCTCGGGTATTGTAAATTATTCACGAAGAATATGGAACATTTGAGAACATTCTCAATCATTTTCGAACATTCTAAATCAATCTCGAATGTTCTGAAAGGTTTTAGGTTATTCTCGAATACTTCAAACCATTCTGGAACATTTTGAGACGTTTTGTGTCAGTTTTGAAGCAATTTTTAAAATCTATAGTATTCAAAACGTTTTTGAAAAATATGGAACTGTCTAAATTATTCTAGGATATGCCAATTCATACTCGCAAAATCTAGAATATTTTTTTTTTTTCGAAATATCTAGAACGTTCTGCAACATTGAACGCAATTCTCTCGAGTATTGTAAATTATTCACGAAGAATATGAAACATTTGAGAACATTCTCAATCATTTTCGAACATTCTGAATCAATCTCGAATGTTCTGAAAGGTTTTAGGTTATTCTCGAATACTTCAAACCATTCTGGAACATTTTGAGACGTTCTGTGTCAGTTTTGAAGCAATTTTTAAAATCTATAGTATTCAAAACGTTTTTGAAAAATATGGAACTGTCTAAATTATTCTAGGATATGCCAATTCATACTCGCAAAATCTAGAATATTTTTTTTTTTTCGAAATATCTAGAACGTTCTGCAACATTGAACGCAATTCTCTCGGGTATTGTAAATTATTCACGAAGAATATGGAACATTTGAGAACATTCTCAATCATTTCCGAACATTCTGAATCAATCTCGAATGTTCTGAAAGGTTTTAGGTTATTCTCGAATACTTCAAACCATTCTGGAACATTTTGAGACGTTCTGTGTCAGTTTTGAAGCAATTTTTAAAATCTATAGTATTCTAAACGTTTTTGAAAAATATGGAACGGTCTAGATTATTCTAGGATATGCCAATTCATACTCGAAAATTTAGAATATTTTTTTTTTTTCGAAATATCTAGAACGTTCTGCAACATTGAACGCAATTCTCTCGGGTATTGTAAATTATTCACGAAGAATATGGAACATTTGAGAACATTCTCAATCATTTCCGAACATTCTGAATCAATCTCGAATGTTCTGAAAGGTTTTAGGTTATTCTCGAATACTTCAAACCATTCTGGAACATTTTGAGACGTTCTGTGTCAGTTTTGAAGCAATTTTTAAAATCTATAGTATTCTAAACGTTTTTGAAAAATATGGAACGGTCTAGATTATTCTAGGATATGCCAATTCATACTCGAAAATTTAGAATATTTTTTTTTTTTTCGAAATATCTAGAACGTTCTGCAACATTGAACGCAATTCTCTCGGGTATTGTAAATTATTCACGAAGAATATGGAACATTTGAGAACATTCTCAATCATTTTCGAACATTCTAAATCAATCTCGAATGTTCTGAAAGGTTTTAGGTTATTCTCGAATACTTCAAACCATTCTGGAACATTTTGAGACGTTTTGTGTCAGTTTTGAAGCAATTTTTAAAATCTATAGTATTCAAAACGTTTTTGAAAAATATGGAACTGTCTAGATTATTCTAGGATATGCCAATTCATACTCGCAAAATCTAGAATATTTTTTTTTTTTTTCGAAATATCTAGAACGTTCTGCAACATTGAACGCAATTCTCTCGAGTATTGTAAATTATTCACGAAGAATATGAAACATTTGAGAACATTCTCAATCATTTTCGAACATTCTAAATCAATCTCGAATGTCCTGAAAGGTTTTAGGTTATTGTCGAATATTTCAAACCATTATGGAACATTTTGAGTTGTTCTGGGTCAGTTTTGAAGCAATTTTTAAAATCTATAGTATTCTAAACGTTTTTGAAAAATATGGAACTGTCTAGATTATTCTAGGATATGCCAATTCATACTCGCAAAATCTAGAATATTTTTTTTTTTTTTCGAAATATCTAGAACGTTCTGCAACATTGAACGCAATTCTCTCGAGTATTGTAAATTATTCACGAAGAATATGAAACATTTGAGAACATTCTCAATCATTTTCGAACATTCTAAATCAATCTCGAATGTCCTGAAAGGTTTTAGGTTATTGTCGAATATTTCAAACCATTATGGAACATTTTGAGTTGTTCTGGGTCAGTTTTGAAGCAATTTTTAAAATCTATAGTATTCAAAACGTTTTTGAAAAATATGGAACTGTCTAGATTATTCTAGGATATGCCAATTCATACTCGCAAAATCTAGAATATTTTTTTTTTTTTTCGAAATATCTAGAACGTTCTGCAACATTGAACGCAATTCTCTCGGGTATTGTAAATTATTCACGAAGAATATGAAACATTTGAGAACATTCTCAATCATTTTCGAACATTCTAAATCAATCTCGAATGTCCTGAAAGGTTTTAGGTTATTGTCGAATATTTCAAACCATTATGGAACATTTTGAGTTGTTCTGGGTCAGTTTTGAAGCAATTTTTAAAATCTATAGTATTCTAAACGTTTTTGAAAAATATGGAACTGTCTAGATTATTCTAGGATATGCCAATTTATACTCGCAAAATCTAGAATATTTTTTTTTTTTTTTCGAAATATCTAGAACGTTCTGCAACATTGAACGCAATTCTCTCGAGTATTGTAAATTATTCACGAAGAATATGAAACATTTGAGAACATTCTCAATCATTTTCGAACATTCTAAATCAATCTCGAATGTACTGAAAGGTTTTAGGTTATTGTCGAATATTTCAAACCATTATGGAACATTTTGAGTTGTTCTGGGTCAGTTTTGAAGCAATTTTTAAAATCTATAGTATTCTAAACGTTTTTGAAAAATATGGAACTGTCTAGATTATTCTAGGATATGCCAATTCATACTCGCAAAATCTAGAATATTTTTTTTTTTTTTTTCGAAATATCTAGAACGTTCTGCAACATTGAACGCAATTCTCTCGAGTATTGTAAATTATTCACGAAGAATATGAAACATTTGAGAACATTCTCAATCATTTTCGAACATTCTAAATCAATCTCGAATGTCCTGAAAGGTTTTAGGTTATTGTCGAATATTTCAAACCATTATGGAACATTTTGAGTTGTTCTGGGTCAGTTTTGAAGCAATTTTTAAAATCTATAGTATTCAAAACGTTTTTGAAAAATATGGAACGGTCTAAATTATTCTAGGATATGCCAATTCATACTCGCAAAATCTAGAATATTTTTTTTTTTTCGAAATATCTAGAACGTTCTGCAACATTGAACGCAATTCTCTCGAGTATTGTAAATTATTCACGAAGAATATGAAACATTTGAGAACATTCTCAATCATTTTCGAACATTCTAAATCAATCTCGAATGTACTGAAAGGTTTTAGGTTATTGTCGAATATTTCAAACCATTATGGAACATTTTGAGTTGTTCTGGGTCAGTTTTGAAGCAATTTTTAAAATCTATAGTATTCTAAACGTTTTTGAAAAATATGGAACTGTCTAGATTATTCTAGGATATGCCAATTCATACTCGCAAAATCTAGAATATTTTTTTTTTTTTTTTCGAAATATCTAGAACGTTCTGCAACATTGAACGCAATTCTCTCGAGTATTGTAAATTATTCACGAAGAATATGAAACATTTGAGAACATTCTCAATCATTTTCGAACATTCTAAATCAATCTCGAATGTACTGAAAGGTTTTAGGTTATTGTCGAATATTTCAAACCATTATGGAACATTTTGAGTTGTTCTGGGTCAGTTTTGAAGCAATTTTTAAAATCTATAGTATTCAAAACGTTTTTGAAAAATATGGAACGGTCTAAATTATTCTAGGATATGCCAATTCATACTCGCAAAATCTAGAATATTTTTTTTTTTTCGAAATATCTAGAACGTTCTGCAACATTGAACGCAATTCTCTCGAGTATTGTAAATTATTCACGAAGAATATGAAACATTTGAGAACATTCTCAATCATTTTCGAACATTCTAAATCAATCTCGAATGTCCTGAAAGGTTTTAGGTTATTGTCGAATATTTCAAACCATTATGGAACATTTTGAGTTGTTCTGGGTCAGTTTTGAAGCAATTTTTAAAATCTATAGTATTCTAAACGTTTTTGAAAAATATGGAACTGTCTAGATTATTCTAGGATATGCCAATTTATACTCGCAAAATCTAGAATATTTTTTTTTTTTTTTCGAAATATCTAGAACGTTCTGCAACATTGAACGCAATTCTCTCGAGTATTGTAAATTATTCACGAAGAATATGAAACATTTGAGAACATTCTCAATCATTTTCGAACATTCTAAATCAATCTCGAATGTCCTGAAAGGTTTTAGGTTATTGTCGAATATTTCAAACCATTATGGAACATTTTGAGTTGTTCTGGGTCAGTTTTGAAGCAATTTTTAAAATCTATAGTATTCTAAACGTTTTTGAAAAATATGGAACTGTCTAGATTATTCTAGGATATGCCAATTCATACTCGCAAAATCTAGAATATTTTTTTTTTTTTTTTCGAAATATCTAGAACGTTCTGCAACATTGAACGCAATTCTCTCGAGTATTGTAAATTATTCACGAAGAATATGGAACATTTGAGAACATTCTCAATCATTTCCGAACACTCTAAATCAATCTCGAATGTCCTGAAAGGTTTTAGGTTATTGTCGAATATTTCAAACCATTCTGGAACATTTTGAGTTGTTCTGGGTCAGTTTTGAAGCAATTTTTAAAATCTATAGTATTCTAAACGTTTTTGAAAAATATGGAACTGTCTAGATTATTCTAGGATATGCCAATTCATACTCGCAAAATCTAGAATATATTTTTTTTTTTTCGAAATATCTAGAACGTTCTGCAACATTGAACGCAATTCTCTCGAGTATTGTAAATTATTCACGAAGAATATGAAACATTTGAGAACATTCTCAATCATTTTCGAACATTCTAAATCAATCTCGAATGTCCTGAAAGGTTTTAGGTTATTGTCGAATATTTCAAACCATTATGGAACATTTTGAGTTGTTCTGGGTCAGTTTTGAAGCAATTTTTAAAATCTATAGTATTCAAAACGTTTTTGAAAAATATGGAACTGTCTCGATTATTCTAGGATATGCCAATTCATACGCAAAATCTAGAATATTTTTTTTTTTTTTCGAAATATCTAGAACGTTCTGCAACATTGAACGCAATTCTCTCGAGTATTGTAAATTATTCACGAAGAATATGAAACATTTGAGAACATTCTCAATCATTTTCGAACATTCTAAATCAATCTCGAATGTCCTGAAAGGTTTTAGGTTATTGTCGAATATTTCAAACCATTATGGAACATTTTGAGTTGTTCTGGGTCAGTTTTGAAGCAATTTTTAAAATCTATAGTATTCTAAACGTTTTTGAAAAATATGGAACTGTCTAGATTATTCTAGGATATGCCAATTCATACTCGCAAAATCTAGAATATTTTTTTTTTTTTCGAAATATCTAGAACGTTCTGCAACATTGAACGCAATTCTCTCGAGTATTGTAAATTATTCACGAAGAATATGAAACATTTGAGAACATTCTCAATCATTTCCGAACATTCTGAATCAATCTCGAATGTCCTGAAAGGTTTTAGGTTATTGTCGAATATTTCAAACCATTATGGAACATTTTGAGTTGTTCTGGGTCAGTTTTGAAGCAATTTTTAAAATCTATAGTATTCTAAACGTTTTTGAAAAATATGGAACTGTCTAGATTATTCTAGGATATGCCAATTCATACTCGCAAAATCTAGAATATTTTTTTTTTTTTTTCGAAATATCTAGAACGTTCTGCAACATTGAACGCAATTCTCTCGAGTATTGTAAATTATTCACGAAGAATATGAAACATTTGAGAACATTCTCAATCATTTTCGAACATTCTAAATCAATCTCGAATGTCCTGAAAGGTTTTAGGTTATTGTCGAATATTTCAAACCATTATGGAACATTTTGAGTTGTTCTGGGTCAGTTTTGAAGCAATTTTTAAAATCTATAGTATTCTAAACGTTTTTGAAAAATATGGAACTGTCTAGATTATTCTAGGATATGCCAATTCATACTCGCAAAATCTAGAATATTTTTTTTTTTTTTTCGAAATATCTAGAACGTTCTGCAACATTGAACGCAATTCTCTCGAGTATTGTAAATTATTCACGAAGAATATGAAACATTTGAGAACATTCTCAATCATTTCCGAACATTCTGAATCAATCTCGAATGTCCTGAAAGGTTTTAGGTTATTGTCGAATATTTCAAACCATTATGGAACATTTTGAGTTGTTCTGGGTCAGTTTTGAAGCAATTTTTAAAATCTATAGTATTCTAAACGTTTTTGAAAAATATGGAACTGTCTAGATTATTCTAGGATATGCCAATTCATACTCGCAAAATCTAGAATATTTTTTTTTTTTTCGAAATATCTAGAACGTTCTGCAACATTGAACGCAATTCTCTCGAGTATTGTAAATTATTCACGAAGAATATGAAACATTTGAGAACATTCTCAATCATTTCCGAACATTCTAAATCAATCTCGAATGTTCTGAAAGGTTTTAGGTTATTCTCGAATACTTCAAACCATTCTGGAACATTTTGAGACGTTCTGTGTCAGTTTTGAAGCAATTTTTAAAATCTATAGTATTCTAAACGTTTTTGAAAAATATGGAACTGTCTAGATTATTCTAGGATATGCCAATTCATACTCGCAAAATCTAGAATATTTTTTTTTTTTTTCGAAATATCTAGAACGTTCTGCAACATTGAACGCAATTCTCTCGAGTTTTGTAAATTATTCACGAAAAATATGAAACATTTGAGAACATTCTCAATCATTTTCGAACATTCTAAATCAATCTCGAATGTCCTGAAAGGTTTTAGGTTATTGTCGAATATTTCAAACCATTATGGAACATTTTGAGACGTTCTGGGTCAGTTTTGAAGCAATTTTTAAAATCTATAGTATTCTAAACGTTTTTGAAAAATATGGAACGGTCTAGATTATTCTAGGATATGCCAATTCATACTCGCAAAATCTAGAATATTTTTTTTTTTTTTCGAAATATCTAGAACGTTCTGCAACATTGAACGCAATTCTCTCGAGTTTTGTAAATTATTCACGAAAAATATGAAACATTTGAGAACATTCTCAATCATTTTCGAACATTCTAAATCAATCTCGAATGTCCTGAAAGGTTTTAGGTTATTGTCGAATATTTCAAACCATTATGGAACATTTTGAGACGTTCTGGGTCAGTTTTGAAGCAATTTTTAAAATCTATAGTATTCTAAACGTTTTTGAAAAATATGGAACGGTCTAGATTATTCTAGGATATGCCAATTCATACTCGCAAAATCTAGAATATTTTTTTTTTTTTTCGAAATATCTAGAACGTTCTGCAACATTGAACGCAATTCTCTCGAGTTTTGTAAATTATTCACGAAAAATATGAAACATTTGAGAACATTCTCAATCATTTTCGAACATTCTAAATCAATCTCGAATGTCCTGAAAGGTTTTAGGTTATTGTCGAATATTTCAAACCATTATGGAACATTTTGAGACGTTCTGGGTCAGTTTTGAAGCAATTTTTAAAATCTATAGTATTCTAAACGTTTTTGAAAAATATGGAACTGTCTAGATTATTCTAGGATATGCCAATTCATACTCGCAAAATCTAGAATATTTTTTTTTTTTTTCGAAATATCTAGAACGTTCTGCAACATTGAACGCAATTCTCTCGAGTTTTGTAAATTATTCACGAAAAATATGAAACATTTGAGAACATTCTCAATCATTTTCGAACATTCTAAATCAATCTCGAATGTCCTGAAAGGTTTTAGGTTATTGTCGAATATTTCAAACCATTATGGAACATTTTGAGACGTTCTGGGTCAGTTTTGAAGCAATTTTTAAAATCTATAGTATTCTAAACGTTTTTGAAAAATATGGAACGGTCTAGATTATTCTAGGATATGCCAATTCATACTCGCAAAATCTAGAATATTTTTTTTTTTTTTCGAAATATCTAGAACGTTCTGCAACATTGAACGCAATTCTCTCGAGTTTTGTAAATTATTCACGAAAAATATGAAACATTTGAGAACATTCTCAATCATTTTCGAACATTCTAAATCAATCTCGAATGTCCTGAAAGGTTTTAGGTTATTGTCGAATATTTCAAACCATTATGGAACATTTTGAGACGTTCTGGGTCAGTTTTGAAGCAATTTTTAAAATCTATAGTATTCTAAACGTTTTTGAAAAATATGGAACTGTCTAGATTATTCTAGGATATGCCAATTCATACTCGCAAAATCTAGAATATTTTTTTTTTTTTTCGAAATATCTAGAACGTTCTGCAACATTGAACGCAATTCTCTCGAGTTTTGTAAATTATTCACGAAAAATATGAAACATTTGAGAACATTCTCAATCATTTTCGAACATTCTAAATCAATCTCGAATGTCCTGAAAGGTTTTAGGTTATTGTCGAATATTTCAAACCATTATGGAACATTTTGAGACGTTCTGGGTCAGTTTTGAAGCAATTTTTAAAATCTATAGTATTCTAAACGTTTTTGAAAAATATGGAACGGTCTAGATTATTCTAGGATATGCCAATTCATACTCGCAAAATCTAGAATATTTTTTTTTTTTTTCGAAATATCTAGAACGTTCTGCAACATTGAACGCAATTCTCTCGAGTATTGTAAATTATTCACGAAGAATATGAAACATTTGAGAACATTCTCAATCATTTTCGAAGATTCTAAATCAATCTCGAATGTCCTGAAAGGTTTTAGGTTATTCTCGAATACTTCAAACCATTCTGGAACATTTTGAGACGTTCTGTGTCAGTTTTGAAGCAATTTTTAAAATCTATAGTATTCTAAACGTTTTTGAAAAATATGGAACTGTCTAGATGATTCTAGGATATGCCAAATCGTACTCGCAAAATATAAAATTTTTTTTTTTTTCGAAATATCTAGAACGTTCTGCAACATTGAACGCAATTCTCTCGAGTATTGTAAATTATTCACGAAGAATATGGAACATTTGAGAACATTCTCAATCATTTCCGAACATTCTGAATCAATCCCGAATGTTCTGAAAGGTTCTAGGTTATTCTCGAATACTTCAAACCATTCTGGAACATTTTGAGACGTTCTGGGTCAGTTTTGAAGCAATTTTTAAAATCTATAGTATTCAAAACATTTTTGAAAAATATGGAACGGTCTAGATTATTCTAGGATATGCCAATTCATACTCGAAAATTTAGAATATTTTTTTTTTTTTCGAAATATCTAGAACGTTCTGCAACATTGAACGGAATTCTCTTGAATTTTTTTAATTATTCACGAAAAATATGGAACATTTGAGAACATTCTCAATCATTTCCGAACATTCTGAATCAATCTCGAATGTTCTGAAGGGATTTAGGTTATTCTCGAATATTTCAAACCATTCTGGAACATTTTGAGACCTTCTGGGTCAGTTTTGAAGCAATTTTTAAAATCTATAGTATTAAAAACGTTTTTGAAAAATATGGAACGGTCTAGATTATTCTAGGATATGCCAATTCATACTCGAAAATTTAGAATATTTTTTTTTTTCGAAATATCTAGAACGTTCTGCAACATTGAACGCAATTCTCTCGAGTATTGTAAATTATTCACGAAGAATATGAAACATTTGAGAACATTCTCAATCATTTTCGAACATTCTAAATCAATCTCGAATGTTCTGAAAGGTTTTAGGTTATTCTCGAATACTTCAAACCATTCTGGAACATTTTGAGACCTTCTGGGTCAATTTCGAAGCAATATTTAAAATCTATAGTATTCAAAACGTTTTTGAAAAATATGGAACTGTCTGGATGATTCTAGGATATGCCAAATCATACTCGCAAAATATAAAATATTTTTTTTTTTTTCGAAATATCTAGAACGTTCTGCAACATAGAACGCAATTCTCTCGGGTATTGTAAATTATTCACGAAGAATATGAAACATTTGAGAACATTCTCAATCATTTTCGAACATTCTGAATCAATCTCGAATGTTCTGAAGGGATTTAGGTTATTCTCGAATATTTCAAACCATTCTGGAACATTTTGAGACCTTCTGGGTCAGTTTTGAAGCAATTTTTAAAATCTATAGTATTAAAAACGTTTTTGAAAAATATGGAACGGTCTAGATTATTCTAGGATATGCCAATTCATACTCGAAAATTTAGAATATTTTTTTTTTTTTCGAAATATCTAGAACGTTCTGCAACATTGAACGGAATTCTCTTGAATTTTTTTAATTATTCACGAAAAATATGGAACATTTGAGAACATTCTCAATCATTTCCGAACATTCTGAATCAATCCCGAATGTTCTGAAAGGTTCTAGGTAATTCTCGAATATTTCAAACCATTCTGGAACATTTTGAGACCTTCTGGGTCAGTTTTGAAGCAATTTTTAAAATCTATAGTATTCAAAACGTTTTTGAAAAATATGGAACTGTCTAGATTATTCGAGGATATGCCAATTCATACTCGCAAAATCTAGAATATTTTTTTTTTTCGAAATATCTAGAACGTTCTGCAACATTGAACGGAATTCTCTTGAATTTTTTTAATTATTCACGAAAAATATGGAACATTTGAGAACATTCTCAATCATTTTCGAACATTCTGAATCAATCTCGAATGTTCTGAAGGGATTTAGGTTATTCTCGAATATTTCAAACCATTCTGGAACATTTTGAGACCTTCTGGGTCAGTTTTGAAGCAATTTTTAAAATCTATAGTATTCAAAACGTTTTTGAAAAATATGGAACTGTCTAGATTATTCGAGGATATGCCAATTCATACTCGCAAAATCTAGAATATTTTTTTTTTTCGAAATATCTAGAACGTTCTGCAACATTGAACGGAATTCTCTTGAATTTTTTTAATTATTCACGAAAAATATGGAACATTTGAGAACATTCTCAATCATTTTCGAACATTCTGAATCAATCTCGAATGTTCTGAAGGGATTTAGGTTATTCTCGAATATTTCAAACCATTCTGGAACATTTTGAGACCTTCTGGGTCAGTTTTGAAGCAATTTTTAAAATCTATAGTATTCAAAACGTTTTTGAAAAATATGGAACTGTCTAGATTATTCGAGGATATGCCAATTCATACTCGCAAAATTTAGAATATTTTTTTTTTCGAAATATCTAGAACGTTCTGCAACATTGAACGCAATTCTCTCGGGTATTGTAAATTATTCACGAAGAATATGGAACATTTGAGAACATTCTCAATCATTTCCGAACATTCTGAATCAATCTCGAATGTTCTGAAAGGTTTTAGGTTATTCTCGAATATTTCAAACCATTCTGGAACATTTTGAGACGTTCTGGGTCAATTTTGAAGCAATTTTTAAAATCTATAGTATTAAAAACGTTTTTGAAAAATATGGAACGGTCTAGATTATTCTAGGATATGCCAATTCATACTCGCAAAATTTAGAATATTTTTTTTTTCGAAATATCTAGAACGTTCTGCAACATTGAACGCAATTCTCTCGGGTATTGTAAATTATTCACGAAGAATATGGAACATTTGAGAACATTCTCAATCATTTCCGAACATTCTGAATCAATCTCGAATGTTCTGAAAGGTTTTAGGTTATTCTCGAATATTTCAAACCATTCTGGAACATTTTGAGACGTTCTGGGTCAGTTTTGAAGCAATTTTTAAAATCTATAGTATTAAAAACGTTTTTGAAAAATATGGAACGGTCTAGATTATTCTAGGATATGCCAATTCATACTCGCAAAATCTAGAATATTTTTTTTTTCGAAATATCTAGAACGTTCTGCAACATTGAACGCAATTCTCTCGAGTATTGTAAATTATTCACGAAGAATATGGAACATTTGAGAACATTCTCAATCATTTCCGAACATTCTAAATCAATCTCGAATGTTCTGAAAGGTTTTAGGTTATTCTCGAATATTTCAAACCATTCTGGAACATTTTGAGACCTTCTGGGTCAGTTTTGAAGCAATTTTTAAAATCTCTAGTATTCAAAACGTTTTTGAAAAATATGGAACTGTCTAGATTATTCGAGGATATGCCAATTCATACTCGCAAAATCTAGAATATTTTTTTTTTCGAAATATCTAGAACGTTCTGCAACATTGAACGCAATTCTCTCGGGTATTGTAATTTATTCACGAAGAATATGGAACATTTGAGAACATTCTCAATCATTTCCGAACATTCTGAATCAATCTCGAATGTTCTGAAAGGTTTTAGGTTATTCTCGAATACTTCAAACCATTCTGGAACATTTTGAGACGTTCTGGGTCAGTTTTGAAGCAATTTTTAAAATCTATAGTATTCAAAACGTTTTTGAAAAATATGGAACTGTCTAGATTATTCGAGGATATGCCAATTCATACTCGCAAAATCTAGAATATTTTTTTTTTTTCGAAATATCTAGAACGTTCTGCAACATTGAACGCAATTCTCTCGAGTATTGTAAATTATTCACGAAGAATATGGAACATTTGAGAACATTCTCAATCATTTCCGAACATTCTAAATCAATCTCGAATGTTCTGAAAGGTTTTAGGTTATTCTCGAATATTTCATTTCATTTTAGAACATTCTGAGACGTTCTAGATCAGTTTTGGAGCAATTGTTGAAACACTAGTGTTTTTCTGAAAAGGATTCCATCTTGATGCACTCAATTTCTGTTTTGGTATTAAATCCTACTTTGGGTAAACTGGATTGCTCAAAGAATGGAGTGCTGGTAATGCTAGCCAAAAGGAGGACATCAATATTGATTATAGATGTAGAGTAGGGGTTTATTAAGATAAATGTCGAATAATTGAAACTATGAGTTGTATGTTTTACACTTTTTTTATTAGGAACCCTAACAATTGTTTCGACTTATGCAGTCATCATCAGAGAGTTATGATACAACTAACTACAATTACCCCACCGCGGAATCGACCAACCTTATTAAAAGATAAATGTCTTTCGGCCTTAATAACGGTCTTGGTCTTGGAATCCTTCTCACAAGTTAGGGTTTTGAGGAGGTCACAGTAACAACAATGTTGGCTCTACTTTGACCCATGATCTGACCAATTGTCTACGATGATTCTAAGATCAAATAGAAAGTACCCAGGCTGATTTAGTTTATTATTCTTGCTACCAAATTCATTTAAACAGACGTGGAATGAAAGATTACCTATTAATTCATAATGTTAGGAAGAAATAATGACACAAAAAAATTAATGAACTTCTCTTTTATTGTATGCGATTCTCAGTTATAACATAATGGGCGTAAATAGAAAATGGTATTCAGTTTTCAGTATTCAGATATTACCATACAGCATGTTCTCCGGTTGGATAATGATGGTAATCCTCCTTGGCAAAATGATGGCTCGTTGGGGTCATTTGGAAAGACTTTTGGAAACCGCTTCCAACTGGGTATCCATAAATTTGAGGTTGGTATTGGTAATGGTGTTTGTAAAGTGGGAAAGACTTGTGAAGGTTGATTGAGAACCCGTAACCTTGACCATGTCCAAACCCTTTCTCATACCCAACACCTTGGTATGGATGGACAGCGTGGATCTCTTGGTACAGGATGTCCACTTGCTGTTTCAACTGGAAAATTTCGGTCTGGTAATGTGTGGGAATTACCTGGTCTTCTTGGACAAACTTTTGGATGTACATTTGGAGTTGTTGGACGTGGCTCAAGTATTTTTCAACGACATGCGTGTATTCTTGCCATTGTGGCTGTTCGTATACGTGTTGGTTTTCTTGAAGATGTTTCTGGATATGATGGAGGTATTCTTCAATGTGGTGGAGTAGCTGGAGTGCTTCGACAGGGGTTGAAACGTATTGATGGTCGAATTGTCCTTGGTAATCTACGCCTGTCCATGGGTACATGGTGCTTGGGTAATGTTGGTAGTGCTCAAGTCCATGTTCGTAACTCTTCGGATAGTACGAGTGGCTTTGACCACTCATATACGGGTAGGAGTAAGGGGCGATCTTCTCCAAAGGAATGGCGCAGGCACATGCCACAAATGAGAGGAGAAACACTGACTTCATCGTTTGTTTTGGTAGACGTTCACGAAGTAAATCTGAATTGTGCATTAACCTGAGCATTCTTCTGCTTTTATACTAAAAAACAGAAGGGCAATATATTCAATAATTAATTATCGATGACCCCTTGCACCTTATTTGTGAATAATGTGGTAAATATCTTAATTGAAGACAGTTGTTTCGAAATATGTTATTGTTTCCAAAGTAGGATTATTTTTTAAATTAGGTTATCTGCTGATTGAAACTGTGGATTTTTTTTGTTGAAAAAACATGGGAAATCTCGAAACTATACAGTAAATTCCTGGTTTGTTCCCTAATCTTCCTTCACCATTTTACTTCAAAGTAGGAGGATAAAATCTTTGGATTGATTACTCATTATTGATGACTCTATGGTCATGATGATGACCATGACAGGAGCAAAAAAATACTTAAACGAAAATTATTGTAACAATATTTATTTAATGGCACTTATACAAACTATATGTACAAATTTTAATTTGTTATGTATATTTTAAAAGAGTATTCACACAGTAATTAATTTCGTTCTGAGGTGTAATTACAATAATATCAAAAAGACGATAAATCTATAACACAGGCGCTCTTGCGCTTTCGACTATTAATAAACAATTTAATAAGGACTTACGTACTTTACATAGAAAATCAAACAAGACTTTTTTTATACATAAAATTAAATTATTCGAAGGTAGTCTTATAAATAATAATGTATAAAGTTATATTAAAATTTAATATAAAATTCGTAATAACTAACACAGTTAATAAGTTACTATTTAAAAGGTATTTGGTATATAGTTGCTGTTTTATTACAGTATCATTGTTATTGCATTTTTCCACGTTTCTTTTGTAATTAATATCCAAATTGCAGAAATCAATTTTTGAATACCTTCTAATCATTTCATTATTATTTTCCGGCTTCGTATTAGGTACTTCTAGTAATTATTATTATGGAAAAAGACACCAACGTTTCGTCTTTAGTGTGAGTCTTGCTCAGGGTAGATTTTTTTTATTAGTCAATTGCATGAAAGTACAGATGGCACTGTACTTTTAAGTAATTTATAAAAAATAAAACCAACCCTGAGGAAGGCTCACACAAAAGGCGAAACGTCGGTGTCGATTGTTCACAATAAAAAGACCTTTTACCCTACTCTGGTTTGAATTTTTCTCTATTGTCAGTAATTAAGGGAAAATTTGGATATTAGAATAATTAATAATTAAGTTAAAAATGACACTTGCATATTCAACGCTCGCGAGTAATATATAAATAAATAATTTCCAAAATCCTAGTAAAAACTGTGCTCATAAGAGACGTATCCATTTCGGTAGCCTTCGATTCTCATTATAGTAGGCAATAAAATGTTGTGACGTTGTATAGCAATACGCGATAACAACAATAAAAACTAATGTGCAGAACATAAAGTTGGCTACACGTCCGTACCTGAGTGGGAATGAGACAAACCTAGGCGAGGCAACACGGCTACAATTGGACATGCGTTGCCTCGCCTCAGTTTGTCACATTCGTGTTCTCATACAAATGTGTACGATACACTGTTTCACGTAATGATTGAAAACCGAATACAGACGGATAGCGTTCGTAAAGCGTTCGACCTCATAAGCCACGCCTCGGTACTAAGCGTATAATTGTACATGCGCCTCATCCTCAGCATTTCCATTCCTTAGGCAATGCCTCGCCTCGGCCTGCCACATTCGTGTCTCGTGCAGATGTGTAGCCACGTTTACGAACGCAAGATCACTTTGTTCTCAAATTATTTGTTTTTTATCGTCCAATTCTTTTCAGATAAATAAATAAATAACAAAAAAATGTTATTAATTATATTAATATAGGTAACTGTTACTCGCGATGGTTGAAATAAGTTTTATGTACTAATATTGGCCGAGGGGAATATTTCACTCGAGTTTTAGTGAATCGTCTCGCTCTTCCAGTAGTCCCAGAATTTTATACAATTTTTATTTTTCGATCACAAATTTTAATTTTTGTTTTGTGGAATGTAAGAAGGTTATTAAGTATTATATAAAGAAGATTTTGTTTGAGCAATAGTTAAAATTTAACACAACTTATTAGGTATAATATTGTTAATAAAATATAAAATTACATAGAATACAAAAAAATAATACAAACTACAAACTCGTGATTAAAAACCAGTCTCCAATATCGTATCGATGTTATGAAATTATATTATATACACCAGGCACACTTGAATAAGACTTTCTATATTGGCTAGTTATGTATATATAAACGTAGTGTTTAATTTTTAAAAATCACATTAAATGGTCTCGTTTGAAAAGATTAAATTTTTGTTTGCGTGTATATTTTTGTGTATACCTACTTATTAGCATAAAAAGTTAAACATAACTTCCGATTTATAGATGGCGCTTTAACACGTACATACGCACGTATATTCACAATAAAAAAATATACGGGAGCAGCCAGGATCTTCCTCATCCAAAATTCGTTGCATCTTATTTTCTTTCCTGAAAAACAAAAAATTGTACATTGAAGTTAATTTCTTTCACAGATATTTGGTTAACGAATAAATATACAGTGTTTTGCTTCAGAAATTAACTGGCGGTGCAGAGGTTAAACAAATGAGCAGTTGGAGACAAATTATTTTATAATATTTTGTCAATTAAATTATATTCTTATTTAACCGAGAATCACTTGTTGGTTTTGACCTTTGACATTACATCAAATAATCAAAAATCTGTACTTGGTATCAACATGACAGACCTTACATTAGTTTTTTATCGCGTGTTTTTCGAAAAAAAATCGTCAGAAAATTTTGTAAATAAACAAACCTACATAACTAATGTACCTACTTAAAAAAAAAATGAATAGATTGGGCTCTATTAGAAGGTCCTCAATTTTAAATTGATTTTTTAAAGTATGATAATATTACGTATTAATTTTCTAAAATAAATTAATTTTTTAAGTGAGTTTTTACTTTTTTATTTATCTCCTTAATTCAGATAATTAAAATGAAGCAATAGCTGTCGTTGAGTACTTAATTATGTTCTAAATGATAGCAAAGTGCATCTCTTGTCTGCTTTGTTTTTATAAACAGTGCATTTATTAATAATTATCTACCACTTTAACAGAAATCATAATTTTTTTTATCATTTTAATAACCTTTTGAGTACCTGATTATGGTTGATATACAAAAATAATTTATTGGGTAAACAACTACAAGTTGTATAAAAATTTATAAGTAATGCTCTCTTCATAAAAAAATATGTCCTGGAAATATTGCGGAATATTTCCTAACCCTTTTAAACATTCTAGATCATTATTGAACATTCTTGACGATTTTCGGGAAGTACAAAATTTTCTGGAACATTTTCCAACATTTCAAATAATGCTCGAAAAATTTGGAACATTTTAGAACATTCCCGAACATTCCAAATCATTCTGGAATGATTTGATACATATTCGAACATTATTTATGATCGACCATTCTGACTCGTTCTCGAGAACATTCATAAAGATTTTTGAAAAATAAGAAATGTTGCAGAACATTCTATAGATCATCCTCGAACATTCTAAATCATTCTCGCAAACCCTGACACTTTCTGGAGCATTACCCTTCTTGAACGTTCCAAATGATTTTCAAAAACTCTGACACATTCTAGCACATTCCAAATCGTTTTCTAAAAGTCTAGAAGGTTCGAAAACATTCTAGACCATTTTTGAACATTCATAAAGATTTTTGAAAAATAAGAAATGTTGCAGAACATTCTATAGATCATCCTCGAACATTCTAAATCATTCTCGCAAACCCTGACACTTTCTGGAGCATTACCCTTCTCGAACGTTCCAAATGATTTTCAAAAACTCTGACACATTCTAGGACATTCCAAATCGTTTTCTAAAACCTAGAGGATTCGAAAACATTGTAAACCATTTTCGAACATTCGTAAAGATTCTCGAAAAATAAGAAATATTGTGGCAAACTCATTCGTGAAAATTCTAGATAATTCTGATATGCTTTGGAATATTCTCTAATATTCTAGTTCAATCTAGAAATTTCTAGAAAATTCTAACACGTCACCGCTTCTATAACTGCATAAGTAAATAAAATGAACGTTTAATTTATCAAATTGAAGAAATCCAAGTTCGTTCACGTGCTTTTTCAATATTCCCAATAATTTTCTGAATTGTTTGTGAAACGTCAAAAAGATCCATAACTTCGAACCTTTTTTCTATTTTGAATATCGGTTTATTTTTAGACCGTTTCGTAAATATTTACAACACGCTTTTTACGATGATACTTATTTGAATATATTTCAATTTTGTAAGAACGTAAAACGATATGTAAATTTTCCAAACGGGACCCACCGAGTGTCTGTATCAGAAAACGTATAAGTACACAGTAAGGCCATTAGAAACATGTTTTTGTATGGTCACTTTGGTTTAGTATCACAATAAATTAATTTTTAATGCTTTAACGAAGATGCCACGAATTCTTTCATAAATAAATAATTTAGGTAGTAGAAACCTTGAAATCGCTTCGAGAGGCCCCTTTCTACGTTCATATTATATCGAGGAGAATATTTTTTTTAGAAATTAGAAAACAGATCAGAGAAGAAGAATTCACTTTCGAACTAAATTGCAATTTCAGTCGACAATTTATTAGTAAACATGAAAGTGCAGCGCCCCATACGCGCCCTTAAAAGTCAACCGCTTTGTTATTGTGACGTTTGAAGGCTTGTCCTTATAAGATTACGTAAACGCCACTCATTAATCATTTCTCTTCTGTTTACTAAAATTTCTATTAATTCGTAGGTGCATTTATAATACATGTATTTTTTTATGTTGGTAGTACTTTGACCTGTACGCACGTAGGTAGATATGGGTACGTATTTCTACGTATTAATATGCCGTAAGTTAATATGTGAAAGTTGGACAACAGCAGACTGTACGAAAACCGTTCTGTGTATGCTATTACGTTAATAAAACGTGACGGAATTGCAAGATCCGATTCTTAGTAAGGCACACAAATGTACAATTGCACATTATAACGTATACATACATGCGTGTGTGTAGGATATCCGGTCAGTTGCAGAAACAAAATTGCATATTTTAATATTTAACAAGTTTGCAATTTATAATCAGTCGAACACGTGAAATTTATTAATAACGTTATTAAGCACATTTAATGTCTTAAAAAATCGGGACACCTTATATGTTTAGAGTAATAATAGAACGTGGAACGCGCAACGTAACGTTTAGCGAGGTTAGGAAAAACATAAGGCAGAGCGCCCACCTCAGCAACGTGGTATGTGACGTGGCAGATGCGTGAATTCGGCATGAGTGCCGTGTTGCGTTTATCACTCTGTCAAAAACATGGCGTACAGCCACTAACCCCACTTTTACCTCCTCCTGTTCTCACACATTTCATTCTATAAACTTGTCTGATTTGTATTTAAAAGTACTACCAAAAAAGGCCCCAGTCAGTCACAACAGTGGAATCTTGTTTCATTACTATTTTAAACTTACCATAGATTTTCACTTCTCTGCCTTATCTACGGTGGTGTCTAATTCCATTTTGCTGATGGGGTCCTAGTACAACCGGTGGTAAGGGTCCTCTGGCTTCATATATGGCTCGTGGAACTTCCGATCTTTCCAGGTCATCTCCTGACAAATCCAAATCCTGGACCATTTGAAGAATTTCTCTTTCTTTCTTTAAATCTTCGCCTCGTTCGTCTGCCTGTGATAAAAAGAAATCAATGGTGTCGTTAATAAATCCAAAATTCCCTTTTTTTAGACGAAGCCACAAAATGTACTTACATCATGGGGCGCTCCATTGGGTATAGGGGTAGCAAACTTCAGATTTGCCAACGATCCATAGCTTCTCGACCTATGTTCCTGTCTAATCGAATATGAAAAGGCCCTTTCATTCAAATGCCCTTTTCTCCTATAAATCCCCGTATCGAAAGGGCTTTCTTCGGGGTCTTGTAAAGGTGGATCCTGATCCAAACCGTTCATACTTTGAGCCAACTTTTTGCTGTTGAGCAACTTGTCCTTATTCTTTTTGCTCTTTCCCTTACTCTCTATGGTAGCGAAATGGGGTGGTGGCATTACGTATTCGGGGCCTGGATGAGGAGGGTAATTTGGTGGAATTGCTCCATAAGTGGAAGCTGCTCTCCCGTAGATGGGCTCTTCTAGCATTTGCTTGTTCTTTTTTCGATTCTTTGTTACAGTGGCGGGAAGGACTAGTGGAGCCATTGGAACTAATGGAGGTGCTACTGGACGACCTGGTATTAAAACTTTCCCTCTTGGTCTGAAAATTAAAACAAAAAAAAAGAAGCCAAAATGAACCAACGAACTAAAGGGCAATAGAAAGTTACCTGTGGGAAAACGTATTGCCGTAGTGTTTGAAAAATTTGGGGTTCGGTAACGTCTGCTGGGGATGCGGCATTATGTAAAGGGGCTGGTGAGGTGGCATTGGTCGATGCGCCTGTTTCATATGTTTGGGCATGGTACCGGCTAAACTACTACCTCCACCTCCTGCTCTACCGTTCATCATGGGTGCATACATCAGGTCTTCTGTTGACTGATACTTTTTCATGTTTTTGCCATTACTTTTGTTCTTCGACATCTTCTCTTTAATTGGAGGAGGTGGTGGGACCGGAACTGGGGCAGTTATTTGTCGAGGGCGTGGCGTTCTACCTACCGTTGATGATGAATAAGCTTCGTATATACCACCACCCCCTCCTCCGTCCAGATTATCTTGTGAACCTGCCCAAACCTACCAAAGGAATACTTTGATTAACACTTGATAAAATATGAGTTAACGCAGGGAGGAAGGTATACACGAATTCTTTAAATATTCGGCAACAAAAGATCGTTCCTCACCTTGTGGTTCTCATCCCCATTGTAGATACTAATATCGTCTTTTCCAACGGCATCAATGGTCATTGTAGATCCACTCACACTCCTCGCTGGAGTAGACGATGTTGCAACCCTCCACTCTTCTAACCGGGAAGTAGGTTCTCCTACATTCGACGACGATCCCAAGGTCCCATAAATTGACGATCCACTTTGGGGACTGGTGACCACCAGTTGTTCGCCTTGTTTAGCATATGAAGAATCCGCGTAAGCGTGAAAACAGCACCTGACCAACGCATTCGCTGCTGCTTCTCGACGACATATGAATGCGTGACATTCTAAAACTTTAATACCTTGAGTGCGTCGAAGGATTGCTGCGAATAGGGGCGGATGGACAGAGGATGGCGCTCGAGCAAATGGCGAATCTAAGGGTAGAAAACGCGGACTAGCTGTGGACGATGGTAGGGGGCTGCTGCTGTTCTTTTCTGGTACCAATACGTATCTAAAATAAAAGAGGATTCGTGACTTTTGTGAGCTACTCTTGTCAGAGAATGAATCAACATGAAATTTAGTCGACCTAATTTGCACTAAAATGGGGTGTAAAATATATAATCCTATCAACCACGAATATAAACATATACAAAAAGCATAAACTAAAAGAAAGAAGACAGCGAAAGGAAGTAGTGATTTCTCATACTGCACTACAGTGAACTTAAGCGTGGGTTTTAGAATTTATAGTCAATTAAATCGTTCGTTGCGCTCATGTGGGCCATAACCTAGACCTTCCTGAAAATCTTTAACCTTGGAGCCACCGTTAATAAACAGCTTTCCTATTTTCATGGTTTAAGAAAGGTTAGGAATCTTGTGGTAGCACTTCTCACGTTTCTTCAGTTGAGGTCATTCTCAGTAAAGTCAACGTTACGCAATTTCTCTAAAATGGTGCCCATATTGTGTGAGTCAATTTTGCTCTACCAAGTCTGTTTTAAAAAAATATATTCAGTGTCCCAGTTTGTCTGGAATTATCGTGGTACTAACTAAACAAGAACCTGTTTCTATAATTGCAAACGTCGTTATGAAATGAAAGGAAATGAAAAAAACGAAGAGATACGATTGTATTTGTGTGTAATCGTCGGGGCGCAAAATGCAACTTTATGACATGCACGTAACGTTAGTAGGTTATCGCCAGGATGTCCATTATTATCATCAGCATCTTTGTGTTATACGTCACACACTGTATTAGCTGACATGCAAAAATTTGCGTAGTTACTACAAAGACGCTCTTTGTTTCTAATTCGCTGATGCAAGAAATATGGGTCTACTGGATGAAGATTTCCTTCGATTCACAATCATGTGAAAAGGTGAAATTAAAAGAGAAACTATTTTGGATGTTTTTGGAGTTTGGTCTCCTTAGTGGATACGTTCTTAGCTCAATGTAGCTATCGACACTTCAGGCAATCTGCAAATTGTTGACCAGAAAGTTGGTTCAATTATTTGGAAGTAGTTAGAACAAGCCACTAAGTGTTTCAGTTTGAGCAAAAATGTGGAGAAGTTTAAGCTACATGTGGCGGCACCCAGCTACTACTAACAATGACTGGTGGTCATCTCTAGCCACATGCAACTGTGAATAGCAGTCGTCTCTAGCAAATTGCAACTGTGGTTAGTGGTGGCGCCTGTTACTAATGGTTACGTCTAGCAATTTGTAATTGTGACTAGTGGCCGCTCGTAGCCTCTTGCAACTCTGACTAATGCCCAGGTCTAGCCACATGCAACTGTGACCAATTACCGCCGCTCGCCATTTCCAACTGTGATTAGTAGTCGTCTCCAGCAAATTGCAACTGTGGTTAGTGGTCGCACCCGTTACTAGTGGCTACGTCTAGTAGTTTGCAATTATGACTAGCGGCCGCGCCTAGTCACTTGCAACTGTGACTAATACCCACGTCTAGCCACTTCAACTTGAGACTGTGACTGGTGGCAGTGATTGATACCTCGACTGAGCCACTGGTGACAGACACTAGACAAGTTTGGTCACTGCTGCTTAGAGGAAATCATATACTCTTTACTCTGTAAGTACAGATATAGAAGTAAATGTAGGATGGTCATTAAATATTCTATGGCTTTACATATATGCAAATAATTGGATACGTAACTGCAGTGCTTGTTAGACAGTAAAACAAAATAATCTATTTCTAATCACATCATACGGATGGTTGCTGATGTCTTCCTGAAACGGACAATTTGTTATGCACTATTCGCGACAGGTAGCAGTTGTAAGAATTTCAAACGAAACTAGAATATCGAATCCATCATTTGTCGTATTTCACTTAAGTAGCAACACATAATGATATGCTATTTTGCATACGGAAATCATGGGAAGCAATAGACGAAGAGGTGTACGTTTAGCATGCTGAATGTTGAGTTTATGGTTGAAGAAGATTAATGAAGTTAAAATAATAGTGAATTGGAATCACAGTAAGAAAAATCCATATTGATAAATAATATCCGTAATTGGATGCAGAAAAGGGGCAGAATTATTTTGAGAAGGGGAATCCTTCCAAAATCCTTGTTCCGCCCCTGATTGAAAGGCTATGCATCTGCGCGACAACGTGGACGAGGTAACCCGAGACAAAGAGAGCTAGAAATTGAGCTACCCTTAAATTGAACTCAGAATTAGTCTGCATTTACCGTTTTCTAGTACATCCCTACATCTCTATCACTCTGAATGGCGCCATGCTCGAATCAGTGCGGACGTAAATATTCTTCTGGATCCATAACCTCTACACTCTTGAAATTCTTCGGAATTCTTTTAAACGTATCGTTTTCAGATAATAGATAATTATAAATTTATTAAAAGCCATGTTTTCAGAAAATATTAAGTATTAGTTCCTAAAACAATTGGTTGATTTTGAAATTCCTTGCGGCGCGACAATCGATTTCTGTCTTCATGTTGTCGATTTTATTTGTAATGCTTTCTGAATATAAATATTTAATTTTTATGTAGGTATCTAGGGTTTGTTTTGGGCTACGTTTAGTGCGTCAGTAACGAATGGCAATTTTCTGAGGACTTGTAGAATTTATTAGAATATTCCTAAATATTATTGGATTAAAACAAAAAACACTTAAAATTTCAAAACATTTATTACAACTTAACAAGTTCATGTAAACTTCTGATGAAGCTAAAGTTTAGCGAAACAATTGTTAAGTTGTAATAAATGTTTTGAAATTTTAAGTGTTTTTTGTTTTATTCATAATGAATTACAAACAAGTAACTGTAGACTCCATTATATCTATTATTGGATTGTTTGAGAATGATCTAAAGTGATCAGAAATTTTTCGAAGGTTCCAAGTCAGCTTCCACCATGTATGAGAACATTCGAAAATAGTCTAGGATATTTCACAATGATCCAGATTTTTCTAGAGCGGTTTACAAGGTTCCAGAATATTCCAAATGTTATTAAAATGATGTAGAATGTTGGAGAATGGTCTAGAATATTCTAGACTTTGTGGAGATGACTTTAAGTATTCGAAAATAACCTTAAATATTCCAAAGAAAAATGAGGAAATATTTGTTATTTTTTTAAGGCAAAAGTTGTTAAAAAGGCATTAAAATGTTGTTACATTTATATTTAACTCCTTTAATATTTTGTACTTACATGGAGCTACTTGTAAGCAGTATGTAATTCTACACTAATAAGGTCATTGACCTCAAAGAGGTGAAGTTTAAATGTATGTTCTTATTAAATTAATCGATCGTCATTAGGTTCACATGTATATTAAATTTACGACATTAATGCCATAAACGGATGTGGATATTATTTACCATTTAAATTGTTAGCATATTAAAAAGAAACGACTTATGGAACTGGCTAGCTGCCATTTCAACACATGTATCTAATGGATTATTATAACAGGACTTGCCTACTATTACACATACAATAATATTTCAACATGATTGTAATTTTCTCCAATGATGTTTGATGACACCAAAGAACCAAAGTAGTGACGCATGTTGCATGCAACAACAAATGTCTAGACGGGTAAACAACTATGTACGTACGTTTGCCAGTTTCCCACGCCTTTTTTCTCATGTAAAACGTCGTGTGGTAAATGTATCTATTGATACCAACAACTTTTAGGTTGATAAGTGTTTTGAAAAAGAAATAAATAACTCAAACAGATCACCACAAGTGCTTTTGGTCAGTAGTAGGACGTCGCCATTGATCTTCTACGTCTTCATGTCAGACAGACCGTAAGGCAGAGCGCCCACCGAAATAGCGTGGCATATGACCTGACTCATGTTATAACAAATTGTACGTCCACACTCATGTGACAAAGTGAACCAACTTTCATAGAAGTGACATGACTGCTAGTGAGTCAAAAGACATTCGAAAAATTGATGCGAGCCCAAATCACCTGAAGTATTCTTATTATAACTGGATACATGTCATGTCTTGGTCAGATGTCAGATGTATGTCATGTCTCCGTCAGTTGCATGCCATGTCCTCACCAGACTAGGGGATGCTGAATATTCATGTTACACGAATCCGTGCCTCTACCACGTCATATACCACGCCACTTTAGTGGGCGCTGTGCCTAAGGTTTTAATAAATACATTAGTTGAACAAAAACTTCCTCATTATGTGGGTTAAACCTGTCTGATCGAGATGGAGGCCATTTTTTTTTTTTTCAAGACAGTTACGTGGCATGTGTGACGTAAAGTTTTAATAAAGTTTCAATATAATTCAGTCTGTGGACTTTTCTGGCCACGTTCTATCATTATAATGAAAACTCTATGAAATCAGCAAATGGTACAATCAGAAAGAATTAATTTATTTCAGTCCTTGTTACCAAATGGTGATTTCTGATTTATGACTTCATGAAAAAATAATCGATATCGACCATATGTTTGGCTAAACGTAAGGTATGTGTGTAATTGCCAAATGACCAGTACACATTTGAAAACTTGTTAAAAAATTTAATATGTAGGTACTCACATGTTTATCATTAGAAACGACACTTTCTTAAATGACCTCTAAAGAGGAGGCAAATGTAAAGTTGACTTTAAAAAAATATTTTTTTTTTTGTAATTTGTCCTCGTTTTTTTAATAATTTTCTGATGCTTGCTTAGAGATTTAGTTAAAACGTTAGGTTTGAGTTGGTAATTCTTCGTTCGAACGTGTTCCCTCCTTTTCAGAGCGAACGGGATGAACATTTGTAAAAGGGATAGGGTTAGAATGATTCAAAGATAGAAGGAGTATGCATGTGGTTTTTAATTAATCATTAGGGTTATGTACATAGGTTTAGGGGGTGAAGATTGTAGTGTGACAAAGTCTACTGAATACCAACAAAATAAAAAAAAAAATTAAGTACTAGGAATACCTATCTACTAATAACTGTAATTGAAGATAAGTTAACATAAGCGATAATAATTTCTAATTAAGTATAAAAATTGAGGTCTACGTTAATTTAAATATTTTAACCTGCTTTCATGTCACACACACAGACATACATATACTGAATAGTAGGTACACACGCTTGTATGTACCTTGGTTAGTACCTGTCGTACTTTGTGGAAAGCGTGCTGTGCAAACGTCATCAAAAACTTAAATATTTTTGCCTTAAGCAGTTCTTTTCAAAGGCCACTTGCGAAATACTCGTGGGGCTCAATACTATTGTATGTATGAATGTGACTACCTGTACATTACCTACATAAGAAGTACAGTAGTGTAACAGTGATCTGATAAAAAAGGACAGCTACTCGTAATGAAATCAATCAGCAGGTGTATATGAGTATGACCAACAACAAATGACGTAAAAAAAGCAAAAATAATGAGTAGTAACTACATTAGAGGATTAAATTAAAAATTCGAAACTCACTTCCTCAGTTGAAGTTTCCCATAACTTTAATGGTTTAATAGAAACTGAAGGAAACCAAGAAATGATTACCACGACTTCTATTTTTGCCTGGTAAATGTCAAAGATATATAGGTCAAAACAATAAATACAAATGAACTTATGGAATAGAACATTATTTTGTTGTGTGCTGTCAAAACCTCCACATATGTGCATTGTCTTCACAACCATTTAGATTAGTGAGTGTAAGAAAAATAGAGAAAGAGATTCCTCCAGAACATTAAAACTATGCAAATTCGAGATCATGGAAGGTGCAAGGTACCAACAGACAAAATATTAAATTGTGATGAGCTTTTGAGGTTAAGTCAACCAGCTGTGCTAAAATAGTCGTAACAGAAATGCATTTAACTTGAGTAGCTAGTGTTAAAAGCCATCAATCAGTGACGTTTTAGTATTTTACAAATTTAAGATATGTTTTGGAAATGGACGCGTTTGTATGTTTAGTTAAAATTTCTTGAAATCCTTTAAAATAGTGTGTGTGTTTTGTAAAAAGATTTCTAAAATCGTACGTTGTCGACTCAGTAAATACCTACAGTCTGTAGATATTTCCAGGTGGTCCATTTATGTAGGTACCTAAAGGCAACCTACAGCCACGTCTAAAGCGGCGAGTTAAGCACAATAACCTCTTATTTGTGAAACAGCTGAGAATTCCAATGCGGATTTGTATTTTGTGAAAGTTGCGAGATATTACGCCTTGCCGCGACCGCTGATCATCGACGCGTCTGCAGCCTCAGCTCGCAATCAGGTGGACTTGCTCAATGGTCGTTGCGTAGAAGAAACGCAATAATAGCGGGTCATCGCTTATTAAAACACCTGACTTTTTAAAAGGTACCGAATACCTGGACAATCATACGAAATAAAGTGAAAATATTGATAAAACTCAAGAATGAGGTTAGGTACCTGTGTCTTCCATTTCAAGAAGTCGAAATATATAGGAATTTGTAAAAATAATGGCATAGGAATAATAGAAACGTGCTATTTAATTCTGATTTCTAATTAATACAAAAATTAGAATTTAGTACAAGATCCAAACTGATAGAGCCCAAAAAGATAATGAAATGACAGATGACGTTGCTTAAAGCGGTCGCCATCAAACGCCCACAACCCATCATTGGCTTTTGCTGAAGTCAAACTCCGAGAAAACCGCGAAAGCCAACTGGGATGCACTCACACTCACTACTATGTCAAGAAAATGTGAAACTCTAGTGGGTATCTATCCTCACTGGTCACAAAAAACTACAGCATCCCAATAATATACCAGGACCAACAGCGAGCTCCTTCTATTGTTTTTTGTAAAGAAGAAATGGAAAGGGGGTGAACTGCTCATATTCTCTACCACTACCTCAGTTGCTTACTAATCAGGAACATAATCTTTGGTCGTCCATATCATGGAACAATATGGATGAGGTCACTCCTTCTAGGAAACTCCTTCGAGGCATAAGACAACGTTGACAGGGGGATGCTGTGCGATTACTCATGCGTCTGGGATCTGAGCACACTCAAAACTCCCCTGTCACTGCCAGCTTCCACCCAACATCCCTAACTTCACTTAAAATATGTACAATGCCTATACTTACCACTATATGACTGGCACTATTACTCAAAAGTTTTAAATATTACCTAACCTTGTCTAGGAAGCTTCGTTTGAAATTTCTAATAAATTTCAAATCCTATCTGGAATGACAGTGAATTCTATTTCACAAACAACTTAATTGCTGCAGGTACAGCACAGCTGCTGAAAATTTCCATTCTATGACCTGAAAATACAATGACGACGTACGAGGTCACGAGGTAGTGTCGAAACAATTTATTAAAGTGCGTGCACCTTTCATTGATTCCGTTGATTTTTCATTGTCAATTGTTCTCTACGACGACGGCATGCACAAACAGGAGCAAATTTTGATAGGAACTTGACGATAAGAAGAAATAACAGAAGTATAGTAACGTAGAAGGTGCCATAACATAACCTAACTAAATGAAACTCAACTGACTGCAGTCTCATACTGGTCACCATTTGTGATTATTCTTGATTTTACTTTACAATTGCACCAACAACCGAAGGCCATAGAGTAACGTTCTGAAACCCTAACAAGAATCCTGAATGTTTCTTTCTCACTGCGCTGCATCCTAACCTTAAAATTGCAACTACTACTTCTTTAGTAGTCTGGATCTGTTGTTTCTAAAACCGTTAGTCAGCCGATTATTGGTTCATTGTAGTGACGGACATTCTGCCCATTCTTCTCCAGAAAGGAAGTTCACCTTTAATGTCCAAATTATGGGTTAGCACAATGATAATGATAAATACCCTGTACACTAATGGGACTATAATGCCACGCAACGCAAACCTTCGTTTTATTTACTGCCTTGTTTTTACGAGAATTCCATTAATAATTTACATTCACTTGACTGCTTCTTAAACCAAAACCACAGAAGCTCGTGCAGTAATTAATTCGTACTTAATACGTATTGACAATTGCTAATAAAAGCCGGTGCGTCTACATTATGTTCAGATATATGATACATATACAATCACGTTGTTACCAGCGTGCACGTGCAGGTGCACATTGTTCATCAAATTATTATTAGTTCAACAATGACAAGGGAACTGTTTGTTGCATTCTTTTCATACCATTCTGGTTTTTATATGTAAATTTTTATAATTAATTAAGTAAATATGTCAGTAGCGTTTGTAATACATAAAATATGATACTACTATCTGAACTCCAAATTCCTTGGAATGATTTCTAACCACAATTTGTTGTTTTGGCATCAGTTAATATCTGACATTATACAGAGTTAATCTAAATGATTGATGAATGTGATACATGAACTCATAGACAACAAGTTTCTAGCACAATCCACAAACGTTCAATGTGGAGGTCCCTAGATCTCCTGGCACAAATTCAAACGGTAATCCAGTTCCTGACACGTTACTGGCATTTGGAGTTCTTCCTTTGCGGGTACTGAAACTTTATTTTTTGGGGTCGGAATGGGATTCCACCTCAGTGGAACACCTCTGCCTGAGTCTTCCTATCGAAAACATTGCCACACCATTGGAGAAGAAACACTGATCTGTTCTTGTAGATCCCAAGTCATTAGATTTCACGCCATAACATTTCTTCTTGTGAGGTTATGGTAAGGACGAAATTGGGCTCCCATTTAGATATTGTCTGTACCAGAAACTTGGCAAATGACAAATCTAAAATGTCTAATTTATAGTGCCTTGATAGCGATCAACATTATAACGTTGAAAGTCCGGAAGTGTATGGAATGACACTCAGAACAGAAGGAGGATCGTTGCGTTTTTCCATCGCAGCGCAATCTCCGCATTCCTGGCAAGATAGTTATTTATTCGCTAGGAACGATAATTCTTAAATAATTATTAAGTCCAAAGGAAAGGAAATACATTCAACTGAGCGAATGCGCCGTTGCGCAATGTCGAGTTCGTTTTTGCGCTCACTAGACGTTACTCAAGCAATTAAATGCGATTGCGGATGAAGAATGAAAAACGACCAAAACGACTCGCAACTTGCTAGGATCTTACTACACGTAGAAGTTTATCTGAAGCATTCCATAATTATATTTTGTTACAGTTCATTGCGGTTACAAATATATACAGCAGATGGATATTTCATAATGACATATCTCCGTAATCGGTCGGTAAAACGTCTTTAACATAACCAACAAAAATAATCTTCCATCTATTTGGTAAAAATTCGAAATCTAATTTGTAATAGACTATAATAGTTCTTCTCTTGGTGTGTATCTTATTTGACAAAGTATGAAGTAGATTTATTTTTCATTATTTAAATGGAGATGAGCTCAAGAATCTTTTTTCATTCATAATAAAAGTGGCGTTACAAAGCTTAGGGAAGGTACGGTATTAGGTTATATTTTTGGATGGAAGAGCCACCTCCTAGTTACTAATGAGAAAACAGTCAGTCTCTTTTGACAGATATGAAATCCCATTGTCAAAGACTGAGCTCTTAACCCAGCCATCACAAGATGGGTCTTTGAGGTGGTGCTAAAGACCAGGCTGACGTATTCACAGTTGGCCTTGGGGAACAGAATAACCCTCTTCTTTTCTCATAAGTCTCTGGATGCAACATCTCCAGAACTACTAGATCAGCTCATACTACAGTTCTAGGAATGCTCTTTGGACTAAAACCTTTTAACATGACTTTGATAAACATGGAAGGCCATTGGCAACGATTTTAACAAACATGAAAGATCAACGACCATAGTCTTAAACTAGTTATCGTGAGATGAATCTTTGAGATGATACTGAAGCCCAGAGTAACGTACTCAGCGTCGGTCTGGGGGAAGAGCTACACCCTCCACTTCCCGTAAGGCTTTGAAAGAGCATGATTTTAAGCTACATCTCCTATTGCATCTCTTGGGATGCTCTTTGGTACAAAAACCTTTAAGGTAATGCCCTTGGGTCCTTTATAGGACTTTGAGAAGAAGTTAGGCGACGTTGCGCTCCCCTGAGATGCCCATTGATCACACCAAAAAGCCCTTCCTCTCTTTGCTAAGGTATAGAAAGTCATTTTGCAAACTAAGCTAGGGTGATCTTCCAAAAAAACTTCTGTTCATCCAGATGCAGTTTCTTAGAATATTAATAGTAGACCAAAATCCAACGACCAGTACTGAGTTGTCATATTAAAAGTGAAAAAGTTCGAGTGAGCCATTTCCTTATGTCACAACGTACAGATTAAAGAGGGGACGCATTGAGATATTCCAAATCTCACATCAAACCTAACCTCAAATGCAATAGTTTCCGCATAGTATTCAGATATTGAAACCAGTACTTAGTAATCGGTTTTTTTTTTAGCATGTAAAGTATGACTGTATAAGAAATTTTATTGTTTACTTCAAGTTATGCATTTATTATTTATTTTACAAGGACGGTTTGCGAATGCTGGTTTTAAAGTTAAATAGTTGGCATAGCAATACCGTTCGTGGTCGTCACTGTAGTTGTCGTCGGTGTTCCCTTTCTAATCGTTAAAAATGTTAATTCACGACTTCTTTGAATTTCAGAGGTAACGGTAATGTTATGCCGCGCCTCGTAGTCAAAATTGAACGTTAAAATCGACACAGTACGGCAACTACAATAGGCACAATACCACTTCAACCACAATAAAAAATAATTTTGCATATCTACGCCCATAGATAAACGTATGTATGTAAAGTATGTCGCTTAGGTTAAAGATTTCGAGTGTCTTCTGCTGAAAGATGAGCAAATGAATCTAAAAAAATGTCTTATTGTGTATCTCACGAATGGGCACGAATCTAAAAGTATATACCTAACCTAACTTAACCATACTTAAAGACATACCTCACAGCAGCACAATAATGGAGACTTTCAATGGGAAAAAATCTGGTGATCTTTTTATGATTTTCATCGACATTTTCTAAAAGAATCCCATTTGACCAAACACTCAACCAGGAGTCGATTCCTTTGGCACCAGCCGCTCCATCTTCAGGATACAGTTCTCTCAACGGTTGCTGAATACCCTGCAGTCCATCTTTCGATTGTTGCGGAACGGCACTTCCCAAATAAAGTACACGACACCTACAAATTGGCGTTGATTCTGAGTCTTTGTTGTTGGATAACATTTTGGCACTTTTTTTAATTCTCTATTAACTAATACGCGGAAATGAAACAACTTATTCTCGTTTGTTTACTATTACGGTGCCCGAATACGTCAACGTAATCTATGCGGATTTTCTTTTGGTTTTTATTGTGGTCAACATCGTGAAATGCTGCGAATTCGTCTGATGCTTTTTCGCGTTGATCTGAAAACATTGAAAACATAAATTTGTCAGTGATAGTCAGTGATACACAGATATATAATTTATAGAAAAAAGCGTAGTTCTAGTACAAATGTTAGTTGACTTTAAGCAAGGACATCGACCTATATGGGTCACTGAGGGAAAATTTACTGTTTGTGGGAAGCTAGACTCAGTATACCCCTGAAGAGGCATCTTCTCTCGCCTCATTTGGTGCTTAATGGTCGATAAACTTTTGAGTAAACTATCAGAAAGGGGATACCATGACGATACGTGGACATCTTAAGGTTTACCCCTTTAACTTCCCACGAACTTGGTCTATAGGGCAGTCACCCTTGTTAAAAGATGACTGACACTGGCTCAGGACTTTCTATCAACCTGAAGAAGATAGAGGTCGTAGGAAATATATGTGGAAAAAACCCGAACTCATAAGGATAGTGGGCAGAAAACCTGACTCTGTTAACTCAAAGAAGAAAAAGGTCATAGGAAATATATTTGTCGGATTGGTGGACAGGAGATCACTTTAAAAACTCAGAGAAATATTTAGGTGTAATTCTGGACAGTAATATCATCTGGGAGAATCAGCTAGAATACTTAAGTTTTGAGAAATAGATATGGAATAAAAACCCTCATTCTTCGAGTTGGTGAGCATGACATCTCCCTACAAAACTCAGTTAAGTAATGTCCAATAAAACCTCCATTCTTCGAATTGGTGGACCGGAGATCACGTTACAAAACTCAGAGAAGTGTTTGGGTGTAATTCTGGCCAATAAGCTCATCTGGGAAAACCAGCTAGAGTACTTACGGGTAATAAGTCCATGTGGGAGAATCAGCTAGAGTACTTAGGTCTTAAGAAATAGATATGGGATAAAACCTTCACCCTAAGAGTTGATGGGCACCGCATCTCCTTACAAAACTCAGTGAAGTATTTGGGTAATCTCTTTTGGAAGAGCCACCCGGACTACCAAGGAAAAAGTTCACAGTCTAACTTTGAAGAACATGAGATTTGAGTCTTAAACCGAATAATGTGGGATGAATTTCTGAGGTGTTACTGAAATCCAGATCAACATATGCAACGTTGGTCTGGAGAAACAGGGCATGTCCTTTCCACTTCCCATACACCTCCAAAAGCACTAAGATGCATGATACCAAGCGGCATCTCCGGGTGCTCTCCGGGTGCTTTTGGTACAAAGGCAGCCTCTAGAATTCTTTATGGAATCGAAAATAAACTTTAGGGAGAAGGCCAATTAGATCAGATTATGTTCTACAAGGATCCAGTCAGGTTGGGAATCCTTGAGATGGTCTTTGATCCCACCAAACACACTATTTCCTTTTAATAGGTTATTCAAGATCAAGTTACAAACTAAGCTAGAGTAGTCTTTAGGAAAATCTTCTGTTTGTCCAAGAAAAGGGATAGGTAAATAAAAAGGGTACTGAAAGCGAACCATATCTACTTTCTATTGAGAAAGAAAAGCTTATATAAATTAATGTAATTTTACCTCCACAATATCTGTATCAAAACTAAAATGCAGGTATTGCAGCATGTAGGTAACATAACCTATAAAATGCAAAACGGTTTACAAAACAGTTTCGATAACTATAATTTCATGCTACACGATGTTGGTTCATTTTAAACGATAAGACCACAATAATTGGTTGTTTGCGGTAAATATAAATGTAATATTCATGTTTATAAAAACTACATATTCATGTGGGTACATAAGTATAGTATTTACCAATAATGTTTACAAAATATATTAACATTTTTAACGGTCTGTTGAAACAAAACCTCGTCAACATTGTTCCTTTGTGAAAAGTCAATATTGGGAGGTTAAGTACAAAATTATAATTTAAGGCTTTCTAATTGAACACAAAAAGATCTTTCAGACAAGTTTCTTTATAGTTATTTTCAAATAATTTCTAGTTCTACTTTCAGATTGCCATTACGACCATGTTATTTTTTTTTAAACGGTTTCAGTTTTATTTGGTTATCATTATTTGCGGGATCGTTTAACAAGATGTAGGTACACAATTCAATTAGAAATAAAACCTCCTGTAGCAAGCACCGCAGTTGGTCAAATAAAAAAAAAATGTTGGAGCACGTTCCTCTTTCGGCATTAGTCGACGTTAAGCAGAACAGGTGTAAAAAAAACGAGTACTAATGACTAGATCGAATCTAACCAATCAAACCCGAACTCTTTACAGTTACCTACAACGACAACATGTAAAGCTCACAAGTTTGGCCTATTACCGAACAGTTAACGGTAACAGATTATATTGCTCTCTTTTCGCTTTTCGTATTTTCAGTCTTGTCTTGACGTATGATCACTATAACACTGGCCCATCCAAAGTTGAAACCCATCCAGCTTTGCCTTTTCAACTGTCTATGTTCATTTTTAAAAATCAAAATTGGCTATTTTTAAATATAAATCTTGATTAAACGACAATTAGATATATGCGTTAGCGCGTGTGCACAGAAAATCGAATGAACAGCGCAACAGAGTCAACTTAAACCGGTACAGAGTTCACCTGTGCACCCAGTCGTGGTCTGATACGTGCAAATTAATGACTTGGATACGTACAAGTTTTCAAAGAATTCACTAAAGGAGCCAAGCGAAGAACGCGTCGGAATTCGACCTATGCTAAAAACGTAGTAACACACCTTTGTATGTAGGTAAAACGGATAGAAATGTGTGACCACGTTGCATGTGTGTATCGCGTATTTTTATACTTGTACGTGAGTTCGAGTATATGCATGAATGAATCGTGCATTTTCCCTTTGCAATCGAGTCTTCTGCGTCAGAAAGCTTAGGATGTAATTGCCAGAACACAAAAAGAAGACGATGTTAGGTTCAAAGAAACAACTTACAACGCGTTGTGGCCGTTTAAAAACACCCATAACGCGAAATTCGTGTTATGGCTCTAATAAAAAAGACCCATGATGCGTCATTCTGTGTTTGCGATGTGTGTTTCACAATGACCATTAACCGAAATCAATGTATAATTCTAACATGCATACGCATTCTAAAGTTCAAATAATTGACCTCAGGTATAAAATTTCATAATGCGATTCTATCATCTTACAGTAATGATACTCATGTTGTTATAATTAACTAACTACTAATAGGTAAACTGGTATGATGTAAACAGAAACGGTTAAATACAGAAGTGGCATTAGCATGTTCTTACTAATTATAGTAGATAATTACATGGGTAGAATGATTTACGAATTCTTTTAGGACACACTGCTAATTTATAAGTCATGTAATTAGACGTGCGAACGAGTTTTTGTCATTTCAAGTTATTTTTATTATACCGTCTTTGCTGAGGTTAACAACAAAATACATAAATTGAAAGAGGTTTTGCCCATGTTTCTGTAATGGCAACTGGAGAAGTGCTCACACCATGAAGTTTAGGAGTCCCATCTCCATGTACTTACAGTATTTTTTTTACAACTACTAAAGGTCAGGGGGTTGGAATTATTGTTAATATGGTTCTAATTGAAATGAATATAGCCATTAAAATCAATTCCCCATCCCCATCCTAGGGCTTTCTCCAATCATGGAAGCACTTCTGGAGGTAACTTTTTGGTATGGCATTCAACGTCTTCAATGTCATAGTCCAACAAACGTCATGTCGACCTCATTAACAAATTTTGATGCTCTAGAATGTCTAGTGTTTTTCTCATCTTCAAAACCCTCACAGATCTTTTTATCCTCGGTCCTTGATATTCTAGGATGACCAGAGCTATCCTCATCTTCAACAACATTAGGTACAAACCTTTTGAAATGACTGTTCAATTAACTCGTAAACGTTGCTTTTGGTCGACATTCCAGTAATTTTGGAACAAAGGTCACTGTTACAGATCTCATGCCCAAAACATCCCAAAAAAACGTTTGGTATGACCTAAATGTTATGTCGACCACATCAGTCAATCTCGTTTTTTGACAATCTTCCAAAAACTTTTTCTTCTTGTGATCGATATTTTTCTCGGTTCTTGAAAGTTCTGGAGAGCTATCCTTATCTAAACTTTTTGAAATGACAACTAAGTCGTAAACGTTGCTTTTGGTTGACATTCTAATTTTGGAACACAGGTCACTTCCAAAACACTCATAGAAGTTGTTTGACATGACCCAAACTTTATCTGACCTCATCAATGATTCAATGATCTTCCTGTCAACATTTTGATTGAGGTGTTGTACGTTATTCTATTCATCAACTTCTTTCTTTTCAACAAATTCTTTAATCACTCTCTTTTGGAAGTTACAAATCGCTGATCATACGAGATGACGTATGACCTTTTTGACTATCATCAAAGAACTTAACATGCAAGACATCTGCAAATGTTGACGCAAGTACTAAAGACATAAAGGCTCTTATTAGATTTATAAAACTGCGAATTCCAAAAGTTCCCGTTATTTGTTTTTTTTTTTTTTTTAATAAAATGAAGTCATTTGTAAACGTTTGCAAAAATATTAATTATTCGAATTACACAAAAACTTTTATGCGTTGCCTATCCTGAGTAGAAAAGATCCAAGAAACAGTTGTGCTATAAAACACATTATCTGCATTAAAACAGTACAATATCAAGTACCCAAACACTGCTAAACTTTCTTTCACTGCATTGTTAAAACATGTTAATGTCTCATTACTTAGAAATAATTGAGGCCTAAAGCCACCGGTAGACCTGTGAATAGACCTGAACGTCTGTTTGTGATAGTGACACGCATTCTAACAAGAATCTTGTTTAACTGCCGAAAGTAATTAATAATTAATTAAAGACGAGGTGTTTACGATTAAAACTTAATTACAAAATGCCTCCAAAGTGTTATTAAGTACTTCGTTATAAAAGTGTAATGGCTACGTTTACTATGTAACACCTCTCACTTACTATAAGTAAATTACTATCTATTTAACTTATTTAAATAAAATTTAATCTGTAAGTAAATTCATAAAAGATCAACCCAATTGGAACAGTCCTTTTGGATGACCTAACCTAACCCAACCTAACCTACAATTATATGGCGTAGAGTAATTCGTATTGGATCTGCTTCACAATCAGTACACTGTTGCTAACTTCAGAGATTAGTTGTTCAGCCTGTGACATCCAAAATATGCTGTCAAATTCTGAGACGTGCTTCAAGATTCAATTCTCTCATATCTTTGAAGGCAACTGTACTACTGTTCCTACAATTATTATTTTTTTTTATAATTAATCATATCTTGGTTTACTTGATGAAAATTAATTAACACTTTATAAGGAAAACACATTTTTAATTTTCACTGATTTATTGTTTACTTGGCATATGTTTCGCTAATATTTTAGCTTCATCAGAAGTAGACTTATACTTATTTTTTTTTTCGAATTTTGATTACTTATTTTTTGCGATCTAGTTAACCTTGAAAGCAAATCTTCCTTTTCCATTTAATTAATAACAAGAATAGAAAAAGCAGATTCACACTTAGGTCATACATAGCTAATTGTAAAATTATGAGTCATAAACTTGTTGTTGTACCATCATATTCCAAATATGCAATAATTGTGATGACGTAATTTTTTTTTATAATTATTTGTTTGATTATTTTACCTAGAAGGTATTCATGTTTTGCAATGTATAGTTTATTATTAGATACTTTCTTGAAGTCATCAGCAACAAATGGTTGGTAAACAATTTTTTTTTATTAAACATAGGTTTGTTGTGGTTGCCTGATTTTGGAACTGAAGGTACCAGTCATTACCCTTAATGTTTTCAATTGTTTAGAATCTTAAATAAAATTTGAGTGAAATATAAAATTTTTTACGTGACACATTAACTTAAACAACGAATGAAGTAAACCAACATCTTTCTTTTAATTTTTCTTTCATTCTTGAAATTGTGCACCTTTTTTGGTTGGAATTTAGTTAAAAAGGTGTGCTCTTATTTGAAATATCCAGGGCATCGTCATTTATAACTATAGACTGTTAACCTTCAGGAGGTGATAAAATAAAATCGATTTTAGTTTGCTGAGTTATAAGTTAGGTTAGGGTGGCGACTCTTTTGAACTCAAGGTAGAGACCCCAAGGCGTGACACTGCAATGTTGAACGCAACCACCACACCTGTTCACTCCAAAACCACAATGACGGTAAAGAATTGCGAAAATAAAATAAACCCCTATTGGGGTTTCCAATACTCATCAACCAAAGGGCAAATAGGAAAGTTAGGTTACAGATTCTCCTGATATAATTTGCAGAGTACTGTAATTATTTTATTAATATTAAATATCACGATTAATCACGTACGTCTAGGTTTAATGGCTTTCCGGATAAACCTGTCATTAATCGAATAAGCGCCTCTAAATAGCTTGGTTTCTCTTTGGATAAATTGAGTACAAATGAAGAACGCTAATGACTTTTATTAGCAAATTTTTTTAGTCACATAGTACGTTTAATAATAGCCTTAATGCCTTATGTCGTCTTTAATACGTTCCACAGATTTTTATTTAGGTGCGGCCTTTGTGTATTGAGAAAGATGAATATATTGAAAATAAGTGGGTATCTGTTAAATATGCGTGTATGTATTAAGTGTGTAAGAAATATTTGAATGTAGGTTGTAGAAACTTTTACTTAAATGAAGATGCACACGTTGAATAGGTAAGCATAACTCAAAGGCATAACCATTGAAATACATAGAGAGTAGAGACCGAGTATAGTCTCCCAAAGGTGAGAACTAACTAAAAAGAAACAATAGTACCAATAGCTGTCTCTGTCTATTTCTATAAACCTGTCAAGGGTGAAACGAAAGAGATAGCTGCTGACCAGATACATTGTGCTCAGTCTGTTGCCTATGTCTATTGACATAAACTAAAATCGACTTATAAATAAAAATTTATATATAATCTGTTGAATATCTATGTGTTATTTATTGTTTACAAAAAAGACGTCGATTGCTGATAAAAAATTAGTTATAGAACGATTCTAAATGAACTATCATAAATATTCCGTTTTCATCCACTTCTGTTGGCAGCGCTTATCTTAAGTCGAATTTATTGACAGATTTTCAACTAATTGTAAGTGAACTCCAAAGAAAATGTCACTGTTTCTAAAGGTTATTTTAACTAAAGGCGTAAAAGTTTATTTAATAGAAGTGTTCAAATAAAAATGAAATAATAATTTGAAATGCATATACATATTTTCTAATAACAAAATTTAACTGGATAAAAGTGAAAAAATAATTATAAATAGATTATTATTACAAAAGGACTTTATTATTTACGGTTTCATAGAATCGCTTCAATAATTTTTTATAACTACCTACTTAATTAATCATTAATTTGGTCAATAAATTCTAATTATTATATAATACTTAATCCAGGTAAAAGTTACTATTAAGCAAAAAAAGTTAGATTACTATTGCGAACCATTTTATTTAATTAATCGACCAATTTATTATTTGTATTGTCAAGAGATAATTTATTTGATGGTAATCTTCGGAGACTTGTTGAGTAACTTGTCTAAATCATCCGTTCAGTGACATCTTCTATTACAAAACGAATTCAGTTCTAGTTCTATTGAATCAGTCCATAGATGTTGCAGCGTACCGTCTCTCCCAGAATTTTGGTCTAATTAGCCTAACCTAACCTAATTTAACCCGTTCAAGCTCCCATTGGGCTTCGACTCGGCATGACATAATAAATAATATTTAGAATTTTTTTTCTAACAATTCTGTGAATGCCTTTGGAGTCATAGATTAAATTCGTAACATCCTGAATTGACTATTTAAAAGATCAGGTTTCAGATTCTTTGTAAAATTGATACGGGGAATTTTTCCAGGTAAGAAAAGTAGCTACCTGTGCAGAGCACCTCGACTGATTTTTGGTAAAATTTTAAAACCTATTTTCGAACATATTTTAAATTGTTAGTTTTGGCGTGGTTTGTTTTTGGTTTTATGTCTAACAGGTAACAGGATTGTGAAAAATAGCAGGTACATTTTAATAAAGACATAATGTGTTTAGGCAGGTATATTCACATCCTTTTGAGGGTAGTCAACCCCACGAAACTTTTCATGCGTGGCATCCGGTGCAGTTCATGTGCAGAATCAGACCTAAATCCGGTACGCTGTATTATTTATTAGGGTCATACGTGGTTATAGGTAGGTACAAAATTTAAGAAAAATTCAAATTTCATTTTTTTATGCTACGTATTAACTATTGGAAATCAACTGATATCATGCATGTTAGTTAAGCATTTCCTCAATAGATAGCGCCCTCGGATTAAGTTTTAAAAATTACCTTTTTTAACGAAAATATCAATTCTAAACTTTTTGTTTAGTTTTTGTCTCTTAGGCCGAATGGGATCTTTAAAATGGTAACTCAATAATAATTTTGGGGAAGTATCAATAAGGGGAATAAGGCCTGTTAAAAAAATGCCTTCGGGGAAGTGATATATTTCATTAGTTGCTAAATTTGTGATCAACCGAAGCACTAAGTTAATTTCTTCAAGGATCGAAGTAATGGCAAAGAAAATATTTTCAAAATCCAAAACAAAATGAGAGGTTTATTAATGAATTCTAATTTGTAAAGGAGCTTAGGTGGATAAAAAGGTCAAAAAAGTCCTAGGTGATATTAAAAAAAAAATATGGACATGATTGATATAAAAATTGGCGCGAAGTTCAAATTTTGGGAGACGTTTAAATCTGAATTAAATAAAAACAAAATAAAGAATTTACAAGAAAAAATGTGTGTAGAAGACTCTCATTATGATTCTATTAAGAATTTTTTATTTGTGGAACAGTACACCTTTGACCGTAGGCTATCCGGATGCCCTTTGTAAACCTCAATTCAAACCGTTGCCCTTTAAAACTTTTTTGTGCATGCACCTAACTGTAATTAAAATTCTACTGACATAAAATACACGTTATTTTAACACTGAGATTGAATAAGGAAGTTGTTAAGCGATTATCGAAATTCTTTATTTGTACCATGGCCCATATTGTGGACAATTGGATGTTACCAACTAAAAAAGTTGATTTCGAACACCACTTACCAAAAATATTAGTTATATTGTACTATTCCGTAACAATTCTCTTCATAGAAACCGCGTTGGCACTTGGCTGTATGTAACACTTCCACACCTAAATTCCAAACGAGACTTTGCACTTTAGATGCGGCAACAGCGCAAAACGGTAAGAAAACTCGAAAAGTGCTTGTTTCCGGTATAATACCGACCGTCCGGATCCGGTCAAACGGAAAAGAAACGATACGGGATCGAAGGTAATCCACAGGGATAACGTTGTGGTTTCGGAGTCGGGATTAATGGAAACCACCGCGACGACGATTGGTATGTAACCAAGTGGACAAGACCGTTTTGCACCACGTCACTGACGATTCTCGACTCAGGTAACTGAGGACGGCAGGTAAAATGCTGCTGCGGTCGCAGTAGGTGCTGGAGAATGTCTTCGAGGCCATGGGGACGAGAAAGAACTTGGTGGGATCGGCCATCGCCGCTAGGTCGACTATATACCTGGTGCATTCGAAAATTTTTAGGAAAAGTGGTCGAATTCGCAAAAAAGTGACTGACTTCTTGTTCACTTTGGAGCCCCCCGTTCTCCAAATGAAGCAATTTTCACATTGGAATATTTCGATTACCCATATACTTTGATCATGAGATGTTGAAACACAGTTTTGTGTTAATCCATAGATGGACGTAAGACATATATCAGCATCAAATTGTCCCTGTGGAACTCAGTTCTAAGACTAATTGAACATGCACCTCCATTTCTTCCGATCATCAGCCAGTCTTCACATTCCCAAAAAAGTTAAAATATCTAACACCCTTACAAACTTCTGTCAAAATGTGCTTCCAAATAAATTGCACATCTTTTCATAGATTAATTAAATTCGTTCAATAGGTACATGAACATGTACCGTCCCTGGAATTGTTTGATGGGAGTATAAGGGGAATTCTGCACAGAGATCTTCACGTGCACCCAAGCAAAGTTATGGTTACCCAATAATTAAGCTACAGAAAGTTTGGAACACGCAGGGTGAGGACATTCTTCAGAACACCTCCCTAGTGCTATGGTGAGTTCGTTTAATGATGCCCATTTCCTACTGTCTGTTATAGGGCAGCAGAAAATCCGCAGGAATTTCAAAAATGACCACTACACAGTAATTGTGTGTGTGTGGGGTCTTCTACTGCCTTTTTTCTGCCCATAACATTCTTCAAAATAGTGTACCATGACTAAAACGATGACCCACCATCGTGAACCTCCCTTTAGTTATTGACTTCTATAGTTCCCTTCGTTCTTCTACTCCTAAGCATCTCCTCACTTCTAATTTTTCATCTCCATGTTACAAATGATAAATTGTGAGTTCACTTCACTTCACGAAATGAGAAGGAATACAGGATTTGTGCCAAAAAAGAAAATTGGAAACAAAAGGAATTGGACGGAAAATTGGAAAGAGTAGGTGTTTTATTTATTGTACAAAAGTCACGTGACTACATAAATGAAATTACAAATATTTAGTAACACATGTTCATAATTTCATTTTCTTCCTGGTAACCTGTCTTCCAAGTAGTCTTTAGCTTCATTAATTTTGGACGCTAGGTAAGGCGAACCTCCTCGATCGGGATGGTTTAGGGTAATAAGTCTCAAGAAAGCCGCCCTTATTGTGCTTCTCTTGGCAGAAGGTTCAACGCCAAGAATCAAAGCTGCCTCCTTTAGGTTCATCTTCGGTTCAAATCCCCCTTTATAATATTGGGAGTACTTATCTGTGTAGGCCGATCCTCCGGGGCAGGTTCCACCAAACATGTCCGGATCCAGCATGCGCAAGTGTTTGAAGAGGTGCTTAACCTCACCTTCCAGGTGAGGCATTTGTCTAAGGACATAACGTCCAGCAAACCCGATGGCTGCAAAACCTAAACCTGTGAAGATCATTGCGGTGGGTGAAGATCCTGCTCTCATTTTTGGTGTTTGTGGATTGTAGGTATTCAAAGTAAATTTGAAAAGATTGATTGAAATTAAAATTTACGTGGCAGATATGTCACTACCCTTATCAATGTCAGTAAGTACTGACCAGTACTGACATAAATAAATAAATTCAACAGACGTAATAGAACTGAGAGAAACTTTTAGTTTCATGATCTTGGGGTTTTCAAAATTTTATTGTTTTAGGTGTAATAAAAGTAATTTGCGTCCAGTTTTCAAAAATTACCAATTAAAATAGCGAAGTGCTTCGAAGAGAAGGGTGGTTAGGTTAGGTTATGTTTAAAAGGGGTTTAAGTTATGTTAGATTGGGTCATCCACAGAATTATATCAAAATAACTTAGTGTCATTTATGACGCTTTGAAATTTTGACAGAAAATCGAAGATAAGTAACGTCAACCCTCATAGATATCGAAAGCAACTTTCTGAAATTTCATGACTGATGTTGCAGTGCCAGGGGGTTACCAGAAGTGTCTTCCAGACTCGGTAGATGTAGAAGAAAATTTAGTGTATATCTTTTTATGACTTTTAAAATAACATCTCAAAATATCATTTTTAAAATTACAATGTTAACCTTAGTGGCTCTATCTAGTATTTGGTATTTAAAGTTTTATGGTAGTTATACTAGATAGATAACATTGGATACCAGTTGGTTTCTGATGAATGAGTGTCATCAGAGGGCAGCACAATACTGTGCGTAAGATTTTACACCTGTTTAAATTTATTTTTTATTCAATGAACTCCAAACGGATGTGAGGGATTTTTAAAGAAAATTAAAAAATAAGAACAAAAAGTATATACTAAACTTTTGATAATGATTTTGTATATGCTTTAAGAAAAAATAACGAAGTGCTCTTATTCGGTATATTTCAAAAAGAATTCTTTGCTGTTGGACCTGATTAACCCACAAATAGTGATTCTGATGTTAATTAATTATAAAAGTATATAAGTTCTAACTAATACATATTAAATTGTACCTCGTCCAAAATTGAAATAATTGTAAGTTATGACAATCAATACTAAAACACATGCGCTGAAGCGCAAATTTTGGCCATGTGAGAGCAAAAATAAGTTTGCCACAGCAGAATTGTAGAACATAAGTAAATGCCGTAAGTGGTTAATGTTTATGAAAAATTAAAAAATAAAGAGATGGTTGAAACGGCATACGAATTTGAGTGTAATAGGGCAGAACTTCTTGGTTTAGACAAACCTAATTTTGAAGATTTTTCTAAAGAGTACGATGCCAAAAAAGCTGCTGACGAAGATGCTTTAGAAACTGAATATTTGAAGGTAAATTATTAAAAAATAAATTAGACAAAATATGTAAGGGTAGACACTAATTATTACCTATATATTTGAATGAAGAGAAGTCCAAGTAACGTATGGTATAGTATGGAAAATTTCATCCCTAACTTTTAATCAAAAAGGAAATCTTAAAATGAAATTGTTTGTTTTGAACCGTTCTCGTTACTTTGTACCTTAAATTTTTTTTCTCAATCCAGAATTACACCTGAAGGTCTAAAGGTCAACAGGGCGCGAGTCATAAACATATTCATTGTCAGTAAAGAAATTGAGAAATAATTTACCCTGTTACGTTGTATAAAAACATTAAACAGCAACGAGGAAGTTTTTCTGGACGAAATTATCTTGGTAATATTTTTAGGAAGTCGAAGGTGAAACTGAAGCTTTAAAGGGTATTGGTGGTGGATTAGAAGAGCTGAGCAGTATATTAAAAAGTACACAAAGGCGAATCAACAACTTTAAGGTACATCCACCTCTATACCCTATTATTAAGGTTTTTCATTTTTACCCTGCATAATTCAGTTTGGGTACAATAACCTAATTTGGGTCTCTCACTATTCTTTTTAGTTCCCCTATTTGCCACTGTCATTCATATATCAGATTTAGGTGTCATACCATCCCATCTATAATACTTCTTTTTGGGTTTGCCTTTTGTCCTCTCACTTTTTCTAATGCCTTCTCATCTTTGACTTATTTGTCTATAAAGCCACATCTTAATCTTCCACTGATCACGTTTCGTATCCTTCCAAAGTCCAAATATACATTCCGCCATATGGGTTTCCAAAGGCAACTCGTCCATTATTTTTTTAAAGTACCTCTGTTGGGCTTAAAGTCGAAAAGCAGTCATCAGCCTGACAATTTTAGGAATAAACGCCTAAATACGACCAAATCTTCAAGTAGACCTTCAATACGAACTTTGCATTCATGAAAACGACCAAATCTGGTACATTACCAAAGCGATATTTTGGACAAAGATAATTTGCACGACTTCATGAGTTCCTCATTTTTAATAACGATAGGCTTTTGTTGTTGAACGAGCATAAAGATTACCAGGTGTTTCATTGGCTACTTTGAAATCTCGGTCCCAGGACAGGTAGTTTGTCTTAGGACCAGACTTGGAAGGAGATCACTTTCGTCATGTGTCAGAGGCACATTCCTAAGTTTGGTCATTTGTTCTAATCCAAAGCGCGTACATACAAAAGTTCTATTTCGAAGATGTTTATTCATAGAATTGGTCGCTTAATGCTAAAACCTGGTGGTCGTTACATTCCTTCATTAAAAGACTCGACAATAAATTGCTTTGAGAGAAACCTACGAACGAGGATAAGAACGTCCTGGGATGGTCCAAACGAAACATTTATAACCTAATCTAAACATAATACTTAACTTAACCTAACCTAAATACGATTAGTAATGTACTAGATACTAGATGGCTATTTACACGGGTCCAAAGTTCGTATCTGCAGAAGTTCAGTTTCGAGATTTGGTCGTAACGAGCTATTCGTTTCTAAAATTGTTCCAAGAAGAAGAACGTCCTGGGATGGCTTGAACTGTCTTTGGTCTTTGTCCAAATGAAGCACTCACAATATAATCTTAACATAAGCTTACTTAACCAAACGTAACCTAAATTAATTGTACAATTTGTATGTGGCCTAAGTTGAAAATGATCGCGTTGGTAATGCACCAAGCGGACATTTCTGGTTTTGGTTGCTTACAAAAGCTCTATTTCGAAGTTAGGTCACAACAATGCGTCCATTCCTAGCGTTAGTCGAAGAATATGGCCAATGGCCGTTTTGGGACTTTACTCCCATCATTCTTCATCATCTTGTTCTTTTCTGACTTCCTGATTATCGAAAATCCACAGCTTCTTATTTTGTATATCCAAATATTAATATTAGTTCTGCCCCTACATTTACCTCCTCTACGTACCAATGTATTTGTTTTATGTTGATTTATTTTTTTCTGTTACTACTCTCTCATTAGTACCATTTCCACATTATTTATGACAACGTCTACCTTCTCCTTGGTAACTACTACAGGTATCACTTGCAAGTCTATTTTAAGGTGTCCTATGGTTCAATTACTGATTATCTTAAAGATAAAATAGGCAGAAGGGGGTCAGGGTCATCCACAAAGTCTGCTAATTCGGAAGTTGCAGATGACCCTCATATAATTTCTCAACATTCCAACGATTCTTCTAATGAATATCTTCATAGTGAAGAAGTAAAACCAGTTAACGCTGAGACTACAACACAATTTGAAAATAGGGGTTTTGAAAATGATAGGGAAGAAGTTGTGCCATCCCACAGGAAAAGCGATTTGTCAAGAGCTCTCGATAATCATGTCGATAAACTCGACAGTCTTATAACGAAAGCAGAGAATTGCGAAATTGGACTACGACATCAGTCTAAACAAATGAAAGGTTTCATTGGCAAATAAGAAAACATCAGTGAAAAGGAATTGTACATTTTGGGTTAAATTTAAGAGTTGATTCTTATTTTCCAAAAAATTGTTTTAAGTTTATACTTACGTCAATGTGAAAATGCAATAATCTTCTGAAAACTGCTACTAACAATCACAACATACAGGATGTTATAAATAAATCATAGTTGCTTTTTTTGTTAAAAAATATCAATCCAAAAAATAATACACTTAAGTACTATACAATCCAAATTACCTGCATGAATGCGCAAAGCAACGAATCTTCTCTAAATTATTTATTTTATTATAGTTTTCTTGCAAAATGTAAAATCCTTATAAATATACCGTCAGATAGTCATAGAGTTCATAGAATAGAGGGTCTGGCCATATTGAGGGTTGGCTCGGATTGGTTTAGACACAAAATGGAAGAACTAATGTGCAGACAAGTTGGCCAGACTCTATTCTAGAGACTCTAGGGCCTCTATAAGTTGAAAAGAGAGAACTAAAATGGTTTCCTTTCTCTCCCCAACGGGATATACACTGATACAGTCTGAACTACAAAAAATCCTCTCTCTAAAGTGGCGACGCCCTCTAGAACTCCTCTATTGGTTATATTTCTATGGTAATAGCACATACGTATATCATATTTCATTGTATAAATAAGTATAAATGTCTATAGCCTACTTGGGATAGGTAAGCGATGTTCCATTTTCCCAATACCAAGATTATACTACCTATATATAACTAATAATGGAAAATACACTCTCTGATAACGTGGTGCTTGTTATAGTAGAAAAAAGATGATATAGTTTTAACGCAGTTGAATAATTTTATATAAATAATAATTATTATAATTTTTTATAGACGTTAGCCACTTTGTGTGTTGATAATAAATGTAAATTATATCTATATCTATAGGATAGACTGGGGGAGTTCTAGGTAAATAAGTTGCACTGAAAAATATGTATATATAAAAAGTTTAGGACCATTTCTAATGTTTTCTAATGATCAAATAAAAGCATCAGTTGAAATTTTATTTAAGTGCACACATTTAAATGTTTAAAAAAGAAAAATGAAAATTGTCCTCAACTTTTTACTTTTTTGTGTCAATATAATAAATAGCGGTTAAGGTACCATTCAGTCCTGCGGTCATAAATATGATACGATTCTACCGCGTTTGTTTGGATGTCATTAATATTGATGGCAGGTAATTTTTTTAATTTAATTCGGTAGCAGTAAATTGGAATGTAAAATCTAATTTAATCAAATAGTTCCCTTTTTTGTTAGCAGCCGCGATTCGCAGGCAAGTGTATAGCCAACTTTATGCGGTGAGGAATCGTATCATACTGTTACCATCGAGAATTCAAGGCCTAACGAAATCTACGAAATTGTTTGTAACCAAATGACTTTGTTTTGCAAATTTTTTTTATACTGAATTCTTATAATGAGAATAATATTCATGCAACTTTTTAACGTTGGACAAAAATTGTAACTACTATTTATTTAACGCTAAAGTCCAGACAGCACTTCTCTACGTTGGCGGTGGTTGAGCAGACCGACCATCGTTGACTCTTGATATTGATAGCTAATGAGCTGATAAAAGGTATTGATACTGATGGAAAAAGATTTGCCACCTTCATTTATAGCAGGGTTGGCTAGTACGAGTGACGAATTCGACCTGTTTATTGGTTGGCTGAAAATGCCAAAGCAACTGTGTCTTCTGTGATTGGCGGTTCATCTGCGGTGCGCGAGAGAATCGTTCTCTCGCCGGTACGTGTTATCATACGGCACGGTTACATGGTATGCTCGGTGCTAGCCGTTCTCTCAGCGGTACGTGCAAAGGTATAATGACAACTCCGATGATATACATCGTCAGTAAGCTAGCTGTTGGACCTTGTATTTTCGATCGCAACGATAATACCTTATACATGTAACACTAAGGAGTAACGATTTAACTCATTGTAAGATAAGTAGTTACCTACTATACTAAAGTTAATCGTGTCCAAACATTTGTTTTATGTCTTAAAATTTTAAGTATTCTTTAAATTTTGCTTCACAGGCATAAGTCACAAAAAAGTACGCGTTAACCAAGAAAAGTAGAAGAGAGTAAAGTTGTTTTTGTACTCTTATAATTGATGTTTAAATACTTAACCTTTACTAATCTATCTACACATACAATAACCTTTCAAAGTTGTTATCAAATAGCACCAGCTGTTGTGTTATATTTATTGTTATTAAAAATATGTAACTAACAGTTATAAGTGTGCTGACAATATGAAGCAATAAAATTTTAACAAAGAATAAATTGATGGATATTTTTAAATTCCTAATTAAACCCCTGCAGATAGTCGAAACTAATAGAGGGCAACTCGATAAGTAATTGTAAGAAATTAAATGAATTTTTAATAATTTCTTGATTAATTTACTGTAGTTGTAATAGAGTCACTAGGTACATTAACTACTGTCGAATTACTTGACAATTGACGCAGGTCTTGATAATTCCCAGATCAACTTCAGATCTTCGTCTTCAAAAAGTGAGTCACGCCTCGTTGTAATTTTACAATTTTCCTATTTTATTTTTATTTTCTCTGCGTTTTTGTTTTGTATTTCACATCTTGTTGATTTAATATTCAGCTAATTCGTTTTTATTTTTATTTTCTACAGGTTAACCTCTGCATGAAAGCAGATTGGTTTCCTACTAGAGCAATTATTGTCGTTAATTTCTTCACTTGGAATAATTCAGCAGTTAATTGAGGTAAGGATAAGAATACTTAATTTAAAATTTATTAAACCGAATGCATTATTTGTGTAGGTAATAGTCATCTCATTAATTTTTTTTTTATTAAACAGGACGCATAGAAATTTATTTTGATCCTACTGGAGGAGCAACTAGAGAGCAACTACATTTCAGTAATTTTTGGAGTATTTTATTCATTTTGGCTTCTTCATCTTGGAACACTCAAGAATTAATTAAGGTGAGAAAAAAAATTTTAATTGAGAAATACAATACTATATATATATATATATTTCTTTATTTAAATTTTTTAATTAATTCAGAAAACAGGACAAACTATTTTTGATTTTTTTTTCTAAATAATTAAATAATTCGGTTAGATGTTTTCAAATATTAAAGTAATATTGTATAACTTTATGAAACGATTTGATTTATAAATTTTAGATATAACTAAAGACTAATGATCTAAAACTAAATGTTTAAATGTATTAATTCACTTACGTTGTCGTTAATTAATTGTTTAATACCTCCCCCATTCACGAAATATTGCATAAACCTCTGGTTGTCTTCTGGACAATTTATTTAATGTCACTCGTCATTATAAAACTTCCACATCAACCTCCAAATGTAATGTTGTCTTTAAGTTTTTTTTTTATATTTCCAAACCAATTTTATTACTATAATTGTCTTCCTTTTTCAAAATTTTAAAACTTCCCTCGACTACATGGATCATAACTTTCAAATAAATTTAATTTTTTTTTTTATATAATCTACTTTTCTTTTATGGAAACGAACTTTTAAAATAATTACTAAATTTCTATTCCAATTTTTTTTTTCTTTCCAAATAAAATTTTAATAATTTTTTTAAATTAAATTCTTCGTTAAACTTAAATAATTTATGTTATTAGGTATATTTCTGTCTTCTCCTATACGATTACAGTTATACTTTTACTATAATTATTCTCAAAACCTTCATCATACACAAAACATTATTTTAAAACGTATTTTTAAGTTTTATATCTTGAAACTTTATTTTTTATTTTTTTGAATTTAACAATATTAAAATTAACTTATTTCCTTAAATCAATATAAACTCTTTATAGAGGAATACCACGAATTGAATCTTTTAAAAAGTTCAAATTAATATACTATATTATTTTAATTGTATTTTAGTGGTCTCTGTTTGTGATAACAATATTATCCCTTAATAATGTAATTTACTTAAAATTTATTTAATTAACCAAATTATTGGTACATATGTGCCAATTTTAATGTTCGTATATTGAAACCATTGTACTTACGTATATGTATATTGTCAAACGTATGTGTACAATTAGTACCTACATGCAAGTGAAACTTTCGTTGTAATAAATTCGGGATAATCTGTACTTTTTTATTGATTTTTATTATAAACAATTTCTATTATAGTTTTAAGTCAATTTTTCTTTACTGCTATGTATTTTTTTGCACACTCATTGACAGTTTTCGAATAACATAAAAAGTTTCACTTCTGACGCTGTTAGTTTTTGACTGACGCATACATTTTTTCTTTAAAGAAAATGTATTGCATTTCTTATTGTATTTATATAATAGCGTCTTTTTTAATTTGCTTTTGTTGTATTTTCCACAGGATGTTCGAGATCCCCACTGGAACAACAGATCGTCTACATCTACTTATTTCATGTTAATGTAATTACTTACCTTTCTGTTGTTGTTATTGTACAATAATAACTTAAACTGTATTGTTTTATAAATAATAAATAAAATTTCTTTTGTGGTACAGAGTCTTTCATTTATTTCCTTTCTACATAGGCAAAATTAAGAAAATATTTAAAATACTGTCTGTCAAATTATTTGTTGATGAGACCTCGTATAAAGAACAAAATTCACAAAAATTCGATATTTAGTACCAGGAGAGCATAAGGTGCAGTAGTTCGTTTTTTGTCCAATTATTTGTTGATTAGACCTCGTATATAGAGAAAAATGAAAATTTCAATATTTAGTACCAGGAGAGCATAAGTGGCAGGAGGTCTTTTTTGTCCAATTATTTGTTGAACAGACACCGTATATAGTTCATATTTGAAAATTTCTATTTGACGTTCTATACGAGGATCGATCAACAAATAATGTGACAATTAAAATTTTAGATTAATTTTGTCGACTTCCTTATCAGGAGAGCATAAGCTAATTTAGATTTTATATTGCTTTATTATGATTTTAGGGATAATTAAAGAATTTTTGAACGTTTTAATTTTTTATTGAAAACGCGTTTAAGAAAATCACATTGCAAATTTATAATACATTTAAGTAATGCTACAGATTATGAATAAATAGATTAATTTGCAGACTACAATTACTGAAAGACATATATTTATATCAAATAATTTATAAAATGTTTTATTAACGTATTTATTTATTACGTATTCCTTTAACCCTATTGTGCGACTTACGCATCTCCCGTTATAACCACCCCAAACACCCCAAATAAAATTAGTATTCCTATTCAGTTAATATTTTTGAATTTACCTTAAACAGCTTCGCCAAAAACGAACTTAGAAAACTTTAAACTATTAAATTTAAAATCAGTCACATTTATATTAATAAACTATAAAGAAATACTAAAATCTTATACACGGGGAGGCAAAAAGATGTTAACGTTTAGAAGGTGTTGATTCACTTTAAATTACAAGGTAGAGATTTGGTTATTCTTATGGAGGATTAAATACATTAATGTGAACTAAATTATTCAACCAACTACAAATTATGTCAAATTAATGAGGAAAAATCTATTGATGTCATCATTGTTCTTTGTAAAGCCATCTGGGCCATTTGAGGAGGAATTTCAACGATGGCGTTACTGATGCAGCATTTCAGAACCGTCCAAGGTGCGAGACTTGGTGACGCAGACCTCTATCAATCCACCATTCACCAAACGTTCAGGCAATGCTGAACCATGGGCATCGTCTTGCTGAAAGTACCCTCCTTGGGCAAGTGGTACGTTCTCTTCCAGCTGACAACTGCCCCAAATTTGCTCAAGGTACACCCAATGTTTACCTTGGGACATCCCGAATGTCAATAATTGGGTCTACATCACCTAACCTCGCACCTTGGACGACATTAACGTCATCGCTAAAATTCTTGCTGAAATGGACCAGATGGTCTCACAAAGAACAGTGGACAATCTCCAAAAGAGAATTGAGAGGGGTAGTTGACAAATTTAATCCCTGCAGCCTACTGAATGTTGACATACTTTTGTTCCTCCCTGTGTACTAGAAAGAATAGGGTGAATGTCGTTCGATAGGGGATACTGAGAGGGCCTAATCTTCTCTTGAAACATAGATCCCTCTACTGTTCTGAAAGGAATCGTGCGACAAGAGTAGACCTCGGGACGAAAGTGTTTAAGACACTTTAGAAAGAACAACTAAACAGCTAAGACGTTCGGGGATGCCATGCCTTCTTCCTGCTTGCTAAGAAGAAACGTATACGACAATGAAACGTTGAAAAAAGAAACAGCATTCTAACTGCGGGTCTTCTCAGTACCTATTCTACAGCGGAGATCTGAAACATAGACGATAGCAGTTAATATATTTAGTCTTCTTCAAAACAGATCTGAAACAGATGCTGTGGATATTGAATTGTAAATCGATCCTTAATCTGATTATGCCAAGCATTCTGGTCATAACATTTTATTTAATTTTCTCACCTTAACTATGTGTAGAATTTGCCAAGATGAAGAAGTCACAGTAAATGAAGTAAAACAAGAACGAACAAAAGATACACCAAAGTGGGAACACACACTTTCACCCATTGGAATCGTAGTGACATCAGCGTGTTTCCATTCTTCAGTCAAACTATGACGCTCTGAAGATCTTTACTTCAAGAAGATAATGGTTTAGTGGAAGAACCTTTCACCTGAAAAAGAAGCTGTATATTAATATATTTTATATTTTATATTAAATTATTTTTATGACAATTACAAAAAAGGGGTGCCTCTATAATTCACTATCAACGAAGGGCTATAATAAGTGATTTCTCAAAAATTTTAGAAACGAAATCACATTAACTCGCATTAACTCGTATCTACTGACTCAATTGGAATTTTGTTAAAAATGCGCCCAACAATTCCGATAAATTCGAGATTTCTTTGCAAAATATAATGTCTCTCGATTTTGTCGAAATTCTACATTTTCTCGCTAAAATCCCGGTCAACTTTTTACAGGATCGTCACTAGCGGAACAATTGGACCTGCATGTGACCAATTTGGTCAAAAATGTGCGCAGTAACTTCGATAAAGTCAAGATTTCCTTGCAAAATGTCAAGTCTCTCGATTTTGTCGAAATTCTATATTTTCTCGATAAAATCCCGGTCAACTATTTACACGATCGTCACTAGCGGAACAATTGGACCTGCATATGACCAATTTGGTCAAAAATGTGATCAGCAATTCCGATTAATTCGAGATTTCTTTGCAAAATATAATGTCTCTCGAATGTGTCGAAATTCTACATTTTCTTGCTTAAATCCCGGTCAACTTTTCACTAGATCGTCAGTGATGGATCAATTGGACTTGCTTGTGACCAATTTGGTCAAAAATGTGCGCAACACTTTCGATAAATTCGTGATTTTTTTGTAAACTATAAGGTCTCTCGAATGTGTCGAAATTCTACATTTTCTTGCTTAAATCCCGGTCAACTTTTTACAGGATCGTCACTAGCGGAACAATTGGACCTGCGTGTGACCAATTTGGTCAAAAATGTGCTCAGCAATTCCGATTAATTCGAGATTTCTTTGCAAAATATAATGTCTCTCGAATGTGTCGAAATTCTATATTTTCTCGCTAAAATCCCGGTCAACTTTTTACAGAGTCGTCACTTGCTGACCAATTGGACCTGCATGTGACCAATTTGGTCAAAAATGTGGGCGGTACTTTCGATAAATTCGTGATTTCTTTGCAATTTAAAATGTCTCTCGAATGTGTCGAAATTCTACATTTTCTTGATAAAATCCTGGTCAACTTTTTACAGGATCGTCACTAGCGGAACAATTGGACCTGCGTGTGACCAATTTGGTCAAAAATGTGGGCGGTACTTTCGATAAATTCGTGATTTCTTTGCAATTTAAAATGTCTCTCGAATGTGTCGAAATTCTACATTTTCTTGATAAAATCCTGGTCAACTTTTTACAGGATCGTCACTAGCGGAACAATTGGACCTGCGTGTGACCAATTTGGTCAAAAATGTGGGCGGTACTTTCGATAAATTCGTGATTTCTTTGCAATTTAATATGTCTCTCGAATGTGTCGAAATTCTATATTTTCTCGCTAAAATCCCGGTCAACTTTTTACAGGATCGTCACTAGCGGAACAATTGGACCTGCATGTGACGAATTTGGTCAAAAATGTGGGCGGTACTTTCGATAAATTCGTGATTTCTTTGCAATTTAAAATGTCTCTCGAATGTGTCGAAATTCTACATTTTCTTGATAAAATCCCGGTCAACTTTTTACAGGATCGTCACTAGCGGAACAATTGGACCTGCGTGTGACGAATTTGGTCAAAAATGTGGGCGGTACTTTCGATAAATTCGTGATTTCTTTGCAATTTAAAATGTCTCTCGAATGTGTCGAAATTCTACATTTTCTTGATAAAATCCCGGTCAACTTTTTACAGGATCGTCACTAGCGGAACAATTGGACCTGCGTGTGACGAATTTGGTCAAAAATGTGGGCGGTACTTTCGATAAATTCGTGATTTCTTTGCAATTTAAAATGTCTCTCGAATGTGTCGAAATTCTACATTTTCTTGATAAAATCCCGGTCAACTTTTTACAGGATCGTCACTAGCGGAACAATTGGACCTGCGTGTGACCAATTTGGTCAAAAATGTGGGCGGTACTTTCGATAAATTCGTGATTTCTTTGCAATTTAGAATGTCTCTCGAATGTGTCGAAATTCTATATTTTCTCGCTAAAATCCCGGTCAACTTTTTACAGAGTCGTCACTTGCTGACCAATTGGACCTGAATGTGACCAATTTGGTCAAAAATGTGCTCAGCAATTCCGATAAATTCGAGATTTCATTGCGAAATGGAAAGTCTCTCGAATGTGTCGAAATTCTACATTTTCTCGCTAAAATCCCGGTCAACTTTTTACAGGATCGTCACTAGCGGAACAATTAGACCTGCATGTGACCAATTTGGTCAAAAATGTGGGCGGTACTTTCGATAAATTCGTGATTTCTTTGCAATTTAAAATGTCTCTCGAATGTGTCGAAATTCTACATTTTCTTGATAAAATCCCGGTCAACTTTTTACAGGATCGTCACTAGCGGAACAATTGGACCTGCGTGTGACGAATTTGGTCAAAAATGTGGGCGGTACTTTCGATAAATTCGTGATTTCTTTGCAATTTAAAATGTCTCTCGAATGTGTCGAAATTCTACATTTTCTTGATAAAATCCCGGTCAACTTTTTACAGGATCGTCACTAGCGGAACAATTTGACCTGCATGTGACCAATTTGGTCAAAAATGTGCTCAGCAATTCCGATAAATTCGAGATTTCTTTGCGAAATGGAAAGTCTCTCGATTTTATCGAGATTCTATATTTTCTCGCTAAAATCCCGGTCAACTTTTTACAGAGTCGTCACTTGCTGACCAATTGGACCTGCATGTGACCAATTTGGTCAAAAATGTGGGCGGTACTTTCGATAAATTCGTGATTTCTTTGCAATTTAAAATGTCTCTTGAATGTGTCGAAATTCTACATTTTCTCGCTAAAATCCCGGTCAACTTTTTACAGGATCGTCACTAGCGGAACAATTTGACCTGCATGTGACCAATTTGGTCAAAAATGTGCTCAGCAATTCCGATAAATTCGAGATTTCTTTGCGAAATGGAAAGTCTCTCGATTTTATCGAGATTCTATATTTTCTCGCTAAAATCCCGGTCAACTTTTTACAGGATCGTCACTAGCGGAACAATTGGACCTGCGTGTGACCAATTTGGTCAAAAATGTGGGCGGTACTTTCGATAAATTCGTGATTTCTTTGCAATTTAAAATGTCTCTTGAATGTGTCGAAATTCTACATTTTCTCGCTAAAATCCCGGTCAACTTTTTACAGGATCGTCACTAGCGGAACAATTTGACCTGCATGTGACCAATTTGGTCAAAAATGTGCTCAGCAATTCCGATAAATTCGAGATTTCTTTGCGAAATGGAAAGTCTCTCGATTTTATCGAGATTCTATATTTTCTCGCTAAAATCCCGGTCAACTTTTTACAGGATCGTCACTAGCGGAACAATTGGACCTGCGTGTGACCAATTTGGTCAAAAATGTGGGCGGTACTTTCGATAAATTCGTGATTTCTTTGCAATTTAAAATGTCTCTTGAATGTGTCGAAATTCTACATTTTCTCGCTAAAATCCCGGTCAACTTTTTACAGGATCGTCACTAGCGGAACAATTTGACCTGCATGTGACCAATTTGGTCAAAAATGTGCTCAGCAATTCCGATAAATTCGAGATTTCTTTGCGAAATGGAAAGTCTCTCGATTTTATCGAGATTCTATATTTTCTCGCTAAAATCCCGGTCAACTTTTTACAGAGTCGTCACTTGCTGACCAATTGGACCTGCATGTGACCAATTTGGTCAAAAATGTGGGCGGTACTTTCGATAAATTCGTGATTTCTTTGCAATTTAAAATGTCTCTTGAATGTGTCGAAATTCTACATTTTCTCGCTAAAATCCCGGTCAACTTTTTACAGGATCGTCACTAGCGGAACAATTGGACCTGCATGTGACCAATTTGGTCAAAAATGTGCTCAGCAATTCCGATAAATTCGAGATTTCATTGCGAAATGGAAAGTCTCTCGATTTTGTCGAGATTCTATATTTTCTCGCTAAAATCCCGGTCAACTTTTTACAGAGTCGTCACTTGCTGACCAATTGGACCTGCATGTGACCAATTTGGTCAAAAATGTGCGCGGCACTTTCGATAAATACGTGATTTCTTTGCAAAATAAAATGTTTCTCGAATGTGTCGAAATTCTACATTTTCTCGCTAAAATCCCGGTCAACTTTTTACAGGATCGTCACTAGCGGAACAATTGGACCTGCATGTGACCAATTTGGTCAAAAATGTGCTCAGCAATTCCGATAAATTCGAGATTTCTTTGCGAAATGGAAAGTCTCTCGATTTTGTCGAGATTCTATATTTTCTCGCTAAAATCCCGGTCAACTTTTTACAGAGTCGTCACTTGCTGACCAATTGGACCTGCATGTGACCAATTTGGTCAAAAATGTGCGCGGCACTTTCGATAAATACGTGATTTCTTTGCAAAATAAAATGTCTCTCGAATGTGTCGAAATTCTACATTTTCTCGCTAAAATCCCGGTCAACTTTTTACAGGATCGTCACTAGCGGAACAATTGGACCTGCGTGTGACGAATTTGGTCAAAAATGTGCTCAGCAATTCCGATAAATTCGAGATTTCTTTGCGAAATGGAAAGTCTCTCGATTTTGTCGAGATTCTATATTTTCACACGCTAAAATCCCGGTCAACTTTTTACAGAGTCGTCACTTGCTGACCAATTGGACCTGCATGTGACCAATTTGGTCAAAAATGTGGGCGGTACTTTCGATAAATTCGTGATTTCTTTGCAATTTAAAATGTCTCTCGAATGTGTCGAAATTCTACATTTTCTTGATAAAATCCCGGTCAACTTTTTACAGGATCGTCACTAGCGGAACAATTGGACCTGCATGTGACGAATTTGGTCAAAAATGTGCTCAGCAATTCCGATAAATTCGAGATTTCTTTGCGAAATGGAAAGTCTCTCGATTTTGTCGAGATTCTATATTTTCTCGCTAAAATCCCGGTCAACTTTTTACAGAGTCGTCACTTGCTGACCAATTGGACCTGCATGTGACCAATTTGGTCAAAAATGTGGGCGGTACTTTCGATAAATTCGTGATTTCTTTGCAATTTAAAATGTCTCTCGAATGTGTCGAAATTCTACATTTTCTTGATAAAATCCCGGTCAACTTTTTACAGGATCGTCACTAGCGGAACAATTGGACCTGCATGTGACCAATTTGGTCAAAAATGTGCTCAGCAATTCCGATAAATTCGAGATTTCTTTGCGAAATGGAAAGTCTCTCGATTTTGTCGAGATTCTATATTTTCTCGCTAAAATCCCGGTCAACTTTTTACAGAGTCGTCACTAGCTGACCAATTGGACCTGCATGTGACCAATTTGGTCAAAAATGTGCGCGGCACTTTCGATAAATACGTGATTTCTTTGCAAAATAAAATGTCTCTCGAATGTGTCGAAATTCTACATTTTCTCGCTAAAATCCCGGTCAACTTTTTACAGGATCGTCACTAGCGGAACAATTAGACCTGCATGTGACCAATTTGGTCAAAAATGTGGGCGGTACTTTCGATAAATTCGTGATTTCTTTGCAATTTAAAATGTCTCTCGAATGTGTCGAAATTCTACATTTTCTTGATAAAATCCCGGTCAACTTTTTACAGGATCGTCACTAGCGGAACAATTGGACCTGCGTGTGACGAATTTGGTCAAAAATGTGCTCAGCAATTCCGATAAATTCGAGATTTCTTTGCGAAATGGAAAGTCTCTCGATTTTGTCGAGATTCTATATTTTCTCGCTAAAATCCCGGTCAACTTTTTACAGAGTCGTCACTTGCTGACCAATTGGACCTGCATGTGACCAATTTGGTCAAAAATGTGGGCGGTTCTTTCGATAAATTCGTGATTTCTTTGCAAAATAAAATGTCTCTCGAATGTGTCGAAATTCTACATTTTCTCGCTAAAATCCCGGTCAACTTTTTACAGGATCGTCACTAGCGGAACAATTAGACCTGCATGTGACCAATTTGGTCAAAAATGTGCGCGGCACTTTCGATAAATACGTGATTTCTTTGCAAAATAAAATGTCTCTCGAATGTGTCGAAATTCTACATTTTCTCGCTAAAATCCCGGTCAACTTTTTACAGGATCGTCACTAGCGGAACAATTAGACCTGCATGTGACCAATTTGGTCAAAAATGTGGGCGGTACTTTCGATAAATTCGTGATTTCTTTGCAATTTAAAATGTCTCTCGAATGTGTCGAAATTCTACATTTTCTTGATAAAATCCCGGTCAACTTTTTACAGGATCGTCACTAGCGGAACAATTGGACCTGCGTGTGACGAATTTGGTCAAAAATGTGCTCAGCAATTCCGATAAATTCGAGATTTCTTTGCGAAATGGAAAGTCTCTCGATTTTGTCGAGATTCTATATTTTCTCGCTAAAATCCCGGTCAACTTTTTACAGAGTCGTCACTAGCTGACCAATTGGACCTGCATGTGACCAATTTGGTCAAAAATGTGAGCGGCACTTTCGATAAATACGTGATTTCTTTGCAAAATAAAATGTCTCTCGAATGTGTCGAAATTCTACATTTTCTCGCTAAAATCCCGGTCAACTTTTTACAGGATCGTCACTAGCGGAACAATTAGACCTGCATGTGACCAATTTGGTCAAAAATGTGGGCGGTACTTTCGATAAATTCGTGATTTCTTTGCAATTTAAAATGTCTCTCGAATGTGTCGAAATTCTACATTTTCTTGATAAAATCCCGGTCAACTTTTTACAGGATCGTCACTAGCGGAACAATTGGACCTGCGTGTGACGAATTTGGTCAAAAATGTGCTCAGCAATTCCGATAAATTCGAGATTTCTTTGCGAAATGGAAAGTCTCTCGATTTTGTCGAGATTCTATATTTTCTCGCTAAAATCCCGGTCAACTTTTTACAGAGTCGTCACTTGCTGACCAATTGGACCTGCATGTGACCAATTTGGTCAAAAATGTGGGCGGTACTTTCAATAAATTCGTGATTTCTTTGCAATTTAAAATGTCTCTCGAATGTGTTGAAATTCTATATTTTCTCGCTAAAATCCCGGTCAACTTTTTACAGGATCGTCACTAGCGGAACAATTGGACCTGCATGTGACCAATTTGGTCAAAAATGTGCTCAGCAATTCCGATAAATTCGAGATTTCTTTGCGAAATGGAAAGTCTCTCGATTTTGTCGAGATTCTATATTTTCTCGCTAAAATCCCGGTCAACTTTTTACAGAGTCGTCACTTGCTGACCAATTGGACCTGCATGTGACCAATTTGGTCAAAAATGTGCTCAGCAATTCCGATAAATTCGAGATTTCTCTGCAAAATGTAAAGTCTCTCGATTTTGTCGAAATTCTATATTTTCTCGCTAAAATCCCGGTCAACTTTTTACAGAGTCGTCACTTGCTGACCAATTGGACCTGCATGTGACCAATTTGGTCAAAAATGTGGGCGGTACTTTCGATAAATTCGTGATTTCTTTGCAATTTAAAATGTCTCTCGAATGTGTCGAAATTCTACATTTTCTCGCTAAAATCCCGGTCAACTTTTTACAGGATCGTCACTAGCGGAACAGTTGGACCTGCATGTGACCAATTTGGTCAAAAATGTGCTCAGCAATTCCGATAAATTCGAGATTTCTTTGCGAAATGGAAAGTCTCTCGATTTTGTCGAGATTCTATATTTTCTCGCTAAAATCCCGGTCAACTTTTTACAGAGTCGTCACTTGCTGACCAATTGGACCTGCATGTGACCAATTTGGTCAAAAATGTGGGCGGTACTTTCGATAAATTCGTGATTTCTTTGCAATTTAAAATGTCTCTCGAATGTGTCGAAATTCTACATTTTCTCGCTAAAATCCCGGTCAACTTTTTACAGGATCGTCACTAGCGGAACAGTTGGACCTGCATGTGACCAATTTGGTCAAAAATGTGCTCAGCAATTCCGATAAATTCGAGATTTCTTTGCGAAATGGAAAGTCTCTCGATTTTGTCGAGATTCTACATTTTCTTGATAAAATCCCGGTCAACTTTTTACAGGATCGTCACTAGCGGAACAATTGGACCTGCGTGTGACCAATTTGGTCAAAAATGTGGGCGGTACTTTCGATAAATTCGTGATTTCTTTGCAATTTAAAATGTCTCTTGAATGTGTCGAAATTCTACATTTTCTTGATAAAATCCCGGTCAACTTTTTACAGGATCGTCACTAGCGGAACAATTTGACCTGCATGTGACCAATTTGGTCAAAAATGTGCTCAGCAATTCCGATAAATTCGAGATTTCTTTGCGAAATGGAAAGTCTCTCGATTTTATCGAGATTCTATATTTTCTCGCTAAAATCCCGGTCAACTTTTTACAGGATCGTCACTAGCGGAACAATTGGACCTGCGTGTGACCAATTTGGTCAAAAATGTGGGCGGTACTTTCGATAAATTCGTGATTTCTTTGCAATTTAAAATGTCTCTTGAATGTGTCGAAATTCTACATTTTCTCGCTAAAATCCCGGTCAACTTTTTACAGGATCGTCACTAGCGGAACAATTTGACCTGCATGTGACCAATTTGGTCAAAAATGTGCTCAGCAATTCCGATAAATTCGAGATTTCTTTGCGAAATGGAAAGTCTCTCGATTTTATCGAGATTCTATATTTTCTCGCTAAAATCCCGGTCAACTTTTTACAGAGTCGTCACTTGCTGACCAATTGGACCTGCATGTGACCAATTTGGTCAAAAATGTGGGCGGTACTTTCGATAAATTCGTGATTTCTTTGCAATTTAAAATGTCTCTTGAATGTGTCGAAATTCTACATTTTCTCGCTAAAATCCCGGTCAACTTTTTACAGGATCGTCACTAGCGGAACAATTGGACCTGCATGTGACCAATTTGGTCAAAAATGTGCTCAGCAATTCCGATAAATTCGAGATTTCATTGCGAAATGGAAAGTCTCTCGATTTTGTCGAGATTCTATATTTTCTCGCTAAAATCCCGGTCAACTTTTTACAGAGTCGTCACTTGCTGACCAATTGGACCTGCATGTGACCAATTTGGTCAAAAATGTGCGCGGCACTTTCGATAAATACGTGATTTCTTTGCAAAATAAAATGTTTCTCGAATGTGTCGAAATTCTACATTTTCTCGCTAAAATCCCGGTCAACTTTTTACAGGATCGTCACTAGCGGAACAATTGGACCTGCATGTGACCAATTTGGTCAAAAATGTGCTCAGCAATTCCGATAAATTCGAGATTTCTTTGCGAAATGGAAAGTCTCTCGATTTTGTCGAGATTCTATATTTTCTCGCTAAAATCCCGGTCAACTTTTTACAGAGTCGTCACTTGCTGACCAATTGGACCTGCATGTGACCAATTTGGTCAAAAATGTGCGCGGCACTTTCGATAAATACGTGATTTCTTTGCAAAATAAAATGTCTCTCGAATGTGTCGAAATTCTACATTTTCTCGCTAAAATCCCGGTCAACTTTTTACAGGATCGTCACTAGCGGAACAATTGGACCTGCGTGTGACGAATTTGGTCAAAAATGTGCTCAGCAATTCCGATAAATTCGAGATTTCTTTGCGAAATGGAAAGTCTCTCGATTTTGTCGAGATTCTATATTTTCACACGCTAAAATCCCGGTCAACTTTTTACAGAGTCGTCACTTGCTGACCAATTGGACCTGCATGTGACCAATTTGGTCAAAAATGTGGGCGGTACTTTCGATAAATTCGTGATTTCTTTGCAATTTAAAATGTCTCTCGAATGTGTCGAAATTCTACATTTTCTTGATAAAATCCCGGTCAACTTTTTACAGGATCGTCACTAGCGGAACAATTGGACCTGCATGTGACGAATTTGGTCAAAAATGTGCTCAGCAATTCCGATAAATTCGAGATTTCTTTGCGAAATGGAAAGTCTCTCGATTTTGTCGAGATTCTATATTTTCTCGCTAAAATCCCGGTCAACTTTTTACAGAGTCGTCACTTGCTGACCAATTGGACCTGCATGTGACCAATTTGGTCAAAAATGTGGGCGGTACTTTCGATAAATTCGTGATTTCTTTGCAATTTAAAATGTCTCTCGAATGTGTCGAAATTCTACATTTTCTTGATAAAATCCCGGTCAACTTTTTACAGGATCGTCACTAGCGGAACAATTGGACCTGCATGTGACCAATTTGGTCAAAAATGTGCTCAGCAATTCCGATAAATTCGAGATTTCTTTGCGAAATGGAAAGTCTCTCGATTTTGTCGAGATTCTATATTTTCTCGCTAAAATCCCGGTCAACTTTTTACAGAGTCGTCACTAGCTGACCAATTGGACCTGCATGTGACCAATTTGGTCAAAAATGTGCGCGGCACTTTCGATAAATACGTGATTTCTTTGCAAAATAAAATGTCTCTCGAATGTGTCGAAATTCTACATTTTCTCGCTAAAATCCCGGTCAACTTTTTACAGGATCGTCACTAGCGGAACAATTAGACCTGCATGTGACCAATTTGGTCAAAAATGTGGGCGGTACTTTCGATAAATTCGTGATTTCTTTGCAATTTAAAATGTCTCTCGAATGTGTCGAAATTCTACATTTTCTTGATAAAATCCCGGTCAACTTTTTACAGGATCGTCACTAGCGGAACAATTGGACCTGCGTGTGACGAATTTGGTCAAAAATGTGCTCAGCAATTCCGATAAATTCGAGATTTCTTTGCGAAATGGAAAGTCTCTCGATTTTGTCGAGATTCTATATTTTCTCGCTAAAATTCCGGTCAACTTTTTACAGAGTCGTCACTTGCTGACCAATTGGACCTGCATGTGACCAATTTGGTCAAAAATGTGGGCGGTTCTTTCGATAAATTCGTGATTTCTTTGCAAAATAAAATGTCTCTCGAATGTGTCGAAATTCTACATTTTCTCGCTAAAATCCCGGTCAACTTTTTACAGGATCGTCACTAGCGGAACAATTAGACCTGCATGTGACCAATTTGGTCAAAAATGTGCGCGGCACTTTCGATAAATACGTGATTTCTTTGCAAAATAAAATGTCTCTCGAATGTGTCGAAATTCTACATTTTCTCGCTAAAATCCCGGTCAACTTTTTACAGGATCGTCACTAGCGGAACAATTAGACCTGCATGTGACCAATTTGGTCAAAAATGTGGGCGGTACTTTCGATAAATTCGTGATTTCTTTGCAATTTAAAATGTCTCTCGAATGTGTCGAAATTCTACATTTTCTTGATAAAATCCCGGTCAACTTTTTACAGGATCGTCACTAGCGGAACAATTGGACCTGCGTGTGACGAATTTGGTCAAAAATGTGCTCAGCAATTCCGATAAATTCGAGATTTCTTTGCGAAATGGAAAGTCTCTCGATTTTGTCGAGATTCTATATTTTCTCGCTAAAATCCCGGTCAACTTTTTACAGAGTCGTCACTAGCTGACCAATTGGACCTGCATGTGACCAATTTGGTCAAAAATGTGAGCGGCACTTTCGATAAATACGTGATTTCTTTGCAAAATAAAATGTCTCTCGAATGTGTCGAAATTCTACATTTTCTCGCTAAAATCCCGGTCAACTTTTTACAGGATCGTCACTAGCGGAACAATTAGACCTGCATGTGACCAATTTGGTCAAAAATGTGGGCGGTACTTTCGATAAATTCGTGATTTCTTTGCAATTTAAAATGTCTCTCGAATGTGTCGAAATTCTACATTTTCTTGATAAAATCCCGGTCAACTTTTTACAGGATCGTCACTAGCGGAACAATTGGACCTGCGTGTGACGAATTTGGTCAAAAATGTGCTCAGCAATTCCGATAAATTCGAGATTTCTTTGCGAAATGGAAAGTCTCTCGATTTTGTCGAGATTCTATATTTTCTCGCTAAAATCCCGGTCAACTTTTTACAGAGTCGTCACTTGCTGACCAATTGGACCTGCATGTGACCAATTTGGTCAAAAATGTGGGCGGTACTTTCAATAAATTCGTGATTTCTTTGCAATTTAAAATGTCTCTCGAATGTGTTGAAATTCTATATTTTCTCGCTAAAATCCCGGTCAACTTTTTACAGGATCGTCACTAGCGGAACAATTGGACCTGCATGTGACCAATTTGGTCAAAAATGTGCTCAGCAATTCCGATAAATTCGAGATTTCTTTGCGAAATGGAAAGTCTCTCGATTTTGTCGAGATTCTATATTTTCTCGCTAAAATCCCGGTCAACTTTTTACAGAGTCGTCACTTGCTGACCAATTGGACCTGCATGTGACCAATTTGGTCAAAAATGTGCTCAGCAATTCCGATAAATTCGAGATTTCTCTGCAAAATGTAAAGTCTCTCGATTTTGTCGAAATTCTATATTTTCTCGCTAAAATCCCGGTCAACTTTTTACAGAGTCGTCACTTGCTGACCAATTGGACCTGCATGTGACCAATTTGGTCAAAAATGTGGGCGGTACTTTCGATAAATTCGTGATTTCTTTGCAATTTAAAATGTCTCTCGAATGTGTCGAAATTCTACATTTTCTCGCTAAAATCCCGGTCAACTTTTTACAGGATCGTCACTAGCGGAACAGTTGGACCTGCATGTGACCAATTTGGTCAAAAATGTGCTCAGCAATTCCGATAAATTCGAGATTTCTTTGCGAAATGGAAAGTCTCTCGATTTTGTCGAGATTCTATATTTTCTCGCTAAAATCCCGGTCAACTTTTTACAGAGTCGTCACTTGCTGACCAATTGGACCTGCATGTGACCAATTTGGTCAAAAATGTGGGCGGTACTTTCGATAAATTCGTGATTTCTTTGCAATTTAAAATGTCTCTCGAATGTGTCGAAATTCTACATTTTCTCGCTAAAATCCCGGTCAACTTTTTACAGGATCGTCACTAGCGGAACAGTTGGACCTGCATGTGACCAATTTGGTCAAAAATGTGCTCAGCAATTCCGATAAATTCGAGATTTCTTTGCGAAATGGAAAGTCTCTCGATTTTGTCGAGATTCTACATTTTCTTGATAAAATCCCGGTCAACTTTTTACAGGATCGTCACTAGCGGAACAATTGGACCTGCGTGTGACCAATTTGGTCAAAAATGTGGGCGGTACTTTCGATAAATTCGTGATTTCTTTGCAATTTAAAATGTCTCTCGAATGTGTCGAAATTCTACATTTTCTCGCAAAAATCCCGGTCAACTTTTTACAGGATCGTCACTAGCGGAACAATTGGACCTGCATGTGACCAATTTGGTCAAAAATGTGCTCAGCAATTCCGATAAATTCGAGATTTCTTTGCGAAATGGAAAGTCTCTCGATTTTATCGAGATTCTATATTTTCTCGCTAAAATCCCGGTCAACTTTTTACAGAGTCGTCACTTGCTGACCAATTGGACCTGCATGTGACCAATTTGGACAAAAATGTGCGCGGCACTTTCGATAAATACGTGATTTCTTTGCAAAATAAAATGTCTCTCGAATGTGTCGAAATTCTACATTTTCTTGATAAAATCCCGGTCAACTTTTTACAGGATCGTCACTAGCGGAACAATTGGACCTGCGTGTGACCAATTTGGTCAAAAATGTGGGCGGTACTTTCGATAAATTCGTGATTTCTTTGCAATTTAAAATGTCTCTCGAATGAGTCGAAATTCTATATTTTCTCGCTAAAATCCCGGTCAACTTTTTACAGGATCGTCACTAGCGGAACAATTGGACCTGCATGTGACCAATTTGGTCAAAAATGTGCTCAGCAATTCCGATAAATTCGAGATTTCTTTGCGAAATGGAAAGTCTCTCGATTTTGTCGAGATTCTACATTTTCTTGATAAAATCCCGGTCAAATTTTTACAGGATCGTCACTAGCGGAACAATTGGACCTGCGTGTGACCAATTTGGTCAAAAATGTGGGCGGTACTTTCGATAAATTCGTGATTTCTTTGCAATTTAAAATGTCTCTCGAATGTGTCGAAATTCTATATTTTCTCGCTAAAATCCCGGTCAACTTTTTACAGGATCGTCACTAGCGGAACAATTGGACCAGCATGTGACCAATTTGGTCAAAAATGTGCTCAGCAATTCCGATAAATTCGAGATTTCTTTGCGAAATGGAAAGTCTCTCGATTTTGTCGAGATTCTATATTTTCTAGCTAAAATCCCGGTCAACTTTTTACAGAGTCGTCACTTGCTGACCAATTGGACCTGCATGTGACCAATTTGGTCAAAAATGTGGGCGGTACTTTCGATAAATTCGTGATTTCTTTGCAATTTAAAATGTCTCTCGAATGTGTCGAAATTCTACATTTTCTTGATAAAATCCCGGTCAACTTTTTACAGGATCGTCACTAGCGGAACAATTGGACCTGCGTGTGACCAATTTGGTCAAAAATGTGGGCGGTACTTTCGATAAATTCGTGATTTCTTTGCAATTTAAAATGTCTCTCGAATGTGTCGAAATTCTACATTTTCTTGATAAAATCCCGGTCAACTTTTTACAGGATCGTCACTAGCGGAACAATTGGACCTGCGTGTGACCAATTTGGTCAAAAATGTGGGCGGTACTTTCGATAAATTCGTGATTTCTTTGCAATTTAAAATGTCTCTCGAATGTGTCGAAATTCTACATTTTCTTGATAAAATCCCGGTCAACTTTTTACAGGATCGTCACTAGCGGAACAATTGGACCTGCATGTGACCAATTTGGTCAAAAATGTGCTCAGCAATTCCGATAAATTCGAGATTTCTTTGCGAAATGGAAAGTCTCTCGATTTTGTCGAGATTCTATATTTTCTCGCTAAAATCCCGGTCAACTTTTTACAGAGTCGTCACTTGCTGACCAATTGGACCTGCATGTGACCAATTTGGTCAAAAATGTGGGCGGTACTTTCGATAAATTCGTGATTTCTTTGCAATTTAAAATGTCTCTCGATTGTGTCGAAATTCTACATTTTCTTGATAAAATCCCGGTCAACTTTTTACAGGATCGTCACTAGCGGAACAATTGGACCTGCGTGTGACGAATTTGGTCAAAAATGTGCTCAGCAATTCCGATAAATTCGAGATTTCTTTGCGAAATGGAAAGTCTCTCGATTTTGTCGAGATTCTATATTTTCTCGCTAAAATCCCGGTCAACTTTTTACAGAGTCGTCACTTGCTGACCAATTGGACCTGCATGTGACCAATTTGGTCAAAAATGTGGGCGGTACTTTCGATAAATTCGTGATTTCTTTGCAATTTAAAATGTCTCTCGAATGTGTCGAAATTCTACATTTTCTTGATAAAATCCCGGTCAACTTTTTACAGGATCGTCACTAGCGGAACAATTGGACCTGCATGTGACCAATTTGGTCAAAAATGTGCTCAGCAATTCCGATAAATTCGAGATTTCTTTGCGAAATGGAAAGTCTCTCGATTTTGTCGAGATTCTATATTTTCTCGCTAAAATCCCGGTCAACTTTTTACAGAGTCGTCACTAGCTGACCAATTGGACCTGCATGTGACCAATTTGGTCAAAAATGTGCGCGGCACTTTCGATAAATACGTGATTTCTTTGCAAAATAAAATGTCTCTCGAATGTGTCGAAATTCTACATTTTCTCGCTAAAATCCCGGTCAACTTTTTACAGGATCGTCACTAGCGGAACAATTAGACCTGCATGTGACCAATTTGGTCAAAAATGTGGGCGGTACTTTCGATAAATTCGTGATTTCTTTGCAATTTAAAATGTCTCTCGAATGTGTCGAAATTCTACATTTTCTTGATAAAATCCCGGTCAACTTTTTACAGGATCGTCACTAGCGGAACAATTGGACCTGCGTGTGACGAATTTGGTCAAAAATGTGCTCAGCAATTCCGATAAATTCGAGATTTCTTTGCGAAATGGAAAGTCTCTCGATTTTGTCGAGATTCTATATTTTCTCGCTAAAATCCCGGTCAACTTTTTACAGAGTCGTCACTTGCTGACCAATTGGACCTGCATGTGACCAATTTGGTCAAAAATGTGGGCGGTTCTTTCGATAAATTCGTGATTTCTTTGCAATTTAAAATGTCTCTCGAATGTGTCGAAATTCTACATTTTCTTGATAAAATCCCGGTCAACTTTTTACAAGATCGTCACTAGCGGAACAATTGGACCTGCGTGTGACGAATTTGGTCAAAAATGTGCTCAGCAATTCCGATAAATTCGAGATTTCTTTGCGAAATGGAAAGTCTCTCGATTTTGTCGAGATTCTATATTTTCTCGCTAAAATCCCGGTCAACTTTTTACAGAGTCGTCACTAGCTGACCAATTGGACCTGCATGTGACCAATTTGGTCAAAAATGTGAGCGGCACTTTCGATAAATACGTGATTTCTTTGCAAAATAAAATGTCTCTCGAATGTGTCGAAATTCTACATTTTCTCGCTAAAATCCCGGTCAACTTTTTACAGGATCGTCACTAGCGGAACAATTAGACCTGCATGTGACCAATTTGGTCAAAAATGTGGGCGGTACTTTCGATAAATTCGTGATTTCTTTGCAATTTAAAATGTCTCTCGAATGTGTCGAAATTCTACATTTTCTTGATAAAATCCCGGTCAACTTTTTACAGGATCGTCACTAGCGGAACAATTGGACCTGCGTGTGACGAATTTGGTCAAAAATGTGCTCAGCAATTCCGATAAATTCGAGATTTCTTTGCGAAATGGAAAGTCTCTCGATTTTGTCGAGATTCTATATTTTCTCGCTAAAATCCCGGTCAACTTTTTACAGAGTCGTCACTTGCTGACCAATTGGACCTGCATGTGACCAATTTGGTCAAAAATGTGGGCGGTACTTTCGATAAATTCGTGATTTCTTTGCAATTTAAAATGTCTCTCGAATGTGTTGAAATTCTATATTTTCTCGCTAAAATCCCGGTCAACTTTTTACAGGATCGTCACTAGCGGAACAATTGGACCTGCATGTGACCAATTTGGTCAAAAATGTGCTCAGCAATTCCGATAAATTCGAGATTTCTTTGCGAAATGGAAAGTCTCTCGATTTTGTCGAGATTCTATATTTTCTCGCTAAAATCCCGGTCAACTTTTTACAGAGTCGTCACTTGCTGACCAATTGGACCTGCATGTGACCAATTTGGTCAAAAATGTGGGCGGTACTTTCGATAAATTCGTGATTTCTTTGCAATTTAAAATGTCTCTCGAATGTGTCGAAATTCTACATTTTCTTGATAAAATCCCGGTCAACTTTTTACAGGATCGTCACTAGCGGAACAATTGGACCTGCGTGTGACCAATTTGGTCAAAAATGTGGGCGGTACTTTCGATAAATTCGTGATTTCTTTGCAATTTAAAATGTCTCTCGAATGTGTCGAAATTCTACATTTTCTTGATAAAATCCCGGTCAACTTTTTACAGGATCGTCACTAGCGGAACAATTGGACCTGCGTGTGACCAATTTGGTCAAAAATGTGGGCGGTACTTTCGATAAATTCGTGATTTCTTTGCAATTTAAAATGTCTCTCGAATGTGTTGAAATTCTATATTTTCTCGCTAAAATCCCGGTCAACTTTTTACAGGATCGTCACTAGCGGAACAATTGGACCTGCATGTGACCAATTTGGTCAAAAATGTGCTCAGCAATTCCGATAAATTCGAGATTTCTTTGCGAAATGGAAAGTCTCTCGATTTTGTCGAGATTCTATATTTTCTCGCTAAAATCCCGGTCAACTTTTTACAGAGTCGTCACTTGCTGACCAATTGGACCTGCATGTGACCAATTTGGTCAAAAATGTGCTCAGCAATTCCGATAAATTCGAGATTTCTCTGCAAAATGTAAAGTCTCTCGATTTTGTCGAAATTCTATATTTTCTCGCTAAAATCCCGGTCAACTTTTTACAGAGTCGTCACTTGCTGACCAATTGGACCTGCATGTGACCAATTTGGTCAAAAATGTGGGCGGTACTTTCGATAAATTCGTGATTTCTTTGCAATTTAAAATGTCTCTCGAATGTGTCGAAATTCTACATTTTCTCGCTAAAATCCCGGTCAACTTTTTACAGGATCGTCACTAGCGGAACAGTTGGACCTGCATGTGACCAATTTGGTCAAAAATGTGCTCAGCAATTCCGATAAATTCGAGATTTCTTTGCGAAATGGAAAGTCTCTCGATTTTGTCGAGATTCTATATTTTCTCGCTAAAATCCCGGTCAACTTTTTACAGAGTCGTCACTTGCTGACCAATTGGACCTGCATGTGACCAATTTGGTCAAAAATGTGGGCGGTACTTTCGATAAATTCGTGATTTCTTTGCAATTTAAAATGTCTCTCGAATGTGTCGAAATTCTACATTTTCTCGCTAAAATCCCTTTCAACTTTTTACAGGATCGTCACTAGCGGAACAGTTGGACCTGCATGTGACCAATTTGGTCAAAAATGTGCTCAGCAATTCCGATAAATTCGAGATTTCTTTGCGAAATGGAAAGTCTCTCGATTTTGTCGAGATTCTACATTTTCTTGATAAAATCCCGGTCAACTTTTTACAGGATCGTCACTAGCGGAACAATTGGACCTGCGTGTGACCAATTTGGTCAAAAATGTGGGCGGTACTTTCGATAAATTCGTGATTTCTTTGCTATTTAAAATGTCTCTCGAATGTGTCGAAATTCTACATTTTCTCGCTAAAATCCCGGTCAACTTTTTACAGGATCGTCACTAGCGGAACAATTGGACCTGCATGTGACCAATTTGGTCAAAAATGTGCTCAGCAATTCCGATAAATTCGAGATTTCTTTGCGAAATGGAAAGTCTCTCGATTTTATCGAGATTCTATATTTTCTCGCTAAAATCCCGGTCAACTTTTTACAGAGTCGTCACTTGCTGACCAATTGGACCTGCATGTGACCAATTTGGACAAAAATGTGCGCGGCACTTTCGATAAATACGTGATTTCTTTGCAAAATAAAATGTCTCTCGAATGTGTCGAAATTCTACATTTTCTTGATAAAATCCCGGTCAACTTTTTACAGGATCGTCACTAGCGGAACAATTGGACCTGCGTGTGACCAATTTGGTCAAAAATGTGGGCGGTACTTTCGATAAATTCGTGATTTCTTTGCAATTTAAAATGTCTCTCGAATGAGTCGAAATTCTATATTTTCTCGCTAAAATCCCGGTCAACTTTTTACAGGATCGTCACTAGCGGAACAATTGGACCTGCATGTGACCAATTTGGTCAAAAATGTGCTCAGCAATTCCGATAAATTCGAGATTTCTTTGCGAAATGGAAAGTCTCTCGATTTTGTCGAGATTCTACATTTTCTTGATAAAATCCTGGTCAACTTTTTACAGGATCGTCACTAGCGGAACAATTGGACCTGCGTGTGACCAATTTGGTCAAAAATGTGGGCGGTACTTTCGATAAATTCGTGATTTCTTTGCAATTTAAAATGTCTCTCGAATGTGTCGAAATTCTATATTTTCTCGCTAAAATCCCGGTCAACTTTTTACAGGATCGTCACTAGCGGAACAATTGGACCTGCATGTGACCAATTTGGTCAAAAATGTGCTCAGCAATTCCGATAAATTCGAGATTTCTTTGCGAAATGGAAAGTCTCTCGATTTTGTCGAGATTCTATATTTTCTAGCTAAAATCCCGGTCAACTTTTTACAGAGTCGTCACTTGCTGACCAATTGGACCTGCATGTGACCAATTTGGTCAAAAATGTGGGCGGTACTTTCGATAAATTCGTGATTTCTTTGCAATTTAAAATGTCTCTCGAATGTGTCGAAATTCTACATTTTCTTGATAAAATCCCGGTCAACTTTTTACAGGATCGTCACTAGCGGAACAATTGGACCTGCGTGTGACCAATTTGGTCAAAAATGTGGGCGGTACTTTCGATAAATTCGTGATTTCTTTGCAATTTAAAATGTCTCTCGAATGTGTCGAAATTCTACATTTTCTTGATAAAATCCCGGTCAACTTTTTACAGGATCGTCACTAGCGGAACAATTGGACCTGCGTGTGACCAATTTGGTCAAAAATGTGGGCGGTACTTTCGATAAATTCGTGATTTTTTTGCAATTTAAAATGTCTCTCGAATGTGTTGAAATTCTATATTTTCTCGCTAAAATCCCGGTCAACTTTTTACAGGATCGTCACTAGCGGAACAATTGGACCTGCATGTGACCAATTTGGTCAAAAATGTGCTCAGCAATTCCGATAAATTCGAGATTTCTTTGCGAAATGGAAAGTCTCTCGATTTTGTCGAGATTCTATATTTTCTCGCTCAAATCCCGGTCAACTTTTTACAGAGTCGTCACTTGCTGACCAATTGGACCTGCATGTGACCAATTTGGTCAAAAATGTGCTCAGCAATTCCGATAAATTCGAGATTTCTCTGCAAAATGTAAAGTCTCTCGATTTTGTCGAAATTCTATATTTTCTCGCTAAAATCCCGGTCAACTTTTTACAGAGTCGTCACTTGCTGACCAATTGGACCTGCATGTGACCAATTTGGTCAAAAATGTGGGCGGTACTTTCGATAAATTCGTGATTTCTTTGCAATTTAAAATGTCTCTCGAATGTGTTGAAATTCTATATTTTCTCGCTAAAATCCCGGTCAACTTTTTACAGGATCGTCACTAGCGGAACAATTGGACCTGCGTGTGACGAATTTGGTCAAAAATGTGCTCAGCAATTCCGATAAATTCGAGATTTCTTTGCGAAATGGAAAGTCTCTCGATTTTGTCGAGATTCTATATTTTCTCGCTAAAATCCCGGTCAACTTTTTACAGAGTCGTCACTTGCTGACCAATTGGACCTGCATGTGACCAATTTGGTCAAAAATGTGGGCGGTACTTTCGATAAATTCGTGATTTCTTTGCAATTTAAAATGTCTCTCGAATGTGTTGAAATTCTATATTTTCTCGCTAAAATCCCGGTCAACTTTTTACAGGATCGTCACTAGCGGAACAATTGGACCTGCATGTGACCAATTTGGTCAAAAATGTGCTCAGCAATTCCGATAAATTCGAGATTTCTTTGCGAAATGGAAAGTCTCTCGATTTTGTCGAGATTCTATATTTTCTCGCTAAAATCCCGGTCAACTTTTTACAGAGTCGTCACTTGCTGACCAATTGGACCTGCATGTGACCAATTTGGTCAAAAATGTGGGCGGTACTTTCGATAAATTCGTGATTTCTTTGCAATTTAAAATGTCTCTCGAATGTGTCGAAATTCTACATTTTCTTGATAAAATCCCGGTCAACTTTTTACAGGATCGTCACTAGCGGAACAATTGGACCTGCGTGTGACCAATTTGGTCAAAAATGTGGGCGGTACTTTCGATAAATTCGTGATTTCCTTGCAATTTAAAATGTCTCTCGAATGTGTCGAAATTCTACATTTTCTTGATAAAATCCCGGTCAACTTTTTACAGGATCGTCACTAGCGGAACAATTGGACCTGCGTGTGACGAATTTGGTCAAAAATGTGGGCGGTACTTTCGATAAATTCGTGATTTCTTTGCAATTTAAAATGTCTCTCGAATGTGTTGAAATTCTATATTTTCTCGCTAAAATCCCGGTCAACTTTTTACAGAGTCGTCACTTGCTGACCAATTGGACCTGCATGTGACCAATTTGGTCAAAAATGTGGGCGGTACTTTCGATAAATTCATGATTTCTTTGCAATTTAAAATGTCTCTCGAATGTGTCGAAATTCTACATTTTCTTGATAAAATCCCGGTCAACTTTTTACAGGATCGTCACTAGCGGAACAATTGGACCTGCGTGTGACGAATTTGGTCAAAAATGTGGGCGGTACTTTCGATAAATTCGTGATTTCTTTGCAATTTAAAATGTCTCTCGAATGTGTCGAAATTCTACATTTTCTTGATAAAATCCCGGTCAACTTTTTACAGGATCGTCACTAGCGGAACAATTGGACCTGCGTGTGACCAATTTGGTCAAAAATGTGGGCGGTACTTTCGATAAATTCGTGATTTCTTTGCAATTTAAAATGTCTCTCGAATGTGTTGAAATTCTATATTTTCTCGCTAAAATCCCGGTCAACTTTTTACAGGATCGTCACTAGCGGAACAATTGGACCTGCATGTGACCAATTTGGTCAAAAATGTGCTCAGCAATTCCGATAAATTCGAGATTTCTTTGCGAAATGGAAAGTCTCTCGATTTTGTCGAGATTCTATATTTTCTCGCTAAAATCCCGGTCAACTTTTTACAGAGTCGTCACTTGCTGACCAATTGGACCTGCATGTGACCAATTTGGTCAAAAATGTGCTCAGCAATTCCGATAAATTCGAGATTTCTCTGCAAAATGTAAAGTCTCTCGATTTTGTCGAAATTCTATATTTTCTCGCTAAAATCCCGGTCAACTTTTTACAGGATCGTCACTTGCTGACCAATTGGACCTGCATGTGACCAATTTGGTCAAAAATGTGGGCGGTACTTTCGATAAATTCGTGATTTCTTTGCAATTTAAAATGTCTCTCGAATGTGTCGAAATTCTACATTTTCTCGCTAAAATCCCGGTCAACTTTTTACAGGATCGTCACTAGCGGAACAATTGGACCTGCATGTGACCAATTTGGTCAAAAATGTGCTCAGCAATTCCGATAAATTCGAGATTTCTTTGCGAAATGGAAAGTCTCTCGATTTTGTCGAGATTCTATATTTTCTCGCTAAAATCCCAGTCAACTTTTTACAGAGTCGTCACTTGCTGACCAATTGGACCTGCATGTGACCAATTTGGTCAAAAATGTGCTCAGCAATTCCGATAAATTCGAGATTTCTCTGCAAAATGTAAAGTCTCTCGATTTTGTCGAAATTCTATATTTTCTCGCTAAAATCCCGGTCAACTTTTTACAGAGTCGTCACTTGCTGACCAATTGGACCTGCATGTGACCAATTTGGTCAAAAATGTGCTCAGCAATTCCGATAAATTCGAGATTTCTTTGCGAAATGGAAAGTCTCTCGATTTTGTCGAGATTCTACATTTTCTTGATAAAATCCCGGTCAACTTTTTACAGGATCGTCACTAGCGGAACAATTGGACCTGCGTGTGACCAATTTGGTCAAAAATGTGGGCGGTACTTTCGATAAATTCGTGATTTCTTTGCAATTTAAAATGTCTCTCGAATGTGTCGAAATTCTATATTTTCTCGCTAAAATCCCGGTCAACTTTTTACAGGATCGTCACTAGCGGAACAATTGGACCTGCATGTGACCAATTTGGTCAAAAATGTGCTCAGCAATTCCGATAAATTCGAGATTTCTTTGCAATTTAAAATGTCTCTCGAATGTGTCGAAATTCTACATTTTCTTGATAAAATCCCGGTCAACTTTTTACAGGATCGTCACTAGCGGAACAATTGGACCTGCGTGTGACCAATTTGGTCAAAAATGTGGGCGGTACTTTCGATAAATTCGTGATTTCTTTGCAATTTAAAATGTCTCTCGAATGTGTCGAAATTCTACATTTTCTTGATAAAATCCCGGTCAACTTTTTACAGGATCGTCACTAGCGGAACAATTGGACCTGCGTGTGACCAATTTGGTCAAAAATGTGGGCGGTACTTTCGATAAATTCGTGATTTTTTTGCAATTTAAAATGTCTCTCGAATGTGTTGAAATTCTATATTTTCTCGCTAAAATCCCGGTCAACTTTTTACAGGATCGTCACTAGCGGAACAATTGGACCTGCATGTGACCAATTTGGTCAAAAATGTGCTCAGCAATTCCGATAAATTCGAGATTTCTTTGCGAAATGGAAAGTCTCTCGATTTTGTCGAGATTCTATATTTTCTCGCTAAAATCCCGGTCAACTTTTTACAGAGTCGTCACTTGCTGACCAATTGGACCTGCATGTGACCAATTTGGTCAAAAATGTGCTCAGCAATTCCGATAAATTCGAGATTTCTTTGCGAAATGGAAAGTCTCTCGATTTTGTCGAGATTCTATATTTTCTCGCTAAAATCCCGGTCAACTTTTTACAGAGTCGTCACTTGCTGACCAATTGGACCTGCATGTGACCAATTTGGTCAAAAATGTGGGCGGTACTTTCGATAAATTCGTGATTTCTTTGCAATTTAAAATGTCTCTCGAATGTGTTGAAATTCTATATTTTCTCGCTAAAATCCCGGTCAACTTTTTACAGGATCGTCACTAGCGGAACAATTGGACCTGCATGTGACCAATTTGGTCAAAAATGTGCTCAGCAATTCCGATAAATTCGAGATTTCTTTGCGAAATGGAAAGTCTCTCGATTTTGTCGAGATTCTATATTTTCTCGCTAAAATCCCGGTCAACTTTTTACAGAGTCGTCACTTGCTGACCAATTGGACCTGCATGTGACCAATTTGGTCAAAAATGTGGGCGGTACTTTCGATAAATTCGTGATTTCTTTGCAATTTAAAATGTCTCTCGAATGTGTTGAAATTCTATATTTTCTCGCTAAAATCCCGGTCAACTTTTTACAGGATCGTCACTAGCGGAACAATTGGACCTGCATGTGACCAATTTGGTCAAAAATGTGCTCAGCAATTCCGATAAATTCGAGATTTCTTTGCGAAATGGAAAGTCTCTCGATTTTGTCGAGATTCTATATTTTCTCGCTAAAATCCCGGTCAACTTTTTACAGAGTCGTCACTTGCTGACCAATTGGACCTGCATGTGACCAATTTGGTCAAAAATGTGGGCGGTACTTTCGATAAATTCGTGATTTCTTTGCAATTTAAAATGTCTCTCGAATGTGTCGAAATTCTACATTTTCTTGATAAAATCCCGGTCAACTTTTTACAGGATCGTCACTAGCGGAACAATTGGACCTGCGTGTGACCAATTTGGTCAAAAATGTGGGCGGTACTTTCGATAAATTCGTGATTTCCTTGCAATTTAAAATGTCTCTCGAATGTGTCGAAATTCTACATTTTCTTGATAAAATCCCGGTCAACTTTTTACAGGATCGTCACTAGCGGAACAATTGGACCTGCGTGTGACGAATTTGGTCAAAAATGTGGGCGGTACTTTCGATAAATTCGTGATTTCTTTGCAATTTAAAATGTCTCTCGAATGTGTTGAAATTCTATATTTTCTCGCTAAAATCCCGGTCAACTTTTTACAGGATCGTCACTAGCGGAACAATTGGACCTGCATGTGACCAATTTGGTCAAAAATGTGCTCAGCAATTCCGATAAATTCGAGATTTCTTTGCGAAATGGAAAGTCTCTCGATTTTGTCGAGATTCTATATTTTCTCGCTAAAATCCCGGTCAACTTTTTACAGAGTCGTCACTTGCTGACCAATTGGACCTGCATGTGACCAATTTGGTCAAAAATGTGCTCAGCAATTCCGATAAATTCGAGATTTCTCTGCAAAATGTAAAGTCTCTCGATTTTGTCGAAATTCTATATTTTCTCGCTAAAATCCCGGTCAACTTTTTACAGAGTCGTCACTTGCTGACCAATTGGACCTGCATGTGACCAATTTGGTCAAAAATGTGCTCAGCAATTCCGATAAATTCGAGATTTCTTTGCGAAATGGAAAGTCTCTCGATTTTGTCGAGATTCTACATTTTCTTGATAAAATCCCGGTCAACTTTTTACAGGATCGTCACTAGCGGAACAATTGGACCTGCGTGTGACCAATTTGGTCAAAAATGTGGGCGGTACTTTCGATAAATTCGTGATTTCTTTGCAATTTAAAATGTCTCTCGAATGTGTCGAAATTCTATATTTTCTCGCTAAAATACCGGTCAACTTTTTACAGAGTCGTCACTAGCTGACCAATTGGACCTGCATGTGACCAATTTGGTCAAAAATGTGCGCGGCACTTTCGATAAATACGTGATTTCTTTGCAAAATAAAATGTCTCTCGAATGTGTCGAAATTCTACATTTTCTTGATAAAATCCCGGTCAACTTTTTACAGGATCGTCACTAGCGGAACAATTGGACCTGCATGTGACCAATTTGGTCAAAAATGTGCTCAGCAATTCCGATAAATTCGAGATTTCTTTGCGAAATGGAAAGTCTCTCAATTTTGTCGAGATTCTACATTTTCTTGATAAAATCCCGGTCAACTTTTTACAGGATCGTCACTAGCGGAACAATTGGACCTGCGTGTGACCAATTTGGTCAAAAATGTGGGCGGTACTTTCGATAAATTCGAGATTTCTTTGCGAAATGGAAAGTCTCTCGATTTTGTCGAGATTCTACATTTTCTTGATAAAATCAAGGTCAACTTTTTACAGGATCGTCACTAGCGGAACAATTGGACCTGCGTGTGACCAATTTGGTCAAAAATGTGGGCGGTACTTTCGATAAATTCGTGATTTCTTTGCAATTTAAAATGTCTCTCGAATGTGTCGAAATTCTATATTTTCTCGCTAAAATCCCGGTCAACTTTTTACAGGATCGTCACTAGCGGAACAATTGGACCTGCATGTGACCAATTTGGTCAAAAATGTGCTCAGCAATTCCGATAAATTCGAGATTTCTTTGCGAAATGGAAAGTCTCTCGATTTTGTCGAGATTCTACATTTTCTTGATAAAATCCCGGTCAACTTTTTACAGGATCGTCACTAGCGGAACAATTGGACCTGCGTGTGACCAATTTGGTCAAAAATGTGGGCGGTACTTTCGATAAATTCGTGATTTCTTTGCAATTTAAAATGTCTCTCGAATGTGTCGAAATTCTACATTTTCTCGCTAAAATCCCGGTCAACTTTTTACAGGATCGTCACTAGCGGAACAATTGGACCTGCGTGTGACCAATTTGGTCAAAAATGTGGGCGGTACTTTCGATAAATTCGTGATTTCTTTGCAATTTAAAATGTCTCTCGAATGTGTCGAAATTCTACATTTTCTCGCTAAAATCCCGGTCAACTTTTTACAGGATCGTCACTAGCGGAACAATTGGACCTGCATGTGACGAATTTGGTCAAAAATGTGCTCAGCAATTCCGATAAATTCGAGATTTCTTTGCGAAATGGAAAGTCAATCGATTTTGTCGAGATTCTATATTTTCTCGCTAAAATCCCGGTCAACTTTTTACAGGATCGTCACTAGCGGAACAATTGGACCTGCATGTGACCAATTTGGTCAAAAATGTGCTCAGCAATTCCGATAAATTCGAGATTTCTCTGCAAAATGTAAAGTCTCTCGATTTTGTCGAAATTCTATATTTTCTCGCTAAAATCCCGGTCAACTTTTTACAGAGTCGTCACTTGCTGACCAATTGGACCTGCATGTGACCAATTTGGTCAAAAATGTGCTCAGCAATTCCGATAAATTCGAGATTTCTTTGCGAAATGGAAAGTCTCTCGATTTTGTCGAGATTCTACATTTTCTTGATAAAATCCCGGTCAACTTTTTACAGGATCGTCACTAGCGGAACAATTGGACCTGCGTGTGACCAATTTGGTCAAAAATGTGGGCGGTACTTTCGATAAATTCGTGATTTCTTTGCAATTTAAAATGTCTCTCGAATGTGTCGAAATTCTATATTTTCTCGCTAAAATCCCGGTCAACTTTTTACAGAGTCGTCACTTGCTGACCAATTGGACCTGCATGTGACCAATTTGGTCAAAAATGTGCGCGGCACTTTCGATAAATACGTGATTTCTTTGCAAAATAAAATGTCTCTCGAATGTGTCGAAATTCTACATTTTCTTGATAAAATCCCGGTCAACTTTTTACAGGATCGTCACTAGCGGAACAATTGGACCTGCATGTGACCAATTTGGTCAAAAATGTGCTCAGCAATTCCGATAAATTCGAGATTTCTTTGCGAAATGGAAAGTCTCTCGATTTTGTCGAGATTCTATATTTTCTCGCTAAAATCCCGGTCAACTTTTTACAGAGTCGTCACTTGCTGACCAATTGGACCTGCATGTGACCAATTTGGTCAAAAATGTGCGCGGCACTTTCGATAAATACGTGATTTCTTTGCAAAATAAAATGTCTCTCGAATGTGTCGAAATTCTACATTTTCTTGATAAAATCCCGGTCAACTTTTTACAGGATCGTCACTAGCGGAACAATTGTACCTGCGTGTGACCAATTTGGTCAAAAATGTGGGCGGTACTTTCGATAAATTCGTGATTTCTTTGCAATTTAAAATGTCTCTCGAATGTGTCGAAATTCTACATTTTCTTGATAAAATCCCGGTCAACTTTTTACAGGATCGTCACTAGCGGAACAATTGGACCTGCGTGTGACCAATTTGGTCAAAAATGTGGGCGGTACTTTCGATAAATTCGTGATTTCTTTGCAAAATAAAATGTCTCTCGAATGTGTCGAAATTCTACATTTTCTTGATAAAATCCCGGTCAACTTTTTACAGGATCGTCACTAGCGGAACAATTGGACCTGCGTGTGACCAATTTGGTCAAAAATGTGCGCGGCACTTTCGATAAATACGTGATTTCTTTGCAAAATAAAATGTCTCTCGAATGTGTCGAAATTCTACATTTTCTTGATAAAATCCCGGTCAACTTTTTACAGGATCGTCACTAGCGGAACAATTGGACCTGCGTGTGACCAATTTGGTCAAAAATGTGGGCGGTACTTTCGATAAATTCGTGATTTCTTTGCAATTTAAAATGTCTCTCGAATGTGTCGAAATTCTACATTTTCTTGATAAAATCCCGGTCAACTTTTTACAGGATCGTCACTAGCGGAACAATTGGACCTGCGTGTGACCAATTTGGTCAAAAATGTGGGCGGTACTTTCGATAAATTCGTGATTTCTTTGCAATTTAAAATGTCTCTCGAATGTGTCGAAATTCTACATTTTCTTGATAAAATCCCGGTCAACTTTTTACAGGATCGTCACTAGCGGAACAATTGGACCTGCGTGTGACCAATTTGGTCAAAAATGTGGGCGGTACTTTCGATAAATTCGTGATTTCTTTGCAATTTAAAATGTCTCTCGAATGTGTCGAAATTCTACATTTTCTTGATAAAATCCCGGTCAACTTTTTACAGGATCGTCACTAGCGGAACAATTGGACCTGCGTGTGACCAATTTGGTCAAAAATGTGGGCGGTACTTTCGATAAATTCGTGATTTCTTTGCAAAATAAAATGTCTCTCGAATGTGTCGAAATTCTACATTTTCTTGATAAAATCCCGGTCAACTTTTTACAGGATCGTCACTAGCGGAACAATTGGACCTGCGTGTGACCAATTTGGTCAAAAATGTGGGCGGTACTTTCGATAAATTCGTGATTTCTTTGCAATTTAAAATGTCTCTCGAATGTGTCGAAATTCTACATTTTCTTGATAAAATCCCGGTCAACTTTTTACAGGATCGTCACTAGCGGAACAATTGGACCTGCGTGTGACCAATTTGGTCAAAAATGTGGGCGGTACTTTCGATAAATTCGTGATTTCTTTGCAATTTAAAATGTCTCTCGAATGTGTCGAAATTCTACATTTTCTTGATAAAATCCCGGTCAACTTTTTACAGGATCGTCACTAGCGGAACAATTGGACCTGCGTGTGACCAATTTCGTCAAAAATGTGGGCGGTACTTTCGATAAATACGTGATTTCTTTGCAAAATAAAATGTCTCTCGAATGTGTCGAAATTCTACATTTTCTTGATAAAATCCCGGTCAACTTTTTACAGGATCGTCACTAGCGGAACAATTGGACCTGCGTGTGACCAATTTGGTCAAAAATGTGGGCGGTACTTTCGATAAATTCGTGATTTCTTTGCAATTTAAAATGTCTCTCGAATGTGTCGAAATTCTACATTTTCTTGATAAAATCCCGGTCAACTTTTTACAGGATCGTCACTAGCGGAACAATTGGACCTGCGTGTGACCAATTTCGTCAAAAAGGTGGGCGGTACTTTCGATAAATTCGTGATTTCTTTGCAATTTAAAATGTCTCTCGAATGTGTCGAAATTCTATATTTTCTCGCTAAAATCCCGGTTAACTTTTTACATAGTCGTCACTTGCTGACCAATTGGACCTGCATGTGACCAATTTGGTCAAAAATGTGCGCGGCACTTTCGATAAATACGTGATTTCTTTGCAAAATAAAATGTCTCTCGAATGTGTCGAAATTCTACATTTTCTTGATAAAATCCCTGTCAACTTTTTACAGGATCGTCACTAGCGGAACAATTGGACCTGCGTGTGACCAATTTCGTCAAAAATGTGGGCGGTACTTTCGATAAATTCGTGATTTCTTTGCAAAATAAAATGTCTCTCGAATGTGTCGAAATTCTACATTTTCTTGATAAAATCCCGGTCAACTTTTTACAGGATCGTCACTAGCGGAACAATTGGACCTGCGTGTGACCAATTTGGTCAAAAATGTGGGCGGTACTTTCGATAAATTCGTGATTTCTTTGCAATTTAAAATGTCTCTCGAATGTGTCGAAATTCTACATTTTCTTGATAAAATCCCGGTCAACTTTTTACAGGATCGTCACTAGCGGAACAATTGGACCTGCGTGTGACCAATTTCGTCAAAAATGTGGGCGGTACTTTCGATAAATTCGTGATTTCTTTGCAAAATAAAATGTCTCTCGAATGTGTCGAAATTCTACATTTTCTTGATAAAATCCCGGTCAACTTTTTACAGGATCGTCACTAGCGGAACAATTGGACCTGCGTGTGACCAATTTGGTCAAAAATGTGGGCGGTACTTTCGATAAATTCGTGATTTCTTTGCAATTTAAAATGTCTCTCGAATGTGTCGAAATTCTACATTTTCTTGATAAAATCCCGGTCAACTTTTTACAGGATCGTCACTAGCGGAACAATTGGACCTGCGTGTGACCAATTTGGTCAAAAATGTGGGCGGTACTTTCGATAAATTCGTGATTTCTTTGCAATTTAAAATGTCTCTCGAATGTGTCGAAATTCTACATTTTCTTGATAAAATCCCGGTCAACTTTTTACAGGATCGTCACTAGCGGTACAATTGGACCTGCGTGTGACCAATTTCGTCAAAAATGTGGGCGGTACTTTCGATAAATTCGTGATTTCTTTGCAAAATAAAATGTCTCTCGAATGTGTCGAAATTCTACATTTTCTTGATAAAATCCCGGTCAACTTTTTACAGGATCGTCACTAGCGGAACAATTGGACCTGCGTGTGACCAATTTGGTCAAAAATGTGGGCGGTACTTTCGATAAATTCGTGATTTCTTTGCAATTTAAAATGTCTCTCGAATGTGTCGAAATTCTACATTTTCTTGATAAAATCCCGGTCAACTTTTTACAGGATCGTCACTAGCGGAACAATTGGACCTGCGTGTGACCAATTTGGTCAAAAATGTGGGCGGTACTTTCGATAAATTCGTGATTTCTTTGCAATTTAAAATGTCTCTCGAATGTGTCGAAATTCTACATTTTCTTGATAAAATCCCGGTCAACTTTTTACAGGATCGTCACTAGCGGAACAATTGGACCTGCGTGTGACCAATTTGGTCAAAAATGTGGGCGGTACTTTCGATAAATTCGTGATTTCTTTGCAATTTAAAATGTCTCTCGAATGTGTCGAAATTCTACATTTTCTTGATAAAATCCCGGTCAACTTTTTACAGGATCGTCACTAGCGGAACAATTGGACCTGCGTGTGACCAATTTGGTCAAAAATGTGGGCGGTACTTTCGATAAATTCGTGATTTCTTTGCAAAATAAAATGTCTCTCGAATGTGTCGAAATTCTACATTTTCTTGATAAAATCCCGGTCAACTTTTTACAGGATCGTCACTAGCGGAACAATTGGACCTGCGTGTGACCAATTTGGTCAAAAATGTGGGCGGTACTTTCGATAAATTCGTGATTTCTTTGCAATTTAAAATGTCTCTCGAATGTGTCGAAATTCTACATTTTCTTGATAAAATCCCGGTCAACTTTTTACAGGATCGTCACTAGCGGAACAATTGGACCTGCGTGTGACCAATTTGGTCAAAAATGTGGGCGGTACTTTCGATAAATTCGTGATTTCTTTGCAATTTAAAATGTCTCTCGAATGTGTCGAAATTCTACATTTTCTTGATAAAATCCCGGTCAACTTTTTACAGGATCGTCACTAGCGGAACAATTGGACCTGCGTGTGACCAATTTCGTCAAAAATGTGGGCGGTACTTTCGATAAATACGTGATTTCTTTGCAAAATAAAATGTCTCTCGAATGTGTCGAAATTCTACATTTTCTTGATAAAATCCCGGTCAACTTTTTACAGGATCGTCACTAGCGGAACAATTGGACCTGCGTGTGACCAATTTGGTCAAAAATGTGGGCGGTACTTTCGATAAATTCGTGATTTCTTTGCAATTTAAAATGTCTCTCGAATGTGTCGAAATTCTACATTTTCTTGATAAAATCCCGGTCAACTTTTTACAGGATCGTCACTAGCGGAACAATTGGACCTGCGTGTGACCAATTTCGTCAAAAATGTGGGCGGTACTTTCGATAAATTCGTGATTTCTTTGCAAAATAAAATGTCTCTCGAATGTGTCGAAATTCTACATTTTCTTGATAAAATCCCGGTCAACTTTTTACAGGATCGTCACTAGCGGAACAATTGGACCTGCGTGTGACCAATTTGGTCAAAAATGTGCGCGGCACTTTCGATAAATACGTGATTTCTTTGCAAAATAAAATGTCTCTCGAATGTGTCGAAATTCTACATTTTCTTGATAAAATCCCGGTCAACTTTTTACAGGATCGTCACTAGCGGAACAATTGGACCTGCGTGTGACCAATTTGGTCAAAAATGTGGGCGGTACTTTCGATAAATTCGTGATTTCTTTGCAATTTAAAATGTCTCTCGAATGTGTCGAAATTCTACATTTTCTTGATAAAATCCCGGTCAACTTTTTACAGGATCGTCACTAGCGGAACAATTGGACCTGCGTGTGACCAATTTCGTCAAAAATGTGGGCGGTACTTTCGATAAATTCGTGATTTCTTTGCAAAATAAAATGTCTCTCGAATGTGTCGAAATTCTACATTTTCTTGATAAAATCCCGGTCAACGTTTTACAGGATCGTCACTAGCGGAACAATTGGACCTGCGTGTGACCAATTTCGTCAAAAATGTGGGCGGTACTTTCGATAAATTCGTGATTTCTTTGCAAAATAAAATGTCTCTCGAATGTGTCGAAATTCTACATTTTCTTGATAAAATCCCGGTCAACTTTTTACAGGATCGTCACTAGCGGAACAATTGGACCTGCGTGTGACCAATTTGGTCAAAAATGTGGGCGGTACTTTCGATAAATTCGTGATTTCTTTGCAATTTAAAATGTCTCTCGAATGTGTCGAAATTCTACATTTTCTTGATAAAATCCCGGTCAACTTTTTACAGGATCGTCACTAGCGGAACAATTGGACCTGCGTGTGACCAATTTGGTCAAAAATGTGGGCGGTACTTTCGATAAATTCGTGATTTCTTTGCAATTTAAAATGTCTCTCGAATGTGTCGAAATTCTACATTTTCTTGATAAAATCCCGGTCAACTTTTTACAGGATCGTCAGTAGCGGTACAATTGGACCTGCGTGTGACCAATTTCGTCAAAAATGTGGGCGGTACTTTCGATAAATTCGTGATTTCTTTGCAAAATAAAATGTCTCTCGAATGTGTCGAAATTCTACATTTTCTTGATAAAATCCCGGTCAACTTTTTACAGGATCGTCACTAGCGGAACAATTGGACCTGCGTGTGACCAATTTGGTCAAAAATGTGGGCGGTACTTTCGATAAATTCGTGATTTCTTTGCAATTTAAAATGTCTCTCGAATGTGTCGAAATTCTACATTTTCTTGATAAAATCCCGGTCAACTTTTTACAGGATCGTCACTAGCGGAACAATTGGACCTGCGTGTGACCAATTTGGTCAAAAATGTGGGCGGTACTTTCGATAAATTCGTGATTTCTTTGCAATTTAAAATGTCTCTCGAATGTGTCGAAATTCTACATTTTCTTGATAAAATCCCGGTCAACTTTTTACAGGATCGTCACTAGCGGAACAATTGGACCTGCGTGTGACCAATTTGGTCAAAAATGTGGGCGGTACTTTCGATAAATTCGTGATTTCTTTGCAATTTAAAATGTCTCTCGAATGTGTCGAAATTCTACATTTTCTTGATAAAATCCCGGTCAACTTTTTACAGGATCGTCACTAGCGGAACAATTGGACCTGCGTGTGACCAATTTGGTCAAAAATGTGGGCGGTACTTTCGATAAATTCGTGATTTCTTTGCAAAATAAAATGTCTCTCGAATGTGTCGAAATTCTACATTTTCTTGATAAAATCCCGGTCAACTTTTTACAGGATCGTCACTAGCGGAACAATTGGACCTGCGTGTGACCAATTTGGTCAAAAATGTGGGCGGTACTTTCGATAAATTCGTGATTTCTTTGCAATTTAAAATGTCTCTCGAATGTGTCGAAATTCTACATTTTCTTGATAAAATCCCGGTCAACTTTTTACAGGATCGTCACTAGCGGAACAATTGGACCTGCGTGTGACCAATTTGGTCAAAAATGTGGGCGGTACTTTCGATAAATTCGTGATTTCTTTGCAATTTAAAATGTCTCTCGAATGTGTCGAAATTCTACATTTTCTTGATAAAATCCCGGTCAACTTTTTACAGGATCGTCACTAGCGGAACAATTGGACCTGCGTGTGACCAATTTCGTCAAAAATGTGGGCGGTACTTTCGATAAATACGTGATTTCTTTGCAAAATAAAATGTCTCTCGAATGTGTCGAAATTCTACATTTTCTTGATAAAATCCCGGTCAACTTTTTACAGGATCGTCACTAGCGGAACAATTGGACCTGCGTGTGACCAATTTGGTCAAAAATGTGGGCGGTACTTTCGATAAATTCGTGATTTCTTTGCAATTTAAAATGTCTCTCGAATGTGTCGAAATTCTACATTTTCTTGATAAAATCCCGGTCAACTTTTTACAGGATCGTCACTAGCGGAACAATTGGACCTGCGTGTGACCAATTTCGTCAAAAATGTGGGCGGTACTTTCGATAAATTCGTGATTTCTTTGCAAAATAAAATGTCTCTCGAATGTGTCGAAATTCTACATTTTCTTGATAAAATCCCGGTCAACTTTTTACAGGATCGTCACTAGCGGAACAATTGGACCTGCGTGTGACCAATTTGGTCAAAAATGTGCGCGGCACTTTCGATAAATACGTGATTTCTTTGCAAAATAAAATGTCTCTCGAATGTGTCGAAATTCTACATTTTCTTGATAAAATCCCGGTCAACTTTTTACAGGATCGTCACTAGCGGAACAATTGGACCTGCGTGTGACCAATTTGGTCAAAAATGTGGGCGGTACTTTCGATAAATTCGTGATTTCTTTGCAATTTAAAATGTCTCTCGAATGTGTCGAAATTCTACATTTTCTTGATAAAATCCCGGTCAACTTTTTACAGGATCGTCACTAGCGGAACAATTGGACCTGCGTGTGACCAATTTGGTCAAAAATGTGGGCGGTACTTTCGATAAATTCGTGATTTCTTTGCAATTTAAAATGTCTCTCGAATGTGTCGAAATTCTACATTTTCTTGATAAAATCCCGGTCAACTTTTTACAGGATCGTCACTAGCGGAACAATTGGACCTGCGTGTGACCAATTTCGTCAAAAATGTGGGCGGTACTTTCGATAAATTCGTGATTTCTTTGCAAAATAAAATGTCTCTCGAATGTGTCGAAATTCTACATTTTCTTGATAAAATCCCGGTCAACGTTTTACAGGATCGTCACTAGCGGAACAATTGGACCTGCGTGTGACCAATTTGGTCAAAAATGTGGGCGGTACTTTCGATAAATTCGTGATTTCTTTGCAATTTAAAATGTCTCTCGATTGTGTCGAAATTCTACATTTTCTTGATAAAATCCCGGTCAACTTTTTACAGGATCGTCACTAGCGGAACAATTGGACCTGCGTGTGACCAATTTGGTCAAAAATGTGCGCGGCACTTTCGATAAATACGTGATTTCTTTGCAAAATAAAATGTCTCTCGAATGTGTCGAAATTCTACATTTTCTTGATAAAATCCCGGTCAACTTTTTACAGGATCGTCACTAGCGGAACAATTGGACCTGCGTGTGACCAATTTGGTCAAAAATGTGGGCGGTACTTTCGATAAATTCGTGATTTCTTTGCAATTTAAAATGTCTCTCGAATGTGTCGAAATTCTACATTTTCTTGATAAAATCCCGGTCAACTTTTTACAGGATCGTCACTAGCGGAACAATTGGACCTGCGTGTGACCAATTTGGTCAAAAATGTGGGCGGTACTTTCGATAAATTCGTGATTTCTTTGCAATTTAAAATGTCTCTCGAATGTGTCGAAATTCTACATTTTCTTGATAAAATCCCGGTCAACTTTTTACAGGATCGTCACTAGCGGAACAATTGGACCTGCGTGTGACCAATTTCGTCAAAAATGTGGGCGGTACTTTCGATAAATTCGTGATTTCTTTGCAAAATAAAATGTCTCTCGAATGTGTCGAAATTCTACATTTTCTTGATAAAATCCCGGTCAACGTTTTACAGGATCGTCACTAGCGGAACAATTGGACCTGCGTGTGACCAATTTGGTCAAAAATGTGGGCGGTACTTTCGATAAATTCGTGATTTCTTTGCAATTTAAAATGTCTCTCGATTGTGTCGAAATTCTACATTTTCTTGATAAAATCCCGGTCAACTTTTTACAGGATCGTCACTAGCGGAACAATTGGACCTGCGTGTGACCAATTTGGTCAAAAATGTGGGCGGTACTTTCGATAAATTCGTGATTTCTTTGCAATTTAAAATGTCTCTCGAATGTGTCGAAATTCTACATTTTCTTGATAAAATCCCGGTCAACTTTTTACAGGATCGTCACTAGCGGAACAATTGGACCTGCGTGTGACCAATTTCGTCAAAAATGTGGGCGGTACTTTCGATAAATTCGTGATTTCTTTGCAAAATAAAATGTCTCTCGAATGTGTCGAAATTCTACATTTTCTTGATAAAATCCCGGTCAACTTTTTACAGGATCGTCACTAGCGGAACAATTGGACCTGCATGTGACCAATTTGGTCAAAAATGTGCTCAGCAATTCCGATAAATTCGAGATTTCTTTGCGAAATGGAAAGTCTCTCGATTTTGTCGAGATTCTATATTTTCTCGCTAAAATCCCGGTCAACTTTTTACAGAGTCGTCACTTGCTGACCAATTGGACCTGCATGTGACCAATTTGGTCAAAAATGTGCGCGGCACTTTCGATAAATACGTGATTTCTTTGCAAAATAAAATGTCTCTCGAATGTGTCGAAATTCTACATTTTCTTGATAAAATCCCGGTCAACTTTTTACAGGATCGTCACTAGCGGAACAATTGGACCTGCATGTGACCAATTTGGTCAAAAATGTGCTCAGCAATTCCGATAAATTCGAGATTTCTTTGCGAAATGGAAAGTCTCTCGATTTTGTCGAGATTCTATATTTTCTCGCTAAAATCCCGGTCAACTTTTTACAGAGTCGTCACTTGCTGACCAATTGGACCTGCATGTGACCAATTTGGTCAAAAATGTGCGCGGCACTTTCGATAAATACGTGATTTCTTTGCAAAATAAAATGTCTCTCGAATGTGTCGAAATTCTACATTTTCTTGATAAAATCCCGGTCAACTTTTTACAGGATCGTCACTAGCGGAACAATTGGACCTGCGTGTGACCAATTTCGTCAAAAATGTGGGCGGTACTTTCGATAAATTCGTGATTTCTTTGCAATTTAAAATGTCTCTCGAATGTGACGAGATTCTACATTTTCTTGATAAAATCCCGGTCAACTTTTTACAGGATCGTCACTAGCGGAACAATTGGACCTGCATGTGACCAATTTGGTCAAAAATGTGCTCAGCAATTCCGATAAATTCGAGATTTCTTTGCGAAATGGAAAGTCTCTCGATTTTGTCGAGATTCTATATTTTCTCGCTAAAATCCCGGTCAACTTTTTACAGAGTCGTCACTTGCTGACCAATTGGACCTGCATGTGACCAATTTGGTCAAAAATGTGCGCGGCACTTTCGATAAATACGTGATTTCTTTGCAAAATAAAATGTCTCTCGAATGTGTCGAAATTCTACATTTTCTTGATAAAATCCCGGTCAACTTTTTACAGGATCGTCACTAGCGGAACAATTGGACCTGCGTGTGACCAATTTCGTCAAAAATGTGGGCGGTACTTTCGATAAATTCGTGATTTCTTTGCAATTTAAAATGTCTCTCGAATGTGTCGAAATTCTATATTTTCTCGCTAAAATCCCGGTCAACTTTTTACAGGATCGTCACTAGCGGAACAATTGGACCTGCATGTGACCAATTTGGTCAAAAATGTGCTCAGCAATTCCGATAAATTCGAGATTTCTTTGCGAAATGGAAAGTCTCTCGATTTTGTCGAGATTCTATATTTTCTCGCTAAAATCCCGGTCAACTTTTTACAGAGTCGTCACTTGCTGACCAATTGGACCTGCATGTGACCAATTTGGTCAAAAATGTGGGCGGCACTTTCGATAAATACGTGATTTCTTTGCAAAATAAAATGTCTCTCGAATGTGTCGAAATTCTACATTTTCTTGATAAAATCCCGGTCAACTTTTTACAGGATCGTCACTAGCGGAACAATTGGACCTGCATGTGACCAATTTGGTCAAAAATGTGCTCAGCAATTCCGATAAATTCGAGATTTCTTTGCGAAATGGAAAGTCTCTCGATTTTGTCGAGATTCTATATTTTCTCGCTAAAATCCCGGTCAACTTTTTACAGAGTCGTCACTTGCTGACCAATTGGACCTGCATGTGACCAATTTGGTCAAAAATGTGGGCGGCACTTTCGATAAATACGTGATTTCTTTGCAAAATAAAATGTCTCTCGAATGTGTCGAAATTCTACATTTTCTTGATAAAATCCCGGTCAACGTTTTACAGGATCGTCACTAGCGGAACAATTGGACCTGCGTGTGACCAATTTGGTCAAAAATGTGGGCGGTACTTTCGATAAATTCGTGATTTCTTTGCAATTTAAAATGTCTCTCGATTGTGTCGAAATTCTACATTTTCTTGATAAAATCCCGGTCAACTTTTTACAGGATCGTCACTAGCGGAACAATTGGACCTGCGTGTGACCAATTTGGTCAAAAATGTGCGCGGCACTTTCGATAAATACGTGATTTCTTTGCAAAATAAAATGTCTCTCGAATGTGTCGAAATTCTACATTTTCTTGATAAAATCCCGGTCAACTTTTTACAGGATCGTCACTAGCGGAACAATTGGACCTGCGTGTGACCAATTTGGTCAAAAATGTGGGCGGTACTTTCGATAAATTCGTGATTTCTTTGCAATTTAAAATGTCTCTCGAATGTGTCGAAATTCTACATTTTCTTGATAAAATCCCGGTCAACTTTTTACAGGATCGTCACTAGCGGAACAATTGGACCTGCGTGTGACCAATTTGGTCAAAAATGTGGGCGGTACTTTCGATAAATTCGTGATTTCTTTGCAATTTAAAATGTCTCTCGAATGTGTCGAAATTCTACATTTTCTTGATAAAATCCCGGTCAACTTTTTACAGGATCGTCACTAGCGGAACAATTGGACCTGCGTGTGACCAATTTCGTCAAAAATGTGGGCGGTACTTTCGATAAATTCGTGATTTCTTTGCAAAATAAAATGTCTCTCGAATGTGTCGAAATTCTACATTTTCTTGATAAAATCCCGGTCAACGTTTTACAGGATCGTCACTAGCGGAACAATTGGACCTGCGTGTGACCAATTTGGTCAAAAATGTGGGCGGTACTTTCGATAAATTCGTGATTTCTTTGCAATTTAAAATGTCTCTCGATTGTGTCGAAATTCTACATTTTCTTGATAAAATCCCGGTCAACTTTTTACAGGATCGTCACTAGCGGAACAATTGGACCTGCGTGTGACCAATTTGGTCAAAAATGTGGGCGGTACTTTCGATAAATTCGTGATTTCTTTGCAATTTAAAATGTCTCTCGAATGTGTCGAAATTCTACATTTTCTTGATAAAATCCCGGTCAACTTTTTACAGGATCGTCACTAGCGGAACAATTGGACCTGCGTGTGACCAATTTCGTCAAAAATGTGGGCGGTACTTTCGATAAATTCGTGATTTCTTTGCAAAATAAAATGTCTCTCGAATGTGTCGAAATTCTACATTTTCTTGATAAAATCCCGGTCAACTTTTTACAGGATCGTCACTAGCGGAACAATTGGACCTGCATGTGACCAATTTGGTCAAAAATGTGCTCAGCAATTCCGATAAATTCGAGATTTCTTTGCGAAATGGAAAGTCTCTCGATTTTGTCGAGATTCTATATTTTCTCGCTAAAATCCCGGTCAACTTTTTACAGAGTCGTCACTTGCTGACCAATTGGACCTGCATGTGACCAATTTGGTCAAAAATGTGCGCGGCACTTTCGATAAATACGTGATTTCTTTGCAAAATAAAATGTCTCTCGAATGTGTCGAAATTCTACATTTTCTTGATAAAATCCCGGTCAACTTTTTACAGGATCGTCACTAGCGGAACAATTGGACCTGCATGTGACCAATTTGGTCAAAAATGTGCTCAGCAATTCCGATAAATTCGAGATTTCTTTGCGAAATGGAAAGTCTCTCGATTTTGTCGAGATTCTATATTTTCTCGCTAAAATCCCGGTCAACTTTTTACAGAGTCGTCACTTGCTGACCAATTGGACCTGCATGTGACCAATTTGGTCAAAAATGTGCGCGGCACTTTCGATAAATACGTGATTTCTTTGCAAAATAAAATGTCTCTCGAATGTGTCGAAATTCTACATTTTCTTGATAAAATCCCGGTCAACTTTTTACAGGATCGTCACTAGCGGAACAATTGGACCTGCGTGTGACCAATTTGGTCAAAAATGTGGGCGGTACTTTCGATAAATTCGTGATTTCTTTGCAATTTAAAATGTCTCTCGAATGTGACGAGATTCTACATTTTCTTGATAAAATCCCGGTCAACTTTTTACAGGATCGTCACTAGCGGAACAATTGGACCTGCATGTGACCAATTTGGTCAAAAATGTGCTCAGCAATTCCGATAAATTCGAGATTTCTTTGCGAAATGGAAAGTCTCTCGATTTTGTCGAGATTCTATATTTTCTCGCTAAAATCCCGGTCAACTTTTTACAGAGTCGTCACTTGCTGACCAATTGGACCTGCATGTGACCAATTTGGTCAAAAATGTGCGCGGCACTTTCGATAAATACGTGATTTCTTTGCAAAATAAAATGTCTCTCGAATGTGTCGAAATTCTACATTTTCTTGATAAAATCCCGGTCAACTTTTTACAGGATCGTCACTAGCGGAACAATTGGACCTGCGTGTGACCAATTTGGTCAAAAATGTGGGCGGTACTTTCGATAAATTCGTGATTTCTTTGCAATTTAAAATGTCTCTCGAATGTGTCGAAATTCTATATTTTCTCGCTAAAATCCCGGTCAACTTTTTACAGGATCGTCACTAGCGGAACAATTGGACCTGCATGTGACCAATTTGGTCAAAAATGTGCTCAGCAATTCCGATAAATTCGAGATTTCTTTGCGAAATGGAAAGTCTCTCGATTTTGTCGAGATTCTATATTTTCTCGCTAAAATCCCGGTCAACTTTTTACAGAGTCGTCACTTGCTGACCAATTGGACCTGCATGTGACCAATTTGGTCAAAAATGTGCGCGGCACTTTCGATAAATACGTGATTTCTTTGCAAAATAAAATGTCTCTCGAATGTGTCGAAATTCTACATTTTCTTGATAAAATCCCGGTCAACTTTTTACAGGATCGTCACTAGCGGAACAATTGGACCTGCGTGTGACCAATTTGGTCAAAAATGTGGGCGGTACTTTCGATAAATTCGTGATTTCTTTGCAATTTAAAATGTCTCTCGAATGTGACGAGATTCTACATTTTCTTGATAAAATCCCGGTCAACTTTTTACAGGATCGTCACTAGCGGAACAATTGGACCTGCATGTGACCAATTTGGTCAAAAATGTGCTCAGCAATTCCGATAAATTCGAGATTTCTTTGCGAAATGGAAAGTCTCTCGATTTTGTCGAGATTCTATATTTTCTCGCTAAAATCCCGGTCAACTTTTTACAGAGTCGTCACTTGCTGACCAATTGGACCTGCATGTGACCAATTTGGTCAAAAATGTGCGCGGCACTTTCGATAAATACGTGATTTCTTTGCAAAATAAAATGTCTCTCGAATGTGTCGAAATTCTACATTTTCTTGATAAAATCCCGGTCAACTTTTTACAGGATCGTCACTAGCGGAACAATTGGACCTGCGTGTGACCAATTTCGTCAAAAATGTGGGCGGTACTTTCGATAAATTCGTGATTTCTTTGCAATTTAAAATGTCTCTCGAATGTGTCGAAATTCTATATTTTCTCGCTAAAATCCCGGTCAACTTTTTACAGGATCGTCACTAGCGGAACAATTGGACCTGCATGTGACCAATTTGGTCAAAAATGTGCTCAGCAATTCCGATAAATTCGAGATTTCTTTGCGAAATGGAAAGTCTCTCGATTTTGTCGAGATTCTATATTTTCTCGCTAAAATCCCGGTCAACTTTTTACAGAGTCGTCACTTGCTGACCAATTGGACCTGCATGTGACCAATTTGGTCAAAAATGTGGGCGGCACTTTCGATAAATACGTGATTTCTTTGCAAAATAAAATGTCTCTCGAATGTGTCGAAATTCTACATTTTCTTGATAAAATCCCGGTCAACTTTTTACAGGATCGTCACTAGCGGAACAATTGGACCTGCATGTGACCAATTTGGTCAAAAATGTGCTCAGCAATTCCGATAAATTCGAGATTTCTTTGCGAAATGGAAAGTCTCTCGATTTTGTCGAGATTCTATATTTTCTCGCTAAAATCCCGGTCAACTTTTTACAGAGTCGTCACTTGCTGACCAATTGGACCTGCATGTGACCAATTTGGTCAAAAATGTGCGCGGCACTTTCGATAAATACGTGATTTCTTTGCAAAATAAAATGTCTCTCGAATGTGTCGAAATTCTACATTTTCTTGCTAAAATCCCGGTCAACTTTTTACAGGATCGTCACTAGCGGAACAATTGGACCTGCGTGTGACCAATTTCGTCAAAAATGTGGGCGGTACTTTCGATAAATTCGTGATTTCTTTGCAATTTAAAATGTCTCTCGAATGTGTCGAAATTCTACATTTTCTTGCTAAAATCCCGGTCAACTTTTTACAGGATCGTCACTAGCGGAACAATTGGACCTGCATGTGACCAATTTGGTCAAAAATGTGCTCAGCAATTCCGATAAATTCGAGATTTCTTTGCGAAATGGAAAGTCTCTCGATTTTGTCGAGATTCTATATTTTCTCGCTAAAATCCCGGTCAACTTTTTACAGAGTCGTCACTTGCTGACCAATTGGACCTGCATGTGACCAATTTGGTCAAAAATGTGCGCGGCACTTTCGATAAATACGTGATTTCTTTGCAAAATAAAATGTCTCTCGAATGTGTCGAAATTCTACATTTTCTTGATAAAATCCCGGTCAACTTTTTACAGGATCGTCACTAGCGGAACAATTGGACCTGCGTGTGACCAATTTGGTCAAAAATGTGGGCGGTACTTTCGATAAATTCGTGATTTCTTTGCAATTTAAAATGTCTCTCGAATGTGTCGAGATTCTATATTTTCTCGCTAAAATCCCGGTCAACTTTTTACAGAGTCGTCACTTGCTGACCAATTGGACCTGCATGTGACCAATTTGGTCAAAAATGTGCTCAGCAATTCCGATAAATTCGAGATTTCTCTGCAAAATGTAAAGTTTCTCGATTTTGTCGAAATTCTATATTTTCTCGCTAAAATCCCGGTCAACTTTTTACAGGATCGTCACTAGCGGAACAATTGGACCTGCGTGTGACCAATTTGGTCAAAAATGTGCTCAGCAATTCCGATAAATTCGAGATTTCTTTGCGAAATGGAAAGTCTCTCGATTTTGTCGAGATTCTATATTTTCTCGCTAAAATCCCGGTCAACTTTTTACAGAGTCGTCACTTGCTGACCAATTGGACCTGCATGTGACCAATTTGGTCAAAAATGTGCGCGGCACTTTCGATAAATACGTGATTTCTTTGCAAAATAAAATGTCTCTCGAATGTGTCGAAATTCTACATTTTCTTGATAAAATCCCGGTCAACTTTTTACAGGATCGTCACTAGCGGAACAATTGGACCTGCGTGTGACCAATTTGGTCAAAAATGTGGGCGGTACTTTCGATAAATTCGTGATTTCTTTGCAATTTAAAATGTCTCTCGAATGTGTCGAAATTCTATATTTTCTTGATAAAATCCCGGTCAACTTTTTACAGGATCGTCACTAGCGGAACAATTGGACCTGCGTGTGACCAATTTGGTCAAAAATGTGGGCGGTACTTTCGATAAATTCGTGATTTCTTTGCAATTTAAAATGTCTCTCGAATGTGTCGAAATTCTACATTTTCTTGATAAAATCCCGGTCAACTTTTTACAGGATCGTCACTAGCGGAACAATTGGACCTGCGTGTGACCAATTTGGTCAAAAATGTGCGCGGCACTTTCGATAAATACGTGATTTCTTTGCAAAATAAAATGTCTCTCGAATGTGTCGAAATTCTACATTTTCTTGATAAAATCCCGGTCAACTTTTTACAGGATCGTCACTAGCGGAACAATTGGACCTGCGTGTGACCAATTTGGTCAAAAATGTGGGCGGTACTTTCGATAAATTCGTGATTTCTTTGCAATTTAAAATGTCTCTCGAATGTGTCGAAATTCTATATTTTCTCGCTAAAATCCCGGTCAACTTTTTACAGGATCGTCACTAGAGGAACAATTGGACCTACATGTGACCAATTTGGTCAAAAATGTGCTCAGCAATTCCGATAAATTCGAGATTTCTTTGCGAAATGGAAAGTCTCTCGATTTTGTCGAGATTCTATATTTTCTCGCTAAAATCCCGGTCAACTTTTTACAGAGTCGTCACTTGCTGACCAATTGGACCTGCATGTGACCAATTTGGTCAAAAATGTGCGCGGCACTTTCGATAAATACGTGATTTCTTTGCAAAATAAAATGTCTCTCGAATGTGTCGAAATTCTACATTTTCTTGATAAAATCCCGGTCAACTTTTTACAGGATCGTCACTAGCGGAACAATTGGACCTGCGTGTGACCAATTTGGTCAAAAATGTGGGCGGCACTTTCGATAAATACGTGATTTCTTTGCAAAATAAAATGTCTCTCGAATGTGTCGAAATTCTACATTTTCTTGATAAAATCCCGGTCAACTTTTTACAGGATCGTCACTAGCGGAACAATTGGACCTGCGTGTGACCAATTTGGTCAAAAATGTGGGCGGCACTTTCGATAAATACGTGATTTCTTTGCAAAATAAAATGTCTCTCGAATGTGTCGAAATTCTACATTTTCTTGATAAAATCCCGGTCAACTTTTTACAGGATCGTCACTAGCGGAACAATTGGACCTGCGTGTGACCAATTTGGTCAAAAATGTGGGCGGTACTTTCGATAAATTCGTGATTTCTTTGCAATTTAAAATGTCTCTCGAATGTGTCGAAATTCTATATTTTCTCGCTAAAATCCCGGTCAACTTTTTACAGGATCGTCACTAGCGGAACAATTGGACCTGCATGTGACCAATTTGGTCAAAAATGTGCTCAGCAATTCCGATAAATTCGAGATTTCTTTGCGAAATGGAAAGTCTCTCGATTTTGTCGAGATTCTATATTTTCTCGCTAAAATCCCGGTCAACTTTTTACAGAGTCGTCACTTGCTGACCAATTGGACCTGCATGTGACCAATTTGGTCAAAAATGTGCGCGGCACTTTCGATAAATACGTGATTTCTTTGCAAAATAAAATGTCTCTCGAATGTGTCGAAATTCTACATTTTCTTGATAAAATCCCGGTCAACTTTTTACAGGATCGTCACTAGCGGAACAATTGGACCTGCGTGTGACCAATTTGGTCAAAAATGTGGGCGGCACTTTCGATAAATACGTGATTTCTTTGCAAAATAAAATTTCTCTCGAATGTGTCGAAATTCTACATTTTCTTGATAAAATCCCGGTCAACTTTTTACAGGATCGTCACTAGCGGAACAATTGGACCTGCGTGTGACCAATTTGGTCAAAAATGTGGGCGGCACTTTCGATAAATACGTGATTTCTTTGCAAAATAAAATGTCTCTCGAATGTGTCGAAATTCTACATTTTCTTGCTAAAATCCCGGTCAACTTTTTACTGCATCGTCAGTGATGGACCAATTGGACTTGCATGTGACCAATTTTGTCAAAAATGTGCTCAGCAATTCCGATAAATTCGTGATTTCTTTGGAAAATATAATGTCTCTCGAATGTGTCGAAATTCTACATTTTCTTGCTAAAATCCCGGTCAACTTTTTACAGGATCGTCACTAGCGGAACAATTGGACCTGCATGTGACCAATTTAGTCAAAAATGTGAGCGGCACTTTCGATAAATTCGTGATTTCTTTTCAAAATAAAATTTCTCTCGAGTGTGTCGAAATTCTACATTTTCTTGATAAAATCCCGGTCAACTTTTTACAGGATCGTCACTAGCGGAACAATTGGACCTGCATGTGACCAATTTTGTCAAAAATGTGCTCAGCAATTCCGATAAATTCGAGATTTCTTTGCAATATGTAAAGTCTCTCGATTTTGTCGAAATTCTACATTTTCTTGCTAAAATCCCGGTCAACTTTTTACAGGATCGTCACTAGCGGAACAATTGGACCTGCATGTGACCAATTTGGTTAAAAATGTGCGCGGCACTTTCGATAAATACGTGATTTCTTTGCAAAATAAAATGTCTCTCGAATGTGTCGAAATTCTACATTTTCTTGATAAAATCCCGGTCAACTTTTTACAGGATCGTCACTAGCGGAACAATTGGACCTGCATGTGACCAATTTAGTCAAAAATGTGAGCGGCACTTTCGATAAATTCGTGATTTCTTTTCAAAATAAAATTTCTCTCGAGTGTGTCGAAATTCTACATTTTCTTGATAAAATCCCGGTCAACTTTTTACAGGATCGTCACTAGCGGAACAATTGGACCTGCATGTGACCAATTTGGTAAAAAATGTGCGCGGCACTTTCGATGAATTCGTGATTTCTTTGCAAAATGTAGTCTCTCGATTTTGTCAAAATTCGATATTTTCTCGCTAAAATCTCGTCTAATTTTTTACTCGTTCGTCACTTGCGGCTCAATTATATTTATATGACGCTAATTTTGTCAAAATGGCACGCATGGTGGTCGATTAAATCGATGTTTCTTTGGATAATTAAAAATGATTATTATCACAATTATTGGCTGATTATTATTAATTAGAGTTAATCTAGGGGTATCATTTGTAACGACTTTTCTAGTTTAACTTATTTATTTAACGGATATTTATTTACAACTATTTATTTAACACTTAAACACTAAAAGAATACTTAAACACTAATAACAATTCAAAAACTTATTTATATGACCAGGAAAATGCGTATTTAATCACTCTGTATGTCGTAGTTCGGTATTTATATTACTCGTTCAGAAGCTAACTGTAAACTACTGTTACTGACCACGTCAACGAGTATTTATACAGACGTAGAATAATCCAAAAAGGTCAGGAAAGACCTACTAGAATTTACTCGTGTTCGTTTAATTTATGGCCTTGTTTATTGTCATCAAAGCGCCGACCGACGGCGGTATTCTTTGAACTCCGCTTATCTGCTCCCGGATCTCGTCGCCGCTCTCGCATACATACACGCTCGTTACACATTAAATCATACATTCTGTTATGGTCTATAATAGATGTCCTATTGACCAATTTAAACCCCTACTGATTTTTGTTGCTTCCATTTGGATCTTTTATCCCATAATTTATGAATAGTCATATCAAATAAAACGTTTTTACATATTTGTGAACGTAAAATATTGTAGTAGTAGGTAACTGTAAGAACTCACCTGTTGAAATATGAAGGTAAAATTAACATGCGTCAGGAATTCTCTTGTTCTATCTCTCTTCTGTGCAGCTATAATGCAGTTAGAACATGTTACTTATTCCACTTGACTTCAGTTAAGCAGTGAAGACAATAATTCTAACCTACGATTATTGTTCAGTGTGCTACTGTTTGTTGCAGACTTCACTTATCAGCTCTTCAATTTATTTCGTACAGATCACGTTAATGACGCACACGCAATCTTAGAACAATGCCACTTTACGTATCCGAAACCCACTGCATAATAATTGTCTTATGTCTTAATTTAATAACACAATAATCACTGCGACACGAAATATTTTACTTCACGAACGTACTGTTAGCATTCTAGTAAACAACTGTGTTATTGTCGTTCTGGTATTTTAGGTGTGTCTTCAGTCTTCACGGTCCTAACTCTCATACACCCACACACACAGAGACACGTTGTTATCTATCCGAAGTCAGATAAAGACAAGGTTAACAAAAAAAAAAGCCATTATGTTGAACGCAAACTGATAACTCTCGTACTGAAGTTTGTCAACATTGGGGAAATAAAAATAGATGAAAAATTCATTCAAACTGAGTAATTTAAGAAGTTATTGAACGTAGTTTTGGTTTTGGGGTTAAACGTAAATGACTATGGGGTTCCTGTTGGTTCAAATCTCCCTTTACAAGAAAGTTGTTAGTGGCGTAACGAAAAATTTTAAGGTTTCTTCTTTATGTAAGACCCTTGTTACCTCTCCCATTGCAGACAAACTTTATCTAATTTTTTTCGTCTCTTGGTTAGTGGTGCAGCTTCTTGGTGTACCCTACCGCCATGCAAGTTTTTTGGGGGTGTACTTTACGCCACTGCGTTGTGTATAACAAGACTTGAGGAGTTGGGTTATCGGATTTTCGGTAAAACCTGACGTGACGTAAGGGCCAAGAATTTGGGATCAGTGACCCTGAAGACTTAGGAGACCAATCGTCCCCAGTGCTGGATCCAGAAGCGGGATAGGGGGAATACTGCCCTCCCGAGGAGTCTACTTTTAAAAATTTGCCCTTAGATTGATAGATTAATTTCTTTTCCCTTCCCAAAAATTTCTGCTCTATCCGCTCACGTTCTAAGATTCTATTTCCTCAGTTTTTGTACTATATGAAGTCCAAAATTGCAGACCTTACTTCCATCTTGTCTTTGAATCCATTTTGAAAGACTATAGAACTCACTGCCACGTGCCCACACAGAACATATCAGCACCACGCTGCATCATGGCTACCACTGCTTGGGTACCTTCTTTCTTCTGTGGTGTTGTGTGGAGAATTTATGAACTTCACGGTGCACATGAGGTTACTCTGGGTACTGACCAATACACTACCACAACACGACCTTCTAACGCGATTCAATTTACCATAGATATCACTTATGAAACACTGGTTGTGTATGAGTTGTACTCTATGGTTGTTCAAAATATGCAGTTAGAAATGTTCATGACGTTAATGGTATGAAAGTTCCGGGACAATCCTCTCAACTGGAGGCCTGAGAACTTTTTTTTGGCATTTGTTATCAGTAAACAGGATAATAAATTAATACTCATAAACTACAAAGCCAACAGTTTATTCTACCTATTATTATACTTATAATTGTAGTCCAGCAGAAACTTTTTCGTTGGGAAAGCAATACATTTGCTTATTCGTCCCAAAAATACTTAAAGGTTTTAATGAGCTAAACAGGGAATAATATTATTGTAATATAGATTGTCCTTGGTTGCTATGTTGACGGTCACTTTTTGATTCTCTGGTCACGGTATGGAAAGTCTATTTCGACAGGAGGTTCTTTTCCCTCGATTAACCAAACGGATCCACTTTTGCCCTTGTTCAAAACCTCAATAAGACCTTTGCCAACATATTCCGGGCTAAAAACAAACAACAAATGTACAGTTTACCCTTCAAAGGAAGTCAAAACGTCATATTGAGTTCATTGACATTGGTGGTGTTCAATGAAGTGAGTCATGGTGACTACTTACGGTTGAGTTTTAAGTGGCGAAACATCAGCAGACACTAAGGCGTCGTAATCTGGTCCTAAATTCTTTCCACTCATTTCACTGATGAGAGGAGTATCGGTTACACCTGGACATATGGTCAGTACTTTGACTTTGGTCCGTTGGTAATGTGGTTCAGCTCCAAGAGCTCGACTGAAACCTATCACGAAGTGTTTTGTACCAGAATAAATGGGTACACTGAGGAAGGGATCGAGTCCTACAATGGAAGCGATGTTCACCAAGTAAGCCTCATCCCCATCGTTGAACTGGGAGAGGTACTCATCAACAGCTAACAAACTTCCAATCACCAATCCATTCTGGAAAGTATTAATTATAACTGAGTCTCCCACAAAATCATTTTTGGAGAAGATCATAGTAATTTGGCGTTTTGGAAATCGAAATTTTGCATTGAATGTTAATATTTTTGAGTTTTACTTACAATATTGATTGCCACTTCCTTTTCCCAGATACTGTCGTTCAAAATCCCAGCATTGTTGATGACAATGTCCAAATGGTTATATCTTTGTACTGCAAGTCTGAACCCACCTGAAACAATTTTGGGTTTTTAATAAATGAGCACGGCTCTAAAGAGTAACAAAACGTGAACAATGGACCTTTGGTTTTATAGGTCCTTGATAAAAATGCAGTAAATAGACCCATGAAGAACTAGTTAGAAACATATTAGAGGCAGAAACAGGAATAAATAGGGGCAAAGGGAGACCAAGGTCACATATAGTTAAGAATACGTATATGATGTTTCAGTTTTTGGGAACCGCAATGATTAGCTCAGGGTTGGAGAAGGTGGTAGTACGGGTCCAACCAACTTTGAACATTGTAAGATATACAAGGTTGTGCAAAAGTTTGGGACCAAATAACTATCCTTAAAATGGATACGATTGTACTGATGGAACCTCTATGAGCGATCACACATACTGATTCCAAAACATATTTTGGTGTTATTGTTAATCCTGGAGTACCCTCAACTTCTTTAAATGGGACACGCCCTTCATCATATTCAGCAAATAGGTGTATACAGGGTGTCCCCTCTAAAAATTAAAAGTTGAAGGTACTTCTCTAAGAAAAAGTACTACACTGTTGATACCTGAAGTATTGGAAGATTCAGTTTTTTTTTTGGAATTACAAAACAACGTTTAACCTGCTGGCATTCAAAAAACAACATATTAGTGGGTTGGTATCTCTTATTTCAAGATTTTTATGAACCCATTACATAAATACTATAAATTTTTATTTCACAGTTTATTTTTAAACGTAAATAAACCAAAATTATGTGCAAGAACGTAAGCATGGTAATAAATCCGCTATCGCCCACTTCTATGACGAACAAGTTAATTTTTTTTTGTTTTGAAGTCCCTAGGGTTATTAAGCGTTTTAATAGCGTTCATTTGGTATTTTATTGTTGGAATTTGTTCTACATTATTGCACTTTGCATGAACCTTTCTGAACAGAATCCCAAGAACCATCAAAGGTGACGTTATTTTCCAAATCTCCAAAGTAAATACCAGAAGGAGCTCATGAGAGCTAACCTTGAACGTTCAGTTCTCTATGCACCTTCTGTGATGATAAAGATGACCTGAGGATCCCAGTAACATTATTTACTCTTGAAAGAAGACACTGTGATTTTATACTACTTTAACTGGTCCTAACCAGGTATCAAAAGAACCAGAGGATTAGATCACACTTTAAGATTTTGATGTTTAACTCCACTGGTCTTTATGTGCAAAATTTAATACACTGAAAATAAACAGTACGTAGGCACTTTATATTTATTTTTCATAATGCCATTAGCATATTTTATTATATTTATAGGATAATGAAACACGTGATGAAAAGTATCTACTAAAATTGCCCTACTAACTTTATTATTAGCACACTCGTTATGTAGTATGTACCAAGTTCATTGAGTATCTAAATAAAAATGTATTTTTAGTTATACATAAGCATTGCAACATATAAACGTGTTTACATGTCGGTTTACTCCTTTCTAAAAATATACTACATACTTGTACTATGTCGTTCCAATTCGAGTAAACCAGCTGAAAAAGAAAACTACTATAGAAGTTTTCAGAGCGTCTAGAAGTCACACGTTCTCAGTTTGAAATACAATTTAGAATTCCTCAGATAACGACAAACCCATTGAACTCTCATTTACATTATTGACCTATTGGTCAGAACGAAGCTTCATGTTTTTTATCAGTCAAAGTCCAAGTTTTGGAATACATATAGACATATGAGCATGAAGGATTTGAAGAACTTTCATAAATCGTCACAATCATTAGAGGTTTGTTTTAGTGAATGTTAGTCTTCCAAGACCTGCTGCAATCATTTTTAGACAAGTAAATAGGTCCAGGTTAGTGGTTGAAGAAGTACTCTCATGAACTGGATCTGGATCCTTCGAACTTTGCACCTCCTGGAGAAGCAAATGGTCAATCCTGGGTCAGTATCCAAAGCCTCGTCCAATGTTCCATTCAACCTCATCAAATATTTAAATTTCTAACTTAAACCGTTTCTTTCTTTTGTGACTGAGATTAAAAAAAAAAGGAAAAATGATGGAAGGTGAAATGGAATTTTAGACTCGTAACTGCCAAAGGATGTGGGTGGAGTAACCGAACCTAACCCAGGATTAAACATTTGGTTCCTATAAAGCTACTAGTTGAGGACATTGATCTGGTTTGATCACTTGCTGAAGATTCCATTAATGGATTTTCACCTTATGAGGTGTGATGGGATGGAATTTTGACTCTAACTGCAAGATTTTGTTGACATTGACTTAGGATTGATCATTTGGTTCCCGTGGAATTGTTGGTGAGGGCATTGATCTGATTTGGACACTTGCTGAGGATTCTAATTAATGTATTTGCTCCTTCTGAGCTGTGGTGGAATGATATTTTTGACTCTAACTGTCGGAGGTTGTGGATATTGACTTAGGGTCGACCGTTTAGTTCCTGTGGAGTGACTGATTGAGGGCATTGATCTGGATTAGTTCATTTAGTTTTCATTGAGTTACTGAGGATACAGACGGTTGGCATGTTCTTTATTTATTTGAAGAATTTGAGATATTTGGATAGGAAAAACTTTGTAAAAAGTTCGGTCAGTAGAACACGCAGTATGTAGACTCAAAAAATAACCTAAAAGGTTGGATGACGTCAAAACGTAAACGATGCTGCAAACGTATGAATAAGCAGCTGTCACTTTGTTTTCGTTGGAGAAGGTGAGTAAACTGTTCAAAAATGAACTGTTTACTGGGTTCTTGCCATGGCAATAAACGTCATTAATTATACCTGTAACTTTTGGTCAACATTACTGAATAGAACTTCAAAAACTTGAAAAATAACCGAAAAACAACGAAATAAAAATTTTAAAATTTCTAATAACGAAACAGATTTTTAAAAAAACAATTTGAATCCAATATGGCGAACAACCGCCATGACTATTACTTCATGACGTGACCAATACAATGCAATTTGAACAATAAATTATGGTTCCTTCTAATTTTATGAAATATAAATAAAAATTAAATAAACATAATAAACTTTTGCGTTTGCTAAAGGCTGTTTAAAAATATTTGTTTTTGCCAATAAAAAATAATTGTTTACACATCTTACCTTCTAACAATTCTTTATCTGTGACGTCGGCTTGATGAAACAACACCTTTTCCGGAGGAAATTCCTTTCTCAAATCAACCACTGCCTTCTGACCATAGATGGGATTGGCGTCGACCAAGACGACACCCTTAAAAAAATTAAAACACATTGAAACCTTGAAAATATATTTAAATAATTTTGTGAGAATAAATGTAGAAACAAATATTTTATTAACATAAAATATATCCGTACATCTTTACCGTACGACCTGAAGAGAGTGAGTATCAGTTTCTCTTACCTCTATTTATCCTTCCATCTTATCTTAATTAATTTCATCTATAAAGAGCATCCTGCTCTTCTCAGGTCCAAGACCATAGTACATAGTAAATACATGTACAGTGCCTATACATATATACATATGTAAATTTACACATATTCCAACAAACCTAACATCCAACCTCCACAATCGACAAAGCGTTATCATCGCTTAAGAATTCTATGGTAGTTTCCTGTTACGCTGAACTTAATGTCTAATAATAAGTATAATCTTTCATTGTTCTATCATTATTATATTTGCAGTTACATAATTTGTTTATAATTGTATTACGTGAAAAAAAGTACGTATCATTCGATGATAATTCATAACAATTTCCATTATCTATCGTCTGTAGAGTTTAACAGCCGACCTTCAACTTGAACAGAAGTTACAGCAATTATAAGTTGTTTATTTTGTGATGGGATATGTTGCAGATTAATTTTTATAGGTCCTCAATTTACTGTTATTCTACACATCAGTAATTTTCATTATTTTGCGTAGTCCGGCTCGAAGGACCATAACTGCAGGTCAAATTCTTATGCGTTACATTAAGTGTACAAATTAATTGCTGGTTTTCCTCTATAGATCTTAAATTCGTCATAAGCAGTGACGCCACAATCCTGCAGTCTGCAGTTATGGTCGTTCGAGCCGGATTACGTAAAATACTGAAATTTATTCTTAATTGTAGATGTTGATACTTTGTTTATGTCGAATACTGCGTAGATATTCTTAGATCAACCTGTTTTAACAAGATGAAAGTAGAATAGGTACACATTTACGAATAACAACGTGACTTGAGTAAATATTTTTGCTATAAATGAACTCCCATGCGAATTAAGCTACGTGGAAGGTTTCTTTTGACCTTTCTGTCACTATTGAAACTTATTTATATACATCATTTTATTTACAGTTTCAAAACACTAATTGGTGTAATACGCATCAGAAAATGATACATATCAGTTGCTTCTCATGATTGAATAAACTGTTGTACATAGGGAATATTTAGGCTTTCACGGCCGGTGTCTTTTGTTGAATTGATATATATTTTCAAAGCTGCTACACTTTGGTCGATGATTAATTTTAAATCTGCCATAGGTTTTCGTCTACGACTCTGGAATACGTTTTCAAGTGTCGTAGAGGAAGTCGTAGGCGTGTTTACTGGGTCTCTTCCAGGACTAGAAGATGTTTTCCTTCATGATTCAGGGGAGCAGTGTTGCTTTGGTGATATGCCCTATATGTCTTAGGTGAAGTTTGCTGATTTTCTGCAGTAGGGATGAAGTTGATACATCCTCTTTTTATATTTCTCAATGTTGTGACATAGGAGTATTTTTTTTTGATCAGTTTGATGCCCACTTTCTTTGTCCAAAGTCAAATTGATGGTCACCAATTTGTTTTTTCGGTAGTGGAACTTTATAGATTAAGCTTTTCCAACGTTTAGGATCATGTGCAATCTTTCGAATTAGTTTCTAATGGTTTTGATGTCTTTTTGGGTTTTTTGGAGATGTTGTCTAGTCTTCTTGTTAGATGAGTTCACTACTTTGCCTTCTTCATTGATATATTGGTTGGAAAGTAAGCTATATACGAGTTGAATAGAAGAAGACCGATAACTGATCCCTGGGGGACTGCAGCTGCCATTGGTCAATAAGTTGAGTGGTGACAGGAGGGTGCCTTAGATTAGATGATGCATTCAGGAATATATCGATACAGCACGATTAATATCGGAGGACTCCTACAGCAAACACACCTAAGACTTGGTCTACGTCAACTGAAAATGTCCTTCAATGAGGGGAGGGCGAAACGTCTAACATATTCAACGTCAACCATCAACCACAGTCGTACCATCTCAGAAAACGTACCTAACCTAACCTAATCCACTAAATAAGTTTTAGAGTTCTTACTCTTACTTTTTACTTATTGTTCATATTTAATTGCTACGTGTATATCAGAATGAGGCCGCGGAAGCCTACGTTTATGTAGAATTCATTTTTTATTTGATTACTTAAAGAATTTAAACTTATTTCGTCAATAAAGATAACATTCTAATAATAGCTAGATAACGTGAACAGTAAATAAAATGTGTTTCATGATAAGAAAATTCAAATCATTTTTATTCTCATTAAATACGAATAGTTAGGAAATATTTTTTTTTGTCAATTCAAAATTTTAAAATCCAACATTCGTTGACAATTTTCGTGTCTGTGCCAATTTCAGTTATATCATTTCGAAAATAGTAGCACATTACCTATTTATAATAAATATTATTAATGGGTTAACAAATGGTACACAGCGGTTTGGGTTAAAATAAAGTTGTTTTGCATTTTGGGCAAATTTCATCGTAAATAATATTAATTTTACTCTGTAATACAGTGATTATTTCTTAAACTTCATCAGACCATAGACGATGCCATATCAATAAATTTCAACTACAAATTTATATACAGGGTGATTCACTTTGTATTATCACCCTACTTTTTCCTAAAAATATTTCAATTTTTTTTTTTTTTCGAAAAATATCGACTCCTATGTGATTTTCTTAATACTGATAACGTTTTCTTACATAAATTTAATATTTCAGAACATTTTGTTAGAGAATTTTTATTCTGGGACATCTTACATTTCAAAAATCTTTTTTAAATATTAAAAAAAAAATTGATTTAGTAGACCACAGTTTTATAATGCATCATTTATATTCCTCTGGGATACCATAATGAGATCATAGAGACCCTTACACGATAACTGAGGAAATTGAGTAAGGATGTGAAGGTTAAAAGTGCCCAGACGATATTGAAAAATAAATATGAACATATTAGATATCAACAATAAAGAATATCTCCAAAATAGTCTGAAGAATTCAATCCTAACCTCAGAAATAAGACGTAAAGAGTTGTTTTCTGTTCGCAACTTCATCAATTTTGGGGGTAGTTACTTTCTAATTGTTTTTGAAACACTGGTGAAGTTGTGAAAGGAAAACGACCTTTTACGTTTTTCTTTAGAGGTTAGGGTAGAATCATTCACTAAATCATTAACAATCAAATTAATTTTCGTACATACCTTTAATCCATTCCTCAAGAGTTCTCTTGCGTACTCCAACCCGATTCCAGACGCCCCCCCTGTAATAAGTGCAACTTTTCCTTTCACCACTGACATTATTACTTATATTACAGACTGTGTGAGCGCGTACGATGACCCGGAAAGATCCTCGCAACACCGATCTATAATAAACGAGATCACAACCGCGTTCTCGAATATATATAAGAGCGCAAAAAAATTCAAAAGGCGCAAGCGTATCTGACCCGAGGAGATTTTTCGTTGAGCATCAGAGATTTTTACACATCCATGGAAAACATACATTACAAAGTGGGCTATGGGTGGTTGTGGGGTTAAAACTGGGATGGGTTAAGTCATATTTACTATTTTGCTTATGTTCCTATCAGTGAAGTGACGAAAAATCACACAGCCACCCTGTAATATCAAGTCAGGGATCTTTAGTATCTCCCTCATTCCAGATAAATTTTATTTTTATATATTTGTTTGGTCTCATGGATAGGGTCTCTAAAGTGACTGCACTCTCCCCCATAGCTGCAAGGGTGCACCTACTTTTGACGTCACTGATTTCTAACCTGAGCTAACCCCATCTGGGTTTCTGATGCATAAAATTTTGTTGAGTCAAGTAAAAAAAAATTGAGTGATCTTCCAAATAAATGATAAGAAGAAATAAAAATTTGAAATTTAGATAATTTTGGTACAGAAAGAAAAATGTTGCCCCCTAGCGAGAAATGGAATTGTTTCTAGGGTGAGAAATCAATTTTCTAGGGTAGGGAGTGCTCCTCCCTGTCTTCTCCCTTAACTACTACCGCCCAAACTCTTGGGTACACACATTTAAAATTTCTCACAACAACGTAGACGAGAACTAAGAAAAAAAAGAAAAAAAGGGCGCGGAGGGGTAAGGTTTGAACTGACTGGATCATATTTTAGAAGTATTAGAAATAAAAATTTTAATTTTGTGCTACCCTCCGACACAATATACATGTTTACTTATACAAAGAACTCAAAGAAAATTTATGAATTACAAAAAAGTGATATTTAATTTTGTAAATGCATATTTTAATTTTCAGTGCTACCTATTGTATATGTAGCGCCGCCAAAAAATTATGAAGATATTTATGTTCGTCTGAGTAAGAAATTGGGTGCATTCCATTTTATTTTTATTTAGAGTGTAAAGATCTAATTGTCACTTCGATTTGTAGCTGTATGTTGTCGCGAAACTTTAAAGAAAACAATAAATATTTGGTTCGCTAGAAAATAATAATTCGACTCAAAATAAAAAAAAAATTGGCAAGTACGAGTTAGACGTCGTACACATTATCCTGTAATCTATGAGCAAAGAACTATTTTCTATATTTTTTCTAAATTTTAGGCTCAGTAGATAGTTTTGAGATAAGAGGGGGACAATGATCAATTTCGAAATTATAAAAAAAGAGAGAGAGTATTTGAGACCCTCACAATACCCTTTTATTTGATATATCACACGATACAGTCTGCAAAACTTTTTTTCATTATCTAATTTGCCCCTCAGAAGTGATCCCCTTAAACCTACAGAATAGTTTGTTTACAAATATTGAACTAGGTCCATGCGAGGTCAAAGTAAACAAAATTTTCTATCCTGGATGAAAACAAAACCCACAAAATCTTCACATGAAATCATGTCACTCCCCAAAAGTCATCATATAGTGTACGATTTCTAAATTTGGGTTTGGATGAAGAATCCTTGAACATCAAAGGAGGAACGAAACAGATATAGAGAGAGGCGACACAGATTTGAGGTGAGGCCAAACAGATCTAGAGAGGAAAAAAACAGGCCTAAAGGAGAGAGACAAACAGATCTATCTGGGGAGGGACGAAGCAGGTCTAGAGAGAAACGAAGCAGATCTGGGGAGAGGCAAGACAGATATGGGGCAGAACGAAAAAGGCCAAAAGGGTGGAAACAGATCTGGAGAGGGACCGTACGGATCTGGGAAAGATGAATGAGATATAGGGAGGGATGAAACTGATCAAGAGAGGGACGAAACAGGTCTGGGAAGGGTCAAAACAAATGTGTGAGAAACAAAACAGGTCTGGAGGGGCCAGACAAATTTAGGGAACGGCAAAACAGATACAGATAGTGGCGACACAGGTTTGGGGTAGGGCAAAACAGGTCTAGAGAGGTCAAAAAGACCTATTTAGAAGAGAGGAAGGCCTAGAGACGGACGGAGGGGCAGGGAAGATCTGGGGATGGGCGAAACGGATCTGGGGAGGGATGAAACAAATATGGGGATAGACGAAGTAGCATCTGGATTTGAGATCTTGGGTCTTCTTCCTGTAAAGCTGCTAGAAGGATAAAGTTTTTAAACATCTTTGGGAGAACTCAAAGCTGTATAGTTGCTTCTGGGAGGTGATTACCATACTGATGTCATCTTAAAGTTTTGAAGCATAAAACAGGATGATGTGCCAAAAAATAATTAAGATATACCCCAATATCTTTAACCCTTCAAAACTGAACTGTAATAATAAATCGTGTTGTGATTTTAGACATCCTGTGCTTCAATCTGCTCAGATCTCTTTAAACCAGGAGGTATTGTCCGGACATGTTAACGTAACAGATTATGAAATGTCCGATTTGTAACGGGACAGTCACCACACACTTGGCCCGTTTTTCGAAATCTATTTTTAAATTCTCTAAACATTTTCAATATTAATTGAAGTTAAAATCAGTCAGCGGAAATTCATAAAGTATGTGTTCTCTTTAATGTTTAAAATGAAGCAATCATTTCAGTAAAGAAACGGAATTCCTTCATTTGCTCTATGAAAATACTTCTCTAGATTTAGAGTTCTGTTCTTGAAATGAAGCGTAATTAATAACCCACAGTAATCAAGAAACTAAAAACTGAAAATATATAATATAATTTAATCTTTGGGTCAGATTTTAGATAGATAACATAGTCATGACACCAAACCCTCTCCATGTGAGTCCTTCACACTCCTTCCTTCGAAAATGGAAGAGCTACTAATTCAATTAAATTTTGGGAGTTGCCAAAAATATCCACTTATGAAAACATTTCTCAAAGTTTATATCCGTTCTATTTTTAGTCTTAAAAAAACAAAAATAATAATAACGAAAACTCGTAAATGGATTTGCATCTGCGTTCATCTACTTTTCTTCGCACGCGCCTAAAATTACCATAATTAACAAAAATAGAAACTCTGAGGTATTTAATAATCTCATGTTCTTATCTTGGGTCCTCATTCTTTTAATTGTAGTTAGACTAAATTTTTCCTTGGCAGCCTACAGTGTATGTCACATGACCACCTTCCCAGAAGGAAAGGTGCTAGAGGAATAAGGCTATATCGAGGGGAGTCTGAGAAAGGGGGACCAAGAAGGTCATGGAACAATAGTACACATTAATCCATGAGGTAAACGGATTTGAACGAGAAAAAAGATTGGATTGAGAGGTTTGGAGAAAAGGATGACGTCAGGAATCGGTGACGACATTTAGCATGAAGCAAAGGCAGAGAATATGAGCGATCCTTTCCACTTCTTCAGATAGGGAACTAATAGGTACCCCCCATTTTATTTCTGGTATTTTGGTTCTCCATAGCCAACTAGGAATCCTACCAGAATCCTACCTCTTTTCCTGCTGAAGCTCAGAATAGGATCTTCTCAGTCTCTAGGCTCAGTGTGGGATATAGAAGCTTTCTTTTGCCTGCTTCCCATTTGACACGCCGTGCCTTCGAAGTTCTGTTACATCCGATCTCTCAAGTCTTGAAGCAAATGGACGTTTGCCATTTTTCATCCCTTAAGCCACTTTAGCTTGGGACTCACCAACCAATCGACATGAATTTTTGATACTCTCTAACATTTCAAATCATTTTCTAATATTTTGGAGCATCTTAGATCATTCTCCATCAGTCCAGATCACTCTCAGGTAATCTAGAATATTCTAACTCATTTCCAAAAATTCTAGACCATTCTCAGATATTCCAATTAATTTTATAAATATGTGGAACATTCGAAATCGTATTTTAGTGTCCAGAAGTACTCTTAACTTATTTCATTTAAATAGAACACCCTATTGGGTTAGCTTTTTCGAACCCTAGATGCATGAATCACCTCTTCACATTAATGTATGTCACATGGCAACTTTATGCCTCGAAGGAACCTTCCCAGAAGGAAACGTGATAGACCTGGGACCCAGAGGAGGTTTAAAAGGAGAGACTAAGAATACCTATACATAAAGTCATTAGAGAAGAGGTGTTAGATTGAGAAGTTTGGAGAAAGGGGTGACGTCAGGTGCTCATACTCTCTGCCATCTTTAGTTTGTTTCTATGGTATTTTGGTTCTCCACGTCCAGTTAGGAAGCCTACCTGAGTCCTACATTTTTCCGGTTGAGGTTAAAATGTTGGCTTTCCCAGTATTTCGAGTACCTGTTGCATTCCTTCTCGCAAGCCTACCTGACGAGATTATTACAGATGCCAAAGTGAATTTTAGTTCAAATAGGCCTTTATTGGACGTCTGCCATTTTGTTACCCTTTAAGCCATTTTGATTTAGTTGGGTACTTGCTTTTAAAGACCCCGATGGTACTTTCACTGTGATGATGATTTTGAGATTGTACAAACTTTGTTGTTTATTTCGTAAACAGTAAACGTTTCCAAGAAAAATATCTGTTTAATTGACTGACTTTTTAGTGCCAGCACATGATGCTATTTTTCATAAAATTTTTGAATTTTGCGTTGTTGTATTTATCATTTTTGTTTATATATTTTTTTGTTTCTAAATAACATGAGAATGTGCCCCTCTGTTACGTCTTTGTTAAAGTCTCATTTTCTTATAACACAACATAACACATGTAGTTATTTACTTATCGTCCAATAATAAGACATTTATTACGATTGGGTGTTAGAAGTTTCCTTTCAAAATAGATTTTTCACTTTGGCACTAATCCATTTCGCGAGAATAATCCAATTAAGTTAGTTTAATGTTAGAAAACAAAGTCATTTTTATGATGGTATTTTTAAAAACATTTATCTGTTTTTCGTTTACAATTTCGACTTATTACTGGCTCTTACTCGCATTTTCTTGAAGAGCATTAACAAAAAGAATCGTTGGCAATAACAATGTAACCAAAAAAAAAAATCGTAAAACTTTAGTGGCAGGTAGACTCTAACTTTGTCACCAAAATAAATCGTGAAGCCATTTGTAGTAAATTTTGCTATTTTAACGTTAGGTCTTTAAAAATAGATAACTTCCGCGGATTTCATTCATTCCAACCAGTAATTTATGTGCCTTAGAGAGTAGACATTCTCCTCAGTTCCACAACTTCATATCAGGAGAAGGTGAGGTTAGGTTGGATGGAATTAAAAGGGCATAGGGCCATTTAAGGGTAAAAATAAAAGTCAGTCATGGAAGTCAATAGTGCAAAGGATACTATTCTTGATCATTTTTGAAAACCTTGGAATATTCTCGAACATATGAAAGCATTCTGGAAAACCCTGGAACATTCTAGATCATCTTCTAACATTTTAAATCGTTATCTAAAATTGAAGGACATTTTAGTAGATAATTCTTCAACAGTGTAGATCTTTCTCAGAAGATCTAGAACATTCCGGATTATTCTAAATCCTTGTCTAAATATCTGGAACAAACTAAGGCACGGGAAGCAGCGAAAACTTCAAAGGCACTGAGAGGGTCAGATGAGGAACAGACCAAAGAAAGCTCTTGTCTCCCATACTAACTCTAGAGACTGGGATGAACAACTCCTGAGCCTAGGCAGAAAAAGAGACAGGATTCTGACAGGTTTCCTAACTGGCATTGGAGAACCCAAAAGAAATTGGGCTGACTGTTAGTCCCTTACGTGAAGAAGCGGAAAAAATTTCTCATACTCTCAGCTACTGCTCCATGCTAAATTGAAACGGAAGTGCTCATCGATTTCTGACGTCACCCCTTTCTCCAAACTTCTCAATCTAATACCTCTTCTTCGTTCAAATCCCTTTCTCTCATGGCTTTACGTATACTTTCATTAGATGACCTTCTTGGTATCTCTCTTTTAAACTACCTCTAGGTCTCAGGTCTTAGTGCTATCATGTTTCCTTCTGGGAAGCTTGCTTCGACGCCTAAAGTGCTCGTGTGACATACACCAGAGGGTGTCAAGAGGTTATCGTGACGTGGCCAGGTGACTATTACCCCTTAAAGCAACTGATTTACCCCAGCGGAGATAATTACCCCTAGGCAGAAAATTCACAAACTACCCGAATAATTATTGAAACATTTGGAACATTCTGAAACATTCGTGCAAGTTCTAGAACTTTGTGGAACATTCTAGTAATACGTAACTGTTGTTCCCTGACACACCAAAAGCCCTTCAACGCTTTTTTGACTCGATTTGCGTGAAACAGAATGTTTTAGACAAATGTAGATTTCTTGGATTTGATATACAAAGATAAATGTATTTTATTACACAATTTTGCCAAAGACCCCTACCCACTTTTCTCTACAGCAGTCACACTCTCTTACCTATTATCTATCTTACCATAACAAGTGATTGCAGAAAGTGGTCATGGGTAAAAATTAGGAAAATGCTTCTCTTTTTGTAACAACAATAAAACGAATATTCAACTTAATATAATTGTTTTATTGGCTTGTCAGAATTATACGCATCTTATTAGCTTTTGGTACATAATGTTCGTCATCACATTAATATAGTTTATGAATATTCTTTTTAAGTGGGTAGCCTCCAATTTGGTTTTGAGCTTCTAATATTTCGGGTCCTTCGTGTTCAATAACAACATCCTGGAATTTGGCATTAGGAATGTTGAAGAAAACAGTTTCGTCGATTTCTCTGTCGAATGGATATCCTAAAGGAAGTCCATCGACATATTGATTCAGAATTCCTTTTTGTACGTTGTAGTCCTGTCCAAAAATGTTTTGCTGCATTTGTTCTATGGCTTGGTGTTGTTGGGCAGATTCAATCAATGGAGTTACCATCACAAAGATCTGGAAGGTCTGGCCACCTCGTTGTCCCTTTGGAAGAAGCAATCTACAAGAAATAAATAATCTTTGAGTACCTAACTTTAAATGCATTTTAGACCTATATTACCTTCTGGGGAAAGCAGTCAATAAATCAGAATATTTCACTTGAAGTGATCCTTTTTGTTCTAACGCATCAAGAACTTGCTGACTGAAATCTTCTTCGAATGACCAATCTTCAACTACGTTCATTTGAGGTGACTCACGAACGATGTTGTTCATACCCTGTTGAAGTTCGACTTGGAATTTGTCCATTTCAAAGAAGTTCAAACGGTTCTCGTCCATATCAATTTCGCGTCCATGTTCGTCATATTTAGGACCAAGGAAGATTCTCATGATGGCAGGTTGTGCTTGCTGGCTGTTGACATTCATTCTGACAGTGAATGGTTTATTATTAAGACGAGCCTGTTTGGCAAAAATTTTAACCGAATCTTCAGTGTATTCCTGCTCATTTACGAAAACTGCATTAGATATATCGACATCGTACTGATCAAAGTATGTCATCAATGGGTCTACATGAACATCTTCAACGCTTACTCCTGGGAAGAGAAGTTGTTGCTGGTTGTACGTGGGAAGGTGACGTTTGTAATGCTGGACTAATTCGACAATCTTTTTGAACATCTGCCAAGATACAGGATCGCGGAGGGTGGTTTCGTAATGTTCTAAAGCAGATGGGGCGAGTTTTTGTGAATCAAATGGTTCAAGGGAATGTCCAAGGACCCATCGCATAATCATGTGCAAAGGTCCGTAGTACTGTGGGTTTGGTGATTCGGGTGTAGATTCCATGATGTTAAGAAGAATTTCAAATCCATCTTCCCCAATCAGATCAACATGATGACCTTCTTCCTATAAATAGAAGGCAAATCATATAATCAGTAGTCAAACGACTTAAAACTCAAAAGCTTACATTTATAAAATATCCGGCATCAATTGCATCTCTAATACGTTGAACGATGAGTTCAATTTCATCAACTAATTCTTCTCTACCCAAATTTGCGTTGCTGGCTCTGGATGGGAACTCCATTCCATTGGCATAACGTAATGATGGGACATACCCTGTATCAACAGTGTCATTGTCTAAATCGAATTCTGGAATGTCACCCATATTGTTTGAAAGTCGTTCCATATAATATCTTGCCAAAAGTTGTTGAATGAAGTAATACGTTTGTTCTCCACGACGATCACCACCGAACTTCAAATATTCGGTATTCAACCAGAATGGATAGTTGATATGGTAGTAATAGTAATAGTCATTAAGTGCAACATCTTCCAAAAAGTAAGACAGAGATTGTTCAGGGTCCAGATTTAAGTACCATCCAGAGTAATTGGAGTTGATGACGTACCTCTTCTGGGGAGTGAAGTCAGAAACAACTTGTTTGACGTTCTGTGCTTTCTGGATTACATATTGATTGATGAAGTAGGATGGATTGACGAAGTATGCTGGGGGAAGTACCAAGAAATCGGTGTCTCCCCTCTGCATAAGTGCAACGGTGAAAACGTAATGGAATAAGTCTTCGTTCATATGGATTTTGGCCCAGATGGCAGTATTGATAAAAGTGTCCCAGTCTTTGGCATGATAGAGCACTTTGAACAAAGTCACGACCTGTTTTACGTGGTCAGGGTTGAAAATGGAAAAAATAGCTCCTTTGGCAAGAAGACCCCTTTCGTATTGTTTCAACAAATTGTAGACAGCACGGACGTCCTATAAAGTTATTAAGTTACTAAGATTTAGATGAAAGGCTTGAGAACATGTTATAGGAATTTATGAGAAACTCATAATAAATAAAAAATAAAATATGGTGATGTTATGAAATAAAAAAAGAATCTTTTTCATCTTACATTGTATTTATCCATGTTGTCTTGGATAGAGTACATATTTTCAACTGGAGCTACTTCTGATTGATGAATGTTTTTTAAAAGTTTCAGAACTTGTTCTTGCTTCTTCAAGTATTCAGGATTTTCTAAAAATATAACGATATAACTTACACTGATATCATTAGAAATAACAATTCTATAAAACTTACCAATAACAATTTCACCCATTTGGGGGTTGACACGAACACCTTGGGCATCATAGTGAGCAATTTGGCGTTGACTCTGGAGTTCTTGATTCTGAGGAGGTGCAAAGTAATTCCTTACCAAATTCTGGAAGGTTTCTCTTTCGGTGTAGTCTTCATCCCATTGGTTGGGAAGTAGACCACCTTGTTGTTGACGTTGGCGTATAAATTTGCTTTGTCCAGTGAACTGTGGGCTTTTTTGATACGGATATCCCATCGACTCATAGTTTTTAAAAACACCAAAGGACTCTTTCTGACCAATTGGTTTATATAAGGAATTCCATTTGTACGACTTTTGAGTCGAGGGGTAGAGAGAATCATACTTATATTGGCTTTGAGAAGTTGGGAAAGATTTTTGGAAATTTTGAAGATATTGGGAACCTTGATATGTGGATTGAATTTCTTGGTAGAAGTTTTGGATTTGTCGTTCTAACTGACTTACTTGGTATTCAGGGTAAATTTTTTGACCTTGTTGATATTGAAGCTGCATATTTTTCACCTGATCTAGGTATCGATTGACAACCTGCGTGTACGTCTGCCATTGATCCTGGTCGTACATACGTTTCTGTTGCTGAAGTTGTTGCTGGATCTGGTACAAAAGTTGCTCCATTTGATCAAGTGGCTGCTCTGGTTTTATCATCATTGATGGAACTTGCTGGGTCCATTGGTTTTGATATTTTCTTGCCATCCATGGGTTCATAGCAAATGGCTGTTGCCATGTTCCTTGGTCGTACATTCCGGGGTACGTTTGAGTGTTGACGTAAGGGGATGTACGGTAGGTCGTTTGCCCCAAAGGAACGGCAAGGGTGGAACACCCCAAAAATGCTAAAAACATCACAACCTTCATTGCGAATAAATTTAAACACAATTACTTTCACCGTAAAATTTAGCTGCTTTTATATAAAAAAATAATTAATTGCTGATAACCCTCTGAATCTTACTGGCAAATTATGCAATTGTATAAATTTAAACAAATAAATTAAAAACACGATACTGCTTTAAATATAACAATAGAAGTGGAATTTTTATAAATAATAAATTTATAATATTCTTAAACATTTAGGTATTACAAAACTATATATTTTAAAAAGATGTTTTTATACAGGGCGTTCAAAAGTAAGTTATTATGAAACGTGTAACATCTTAGTTCTTGGGTTGTGGATTTTTTGAAATTCAACCCCTGAAGGAGTGAAATGTTTGCCTTATCGATCAAGGCACAGCCCAGGTCGTTGAGTCTGGGGCTATTACAGAAGTTTCTTATGCAACAGTGTCATTCACTGTAAAATTACTCATTAAAATAGCAATCTAACAGAAGTGGAATGAAGGGTAAAGGGTTTGTTACAAACACATATTCTAAGAATGGAACCTTAAAGGTTCCTTATTTAGTAGGAGAATTGATCCACAATGCGTTCTTGAAAGGTGCTTTGGGTGCAGCCCAACTTAATTCAACCCAATGAGATTTCGTTTGTTAAGGGAGTTAAGGGGGTGGGTATGAAGGCACAGCCCAAACCGTTAAGTCAGGGGTCACGCTTAGGATTTATTTATGATCAGTGGTGTAGACAACGCCCCTGCACACCCTACGTTGGGATGGAAGGAAGCAGCAAGCAGCAGAGCCAGTAGTCTCCTCACCTCGCTTGAATGATAGTGAAGTGGAGACCTACATTTGTTTCAAAAAATTAAGACGGTTCTTTGGTTCTTGGTGTTGAAGGGGCACATATCCTCAGTTACGCCACTGTTTATGACTATTCAAATGTTGATGAGCTTGTTTATGGTAATATATTGAGAAATATTTTTTTTTTGATAAGCAAAATATTTTTATCTAGTTTGTAATTTGTAAGATAAATAAAAAATAAAAAACAATTTAATCGTGGAGGTATTATTTTATCCGTTTAACATTAAAATTTGTTTTGAATATTATGAGTTCAAAAATCACATCTGTGTGTTTTTATTTCCTTCAATCGTTTGAAAATTGTATTCATTTATCATCTTTTTTTTTATTCTGTTGGCTTATTATGAAAGCTGTTACCAAACTTTGACCTTCAGGAAAACTAACCCGGTTTATAATTCCTTTCCCATATTTCACATAATAATTTAATTTATTTCGAAATACGTTTTTGGGCTAATTAAAACGACTTTAGTTGATGTACAAAAACTTTTTATTCTGAATTCAATCAGCTACACGAAAATTACCATATAAAGCTAAGCATTTGCATTCGTAGTTAATTAAACAGTCAAACAATAATTTACAGCAGTTGAGTCTTGCTTTCGTTTTCAATTTCCCTTTGGGCTTCCGCAATTTCCGGTCCTTCGTGAACAATAAGTACATCTTCTAAGGCTAAATTGGGGGCATTCAAGAGGACGACTTCGTCAACTTCTCTGTCCAATGGGAATCCCAGGGGCAAAGCGTCGACATTCTCGTTCAAAATTCCTTTCTGTACAGTCAGATCTTGACCAAGGACAGCCTGTTGGATTTCTTGTAGAGCTTGCTGTTGGGCAGGTGACTCTACCAACGGACTAACTACCACCATTATCTGGAATGCTTGACCTCCTCGTTGGCCTTTGGGCAGAAGCAATCTAAAAACACATAGCAATTTCCAAGTTAGTTTGAATCTTAACAACTAATTAATAGCTAATTCGAGTACCTTTTGGGGAAAGCTGTCAAAACATCATCGTATGTTATTTCAAGTGGTGTCTGCTGGTTAAGAGCCTGTTGGACTTGTTGGGAAAGTTCTCCTACACTAGAAGAATCATCCACAACATTCATTTCCTTAGATTCGCGTATTATGTTATTGGAACCAGGTCGTAGTTGTACTTGGAACTTGTCCAATTCGAAGAAGTTGAGACGATTGTCATTGATACCAATTTCGCGTCCATATTCATCGTGTTTGGGTCCAAGTAGAATCCTGACAACAGCTGGTTGAGCCTGTTGACTATTTACATTTATCCTTACTGTGAATGGCCTGTTGTTGAGACGAGCTTGACGAGCCAAAATCCTGATTGAATCCGTGGCGGCATCTTGTTCGTTTGCGTAAACAGCATTGGTGATGTCTATGTCGTTCGCGTCGAAGAACGTTACCAAAGGACTGACCTGCACGTTTTGGACTTCGACCCCTGGGAAGTGAAGTTGTTGTTCGTTGTAACTTGGGAGCTTCTTTTTGTATTGTTGGGCCAATTTAACGACCTTCTTTAGTAATTGCCATGCTGCTGGATCACGAAGAGTTGTTTCCACATGTTCAAGAGCTGATGGAACAAGTTTGTTCTGATCAAGAGGTTCCAAGGAGTTTCCAAGAACCCAACGCATGACCACTTCCAAAGCTCCGTAGAACTGTGGATTTGTAGATTCTGGAGTGGACTGTATGATATTTGCCAAAGTGTCGAATCCATCTTCATCTATTAAGTCAATTTCGTCTCCATTTTCCTGTTAATAAATTTTGATTTTTTTTATGATGCATGAGATAAAGTTGCGTTCTACTACTTACATCAATGACTTTTCCTGAATCGATAGCATCTTTAATGCGTCGTGCCATGTCTTGAACGTCTTCAACTTCCTCGTCTCTTCCCAAAGGAGCTTTGCTGGGCCTGGCTGGGAATTCTAAGCCATTGGGGTAACGTAATGATGGAACATATCCAGTATCAACCGATTTGTCGTCCAGGTTTATTTCAGGAATATCCCCCACACTGTTGGATAAACGTTCCATGTAGAAACGGGCAAGAAGTTGTTGAGCCAAAAAGTAGGATAGTTCGCCCCGCCTATCTCCCCCTTGTTTCAGGTATTCAGTATTCAACCAGAAAGGATTATTGATGTAAGCATCGAAATAGAAGTCGTTTAGACCCACATCTTCCATGAAGTATGAGAGAGCTTGTTCGGGATCCACATTCAAGTGTGAACCAGAATAGTTGGCAATGATGACGAAATCTCTTGGACGGGAGGTGTCGGATATCAATTGCTTAACGTTTTGGGCTTTTTGGATCACATGACTGTTGACAAAATAGTGAGGTGTGATCTCGAAAGTCGATGGTAGAACGATGAGGTCAGTGTCTCCACGTTGGGTGAGGGCTACAGCCAATGCGTGTAGGAAAACACCTTCGTTAACATTCACTCGAGCCCAGGCTGCAGTATTTGTGAATGTATCCCAGTCTTGGGCATGATACAAAAGTTTGAAGAGACTGATTACTTGTTTCACGTGGTCAGGGTTGAAAACCGAAAATATTTCACCTTTGGGCAGCAAACCTTTTTCAATTTGTTTTCCAAGATTCCTTACAGCTTGCGGTTCCTGTGAAATATACATAAGGAGAACATTAAGGAAAAATAATTTACTAATTTTACCGTATATCTGTGGGCATTTGCTTGAATGGAGTAGGAATTACCAACTTGTACAATTTCATCATCGAGTGGCTGTTGATTTATGTTTTTAACAAGACGCAAAATATCACTTTGTTTTTTTATTATTTGAGGATCGCCTGAAGATAATGGAAAATATTATTAAATATAATTATTAGTACTTGTATTTTATTTATAATTCTACTTACTGATTTTAATCTGTTCCGTTTCAGGTAAAATTTGGACATTTTGTGCTTCTGATTGGCCAACTTGTCTTTGTTGTTGTAGATCCTGGTTTTGTGCTGGAGTTACTTCCATTTGAAGAAGGTCGTCCAATGTTCCTTGCTCCGTTTGGTCCTCGTCCCACTGATTAGGCAATTGACCAGCTTGTTCTTGTCTTTGTCGAATAGTTTGCCCTTGAGTTTGTCCTGCTCCTAGACTAACTCCACTTTGCCACGATTGGCTTACTTTACCACTTTGTTGTTGAACTGCTTGTTGGAGATGATCAAGCTGTTGTTGTTGTTGAACTTGTTGTCTTTGGATTTGATTTAGTACTTGAACAGGTGTTGGCAGGCCACTTCGAACTTCTTGTTGAAGTTGTTGCTCAATGCGATTTTGTTGCTGTTGAAGTTGCTGGACTTTTTGTCTCTGTCTCTGGACCTGAACTTGCTGTGCTTGGCTAGTCGCTTGTATTTGGGCATTTTGGAGATCATTTTGAATTTGGTTCAGCTGTTCCTGTTGACTTTCACTTTGAGAAGCCAGTTGTTGTACATTTCCACCCCTCTGAGGAACACCTTGTCTTTGGATTTGGCCCATTCCCCATTGTGAGGTCCACGGTTGTCTACCACTGGATGTAATAACGCCTCTAGGTATTCTAGTCCATCCTCTGAGCCTGGAAACTGATTGAGGTCCAAGTTGTTGTTGCTGCTGAGTCACCTGTTGTTGAAGGCGATTGATTTTCTGCTGTAACTGAGACTGTTCCATCTGAATTAGACTTAAAACTGTTGCTGGAGGTGCGAGGCCACTTTGAGCTGTTGATTGAATTTTTTGCGCTACTTCATTGAGCTCCTGTTGGATTTCGTCAACTGCTTGAAGTTGTTGTTGAACTTTAAGTTGTTGTGTCTGGCTAGTAACTTCTTGTTGGATATCTTGTAGGTCATCTTGAATTTGGCTAATTTGCTGTTGTTGCTGCTCCAACTGAACTAAAAGTTGAACATGTCTTGGTGTCTGACCCAGCCATTCCGTTTGACCAAATTTTCGTGCAAGCCAGGGGTTTTGTCTGAGAGGACTGTCTTGAATTTGGCCTAACCTTGATTGGGGTGAATCCAATCCCATCAAGAGTGATAGATCGCCACGTTCTTGTCTTAAAACCTGGCTAGCAGCCAATTGGAGTTGGTCAATGTTTTGTTGGAGTTGACTCTGTTGCCTTTGAATTTGACTCAATTGAAGTGCAGAAGTTGGTTGAGGGTTTTGAACTTCTTCATCAATCTGTTCTTTTACTTGACGTGCCTGTTGTTGCACTTGGAAAGCCTGTTGCAGTAACTGCTGCGTTTGAATTTGTTGACTTTGACCAATTTGACTTCGTTCAGCGGATTGAAGTTGAGCTACAATTTGTTGAATTTGGCCCTGTTGCTGTTGTACCTGACTAAGCATCTGACGAATGGTTTGAGAACCAGTAGTTCCCCAAACAGATTGCGAATGCCTTTGTTGTCCCATGCCAATGTTGCTCAATAAGCCGACTGCACCAACAGTTTGTTGAAGTTGATCAATTTGGGATTGCAAGTTACCTTGTTTCCTTTGTATTATATTTACTTTTGATTGTGAAGTTGGCTGTGGATTAGTTGCTTCTTGCTGTATCTCTTCTTCTACTTCGTTTAATTGCCATTGAAGTTGCTCGGCTTGTTGAGTTTGCCGTTGTACTTGACCAATCTGGCTTGTGCTAACAGCATTTTCTTTAGCTTCCTGTAGTACTGCTTTAATTTGTGCAATTTGGTTTTGCTGTTGCTGTGCTGTAGATGCCAATTGTTGTACACCAACACCTCCAATACCTACCATCGAAGATGAAGACCATGTTCGTGGGCGACTATTAAATATCCCCAGAGGACTCCACTGACTTTGTTGCTGGCCTACTAGGTTCTGCAAGAGGGCCAATTTTTGTTGAACTGAGTCCTGCTGTCTTTGAATTAGACTTAACCTTGCTGGTGATGAAGGCTGAGGAATCTGATCTTCTTCTTGAATTTCCTGAGCAACCTGATTTATCTGTTTTTGCACTTGCTGAATTTGTTGTTGAACTTGAACTCCTTTTCCGGTACCGATTACACCTTGCTGTTCCCTTTTTATTTGCTCAAGTTGTTGCTGTTGTTGTTGAGTTCGAATTTTCAGTTGCTGCAGATTGCCAGTTTGCCGGCCACCAGTAGAAAACCTTAATGGGCTTTCTTGTTCTTCCGCTACTTGTTGAAGTATGTCAATCTTCTGTTGAAGTTGATGTTGTTGCATTTGAATTTGGTTTAATTTGGCAGGCGAAGTTGACTGACTGCTTTGAGCTTCCCATTGAATTTCCTGTGTGATTTGATTCAGTTGTTGCTGGAGTTGTTGGGCTTGTTGTTTCTGCTGCTGAACTTGTGCCTTCTGCATGGGCCCCGTTGCACTTTGTTGGGCTTCTTCGAGTTGCTGTTTGATTTGAGCAATTTGAGTTTGTTGCAGTTTGGATTGAATGAGCAATTGCTGAACACTGGTGGCTGTTCTTCTTCCAAGTGACATCTGACCAGATAATGGAGAGCCTTGATCGACTACTTGCTGTAGACGACCAATCTTCTGTTGGAGCTGTTGTTGTCGTCCTTGAATTTGATTGAGCTTGTTAGGTGTTGTTGGCTGGCTACTTTGTAGTTCTTGTTGGACTTGTTGCTCGATTTCATCTTGTTCTTGCTTCAAACGCCTCGTTTGTTGTATTTGTTGTTGTACTTGAGCTTTTTGGGCCTGAGTAACGGTTCCGTCTTGGATGTCTTCAAGCTGGGTCTCGATGTCCTCAAGTTGCTGTTGTTGCTGTTGTGATATTTCAGCAGCTTCTTGTACACTTTCTGGTTGTTGGGATACACCACCCCCTAGCCTGTTTCCCCATCCGATAGATCCTCGGCTTGATTGACCAGAACGACCTCGTTGATTTCCAAGGGTGAGTTCTTGAACGCCTGTTAGTACAGCTATGTCCAATTGAGCGACTTCGTCTTCGTTTGGATCGATTCGTGGTTGAGATTCTTTTGATGAGATTCGCGAGTGTGGCACTGCCAGGGTTCCACACCCCACAAGGAGAATAATAAGCGCAGTCTTCATTGTGTTCTAACGATTGAAAGACTGATGCTTTTTGTGAATCGTTGTGGCGTTTTTATACAAATTTATTTTACCCCCAGTCGATACTATTTTGATCATCTATTGACCCCTGTGTTCCTTATTTGTTGCTGCCAAGAAGGCAATAGTGTCGTTATTCTATAATTAATTTTATAGGTGTTATCACTTGTTGATATGATTATTCAAAACAAAGTGCAAAGACTTTCTGATGCAAACTTTTTTACAATTTCTAATTCGTGTTTGTTAACAATAAAAATATTTTAATCGTTATCGAAAACTTAATAAATTATTCCTTTTTATTGCTATTGTTATCATCACCTGATGTAAATTTTAAATCAGTTGCTGCAGCAAGTTTTAAGAAAAGGAATATACTACTGTAATTAATTGTTAATGTTCAAATTAGTGGCAAAAATTTTGTTAACAATTATAGTTGAAAACCGGCGTGAAAATAACTTTTCTTATTTTTTTAAACATTTTTGCCAATTATAAAAAAACCTTAAATGGAACATTTTTTTGTGTTCCATATTTGTTCTTCTTTTCTTAATCAGAATTATCATTATCGTAATACATACACTACCATAGAGTTAAGGCAAGAAATTAACTGGTGGTCTTTAGCGTTGTAAGGTTCCCAGAGTTTGGTTAGGTTAGGTTAGGTTAGGTTAGGTAAGAGGCTGTAAAATTATACTTTAACTTAGCCTAGCCTTGCTATTTCTAGTCAAACAACTTGTCAAATTTACTTCCTCTGACTTCTACTGGGAGAGAGACTCTATTCATTTCTGTGCTCGCGAAAGAGTGAGCCTGGAGGTTCATAGGTGCAAAACGTGAATGGTGGTGCTGTAGATAAATGATGAAAATACCATGGATAGAAAAAGTAGGATAAGTTCTGGGATTCGAGGGGTTAGTTGAACATAATAGAGGCAATAGAAACCGTAAAATAGTTTAGGATATTGGATATCTTTGGGAAATGCCAAAATTGGTTCAGAATAGGAAGACATTGAAGACCTTGTCCAATTATTGGTCTTCGAACTGACGTCTCTGTGATAATAATAACTCAGTTAAAAATAATATTTTTGAAAGAGCAGGGTTATCTTTTGGAGTTCACTGTACCCCTCCCCAAAAATTGCGTTTCCGGAAACAACTCTGAGTGGCACGGTCGGAAAGAAAGTAGCGGTGTGTCGATACTTAATTTTTAAAACTTATTTTCATAAAATTTCCTTTTTTGTAAACAAAATCATTTATATAAGAACTCCTTACACCCTTTGCAATTTAAAGTGTTTTAGTCATTGATTAAAATTTATTGGATTTTAACCGGTAATGAAAATTTAAATTATTTAATATTTTTGTTTTTATTTTATTAAAAAATAATCTGTTATATATTTGTATTTTCAAATCAGTGCCATCAGACCCAGGTCAAAGCAATAACACAATAAATAAACATTTACAAACTCAGTATCTTCTTTTTTAATGTTATCTGTGCATAAGTTATCGCAAAAACATTTGTTTCTTCTTATTTATTTATTATACTACGTATTGCTGTTTCTATGCAGAAGTTTCGCTCTAAGTGAATGAACTGTATAAAAATGTAACATTGAATTCAATTTGGACGGCAAAATCTGTCCAAAGATTTTACTCAAAATTGTTATAAGCCAGGCATCAACATTTACTAGCGTTTCCTGGAAATACAGGGTGTCCCAAAAAGTCATTGTGACCAAAAAATTCTGAAGTATGAATCTGAGCAAAAAATGCCCGAAAGTTGTGTGGTTATATTTCAATTTTTGGGGCTAAAAGCTTAGAATTACTATTTATCATTGATTTCTTTATCAATGTTTTTGTGGCATATCACTTGGAGCACTTTTGACCTTATGCCCTTTGACCAACATGCATGTCGTTTTTTTTGCTACATTCTGCCACAAGTTTTCCCTTCAACCCTTGGAAATGGAGTGGTTTGTGAACGTTCTAGAATGCGAGAAAGACAACTCCAAAATAGGGGCGACCTACAGGAAGAAATATTCCAACCCTAATCGATTCTTGCCTTAAAGCTTAAGTTGTTAAGAAAGTCATGATCCACGTCGATCACGTATTTCACCAGCAAATAAAGATTTCGGTGTCATGGATTCTTGGAGGGAATTAGAGATCATCATATTATTTGGAGTATCTATAAAAATTGTACCCAGGGATGGATCCAGAAGTCCTTTTGGGGGCGAGGGAGGCAATCGTAGAATAAAGTATTAATAATAATAATAATAAAAAGGTCCGCCAAGACTCGCCTCCAATATCAAAGTTATGAGGAAAACGAAAAAGGCTTCCACGACAAACCTTAAGAAGGAGGGGTTAGGAGAGGAAAGGCTTTGACCCTCTTAAACTCGCCTCTAACAGTACCAAAAATTTTAATTCGGTATGAAATCAAGACAAAACATTGCCCAACTCTGCCCAATGTTGGACATAGGCCAATACCCAGAAATCCAGATACAGAAACATACACGATAAAACGTTTAGAAGAGATTAATGGCATGTTTGTTCCTCCGAATGAGTTCTCCTTTTTCCTTCTCCTCCAACTGCTAGGTACTCTGGGATGACGTCATGTCGTAAATTTATTCTGCTTTATCTCGATTGACCTCCTGTTTCAAGGTCAGTTCAGAGCAATAGAGTTTAGATTGTCCTTTTTATTAAAATTACTAGTCACGACAAACAAAATATGAAGTCAATTTATTACAGACACTAACCCTCATCAACAGATAATAAGATAGGATAGTAAGACTAGATTTCTGGTAGGAACGCCAGTTAGAGATTGGGGTGCTGATGAGGGAGAAAGTCTTTCCAAGGGCAGAGAAGATAGGGTTAGAGTAGAGTTAGGTATTGGCGTAGGAGATGACGCTGACTCCTGGAGTGGAGATTGTGTTGAGGTGGAAGAGGTTCCGATGGAAAATTAATGTTGGGGGAGGCATCAGGGTGGGGTGGTGTTGTGTGGCAGTTATATTGAGGATGGAGGTTGAAGTACGAAGTTGGAATCAAATGAAAATGTCAATTAGAATGGAATAGACCTAACACCAGTAAGGCAGTCTGTGGGGGGTGTAGGAAGTCTTACCAAAAAGTAGTATAAAATGGTTTTTGTTTTAAAATTTGTTAATATTTTTCGAATTAACTTTTTTTAAACTAATTAGCAACCTGTTTACTTTAACGAACAATAAAAATTGATATCACAATTTTTATTTTAATATCTATTGAACTCCTCCGGTCAACTACAATACTTTGTAGTTGATCAATTCAATTAATTTTGTTTTTTTATTTTAATTAATAAATAATGATTATCAAGTTCAACTGTTTTTTTATCAGGCAGTAAGAGAAGAACAAACCTATAAAATATTAATCAGTTCACTGGTCATTTAATGAAAGCAAACAATTAATGTAATTCACAAACACAATTTTTTAAATCTTTTTTTGTTTCTGCGATTGGCTATTTTATATGGACAGTAGGTGATAAATATTATAATTTTTTATTTTGAGAAAAAAATAGAAAAGATTCAGAAGGATATGCGAGGCAAAATGGCCGCCAAATGTGCACGTGTACTCACACCTTAGGTAAAAACGTTTCCCAAAATTTCAATTTCGCGCCAATTTTTATAAAAAAAAAAACTACAGGGTTGTAGGACGCAGAAAGACCTTTATTTAAACGGAAAAAATATATAAATAACTTCGTCTAAAAATGATTTTACACGTTTAATTTTTTTTTTTTTTGAGGTTAGTGTTGAGTTTTTCGAACCAAAAATTTGTTTAGACTAGAAACTACAAATAATAACCTAAATCGTTGGATTTAGGGTAGAGATACCATTGGAGATTAGAGTTAAGCTGGAGGTGGGGTGGCTCCAGGGAATGAGGTTGTGTTAAGGGTGGGGTTGTTCTGGTAATGAAATGATGTTAGGGGTGTCATCAAGAGTCTGTGGTGTAGGGTGACACTGAAGGAGGAGGTGTTGTTAGGGGTGGAGGTGGCAGCTAACCCCCTTTACATCATCCACCAACAATCAATAAGTTAGGTTGCGTTAGGTTAGGTACATACATACCAAAAATATTCTGTTCTTGATTCAATTCTTGCCTGAATTAAGTGCTTTATAAAAAGGAAAAAAAACATTTTTGCATGAAATATTTTAATAATATTTTAGTACCTAGCTGTTTTTATTATTTATAATAAATGTATGTATGTTTCGGCCTATTAAGCCTTTTTCAAAAATATCAGTACCTATATACATTCTCCCTAATATTTATAACTTAAAAAAGCATTTGCTGATCAATTTATTAGGTACGATAAAATTTCACGTTAACAGTTTTTATTATTCGATATTAATAGACATCTAACGTTATTTCTCCTTTCGAGATATAAAGTCACATCTTCTGACCACACGCAGATGGAATGTTGCGATAAGCTTTCAGATAAACAACATTTCTTCGGCCAAGAGATAAGAGAATAAAAGGCAAAATGTTTTTCCACATTATGTCGATAATTTAGTAAAATATTAAACAAATTTAAAACAGACAGCGACTTTTTAATTTTACACCTTGTAAATGTAATGAATATAAAAGCACATTTTTTTATTTAAAAATATATAAAAAACATTGCAAGTAGATCAATAGTTTATCAAGTTTTCATCTACTGTAGTTACCGAGTTCTTCTATAAAAACATCAAATTTGGCCCACCCTGTACATACATCCACCCTCTACCCTAACTTTTCCAACCCTTGTATTCTTTGACTCCCTACAAGCCCCACCCCAACAGTATTATTTTTTTTTTCAAGAATACAAGGGTTAAAAAAGGTTAGGGTAGAAGTAGGGTGTATATACATTATTACCCCCCCCCCCCAATAAACCTAACCACCCAAGGGGTTAGGTTTCAGATAGTTGGGGATGTTAAAAATAATGTTTAAAAAGGAGATTTGAATGGCTAGAGGGCGTTAATAATACAGATACAATTAATTTAAATATATATATTGTCATGATACAAGGATGCCTACAAAACAATTTTAAAAAAAATTAACAAATTTAGAAAATGAAACAAGTGTTCCAAAATATGTAGAAAAAAAGTATATTAAAAAGAAAAATGTATTATTATTAGTTATATTTAATAGTTTATTAAAATTTTAAAGATGTAATAAGTAAAATTTAATTTTAATATTTAAAAATGTTTTGAAATGACAGAAGCATTTTAAAATTATATACTAATCATGATTGCATTAAAAAAAAAGAAAAATTAAATTTTATTTAAAAAGATCCAGACAGTGGAAAATTTGTTATTATGTATTAGATTAGACATTTTTAAAAATATTAAGAACAGAAACTTTGGAATTTAAAGAGAATAAATTAAAATCAGAAGAACATTATTAATAAAGTAGAACATATTTAGCGTGGTGAAGTAAACAAATGATAATTTGAAGTAAAATCAATGTTTATTGAATATCCAAGATTTTTAAAGAAAAGCAGGTTCAATTTAATAATACAGGTGGAAAAATAAGTAGAAGAAGAAGATGATGATGAAGTTACTTCATAAGAAAAGAAAAACTAACATGGATTTGGAATTGCTTAATTTTTGGTAAAAGCTGATTTTTAAATTAACATTGATAGGCATTGGAAACAGTGAGTGAAATAAACTTGTCACCATAATTTAATTTAAATTATAGAATTTTTTTAGTTAGTTTAGAATTTCATTAAAACAAAAAATTGTTAATTGTATTTAATTAGTTTAGTTATAATTTAGAATTTTAAAATTTAATTTAATATAAAGGTAATTGTAATTTTTATATATTTTGGAACTCACTCTGAAAAAGAGTTACTCATGCTCTTAAAGATTTTTATAAGTTAGGTAATATTTGAATTCAATAAATTTAATTAAATTAAAATTAAAAAAATTGTTTTGTTATCATCAGATCACATTATATATTTATTAGCCCCCCCATCTCATATCATAAAAATATATACATATTTCGTTTTATAAGATATTTGTACGACTTTCAAGCTGCAAAAATATCATTAAGAAAAATTCTTTTACCCCTTCACGTACTGTCATCTGTTATATAGTAGTCTGGTAAAAATTTAAAGTGAATCTGACCTTTTTTCGGAAGGCCAGCCCAAGATTTTTTTTTTAATCTGATTCATATTGGTTTTTTGTATTTTTGTTCGAAATTTTATGTTCAGTAGTAAGGAGGAGAATGGTCAATTTTCAACTGTTTTCTTAAATAACTTCAAAGCTACTTTTTCTAAAATTACAAAAAATATATATTTGAGACCCTCATAACGAGCCCTTTCGCTTGATATGTAACACGATATTTTCTAAATTTCCTTATTTACCCCCTAAAAGTTACCCCCATATACAAAATTCTTTATTTACGTTATACGTCCGTGTTTAGTTACAATAACTTCATGTGTGTACAAAATTTCAACTTAACCAGTCCAGTGAATTCGAAACAATTAGCTGACAGACAGACAGAAATACAAGTGATCCTATGTGTAAGGGTTCTTTTTTATTATTTGAAGGTACAAAACCCTTTAAATGAGAAATGAAATATCGAAACAGCCGTATATGTTTCAAAAAAGCGAAAAAAAAATATTACTAGAAAATAGTCAAATAAAAAATTAAAATAGAAATAAAACTACAGTGGTTTTTGGTGTTTCAACTATATTATAAGAAAATCTCTTACATATGTTTCAGCCAATCGGCCATTCTCAAAGAGAAATACATTAGTACTGAAGACCAAAAATTATTTCAACCTATATATAGCTTAACCTAGGATGTAACAATAATGTGATTACAAGTCCGAAAGTAAGAGTGGGGTGGGATTGGAACATAATTCTTTTTGATTGTTAACAAGATGTTTGTTCTTACCTACTTCCAAGGGCTTTTTTTATTTCCAAATTTTCACATAGTGTAAGATCCCAATATTTGTTTACATTATGGAGTATTTTTACATTTTCTAAATCTAGCGTGTGGTTGTTATCACAACAATGATCGGCAAAACCTGTTGTTCTGGTTTTGTTTTTTATACTATATTCGTGTTCCTTAATCCGAGTTTTTATAGCTCTTGCCGATTTTCCTATGTATAGAGCGTCACATTCTTTACACTTAATTTGATAAACCCCACTCATTGATAGACTTTCCGTTTTTTGTTTATTATTGACAATAAATGAACCTAAACTATTTTTTACTCTTCTCTTTGTAAACTGGCGAACAAGTTTACTCTAGTTTTTTGTTTTAATTTTTTACGAAGAATTTGATCAATTATGTTATTTTTATAACCATTAGATACCGCTATTTGTTTTATTATTTTTAATTCTGTATCAAAGTCAGTTTTTGATAATGGAACATTAATTAGCCTGTGGATAAAACTTTGGAAGGGTGACATTTTGATATTAAATGATTGATTTGCGTCTGCCGGTACTATGATATCTGTTGTTGTGGGTTTTCTATAAATTCTAAATTGAATATTTTGGGTTAGAACGTGAAACAGATAAATCTAAAAAAATTTAAGTTTCCATTTTGTTCCATTTCCATGGTAAAATTTATATTTGTTTCAATGGAGTTAAGAAAGTTAATGAACATATCCAATTGCCTGTGGGAACCAGTCCAAATACAGAAGATGTCGTCCACGTAGCGACACCAAAAATTTACAATTTTTTATCAGGGGGTTATTACTTTTAAAAAGAGCGTCCTCAAAATAGGCCATAAACATTTCTGACTGAATAGGTGATAATGGAGAACCCATAGGTAGACCATCTTTTTGGAAATAGAATTTATCATTTAATTTAAAGTAATTCTGTTGTGGACACATCAAAATTATTCTTTTTATTTCATCTTTTTCTGTGATATCGAAATCCAAATCTTTGATTTTTTCCTCGAGGATCTGGATTAAAGTATTAACGGGGATTGATGAAAAAAGGCTACTAACGTCAAAAGAATAGAAGATAACGTTTACAGGTAAAACTAAGGATTCTAATTTCTGGACAAATTCTAGGGAATTTTTGACGCTATATTTAGACAGGTAATTAATATTCTCAATGATGAGCTTGTTTGCCAATTTACAAAGGTTATAGCATGGTGCATTGATATAAGAAACCACAGGGCGTAACGGAGTGTTATTCTTATGGATTTTGGGAAGCCCGTATATAGAGGGACTACGTGGGTTAATGACTTTATATCTAAATATGTTTTCTGTTTTGATGAGATTCAGACAAGTATTGAGAAGTTGTAAAACTTCTTTTTGAAATTTGTTGACCGGGTCTGAATTTTTGACTGTAAAGGATGGATTATTTACTAACGAATTTAACTTATCATCGTACTCATTTTTGTCCATTACGACCACTGTGTTTCCCTTATCAGCTTTTGTAATAATCAAAAGTTGGTCTATACATTTTTGTTGAATAGATTTTATAACGGATAAATCTTTATTGTGGTTTTTATCCTTTAAAAAAGCTTTTTTGTAGTTGGTTCTTAAGATATCAGCTAATGTATGTTTTTTAGTTACAATATTGTCATCCTTTATCCTATTTAAGGATAATTCTATATCAATGCCTAATCTCTCTATGTCTTTTTTATTAACTTTAGTTTTTGGACAGTATTTTAAACCTTTGTGTAATAAGTTGGTTTCATCCTGGATAATTCAGTTTTTGTTAAGTTGATTAGTCTGGATCCAAATTTGAATTGATCGTTCTCTATGGTAGCTTCGGATGGAATTGGGTTTAAAAAATTAATTAAAAACAAAAAATGCTAAAACTCGAAAGAGAATAATTGTTTTTTTTTTATTTTGCAATGTTTTTAACTTTTGTTTATAAGTCGAAAACAAAAGTTTTTTATTGCTTATGTTAAATATTTATAAAGCGCCACGTAAAAAAGCGCATTATCATCAAGAATTTCAAAGTAAAGCTTTTTGGAATATTCAACTCACGTATAATATTTAATGAGAAGAAAAAGAAAAAAATTAAGGCAAGGAAAAACAAAGAGTCGCCATCTGTAGTCTTCTGGTGAGCGCACCATAAACAAGTTAAAGCAAAAGGGGATACAATGTCGCCATCTATACGATCATAAATGAACTACGTATTTTAATTTAAAATATTTAGTAAGCAAAATTGGTAAATATATTTAGTAAAATAACTAGAAGAAATGAAAAAATTTATTACTGACAATGAGTATTACTAATCATTTTGATAAAAATAGCCAACAAAATAGTCCATTACTTGAAATAACTTATTATATTATCAAGTGACGTTTCAATCGTCAATTTTAACCACCGTCAGTCAAATCAATTTATCAATAAGTAGCGTGTTAATCGTCCCCAATTAGTTTTAACCTCACTTATAGATCCCCTGTGTACTTACCTATATTTTTGTTTTATTCATTTTTTTAATCCTTTTCATTTGCTCATAAGGATGCCTATATCTTATTTAATTGTAGTTTTGGTAATAAAGACAGGAACTCATTTAAATTAATTTATTTTTCGAATTTACAAATTAATTAGGTAGATATTGGCAATCTAATTACTGATGCTTGCAATATAAATATAACAGCAAAATTTATCGTAAGTATGACAAAGGATATACATAGATTTACTAAGTATTTACACCATAAATTTAATTAATTCTCTACACTTCTCTATCTAAAATAATTAATCTATGAAACATCTTCCATCAGACTTAGTGGTTAGGTAAATTTACAAGAACAACATTGTATATCAGGGATAGCCATACTTTTACAAACCACAAATGACCTTGGATCTGATTTTTTAAATTATAGATGCAGTAAGCCACCAGTAGGGACGGCTAGTGTCTGTCACCAGTGGCCCGGCCGAGTCACAGGTGATCAGTTACAGTCAGCAGTTACAGTTACTAGTGGCTAAACGCGGCCAAAAGTCATCTATCTATGAAACTGAAGTACGTAATGGCCGACGTCTGTGGCATAATGTGCGCAGGCGCTGACGACTATAAAGCTAACGGACCGCTTTAGTCATCCCTCATTTACTTTGCACTTCAGTACCTAACGTCTTCAAGGCATTTATTTGTTGTTAATTTAGATGTTAAAATATTGTATTTTTGTACGTACTGAAAAAGTACAGGGTGATTGGTAAAAATAGTGAAGAAATGTGGTATCATCCATCAGGTTAACGTCAAATTTGGATTTTACTTTTGATAATAGTAGTGCATCTGGGTCAATTAGATACTTTTTCCCTCCAAACACCCTGCACCAGATCGAGAAAACATCCATTGGTTAGGTCAACTATCAATATAGTAAAATTTGCTAATTTGTCCAGTAATAACATACGTACATAAAATATTCCTACTTATCCATTTCTTCTTATTCCTAATAGCCCAGATAATGCATTTTTTTCCGTTTGCTGTCAAATTTTGGTGCAAGAAAAAATCTTTATTACCTGGACTAAATCAATATTTATACTTAAGCAAAACCTAAACTAATTGGATCACAATGGCGACGACTTAACATTGACCTAATTGTAAGTATGTATTAGGTAAAGATAAAACAAAAACAAATCACTCTCAAACCTTTTTGAGGGTCCTAGTTCCACTGTACGTGAATGGAACGTCGCAGTTGCTCAGTGGATGAATTTCCACGTCCTTGGGCGAAGATGGAGTGCCAAGTCCGCTGTCCACAGAATTCGTGGGTGACGGCTTGTTCATTGATTCTTTCACCAGAATCCTCTCTTGGAGAGGCAAACTTACAGACTTCTCCCCCAGATTTTTGACATTTCGAAATATCTCGCTACAGTCGGAGGTTGTTTTATTTGTACCCGAACTGCAATCCACGTAGTCTTCTATCAGGATGTCGATTTTTGGATTGCTGCTCTTTGGACTGTTGAGCTTCTGCTGCAATATTTGCGCGTGTGACGACGAGAAGAAGTTGGACATCTTGTTGCCCAAATTGGGATTACTGATGGCACTGCGAAATGGAGAAGGCTTGTCAATGCTGGAATCGGAATTACCGACACCAGTTTTAGACAGCACTTTCAATGGAACCGCCGGCTGAGTATTGAGACTATTTGAACGTGACATGCAATCCGCATTCACCGGAAGAAGCTGCGTCAGCTCACTTAAGTTCATTTTACCAGTACTTAAGGACTTGATCTGTAAAAATAGTACAAGTTAAGAGAATGATAAGTGTATGAAGAAGCAGGAATCGTTACCATTTGCGCATTAGGATGGTTGTCTTTACCAAACATCTTCATAACGTTCGATCTTTGACCTTGCTCTCTTTTGTTCCTTTCATTGAAAGATATTTGTGTCAAGATTCTTCGTACCTCGTCAGGAATTTCTACGTCTACTTTGTTCTCCACCAAACTATTAACAAACAATGCCAGGGTCACTATGGTCACTTCCAGGCTTCTATTGGACATTTCAAACTTATTACACTGCGATTGGAGTAGAGTTCGCGACTTTTCAAGCCTTTGGACGTTAGACATGTGAAAATCAACTTGAGACGCCAACGACTTATTTAGATCCGTGAGAATTTTAACCTCCTTTTGCAGTTTATGCAACGTTTCAATCTGAGGTTGTACAGCGGCCATTTCCTCCTGGAGGACATGATATTCTACTTTGTACTCGTTCAGCTGTTTCTTTATATCCAACGTAGCAACCTTCTTGATGACCTTATCTAACATAAACTTGTCCACATTGGTAACTTTACACTTGAGGTAGTCCATAATCTCTTCGAAGCTATCACATTTGAGAAGGTTGTCCTTGTGGAGAGATAGAAGGGAAATCGCTACTTTGAAGATAATGTCGGTGTTTTCCAAAAAGAGAATGTCTATAAGAAACGATTAAAAAATTACAAGAAAAATTAAATAACTTGGAAACTCACCAAACACTCGTGTCACAAATCCTAAAGGAAACTGAGATGCAAAGATAGTGAGTAGCCAAGGAGCTGCATACAAGGTGGGGGCAACATCATGAACATCAAAATGATCGTAGAGCTCAGGAACTTGGTCATGGAGCAACCTGGAGATCTGGTAGAGCTTAATCTGTAAGGCAACCATGTCCGGCAAGTATTGTTTGCGAAGATTTCTTCTGAACATCAAATGTCTAAGCAAGAAGAAAGCTTGAGGCTCCTCCATCTGGAAAGAACATGTGAATATATAATATATAAGTATAGATTGTTGACTTACATGAAGAAGCAAAACACCTCCAACGAAACTGAGCCCTTGGCAGTATCCAACTTCTGGATCCAGAAGTGAATACGCTTTCAGCAAGTTGAAGAGTGCTAATTGTCCTTGTCCTAGAGGGCTACTGTAGTAGGAGTGGTTGGGGAAGGTCCTTCCTGCAACGACAACAATATTTAAGTATTCAAAAGGATTTAAGATAATACTCCGTAACTTACCCAAGTCAATAAGTATGGCATGTTGATGGGAGGTGAGCTGTTTCAACAATGTTTCATAAGGCACGTTGTAATTTGGAAATTTGCTAGTGTCTACTGGAGCAGTACGTTTACAATATTCTTCTGCCAAAAATTGCCACACATCGCCTCTTTTCGCCCTTGGTATACCTGAAAATTTTATGAACGGAACAGTGTTTGAAATTTCCTTCAACCAAAGCACATACGTACCTTGTCTTACTGCATGAAGGAGCAGGTTGTTGTCCCTAGTTACCCGGATGTCCTTATTGATCATTTGATCCCACACTTCCATTACTTCTCTCTGGTTCAGCTTCATGTCATCATACTCCAATTTTATGCGTTTAACAGCATTTTCTTCTTGTTGGGCTACAATCAAACAAAAAAATTGACTAAGAAATTCAGCGACAGCCAAAAAATTCTTGACGTCCTCACCTTTTATCCTTGCGTTTTCTTTCTCCATTCGTACTAGTAAGATAGCCTGTTGGATGGCGTTTTTCCAAAGCATCCTCAGCTCTTCAGTACTCCTCTTTCCTCCACTGTCTCGTTCTTCTTGTTTACTTGGGGTTATCACCCTTTTGAAAATGGCTTGTCTCCAGGAACTTGCGTCGTACTTTGGAGAACCTTCCTCGTAGGGCAAAGCTTTTGGGCTGCTTCCGACTTTCATAAATCTAAACAAAGATGTGTTAAAAATAAATCGAAATAAAGTAATCTTTTTGGCGTACATATCCATCATGGGAGACTTGAGTCCTTTATCAACACCTCCTTGTCTTTCAGGTGACACATTACTTTTGGCCTGTGACTCTTTAGAGTCTCTGAGATCACCTTGGGAACCTAGAGTGGAAGGAGAGTGAGAGCCTTCAGATTCACGATCGGAGGCTTCTTGAATATTGTTGTATGTTTCCTTCAAAAAAACATTTCTTGCAAAAAAGAGGAACCTGGAAGAATTTTACGTGCTTTACTTACCTTCAAACCTGGACTAATGGGTAACGAAAAATCTCTACTGAGTGTTGCTCCCACGTCATCTCTTGACGGCCTCCTTTTCAACAGGTTATCAAAAGAATTCGTCAGTGATCTTTTGGCCTTCATAAGTATCGTGCTGCCTCCAAGGTACTGGTTTAAAAATTCAGATCTAGAAAATTATGAACATTAACGAACAAAAAAAATAAAAAAATAATTAATGACTCGCCTGTTTTCTGCTGTGTCGTGTACGTGACGACCCTGCTTCATTTCACAATGAGCTCTCAACAACATCATGAGGAACTCGTTCTGTTCACGAACAGAATCTGTTTCAGCTCCTCTAAATTTCGTTAGGATCAAGTTCTGTTCTTCTTCATCCAGTTGGTCTATTCTATAAACATAAATAAATGAAGAGATTTATTAAAAGTCTTCTAATAAGCAAAACTTGCCTTCTTAAAATTGCTGCTTGAGTTTTCCTGTCACTCAAATTCTCAATTTCAACACACAATTTATGGAACCAGACCATTGGGCAGTGTTCACATGAGGTAATAACAGGTCGAGCAAATTTTGCTTCGGCGTTGGTAAACGCCTGAGTTATTGCTAAAAAATATCCATCCATCAGTCAAAACTTTTTTAAATCCAAAGACCAATCTTACCTCCAACAGCTTCACTTGCTATTGATGCAGACTCACATTTGAAAACGTACCCTATGAAGGTATTGGATGTAGGTGTTTCCCTGGAGATGAAGCCAAAATGGGAAGAATTTTCACGACCCTTGAAGAAAAAATATTTTCGTTCTTTAGATTCATTCATGGATTCCATTTACTCACTTGTACGCACGTGGCGATATCTCTGGTCTGCTTGTGCAGAAGGATAAGTTTCCTGTCAGGACTGATGAGTCTCAGGTCTATCCTTCCCACTTGCAAAACCATCGTCCTGTTGTGGTCATCGATGTCAACAGCGGTCCTAACCATTTCTTTCTTTTCTTCAGTACTGGTGACTGATGAAGTATCACTTCCTTCTTTAGAATCATCCCTGCTAGGAGTCTCTCCATCCGTTTTACTACTTTGAGTATAAGATGACGTTTCCGATAACTCGCCTTTGGAGCTCTTACTATCTTCGGAACCATCTTCAGGGATCGAAACTTTCGAAAAATTATCGCTCAAGTCACTTTTGTTGGTCGACAATATTTCTTTACGGTATTGGCTTTCGATTTGTTTCGGAATTAGACTAGAAGCTACAGAGAGTGATCTTGTCAGTGATGGTACAGGGGATTCGGGGGAAGGTTGTCTTTCTGTTCGAGGGTCCTAAAATTGTTGAATGAGGTAGAAAAGATATATCTAATAGTAATTGATAAGAGCCTACATTTGATATTCTTCTGTACAAATCTTGTTCACTTTGAAGACGTTCGATAGGGGCGTGTATTTTGGCTTTCTTTTCCTGATCATGAGCTTCAAATTTCTGAAGAGCGTCATCTATGAATGTGTCAGGTACTTTCCTGTTCCAAACTTTGATTTTTCCAATATAAAGGACCTGAAAAGGAATCAGGTTTTATTTCTCAATGTCTCAGACCAAATACTTAATCAGAGACGTGTTAGGGGCAGGGGTAGGGAGCTAGAAGCAAAATTGGCCTATAGAGGTAGGAGTAAAAGTGGGTGCCCACCCAATCAAAAGTGACTCTTCAGTTAGAGACGAATTACGGGCAGGAGTAGGGCAGTAGAAGACCGGAAGGAAGCTAGAGGGAAAATTGGCCTACAGAGGGAAGAGTAGGCAGTTACTCTTTCAGCTTTAGCTCAACTCAAATGAGTTTAATAAATTAAAAAACTACAACCAAATAAAAATTAAACTGTTGGTAACATATGCTCAATATATACTTAATTAATTTGTTAATTTAAACGTATAAATTGTTCATAATTTTTAATAGCAATAAATTAAAACTAATTCAAGTACAATTAATATCTCCTATGAAGAAATTGACGTCAGTTGTGTTATAGAAGGCATCCAATAAATAAATAAGTAACAACAATAGATTATGAAATGCAATGATAGGTAATTACCTACTACTCTTTTTAAATTGAAGGTTATTAAAAAACACTATTATTTGCAGTATACATATTTATTCATATGACGATAGTATTTAATTTATTCAAATGGTAATCCGTAAAATAAGGATTTTCGTATTTACCTCCGTAATACTTCCCAATACGTGAAGATGAGTAAAGTTAAAAAAAAGCAAGTAATAAAACAGAGTTGTTTGTTGTGAATGCAGAAAATCGAGATTAAAACAGTTGTTCCAAAAAAATAATTCAAAAGACTTTCGAATAAAAGTTAACAACCCAAAAGGGAAGCCACATTTAATCCACTCAAAAGTTTACAAATCGTTAATTAAAACCCGAAAATTGGTTACTTGCTCCATAAAGTAAATCTGAAACATTTCGAATAGAAAAATAACTAAAACTTTCCAATTATTTCAACCCCTAGGGGAAGCCACAATTAAATCATTGAACTTCTATGACCCAGTGTCCATAGAGATCAAACCTGAGCCTACCGTTCAACAGCTTATCCCAAACTTACCCAAAATTACCAGAACGCCAGACTTTTAAGGGTGCGTTTGGAGCGATACATTTTTTTACCTGTTTGACCGCCCACTCTTAATACATAATATACGTATATTCATTTTCATCTTACCTCGAAAAAATTACTAGAACTTGGAGAGATGTCAAGGCTCAAAGAAGTCAAACTTGAGCCACTACTTAGAGATCTAGGAGGTGTAGGCGTGTACAGGCTTTGGTTTTCCTTCATTTGCTGGTAGACCTCTGTTACCTACAACAAAAAAATAACCTTAATTCTTCTGAAATTACTTTGTAATTTACGTACAAAATTTATAAAAAGTTTTACAATCATATGGGAAGATATTTGATGTCGTTTCTTGGTTCTAACCTAACCTAACCTGACCCAACGTGGCCTAACCTAACCTGACTAAATTCAGTGTTAAAAAAATTTGTTACCTTGAAGATTAGTGTAACGAATCACACAAAATCCAAGAAATTATACTCACAAGTCCTTCAATTCCTAATTCAATCATATTAACGAAGTTAACAGTATACAATTTTTCAAAAAAAAAAAAATGCAAGAACATTTTGTAACGTATCCAAAAGACACAATTTTTGTTATGGTAATATAAATAACCAAAAACTTTCTTACACTGTTATACAATTGTTAATGTAAATAAAAACAAACTTATTAAGCCCTATTAAGAGCTAATTGCATACTAAATGACTACTTCTGATAACGTTCATTTATAGCCAAATTTGGAGGAAGAACAATTAATAAGTCATCAAGAAGGGGTTGTTTCCAAAAACCTCCCAAACAAGTTTCTGAATAAATTTACATTCTTCATCAGCTTTTTTTAACTATTATTATTATTTTTTTAATTTCACAAAACTCCTTACTCCTTACTCTTTCCCCAAGGTGGAGATGTCCCAACTGGCACACCTTATCAAACCAAACCGAGCACATTTTCAAAAATCCTTTTTTCAATTCCACAACTCGTTAATCATAATGGCACATAAGTACTAACCGCAAGTTTAGGAAATCCAAATTTATTTCGAAATTGAAACCATTAAAAAGAGGAGGGGATAGAAGTTAATTAAAATGGGACCTTCATAAAATTCAATAGAGAATTTCCTAATAAATATAACAGGGACATCAAAGAAGATCCAGCAAATTTTCAACAAAATCCGGGCCAAAAGTAACAACTTCGTTGCCTCAGCGAGGATTGAAGAAACAGTAAGTTGTTTATGGACCAAAATTAAGTTAAAAATAATTCTATACGAGGGATATCAAAAAAAATATTTTCTTATATTGGTATCTGTCAAATAACTGCTACCAGGGGCGGAACTGGGATTTTGGAAACTGGAGATCCACAAAAATGTCTCTCCTATTTTTCTGCCCACGCAAGACTTTGAATTAATGTCAATTTTTGTTTTTTATAATCCCCCTCCCCACGCAGATACGCCACTGACTGAAGTTTTTTTTTTTTTTCGTTTAATACAACCAATAAATCAAATGGTATTTAAGGTACGAGAGTAAGTGTCCTATTTATAATTTGTAGGTTATTCTGAATGCGCCTATTTTAGTACCAACACTTCCGCTATTTGAAGTGGAAATTTCTGGAAGACAAGCCTTGAAAGAGTTGATTAAATTTTATTTTTTTAATCGAATCTATTTTTTGCAAGGAGCAATTTCTCTTAATTTATAAAAAGACTTTTAAGGAGCAATTAAATGTATAAATTTTGCATGGAAACCCACGCCATTTTCTTCCTTCTAAGTAACAAAAAGCCCGCCCAAAAGAAACCTTGAAATCAAACCAGAACCTTAGCAACTGTGCCTGTCACTGACATACTCCAACGAAATAAGGGCTCATTGATTGCTTTAGGTTAGGTTAGGTTAGGTTAATGTCATCGGGAGTGGATCCAGGATTTTAAAAAAGGAAGATCCACAAAAATGTATGCCCTTAATTTTGGTTTCTCAAATTCCAAGACGACAGGTAGGTTCGACCCCGGAACCCGTAAAGTACACCCCTACAGATCCCGCATGGTGGCAGGACCAAGCCATCTTCAAGCACCAACAAGCTGATCCCCTTCCCAGAAGAAAGCAAAATATACTTGAAAATAAAATTTATCAGGAATAGAGGAGGTAATAAGGATCCCAAATTTGATATTACAGGGGAGGGTTATAAAACTCATTGCCTCCCCCCCCCCCTAAGAATTGATTGATTTCATTCTTGTCAATAAAAAACTATTTTAAATCTCTCATCACAATTCACTTGATACACGATTAGACTAATAAAATATTTCCCTACATCGACCACTATAAATGACGTCACTCGTAAGCTGTTAGACGTTCTGATTTCTTCACAGTAACAGTTGGATTCCTGTGGGTACTGTGCTTCTTTTTTCTGTTTTTTTTTTTGCAATAAGCACAGGCTATTGGTGGAGATAAATATTTTGGGCTTTTTTAAGCTTGACTTCATAATCTAACCTTGAAAAAGACCTCTACCTAGGAGCGAAATGTAGGTTGCAGATTTAAAAATAATAATAATAAAAAATGTCCTCATCCCACATTTCCTTCGTTTTTTTTTTTTTTCTTTTTGTTAGTAAGTAATGATATTTTGTTAATTAATTAAAGTGTGAATTTTTAATAACCACTTACTTTACTTTTCAAGTGAGATGCATCACTTTGTGAAGACATCAGGGGCCTTCGTGCGACTGGTGGTACGGTAATCATTTTGGTATTATATGTTTTATTAACTGTTCACATTGAAAAGTTATTAACTTATTGTTAATTAGGTAGATAACTATCACTAGGGTCCAAAAATTACGTTCACAAACATTGCTGCATAAAAACACAGTTTTCACTCCACACTGAAATATGGAAATATCTGACATCACATGGTGAATATTCAAAACTGTAAATCAGCAACATGGCGTCTAAAATCGACTGATCCGCCACGTGCAATTTCAAAATCGACCAATTGATTTAAAGTAACGAAAGTGTATAAAACAAAATTATATAATAATAATAATTGTTTATAAACAAAGGACTAAATTACTTTTGTGTTTGTTTGTAGTGTTATCATAATTGGTTTTTGTGACCTAAAAATTATTTTTTAACGTGTAGGTAACGCTTTATCGTTTAGTTAATCACATGAATGTAATTTTGCAGTAATTGCCTATTTGACGTCAAAAAGCCTGCAACTTCTTGGTTAAATAATATGTAAAGACTAAATATTAAGGGAATAAATTAAGATAATAAAAATAAAAACCATGAAAAATATTTAACAGAGGTAATAGAGACGTTGGCACTTTATGGTTAACAGGAAATGGTTTTTAAGATTCTAAACCAAACCCCTAAAGATCCCCAAAAACTGAAGAGGGGTTAATTATTTATGATAATAAAAAAATGGTAGTTTTTAATTTATTTCACAAAAGATTATTTATAATAATTAGTAAAATAAAACGCTTGGAAATCGGTCACAATTTTTATTAAACAACTCTATGCGCATTTAGTCCTGTTAAGGCATCTTTAGGAGTATTACGAGTATTACAAGTATTACAGTACTTGTAATACTCCTGAAGATGCCTTAACAGTACTAAATGCGCATAGAGTTGTTTAATAAAAATTGTGACCGATTTCCATGCGTTTTATTTTACTAATTATTATCAATGATGGTTCACCAAGAGCTAACGGCAGATACCTTTAATTATTTAAAAAAGATTATTTGTTTGTTTATCATTTCCACGAGCAAATAAAACAAACTTAATTAATAACCAAAACTTTAGTCTATCTGTCTGTCGGTATGTTACAACAATTTGCTCCACTGGAAGGATAAAATTGAAATTTGGAGTTTGGTATCCTAAATAAATCAATTTTGAATATGAGGGTCACTTTAGGGGGCAAATTAAAATTTTTAGAAATACCGTGTGACATCAAATAAAGGACTTTTTGTAAGGATTTCAAATATATTTTTTTTAATAATTTTTAAATAAATATTTTTATAGATAGTTATTTAAGAAAAAAATGAAAATTGACTATCACCCTGTTGTCTAGGAAACTACAGTAGCTAAATTAAAAAACAAATGCAGAAAATAGTTCTCCAAAATGCATTTTTGAATATGGGGCTCACTTTTGGGGGTAAAATTACAAAAATTAAAATATATCGTGTGATATATCAAATTGAAGAGCTTTTTGTAAAGGTTTCAAATATATTTTTTTATAATTTTTAAATAAATATTTTTTTAATTATTCCGTCGTCTCCGAAACTATTAAGCTCAAAAAAAAAACATGGTAGATAACACATTCATTGTACGAAACCCTCTCTACGCGAGCACGTACAGCTCGTATTTTTTTTTTTCAAATTTCTTTTATAGCAACTTACAAATTTGATAACACGCAGAGATTTTTTTAAAAAAGATGACTGTTACTGAGATTTTCTAGAAAAACTGTTATTCGTGACCTTTGACTCGGAGAAATAATTTTAGAAGCGCACGTAACTGTAGGAACATTTGAGGTTTTCTTCAAAATAATAAAATTTATATTAAGAAAACGGGAATTTCCCCAGCATTTTTTGCCTTTAATCTCCCGAACTAATAACTAACTCAAAATTTTTTAGTAAATAAGTAGTTAACAATTCTTAAAACAACAAACAAGTCACTTTCTCGTACCTATGTATTTATTCCAATAGAATGAAGATAGAGTACCTAATTATATTCGAAACAAGTACTTAGTGAAAAAAAAGCAGGTGTCACGAGTTTTCCATTTTCCGAAAATTTTCTTTGCGTTTCCTTTGTTACTCCAACAAAAAACTCCGTGAACTACATACAACTACGTAACATTCACGCACGACAGGAGCGAGGACGCATGTACGATATTCGCGAGAAGTTGTTTTTGAACTACACTCATCGCTACATGCAACGACAACAGCGGTTCGAAACGAAACAGACAGAAAATCTAATTATAAACATTTTAAACGCGGCCAAAATCTAAAAGAAAATACATCCAACATAGATACATACGTTATTGGCCACGCAATAAATCAGCCATCAACCGTTCCGCGTATATTTTTGATATTCACTCAATTCTATGATGACAGATTTTATGCTATAGAAACAGATCTAAGTAGAATTGCAGATTCCGTGTGCGTCATCAACATAATCTGGCGATCGCTGAAGATAGCAACAGCAGTACACTGAATCAAATCCAATACCAATACAGCTACGCCCGATAATTGTAGGTTATGTCAGGTTAAGTTAGGCTAGGTTCGGTTAAGCTGGGTTAGGTTAGGCTAGGTTAGGTTAGGTTAGGTTAGGTTAGGTTAGGTTAGGTTAGATTATGTTAGGTTAGGTTAGGTTAGGTTAGGTACAGCGTCATAACTGCTAACTTCATAGAGGAACAGCATACGTTTCAAAAATATTGATTTGCATGGTATACAGTACGTGACGTATGCCAACGCCAATTAATATACTAGCTACTTTAATGACAACCTAACCGAACCTGACCTAACTCCCTAGACCCTGAGTAAATCAAGTTAAACATAACAACACCTGATAAAAATGCACGAAGATCATTCACATATTACATCACAGGCATCTCATGTTTTTTTTGGAGCCACCCCACCCCAAATGGGACGTAACAAACCGCGCAATTTTAAATCTCCAGGGGGTAGCTATTAGATAGGCACATCTTAATTCCTAAAGAAATATTCAATGACGATGTTAAAACTTAACTCAACATCTCCCTGTGTCAAAAAAAACCTAATATTTCCACTATTACTAAAATCCACCCTAACCTAATCTAACCCTAACTGGCATTCTATGGTATTTTACATTCAAATTTTCTCAAAAGCCAATCAATTGATTTTTTTTATTTTTGCAACCAAAAACATGATCTTTAGTGCCCAATAGGGTTAGGTTAGGGTGAGGGTGTTTTTGAACTATGGCGAAACACCTTCACTGAATAATCGATCACTAGGACACTCAGATTCTCTTACACTCAATGCTCACACATCCATATCCTAAAACATCTTCGAACAATAATTTAATCTAAGCCTCCATCTACCTCCCTTTACTCCCGTTTTTACCTCTAATATGCCTCTAACCAAGCCCTTTATGTGTCCTTTTTCCTTATTGACCCTCTGTTTTCCTACTTTTTTTAAATCGAAACTTCAAGAGCATTATCTCTACCAAAACTCGTCTACATACTTTTGAAGCCAAAATCTAAACATCTACTGTTTTAGAATAAAAGTATAAAATTGTTTGATCGTAGATTCTTAGAAGTAATTATTTCCTCAGCACGCTAATAAATTACGTAGGCATTAAAACTAGCATGCATGGTATTGTTACAAAGTATGAAAGAAAAAACGATGCATTCTCATTACCTTTTTACACAATGCATGTTATGCAACCATAAACAATTTATTTCCATCAGCGAACCGTAGAAGAAATATCGTGAAAGTGTCTTAATTATTATTTCTGAAAGGTATATTTTTTATTACGTCATATTTCCCTTAATACTTCATCAAAACTAATGACCGAAGTATCATCTTGAAGACTACGACTCCACCTTATGACGTATATTTAATAATAAATTTAAAATTAGTGTTTTCATAACAAACAAAAGTTTATTTTAAAAATGTTTTGCATAAAGATTGCAGAGGGCGCTATCCAGTACCAATCTGTTGAACTAACCTGGTACTGATGTTTGAAAACGTGAGTCTCATTTAGAGGAAGTGTATTCAGTACATTAACAAAAAAAGTAAAACTCGTGCAGTTATACAATGTACATAATTCCAAGTAAGTAGTAGGTAATTGTTTTTGACGATAAAGCACGTATTTTGCCATTTAATTAGAAATTAATTGCTGGCATACTCAGTTAGCTAAAAGTAGCAACCAAATTATAAAGAAACAATATACGTATAAAATATACAGGGCGACACAAAAATCTTTCCACGATAAATACAATTCATTCAGTAAACCATTAAAAACAAGATATTTCATAATCTGGTCTCAATGACACTTACTCATTATGTCAGACTACTCAATAAAGAGCAATTATTGACTCCTTACCCAAAGTAACGTAACATTGTCTCTTTCTAGAGAACGTTATAAATTTCAAGGTCTCGACGAAGATTTGGAGGTTTCAGTGAAGTTCAACCCCCCACCCAAAAGAAAGAAAAGAAATTATAAGTGAAATTGTGTAGGCTTTCACGGCCGGCGTTGTAAATGAAGTGTTTCTTCCGGGCTTATAGGCCGTGGTCTATAGGCTCGTTGACTGCCTAGCTAACAACTTGATCTGATTTTCTTCTAGAGAACGTTAGAAATTTCAAGGTCTCGAAGAAAGTTATAAGTTTTTTCTATCTAGGTCAATCCCTTCCCCAATAAGGAGGAAGAAAAGTCATAGGATTTAAGACAAACAACCATAATTCTCCCGAAGAATTTTTATTAATTCCAAGGTCTCAATGGAGGCTACAGGGTTTTGGCCTTGATCAGTCCTTTACACAAAGAAAAGAAATAAATCGTAGGTTTAGTCATTTTCTCAAAATCTTATAACCTCGTTGCGTACACGAGAACATCTTAAATTTCAAGGTCTCGTAGAAGGTTGTACAGTTTTGATCAAAGTCAATCCTTTACCTAAGGAGGAGCAACAATTAATCGGCAATTTACCAGAAGGGCGTCTTAAATTTAAAGGTCTTGAAAAAAGTTACGCAGCTTTAATCAGTCAATCCTTTACCTATGCAGGCGCAACAATTAATCGCAGGCTTTTAGACTATTAACAAAAGTTAAATAGAATTATTTCCTCGAGAAGAACGTTATGAATTTCAAGGTCTCGAAGAAGTGCATGACGCTTTGGTCAATGTCAACCCTTTGCCCAATGAGGACAAGAAAGGAATAGTAGTTTTAGACAACTGATTAAAAAATTACCTCGTTTCCTCAAGGGAAACGTCAAAGATTTCAAGGTCTCGAGCGAGTTTATGTCGTTTTGATCAAGGTCAAATCGTCATCTAAAGAGGAAAATAAAAAATACAGCTTAGTGAACTAACCAAAATCATAAAAACTCGTCTCTCCAGGAGAAAAGTCATAGATTTCAAGGTCTTAAAAAAATTACGCCGTTTTAATCAGTCAATCCTTTACCTAGGCAGGTGCAACAATTAATCATAGGCTTTTAGACAATAAACAAAAATTATAGAGGATTATTTTCTCGAGAAGAACGTTAAAAATTTCAAGATCTCGAAGAAGTGTACGCCGCTTTGGTCAGTGCCAATCCCTCACCTAAAGAGAAGGAAGAAAGAATAGTAGCTTTAGACAACTGATAAAAAAGTTACCACGTTTCCTCCAAAAAAAGGTCAAAAATTTCAAGGTCTCGAGGGAGGCTTTGGTCAAATTCACTGTCTCACACAAAGAGAAGGAATAAATAATCATAGAGTTAACTGAACTAACCAGAATAAATTTCAAGGTCATAAAATAAATCATCCAAAGAGGAGAAAGAAAAATCTTAGGCGTTTAGATAAGCTTGTTTCCCTTTATGGAACTTTAGAATTTTAGCTTTTATTGATCTTACAATTATTTATTTTTTCTCTATAAGAAAACCTACGTTTTCAACCGTCAAGCAAAACTTTGTTGCGTATGAACATGCTAGGCAACATTCCAGCGATAAAATTTTCACTCCCGTGCACTATAAACATTTCATTCTTTTGAAATCAACTGTGAACGCAGATCGCAATATTTTCGGCCACTCTGCACTTTCTAATCACTGGAATTCTCTCTTTGTTTATCTATTTGACATCTTTCTCATTTTCCCGAAACGTTTCGTTCAGACTTTCGATCAATTTAACGGGAAAGAACAGTTCACGTTAAAACGCCAAAAATAACTGGCAAGCAAAACAAAATTGAAATTTACAACTCCTGTATATTTACATCTTGGTGTTCGTTTACCTTTCAAAACACTCATAAGCGGAACAAACAGAGTGCCATTTACACGACTTACAGGTGACCATAAACTCATAACGAAAACACAACACGTACACAAAACGACATGTGTAACATAAAGTACATGGATTAAATTATTAAATAGTTTCATTAAATTCTAAAATAAACACCAAAGTATTTTAACATGTTTAAATAAATTACAAAAAAATTTTAAACAACTTTTGCAAATTACAACCCACTGTAACAGAAAAGATTAAAAATATCACACACGTTTACAGCGTCACAAAAAAAATAGAGTCCATTAGTCAAGGTCGTCAGCAACAGTGTCTTTTGAACAAATGCCAAAGCCGGAATTCCCTGACTATACATCTAGTAGCCCGAGACAGTTTGATTCTATTGTTGGCAGCGCGTCGCCTACTCAGTTACTGAGAATTTTAGTTAAGTATAAATAATAATTAGATTTCAAAATTATTCTAGTTTATTCAAACAATTTGTTAAACCACCCTGCTTCGCCATCTACTGGGTACTGGGTTGTACCAGTGGTGGAGATTCTACTGTTTACCACACTCACGCCAACCCTTTATCGATCGTGTACTGTCAGGACAGACAGTGTTCTCACCGTCCTTGAAGAACATACGTGCATTTTCTGGCTCTTATTGTGTTACTTATGTAGAATTATATAATAAACAGTTGATTTTTAAATTTGTTTACCATAATAACAGTTGTTTTTCAATTTATGTGAGTGCATACAACTAACTTCAGAAATTGCTGCTGTTTTTGGGCATCAAAATAAGAATATCTCCAATCCACTTGGTTCAAAGCCGAAAGAATTAAGAAACGCATTTAAAAATTATTTTTTTATTCAATACTAATGAGTAGGTTTACAATTTTATTTTCCATTAATTAAATAGGTAATTCGTTGATACCAATAAATGGATGATCAATGATGTGTATAATGCCATTAGTGCATTCGTAATCTGCTCTGTGCACCTTGATATACAATTCACCCCTGATGATGTAGTAATTGTTCCTCTCCTTCCTTATGCTAATCACTTCACTCCCAGACATGGTCATTAGATCAATATCGGTCCTGTTTTCGGACTGGGAAATACTTTTCAATCTCTCCATCGAATATTCCAGGTTAGAAACCAAAATGTGCCTTCCCATTATATTTGCCATATTATGCAACGAATCCCCGTTCAATTCAGTTGAGGATTTAATCAACCCTCTCCAAGCACGATCCCTGGGTATAAAAATAGTGAACTTTTGGTCTTCCTTCTCGACATCTAAATACTTGAGGAGTCTCGTCTTTTTTAATAAAGTGAACGAAATTTCCAGAAAGGGATCAGTTGTAAGTTTATGAATAACCGGGAGGTAAGGAAAAACAGACAATCTCCTGTCAGAAACCACCAGAGGACGTTTGATCAAGTGGATGACGCCGTTCTTGACAGGAATATTTGGCTGGACAACTTCCACGATCATTTCTCCCACGGGATACTTCGAATTGCCTACGACAGTGTTTGCTTTGACGAAAGTCTTTCCATCCTGCTCCAAGAAGTAGATTAAAACAAAAAGCATTTTCCCATCAGCGAGGGTTTCGAAGGGGAAGTTTTTTGGGGTTGGACGAGTGAAGAAAACGTAGTTGGGTATTATGTGGGCGTCTATCACGTCGCTGTCTATCATTTGTAGACGATGTTCTGTGAATCCATCGTCCACAGGAACAAAGAACGTTCCAGATCTATCAACCCTATACAGAGACTCCTTCCGGAGAAGGACAACTTTCTCCCAAAACAGATCAACTTTATGAGACCCAACATTCCACAAAACAGTCTTTTCGAAAAAGTCACTAGCTTTAGGTGGTTTCGATAGCAACGAACTCCCTCTCAGTCCAGGATCCAAAACATCATCTACCACGTGCAACACCTGAGTGGCTCCATTTCTGACTGTGGCCATGTAGTTCGATTTTCTCATAATAATCTTTGCGTTATTTACAAAAATTGCTTTCTCCTGATTGGTAATCCATAGCGGGGGATGTTTCTCAGACACCGTGTACAAAAAATCCGAATTGAGTTCTTTGAAGTTCTTCGAGTGCCAACCCAAATGGTAAAATAAAACGTCATCGGAGTCATCGGCACTCGTTCGATTGGCAAATGCTGAGTTCACTGGTGCAAAAACTGTCACTTCGGAGTAACCGAGGTAAGAACTGATTATAACATTTTTTTCAATCATGCAATAGAAGTGGGACAGGTCAGGATCTTGACCAATTTTAGAAGATACTGCGAGACGTCTTCCCGAAACCACCGAAGGTATTGAGAGAATTATGGCGGATATTACGAAGAGTGATAGAAACTTCATTCTGGAACGTGACACTCAGTCAGGTAAAGCACATCACAAACTAAGCATCCATCGCATCTAAAGGAACCGAAATTAGTTATCGAAATGTTTCTATTCCTGAACACATGTTTGTTTATGCAAGTCAAGTGGTTTCCATTAAGCCAAAAATTTCGAGGCCAAGTGGAATTTAAAAATGCGTTTCTAGCTCAATGGCTGGCATTTGAATCTTCTAGAATTAGTTCATATTGTAACGACTTTTCTAGTAGAACTTATTTATTTAACGGATATTTATTTTACAACTATTTATTTAACACTTAAACACTAACAGAATACTTAAACACTAATAATAATTCAACGACTTATTTATATCACAAGGAAAATGCGTATTTATATTACTATATATCGTAGTTCGGTATTTATATCACTCGTTGGGAAGCTCACTGTAAACTGACTGACTACTGGCCACGTCAACAGGTATTTATACTGATTAGGAACAATCCAGAAAGTTCCAGAATGACATAGACTTTACTGGAGTGCCCATTGTGTTCGTCTGATTTATGGCCTTGTTTATCGTCATCAAAGCGCCGACCGACGTCGGCATTCTTTGAGCTCCGCTTATCTACTGTCGTTTCTCGTCGCCGCTATCGCACACACACACGCTCGCCGCACTGCTCGCTCTCGTACACATATACGCTCGCTACACTGCCACTCTCGCACACATACGCTCATTACACTGCCCCCTCCTTAAGGGTGATCCGTCCCGGATCACATCCTCCGTTCCTTCGAAGGATCATGCCGGTACTTGCAATTCTGTCCCCTAAGGCACCCAGTCGTCATATGGAAGTAGCAATCCACCGTCCTTGGCTGTGCGGGATCTCGTTGGGGATTATTGGTGTATACCGTTATTTCGACGCCGCTCCACCGGAACAGGACCTCCAACATGCTTCGCACCACTCTCCAGTTCAGTCCATCCAACCCACATCCTATTCTTGGCATGGCTAACCTTGTGGTACCTGTGGATAGCAGTTGGTCTCTTAGTTCCACCAACGAATTCCATAACGAGCGGTAGGTGGGCTTTTCAGACGACGCCTCCTTAGTAACCAGGTAGTAAATGGATCGGTTCCCGTCCACCAGACTTAGCACTTTCTTTCCATCTCCGAGTTGGTCCCGCAGCTCTGACAAGCGGCCAAACTTCTTCTTGAATACGGTGGCAATACCGCGATCCATCCTCAAGTCTTTGGCCACACAATGAACCAGCGAGTCCGAAGCAGAAAACAAATCTTCGGATCTCTCGGAGGTGACACCGAATCTGGAGTTGGCATATAAGCTCGGCGTGGCCATAAACTCGTCATACTGGGGATCCGGAGAACGAGCTTGCATAAGCCTGATCCGTGCTTCTTCGTGATTGTCACCGGCATATGGGGCCAAACGGTTAAAATGGACAACCTTCGGTTTTCCATTTGGTGTGCGTCGAATCCGGTAAATAACGTCATTTATTCTCTTGACGATTGTATATGGACCTTCCCAGTGCTGCTGTAGCTTCGGCGAAAGACCTTTACGGGGCTGTGGATTGTATAACCACACCATGTCTCCCTCCTGGAAACCTCCATCAGTGGCCCGTATATCGTAAGTGTCCTTCATGCGATCGCTAGCTATCTGCATCCGGGAACGTACTTCCTCATGGATATCGTCAAGTCTTCTGCGAAGATCACTAACGTAGTCTTCTCCGGCAACGTCCTCACCAGGTTTGCAGCCAAACTTCAGGTCACATGGTAACCGTAGCTCCCGACCAAACAGTACTTTTGCTGGTGTTTGTCCAGTAGTTTCGTGAATCGATGATCGATATGCCATAAGAAACAGTGGCAGATGGCGATCCCAGTCTCTTTGGTGTTTGGAGACCACTTTGGACAAGTACTTGTTAATGGTCCTGTTCATTCGCTCTACCATGCCGTCTGATTGAGGATGCAGAGGTGTTGTCCGGGTTTTGCGAATGCCTAAAGTCTTGCAGATTTCTTGGAACACGGCCGACTCAAAATTCCGACCCTGATCAGAATGAAGCTCCATGGGCACGCCGAACCGGCTGATCAGGTGGTTTACGAGCTCCTCCGCTACTGTCGTGGCTGTCTGATTTGGGAGTGCGTACGCTTCAACCCATTTCGTGAAGTAGTCCATTGCCACCAGGATGTATTTATTGCCACCATCGGTCTCTGGAAACGGTCCTGCGATGTCAATGGCAATCCGTTCGAATGGACTGCCGACATTGTACTGGCGCATAGGAGCACGCCGTCGTCTTTGCGGTCCTTTGCTGGCTGCACAAGTTGTGCACTTCTTGCACCAGTCTTCAACGTCCTTTTTGCAATTGACCCAGTAAAACCGCTCACGGACTCTTCCAAGGGTCTTGTTAACACCAAAATGTCCCCCCGAAGCATCGTCATGGAGGCACTTCAAGACTTCCTTTACCAGGCTCTTCGGTACAAGCAATTGACGTTTGCTCTCAGTACCATTCTGGTTTTCCACTATTCGCTTCAGGAGTCCATCTTCCTCAACAATAGAGTCCCATTGGGCCCACAACGATTTCACCTCCCCGGATTTAGCGGCGATCTCTTGCCAGGTCGGTCGTCTGCCTTCATTCTTCCATTTCCGAAACAAGCTCAGTACCGGATCAGAACCCTGTTCCGTCTTGATGTTATCAGGATGCCATTGTTCATCCGTGACGGTTATCCTCCGGACTTCTTCATGTTCCTCCAGGCGCTTGCAGTGCTTGCAGTTTTCGGAACATGGTCTTCTGGATAAGGCATCAGCGTTCTTATGGCTATTTCCAGCTCGATGTTGTATGTCGAAGTCGTACTCTTGGAGTTTTTCTATCCAACGCGCGACTTGACCCTCTGGATTCTTGAAACTCAGTAACCACCGTAAAGCAGCATGATCTGTTCGGAGCAGGAACTTCCTTCCATACAAGTACTTATAAAAGTGCTCCACGCTCTTTACTACTGCCAATAGTTCTCGTCGGGTTACACAGTAGTTTCGTTCGGGCTTGGATAGGGTCTTGCTGAAATAGCCGATGACTTTTTCCTCTCCGTGTTGTATTTGTGAGAGTACTGCGCCTAACCCTACATTGCTAGCGTCGGTGTCCAGAACAAACTTCCCCTCTGGTATCGGATAACTCAACACGGGTGTGGAAACGAGAGCTTGCTTTAACTTTTCGAAGGCAGCTTGGCAGTCCGGTTCCCAGCAGAATGGTCTGCCACTTTCGGTTAGTCGAGTCAATGGCTTGGCAATATTGGCAAATCCAGGAACGAAGCGTCGATAGTAAGTACACAGGCCAAGGAAGCTTCTGACCTGATGTACGTCAGTAGGTAGTGGCCATTCTCGTACGGCTGTGATCTTATGCGGGTCGACTGAAACGCCGGTCTTCGTGACTACGTGCCCCAGGTAGTTCACTGTCTCCTGAAATAGCTGGCATTTCTTGGGGCTTAATTTAAGGTTGACATCACGCAGCCTTCGAAGTACCTCTTCCAAGTTTTTCAGGTGATCGTCGAAGTCTTTTCCGATCACGATTATGTCGTCAAGGTATACCAGGCAAGTTTTCCCAATCAAGCCGTTCAATGCCGTCTCCATGAGTCGTTCAAATGTGGCTGGCGCATTACACAACCCGAACGGCATCACGTTGAACTGCCACAGCCCGGTTCCGATCGAAAATGCCGTCTTCTCTTTGGCCTCAGGATCCAGGTCTACTTGCCAGTATCCACTTTTAAGGTCTAGCGTTGAGAATATTGTCGACCCCGCAAGCGTGTCCAAGGTATCATCGATGCGTGGCAAGGGGTAGCTGTCTTTCTTGGTGACATTATTTAGCTGGCGGTAGTCAACACAGAAGCGTGTAGATCCGTCCTTCTTCTTAACCAAAACTACCGGCGACGTCCATGGACTGGTCGATGGTTCTATTATTCCGTCCTTCCGCATGTCGCTTATAATCTTCTCGGCCTCTTCCTTTTTGGCCAGTGGTAGTCTCCTCGGTCTCTGACGGATGGGCTGCGCTTCGCCAGTGTTGATTTTATGGACGACGATGTTGGTTCGCCCTTTCTTGCCGCTGTCCAATGCGAACACGTCCTGGTACTTTACAAGGAGTTCCCCTATTCGACGTTGTTCAGGTTGATTACGGTTTTCAACCGCCTCCTTGTACAGTTTTAACAACGCCTCCGGAATACCTTGAACTTTGCGCATCCCTGAACTCATTCTTTTAACTTGTGGCATGGCAGTGTCCTGGGCGTGTAACTGGAACGTTTCGCCGTTCAGTGTCACATTCTTTCTCCGGAAATTCAAGCAGAAGTCATATTTTCGGAGGACGTCCAAACCCAGTATTACATTGTCCTCTATTTCTGCCACTAACACGCAGTGTTTAAAAGACGTTCTTCCCATTTGGATGTTGACGTAATTTTCGCCCCTGACTACTACTTGTTCTCCAGTGGCGGTACGGAGCTTCCATTGCGTTGGCAGAAGTTTACTGGGCTTGGTCAATATTCCGGGCCTTATGATTGTTCTGCTAGCTCCAGTATCCAGCAGAAATGAACACTGCTTCCTGTTTATGAGTCCAGTGAGAAAAAGGCTGTCAGTTCGATCTTTCATTGTCTTAGTCAGTGCTACTAAACCTGGGGCCTCGTGTCCCGGGACCGACGTTTGCCCCGCCGCGCCGTCCCTGATTAGTTTTCCGGAACTCGGGGCACGCGCTCTTGAGTAACCTCTTCGTTCTTGCAAGCGCTTCTTACGTGTCCCAATTTCCCGCAGTTCCAACATCGTATTGGTCTCGGTTTCTTGTTTAATTTTCCCACTATCCTGCTAACAACTTCCTCTAGTCTGTCTTCGTATCGACCGTCGGGCTCCTCCCTTAGCTCGCGCACTCTACCTTGCCGTTGCGATGCCTGTTTAACGACGTCATACTCCAGTGCCCGAGCCAACGTGTCAGCGAGTGTTTTTGGCCTATCTAATCGGAGTCGCTGTTGTATGTCGTCATCCCTCAACCCATCGATGAAAGAGTCGACAGCCAACTTTTCTAGCGTGTCGTCGGGAGTACCTGGATACGCGAGGCGGACCAGACGAGCGATATCGGCCTCGTATTCTTGCAGGTTTTCCCCTGCCTTCTGACGTCGGTTTCTTAACTGCACGTGACTGACGCTCGTCATATGTGCCTGACCATACCGCATCTCTAACTTCTTCACTAGGTGTTCATAGTCGTTCAACTTCTCGGGTGGTATGGTATCCAAAATCTCCTCGGCATTACCATGCAGCGCGCAGACCAGCTCGGAGGCTTTATTTTCCAACGTCCATGCGTTCGACTTCGCGGCCGTTTCAAATTTCTTAAGGAAAGTGGTCCATGATGTTTTCCCGTCGAATTTAGGTGGCTTCGTATATGCCTTCGATGAAACCCCTTGTCCATTCTCCTGCTTCACACTTCTGGCTTCATTATCGATCTGTTCGGACATTGTTGTACATTGAAACCTTTCTTCTATTTCTTTAATTCGTGAATCTAATTCTTGAAATTTTCCTGCAAAATTCTGTTCTGTTTCGGCCAAATTTTCTTTAAATTCTTCTCTCAAATTTTCTTTCAGTTCTTCCAGATTTCCTTTTAGTTCCTTTGAATTTTCGGTTAATTTATCTTCCAGGTTTTCTTTCAGTTCTTCCAGATTTCCTTTTAGTTCCTTTGAATTTTCGGTTAATTTCTTTTCCAGATTTTCTTTCAGTTTCCCTTCCAATTCCATTGAATTTTCTTTCAGTTTCCCTTCCAATTCCTTTAATTTCTTTTCTAGTTCCTTTGAATTTTCCTTTAATTTCTTTTCTAGTTCCTTTGAATTTTCCTTTAATTTCTTTTCTAGTTCATCCTCAAATTCGTAGGTATTCGGATCGAAACCCTCTCGTATCAGAGATTCCTCGAGTCGCCCTTGTAAGGTGAGCTTGTTACCAGACGTATCCTCGTCTCGCTCCTCGAGTTCACTTTTCAATTCGGCAACTTTCAACTCCAACAACTTTTTCGGCATTTTGATTTATTTAACTATTTTTTTTTTTTTTACTAGAAAATTCTCTTCTTTGGGGAATCGATTGGCTGAGCACCCCACACCTGACACCAATGTAACGACTTTTCTAGTAGAACTTATTTATTTAACGGATATTTATTTTACAACTATTTATTTAACACTTAAACACTAACAGAATACTTAAACACTAATAATAATTCAACGACTTATTTATATCACAAGGAAAATGCGTATTTATATTACTATATATCGTAGTTCGGTATTTATATCACTCGTTGGGAAGCTCACTGTAAACTGACTGACTACTGGCCACGTCAACAGGTATTTATACTGATTAGGAACAATCCAGAAAGTTCCAGAATGACATAGACTTTACTGGAGTGCCCATTGTGTTCGTCTGATTTATGGCCTTGTTTATCGTCATCAAAGCGCCGACCGACGTCGGCATTCTTTGAGCTCCGCTTATCTACTGTCGTTTCTCGTCGCCGCTATCGCACACACACACGCTCGCCGCACTGCTCGCTCTCGTACACATATACGCTCGCTACACTGCCACTCTCGCACACATACGCTCATTACAATATATTGAATAATCATTTATTTTTGGGAATATTTGTTGGAATAAAAATTCCGAAGTTAATTTTGAAACTGGAAGTACAGAAAATATTTTTACAGCTACCCAACTTGTTTTAGATTATCGGAAGACAATGGCAAACCATTGAAGTATACTATTGTAGAATGCAAAAGAAGTTTCTCAAATTTTGAAATTGTGCTTACGTTGGTTTCGAGTTTAGTCAGTTTAATAAATCACGGAATCAATTTTTGAATTATTGCCAAATGCCTTCTAAGCTTCGGCCAATTCGACTTAATGCCTACCTGCTGATCACTTCACCAACGCATGATTGGCACTACTCCTATTCGTGATATACTGGGCTACGTTATTATTATAAAAAATAGCCCTAAACTGCACACTTACGTCAGATTCTTTAGATGCCTGAAAAAGATAACAAAACAACAGCTGGTCGGCATCGTCCCTGAAGAGGTAAAGAAACGTGCAGGGATCGACGTCAGCTTGGGAAAATCGATAGATCATTGAAACCGAATGAGAAAATTGGACTTCAAAGTCACTGTTGTAAGCCTGCAAATAACCGTCTTCTACCCCTATGCTTATCTGAAAAAAAAAAAAATATGGTAAATACATAATATTCCAGTGATAAAAATATTTTCTATCACATTTCAGATAATTCCAGATCATCCTGTGTTACAGAATGATCTCCAACATTTTGGGATATTTCTCTGGTAAAAATGGAATATTATAGATCGTTCATTCGAACATTCCAAATCATTCTAAAAGAATCTGAAATATTCTAAATCATCCTCCAACATTCCAAATAATTCATGAAAAGTTTGAAACATTCTAGATCATTCTCGATCATTCCAAATAATTTTAGAATTGTCTGAAAGATTGTGGATCATTCTGGAATATTTTATACCCTTATAGAAAATTCTGGAATATACTAAATCATTCTCAAACATTTCAAATCATTTCTAGATAATGCTGGAATATTGTAGAACGTTCTCTAACATTTCAGAATATTTCTCGAAAAAACAATAGAATGTTCCAAATTATTCCCGAACATTCCAAATAATTCTCGAATAGTCTTAAATATTTCAAATCAATCTAGATCATCCTAGGACGTTATAGGACATTCTGTAACATTTTGCAATATGTCTGAAAAAAAAATAAACATTCTAGATCACTAGAAAATTTTAAATCATTTTCGAAAAATATGGATGATTCTGAACCATCCTCGAACATTCCAAATAACTCTCGAAAAGTCTGTAACATTTTAGATTATTCTTGAATGTTCAAGAGATTTCTGGAAAAGTTGCACATCGCTCTGGAACAGTCAAAATCGTCCCGAAAATGTTCTAGACCGTTATCGAACATTCCAAAACATTCTTAAAAGAACTGGAACATTCTATATCATTCTCAAACATTTCAAATCATTCTAGACTATCCTGGGACGTTATAGAATGTTCTCTAACATTGTCTGAAAAAAATTAAACATTCTAGGATCATTTTCGAACATTCCAAATTGTTCTCGAAACATCTGGAAGATTCTAAATAATTCTCGAATATTCCAAATAATTCTGGAATGGTCTGAAATATTTTGGAATATTTCACGAATAAAAAAATAATATACTACAATATTCTCAAACATTCCCAATCATTCTAGACCATCCTGGGACGTTACTAAAGGTTCTGTAATATTTTGGAATATGTCTAGAAAAACATTAAACATTCTAGATCACTATCGAAAATTTTAAATCATTTTTGAAAAACAATTCTCGCAAAGACTGTAACTGTTTAGATCATTCTTAAATGTTCAAGATAAGTCACATTGCACATAATTCTGGAAGAGTCTGAACCGTTCTCGAAAATTCTAGAACATTCCAGACCGTTCTCGAACATTACAAATCTTTCTTAAAAAATCTGGAACATTCATTTTTAACTAAAAAATTTGTAATTTAATAATTAATGTTTGAATAGGTAATATTATTGTCCACATAATATTACATCATTTCTTTCAATAATGGTACCCATCTAACATAAATATTTGCAAATTATATTACTTCCATTGTTTTCTACAATTTCTGTATGTCAAACTGTCACGTATTTCGTTTTTCTACTTAGAAATGATGATTAAATTTGCAGGCATGTAATAATCAAATTATGGGATATTTGCTAACGTGCAAATATGAGCGTAAAAGCACAAAATTGACTAAACAAACATAGGCTAATGTAAATTGAAATTAATTTTCGTCCAATAACATTTCTGTAAATAACGTTTAATTACTGTGAATAAAGAAGAAAAAAGAATTTTTTAACACATGTTTACGTGCGAGAACTCAATTTTTGGTATTTAAGAGTAAACTTTAATGGTGATAATTTGCCTGGCCAAAAAGTACAAAGTACCTATGCCTGGTGAAGAGAAACACATTTATCCAGGCAAAATCTTCGATTCAATAATAATAATACAAACAACTTTATCTAATGATAATAGTTGAAATAATTTGCCTGGTGAAAAAATATATACGTATTTGCCTAGGCAAAACTTCGATTCAATTATAATAATATGAACAACATTATCTAATGATAATAGTTGAAATAATTTGCCTGGTGAAAAGATACATTCAAGTTTGCCTAGGCAAAATATTAGCTACAGTAATAATTCAAATAACTTTAAATAATGATAATAGTCGAAATAGTTTGCCTGGTGAAAAGATGGATAGGTACATGTTTGCCTAGGCAAAATCTTAACTAATAATAAAATACGAATAACTGGATAAGGATAATGGCTGAAACGATTTGCCTATTAAGAGATAAATATTTGCCTGAATAAAAATAAGACGTTTTACTTTATCTAATGATAATAGTTGAAATAATTTGCCTGGTGATAAATACATACGTATTTTCCTAGGCAAAAACTTCGACTCAATTATAATAATAAGAACAACATCATCTAATAATAATTGTTAAAATAATTTGCCTGGTGAAAAGATACATATGTACATGTTTGCCTAGACAAAATCTTAGCTCCAGTAATAATTCAAATAACTTTAAATAATGATAATGTTTGAAATAATTTGCCTTGTGAGATGGATAGGTACGTTTGCCTAAGCAAAATATTTTCCTGAATAAAAATAAGACGATTAACTTTAAATAATGATAATTGTTGAAATAATTTTCCGAGCTAAACGTACATACTTGCCTAGGCAAAATCTACGCTGCAATGGTAATACGAATAATGGTTGTAACAGTCTATTTGTTGAAAGGTACGATACATATTTTCCTAGGCAAACGTTATTTGACTGAAATACTTTATATTATGTATAATGCTTTTAAATTACGAGAAACTGCTTTTGTACAACTTAGATGACACATCATTAGTTTAAAACAAAAGTTTTAGCTTTAAGTGAGTTTTGATAACTGTAATATTTGTATCAATAAAAAGGGCAGAAAATCATTTAATACATCCCTTCCCAGACGCATTATAGATAATAGTTTTTACCTTCCGTTTTATTCAACACGTCCGTCGTTACTTCAAAACCGCAAAGTCGTTCCTAGAAGACAATATTGGTCGTTTTGAATTTGAAAAAAAGTACAATTTTTGAGTTGTTTGTGGAAAATATTAAAAATACAAATGATGCTCGATAATTGGGCTAATTTCGTGGACAATTTTAACTATACAGATCCTGTTCAAATCGGTAAGCATTCACCATAGATACATACTAATTAGTGGTAATTATTGTAAGAAAAATAAATAAATTCAAAATCTACTCTTACAGCAATTATTATCAGTTATAATTGCTTGCTGCAAATTTATTAAAACACATATAACACATATTGTAAACAAACAAAAACGTTAGCGTCTGGTTAAAATTGTTTATCAAAACATCTGTTTTTTAAACACTCGATTATTTTTATTACGTCTGATTTAAAAAAATAGAAAAATATTGAGATGCAAACCAGGATCCTGCTGCTGAAATTGTAAAGCCCTTTTGCAACCAAAATAAAACAGCTTAAAAAAATTATCTTGAATTTTCGAAAATACTCTTTAGTGTTCCAGATTGTTCAATAACGATCTAGAGTCTTCAAGAAGGTTCCAGATTTCTCGAAGATAATTGTAATTAATCTCATGTTCTAGAATGTTCCAATTATTGCAAAAATAATTATGAGTGGTCCAGAACGATCGATATTTTTTTAAGTATTATTTAGAACGTTCGAAAATGTTTTAGAATGTTTCGAGTTTTTCAAAAAAAAATATTCGAAAATAATTTTGAGTATCCTAAAGTATTCGACATTTTTCAGGAGTGATTTAATATTTTGCAAAATTTTCCAGATTTTTTATCAATGATTTGCAATGCGATTGTTTTACAGGATATAGCTCAACCAGGCATTCGCAAGACGCACTAAAAGGGATACATCTACGAATAGGCACCGTTCAGGTAAAACACGATATCACTCCCCTAATAATTTTTTTTATTTTTGCCTTAACACTGCATCTAAAATGCTCCTAACGTTTCCACGCCACTCATACGGAGCCGTGCTCCGATTAAATAATTTCAACCTTTTTTCCTTTTTGAGTTTTCACATAGGTACGTCGAAAATCCGCGACTAACTCTATTTTCCTTTCCTCAGAACTTTCCATTAAGTTATGCAGAACTTGTTAACAATACTTGGGTAGGTAAAGGGGTGGCCTTCGATGTGATAAAGTACTTGCAAAAGAAATTGGGATTCACGTACTCCGTCTACCTTCCCGAAGACAAGACCATTAACTCAGACGAAGGCGTTGTGGGGATGTTGAAAAATGACGTAAGTATAAAGCAAAATTTGTTTATTGAAGCTATACTACTATTAGTTGTAAACGACACGTCGCGCATGTAACGGCGAGCCTGCTAGCGAATCGATCTGACGCACATTTAACGGCGAGCCTACCGCGGATTTATCTAACGTGACTAACGGCAAATCGATCTCGCGCACATCTAACGGCAAGCCTGGCTGCGAATCGATCAGGAACGCATCAAACGGCGAGCCTACATGCGAATCGATCACGCGCGCATCTGCTGCCGAGCCTACCGGCGAATCAATCTGACGCGCATCTAACGACGAGCCAGCTGACGAATCGATCTAGCATCCATCCAATAGAAAGCCTGGAGGCAAATCAATCTGGCGCAATCTGACGAGCCTACTGGCGAACCGGTTTTGACTGAGATCTCCGGAGCCCAGTCTACTCGCCGGGCTTGGAAAAAGCATCATAAATCCACGTGAGGCGAACCAGCACCAGACTGTTTTACTTTTATTCGCGCCATATTCAAATGCCACCGTTTATAGCCGAGTTTACTTGACTCGCCACATTACACGCCAGACTCGCCAAACCACGCGCCCTAGAAAGCAGGGCTTAGAGATTAATGATTTCCAAACAAACACCTGTATTATTTTACGCAATACTGCTCCATGTACATTTTCCATTAGCGTAGGAAAAGCTCTACTTTTTCATGTTACAATCATATTGTTACTTCCCTTCTACTTATAAATATATGCATTATAAAATAAACGTCTGCGTTAACCCTTTGGCATGGTATTCATTTGAATGCAGTTACGTAATAGTATGGTATTACCAGTAATCGACAATAAATTATTTAATGTTCCCATGTATCATTAGGAACGTACTATTTGATGTGTGTACAAACAAACGTTTCTGTGAAAACTAAAACAAAAGTTAAAATTACATTCTCAAATAAACGGACTCAATCAATTGTTTCAACTTTAATTTTTTACTTTCTTATAAGTTGGCACCAATTACCTTAATTGGCCGTCATCTATTTTTGGAATGACGTACCTACTCATCTGATAAGTCACTTTCTACATTACATTTTGAGAATTTGTTGAACTCCCTGCGTACAGACTGTATACAGCTGCAACCAGCAGTTATGCACCTCTCAATAGATGGCGCCTTGTGTAGTTTTTATGCAAAACTATTTTTTTACGAAAAGAGCTCAAAACTGACTCAAATATGCAAATTATACAAACAGACTCACCCTTAAATACTACAACAAACATTCAAAATACTGACACGTGTTTCGCCCACATCCAAAACAATGCCCACATTCAATGTGGACGAAATACGTGCCACGTTGTGAATCATAGATATGGAATTTAGTAAAGTGACTCTTTTAGAAAGTGGATCTTATGGCCGCCTTTCTCCATAACGAATTCTTCAGGAATTTGGGATTTCCCAGTTCGAAAGTGCTGGACATGGAAAAATGGACAGTAATGATGAAAAGGCCGAAAGAATCGGCAACAGGGTCAGGTCTGACGGCCCCATTTACTTGGGAAGTGTGGATCGCTACACTCTTATTCCTCACGCTCATAGGACCCGTCATGCATTACATCATCCGATTCAGGGATTATTTATTAAATGAGCAGCAAGAATCCTCTATGTATAACAAATCCAAATGTTCTTGGTTCGCCTATGGAGCACTATTGAAGCAAGGAAGTACATTGAATCCAAAATCGGGTAAATAGCATTAGATGTATCTACATGGAACAGTTTAGGAAGGCGAAGCATCATTTCACACATGCTCAAATATTAAAACATTCCCAACTGTTTTTCATAACAGAATATAAAGAATGGCGTTCAAAGAAAGCTTCCACTTTATTTATTGAATGAAAGACTCTTCCAAAAGTGGTACTTGAAGCCTGCTCCACCCAGTGGGGGTGGCAACGAGAGATTAAAAAATGATAAGATTTAAGCAAGAAAAAAAAATAAATCATGTCCGTGACTGTTAGCCATCAAAAAGTGCAATATGTATCATATGAAGGGGATCATCTATTCAATCTTCCCACAGCCACCCACCCCCACTCTAAACTGGCTAGGTGACTCTGAGTGCTGCTTTTAGAGAGATCCAGCATCACCCCTCGGAGTACTATGTCATAAATGTCTTCCATCCACTCTCACAGCCACCCCAACACCATCCACAACCAGCCCACGAAACTATTCCACCCCCAATATAATTCTCATCCTCGGAACCACCACCAACTATCCTATACCTTAACTACTGCTCCACCCCCAAACACCACCCCTACCAAAAACATCGATTGTGTCAAAAATTCTTATTTCCAATGTGAAGAACTTGTGATGCGATTGTCCAAACAGGTTTTTTTACACCACCCCCACCCAACAATGGGAGCCACCCCGTCCCACCCCCGGAGCCTACCCAACATCTATCTAATCTCCAACATCTATGCAATCCTAACATCAACTCCACCCCAACACATCCACCTACTCCTGGTGCCACCCCCTACACCACCCCATTTTCTTTCAAGTTTCGTACTGAAAAAATTTTGAAGAGTTGATGAAAACTGATTTGATTGATAACATAAACAACGAATTGGATTTTAAATAAATTCAAATAAGCTTAAACATTTTTTTAAGATACAACAAGGATTTTATTCGCAACCTGGTGGATATTTATAACGATACTAACAGCTTTCTACACAGCTAATTTGACGGCATTTTTGACCCTTTCCCAATTCAAATTACCTATCAACTCTCCTCAAGATATTGGTCAAAAACGTTACGAGTGGGTAACGGAAAAAGGAAATTCAATCGTTGAATTAGTAAGAGATGTAAGTTTGAAGTTTTGTAAGGAAGTCCTGAAATCGTGTTGTCTAGAAAAAAAAAATTGATCCAGATGTTTACCACATTATCTGCCACATTTGGTCATTTTAGAGACGTCAAGCTCTGTCCAATGCACTGAAAGGTTCCAAAGCTCATATTGTGGACCAAGAAAAGCAAGACATCCTCCACAATTATGTATTTCTCAAGAACTACGTGTTCATTTCCGAAAAACATACTATCCAACAACTCATGTATCAATCCTATATTTCTAATGGGAGAAAAGGTATTGAAGAGGAAAAACGATGTACATTCGCGATGACCGATTGGGAAGTTACAACTCTGAACCGAGTTTTCGTCTACTCCAAGAATTTTAGCTACGAAGATGTTTTCAGCAAACAGTGAGTATATCATTTTTTGTTAGATTTGTTAACCTTTGACAAATCAATTTAATCAATCTGGATTTTGAAAGATCGTTTCGATTCCAGATTACTGCTTCTTACAGAAGGTGGTATAATACGCCACAAAATTAAAAAAGACCTGCCCGGTATCGACATCTGCCCATTGAATCTGGGCAGCAAAGAGAGACAATTGCGTAACACCGATCTCCTTCTGACCTACTATTTGGTCACTGGTGGTTACAGTTTGTCTATATTCATACTGATTATGGAAATATTTTGGGCACGTAATCATCATCCCAGAAAACGTTCTCCAAATAAATTCGAAAGGGAAATGGATGAAGAACCAGTGCCCGAATTACCCCCACCGTCCTATCAAACACTTTTTGGAGAACAACACAAAAATGGAAAATTGACGGTATTCAATGGACGAGAATATTGGGTGGTGAGAGGCACAGGCGGGAGACGTAAACTGATACCAGCAAGATCACCTTCAGCAATATTGTATCACTACAAATTTTAATTGTATTTATTTTTGAAGCACGTAATTTGTGATGAAATAAAAATTAATTTCACTTTAAGATATTGTTTGTTAGGGTTCCGCATGCCCGAATTGTCAAACGAAATCGCAAACAAAATTTGATGCACATAAGAATTTATGCAACCCAAACACGGATATGAAGCGTAAATAAATTAATTTTCAATATAGGGTTCATTTGGGCGTGGGCAAATTATAAAATAAAAAAATACCATGTTACATATCAGACGAAAGGGCTTGTTGTGAGGGTTTCAAATATGATTTTTATTTAAAAAAAATAGTCTAAAATTTTGAAAAAATACAGAAAATGGTTCTTACCTATAAGTACTCAAAACTAGTAAAATTAAGTGGGCATAGATTTAATTACATCATGTAACTTTTTATGTCAAAAAATTTCGGGAAGGAATTTTTTTTATAATTTTGTTCTTTATTTTCGTGCGTGGGAAGTAATGGTTACGGTTATAGCGGTTTTCTAGTAAGCAAATTCGTGGGTCTGAAGTTTACGGAATGGCCACAGAAAAGAACCCATGGGATAAATATTGTTTCATAGATGAATTACCATTCAAGGTTATAGATCGAAATCTCCCAGTTAGCAATTGTCGTCATATAAATATCAAAAAAGATAAAACGCGTCTTAAAGAATTGGTTACGGAATTCACTTTTAGACTCTTTGGCAACGTCGACATTCTTAAAATACTGTAAGTATGAGAAAAACTGAAAAATGATATCGGAGAGAAAGGGTTGAAAATATACGTGTTGAGTTTTTGAGTGTGCAGTAGTATGAGCACTACCCTAGTGAGTGACAAAGGTGGAGTAGCTGCAGGTAGCAAATGGATGGTGGCTTCTGTTGAAAGTGAGTCACCTCCTACACCACACCACTCCTTTCTCTACCATCCCCACCCTGTTCCACCATTCCATCCTCACCATCTTTTCCATCCCATTGCACCCCCACCCTTCGACCACCGCATCAACTATGTCCAGTGGTGGTTTCCGCTCCAAGTCATACAAATATTCTTGCTCAGGGTGACAAACGCCACAACATAAAGTTTTAACCGAATCGAGCGTGTGAGGGTTAAAAGGCACAATTACCCAAAATTATGTCTTTTACCACAGCCCTTCTGCTATAACTAAAAAAATTTTTTACAGATGGAACAATTGTTGTGCGATGTGCATTGAAGATTCTGCTGGCCAACCTGTCGCCTTCGTATGCCTCTCAATTTATCCAAACCTATTGAGTGTTCCAACGTGGGATTGGGAGAATTGGGTAGAGAAACTTTACGGTCTTCATATGCTAAATTCCTCAAACACCCTATGGGTTCACTTATTAGTCTGGCAGGACGAACATAGGAACAACGCTATAGGACCCTTAATAGAATCAGTATTTTTAGATAAAATGTTTATTGAATATGTTGTGATGGTAGTTCCCCCTTTTATAAGAGATATGGGTTGGGCAGAAACCTATGCTACTAAAATATTTCCTAAAGGTAACTACTTTATAATAATTAAAGCCAAGAGTAATGGCTTCCACGGCCGGAATTCATGTTGGAGTTAAGATTCCTGCTTGTAGGCGATGGGTTCTGACTTTTCGTCTGCAACTGTGGCTGACGTCGTCAATAGTGACCAGGTACACGTGGACAAAAGTTATCAACCTTGATCAAACATACGATTCGTCTCAAGAGAACTTTATCTGCGACCCCTTACCACCATCCAAAGCGACAAATAAATATTCACGGATATCTTCATCAAAATTTTTCAGTCATTACACGCATCTAACTCAGATCAGTCAGGGGCTCCAGAGAACCCCTCACAAACACCGGTGTATAGTATCCAGCTCGACATATAACTACGCAGGTGAAGTCTAACCTCCAGGCAAGCCAATCAGTAACAAAGGGGCCTCGCCAGGTGCGCAACGCAGAGACCGACCCCGCCCCATTACCCCTTCTCCATTGGCAAAGCATGGTATCCTTCTCGACTAAGAACTACGCAAACGAATAGCAACGACTGCTCGCTAGGCCAGCCGCCCAGAAATGATCCCGCCCCCAGTACCTCCGCCATTCCACAGTATAAGTATCAATGCACAGCGTTTTCTCCATCAGCCACTGCCAAGACTTCAAGATGTAACCTTCGTCCACATAGTCGACGCATTAAAGCAACTGAAGATGCTAGCCACAGTTGCCAATGAAACGTCTGAACGAAATTACGACCTGAATATCGAAGAATAATTCAATTTATTTTTCTTTAGAGGTAACTACACGTGAATGCATGACACTTTACCTTTTCTGCGCTAGCAGATTCTTTGGTAGTTACACATTTCGAATGGCTGTGGAAGATGACAACGATGACGTGATGGCACTAATTGGAAATCACACTAAAAGGCTGACCAAGAAATACGGGAACTACGTGATTGCTGAATTATTGTCACAACATAAGGATTGTGGTAGACAGATCGTTGTAGCTGAAAAGAATGACCAAACTGTCGGAGTTGTGATATTAAACGAAGTCGTCAATTACGAATTGTTATATAAGGAACTAGAACTGGCGCCGTTCTTTGGATTACAAAAAGTAGGAAACGAAGATTTAACACGTTCGGATTATTTTAAATGTGCAGACTAGTAAGTACTATGCCCTTCTAGAAAATTAGATTTCAATTTTGGGTATAGCGAATACTATAAGGCCCATCATTAAGACACTTTTATCTACTTCTAGTGACGATGAAAACTGCGCGTTTGAGGAAAACGTTTACGAGACCGAAAAAGGAAAAAGCGATCACGAAGATATAAATTTTTTAGAATCAAAAGACGACAATTTTGGCAATGGATCGCAAAAATCCGATTCGGATAGCGAGACGTTTTCACTTATCAGTATTTCATCGCTACATTTAGACCTCAGCATCGGTGACATTAAAGAGCCACAGTCGCTATACAGTGCAGCAATTTTAGAACGAGACTTTTCACGTGAATTATGTAAAGAGAAGGGCGACAGTTTAGAATTGAATTTGAATTTCGAGACAACTAAATCTTTGACCAAAGGTATAAAGTAAAATTACAAGCCACAAGTCATTAACAAGACGTAGACAGACTATAACAACCTGTAGCTATAGCTTATGGGTGGACTAGCCACTTCTGACAGAGGCTTGATGCTGCGACTAGTCACTTGCTATTGCGACTTGTGGCTGCGTCTACCCTCTTGCGACTGAGATTTGTTGCTGCGTCTGGACACATCACTGGGACTTGTATTCACATCTAGTAAATTAAACTAATTTCTGGCCTTAAATTTCCCATGAAGAGTGAATGTTTGAAGACCCCTGCACTACAACACCTTCAAAATCATTTTAATATTTCAGATAAGATGTTCGGCACTACGTCACTAATGGAAGGCGACCCGAACGCCTTTACCATAGAAGTGTTCGCCATATCACCCCATGATGAACGAATAATCGCGATACCCCTATTAAGAGCCTGTTTTGAATGTTTTCCGGATCGTGACCTCGCGGTTCTGTGTTCACCAGCCAACTGCTACTACAGAGACCTTCTACGTTTTTTCATTCAGCCACCGCCAAGGCGCGTCACCACTTTCGGCCAAAACGTGTACATATTGCACCGCGACAGAATGAACGCAACGCCATCTGTACGCAAGGCTAGAACTGAAGATTACGATGCCATAGAGGAGATGACTCGCCAGATGATGAAACGTGAATCACTACTCCGCAATTATTACGAAGCAGTCACTAATACACGAAGTGATTTAATGGCGTACGTTCTCGTCTTGAATAAACAAAAAATTATTGGTAAGTGCAAATTTCTTCCAGAAACTCTATGATCCAAACTGGGTACCTGCTACAGATATTTTAGAAACAGATATTTTAACCTAACCCAACCTAACGTAACAGTTCTTGAATACTTATTAGGGGTAGCAGTGTTAAGACCTGAAAAAGACGTTGATTCGTTGAGGGAGAAGTATGACCTGTCTAAAGCGTGCAGAAAGGGGGAAACTGGTCCAACTGGTGTCATAGAACATCTTCTAATTTCAGCAGTATTTGGAAAGATGGCAGCATTCTTCCTTAGGTAACTTTCATTATCAAAGTAACAATAAAGATGGGTATACAGGATGGTCGGAGAAATCTTTTGATTACTCAGTTCTATAGCCTTCTGGTGCTCTACTAAGTCTATGAGAACCTCGGTATTTCTTCAGACCTAACATAACCTAACCTTGCAACAATAGGCCAATACAACCCTCTCTGGTATTCTTTTCTTAAAGGGAGTTGCATCGAGTGAGTGATTTTTCTCTGCTAGTTTACTACCTTCATCTTAACGACCTTAGGAGTAAGGAGAGACAAAAAGACATAAATAATGTACTAAATCTAATGGTATCAGTTCGAATAAAGAAGAATCCAGAAAAAATTGCCATGGACTTGGAAAAATTCGAAGATATGCATTCTAAAAAGAACTCCACATCCGAACTTTCAACACGTGCTATGTTCATCTCCACTATGTTACTATGCAGTCGAGACAGGTACCTATAGAGTAAAATTATTGATAGATTTCAATGGAAATCAATTATTAAACGACTCAGAGTGAAACGGGTCATCTCGCAACCGGAGCCAAACACAGCTACACACACACACACGCACACACTGGCCCCCTTCCACTATCTTCCATTTTAAAAACATAAACTGAATCAAAATATATACAAAAAAATACAAAAGCTAGAGATCTTTTTTAGTACTCATTTGAAACTAAACATTATGAACCATAATTACCCGCAATATCTACTCTCAATATTGTACAATTCCCAAGTTATGAACATAAACAAAAATTTATTCTTGTCTATGTTACACCATTTTCATTCAATATTTTCAAAACTGAAATCTTTTGAACGCTCGACTTTATTCTTCATTTTTGTTTGTAATTTCGTAGATATGACGTAAATTTGAGAATAGTAGCTGTGGGAGCAAGCGAGACGTGCCTGGCATTTTTGGAAGCGTTGTTGTGCACCTGGGATCCAGCATATTCCGTTAGTTTTACAAATGTAACAATTATATCACCCCACGGATTTGCCACTAGCGAATTGGATTATCCCAACAGCTCGAGGAAATTGATGTTTCCGAACAAATGTGAGCAAAACTTGGTTCAAGGTGTCACATTAATGTGATTGTAAATCAGCTTGACAGCTCAGCTCAGAAGGGGAAGTCCCCCGAGTTGACCAATTTTGGTTTTTCGAAGAAGGTGCCCATTATATACATTTAAATTCGAAATTTATTTACATAGGCACCCCTTCCCAAAATCCTCGATACACTCGTCCACTTCTATTCACTTCCATTTCATATGGATGATACACGAGTGGCGGAGATGAGGAGAAGAGATATTTTAGGTCCGGACTCCGGATCCTCGTTCTGGATTAGAAAGATCAAAATTTGAAATTTATCCACGAAGGCACCCACACCCTTCCCAAAATCCTCGACCCACTCGTCAACTTCTATTCACTTCCATTTCATATGGATGATACACGAGTGGCGGAGATGAGGGGAAGAGATATTTTAGGTCCGGACTCCGGATCCTCGATCTGGATTAGAAAAATCAAAATTTGAAATTTATCCACGAAGGCACCCACACCCTTCCCAAAATCCTCGACCCACTCGTCAACTTCTATTCACTTCCATTTCATATGGATGATACACGAGTGGCGGAGATGAGGGGAAGAGATATTTTAGGTCCGGACTCCGGATCCTCGTTCTGGATTAGAAAGATCAAAATTTGAAATTTATCCACGAAGGCACCCACACCCTTCCCAAAATCCTCGACCCACTCGTCAACTTCTATTCACTTCCATTTCATATGGATGATACACGAATGGCGGAGATGAGGGGAAGAGATATTTTAGGTCCGGACTCCGGATCCTCGATCTGGATTAGAAAAATCAAAATTTGAAATTTATCCACGAAGGCACCCACAACCTTCCCAAAATCCTCGACCCACTCGTCAACTTCTATTCACTTCCATTTCATATGGATGATACACGAGTGGCGGAGATGAGGGGAAGAGATATTTTAGGTCCGGACTCCGGATCCTCGATCTGGATTAGAAAGATCAAAATTTGAAATTTATCCACGAAGGCACCCACACCCTTCCCAAAATCCTCGACCCACTCATCAACTTCTCTTCACTTCCATTTCATATGGATGATACACGAGTGGCGGAGATGAGGGGAAGAGATATTTTAGGTCCGGACTCCGGATCCTCGTTCTGGATTAGAAAGATCAAAATTTGAAATTTATCCACGAAGGCACCCACACCCTTCCCAAAATCCTCGACCCACTCGTCAACTTCTCTTCACTTCCATTTCATATGGATGATACACGAGTGGCGGAGATGAGGGGAAGAGATATTTTAGGTCCGGACTCCGGATCCTCCTTCTGGATTCGAAAGATCAAAATTTGAAATTTATCCACGAAGGCAGCCACCCCTTTCCCAAAATCCTTCTTAAAGCTCTAGATCCATCTAGTATTGAAAGACACCTAAACATATTTATTCTACTTGTATAGTAACTAGATCCACTGATTCCGGCAAACAATTTGAGCCCTTTTTTCTTTGTACTTAAAGCTTCGTTTCACGAACGTGAAGCACTCATGATAACTATCCGATGCAGAGTGAACCAAGTGTTTGGCGTGATGACTGCGATTGACCGAAAAAATAAAGTGCTTATGGTTAACAACAATAGCTACATAAACTACGACTTCTTATACATTTTGTGTGGAGAACAGTTCCAGAAGCCTTCGTTCGATCCCACCAATGTTATTGACAGACATAAGGAAGCCTTTCCGGAAAATGTTTACATTGTGAACACTGAAACCGACGCAGGCTACGCACTTTACCATTTAAGGAAACTAATAAACGAAAGGGAAAGCACAGAAGAATCTTCCGGTAACAACTCAGAGAAAAGCAAAGCAAGTGTCCCTAATTGTGAGTGTTATGTGTATATGGCCTTGAAATTGAAACCATCCACAAAAATAGTGGGTGGCACACGGGGATGATGTTGAGGGGTGACATACTTGGGAAGAGGATGAGTGTTGTGTGAGGGGGGTGAGCTACTTGGGTGAAGTGGTGTAGTCGTGGTATGGGGGTTAAATGGTGTTGGAGATGGAGATGGTGACCGTCATGCTCCAGCAGCCCTCCTGGATACCACCATACCCTCATAACCACTCCAAGACTCAACCCTAACCTTATAGAATTGGTTTTTGTATTTACGCATAACCTTTTTATTTAGATCACGTGATTGTTTACGGTTGCGCACTTGAAGTTTATTGCTGCGTGACGGCTCTCATGGATTTTGGTGTTCCCGGTAAGAATATTATTTTGATAGAACCTCCGAGAGCACACAATTCAGGAAAAAGTAATGTCGACATCGAATACCAGGAACAATTTGACGACGGAAACGTACTAGATGCCATTATAAATACAATGGTAGACAGTAAAATTAATTATTATTGCGATACTACATTTACAAAATGGTCGTACGATCCTTCGAGGAATCTAATAAAAGGAGCACAGTACGTTAAGTATAACAGTCAGTTTTTTTTGCTGTCAAGATCACCAAACGTCATATAATAACTTTAATTTGACCTTGGATAATTAATGGACAGTTTTTCAAACGGATGTGAATAATATTCAAAGTGCCTAAAATCTTACGTTCCACCTTCAAAGCTTCAAAGGTCATTCTAAGGCCATTTCAAAATTAAAACGCCATCCGTTTCAAAAAATCAACGAACTTATTCTAGCCTTGAAAATAGATACCAAGGTCAAATTCAATCTGCATTTGATATACGTTTAATCCATCATTTTCAAGTTATTATCACGGTCATATTAACATGACTCACAAATATTTTTTTGTATAGTTTTCGAACAAAACAAGAATCGTTCTACAAGTCCTGCATAGCGATGTTTTACTATTCATGTAAATCTGTAAGCTATCGAACATTCCAATCTGTTACAAGAGCCGGGCTCGTATTCGATGGTGGTATCGTTATAAATGCCAAATACGAAACCAACGATCCCTTTATTTATGCTGCTGGAACAATCACAAAGTATTCCCGAAAATATTACGCCGAACATTTAGCTCACAGGTGACAAAATATCTAATAGTATTCGATATCTACTTTACACTACTCATCAGGGCGCCATAAGTTGTTCCGGCAGAATATCGACCACTCTAAACCTTCTTTATCCACGGGTAGATGAACATATTACCACACACAGCAAGGAAGCGCCATCTGTGGTAATTGCTACAATTTATTTTTTACAGATGGCGCTCTCTACTGTCTGCAGTAGTTTATTTATCTACTCGTATAACGATCGCATGGAAAATAATCCTTCTCAAATTTTAATAAAAAAAGATACTCGTGAACATATACCTGCAGGTATTTTAATTTGGAAGAGGTCGGATTTGATTTGGGTATAAGAGCTAAAAATAAATTTATGGCCGATTATGGTATAAAGTACGTCCTTGACGAAAACATTGTTGCCGATTGTGAAGATGATCAAACCGTGCGGGTTTTCAAAAAACCGTTGTTGACGTACTGCAAATTACCAGGCGGTTTGCAGTACATGAATATATCGAAGCCGGGAAAAAAAGTTAATCCAGAAATTTCAAAATCCTTAAATCAGTACGTAAGTATTCCTAAAAAAGAACCAATTGGCATGGAGTCGTTAGTAGTTATGGGCAAAATATCGATAAATCGATAATAGCAGCAGCAACTGTTAACTACTAATAATATATTTTTGATATCGATAACCAACATATCTACGTATCGATAGTTATCGACGTATTGATAGTTATCAGTAACTACTGTTGTTATCGATATATCGACAATTATCGATAACTTGATACACCGATTTTTTTTCGATTGTTTATCGATATATCAACAATTATAGATATAGTCGATAATTATAGATTAAATCGATATATCGATAACCGATGACTATCGCTCAGGACTAATCGCCTGCGTGTGGAGTATTTGACAATGACTCAAGTGATCACTTTCATTGAGATTCCTTGGCACTAATTTTGGCTTAGCATGATGATAATTATTATTACCAACAATTGATTGATTGGGTCAAATTAACGATCAATTTAACCCACTTGATTCATAACAAATATATACCTATCTATTACATTATTTAAGGGTCAAGATTTAGTTACTGGAAATTGCAATTTACTAGAACGACAAGGATACTTCAGAATCCATCTGAACGTTCATGACACTGTTGAATCTGTCACATGCCTGTCACTTTCTGTAAGTGAAGTATTAATGCAATTTTTTTTTTTTTGAAGACCCCTTCAAAAATAAGTCAAATATAAAAAATAAACGACAAATATGAATAATTAAAACTTATTTATCTTTGCCTATGTAAAAGTTTTTTTGGGATGAAAAAATTATTTATTTTTATTCCAAAATTAATGCGCAATGCGAAACAAAGTCAGGAAGGTTTAGATTTTGACTTCAAGTGCGTGTAGATGCGCGTCACTTCCAAGGGAACCCCACGTTAATCACTAAAATTCCTTACAGGATATTGATAAAAATAACTTGTCCTCACTATGGGGCAAGCACGAGAAAATGTTAAACAAATTACTGACGAGATATGGTATGGGGTTAATCAAGGACCTTTTCGAATATTTCAGGCAGCCGTGGGCAGCAGCCCTTTATCAAGATGACTTCACTGAACTCGATAACAAAATTTACAGAATATTGAACGAGAAACCTGTAAGTGGTTCATTAAAATCATTTCAAGTTTTGTCGTTAAAAAAAATGCATTCATCTACGTTTCGTCAACACTCGTATCGACATCTTCAGCAAATCTAAAGTATGATTTATCAAAGTTCACCTGAAGATGTCATTCACTTTGTTGACGAAACGTCGAGGAAAGCATCAAGAATCAATATGAGGCCCCAGGTGTGAAAAATATCGAGTGAACGTAACGGATGTAAGCGTAACAGAACTAGCGCTGCCACTTCCAGATGCTTTCCCCGCCCATCCTATACAGGACGCATAGGGAGAGGGAAACGCGCTGGCACGTTTAGGGCTGTCCGGTGACTAGAGTGAGTGCGTGAATACAAGACTCTAGCCGTCAGACCATGAGGAGTACGAAGATACACGACGTGTCTCGATATATGTGTATGAGTATTATTGCGTAATGAAAAACAAAACCCGAAAATAAATTAAATTGTCAATTTAAAGAACCTAAACTCAAGCCATAGCCTAATCTAACCTCATACTGTTTGTAAAAAATCTAAAAAAAGAAAAAAAACAAAGAACCGTTCCGTGACTCGAACTCGAGACCAAGAGATTCCCAGCTGGAAGGTCAGCCCTATACACCGGACGTCTACGCTACAACTTCACTGATACTTATTGTTCTATAAACCACCGACCGTGATTCCATTTCACAGTTCAGATGACACTATCAATAAGCCAATCTTGCCAAAAAATAATTATCGAAAATTATTACTGTGTTTTGATTGGCTTTTATAGACTTGAAAAAAAGTTCTCAGAGTAAATTTCAGTCGCGTGTCGGAGCTGACACACAGACATTTTTTCGACATCCAAAGAACCCCAAGAAGATGGTCATGAAAGCCTAATTCATGTTTTTTACTTTTTTAGTCTAACTTCTTAAAAAAGACGTTAACAGAAAACATTATTGAACTTCATAGAGCTAACAAATGGATAAGGGTGAGCAAAAAAATTTAAAATGACCATACGAATACTCTACATTTTTATATTTTAATTATTTTTTGTGATTTATTTCAGTCCGATGAAAATGATCGTAGTAAAATCGATCAACTCTTCATGAGTACGGAATATCCGAAGTTAATCGAAGGTGAGGTCGTGAAACACATTATGAAACATCGATCTACTTTGCCTATGTACTTTAATGAAGTTGAATATGCTTTACAAAAACCGTCCAGTCCTATGTTCGACCCAAAATAAATAAAGGTTAAGGGAAAATACGAATTTTTTATTGTTTAAATTATAATTGTTACTCGATAAGAGTAGAACGCTTAACGAAGAAGAGGTCGAACCGAAACCGGCTACCGAGAGCAATCTTATAAATGCAAATGGTGGCGTAGGTACTAATGTTATCAATAATTATTGATAGCTACCGATATTTTTGCTTAAGACTAATTTCACCTCCAAAACCATAAAGCAATAGATTTTTGTATTAAGTTTTTTTACAATAATGTTCGAGTTTTCTAATAGTGATTATAAAAACTTAATTTTGTTAATATAGTCGACATTATACCAAACCAAAGAATGCCATTTAAAACCTATAAAAATCTCAACATTGTAATCATTTCGTTTAGCATGTAAATTAGTCTTTGATGGCAGCATTTTATGGACAAAATTTGAAATTCATTAAATTCGCGGCAAACGTTTAATGCAAAAAATAAATTAAAATAAATATTCTCTCAGAAAACAACATTTCTGAAGCATTGCATAAATCATGACAGTACGTCCTTGAAAATTTAAGCGTGGCAAACTATACTATGCGTGTATAAAAAGTTTAGTGCAAATTGGTAAGTAAAACGTTCGACGATTTGAAAAAACTTATTTATTTTTTCAAAACGGTCCTTAAAACAATTTTAAACAGAAGTAAACATGTCACATAATTTTTTATACGTTGTGATGTTAACATATAATACTAAAAAAAAGGAATAACAAGAAACCAAGGTCCCATATAAGTATAAAAATTAAAATACATAGATGTAAAAAGACAAGCGTTTTTTTTTTTGTATATCCTCACTTTTTTCCATAACCACCTACTTCCCTCGATCATAAAGGAGTTTGGTAAAGGTAGGAGAAAGTGGGGGTTGTTAAAGGCATAATTTCATTTAGTTTATATTCGAAAATGATCCAGAATCCACCAAATTTTTCAGAAGTGATTTGGAATGTTCACTAATGAACTAAGATGTTCCAAATTTTTTATAAATGTCAGAGAATGTTCTATAACATTCGAATATGATCCCACATTTTTTTAAATAATTTACTTAGACAATCCAAAATGTGTCAAAAAGTTGGAGAATATTCTACAACACCAACATGATTTAAAATGTACCAGATATTTCAAGAATAATTTGAAATATTCGGCATTGATCTAGAATGTTCTACAATGTTTCAATTTTTTTAAGAAAGATTTGGTGTATGTTCAAAAATAATCCAGAAGCCCCTAAATTCTGCGAAAGCGATTGGAAATGTTTGAGAGTAATCCAGAATGCTCCAAATTGTTCAAAAGTGATTTAGAATGTTCGAGAATGGTCTATTGTATTCCAGACTTATCGAAAACAACTTGGAATGTTCGCGAATCATTTAGAATATTCCAAATTTTTCAAAGTAATTTTGTGTATGTTTGAGAATGATCCATAAATGCTCCAAATTTTTCGAATGTGATTTAGAATGTTCGAGAATAATCTAGAATATTTCAAATTTATCTAAACCAGTTTGGAATGTTTAAGAATTAATTTAAATCTTCCAGATTATTCCAAAATAATTTACAACGTTCAAGAATGATCTAGAATAATTCTGCAACACTCCAAAATGATTTGGAACATTCAAGAATGATTTAGAATGTTCTAGATCTTTCGAAAATTGTTTGAAGTGTTTGAAAATGATCTAAAACATTTCAAGAAGTTAGAGAAAATTCTAAAACACTCCAAAATGATTTGGAACATTCGAGAATAATTTGGAAAATTCAGGAATGATTTAGAATGTTCCAGATTTTTCGAGAATGTTCTACAACATTCCAGAACGATCTAAAATATTCGAGAATGATGCCTCCATTACTCTAAAGTCGAAAAATAAGACAAGTTATCTTGAATGTTTCATTTAATTATGAATTTTGTAGGACATACAAAAATAATAATTAATAATTAAATATCTTTGTAATTATTTAGCAAATAAATTTCTAACACCTTGAAATACATAATTGTTTTAGGTAACTAACGTACCATAAAATAAACCTAAGAGGAAAAAATTGCAAAACATACAAATTTTCTTAACCTTGTCACTTGTCCCACTAAACACAGGCGACAAATTTCGAATTGGGCAAACAATTTCACTTTTCATTCCACATTTCATCATTGCAATGAAGTAATTATCTTTATTACGTAATGTTACAATAATAGTTACCTTTTTTTATTGCTATCTACCCACAACATGGTCAATAGGTTATAATTAATTAAATTGTTACATTGTGACAATTTAAACAATAATTAGGGTTAAAGTATAATTATTCACACTTAAGTAACAATAAATAAACTAATTTAGAAGATATAACTTAGAATCAGTACAAAATCAATGAAAAGTGTAAATATTTAAAACAATTGATAAACAGTCGCTTAACAAAAAACAAAATCCACGTGTTTCGTTTATTTTTATTTACCTCATTACTTAATAAATAACAAAACACAAAAAAAAATCAAGTAGATGACTAAAGTAATTAGTCAGGGCAATTAAATGGTTAATTAGTTACTTATTAGGGTTTCATTTGATTAAATTAAAAAAACTTCCTATTATCTTTAAATTTTTCTTTATTATCTCAAAAGTAAAAAGCAAAACAATTCGGTGGCAAAGAATATTATTTTTAGATTTTATGAATTCATAATTTAATTAATTTCATGTGTTAATGTTGACGAAGAATAAAATTTGCATATGTACAGTGGTGTCCATTGATAGTGCACAGCACGAGGGTAGCAACCCGTTATGCACCTCAATACGATTGTTTTCTTTTTTTTTAAGCGTTACGATTTAATAATTTTTTAAAGGGTTACGAATGACCCCTAATGACCCCTATATATTTTTTTGTATAACATAAACATAAATGTACACTTTTAAAAGCCTTAGATACGAATTAAGTACTTTTTCAATAAAAAATAATTAAATTAAAACGGAACACAAATTTCGCAAATGTTTGTAAATTAATGCAAATGAACACAATAAGTTGAGTAAATTGTAAGTATTAAATATTGTTAAAATAATAACAATGCCCATACCCGTTCAATATAATCCCTCTTTTTGATTTCTGAAACTATCCAGGGTAACATGGGGGCAGAAAACCTCCTGTCCATTGCAGTAAATCCCAAATAATTCACTGATATCAACTTCATTTCTGTTTCCTTTCGATTTCACTTCTGGCTAAATAAATTACGCAACTGACACTAACCACCTCAAAACAAATAATGTTTTTGTGTTCGAAGGAATTCTATTTCACCCCCGCAACAGCATAACAAGTGACACACGGAACCCTAACGTTTTCGCGAGGGTAACGACCATTTCAAAGTGGGAAGAAAATCAATAACGTCGTGGTCTCTAAATTGGACCACAATTTTTTGTTATTTCGCGTAAAAAGACGAGGTGCGGAAGACAAGTTTTTTAAAAGCAATCGGCAAAGACTGAAGCAGAACCTCGTCGTCAACTAATTAAACAAGCTACACCTGAAATTAAACAAACAACAACAATCGAAGAATGTGGCCAAGGTCAATTCGAACCGGCCTCGCTCATTCGCGCATTATCGGTCACGTTCTTTGATACAACGATTAGGAAAATAAAAAATACAAAATGTGGCTATAAAAAGCGCACGGGGCTTTTATATTTTATAAAACGTCACATTTTTGCCATATTTGCATTGACAATCCCATTCTCAATAAAGGTGTCAACAATTAAACAAAAGTCAATTGTTGTATTCCTTCCTTTGTTGTTATTTTCTTATTATATAAATAACAAACGAAACGAGCTAAGTTGTCACATTCTTTAGTTGTCATCTCAGTTTATTTCTTTGATGTCTCATATCAGTTTATAAGTGAATTATTACCTAGAAAGTTCATTATCATCTCTCTGTCGCGAAAGTACTACTTTTTAAGAGATACGGACACGTACAGCGCATGCGTATTCATATCAATATGGTGACATCAATGTAACATAACCTCACATTTTCATCTATTAAATTACGAACTTTCCACACAAATGCGACAAACAATAGTAGTATAATAAAATAATACAGACCCCGAATTTGCTACTTTTGAATTTTATTTATTTATAGATATACAAAATACATAAGTAGGAACATTTTGAATAAAAAACTTTTATTTTTGGTCTTTATAATTACATGTAAATCATATCAAAAACAAATCAACCAGAAAATACGTAAAATACAAGAAAATTGTTCGTTAAATAAATTATATCATACCCAAATTTTTAAAACTATTTTTATCACCTACTTGGAGTTCTCTAAATTTATTAAAAAAAAGTGAAATTCGTTCCCTATATCTCTCCCTTTTTTGTCTAATTTGTTCTAGTACTAGGTTCTAGTAAAAAAGTTTGTCATATGGTTAGATAGGAGTTATTATTCGAATAAAGAAAACATAGTAATAGATCAAATTGTAGCAATTTTGAATTTATTTGTATTGTCACCATCTGTTGGTTTATGTGCTAACTAGCGTATATCGATGGTTTAGTTGCACACCAGAATACTTATCATCTATGGATTAAGAGTGATATTGTTATGTATCCATCAGTTTCTATGTTCGTATGTCACTTTTATGTCTCATAGTTATGGTGCTTATGCTATCTTGTCGTATGTTATTACTTCTTGTTTATGAGTGAAACAAGATTACGAAACTTACAAAATAAAAAAAGAGAAATATTATTACTATCGGCAATCTATTTCATTATCCTAAGATAATCACTACAAAATATAAATTTAATTTCTTCTAATAAGATGGTGATCGAATTTCTTCTATTTTACAAATACTTATTTTGCCGACCTGTATATGAGGTTTTTTGATATTAAGTTCATATGCTTTTCGTCATTTTGAAATTTAGTAGCGATGAATCGTAGTAGTTCAAATAAACACAAAACAATAAGAATAAGAACAATAACATAACCTCAATAATCACTATATAACCTCATTTTTTATTTAGAAAAGTCTAGAACAATTCTAAAAATTGTAGTGCATACCAAAATTTGTGTTTTAAGAAGCAATTATACTCACAAAAATATTGATAATATGCCTGGAATAGAAAAATCAGACGATAAAAATAAAATCGCTGGGGCTATAGAATTTCCAAGATCAAATATTGATCACAATGTCCCTCAACCGCCACAACCAGCAAATCTCCAGGGCTTATTACGTTTTGCGCTTGAGGCAACTCGAGCTGAAGATCCCACTCATGATTCCCACATCGGTCCGATGGATCAAGAAGTAATGCAACACCATATGAAAGAAAGTATAGGTAATCTAATTTTTTTTTAATTCTCAGAGAAAACACTTCTTAGACGAAGCATTACAGTCATTAACAGTAAACATAATTGATTTGCTCAAAGAACAAATTGAAATATTGAAAGAAATAGGAAATGGAACAGTCAATGATAATACTGATGTAACCAGGTATTTAAATGCATTTGAAAAGATTAAGGAACACATTGATCATATCGATGTTGCTAACGGTAAGACTACTACTTACTACGGATGACATTTGTTTTTAAAATTATCTATAACAATTGTGGGCTTTATCCCCCACTTCTTTGACTTGATTCAAATTTGAGGTTAGGTTTGATTGGCGTTGATTAGGTTAGGTTGCTTTAAAGTAAGGTTAGAATTTTTTAATATTACAAATTAAAATAGCATTGACATTTTCATATAAAAGCAAAAAAAATGAGAACTGAAAGTCAAAGACAATTAATACCGATCTGTAAGAAACTGGGTATTTGTTGTCCTTGATGGGACGGACACGATTAGTTTTGTTTCGATGTTTCTATTCAGCGATATCTACGATTTCTAGTTTTTCAAAGTCTTTTCGGGTATTTTCGACTTTCATTTGTTGTCATAATATTTTACGAACTTAACATATCCCTCAATGGATTTTTTGCTAAAATACACCGGATTGTAAAACTTCACTATCGTAATATTTACGAAAAATAGGTTTTCTTTTTAAAAATGGCTCAAAATGAGAGATCGCGATGCGGAAATGTTTTATTAATGTCGGTTTCCGCGGGAATTTTCGTGTCTCATCAAGGTCAACAAATTTCGTCCTTATCTGAGGTAGCCGCTGTTCTGAAGAACATTCTATTTGAGTACTAAAAACCATAATAATCTTCATATATAATCAATCAACCGTCAAATCGAACAATTAAAAATTGTTTGTGAGTTAGTTTAAGTGAGGTTAACTTCTTTATTCTCAAAAACTCTAGTGGCTGTAAACGTATTGGAACAATTTCTTGTAGATTTTCATAAAATTGGAGGGTTTGTAATTTTTAAGCCGTGTTTAACATGTGTCAGACCGGAAATAAGAGCTGAAGCCTGCGCTGTACTAGCAGAATTATGTCAAAGTAATCCGTATTGTCAACGTATGGTCCTGGAAACGGACCTTCTGGCTGATTTATTGACATTACTTGATACTGATGAGCAACTTAATGTAGCTATTAAAGTACTATATGCAATTAGTTGTAAGTAACTAAAAGTCAACATGCTGCCCATTGCAAAGTTTACATCATACGTGGACCCCTCATGGAGCTAGGGGGCGTCAATGTCGATAATATGAAAGAATTTTCCTTGTATCTTCAAAACTTCAATAGATATTTGTACTAATGTAAGGTTTATTGTAACAAATCTCAAATATCTTTTGATGTTTCGAATGTAGAAGAAAAGTTCTTTCATACTCGTTATCTACGTGATCTCCGCTGCCATTTTGATAAATATCATTTGTCAATTCGGTTAACTCTAACCTTACTTATACTGATGTGAACATTTCATTGAGCTGCATACTGTCGCTTAAGTCTATTGTTTAATTTGTGTTCTTTAAGGCATTGTAAGACACAGTGCAATTGGTTATCAAAGGTTTATCCAGCATCAGGGCTTAAATATCATGTTGAAAACGTTACAGAAAGACGACGAGAAATTGAGAACGAAGGCAGCTTTTCTGTTGTCTTCTATTTGTGAATCGCAATCGGATGCAAAAAGTTAGTGAATAATCAAATATTTAATAAAACGAACTCATTACGTATCTAAATTAACTTTTTTCCTTATTATTTAATTTAGATCGCCTGGTTTTTTTGAATTATTTGCCAGTGTTAATATCGCTGATTTCAACAGAACGCAAAGAAAGCCACGAGCATTTACTTTCGTTACTGCTTGTAATTGTTCAAGATAATTCGGCAGCCATTTTGGAATGCAGAAATCCCAAATACCGATTAGAGGAAGTTCTTTTAGAATATTTAAAACAAATAAAGGACAAACCTGAGAGTCAGGTTAATTAATACAATATTAAATGTCTCATAGTTTATGTTAAAAAAAATTTTTTCACAGGAAGAAGAGGAGTACTGTAAAACACTAATTTTAATTTTAAATCCTGAAGCTGATATTTAATGTACTGTATATAATTAATTATTTGTTTGTTATAAAATTTCGTAATAAACTAATTAATTTGTATTTGTTAACAATATTTTGTAGTCACAACGCATTAATGTAATAAAACAGTTTTAAGTTTTTGTGGGGTTTCACAGACTAAAAAGAATGTTTGGTTATGTTTTTTTTGCTTCTTCGTACACAATTCTGTTTTTTGGTACACTTTGCAACGTCGCATTCTTGAAAGTCATTCTATGTTGGCGTTGGTTCAGAGGGTATAACTTTCGTATCGCAATCCTCACGGAAAACAGGTTTTTCTTGTAGGAAAATAACTCAGTAATTGGGAGGTTTTTTTTTTACACAACACCGATTTTTACAAATAAACGATGATTTTTGATGTAATGAAACTTTTTCTTGAATGACAGTTTGACAGCAACGGAAATTGTCAGAATTACTCGGTCGTTTGCATTTTTGAACTATTAAAGATAAATAAATCGCGAATACCAACGATTTTCGCGTACAGTAACATTAAATTTAATAGGTTATGGTGCTAAGGTTTGGTTTTTTACATATTTTGAGTTCATTTTATTTTTAGAAAATTAAATTACTTTTTGGTGACTGCTGTCCAAATGCCATCATTCGGACGTGATTCGGACATACGTATAAAAAAGTAACATGGAGGAAATTTAATTATTATAATAATCTGCCTTTTTTACTGTATAATACAATTCTATTTTAAGAAAAGATCATAACAGAAAGATATTAGTTAATAATGATTAATAAACGTGCTAATTAATTGCAACACTTAATTTGTGAATAAGATGGTTAGCTTTCGTAATATACGTTTAAAAATTTCGCAATAGTTTCAAATTTAACTACTTTTCCTGGTGCGACACACTGTACATGTTCATATTACCTACTCTATTTTAAAAATGTTTTCCCGCGAGAATTTCTTCAACCAAGTTTGAAATCATATTTACGGAAAAACAAAAGAATTTGATTGTTTTTATTTTGTTTAAATTTTCATGAATTAATTTGTTTTATGTTATTTGGTGTTTGTTTATTCCTTTTAAAAAAGTATTCGTGACATACGATTATTAAAAATTAAATCTTGTTTAGTATTTGTCATTGTAACAATTTCTCAGTGGATTTTTTGCATCATCCCTTAGATAAGTATTTGCATATTTGTGTAATATATCGATATATATGTATACAGTTTTTTTTTCTGAAGCGATTGAATTTTAAAAACGAAATTATTTGTGTCATGAATTTTTATTTTTAGATTAATATTATGCCCCCGCTCGTCTAAAACGAACCCAGTGTGTAGGTATAGGTACATATGCAAATTGTTTATTGATATAAGTGTGTATGTGGTATGAAAGAAAAGTGTAAAATGGCGGTGTCTATATATAAATATTTTATTCAGAAATAGATTGACGCTCGCTTTATCCCCTTTAACTCTGTTTCTTAAAAATTAATTTAAGACGAATAATACCTTGAAATATCGAAAAAAGTTATCGTTTAATCATCAATTAGTTAATTTCATTAATAATTTTCGGCTTTTGCTTAAAACCGTAATAATACACCCCCTACATTGATGGGTAAATTTATAGATGAAGAAGACTAGTAACGACTCACGTCCATTTTCTTACCATTGTCGCGCGCGCATCTTAGACGAAAGTTTAACGAAGACTTACGTCTTGGATAAGTGCTGCTAAGCAATATAATTATTTAACTGGAGATTTTGCATTAAAAAGTTTTGTATTGATTTTTCATATGATTTTTGTTATATTAGTGACTACGTAACGGTCAAGTGTTTAGCGAAAAGGTACGTAATAATTTTGTTACGTTTTTAAGTTAACACTACACCATTTAGTTGCTAAAATTGTTAAATTGTTGTTCATTTTTTCTTACCAATTTAGGGGTTTATCAAAATGGCGGTAGCGTCATTTTACATAATGTTGATCTTATAGTTAATAATAACATTTTTCGTCTTCTGCTTCTTTAATTAAACAAAGGCTGTTTCTAGTGTTAGTGACAAAAAAAAGTATTTTAAATTAATTACTCGCATATTTGTGGGGCTAATGAGTGACTGTTTTATTTAACCAAAAGTCGTTTTGAATAATTTATTCATGCTTTTATTTATAATTCGTTATAAAATCGTATCTCACGTGGATTTTAAACGTATTTGGTATTGTAGGTTATGTTGTGGTTTACCTTTTTTTAATATTTACGTACCGGCGTTTATACTTAACTCGTATAAAAAATACAATGGTTTAGTTAACGTAAATCGTGTAAGAGCGTTAGTTTAGGCTCACAAATCGTATTTTTTAACAGAGAAGCGTCCACGGAAAGTAAATGTGCGTTTATTTTACAATTGGATGTTTGTAAGTGCAACAGTCCGAACAAAGAAATAATCAAGATGGTAACACCGCCCCAGCAATTTTGCGTACGATGGAACAGCTACCAGTCGAACCTTCAAAACGCATTCCCAAAACTCCTGACTGCAGAGCACTTTGTCGATGTAACTCTTGCCTGTGAAAACGAAATGCTTAAATGTCACAAAGTTGTCTTATCGGCTTGTTCCACATATTTCGAGAAATTACTTCTAGACAATCCATGCCAACATCCGATAATCTTCATGAAAGATATGAAGTAAGTACTACATTGAAATATATGTAAACGATCAATTAAATGTAACAGAAGTTTTAAAGTTGTTATTGTTTAATGCGTTTGTTTGTGCAGGTTTCATGAGATGCAGTCGTTAGTGGACTTTATGTACAAAGGAGAAGTGAATGTAACGCAAGACGATCTGCCTTCCCTCTTAAAATCCGCAGAGGCGCTTCAAATAAGGGGATTGTGTGGTTCGGATCAATTGTTGAATCAACATCATTTGGGAGCCTTAAAAGCACAGGTAAGTACTGTAAAGTAAGAAAATAGACAATAAGTTTCACGGGTTTAATTACCGCCTAATTATGGTTTTAATTTATTTTCAGATGAACGCTGCGAGTTCTAATGGAGAAAAGTGCCCTACGCCTAAGTCAAACGATCAGCAGTCAACCGTTAAGGTGTCTTGTAAAAAAGAGGAGAAGTCTCAAAGCGAAAATCAAATGGAAAACTCAGAGAATTCGCCTGCATGTTCTGAATCAAATGAGCAAAATCCAGTTAAAGGTCGGTTTTAAATGATTTATTTTACTTTCGTTTTTCTTTTTAATAAACTACATCAATACAAATTAAATAAATAAGTATAATATTGTTTATTTTTCGGTTACCATATTATTTATTTTATTGCCTCCTTATTGTTTATGTTGCGGCCGCCATATTGTTTATTTTATGGCCGCCATATTTTTTATTTTATTGCCTCCATATAGTTTATTTTGCGGTCGCCATTTTGGCTTTACAGAAACAAAACGTAACGTAATTTTCAGACGAAAACGATCACAACAATGACACGGGCGAAGACGATTCGTATTTCGAAGGCGACAGCGAGATCATGGACACAGAATTTTTGGAAGAGGACTCATCGTTAAATAACAGTGACGTAAAAAATTCCGATTTCGCAATTGCCAACGTGTCCTGCCAGTACGATGGTAGTCCAGGTACGTTCTTTTCTTGTATTTTAAAATTTCGATTTTATTCCAAAATTATTCATAAAATAATGACTGAAACGATTAGTTTTTATTTGCTTTAATAAATTTTTTTCTCTTCAAAAAAAAAAAAAAAGATATCTTGTTGCGTTGCAAAATAATGTGTTTAACTGGCAACTATTTGGTCTGTTAGACGCGAGGTCACCTTCCGATTTAGGCATGTACCCGGGAGTGCCGAATCGTCGTATACGGCGTTCGGACGAGGAACTGCGCCGTGCGGCCGAGTGCATAACCCGCGGTCAGACCTTCCAAACGGTTAGTGACCAATTCAACATACCAATCTCAACCATACGCTTTTACATGGCACGCAAAGGCATTTTGCCACGGCGCAAGCGTGGTCGCGCATGCGGCGGTTCGATGCTGGGTAGTTCAGTGGGCGGCGGTACCACAGTCTCGCCGATGGGCAGCGGAGGAGCGGCGATCGCGTACAACGCGCCCGGCAACACCAGCCCAATCGGACCGCCCTATCACATAGTGCATTACAAACTGCCCGCGCTCGGCGTTTCCAAACTGAAGTAAAATAGGTTATCTTAGGTTAGGTTTATACTACAACAACTACTACTACTTGATACTATTATTACTACAAAAATAGGACACGGTACCTATTACACGTTTATTTTAATTAAGCGAATGCGTCGGGAGAGAGAGGGAAAGATAGATAGACAGACAACGGTGTAGTAGTACCGAAACGTCGTCCAAGTGTCGTAATGTGAGTTGTGTGACTGTCATGCGAATTATTATTTTTTTTTTAATCGGGAGCTCAGGAGATCATTTTTAAAAGGGCATTAACTTTTAGGATCCTTTTTAATTTTGTTTCTTTGAACAAAATAAAACAAAAATTCTAAAGTAATGAAATAGCGAAAAAAAGGTTAATTCTTATTGGTTAAGCATAATCGGTTTGCTGTTAAATTTTAGTGCACGAAAAATCTCTATTATATACCTATCCCAATATGCCCTTTTTTGTTCGATCTCCATTCGAAACAATTTTTATTTATGAATGCACTTTTTTTCATATTTTTAGTGCATGCTTTTACGTTACAGTATTTTTATTTATTTTTTATTTTTTCATATCAATACCAAAAGTTTGGTAACATCGACATAATAACTGATTATTATTATTATTATTTTTTTTTGCTTTAACCGAAACTCGTTTTGTGTTATTTATTTATACCTAAATAATCTAATACCACGGTTATATTACTGGTGTAGACTGGAAAATAGTTAGCGCGGAAATTAACTTCTCGGAATTTAAAAAATTGTTTCATCATTTACAGCTAAAAAATTGTACATTTTAATTAACGATACCGTTACATCTTTATACTGGAGCATAATTCTGCAGGTGCATTTAATTTATTATTTTGTAAACTTCGTATGAAAATCCGGAGATCAATTTCCGCGCCAACTTTTTTCTAGTCTGGTGAAGAAGGTACGTAATAGGGAAATTGAGGTAAGGACGTGAGGAGTTTGTAGTTTTGGAAGTTAGACTTTTTCCTATTGTAACGTGTAATTAAAAGAAAATTTGTAAATGTTAGGCTGTAAGGATAAGTGAAGTTGAAGAATCAGAGAGCTAACAAACCAAACCCAGTGTCATAGGAAAAGTGCTCTATGTTGAAAATTGAAAGGGAAGACAATTAAAAAAAAAATACGGATCAGCAAATCAAAATAAAATGAAAAATTATCTGTATGCTTCAGTACTATGCGTGTTTCGGCCATGTTGCTATTATGTTTTTGCTGAAGTCAACGCATGCGCATTTCGATTTTTAAACTCCATTTCGTCACTCTCAGCAATTGCTTGCGTTCTGAATCACATAAAAAATACTTTGTTTTCCCATTTTGTTCTCAGGATAGTATCAATTGAGTTTTTTTGTTTTATTGAGTTTTGAAGAAAAAGACACTTGGGATTCCCATACAATAAATAAACAGAGAAAAGTTTATATTTGACAATAGTGTCAAAATTAGTTTATATATACCTACCTATAGTAACTTTTACTATAACTTATAACACTTCTCCTTTTCTGTCTGCTTATATTACGTAATGTTTAGTACTGTTTGTTGTGAAATCAAAACTAGTCCCAAAGACGAGATTTGACTGCTTTCTTTTTTAAGTGATCGATGTGTTACGCTAATTTATCGTAGGAAATCCAAACAAAACAAAAAAAAATACATTGAAACGTGAACACGAATAAAGACAATCATTTTTCTATTAATTTGGCAATTGGTGTTAACATAATCATTATGTTGCATTATCAAATCTTCTTAAATAGAAAGTTATTCCATCTGTCCCATAGAAGTGTCGGAAATTCGGTACTAAAACTCGGCACAGTTCGTCAACGTTCGGTTCTCATTGCACCATTCCTTTTTTCAGTTTTTCTAGGACCTTGAATTAAAAATAACATTTTTCTTGTTTGTTGGTAGTAAAGGTCATCCAATTTTTTCCGTGATGTCATTAACTCACCCTTTCCTCTATTTTTATTCTGTTGAGCCCAGAAAATTTTTTGTTTGATGAGTTCGCTTCCAGTCTTTGAACCTTGCCATATGTCTTGCCCACATCCGCAAGAATCTTTTATTTTTTCTACAATAAATCGGCAATAATTCTCATAAAATATTTACTTATGGGGCAGAGGGGTAGTTCTTTTTTTTTTTTTTTGAGACAAACGTAGTTAGACATATTTATTTATGTTTACATTTTGGATTTGTGGAACTCAAACTATATGATTTTGCAACATATATTATGCTTAAAATTAAGATTGAGAGGTTGAATTTCGATTCCTCTCAGATAATTGAAATTTAGAAGAGACTTTGAAAAAATTGTATGAATTTTCTTTAAAAAAAAAAACAAACAGTTTTTTACGTTGCTTTAACGCAGCTATTGGAATTTTTTTACATATAACTGCATTCTTTCTGCGCAACTGTATCATGTTGTCAAATATTTTTGTGGTGCATTTCTTCAGTTTGCGAATCACATAAACAAAATATAAAATAAAAAAAATCATCAAAACCGCACAGGACCTCATAGAGTGTACCATAGGTTAGTATTTTAATTATTTAAACATACACATTAATAGTTTAAGTGATTATGATAATTATTAACTATTAATTGTTAGTCCTGATTTTTTCTGACTGAGTTATTAATTTTAAGTATACATTTAATTAAGAAACTTAAACATAAACAAACGTATATTAACGGAGACACCAGTGTTAGGTGCCCCATAGCTGTGCAACCAAATAATGGATGACGAAGTCGATTTTTTGTTATTTATGCCCAGTCCTTTTTTTTATATACTTAACTATGTATGTATCTCTGGTATTTTTTACATATAGGTACGTATTTTGTGTCTTGTCTAGATCTGTGTTTTTATATTTTACACTTAATCACTATTTTTTCTCTCGCATGTAATAGTGTTATTGGAAATTGTTTGTTTTCAGTAATAATTATTAAGCATTTAGTTAGTTTTCCAGTCTTTGTCTGGTGTAGTTATTCCGCGTTTTTTATACCTTTCTCGTTTCTTTGAGGTGCAGACTGCAGAGTAAGTTACAATTGATCGTATGATCCTCGGTAATTAAAACGCTAAAAATCCACGTGGAAAACAGTGAACCTAACCTAACTAATTTGATTCTACAGAACTCCATTCAAATACGTAATCTTTTTGGTTTATCTCTTTTAATTTATGAATTTCATTAATAAGCCATCTTTTACCTCGTTGCTCTGCATTTCGCGTGACTTAATATTGTGTAATTATTTGACTGCTTTATTTATTAAATAATTTTTAATCGTGTGAATTACATAAGCTTCCCGTCTGTATGAGCATAATGTTTCGTTCGTTTACAGTATTTTTTTTTTGTACGCGTTGTATCTGAAAATAATGTTCCTGTACCGTTTTTTTAATTATGTATATTATTAGGAAGTATTTTATTTTCGATCTCACTTTTTATTATAATTATTTGCCATAATATTTGCTCGGTATGTTTTTTACGTGTATGTTTTTTTTACAACAATAATTATTAATCCAGTGATGTAAATATATGAGTATGATGATGAAACGATGCTGTACATCAGGGGGTCGTTAAATGGCCTTTCCCGTTTCATTCACAGGTTCGTAAAACGGTTTTGATTTTCTGCGCAGCTAAAATTTCGATTGATGACTTTATTGCATTTATTAAGTTTATACGACTTAAAAAATGAGTGTGTAATATGTATATAATTTTATTTAACACGACCTGTGAATGTTATACAAAATGGGGATGGTTTTTAATTGACGTCCGATCAACTAGGTATATTATATACATATAATACATACAGTATGTGTAAAGTGCCATCTACAATATATTTTTTTAGGAAATAGAACGCTTGTGTCGTGACTTAGGATTGTATACAGTATTCGGTCGTAAATAAACATTATTATTATTAAAATACACTATCTTTGTTGTGTAACTAGTTGCAGTGCCAAAGAAGAACGGAACCTTAGATTTCCTTTTCTATTCTATTCATTCTACTTCATTCTGGAATATTAAAGGACATTCTCTTAATATTTTTGTGAACTTCTGTAACATTTTCCACGAGTTCAAATTATTCCCGAAATATTTTAAACATCCTGGAAATGTCAAGAATATTCTAAAGCATTCTAGATCATTCTATAACATTTCAAATAATTCCTGAAAAATCTAAAGTATTCTAGGACATTTTACATCATTCTGGAATGTTGTATAAAATTGCCCAACATTTTTGCATATTCTGGAACTCCTGAGAATATTCTGAAATATTCTGGGCAATTCTAGATTATTCTCGAAAATTTTCAGACATTCTAGACCATTCTCGAACAATTTTTAGATTAATCTATAACATTCTAGAACATTCTCACATTTAAAATAACTATTAAACATTCTAGATCATTGTGGAATGTTGTATAAAATTCCCTAACTTTGTTTAATATTCTACAACATTCTCGAACCTTCCAATTCATTTGAGAATATTTTCAAACTTGAAAAATATTCTAGACTATTCATGAACATTTCACATCGTTCTTGAAAAATTTCGTACGTTCTAGGATTTTTAATCACATTTTATAACGTTCTGGACTATTCTAATCATTCTAGATCTTGAGAATTTAACATTCCCTAACAATTTTGAGTATTCCAAAACATTCTAGATCATCGCTAATAATTTAAAATGTTGTGGTTCATTCTAATTCATTCTGAGACGTTGTATAACATTCTCTAAAGTGTTTGTGAATATTTGAACATTATCAAATCATCTTCGAACATTTTTAAATATTTCAGAGCATTCTGAAATATTGTCTTTCGAGAATTTGTACGCTTTGACCCCCTAAACATTGCTTAATACATTTTCACTTTCGTCCTCCTCCCGCACCTGCCCACCCACAAAAAAGGTAAAGGTACTTTTACCTTATGATGTTTTTGTAGGAATTAATTAAAAAATCTATTAAGTCATGTCATGTATGTAATCTAATAAATTATCTTATGTCCACAAATTTAACTTTCAAAATTGTTTGTTTAATACGATATTCAAATTTTAATCGTTACTAATAAGGACGATGAGTAATAAATCGTTTAATGAGTTTAATGGGTTCATTAATTTTCTTTTTTTTTTTATTTTATTATCTAACCATTATGCTTAATGAATAACGGGGTCTTCTTATCATTAATCATTCAAACATAATGAGTAATGGTACACAATACTTATTTAGTAATTTACTTTAAAAAATCGATTTTTAATTTAATTGATTGATTTTAAGAATCAAATAAAATACACTATAAAAATCAAAATTCGCGCGATTACGTTCTAGTTGACTGCTTTGTCGATAGGTGGCAGGTCATGTATTTTTACTTACTGAATTATCATCACCACAGTTGCGAAAGCGAAAACAATGTTTGTATTATTTCAAGGACTTTGTAAATATGATAATGCTACGTAAGAAAAACAACTAAATAACCTTTCAAGTCGACACTACAATTTTTGTTACATGCACTACCTATCAAATTGTTTTACAAACGTTTTGATAATAATGCTGTTACAAAATTGCAGTGTACCTATAAATACTTCCGTCGTTATTGATTTATTTTAAATATGAACAGATTTAAGAGATATTATTGTAATTATAGTATTATAGATATAAACGACAAAACGAACGAATACGTAAATACTTGTGTCATTTTAATAGCAGCTAACTAAAGGAGGTGGTCCTACATGATAAAAATAGATCGCTTTTAAATTATCTTACTCTTTACAGAATTCGATCACCCTTTGTTTTAAGCTCTTTAATTTGTCAGTCTTTCCTACATAGTAATTTCAATACAAAAAGCAGAGGAAGTGTATTTTTTAAGTAGGGACTTGTTTTTATATTTTCTTTTCGTAATGTAACGGATAAGAAGCTTCAATGAACTTTCTATGTAGGTACTTCAGTCAATATAATAGTAACCTACATTTTACGTATTAAAACGCATTTACCTGCTTGTTCACTTGTAAACTCAAACAGAAGCTTCTTTTCACCGAAGATGGAACAAGGGTAAGAGCAATGGAAACCTAAAGCTTTTTAAAGGTTTATTACGAAATCAGAATAAAAAAATTTATAATTTTCTTTTCAAAACAACATATGAATTAAAAAAAAAAATACTTTCAAGTACATATGCGCCTGGGGAAACACCACGTAAATGGGTTTCCATTATTTTTAGATTTTTTTTTTTTTTAAAATGTCTTAGCAGTCACCAATTTATCAAAATGTAAATGGATGGGGATCAATTGGCTACTCGGGGAGATGTTCAACATTGTAGATTGATCACATGGGTTATATTGAGTATAAAAGAGGCAGGGTATTTTTAATGCTTTTCTGTGGCAACGTTGCAAGTAGATTATAATAGGTAACAGGTTCATGTTTCTTTCAATATACTTCAAGAGGTTATCGAATTACTCTGTTACAAATTATAATGATAGACCTGTATCGTCTTGAACACGTCCTATGTAATCGAGAATGAAACTTCGACAGCAGACAAATTGATGAGATTCCAACCCAAAATCTTCAATTCTAACATTACCTACTCGCTACTCAAACAGAAATATAAACACGGGGGAATCCAAAAGGTAGACAGACAGTTGAGTGATCGCCTCGTCTCACCTTGAGGCTTGTTCCATAAGCAAAATTGTCTTATTTGTTTGAAAGCAACTAACGTTTTCTTAAAACTGGACCTGAACGTTGTAGACGACCAACCTGGCAACATTTTTACTGTTTTTTTTGTTTGAATGATTTCAGTCTTATCAAATTGATATTTTCTGTTCGTATGAGGAAATTAATTCTGGGAAACTTGGAATAGAATTCGCGTTTTCTCAAGTTCTTTAAGTTATCAAAATTTCAACAGATTAAAAAAATAATATGTTTTTGCTTTCAATGTGACTTGACCGAGTTCTTCGATTTTTTTATTTACGAAAATCTACACCTAACCCAAAATTCCGCTCCCTGATGACGAGTGTAACTAAGGATAACACCCATAACACCTCGGATGTCAAAACGTATTTTGTACCTGGACTCGGTACTCTACTGATTTTGTTTTTGGGATTCGAAATTGAAGTTTCCTTCACAACTACGTGTACGTCACGCCAATGTCGTAATTGATCAATAATTCTGCGCGAAAGCTATACAATATGTATAATTATATAGAAACCTAAACGGAATGCGTAAAAATATTTTAATTTAATTCGCTCATTTTCAATAAGCAATCACAAAACAAAACCAACAAACCTTATTGTGAAATCAGCAAAAAGAAACAAAAATCGATTATTATTCATAACAAAACATTTTTTCTAAAAAACGAAATGCTTTTTTAAGCTAAATTTTGTTTTTTTTACAATTTCAAAAAATCCATCTTAATAGGACTTACAATTAATATTAATTTACCTCAAACTCGTCGTAATTATTACAGTAATCTTGTTTGGAATAGCAACACCCAAGTAGGCCTACGAAAACAGTGAAACGTTGCCGTAGTAATAATTAATACAAATACTTACAATTAATGTTTATGAAAGTTAAAGCAGCCAAATTAAAATAAAAAGAAAAACACTTTCTTCCAGTCGGAATCGTCAAAATAATCTTCCAAAGGTAAGACGACATAAGTTGTATGTACGTGTATGCATGACTTATGTGAACGTATTTAAAATAAGTTAAGACAAAAGTACCTAATATAAATTTCCGTTTATTACTCTTAGTTTTACAATGAAATACGTATGTACTTATTGCCAAAGCCGCACCTAATCAACTATGTAGCTAAAGACTACAGGAAACATCGACTACTACATATATTTAGTAACAACAATTATCGGTTTATTTTTATTTACATAATTAATTTGGCGCAATTCACTATATACGTATGTAGGTACTCCAGAAGACACAAAATTTTTATTTTGTCACTACACCAGTAGATTACATCACGCGAATTCCATCTTATTATATATGACCTTCGCAATTCAGCTGACAACGATATACGAATAACAAAATGTTTGACGTTTTAAAATCACATCAAAATATGTAAACTTCAAAAATCGTACAACTACTGCAAGCGTTCACTCCAACTAACACAAGCTCACCAGCGCTGTCTTTCTGCTTCGCATTTTCCACTCCACGCTCTACCCTGCCTTCAATGCGTCGCCAATCTCCTCAACCCGGTTGTTGCTGGGCGGGCGTATTGGGTATTGACTTGAAAGCACTTGTACGTGTTGCCAAACGTAACCTATTTTTATCACAAAACTGGCGCATAAAACCTTAGGGTATCTCTTTTCCGTAAAACTATCACCTTTATTTAAAGTACAACGCGAAGAGCTTTTCATTAAACGAAAATATAATGGATATATTGTTCATTTATTGAATCAGTTGTTAAATAAACAAAAATTAGGCTGAGGTAGGTACTTAGAAGCCACAAAAGTGGCTGATGTCGACTTAATTAAATAACAAGTACATAGTTAATACGTTTTAAACAAATTTATTTCATACGTAAACGATGATAATAATTGGGAACGGAATTAGCAGGAAAATGTTATTTCAGTAGTAGGTAACTAACATCTATTCAACTAATGTATAAAAGTATATTCATTAAAAATACGACCATATTATTTTAATTAAATGAGATAAACCACTACACCTGTACATGTACAATATGCAGCATTTTACTAAGGATTTACAATATAAAGAGTAACCGTAAGTAAATACAATGTAAGTGATGCACTACTACTTTCACTCGTACTTGCATCTCCAATCAATGGATGCTTTCTGACAACGTCGCATTTGTTCTAGAATTTCAGTAACGGCGAACGAGTTACACGCTAAAGCACATCATGGTTTTGTATGGCGTTTCAGCCTTGTACCTAACATACTTCTGAATACGGGCTTTTACCTTTATGAAAGGATTACGAAACAGTGTGCGAGAATCTGCAATATTGCACTATTTGTAATTTATGTACATACTAATGTAAAAAGTGTAACAAGCTAAATCTGATCATTAAAACCATACAATTCAAGGGATAGGTACCAAAGCCGTTGAACTTGAATATTTAGATTGTCGTTATTGTAATATAATGGCGTAGCTGACACCCCGCGCAAATGTGTGACCATGATGAACATTGAAGGAAAACAACTTTTAGATGCAATACTGTTTCGCCTTTAGTTTTTGTGATGTGATAACAGTTGTTTTATAGTGAATAGGAGGAAGGTAAGATATGTACAGTGTAGGCACGATTTATAAACGGTTGAAACTGGCAAATGCAGTATTTTTATTACAATTGATAGAGAAAGCATTTTCGTTGTACGTAAAGTTCAGTTCACAGCATAATAGGTGCTCCAACGTCTACGTTATCGATTAATATGTGACACAAGCGCTGTTTGATAATGTATACTATTAAAGTAATATTGTAATTCTACTGGAAGGTGTATAATACAGTAAAGGTAGACTAATGTTAATTGTTCAGATACTAAACGACTTAAAATAATAGAAACAACTGATGCTATTATTTATTACATTTATATTAAAAGCTAAGTACGTGAATCCAAAAACTATAATATATTTCGGTTCGATGATGTATTGGTGTAAGCTGCCATTTTCTTGCATCATTTTCTGACTGCACAGTTTAGAGCTCGCTCGATCCCTCCGTGGAGACGTGACGACTAAATGTGTTTGCTTCGTTCTACCGGTTGTGGCGCTGGTGTCGTTTAATGTGGTGGGTGGGAATCCATAAGCCCGTTCATGCCTGTTCGCTGCTTTACTTGCAGTTCTCTCCATCTTGAATTTTAGCTTCTCCGTCTCTAGATATGCTCAGTGATAGCTTGAAATTATTTAAGTGGTTTTAAGTAGCTAAATAGTTTATTTAATACGGAAAACAAAAATGTAGTCTACTTTCGTTACTTTGCTTATTGCTGAATAGTTGAAAAGAGTGTTCTTAAGGTGTTATATTTCATCAACGGGTAAGGTCTTAGTACGTTACGTAAACATGTTTGTAACGATGATCGTTGCCATATGCATAGAAAAACCGGACTGAATGGAACGTTAGTGCGCCTGCATTCGTTTTCGAAATGTACTTATGTAGTTAGATAAATGATTCATAATGTTTTGGTTGTACCTAGAGGAAATGCTTCTTTATGTATGAATTTTTGGTGTGAGCAGCCATTTATTTTTCCCTATCTCTACTAAATTACTAATACATAATACGAAGTTGGTACTTACTAGGGCAATAGGTGTACAAAATTCAAAAATGTATCATAATTGAATTAAATACTGATTAGCTGTAGGCATATTATAAAATTGTGTCGGTATTTAACTGTCGGGTATAGGTTTTCGGTTTTAATTTAAATTAACTATGTAGCCATCGTATATACGATAGGTATCTCCACTCAGATCAGTGTGGAACAGAAGGGACATAGAGACGCCCCTCAAGCATTTAACATTCGCTTTTAAGCTGCTATAGTAGGTACTTGTGTTAGTATTAATAAAAGTGAATTAATTATCAATTAAGCAGTTTTGTGTTATAATTAAATAAAGACGTAGTCTATATCGCAGTTTAGTTGAAATGTGTCAAAGTTTGAAAACATCCACAGGTTTTGAGGAGTCAACTAGGTCATAAAAGTGAAAACCTCCCATAATAATTATTTTATGGGGCTATATTACAAGCGTCTAGTTTTGTTGCAATGCAAATATGAATTTAAAATCAAAAGGCACTAAATGCGGAATATCAGCGTGAAGGAATCTTTAATATTGGTTTAACTAGGACATCGTTGATATTGGTTGTTACTTCTCAGTGGCGTAACGAAAAATGTTAAGGCCTCACCGTAGAATCAATTCTGAAGCCCTTGTTACCTTCCACATTCCCGATAAATTTTCTTTGTATTATTTTGTTTCTTTAGTGGGGGTACAGCATCTTGGGCTTTTAAGAGGGCTACCTCTGCTGGGGTGTACTTATGGCCAGTTACATCTCGTTTCAAAGAAGTTGAAGAGAATGCGATTTTATTGAGTTTATTTCGTTTTGACAGATTAAGCATGAATACATTAGTGTCACTTTTTGAAAATGTCTAAATTGACATGGAATGACGGTTCATGCCTAATGCTGCGCAACCGCTAACATTTTAATGACTTCAACATGAAATGTACCTATGCATTGCCTATAATGAGTGATTTTATTGCCCATTGGAGAATTTACTGACAATTTCAGAAAATTAATTTTTGAAGAATTACAAATATTTCTATTTTGGGACGAGTTACATTGACAAATTTGCTCTCGCTTTGACAAAAGTAAGGATACATCCATATATCGACGGTTCGATTGTGAATGTATTGCTTTTGTATATCCCTAATCTGGTTCGTTTAAAATGGTTGCTGTAACGATGAAAACTGTATGCTGCAACATGGTGGCCGCTCTTGCCTACGCCTATTTAAATGAAATTTTGGTGCAACCTTCAAACGAAACACGTTTTATATTCTGTTGTCTGCTTAATTCAAAATAGATTGAAGGTATAAGCGGGATTGTTTATTCAAATAAAATTGAATTTAACAGAATAAATAAATAGCCAAATTATACTTTCAATTCTTTGTTAAAATCACAGATTGGCATCCTCTCGAAACAAATGCAGATTTCCACTTTTTATTTTATCGAAAGATTTGAGGGTGTCCCCTAAACTGTCTGAAGGGGCATTATTGACGCTGAACTTTAGTTAACCGCTCTCGATAACTGCTATTTAATTAGCATTATATCTTGGGTGTCCCCTAAACTGTCTGAAGGGGCATTATTGACGCTGAACTTTAGTTAACCGCTCTCGATAACTGCTATTTAATTAGCATTATATCTTAAAATTTTGTTTTTTAAATAATTAATATACTTCTTTTACCGATCACGACCAACAACCTTAAATACTTTCATATTTTCTTTTGACAAAGCAGTGGCGTAACATGCCTCCCTTCGCAATATTAGGTCTGAGGCGCTTATTACCTGCCCCATTCCTAATTAATTTTATTTATATTTTGTTTGTTGGATATGGGAACAAGCTTCTTGTGTCCCTAACATGGCTTGGTCTTTCCGCCATGCGGTGGTGTACTTTACGCCTATATGAGAATGGTTCAATGGGCCGAAACAATTATTGTAAAGTTTGTGATACATTAAAGGTGAACATTTAAAAGCAAAATTGTTGTTTTATTTTATTCCAATAATGTTTTACTATAAACCACCAGTAGATTCACTAAATACGTACTTATTACAAATTGGCTGCAACACAATGTTAGGTTTGTGGAGTTAATGTGACTCTTATAGTCAATTAATATGAGTCAATCATGGAGCCAAACTGTGTAACATGAGATGACATTTGTATCTAATGAAAATTTTTGCGGACTTGTGGGCCATAATCGAAATAGTTTTGAAGTACCAAACGTCTCGTATGTAATTTCGATAGGCGTCTTCAGTGGCGATTGCGCAGTCGAATGTCGTAGTTTGTTGAACTCGACCGTGGCATTGCTACTATAGAATAGTAGTCATTTATTAAAGAAATTAGGGTAGAAAAGAGAGGAAGTTGTACTTATTCCAATTTTAATGTTATTAGTGTACCTACTTATACAGAAAGGCCCAAAAAAATATCAGTCAATTTCTTTTAGAAGTTGGAACAGAAAGTCAGTATGGCTGATGACGAATACGCTAATAAAATGAGGGAATTGGAAAAGTACATTCCGTTTATTGAAAAAATGATAATCGAATTAAAAGATCCAAAACGAAAGAATAGGGAAGCTCAGTTAAACAAAATGGAATCTTTGCATTCCATGATAACAGACAAAAGAAAAAAGTAAGTAAACAATAGAGTGGTTGAGATGACAGAATAAGCTCAACGTGAATTCATTTTAGACTAAAAATAGACACGCTGAAGAAGTGCGAAGAAGTTTTAGTAAAACTGTACGAAAAAGTGGTAAGTTCAAGTCTAATAACATGCGTGCTACTTGTTTATTAAACGAATTATTTGTGAAACAATACCGAGGTGTTTTTTTTGTAGCATCCCGGAAAGAAAATTGATTGTATACCATTATCTCCTATTGCACCCGATCATTTAAAATTCGTGTGTAAAAATCCCCCAGGTGAAAATCTTCTACCTCCCGACGTCCTTAATACACTTAAATTACAGGCAGCGCGAGCTAAATTGAATGTACTTGCAACGCCTGCAAGTCCCAGCCCACCGCGAGAAATTATCCCGTTAGTTCACAAACCAATCGTTATCCCCACCGAAAAGGTGCAGTCGATACAGTAAGTTTGAATGCTCCCCAATTTTCCAGTGCGTAAGTATTTAATTTTTTTGTTATTAGGGAAAATGATAGTACTTCGATATCAGCATGGAAGAAATCCAGAATTGTAGATTCGGAGAAACCTGACGTCTACAGTAAGGCGGCGAACAGTCTACGTCCAGAGAAAAGAACATCCGTTTTTGATAGACTTGGAGTACCACCATTTTTGTCAAAACCTCCTTTAACAGAGAAAGACTTACAAGATTTACAATGTATGGAAGATGCCTTGTCTGATACAGAGGATTTGAGCCTTAGTCAACTGGAGGATCTAAGAGAAAAGCTCAAAAGGAAATTAAGCACTAAAGTCGACAAAAAGAAGGATTCTATTCCAAAAGCTGATTTTACGCCAAATTTAAAGTTGGCCACAGCCCCGAAACCAGTACCTGCATCAACACCCAAAAATCCTCAAATCACAAGTCCTAGACCTGTACAAAAAACCGTCCAATCTCCTTCTCTATCCTCTACGCAAATTAAGGGTAAACCCGAAGATGTTTCAAAAGCCCTTACATCACCAACATCTACAGCAACAAAAGCGTCATCACAAGAAACAAAAAAATCTACACCAACCGAATCTCTTGATACACAAAATGAGAAGGTTAAATGTCCAAAGTTGATCGATCTAGATATTGGGTTCGGTAGTATCGACAAGGATATATTGAAAGGAGAAGAGAAGAAAAAAGATCGGCGGGACAGTGTTACAAAAAGCCACGAAAAGAAAAAGGAGGCTGATAAGGAAAAGCAAAAAGAAGATAAAAATGTGAAAAAGACTAAAGACCAAAAGGAAGAAAAGGCAAAACCTAAAAGTGTCGACTCCAACAAGGCAAAAGAAAAGAGTATACCGAAAGAAAAATCGGATAAAAGAGATGACAGTAATAAAGATAGAAGGAGAAGTTTGGAAAACAAATCCGTCAGTGAAAAAGGCAAGAAGGACAAAGAAGATAAAGTAGCAATAAAAAAAGAAAAGGTGGAAACGGACAAAAGTAAAAAAGATAAAGGTGAATCTGATAAAGACAAAAATGATAAAGCTGAAACTGACAAGGAGAAGAAAGATAAACCTGAAACTGACAGAGACAAGAAAGTTAAAACTGAAACTGACAAAGACAAAAAAGCTAAAAACGAGACTGATAAAGACAAGAGAGACAAAAATGAGATTGACAAATATAAAAAAGAGAAAGGAGAGATTGACAAAGAACACGATAAAACAAAAAAGTCTACAAGTGAAACCAAAGGTAGAAAAACTGAAACTTCAGATAGCAAAAGCAAGTCTTCATCTATTATTGATATTTCCACTGCTACTAATAAAACATGCGTCGATAAGAATAAGAAATCAAACGATAAAGTACAGAGGAACAAAAAAGATGAAAATGAAATCAAAGCGGTTTCAACTACGAAAGCTAACATTTCTACCAAGCCGGTGTTCGTTTCCAAAGCTCAAGATAAAGTAACTGAATCTAAAGCGATGGATTTGGATGAAGATATTACAGAAGAAACACCTGCTACTCCTCATGAAAGCGAAAAATCAAACAGTGAAGTCAATAAGGTCATAGAACCGGCAAAGGAAATTAAACTTATATACCAACGTTTAGCCGACAAATACAATCCAAAACCAAAAAAGAAAGAAGTTAATAATATTGAAGTATGTAGTGTACCACGTCAAAACAAACCAACAACTTCTGTGAATGACTCGTTCCATTCAAATCTAAGTGATTTTTCAACTGATAAGAGCAACAAGCCATTCAGTAATTTTGAAGAACAACAAAAATCAAATTGGTTCGAACCACCAACAAACAATCCTACTTGGACACACAAACCCCTTGATCCTCCGCCGCTTATACCTGCAAGCCTCTTTGGAGATACAAATCAGTTCTTTATGCCCCAAAATGAACCAATACTTAATCTAAATAGTACCAACTTTGTCCAACATTACGAAAATAACGATCCACATCGTCCAGAATTAGTTCCCATTAGGCAAGATATCATGTCACCGCCGAATATGCCAATGACTTATCAAAATGTTCACAACAATCAGTTAAATTACGGAAATCAACAACCGTTCCATCCACCCAATCAAAACGTTTCTAATTCTGCGGTCAACACTTTCGGTATCCACCAAAATCCACCAAACACCGTCAATCATAATCAATTTTCGGATTCATTCAATTTGAACCAAAGAAATAAACCGTTTCATCCATTTGAACCAATCTCAAATTCCCAAGAATTCGTTCCACCTTCGCCTCGTCCAGACGACCACTACGACTTAAGCCGAATGGGACATGTCGATTTTTATCCAGGCTCACAAAATAATCAACAGAGTTCATCAAGTTCATCTCGTGTAGGTCTCTTACCAACTCCTCAATTTGCGGAGAAAAATCAATATCCTAATGATAACCTACCGAACAATAGGTCCAATAGAACCGAGTGGCAAGGTTCGAGTAATCAAAGAGTAGATCCAAGATTAAGAAGGGATGATCGTGAGCATCGTGAGCCACCACCGACCAACAGAAATAGTAATAATTTTAGAGACCAAAGGTCTGACAGAAATGAAAGAGAACCACCGAAAAGGTTCAGAGATAATACACTAACAAATAAAGATCGTTATCGCAACCAAGACAGAAGACCTGAAAGACGAAACTCTGCAAAATACGAACCAAGAAATAGATACGACGAGGCGTATGCGAAATTAGATAAAAATAAAGAAGCAGAAACTTTTGTATCTCCTTTAGACAGTTTGTACGTGTCTGGGGAGAAGAAATCAACTGGTCGAGGTTATGGAGTACAAAACTACAAAATACCAAAACGAAAAATGTTAGATGAACCTCCGTCCCAGAAAGATCGAAGTGACAGTAGACAGAAAGACAACAATGATGACAAGGACAAGGACGTGGTTCGGAAAAGAACAGATGAGAAATTACAAGAGGATGTCAAAAAAGAATTGGAATCGGAAGGAACAATTCCTAAAAAGGAAGATCCGAAAGGAACCGAACCAACTGAAAAAGACAAAAGTTCCGATGTTCCTGTCAAAGTTGAATTAAAAACAATAGACGAAAGTATTAAAAAAGAAACAGACGATAAGCCGCAGGAGAAAACTGATAGTGAGCTAAAATTACCAGAAAAATCAACTGAGCCTATTGCGGAAAAAATAATCCCGAATGAGAAAACCGAACAGTCCATGCTTACGGATTTCATAACGAATCTCATCGGTGGAAGTAAAAAGAAAGATCTTCTAGTCGCCCTTTTTAATACAATAGCAGATGGATTGGAAGATCAACAAAAAAAGAAATTTAAGCGAATAATTGTTGACTCTGACACTAGCGACGATGAGAATGAGAAATGCAAGAAAGATACGAAACCCATCAAACCGATGATTTTAGATGACGATTCCGAAGACACAGAGCAAAATAAAACGAATAGTTCAGAAGACGCAACAGAAGCCAAAAGCGATGTTGTTAAGGAAGAATCTCCATATATAGAAAGTGAAGAAAAAGTCGACATTGAAATAAAAACTAAAGAAGATGATGATGATGTCGGAACAGTTAGTACTCCAAAGAAAAGTGAAAAGCGAAGAGCAGGCCAAAGAAAATCAGCAAGAAATTCCTCTTCTGTTTCCAAGCCTAGCACATCTCGTGAATGCAAGAACGAACTCGAAAGTGATGTAGATGTTGAAGTAAAAGTTCATCAAGATAACGAAAAAGACAGTACCAAATGTAAGGAAGAAGAAGAACACGAAAATGACAATGTTGTAGTTGAAAGTGTAGGTGAAAGAATAAAGAGTTTACGTAGACAACCAGCTCAGGAGAAAAAGAAGAAAAAGAAGACCAGAACTGAACTGGACATGCTTCACGAGGACATTAAAGATATGTTTATAAGAGATGGTGTACTCACTGCAACTGGCAAAAGAATGTGTCGCATATTAAAAGACGATCCCGAAGCTCTTACGAAGAAGACCGTAAACGAAGACACGGACGTTACATCCAAAGTTATTAAAAAAGATGACGAGATTAGCCCAGTTTCAACACCGACCCGTAGATCGACTCGAAATCAGCTTAGAGTTGTACTAGAAAAGACTGACTTAAGTAAATTAGTTCCTCCAAAACCAACGGAAAGCGTTTCGAGCTCTGATGAACTGGAGAACGATACAAATATTTCTGGAAGAAATCTTCGAAGATCTAGAAGATCATTTAACAAACCTGTGGTTTATTGTGAATTAAATGCTGATGAGGATACGAGTGAATCTACTCCGTCATCAAGTCCACAAAAGAAAACTACGAAAAGCAGCGTAACGAGCAACAAAAGTGACAAAGAATTAGTTAAAGATACGGAAAACACATTGTCTGAAGTAATAGACGATGTTATTGAGGAGCCCCAAGATTTAGAAAAAGAGATTAAAAGTAAAAAGAAAAAGAAACGAAATTATAATAAATGGGCCTCAGGTGTTATAACTAAAAATAAGGGCAAGAAAAAGAAATCAACGAACGAAAGTCCAAGATCCAGTACTACAACTCCAACTCCGTCGGAAAAGACAGAACCATCCGTCCGATCCGATTCCGATCACGAAGAAAATATTTCGGTTGTCAGTGATCGTGAATGGTTCGTAGAACCGACTACTAATGATTATTTTGACAAAGATAAAAAGCCTGAATGTAGACTGTGTCAATTTAAGGGGAAGTTCATAGTTCATCATTACAAACAAAAACATAGAGACAGTGAAATTTTAATATCTCGTTTGCCTCCAGATGTCACTGCTCTAGCTATACAAGAATCTCTCGATAGTAATTATGAAACTGTAACGCCAGAGGACATCTTTGAGACGAAAGGAAGGCGAAAGAGGTTTGCGTTTAAATGCATATTCTGTCATCTTATTTTAAAACACGAAAGTGCAGAAACATTTTTTGATCATCTTACTCTTCATACCGGAGAATACAGATATTGTTGCAAATTCTGCACTTTTTATACTAGTAACGCAAAACCTTTACGAATACATTATAACTCCGTGCACTCCATGGCCCCGGAAGAATATGGAGGACCCAAACCTGACTATAGTGCTCCTCCAAACTATCATCATGTTTTTGGATACATTTGTGGACAATGCAATTACTTACAACTAAGCAAACTAGCAGTGGAGGAACATATTAAAATTTTTCATCTCGGCAACGACACAAAAATACATAAAATAAACATGTCCTTGGAGCCAACAAAAACAGACGCTATTGAAAGTGATACGAAACAGTTTACAACTGATGAAATAACAGAAAGCGAAGCTGATACGAGTTTTGAGGAACATTCTGAAAGAGAAGAAAAGAAAGACGAAACCGTGTTTGACGATGAGCCGGTTGAGACTTCTAAATTGGCTGCCAAAAATAAGAAATTCAAAGCAGCTGTAGTGCAAATACTGAAACCTGAAGAAACAGAAGGAAGTAAAAATATAGAAACTGACGAAAACAAAACTGATACTGATATGGAAAAAGTGACAATCAAATCTGAAGAGAAAGTAAATAGAGAAATAGAAACTCGGAAAGTAAACAAACCTGGCCCAAAATCTAAAAAGAGAAAAACATTTGAAAATTTGGAAAAAGATGTGACATCTTGCAAGATAAAAAGAGAAAATAACGAAGATGAAAAAACCGTTGAATCATCATCATCTGTGGAAGTAGATTCCACTGAGCCTCATGATGAAGAGCCTGATAATATAACAAATAGCCCAAAAAGGGTGTTCAAAAATCGAGGTCGAAGAGCCCCAGTGAGGAAGAAGCTAATTTCACAAAAGATAGACGATGATGAAATAAGTGATAATCTTGAAGAAACCGTTTCAAATAAGAACTGTATTGATGAAATTAACGAAACTATCGATGAATTAAAAAAGACTGACGGTATTTATCCCAGAACTAAAACAAATGAGGAACTTACTGATAACTCAACGGATAAACAGGTCGACAAAAATATCTTTATGTGTGATGCTGAAATCGTGGAACAAGAGCAAAAGATTGACGAGGAACGTTTAAAAAAGATGGAAGAAATAAACCAAACAGTTTCTCAAAAAAGAGTCAATTTAAAGTTAACCGAAAAATTAAAAACTATGTTGGAGAAACCCGTAGATTTAGATGTGGATCTACAGAATATAGAAGACGAAACAGATAGAGTACCTTATTCCAACGATTTAAATTCGAGTGAATCCACCGAAACGAATTCATCTAAGGTTAGTGCCGAGGACAATATTCCAAGTACACAAAAGACCCAGGTAGCAAGATCATCTAGAACTCACGTTAAAGAAAAAAGTGAGAAATTGAACTTTCCTAATCTAACCAGCAAAAACAACACTCCCATAACTAGTATTATTCAGCGACTACAAGGAAAATTAGACACAGAACCAACAATTAGCGATAAGCCCAAACTACCACCGTTGCTTCGCCTTTCCGATTTAAATCCAGTAAACGACGACGACGAGGGAGAAATAATTCAAGTTGGTCCTGTTGAAGGCAAGAACGATAAAGAGTGTATGATATACGGATGTCTGGTAGATAACTGCGTCTTCAAAACGACGTTAGAGCATGTTTTCGTAAGCCACTGCAACGAAAGACATTCTACTACCACGTGGGACGGGTTTTGTAAAGCTTGCAACGAAAGAGTCACGTTCCAAGAAGAATCGTTAAAAATGAACGACGCTCTTCACCATTTGGCGAGGGTACATTCAAAACACGAAAAAGACGATTCGTTTGAAGAAAAAGAAACGCCTCGTACTATAAGCCTTAGAGTGCGTAGATTGAGCGGGGACACCTTGTCTAAGACGGCCGAAGAAGAGAATATGGAGGTTTCAGGCGATACGTCTGTTATTGAAACATCGGAATTTCCATTTAAAATTGCGAGCGTAACCTCTGACACTAGTGAAGAGCAACACAATTTCCCGTTTCAGATAAGTTGCGTTACAACCTTAACCCCTGAAGAAGAACAAGAATTGGATAAATCTGGTGCGATTGAAAGTCAGAATACACAAACGACATCTGCCGATAATACAACTCCCACAACTAATCCACAAACGCAAAATAGCATGGCGATATTGGGATCGTTAGCGGGTACTAAATTGAACGTATTAATACCTCTTATTCAAACCAGTATCGCAAATACTGCACCACCAAGTAGCAACGTCAATCGGACGCCGTTAATTTCACAAAATGCAGACGCCAAAAAACGAGTTACTTTACGAGAAATTCCGATACCACCGGAAGCGTTGAAACACCGAAAGTGGGAATACGCAGAGAGGTGCATGATGCCGTTACATAAACTTAAGCATCTTTACAAGTGTCCCGAATTTAATTGTTCGTTAACTACAAACAACCCGAAGAAATTCATGGAACATCTCAATAAACATCCTGAATTAGTTGCCATGCAAGAAACTGGAATACCTTGTTTGTATTGCAATTTTAAAACAACTTTAGAACAATACACGTTGCACATAGATGTAAGACATGGCAAATGCCAATTCGGTTGTACTTTCTGCTTCTACAGAGCTGCTTGCCAAAGTTACGTCCAACTGCATATGGAAGAAATGCATCCTGGGAGAATAGGGTTTATATATAAAGTGGCAGCAATAACAAGAAATGCCAAGCCAGCTATGCTATTTCCAACTCTAAAACAGCTTATTCCTCTTATTGAATGTGCCCGTAAGTATTCTTTTTAACCGGTCATTAATTTCACGAAACGTGTACATACCTTCAAAATTAAGATCTATAAATTTTAATTTGATTGTTTATATTTGCAGATTGCAAATATGTAACACTGTTCATGGACGAATATTTCAATCATTGCAAAGACAAACACGTGATGGCACAATTAAAATGTTTCAAATGCAAAAAGACATACAGAAGTTTTCAACCCTTGGTTCACCATCTTCGGGTACACAACATATGGACATACAATTGCCGATATTGTCCTACAGGAACCTCTTCTACTCTCGAACTCTACAGACATTTGGCTGTTAAGCATCCCACTTGTCCCCCTGAAATAATCATCAGGCAGTTTATTCCCGATTACACCGGGGTAATTCTTGTTTAAGGCTTTCTTTTTTATTGATATAGAATATGTTTACTGATGTGACCTTACCTTTCAGCGTACTCCAGACGAATATAATTATAACGGCGAAGAAGTTTATACGCGTTTAAGCCGCATAGTAACTGAAAATCCAAAATGGGCGAACCCAAAACTTTTACGCGATCTTTCAGAAGACGACGATGAGTCGCCACCAACTACTAAATCTATGCTGTACGTCTCACCTAATGTCGTTCTGCCTCCGCTTACAACAAAGGTTTCAAGCAAAACAACAAATGCTGTTAAGACTGTTATGAGTAGCCAGCCATCAATATCCACGAACCTTCCACCTCCTGTCGAAGACAACTCTATGGCTCAACTTATCAAACTGGATGACAATTTAGAGAAGGATGAACAAGAAAATATGGTACTAAATAGTCAGCAAATTTTTGTACCCGATTTTGACAATTCAAAAGAAACTTCGGAAGGAACAGAAAAAGCAACTTCTCCCAGAGAACAGGAGAGAGATCCGTTAGAAATATCTGCATCTGATTTTGAAAATTCTCAACCGGAATTGTCAACTACACTCAATTGCTTTTCGGAAGCCGATTTTGATGAAGTTGTGACAGATGAGAAGAACCAAGGTCTCCAGGGTTGGCAGCTGTTTAAATGTGAAAACTGTAATCTAGGTTTCGAGAATTCCGCCCAATTCCGATCGCATACAATTAAATGTTTCGAGAACAAGGGCGAAACCCTGAAACCATTCCGTTGTGCCCATTGCCCGAAAAACTTCAAAACAGTACCTGCCCTTGTCGACCACGTGCGCGTCCACGGAACAGCCAAGTTCACCTGCAGTCTTTGTGACTACATCTGTCGTTCTAAGACGTACGTTCATAACCATATGAAGACGCGTCACAAGATGAACAATTACGTAGTGAATCCGATTGATGCGACGAAACGTGACATGGACAAAGATGATTTTATAGTTCGTCCAAAACCCGTCAAAGTCGCAGAATCATCGGCAAACGGGACCGGTGAAAGTGGTAGCCTCCCTACCGATTCCAAAGTTTCATTATTTCCGGATAATAAGATTATAAAAACGACGTTCAGCCCTCAAGAGATAAATTTGTTACCCAGACAAGCAGTGTGTAGTGTGGAATTGAAGTGCTCCGAATGTCCTTACGCAACTAAAGTAAAGACGAATCTTGTACGCCATCTACAGATGCACGAAAGGGAAAAGGAGGTGCCCGTGAATGCACCAGTTAATCCGGTTCCTTGTTTAGACAAAAACGAAAAAATGTTCGATAAGATGATCAATCTCGCATTTGCGTCTAACACAAACACAAAAACTTTTGCAAAATTATCGGAAAAGTCGAGTTTGACGAAAGAGGAAGAAGAGCAACTTCCCGCTTTTATTCCTGTAACAAAACGCTATGTTTGCGGAGTCAACGGTTGCAATTATCTATGTCTCGAAGACGCCATGTTACGTCATCATCTTCTCGCTTTGCACGCTCATGAGACGGAGTATAGATGCACACATTGTATTGAGAAGCTCGCATCTGATAAGAGTACAATTAACGTGGACCTCGTTATGAAACACTATAAACTCCACGATTTGCACTTATATATGTGCAGTGAATGCAAATTCCTTCATCATCTTCGACACAAGGTCGATAGGCATCTTTCGGAGAAACATCAACTTCCGGAAGCGCGGGTGATTGTAGTGCGGGATATGGATTCGGAACCACACGATGACGACTATCCAAAATCACAAATACCGTCGCAGTATTTAGAAGAAATAAAGGAAACCAAACCATGGCGTTGTGGAATGTGCAAATATCGGTGCTCTACACGTAATGAAATTGTTGCCCACGCATATAACAAACATGAAATGACAAGTCAGTATAAGTGCGCACTGTGCTCTTACAGAACCGCATCAAAGGATTCGTTTGATGAACATTACTCGTCAAAACATCCGGGTCACGAGATCGACATAATCGATGCTTTTTACAAAATTGATGAGACAGTGACTACCGTGACAAAAGACAATTCATTCGATACTACACCTTTATGGCAAAGAGACAGACCGAGAGTAAGACATATACGCGGTATCCTGTTCGACGAAAGCGGACGGGTACCGAAGAAGTCTCCCTTCAAAATTACTCAAGCTGCATCATCAACCAGCAACCTCGATGAAGCAATCGAAGCCGTGGCTACAGGAACGTCAGTCGTACTGAAGAATATTGAGAAAGACAACCAAAAAATTGGAAAATCCGCTGGTGGCTGTGAAATAATTGAAATCAAAGATGACTCAGACGAAGATATGTCGTCTAAAGAGAAAACTCATAGAATATCCGAGATGCCCATATTGAGTCCAATAGATCCTTTAAATATTAATATAGAAGACGACGATCCGCTAAATATTGAGGTATGTGACTCGAGTAAATCAAACGAACAACCACAAGAGGACGCTAAGGCAGGATCTGGTCAAGAGAATCGCGAGGGGCATAAATTACATGAGATTGCCGAAATGGACATAAATAAATTAATTGCATCTGACTTGATGGGTACGTACGGGCCGTACGGAAGACCTCTGAATAAGCAATATCTCTGTCCATTATGTGCCAAATTTAAGACGAAAAATCCAAAAGACATAACTCATCATTTATATAGAGAACTGGACTATGCAAGGTAAGAAAAAAGATTTAACTCGAGCGAAGCTTCTATAATTTCGTTATCTCCACCGAATTGGGGACTCAATTTGGAAGTTGTGCACTCTATCCGATCAATATCTAAAAAATCTAAGTTTACTTCGTGTATAGTTAGTGTTGCGATCTCCCACGTGGTATATTGTGGTTACTGTAGAGTGCGTTTCACTAGAGAACGGAAAAATTAGTCTTCAAATATGCGCAAACAGTTTGGCCGCCAACTATCATCTGGCGGGGAGTAGCGTAGGTGTGGATAGTTTTTCAAGTATCCAGAATTGTCTTACCAAGGATGAATAAAAACAGCGTTGAAGTAAACAATTAAATTAGAAATGCCGTGAAAATATATCATGCAACTTAATGACGTTTATTAATCCGATTTTAATTCAAGCATATTAGCAGCAATAACGTAAACAAATCAACGAGTCAGACAACGAAGAAACGCTGACTGTGGTAAAACGCGACCTAATGAACGACGGCGTCTTTATCGCCATGACTACGTTTAAAACCTCGTCTCTGCGCATGTAACATGTTTTCCGTCTCTAATGAAACGTACTCTATTTTTCTCTTACTCTGAATTTTTTTACAAAAAATTTTCAGGTTAGTTTAAGTTTTTAGTTGAGTTTAGCTTCGTTAGATATTACTTGTTTGATTGCTCAGTCTATTTGTTTCTTAACGTATTTACGCAACTGAAGCTTCGTTTCTATGGTGTATCCAAACGACACGTACGTCTCCTGTATTAATTTTTTCTTGAACGTCAAATTCGTTCTTATGAAACCGTAGAATTTGAAAATTATGTTACGATTTATTTGTTAGATTTTGCTGCACCATATGCGGCCGCAAAGCGATCACATTCGACTTTCTTCAGCGTCATGCTTCAACAGTCCATAAAACCAATTCACCTGCCACCTTGATTCGAGGTTTGTCACCGGACATTCAGATCGAGAACTGGGTGCACGCCGTATTGCTCGTACAACGACGTATTGCCGCCCATGGCACGGTTTCTAAGCCAGACAACCAACCTCAACCGCTTACCTCATCTTCTCTACCCTCTACTCCAGTAACTGCAGCAACCTCTATGGCTTTTATAAGACCAATAACTATCAATACTTCAACGTTGCCTACTTCTGCTACGATTACTCCCTCGATCTCTGCCTCAACAATACAAACAACAGTTACCCATCCAACTCCTGCGCCCTTAAAAACCCCTTCGAAAGACGTCCCTAAAACCATATCGGTCAAGACTACTACTCCTTCGTCTGTAGTGCCTGTTGCATTGACGCCTTTTTCGTCACCTCCAATACCGACCACAGTAGAAGCATTTGCAACCGTGACGCTATCCCCGTCGTCATCAACTCCCAAGGAACCGGTGACACCGACTTTCACAAGCTTAACAAGACGCGCATTTGACACCGCGAATGCAAACATAGCAATGATGGCTCCTTCCACTTCCACGTCATCGCCAATGAGTCCACCTAAATGGCATTACTGCGTTCACTGCTCCTACAAATGTAAAAATGCTAAAGACCTGACAAGACATGTGAAACGGCACTGGGCACAAAAACCTGTTCGTTGCGGCTATTGCGATTTCGATGGTATTTCCAATTACGAGATCATAATGCATTCGAAACGTAAACATAAGGGGTTGGAGGTCAGTTTCTATTTTGGTAATTATCATTGGGAAGTTTTAACGATATATTTTTCCTATAGCCTTCACTGGTTGTTGTACCAACACCTACTACTCCCACTATAATTCCTATTGTTAGAAAAAGAAAACTTGCGGACGATGCCGACGACTTAAGTTCTAAACAAGTGGATCCGGACACGCTAAAAACTATAACACCTTCTGATACTGAAGAAACCAAGGACAATATGGCTGAAGCTACTTCCACTACCGCTGCTGAAGATCTTTTTAGCCAGTCTCATTCTGTAAAGAGCGAAAAAGATAATTCCGTAATGTTCCGATGTCAGTACTGTCCCAAAACGGAAACCCGACTCAGCTCACTGGAAACCCATTGGGAAAAGACGCACCAAAACAAACTAAGACCATTCCGTTACAAAATGGATCCATCAAGGACCAGAATAAATTTGCGCTGCGGTCACTGTGACTGGGCGGGTAACATACAGCCCCTTCGCGCACATCACAAAGATCAACATCCTCAATTACCGTTCCTGGTGTATAGACGTAAGTGCAACGAGTGCAATGCGTTCTTTATGAAACTGAGCGACTTTGGTGAGCATCCCAAAAATTGTCCTGGGATAAAGGTGCCTACAAAAGTCAACGAGACAGATACTGACAATGATTCAATAGCTACAGATGACCTTCTGAGGGTGACTGCCAAAGAATACGTGTGCATCATTTGTTACAAGTATTTCGGTAGTCAAAATGCTCTAGTAAAACACAGTGCCACCGTGCATCGGAAGGAGAAGAGAAAGAATGAAGATAAAAATTTTGGAAACGCATCGAAAGTGATTGTGTTATCTGGCAGTGGTTCTGAATCGTCAGATGTCGACATACTTCAAAACAAAAAATTAACGGCTAGGAAATCAACGTCATCCAAAGCAACCGCTAGGAAGTCAACAGCTGCTCGGCCGTCAACGGTTTTAAGCACAGAAGAAGAGGAAGGCTATTCCTACTATGGAATAAAACCGGAAAAGCTCGATCTTGATAAAATAACAACAGAAGTTCCTTTCATGGGCAGCACGGTGGAAACGAAGATCGAAAAATTGGCGCAAATTGTGAACCTGTTCCCAAAAGTTGTACTAATTGATTGCAAATTACAAGATCGCGTATGACACGATATCCAAAACGTTAAGAAGAAGGAGAATGTTATGCCATTAAAGGAAGTTATTGATTTACAGTTGCCTCCTATCAGTTTTAGTGATAGTGAGTTGGATGGCGAACTAGAAAAGATCGTGCCCACTTTCTTATCTTGTAATAGTGAATTGACTGAAAGTGAATATTGGTTTTAATAACTTTATTCCTATTAAAATTTAAACCAAAGATTAGAATGTAACGGTAAACATCGTATTTTTAAAAGAATTATTGAGAACTTTTTTTATTAAATTGTCTACCTCCAGTGACACCAGTAGTTCAGGTTTCAACTGAATTAAAGATAAAAAATAAACTTTTTAATAAACAATTTCTACTGTTGAATAAGAGTTGGTTCTTTTAAAATTCGGTTCATATTATTCATTTTCTCAGTGATTAAGTTATTTTTTTACGTTTCCATAGGATTAATTTCTTTTTCTTAAGACAAATATTCCTTTAGTTTTTAAGTTGTACATTCAAAGTGCACAATTTGAGTAAAGAAGAGAGTGAGGGTTTTTACCCGATGTGCCATGATTCTTTTTTTTTTTTAATCTATTATATGGTTAATAAGTTTATGTGGCGGACCGAAAGTTTAATAATAAAATGATGAAATAAGATCGGTAGTTATCAATAATGAAACACCGACTGGTTGAGTGAAATGGCTGTGCAAAGCATCATCGTATCGATGTAATTTATGTTAAGTATGCGAAATTAATCCAAAAGATTGCATTTTGTATATTAATCTCATAAGTTTACAATAAAAGAATTTTTTCTACTAATTATTGAACTGGTATTTATATGCGTCATCCTGAGCAGAATACAGTGTGTCCAAAATTCGTGCCTCACCATTAGGGTCTCGCTTATTATCGCGTCTGGGAAATAGTTTAAAAGGGAGAAAGGGTATGGGTAATTTCAAGGTCACTTTAACACCGCTTTCAAATTACCCTTAGCTCTTTTCGTTTTAAAAGGGAAAATGTATTTTTTGACACAAAAAACTGCCACACTTCTTTAATTTGATCCGTGGCAATTTCTATCTTCATTTGTCTTCGAGAAAATATGACAAACTTATTTCTTATGGGCGCCATATTGGATTTTACCAAAATTAGAAAGAGCATTCTTTTTCTGTTTCTAGTGATGTAGACAACCCTATTTTGTTTTCGTTCTCGTTTTCGAAGGGAATTGATAGTTAACCCGTGACATCGACACAAATTTAGTTTTTTTACGACAAACTATTACTTAACTAGGACACTAACATTACGTAAACAAAGCAAGACGAGTATTCTTACAATATTTGCGACAACCCACTTTTGGCATCTTATTGTAACATGCCCGACAGTCTTTAGCTAATGGTGGCGAAATTTAAAACTATCTGAATCGTCTCCATTTATGCGGGCTTCGTGACTTATAGTTTCAGCAAGACAGTGCGCCTGCTAATAAAGGTTATTACTGTTGCTGTTCAAAATATATTTAAACAATAATCTTGCACTAAATTTATTTACAACTTTTGCACGACTTTTAGCGTGTCATTCTAATCGGCTCATTAAAACGACGCTCTTTTAATTATAAACGTTTTTTCGTTTTTTTTTTTTATATACCTTAAATATTGTCTTTAAAAATATTAAATGCCGATGCATGTCCAAATAATTTAACGTTGATAAACGATATTGGCTTTGAACAAAATTCAGCATTGTTTTACCTATAAAATATAGGAAAAGTTGTTCCAGACTTTTTTGCAGAAAATTCAATTATCTAGAAAAGGGTTACTTTTTTGTATTTATCACCGATTCCGCTACGTAAGCGCCAAAGATTAAGCGCTTTTTGTAAAACAACATTAAATAAATAATAATAACAATATCACTTGCCGGTGTTAAAATTTTGCACAGATACTCTTCTCATCGACCCCTAAATTCATAATGAAAAGGTTTTTTTGCGCGATAAACCCCCTATATTTGGCCAAAATGAATGACGTCATACGTAAGCTCGTAGACCTTTTTACCTCTCGATAGTGTCGGTCAATCCCATAGAGGCAATTACGTCTATGGACAATACATAGGCATGCTGGTAATTCGTACTTGAATGCAAAATAAATACACGTATTCTATTTATTAGTCATTTGTTATTTGCATGAATGTTTTCTTGTTAAAATGGAAATAACTTGTTTTGGTTTCTATTTTTTCATCTTTTTATCCACTTAATCATAACGTAAAAAATTACAAAAGACATGATTTATCTATGAATTCTATGCGTTTCCTTGGCGTTTGTCTTTGGTTTGTTTTGGGTTTTCACCATTTTTCTTGTCTATGGTTTGTTGTGTTCTCCCTAACCTAATTGTCGCGGTCGGAAAATCGCTATAAACCTGCTTAGTTGTGAATGTTTTATTTAGAAGTACGACCTTGTTTCTAAAAATTTTTCATTATATTATGCATATAGCTTAAATACGAATTATTTAATACACGCATTCCAATAATTTTCATTATGCCGAATAAGTGTTGTGTGCCGCTTTGTAGGGGCAATTGTGACGCTAAAAACCGTGTGCCTGTGTTTTGCTTCCCCAAAGATGAGGAACTTCGTAGGTTGTGGCTTCGGGCCATTCCTCGAAGTGGCTTTGTTCCTACCGAACATAGCAGGGTATGCGAACGTCACTTCAACAGAGAGTGTATACAATGGGAAAATACGTATATAGACGAGAAAAAAATGGAAATGTATCAGGTAAAATTGAAATATCCTAAGCTTAAACCCGGTTCCATTCCGACTATTTTTCCCAATTGTCCGCCTTACTTATCTAAACCCGACAAAGCAAGTAGGAAAAGCAGAGAAGAAAAAAGGTTGTTGCGATTAAAACTAGATTTATTAAATGCAAAGAAAGAAGGTGCGAAACAAAATTTAGGATATAAAACAGTCATTACTTTTCCAACTTTTGATAGATTTGTTAATATTTTCAATACCTGGAAACTTCCTGATTCCTGGCAAAAAGCCGTCAACGAGCAAAATGAGATTATTTTATTTAAGCTCAAGTTCTGTCCGATGCCTATTAAAACTTATTCGATAATCGTACATTTAGACCTGAAATTAGAAACCTATTTATATGACCAGAATATTTCAATTCAGACAAAAGACTTGAAAACTCCATTTCTGTTAAACGACATGCAGCACTTGACAGATTTATTAACTGAAATTGACACTTTCACAACTCCAGAAAATAAAGAGGGCTCTCGAGAAGACTCTGTTCCAAACAAAGCTAATAGTAAAACTGAAAAAATTATTACCCACGTTTGCCGTTTACTCGATTCATTAAAATGTGACGAAAACAATAAATTTTTAACGTTCATCTCTGACCAGTTAAAGTTACTGACAACGAGTAAAGAGCGATACAGATACTCATCCGATACTAAAATATTATGTTCGATATTGAACACCATAAGTTCGCAAGCTTATAAATATTTGAGAGATTGCAGTGGTTTAATATTACCGCACCATAATACTCTGAAAAGTATATGCAACTCTTTTCTAACAGACCCTACTCCTGAAAGACAGGGGCATTTTTTAAATTACGCAAAAAATATGTTTAAGTACGTAAAAGATCATGATAAAAATATGATTTTGCTCTTGGATGAAATTAATATAAAACCGTATATAGACCACAAAAATGGGACCGGATCTAACAGTAGCCATTTAGCAAATTCTGCATTTACTTTCATACTCGTTGGTGTCTGTACGAATTTTAAAGAAGTCATGCACGTTTCACCCGTTGCAAAAATTGACCACGAGACTCTTTTTACTTTCATAAAATCTGTTGTTGTCGGTCTCGAAGAAATTGGCTATAAAATTTTTTGTGTTATAACTGACGATAAAGCGATAAATAGTAAGGCGATGAGCCATTTTTCAGACACAAAGCAATTGAGTATTGTTTATCCTCATCCTGTGGGAAGTAGCAGGCCTTTGTTTTACGTATTTGACACGGTTCATCTACTAAAATGTATAAAAAATAACTGGATGAATTCAAAGCCTGACAAAATACTTTCATATCCCGATTTTGAAGTAGCAGATCATATAAAATTCGCCTCATTTCAAAGTTTAATTACACTTCATAGTACAGAAAATGAGATATTAAAACATGGCTGTTCTTTAACTTTAAAGTCGTTGTTTTCTGGCAGTTTTGAAAAAGAAAATGTTCAGTTAGCGTTAACAATTTTTAATCCGTTTATCATTCAGGCTCTTTTAAGATTTGGTACCAAAATTCGACATTCCCAAGATACCGCTTGTTTTCTTGATATTATATTGACCTGGTGGAAAATAGTAAATTGTAACGGTATTTGTATCAACGATGTATACAAACAACCAATTACCGTTAGTTCTTACAAATCAGGCGATCCGAAAATTACTTTTATGCAAAATATGTTAAATTGGTTGGAAATTTGGAATTCATCTGATATATTTCCAAAAAAATTAACGCCAAAAACTTATACCGCATTACATCATACTATTTATGGTATGTTAGAAATAATTAAATATTGTTTTCTAGAATTGAATATGGGGTATATTTTATTAGGAAAATTTCAAATCGACCCTCTTGAAAATAGATTAGGACAGTTAACTGGTCATCAGTATAACATTTCTACTAGACAATTGTATGAAAGCGAAGAGACACTGAGAGTTCCGTCATTAATGTCTTTAAATTCCGCTTGCTTTGGTACTATAGATATTGATTCTTTTTGTGGTGACGATAATGAAATACCAAGCGAAACTAGCACTTTAAAATCAGAATGGTTTAACATCGACATAACAATTTCTGAACAAGATATCGAAAGTGTGACGATAGAATTGCCAGTTATTGCATACTTGGGAGGTTACTGTTGTTACATTGTTTTAAATAAAGTTAAATGCGATGCGTGTAAGGATAATTTAACGTTTTCGGACGATATTAATATTGAAAAAAGCTCGCTTACCGAAAACCTTATCAAAGAGAGCCTTAAGTTTCCGAAAGATCAAGTAACCAACATTGTTTTGTTTGAATACATAATTTTCAACAAAATTTTACAAACGAATGAAGATAAATTTCTCAAAATTCGCAATAAGAAACTATTTATTTCAACAATCACATTGGATTACGTTAAAAATAATAAGGTATTATTGCACTTTCCGAAGTGTAATACCCATATGGCAGAATCTATAGTAAAAATGATAATAAATTGTGTTACAAATACACTTTTGAAAAATTATTGCGATAAAAGAAATCAACCCGAAAAAGGAAAAAAAAGAAAGTTGGATAGTCTTACTGCGTAGTTTGTTACTATATACTTATTTTTCTTTTTTTCAAATTTCGTCATTAACTACATATTCGAAAACTTTCAGTACCAATAAAGAAGGTTAAAGTTTTACAAAATGGATTTTCTAACCTTCGGACGCTTGCGTTGGAAGATACAAAAAAGTATTGACCCTTTTCTTGTAGAAAATTGTATTTTCTTCAAAAAAGTCCCGGACAGCATCTTTATATCTTTTTTAGGAAAACAAATGCGCGCTTCAACGTCTAATGTGGCGCTGAGCCCTATTTGGAGCGCTGCACTTTTTTTAAAAGATAGAGGGGTGCTATCCCGGACTTTATTGTAGAAAATTCAATTCTCTTCAAAAAAAGGTCATTTTCTTGTATCTGTCACGGTTTTCTCTACGCAAGCATCGAATGGTCAAGATCGCAACCATAGACATAGACCGCGTAATCTCATACGCATACGTTTTTGTTTTTTCAAAAATGTTTATAAATCATCAAATGAGTAGATTAGCTTCGTAAATTCATTTTAACAAATAGAAATCTTTTCTGAAACTCAGTTATCAATCAATAAAAAATTGTTTTTATAAATCCTCTACCGTTAACCAACTAGTGGGACTCCACTAACCAATTACTGACAATCAGATTCATAAAACCTTGCGCATGCGCATCGTCGAAACAGCATCTAAGATCCTATCGATCACTATTAATTTTATAAAAATCAAAATAGCTTTTACAAATCCCTATCGCTGACCAATTAATCAGACCATCTGACCAATTAGTGATCTATTATATACAATTCGTTCGATGGGATGTTAGCATTCTGGAGATACTTTGTAGTATCTATGAGCGCCTTTAATTTTGACAGGAGTTCATAGAGAACTTCTTAAATACATGTCAACAAAAATACTGCTTTCGTGTTTTAATTTTAAAAAACAAATGACAAGATTTATTGTCTTATGTGTCTTTTTAAGTTGGAATACTTTTCCTGTACCATAGAACACAACAATTAGTTTAATCATTACTACGTCACGTTTAGCGGTTATAGAGCCACTATGTATTCCTGCAAATTTTGCTGTTCTATGTATTTAGTTTTTATTAACAATTCATGTCTTACAATTAAATTAAATGTAGATTAATACATTCCTTGTACATCGAGCTATGTTTTTTACGTTTTTATTGTATATTGTACAAATACAGAAAAATTTTCTTATTGTACACGATTATTAGAGTTGGTATAAGTAGTTTTAATATTTTAGTGTAAGTACATACTTTTAGTATTTTCAAGTAATAATGTGTTAGGTAAATATTTTTGGATAATTTAAAATTGGCGCCGATTGAATTAGGCGCAAGCCCATTTGAATCGAGCGACTCGACGATCTAGTTACCTGTCAGTTTGAAAGATGGCAGTTTTACCAGTAAAAAAAAAGCATATGGCGTACATTTTCTGTTTTTGCTATCTATTTCTTCATAATAATTGTGTGTGTGAAATGTGTATTATGATTAATCGTGTTAAGTATTTAATAATTTAAACGAATCGAATGTTATAAGCCATTGATAGCCGTGTACAGTTTTATAGAAAGTCAATTTATATTTTGTGTACGTATGTTAAAGCGTTCGTTGTGAGAGAACAAGTCTGTGATATTATTCTAAGTGATTGTTGTTAAAAAGATCCTTTATTAATTTACGAAGAAACTTATTGTAATTATAAACATTTGCGGCGTAGAAAATAAACTGTGTGGTGTTTTTATTGGAGCACTATGTCGATCTCAACCGTTGCAGGTAACGGTGAAAGTGAAAATAAAATAGAACGATCAGATGACTCGACCCAAAACAGTAAGTGACATTTTATTTTATTTGTTGTTATATTTTGAAAATTTGTTAATTTATTATTAATATAATGGTAGACGCATAGACGTGCGACAATTGTTATTTAATTTTACATCCATGTCAATACGAAGGACTGGCAATGGTTTGTTAAATATGTACAATAGGCTTCATATTTTTAAATTTTTCGTTTCGTGTATCGATAATAAATTATCGGCAATGTTCACCTTTAGTTAATATCTCGTCGTTTTTTTAAACTCGATTTTTTTTTGGCAACTTTTTGTCCTACAGAACTAGATAATTTTTTGCCCGAAAGTTCACATTCTGTTCCAGTTTTGTTCTTTTGTTCAAGGTGCTAGGCGAAATTTTGTGGTTTTATAATTTAATACTGATAGTTTTATGAGTTTTATGTATAGAGACATTTGTTTTTAATTATCTTATAAATATATATTTGTAATATAATATTAATTTATAAGTAGATATATACATCGGAAAGAAAGTTCAAAAAACGTGTGCTTTACGTGTAGCTACGTCATTAGGTTTTAAGTTTCGTGTTTTTTTAATAAATTATGGCCAGAACTAAGACGTCGAAGACGAAGATGTTGCCTCAAAAATTTGATGGAAATTTTAACGTTAGAAATAGACAAAAAATTAAAAAACGTGTTAAAAGAGTTTCTTGGAGTAAGTTAGGTTATTTGCGTTTGTAGTTTACGATTTTTGGAAAAGATTAATATTTTGTTTTGTTACAGGAGATGAAGAGATAGAAGGAATGAGTTTGGTGTCACTTGAAACGACCGAGTTCACTGCTGAATTTACAGACCCTGCTATTTTGGCTGCCAAGCCAGCTGTGGCTCGTATCAGATACACTAAAGAAGAATTAGTGAAACTGAGACAGGCCCCTCAATCTTTGAAACGACCTGAAGGTTTTGACCCTGCTTATGACATCTGGCAATTTGATCGAAAAAGTTCAGACACTCCTAGTGATAACAGTGGAAGATTTGAACCTGAATATAAGGTAAATCAGAGAATTAATATGAAGGGAAATCCCCAAATTTTTAAAACAGTTTACTTACTAATTAAATATTTGTTTTCCTTGATGAAATGCATCATAAATGTTTTATAAGGGCTTAAAAAGGCTGTTCTCTATGATAAATAGGTTTTGCTTTTTGGAAACTGGCTCGAAATGGCTTATTTATTGAAAATTCACAATAAACAATTAGAAGAAATTACTTTCGGCACCTCTTTTTGTAAATAAATGTCGTGTTTAGGTAATTTGAATCTACTTTTCGTATAATATAGTAATTATCACTGTTCGGAAGTGGTCAGTAACTGTCGGAATTACTCGGTCGTATGAAGTGTAACGGCATTAAAATTACGCGTAGAAGACAAATCGTGACACCTACTGCCTAGATCTCATACTCACAGACTTCGTTAACCTATTCACTAACAGATGGCGCTAGCGTTCACGAAATGTCTCTTTATTACAAACGTAAATATAGATGTCTCCTTGATTTGATCGAGACGTTTTATAGAACTGAAAATATTAAATTACCATCAATATGAACCGTCTAATCGTTCTTTAGCGTCGCTCGAACGACCCAAGAGAGCGGGTGCGCAAAGAACAGGATGGCATCGTCCTTAGTCCGCAGCGACGCAGCTTCAACTCGGGCTGTTTCGTGCCCATTAAAGTCGTTAAGGTCGAACTTCAAAAACGGAACCGTTCGGACAGCCCTTTGGGTAGCAAGTCGGAGGGCACGGGCGGCGGACCGAGCACCGGTCCGCATCATATGCAGCCTCATCGAGAGATTCCAGCCGGCGCTAGGAGAATCGGGAGCGGACGCATATTGACGCGAGAGGTGCCGTGGGACTATCAGGACAAGGATGACGCGGACACTGAGTACGGGTACCGGAGAGAGAGACGGGACACTGACAGGGACGACAGGTCGGTCTGATTAATTTTTTTTTTGTTGAAATTTGGGAATTGAATAAAATAAATGTTTAGGTTCGAAAGACGCTCATACGGCCGCGATAACATGGACAAAGACAAAGAGAAACAGCACAATCGAGGCCGTTACGGCGATAGACGGAGAATTTCGAACGAACATCGAGAAGAAGAACCCGAATGGTATGTGCCGATTTATTTTTGCGTTTGTGTATGTAACAATTATGTTTTGTTGTTAGGTTCTCTGGCGGTCCCTCCTCGCAACACGACACCATCGAACTGCGCGGTTTCGACGACGACACTAAAAGGCTACGCAACAAAAAGCAGTCGCCAAGTTCGATGAAACGGTCGAAAGAGCGCGCTCTCAAAAATAAAGAGAGACAACAACAGGATCAGCCATCGGATGCGAAAGAGAAACGGAACAGTGGCGATGGACGTTGCGACGATAGCGGAGAGAGCGACGGTAACAACGGCGTGAAGGGTGGAGCTCCGAACGCCAGATCCACTCCGACCACCGCCGCACAGACGAACGGAGGCAGCGAATCGGACTCGTCGAACGCAACAAATCATTTGCCCGGATCTCCGACTGCAGCCAAAGCCGAGAACGTTACGAAAAAACACGAGTCGAAGGATGTGGACGGTCCGGCCCTCGATGCACTCGAGGCCATTCTCGAATCGAAGAACATTCCCAGTATTTTAACCGTAAGTTATAGGCATTCAGTTTACATTCTAGAAAATAGAAAACTAATTTTTTGTTAACAGAACGGCATAGGGGGCGACGGCGACGCCTCTTCATCCGGCTCGCGTTTCAGTCGTTTCTTCAAGACATCCAGTCCCCCGAAGACGCCCTTCGACGACGACGATGACGTCGATGGCGTGCGCTCTTCGACGTCCATGCACGACAATTACCTGTTGAAGACCATACTGCGAGACATTGCGGAAACGAAAGTGACGATACCGGGAGAAACGGAGTCGTCTTTTGCACCCATTTCGCCCGCCGCCTACACGGGAGGCGGTGGCACTCGTGCGGGTGCGGGCACAACTGCCATCGCTCAACAGGGAGGCGTCGGAACGACCGCATCGGCCACGACTTCTATTAATAAAAAACCGCTGAATTTGATAGATATATTGCAAAGGAACAGGCAGAGTGGTCAACAGGAGGAGACGGCGGTAGGCGGAGGTGTGAAAAATTTAGGTGTTCCCGGTGGCAAAGTCCTTAGCCTTGAAGAGCTGGAAGCGAAGATGTTGCAACAAGGCGGGGGAGATCCAGGCGCGGCAAGAATTGCCAATTCCGCACATAAACAGCAACAGCAAAATAAGTTGCACAACCAGCAACAACAGCCCCAACAGCAACCAGTTTTAAATAAAGTCGAAGAAGACATGACAGCTTTCAAACGGCTCGTGAGTAAACATTTTCATCACAAAATTTTAAAAATACTTAACAACTTTTTTGTCTCCATTTCCAGCTTGCCCAAGTCTCTGGAGGACACGCTGTGGCTGCAACGAATGGCCCCATTACCAATAAACCACCTATGAGCATTTTAGAGGTAAGATAAATAATTAATATTAATTTTTTGTTTTGTCAAATGTTCTACGTTATCAACGAACGGTCTTTGCTGTTTCCAGATGCTGTCACATTCCCAGCAGCAGGAAGAATTAAATCGTATCGCTCCACAGATGGGTCCTCTCAGTCCGAACCCTGTGCAAGCTCCCCACATTCCTAATGATCTCATCCTTAAACTTCAACAAGTTCAAAACCACGTGCAACAGGTAAATATTGTCTTTTTTTGTTGAATATATTTTTATTAATGACAAGAAATTTAATTTATATATTTATTTGATTTCTCATGTCAATAAATTGCTTTTGATTTTTAATACGTATAAAAACATATGACAGCAACAACAGCGTTTTGATATGCTGAACAAACTGATGAATGCCGGCATGCATCACGGACAGCAGTTGCGCACGAGTCAGATGCAGGACATGAGCCTGAACCAGAGCCGGGAGCTGCTGGGACGTCCAGAGGCTCAAGCTATATTACAAGGTAATTTTTAAAATTATCATTGAATTTTTACATCATTTTCTATTACATAGTACACTAATAAAAAACAAAACATTTATGAAGCAGAAAAAATATAGTAAAATAAGTTGTCAAAATTCTATTTCGACACACCGCGACTTTTTTTAATTAAGTTATAGCCATGTTATAGTTCAGCAGCTCGGGTACATTCGGAACAGCCTTTACATCCATTTATCTTTTTCTTTTGTAAAGGTTTAAAGCGAGGCGATATAACGCCACAACATTTGTACCAGCAACTGGCCAATCCGGCAATGCAGCCGCGTCATCGTGAGCTTTTGCTGACGATAATCAAGTTGCACGGTGGCGCCGGTGGAGGCGCGACCGCGGCGGCTGGCGCGGTGGTGGGTGGTGCGACGGCCGGCTCCGCTATCGGACCGAGTCCTCGCGTTCTCAGTCCCGTGCCTCCGCCGCACGCGCTCTTCGCTGCCCAACAGCAACAGCAGCAGGCTCAACAGTCGCAATTAAGAGTGTCGCCGTTGCCTCCCAACGGTGAGTTAGTGGTTAGCGCACGCGCGTTTTGCTTCATTCGCTGCTTTGTTAGTCCGTAGATGTTTGCGTATGTGCTTTTAGCGTTGCGGGGCCAGTATTTTTAAAGTAGTTTGGTAATTTGCAAATAAGTTTTTAGGCTTTGTTTGTACCGTGGCAATGCTTTTTTATCCCGAAATAGCACGTCATATATGTCTTGCGCTCTCTGTACACACAGTTGTATTTGCACTTACAAAGCAATTAATAGTCACGTTGGTAATTAAGAAGTATTCCACTATTTCTAACTAATACAACAAATTATTTTTTAAAATCCTGCACTTGGATATGTACTTGTTTATGTAGTTTGACGTTGTGTAGTGCATTTTTCTATGTTGCTTCTAGTGCCATTAATATTAGGTCCTAATCTCTAGTCTAATAAACGACATTGACGTTTTCAATTTTTAAAAAGGAAATATTCATACAATATAACAGAAAAACACTTGTAAAAGTTACAAAACTTTATTGAATACCACAATTCAATAAAGTTTTGTAACTTTTACAAGTGTTTTTCTGTTATATTGTATTAATAATGGAGTTACAAGAATTAAAAGCTTCGTCGATTACTTAAGGAAATATTCATTAATTTGAACTGATAATTTTTTACAAGCAGCGTATTGTGTGTCGCCAATATTGGCTGCGAGTCCAAACACCTTAACGGTGCCCGGTAAGTTACGTGCTTCTCAATATTCTGCAATTTGTTTTGAAAGTTTCCTTTAATCAGCAACAAATGTGGTTGTGCATTGATATTTATACTAAAAAGTTACGGTAACAACCGGGCGTGGTGAGCAACTATTGGCCGGCTCTGCCGCAGTGCTTTACAATTTAAGTTATAAATATTAGTGCCCAGCCAATTCTACGCCTGGTCGCTGCGGATTTTTATAAAAATGTTTTGTCTGACAAAAAAAAATCAAAAACAGAGAGCACAACATTTTTAACATTATAGCCATGCATCAACGCATTCCTTCCCCTCGGGAGCTACAAGTTCACACGCAAAACATAATGCAACGGGCTCTGATTAAAAAGAAGCTCGAAGAGCAACAAGAGAATTTCAAAAAGCGTCAAGAGATGCAACAAAGGGGACAAAGCCCTGCTGGTGGCGTATCTCCGGCTAAGCAGACAGCCTCTCCCACACCTCTTGCATTCACTCCCACGTCTGTCCTCAGGAAAATGACTGCAGAAAAAGATGAAGGTGAGCAGTTGTAATCTATATTTTTTGTTGGTTCCTGGGTTCCAAACAAGAAAAGAACGTAAGTTAGTAGAAGTATTACTTGTGAGGTGCAAAATCTAGCAATTTTTATTCGAAATATTTGAGGCATGCGTAGTAAAGTATCTTCTATGATGTAGGGAGCAACAGAGACGGGGGTAATAAGAACGCGGACTCTCAGAATAAAACACAACAAGGAAGACCTGTAGTTGGCATGAAGAATTCTTTATCTCAAATAACTCAGCAACAGCAACAACAAAATCAGCCTCAGTGGAACGTCCAACAGCAGCAACAGCAAGCTCTTAAACAACCAGGAAAGTATTTATTTATTAGTTGCAATTCTGTTCACTTTTTCACTTTCATTAAATTGTCGCATGTTAATTATTTTTTTTTTACAGTAGGACGAGCAATTGTTAAAGCGAACTCGAATTTTCCGACAGCTTCCCAGCAACAGCAGCAGCCGACCCAAGACGTGCAGCAGTTTTTCCAACAGCAACACCGCATTCTGAACCAACAGCAACAGCAGCAACGTCATAAGATGAATGCCGCTTCCGGCCCGCAAAACCAACAGACAACAGGTGGTCTTCCTCCTTCTATCGCCTCCTCCCATCACTCACAACAGCAACAGTCCACACCACAACAACAGCAGCACCACAACTACAACCATAACACCCATCATTATCATCAAATGAACACGTCTCATCACCACAGCGTCAATAACCCGTCAATGTATTTGTCTAATCCGCAATCGGCCGGTCCGTTTCAGACATCGCAAAACAATCACCTGACGCATCAGCAGCTGAGAGCACAGCACCAGCAACAACAGCAGCCGACCAATCAGCAACAACAGCAGCAACACTACAACAACAACAGAGCCCCGCAACAACCTACTTGGGGGTCGCAACAGCAGCAACAAGGAATGTTTGGACAGTTTCAGAATTATGGTAAGTGTTTTATTTTTGTGATGTGTTTGTCTATGAACGCATATTTAGAGCAGGGAGTAAACCGGTTGTAACGAAAATTTGCTACTTGGCGCTTCGAGAACTTGCGGTACAATTCAGTAAATAGAAAAAGCTTTATATCTCGAAAAAGAAGCAAGATAGATCAAAAATAACAGTTTTTACGGGTTTTATAAAGTAGGCACCACTATCGAGTCCTACAAATGAAGGTATTATTAAATGTAACAACATAAGCTCAGTTTTCCTCATATGGTCTAAACTTTTTAAAAATTTTCGAAAAAATTATATACAATTGTTTAAATTAATTATTACCATCTTGTCATTCATTTTTCAAATTTCGTTCACATTACACAAAACTGTACTCTTTGTTTATTGTAATAATTACGAGAATCACGGTGACGGACGATTTGTCGTTTTTTCATGATTCATCTAATTAAAGCGAACCGAGACTACCAAATTGTTCGCACTGCACGACCGCGAGCTGGGTTTGTTCGCGTCGCGATCGCCTCGGATTGTCTTGAAAGTATTCAATCAGACCGCGATGCGAACGGACCCAGCCCGCGAACGTCTGTAAAACCGCACGCACATTTCATAACATTTACGTACGGATACTTCAACAGGCTAGAAGCTAGAACGATGCATGGTCCGCGATGCGATTGTTTCGCGATCGCATAGTGCGCTCTCTCTAAACGACTGTTAGTTCGATTAGGCCGCCGGTCAAAATTTCAATTCAATTTTTCGGTCGATTATTTTTCTCCCCTCGCTTGAGATAGTTGCAATGCTGAGATAGATCGTAGCGGTATGAACGGTGGAGGGTTGTATTTTTGTTACGTGTCCGTCTGTGAGGCCTATCAAGGCACTTTACAACAGGGAGTAAATCCGTTTTAACGAAAATTTGTTGGTTGGCTCCGGAAACTTTCGGTAGATTTCAGTAAATAGAAAAAACTTCACACACCTCGAAAAGGAGGCGAGATAGATCAAAAATAACCGTTTTTACGGGTTTACTAAAGGGGGCAGCACTATCGAGTCGCACAAATGTATGTATTAGTCAATGCAAAAACATAAGCTTAATTTTCCTCATATGGTCTAATCTTTACGAAAATTTTCGAAAAAATTGGATATTGTCATTAATTTTTAAAATTTCGTTCGCACTGCAGAAAACTGTATTTTCGTACGATTCGTCAAATTAAAGCTGAGCGAGACTGGCAAATCGTTCGCACTACACGATAATCTTGAATTGATCAGGCAGCGATACGAACGGACCCAGCTCGCGACCGTTTTGTGAAAACGCATGCATTTAATAACATTTACGTACGGATACTCCAAGGTAGAACGGAGCATTGTCCGTTATCGTTCTCTTCTTTAGACGACTGTTAGTTCGTTTAACCCACCGTTTAAAGTATAAAATCAATTATCGTAAAACCTCGCTAATTTTTCCGTCGATTATTTTTGTCCCCTCGTTTTAGATAGCCGCAACGCACAGATGGGGCGGGGCGGTGTGAACGGTGGTGGCGGTGACCTGTCGCCTACTAGCAACCAGTTAGCTCGTTGGTTCTCCCCCGACCTTTTGGAGCGAGCACGTGCCGGAAAACTGCCCAACATGCCCAACGCCTCCCATTCTCAACATGCTATCAATCTCGAGGAGCTCGAACGACAGACTGCCCCTCCCGTTCACAATTAAAAAAAAAAAGAGATTGACCATCTAAATACAAACAATCATTTTTTAAATAGTCGGTATTATTGGTCATTAAAATGCTGTGGGTAAGGACTTTGGGGGTCATTCTTTTCTCATTTCACGCAACAACAGACGGTTATGTAATTGATAAAAGCTGTTCTATTTCGAATCAAAAAGGTACCTATAAAGTAGGTGAAGAAAAAAGTTAGTGATGAAAGGGTGTGGCCTGTCTTCTCCACCCGTTTCTCTGTTTTTTCTCTTTCTCTATCGTCGTGTCTGCCGCCTATATATGTACATGTTCTTAATCGTAGCTATTATTAATATTGTTTTTTTTTTTTTTTTTGAACGAAAGACTGGAAGACTTTTTTATTTTTTTTTTCTTTATTTTGTTGTTTCAAAAAAAAAGAAGTTTCAAACAAACAACAAGAACAACGTGCGATGCTTTTGGAGATAATTGTTTGATGTTTTTTTTTTAATGGGTAAATAATAAGGAGCGATATTGAAAACGTCAATACAATAAATAAATACTTCACCGCTTTCTTTGTGTGTGTAAAAACAAAATAAAAATCGAAATATGTTTTATGTAGTAGTGAAGATGATGAAAGTGAAAGAAAAGTTAAAGAGTTAGTGAAGTTTCTACTAAAAGAGAAAAATAAAAACAAACGCTATGTATGTAGATCACTGTTAGACATTCTGTTCGGTTACTTTGTATTAATTAATTTTTTTTCTCCTTGTTCGTACTGGTTTCCAAACGCAGAATAGATATTTGAAACAATTTTTTAAATGTTGTATTAGTGTGTGCTTATACGTGTGTATGAATGTGTGTACGAATAGGCATCTGGAGCCTAATGTAATGTTAACATCAAACTTGGTCCTATTAGGGAAGACTTTTTGTTTTATCTTGTCTTCAAGTTATTTGAAATACTGTTAATTTTATTATAATAATAAATCCCAAATAACTTTTGATCTTCCTTGACGGGACCACGTTGGATTTAAATATTGTATTGCCCTTTGATGCAAAAACCTTGTAACGGTTTCAACGAAAACAAGAAAATTTTTAAGTGTTCAGAAAGATAATTAATTAGATATTTCTTCGTGTATTTTGTACGGTATTAATGCAGCAACAAGTTTCGAGAAAGCCTAAAACTTTTTTGTAATAAATAGAAAATTTACTTTACATTTGCTATCGACTTCCGTTTGTAATTTAATAATTGAAATTATCAAACTTGCTTTTCGGCTTGCATTTTAGTAAGATTGAACAAAACGATGCAAGAATTACCTGTCCTTGAGGCTGACACGCACTATATATTTTTTTATTTTTGAGATATATAACACAATTCGAAAATTCTTAGAAATAAACAGAGTAACTGTTGATGGACTGATTTTAAACTTAACAATTAATCTACACGTGATGGTGAGTGTATTTATCGAGAATGTTAAATTAATCAAATTGTGTGACATTTTAAAAATAGTGAAATTAATAGGAAAACGATAAGTGAAACGAAAATTAATTGCTGCATCGTTGGGGGCGTAGCAATGAATTTTTGCGGATTTCTACTCCGATTATTTGTAGTGGCCCGAAATTAATAATTAACAAAAAGGAAGAATTTTTTAAAAGCGGTTGAGAAATTTCTTGATGATTTATTCGCCATCACGCGTTTTTGTTTACTTGTATAGAGCGTGCAAGTGAGTAGTAGTGAGCATATGATTGTGAGTCAGTCTAGTGGTGAAATGGTAAATCTAACGTATTGTTAGTCGTAAACAAAAAAGATGAGGGTGTAAAGAAAAAAAGGAAACTTGTAAATACAAACGAAATATATGAGCAGCATATTTATTAAAATTCGATGCTTGTTGTATAACTGTATAAAATAAAAAACAAATATTGATTAGAAATTAAAACAAATAATTAAAAAAATAATAAAATCTTAACCCTGCCTATCGCCTAAACTGCGCTGCTTCGTTTCCAGTAATAATAAATAAATAAATAGAAGACGTTTAGTATTAACCAAAGCAAAAAAAAAAATCGAAATTGTCGCATCTATTGCACGTTTAATGTTTGTAATTAATGTAAGTTGTTATATTATTATTGTTATTAGTTTTTTCCTCTTGTACCGGAAACGGAGTTTGATTTTCGTTATTTTGACCGAATCGTCATTGATTTAATTTTGGATGTTAGATTTAGAGAAACGAAGCAATGCCGGCGTCCGATTGGCAGATAGGTTCCGATTTATTTATTTTCATTTTGTTGTGCAGATTTTGAATTTTCAAAAAATGTACTACCCATATGCATATATATACATAAAATAGACTTGCTCGTGACTTATCAAATTAATCAATCAATTACTTATTACGTGTTTTTTTATTATTTTCTTTCTGTTAATTCGAAGATTATTAAGTTGAATTTGGTGTGTACAAAGTGAGTTTGAACGTTTATTTCGGGACCACTGCGATTTTTTTTTGACCCGAAATAAACGGGCAAATGTGATATTGGGTTTAAAGAAAAATGAATAGTTATTAATATGTAAAATGCATTATTTAATTTCGTTGAACAAGGACATTCTACAAACTGTAACATACTACATTCGAAATAAAATGAATTCCATGTGATGTGTTGTGTTTAACCATTTTTAAAAACATCAACTGATTTATAACTTAGTATACAGAGTGTTCAACATCGTTATAACAGAGTCGTTAGCATGGAAAATAGATTGAGTTCGAGTGGACATCAAATGATAGTGATTTGGTATGTTTTTATTTCGTATGTTTTCTATCACGTGTATTTAATAGTTCCATTAATCCATTTTTGATTTCTGCTGCTATTTTCTTCATGTTAATCGATGGATGATGGCGGATTAAAGTGCATTCCTGCGTGTCATTTGCTGTTAACTTCTTCACTTGGAATTGGAAATATTCTGCAGTTAATGAAGGTGAGAATAATTATCAGTTTGATCTTGTGTCCCCATTTTAAAATGTAATTGCTATAAGTATTCTTAACAGTTTAATATTTTAATAACTGAAAAAAATATTTTTACTCGTACCATATTTTAAAGTAATTTACATTGTCTGTTTATTATTAGAAATAAATTTCATTTAATTATAGTTTGAATTATTTAATAGGACATTTTAATTTTTTATATATATAAAATATAAAATGACATACACTTATTAAATTTTTCATCTCGTATTTTTTTCATTAGAAAATAAGTTGGTATTTATTTATTCGAATGACCGAATTATAAATCGATTTAAAAAAATTAAACCCAGAAAATCAAATTAAAATATATATTTTTTAATCTAAAATCCTTTCAAAATATATTTTTTTTAATATTTTTGATTGTTTATAACAAATTCGATTGTTAAACAGGTTAAAACGGTACAATGTGCTATAATGTAAATTATTTAATTTGAAAGAAAAATTTTTTTCGCAATTCTACGTTTGTAAAATTAACAAAACATTGACCTTCGTTTCTAATTTAAAAAACGTTCATTGAAAATTAATTTTTTGTCACTAAAATTGAAATTAGTACATAATAACTTTTCAATTTTTAATCCAAAAAATTCAAATTAAAGAATAATTAATTGAAATATATTTAAAAAAAAATAATTTCCATATATTGAAAATTAGTTTTTTAATTTACAATTTTTGTTTTGTCTTTTCTACAAGTTGATTAAATGGAAGAGACTGAATCAAACTCGATGAAACAAGTCTTTTACAATGGTATTTTTCTTCGCTGGTATTTGTCATTTTCATCTATGTGGGCTTCATTTACTGCTCCTCTTGTTCACTTTGGAATATTCTGCAGTTATTTAAAAGGTAATTAATAAATCTGGTATAAGTAGGACTAAAACCAGAAGTTATTAATTAATTGCCACCGTATTTATTTCAGACTTCCTTTCAGAACAGAAGCGGGTATGTTATGAGAGAAGAGCAGGCCCTCCCGGCATGCTCTATCCGTCCTATTCTTTCCAGTATATAAGAAGAACGAACAAATTGTTTCTTTTTATTTTACGCATTTAACGACTTCACCTTTAACGCAGTCAGGTACAATATTTTTTACTTTATGGACTGTTATTATATGAATATAAATGTTAGATAAATTATAACTTTCGAAATTAATTTTTGGCAAAACTGTTGCAAGATAAATGTCAGGAATAAATAAATCGTCTCATTTTATAAAAAAAGACATTCTCAATTAATTTTTGACACGTTGTAAATTGAATTTGTTGTAAGTGATTGTAAATAATTTGGTAGCCATTTATGTCCAGATGAGTGTTTGTTTTTAATTATTTGTCTGTAAATTGTCATATTTAACAATGTAAATTGGAGTTAAATAAACTTATTTTAAAAATGGTGGTGTTTTATTAATAAAAAAAAATCCTTTAAAGTTTCGGAAATGAAATCACAAAAAATTTCATTGGGAATTTTGTTTAAAGTCCGAAAAGTCCAATTAATGTTCAAAAAGCTGAAACATACCGATCTAAAGCTATGCCCACACTAAAAGTGTGAACCCAGCAAAATACCTCATCCAACTTATGCTCTCCTGGTACTAAAGTCCGAAATTTTAAGTTGCGACCAAATTTCCATTTATTTCCTGATTGACCCTCGTATATAAAATTTTAATTATCCATATATTTCCTGACTACCCCTCGTATATAGACGAATTTTCTTAAAAATTCTGGATTTAGTACCAGGAGAGCATAAGTCGCAGGAGGTATTTTATCGGGTTTACACTTTCAGCGTGAACTTAGCTTTAGTTTACAGTTTCCATTCGCCATTTAAAACTTTAGTTCAGCCTCTAGTCACACGATGGCGCTGATAGCATCGAAATGAAATAATTCGTATGAAGGTAAATTAATAATACGCGGCCTTTTTTTTAAAGTTTATTAGAATTATAAATACACAAGGTCATCCTATTTTGTAATCCTAAAATTGAAAACAAGTAAGAAACGCAATAAGTTTACAGACTACGTACATTGCAAATTTTTACAGAAACAAATTCAATTAAAGTTAATTTAATAAAACAAAAACCCTATCTATTAATTGCTGTACAATTTAATAGTAGAATCGCTTCCTGCTGAAAAGAGCCACGGTTGATGTGGATGAAAATGTACAGCAAATATACCAAAATCGTTGTCTGTAGTATGGTCTTGAAACCTCTTCAGGGGCACTATCAATGGATTCTTTAACAAGTCACTGAAAATGAAAATAATGATAATAATTGAGTAACAATCCCGGAAATAAGCGCAGAAACGACTTACTTGTAAACCATTCCATGGGATACAATCATGCTGCCATCGTCCGATCCGGAAGCGAACAGCGGATACCTTCGGTGATACGCCACAGCCCTAACGGCCGTCCCGTGCAGCCTCAATGTCTGGTACGGTTTAGTGCTCAGGTCCAAATCAAACCACAACATTTTACGGTCGTAAGTAGCCACGAGAAGATTATCTCCGCCTGGATGAACCGCCATGAACGAAATCCAACGCGAGTTCGACATCAACTTTTTAACCATCGCCTGTTTGACCAAGTCGTAAATGCGCACGTGACGCTGCGTTGCAACGAAAAGGAACGGACGCGACGGATGGAAGAGGACGCACTGGATCAGTCCCTTCGACTTGGCAAACGGCAATTGCGATCGTCTTTTCGACAACTGGCTGACAAGAACCGATCGATTTTGACCATCGGGCATCACAGACGCAAAGTAATCGCCTTTGCCATGCCACGTTACCTGGGTTACTTCCTTGAAGTGGGATAAGATGATTCTGAACCCTAAACGTTATTTAACTGTTAGATAAAGAACGTCAAAGGTGAAATACCGAAGATTTTTCTATCTTCAAGGTTTCAAAAGTTATTTGGGATTTATTACAATAAAACTAGAGCCGAAACGTTGCAGTCACTCACCCTTTTCATATTCTTCTTCAGTCGGATCCTCCCATCGTACCGTCGTCTTCACCCTGTCGCTAACAATAATTTCACTTTGCGGCTTCTCTTTTAATATTTCGTCCGCCTTGGCGTTCTGCAGAAAGTCGCCGACGTTCGGGTTGATCAGGATAACCTTATTACCGGTGGCGACCAGAATAAGGGGCAATTTTTCATTAGGACACCACTCAATGCTCCTAACGACAGCATCCGTTTTGAACGTCTTCAAACATCGTCCTGTGTTTATTTCCCACACTTTCACCGTACAATCGTCGGAACCACTAGCCAAATAGAGGCCCGTTTTGTCGGTGGTAATTGTACGTACCATATCGGTGTGTCCTTTGTATTCCATAGCTAGAAGGGTCGGGAACGGTTGAAGGTCTTTAGGACTTGGCAGTTTAGGAACTAAATCGTCAGGTTCCACTTGAAGACGCATCTTGATTGCTCTAGGGCACAGATATAAGTCCATACAACGCAGAAAGCGTTCTTTAATGTATCGCGAGTAAGCCGGGACTTTCCGGAGGGAATCGTACTTTTGGGGAATGTAATGGAGTTTCCTCTTCCACGGAGTTTCTTTCAGTTTGTTCCATTGCTTGAGCTCCTTAGCATCGAAAATATATTCGGGTGGAGGGTTGTAGGATTCCGCATGTCCAGGTAGGGGTCTCTTGGGGGGCGGTATGTGCTTGTGAATGCGACGCATTTCTTCGGGCTGGTCGTCTGTTTGCCACAGCATGTAGAATTGAGGCTCCTTTTTCGCCTCCTCCTTAAGACGTTCCTCCTTTGATTTTATCCAACCCATCTTAAGAGCGTGAACGAGCTTCGAAACTTTCTTTGCTTCGTCACGGCTTGGCAGAAACGATCGCTTATGTTCCGGAAATTTTCTCAAGGGCATTTGCATCACTTCACTGGTAAACCACTCTATCCAAGGCTGGAAAATTTAAGAGAGTTCAGTGTTTGACCTGCTCGCCACAAAAAAAAATTGTAAATCAACACACTCCACCCCCACACATTCACCTTCGGACTCAACCCCACCTCCGAGTCACAAAAAAATTGTGAATCAATTTTATTCCGTTCTTAACACCCCCCAGTTTCGGAGTCAACGTCATCCCCAAACGGGAAAAAAATTGTGAATCAATTTCATCCTAAATTACTCAATTTTCATACTCGTTCTATCCCCTGGCACCATCCCTAAACCACAAAAAAATTGTGAATTAATTTGATCATAAATTAATCTATTTTTAACTCATCGCCACCTCCAACACCACCTAAAATTACAAAAAAAATCAATTTTCCCTTTTTCATACACTCGTCCCATCCCCACACCACTCCACCCCCAGTTTCGGTGTCAACCCCACCCCCGAACCACGAAAAAAAGAATTAATTTGATCCTAAATTACTGAATTTTGATACTCGTCTCATCCACATACAACCCCCACACCCAATTTCGTAGTCAACCCCACCCCAAGCCACAAAAAAGTGAATTAATTTGATCCTAAACTACTTTATTTTTAACACTCGTCCCACCCCCAACACCATCTCCAAACCACTAGAATAATTGTAAATCAATCTTATCCTATTTTACCCCTTTTTTAACGCTCGCCCCACGCCTATACCACCTCCACCCTCAATACCACCCACAAACCACAAAAAAATGTAAAACTAAGTTAGCGTGATTTTATATATAACTAGCGGCCCGTCCCGGCTTCGCACGGGTATTAGTAAGGATCCCTAATTGATCAGTTATCGAGCGCAGGAAATAGCTAGAGTGCCTGCCCCTTCCAACATTATACCCGCCTCCCAAGGGCAGGGTTTGCTGGTGCGCACCTAAATGATTAAATTACTAAAACAACTAAAAAATAGGGGTTGGTGATGGAAGGGTGAAAATTTAGGGTTGTATGTATTTTTTAATGCCACATTATAACAAAAAAAAAAAAACAATTTGTGTCCAAAAAATTAAAAAAAAATGTTAGAGGTGGATAACCCTTATCACTTAGGGGTATGAAAAATAGATAGTAGCCGATTCTCAGACCTACTGAATATGCGTATAAAATTTGATAAAAATCGGTCAAGCCGTTTCGGAGGAGTACGGTAACAAACACTGTAACACGAGAATTTTATATATAAGAAGATTACAAAAAAAATCACTTACCGAGTAGTCATCAAAACTAACGTCCGGTATTTTCTGTTCCTTAATTCTCCTAATTAATTGGATATCATCTTCACTAAGAACCACTTCCTGTCCAGTTTGAGGATCTTTCACCGTCCTCCAAAAATCGGGATCTTCAATTTTCTTCAAAAAGTTATCTATTGTATCAGACTGTTGAGGTTTTGTTATCTTATTTCCATCCCAGTCGTATCCCAAATGTCTGTATTCGTCATACCATTTCATTGGTATGTTACCGACAGTGTTTCTAATGTCCTCTTCATCAGACGTATCTCCATCTGCATACTCGTCTTTTCCATTAGAAAATTCTTTGTTTTCGTTTTGAAATTTGTTTTTATTCATTTGTTTAGGTTTAATCAGCCTAGTGTCATCTACTATCATGGATTGTTTTTTTAATTGTTTTGTTTTTAAAGGTATTTTAAAATTTTTCTCTGGTTTCGATTTAACATCACCTTCTGGTTCACTCAAAATTTCTTCACTCTTTTCCGAATCTTCACTAACGTCCTCATCTTCACTATCTTTTTCACTTTCTTCCTCATCCTCACTTTTATTTTCACTATCTTCCTCACTTTTTTCATCACTGTCACTAAATTCTCCTTCACTGCCAATCTCATCTACAAAATCTTCTAAAACCTTTTCAGTCTCTCCATCACTATCTTCTTCTTCTTCTTCAGATTCTGGGGCGCTGTCTTCATCATCTTCTTGAATCGTGTTAAAATAAACACTTTCATTCTACGAAGTATTATTTTTAGGTTAACAACTATAAAGTGTAATAAAAACCTTACCTCCTCATCTTTATCCTCCTCGTCAACTTCTTTGGGGTTTTCAGTAACTGAAACTGCTTTTAAAAGTTTTCTTTTCTCTTTTTTACGAGCCATTTTCTATTTTTTATTCAATTTAAACTATTACACGTGCCGGTTTGAGGTTAGACACAAAACAGAACTGTAAACTGTTATTAACGACTAAAATTAAGTTACTTCCCGTTAACTATCACCAATTAAACAGAGTTTCTGAAATTACCCCTTTAATGGAGGGTAATTAGGTCAATTATTTAGTTTTTAATCAAAAAATATCTACATCACGACCACTATTCTGTAACTTTTAGAACATTTGACAATTTGACAAATGGGATCATAGAATAACAAAGAATAAAAACCGCATAGAATATTAATAAACAGAAGGTTCGTTCAAGTATACAATCTGACTGATCCTACAGTTCATATTGTAAATAAATTTTTAAAACCTACAATTAACTAGCATTAGGGCAATAATTATTAACTTTCAATAACACAAACAAGAATTAAGTATTCAATATTTTATTTTAACTTAAGTTGAAAAAAATTGAAAAGAAATAAAATAAGAAATTATTTGCAAAATCTTTATTGTTTTTATTACAATAAATCCCGTTACGACGATATGTAGGTGCCTTATAAGAGTACAATAAAATCAGTTTTGATATCTTCAAAAAACGGTAATGGCTATAGTCGAACAGTATTAGTAACACACATTAAAACAGTATGATATTCTTTATGGTTAGTAAATAATTACATGCAATAAAAAACATTTTTCTAATAGTATCATGGCAAACCAAACAGTTGAATAATGAAATTACAAATCTAAAAGATGATAAAATACTAAATAAATGCGATATCCACGTAAGGTTAGGTTAGGTTGAGCCAGGTTGAGCTAAGATCGAATGCAGATCAAATGTTTTTTAAGTGGAGCTGCCTCAATTAAAACAGTTGCTAAAATTAAACGTATTTTGTTTTGGAGAAAACAGAACAATTTTATTTTGTTTAATTTTCAACTCTAAATCGATTTGTTACAGCACCAAAATTAGTAAGAGGAAACATTTAAAGTTTACCGGTGCTATTCAAAATTTTCACTTATAATTAGACGTAAATTTTCCAGTGGCGTAGAGTAAGCCCAAAAAAAGTAGCGCGTGAGTCTCTGGATCCTGGACCATTGGCGGAAGTGCAACTATTCTTTTTACAAGGTCAAGGAGTGGGAGAATGTAGCGCCAGAAGCGACGCGCGCACCTCGGAGCAGGACAAAAGAAAATCATATACAAACAGAACTCCATTTCATCTTCATGTTCATAGGAGGCACTTAATTCTACATTGGTTAAACAATAACGATCCTTTAATTTCCGCACCCGTGCCGACCGATCATCAAGAAGAGCCCGCGAACTTCGAATTTTATAAACTTTCACTTATTGCCGTATAATTTATAATTTTAGATTACTTTTTGTTATAAAATACCTCTTTAACGAATCATAACCTTAATAAACTCGTCTTTTATAAAAAAAAGGACTTACAGTAAATCGAATTCGAACTGACGACCTCCAGAATGCGAAACCGTAACGCCTCCTTTTAGATTAAACGTAAGCTTCATGTTCGAAACCGATTTAAGAAAAAATTCTCTGGCACGGGTACTAAAACTAATACATTTTGAAATAATGTAGTAACAAAATAATAAGTACTGATTATGTGAACCTACATTAAAACATAGACTACACCACTGCAGTGACGAGTTTGATTCATTTTTATAAAATTGTTTATATATTTACCGTTTCTATAGTAATATGGCATCTGTATTTAATTCTAGATATCGATAATTCTATCAAGGTGCATCTTTTCCAACACAATAATCGATATACAGGGTGTTCATAATTTTTCGTAAAAAATAAGGTCATAAACGACAGTATTTTTGCAAGTAATAGCATTAATTAAATGTTTTTTTGATCACCCTGTACGTAAATTTCGAAACAAAAAACATCCTGATGGATACTTACACATGTAAACATTACAAATAAAAGCTTTGTAAAAGTATTAAAAATACGGGTCATCTACCTAATCTTACAGTCGTTCAATTTTTTCGTAATAAACGTTTTAATTAAACAAAAATGAGATAATTATTATCTTGGCAAGTTTTTGCCGCACAACTGTCTGATGCGGACGTCTCTGCTCTGATCCATTTACCATGACAGTAGGGGGCACCCATGGCAATCCATCGGGTCACGCGACCTTCGACCCCGTGGCCTTGACATCTCCAATCGAGATTTTTACGTAGAGCTTCTGATTCGCACTTAACGCAAACACGTTCGCCTGAAATTGGATTACAAAAAAAAAATGTTACGAAATACAGGGGCGGATACAGACACAATTTTAGGGGTAATTGACGTTTCTTTCCAAAATTTGGATATTACGATACTTGGAATAACGGTATCTTTTTTAATCATTATGATTTTAAATTATTTTTAACACCTAACCTCGTTTTTAAAAAAAAAAAAAAAACAAAGCTCGGGTTAGGATTTGAACCTGGAACTACCACGTGACAAGCCGTAACGTTACTATATGGGCCAAAAAAAGTGCTGTCGTTTGGAGTCTATATATTAAAACACTGCAGTTGCGCACGCATTTCAATGACGTCACATCATAACAACGTTAAAAATAATGTAAGATGTTATATATTTTTTTTTCGTGGACTTTCCGTTTTTTATAACATTCCAGTAAAGCCCTTGGAAGGAGGGATTTTCTCCATTTTCCTTTTTCAAATTACGTATTATTTAGAATGTATTGTATATATAAATAGTTCAATTTTGAATTTATTTGGTATTCCGTAATGAAAATAACAGTTGGAATCAGTTCGGCAAAAATCCACTCCCCTTTTTTTCAATTTCCCTTAAATTTTGAGTGTCAATATTGAACTTGGTAAGCATCAAGCAGTTCACGGGCGAAGGGCCACCAAATAAAAATTGACCTCTTAAACATTATTATACATAACCTCATTTTTCGAAGAGATGTAGACTAATAAGTTCAATGAACTTTTGTAGATGTAATTGCTTTAACGATATGTTAAGACATAAAATTTGTTTTTCCTTTTCAAAAGTGTCAAAAACGTCATTTTCTGTAGATAATATCTACGAAACTTAATATATGAATTATTTTAGAATTTTTGACTTTTTTTGCACATTTTTCTCGTCGTAAAAGTTCTTATGTCGTTTTACACTTACCTTCTTTCAATGACTGGAAGCCGTTTTCTTTCTTGCAAGCTTTAGAAGCTTTCAGAACTTCAAATTCCACACAGTATCTGAAACAAAAATGGTCTTTACATAAGTAATCGCTTTAATAGCACTAATATTAATGTTTTTATTAAAAAATTGACTATAATTCATCAATAAAAAAGTCACTTTCCTAACCTTCAAATTTTTTTGTCCCTTCATTCCTGCCTACGCGAATAATTCGTTTAAGAGGAGTTTAGATTTTAACCCTCTCCCCATTTGTACCCGCAACTGATTCAGCACTTAAATAAAGATTTTCATGAATGTAAAATATCTGCAGCAACCTTTTCTTGCTATTTCACATCAGATACAATACAGTGTTCCGAAACATTAACTAAGTGATAGGTCAAAGGGGCGAATGATGGTTACAATACAACGGGAGTGGAGGGCTCAGCATCCTCCAACGGACGACCGTAGAATTTAATTATCAGTCCCTTATTAATTCGTTGCAGGCCGACTAGACCAAGAACACGACTGATTGTTGTACGTATTACGCACATTTCCATCTATCATGTTATTTACCACGACATAATCAGTGTGTAATATCTATCCATGATGACGTTATGGAATTTCTAATAATAATCCGTAACTTTTTGCGCTGTATCGCTGGCGACTGATAATGGGAAACGCTAAGGGCATTGACCCTATTTTTACTCTAACTTCCCGGAGCATCAGAGTACACAATAGAGTGAACCACAATTTAGGAGTGTTCCACTTGGAATACCCCACACGACACTTATTGGATGATTTGAGAGGCCTTCGGTGAAGATTCCCTCACCAAATTTCAGTGGGGTAGGAGGCACAAGATGTTTGGAGAAGGCCAAAAGAACGTCAATGATAAAGGGGTGGTCTTTTCGGACCCTGTAGTAACTGGCCTGATCGTAAATATCAATTTTACGTGGAAGTCTTCAAAAGATTGAAAAAGAGGACCACCCAGCTAAAATGCTTGTCTCGTGAGCAACTTCCCAATCCGAAGAGGATTTGCAAAAGTTCTGCAACCCAATATGATCCTACCATACTTTTTCTGTTTCCTGGAAGAAGTCATGTGGACAACTTCGAACTGACTTTAACGAGTCATTAAAACGCATCTCAGTTGAAGACATCCAGGGGCATACTACTCATGGAAATGGACCAGGGAGGACTATACTCTTAAGAATGATTAGAGTAATTGTACCTACATGGCGACTTGTTGTAGGAATGTGGATCTGGTAAGTGATTTTAGGACCGTAGAAATCAAGAATGGCTTGACGGAAAGAGGTTTTAGTTTTTAAATCTGGGAGTCCCGTCCACAGGATTCTGACACTGTCCAGTTAGTCAATGTAAAATTTTACGTGAAAGTTCTCAAAAAAACCGAAACGGAGGATCAATTACGCCAGGAATGAGTTCAAGGATTCATGGAGGCTTCATTCACTGCCTTTCTCGTGGGCAACTTCCTGACCTGGATCAGGCTTTGCAACGACTCAGAAACTCCACTGGGTTCCACTAGATTATTTTCTGTTTCTGAAGTTCAAAAAGTTCCTTGGCAGGTGTCATTGGACAACATTGGCAACATGGAAATAACGTCGAGGAATTCATGAATGGCTTGAGGGGAAGAGGTTTTAGTTGATACGTTCGGATTCTGATTCTACCCAGCCAGTCGATGGCAAATTTTTACGTGGATGTTCTCATAAAACCGAAGCAGGAACTCAATTACGTCAGGAGGGACGTTAAGGATTCATAGAGGCTTTATTATGGTAATGTTTCCAGCCTTTCTCATGTGCAACTTCCTGACCCAGATCGGAACGGTTTCGCAATCCCATATGGTCTCACCAGACTTTTTTCTGCTTCCGACGTCAAAAATATCCCTAAAAGGACGTCATTTGAACACTGCTGACAACGTCAAAACGATTTTGAGGACGCATTGAAAAGATATCTCAGTTGAGGGCATCCAGAGGCCATGGAAATTCCTTTAGAAGAATTTATTGACGAAGGAGGTTCATTTCCAAGAAAGATTGTTAGTTGTTTGATTCCTTTTATTCCTCATTAATTCATTCTGAACACCTTTTTTAAAGCTTCTGGCACGATTAAACTGTAACATCAGCAATATTCCAAACTGTTGCATCCACACTGAACTCCCATGAAATCATTTCAAAAGGTCACATTATCAAGTTAGTAACATTTCCTTAGAAATCCAATTCTCTAGCAAACTAAAGACGTCACGGGCCATAACAACAATTGTAATGACACACATTTCTTGTTTAATTACTTCTTCCTGGTCGTTCGCATATTGGAACTCCCCAGCAGCAGATTCTCCTTTGATGATTGCTCCTATTTGGGTGGTACATGTAATACGTATATACGTATATGTGTTCAAACTTTAATTGCTCTTCCTCTTTCACTCGTACATATTCTCAACCCCCGGTGGGTTCTTGGTCGAAATTAACCGTTCTAAAGTCACTACGATCCTATATACGACTAAAATGTACGTAATTGAGAAATAAACAGACTTCTCATTAATCAGGATCATGGGGAAGGAGATGAAACAACAACATACCTAACAAAAGGGTTGTTTGGATTCGGTTAAGACGCGTGGGAGTGGAATGGATTAAATTGTTACGTATCCAAATCTCATTTAAAACTTTAATATGTACAAACTTGATGAGACTGTTAAAAACATGCTCCTCACATCCAACAGTACCACTAGGGTAGTAGTATTTATCTTTTAGTAACAGTATGGTTATACTTAGGGGTTCTAACCATAGAGAACCAACGAACGATCACGAATCACGTACCTATTTCTGCCCCAGTTTTTTAGAACTTTTAACCATTTCAGTTAGGGAATAAAAGGGACCCCAGTGTAAACGTTTCTGTAAATAAAAGTTCATGCATGTGCTGCCACGATCAAAGCAGAATAAGTACAGAGGAAAAGAACAAAAGGTACTCGTTTTCTCTTTATGATGACATAACTAGAACTTTGTAGAAATAAAGAGGGAAAGGCAAGCATACTGCTTCGTTATTTTCCTCGAGTGGTTTTTTTGCTGAATGAAACTGGCTGTCTTATTTTGTCTGTATGTTGACACTAGATTGCACTAAAACGAAGGAAAAGCCCTGTCAGTAGCTTGTTATCTATTTCCATCATGCGAAAAACGTGAATATCAAAAGGGTTTGCGTTGCCTTTTTTCCTTCTTTGAGTAAACTTTTATATTCGTTGTGTATTTAAAGTATTCACCTAGAACAATATTCGAAAAATTATTAAATAAAATTAGGTCGTTCATTCTCAAACTGCTAAAACTAGAAATATTATACATTATTGACTGACATGAACAGATTATCTGTGCTTTATAAAGAAATAAATCCAGTTAATATCGGAGGTGGTCGATAGCTGAGTTTTTAAATGGGTTGGCTTTGAACCGAGAGGACTCGAGTTCGATTCCCGCCCGCCCCCGGTAAAAAGATTTTTCTATACTTCGGTCACTACGTGAAACAATTGTGTAGGGATCTCGTGTGTTGGTAACTGTACAAGTAAAATTGTTGATTCGCACGTTTCAAAAACAGTGAAAAATTAAGGAACTTTCTGATAATGCATAAACACGTGGGAAATCCACGGAATTCAGAACATGTTCCAGATAAAAATTCGTCTGCCTGTTTGGGGTAATCTTCAATATAACTGAACCGATTTTGATAAAACTTTACATACAGAATGAACAGGTTATCAAAAGTGACATATAGACGACTTTCTAAAAAATCCTAACAAGGTGGACGAAATTATTTTTTTCTCTGATGTGATTTTGTTTATAACACCCCAATTATTAAGTATTATTTTTTACGAAAACACGTAGTTACTTCAAAAATATATAATTTACAAACTTTTACTCACATTTCTCTGAGGGAACAACTTCTACCTCTCATGAGTTTGTCTGAAAATTACAAAAATAAAATTCCACGCATTTCTGTTGCTTTAATTAATTTTTGTTTTTGTGCCCGGTACTAAAATTGCGGATTTTGCTCTTTGAGCCCCACAACGCAACGTACACAAAGTACGTATGTGTATTTACATGGAAGGGTTAGTAATTATTTCACAGCCATTGCGTATTTAATTTGACCTATATTTTCGACGCGGCCTACTGGCTTGTAACGATTGTTATAATAAATGGAATTGCGTTAGGGAAAAGCATCCATTCAGTGCGGCTGCCGCAAGCAAAAAAGTGCCAGGGACTGGAATCAAGAGATGCTTTGTTTTAAAACAATCAGAACTTTCCAGCTGCGTCCCCCATGAGGCACGTAAGGCTTTCCATACGCCCTGATCGTAACGTATTAAAAAAGGGTTTTATTTAAATTTTTTCTTCAAAAAAAAAAAAAATTTACCACAGATGGTGCTCTCTTGCTGTTCGTGGTGATTTAGAGATTTCAATTTCGTGTAATAATAGGGAATTTTTGCATACCGTGTTCGAGAATACGGTAAACGATAAAGTCACGTGACTTATTACGGTATTGGCAAATACCGTGTGCTGCACGTTTTGTGTTTTTGGTTACCGTCACGGTTACCGTTAAAAGCGTGCCGTGTCCGCGTCCCTGTATCAGACCTAACCTCGATTCTGTATTGAATGTGACAGTTCAACTGACACCTGTTCGGCTTTAAAAAGTTAAAAAGTGATTCAAAACTTTATACCAACCTTTCAGAGGTACCAATGAATTATACATAAACTCCCTATTGAAAATGCACGCTAAATGACTACGGTAAATGAATACGTTATTCCACATCAGATAGCGGGACACGGTAACACTAAACCTAAACGATAAACCGTGCACATGCGCACAATCTTCTAACGTGTCTTTATCGTTTACCGTATTCTCGAACACGGTATGCAAAAACTCTGTAATGTTCTACTCTTTAATTGTAACAAGCTCAGCATACATGGTAATATTTTGAATTAAAATGAACTGTAGTTATTTCCGGTATGTTAGTTAGCTACTACCCCATATTACAGTCAAGGGTTCGTTTAATGTGAAACCGCATACCTTCGTGCGCGTATGTGATGGGTGTTGTGGTGGTGTGATCCATTCGAACCCCGTTGCACATACCGATACATTGATATAAAGCCGCGGATTCCAGTCTGTTTAGGCAGGTAATTTGTCATCCCTTTGACATGTAGAGGGTAGTTTTTTTTTACGCGTATTTTGCCGTTGTATTGTAATCACCCTATGTATGTTTGTATTGATTGAAAATAGACACGCGGCCATAGGGGTTGTGAAACATTACATTGAACTCAATTAATTTCCATAATCACCCTTTTCGTGCTTTTTTTTTTAATTTACATAAGACAGATCTTGCGAAGCATTAAGCATTTTTTTTATTAAGTCCCTCTTTTTACGCCCCCTCAACCTTCTAGTTATTTATAAGCTACTTACACGCCCTGAGCTTTAAGGGATGGCCATTTTTTCTCTTTTCGATGCCATAAATCTCCCTTGTTACAGTCTAAACAGTATAGGTGCTACGATTTACTTAAGGGTTTCGGGTGTCTCTTTAAAATATTTCTTTTCCAATTTAATTTACGGTTTTTACTAGACATACATGATCTTCTTTTATAAGTTATGGGGTTTAATAAATCGTAGAATATAAAGAAATCTCGCACGGATCTGATTTAGCGTTTTTTTTGGCAGAGATTCATTCACCCCTTTCAGGTTCCTACCCCTAGCATGATTGAAAATCGAATTTTTGTGGAAGTAGCGACTCCCAGACAGATAACGTTGTTACCATCGAGTGACAAGGCCTGCGCATGAGCCTACTATGCCTAGTATGCCTACTGTCATAGTAGGCTCATGCACAACATAGGTGGTTACGTAATCAGCGCCCAGGCCTTGTCTCACGATGGTAACGGTAACGCTCGTTAAGCGTGGGGTCTTTCGCCAACTGTGTATCTTTGTTCATCTTGAGAACAAAAAGAATGTTTCCAGTTGAACCGTACATCTACCCCGTTTAAATTGATTGGATTTTAATTTAATAAATTTGAACGTAATTTCCCTACGCATAATTGCTCCAGTTCGCAAAAAAAAATTGATTATAAAGCTCCAATCAACTTTACAGGAATATTATTAAAAAGCGCTTATTTCAGTTTCATTAACTTTGATTCGAGAACGCTGAGCGATAGAACAAAAATAATTAAAACCCTGTATAAAGCTCTAAATTAAAACCTTTAAAAGCAATTTCGAAACTTTTTAGTAGTTTACAAAGTTTCAGCTCCAGTGCACAGCAAAATAGGAACTAGCAGTCAATAAACCTATTAAAATGCTAGGCTTTTCTGCAACAACTGTAAGGTAATGAAGTAAATTGTTTCTTAAATTATTTAGTTTTCAAAAATAAATTGGTAAACTGACTGTGCTGCCATTTGTAAGATTTTTAGTATATGTTGTACTCATTAGTCGAAAAAACACTTAGTATAGTAACATAGTAACAGAGGGCGCATCTGTTATGGAAAGTTTCCTAGTTTAATATTTATAATATTAAATAAGTATACGCTGCTTTGACTGATTAAAGAGCTTGGCTAAAAGCTAAGCCAAATCCAGCTTTCACATACGTTCATATGTGTATAATTGACCGACGAATATTAGAAGTTATAATGAAACATTTTGTACGAGATGGACAAATATTGTGTCTCTATACACTACACATCTGTTTGTGCTGCATTTGAGTTTTATATATGAATGTTGAGATATATATATGAGCCAAGAGATGCATTTCAATTTCAGTTTTCAATATTCTAATTCAAACCGGCATAATATGAAGCAACGAACGTACAAAACAACTTTGTAATATATACAACGGTTATTTGTTGTTTACGAGGTTATTAATGCCGGCTAAAATGAAATTTGTAATTACAGTTTATAATTAAAATGGGCAAATAATTAGATAACACGAAAAGAAATATGTCGTTGAGTAAAAAAAATATATGCACATGACAAAAACTTAATATACATACAACATACACATCCGCATCCACTTTAATGCAGATGTTGGAAAATGATGCGAATATTCCGCGAATGCGGATGTGGATATTCGTAAGTAGACGCATCTGCACATAAAGTTGAAGTAGTCGTCTTCAACTCTGCTTCAATTAGTATATAATCGTCCTAAGTAAATAATGGTTATGAGAAAACGTGTATATATACCTATATATATATGTATATGATGTAAATCCAATGCGGATGTTAGAAAATTATATGAATATTCTTTTTATGCGGATCCGTTAAAATAATAAGGCAATTTATCGACACGTAATGATGCAGTAGTGATCCCCAACCCTGTCCCAATTCCAATTAATTTATGTCTTGTATATATTCACTCTTATATTCACGGATTGAGAAGTTGTTGAATGAGAATCACAGTAGGAACGTGTTCTATCACTTCCACGTGTTATGCATATGCATCATGCATTGTCCGTATAATCTCGACATTTTCCCCGATTCTTTTTTACATTCAGCCCTTCCTACATCACTACATAAATCATTCGCTCACTCCGTTAACCGAATAAATATTTTTCCGGTTTCGCTATATATCTGTGTTTGTGTATATATTATATACATATATATGTAGGTACGTGTGTAAGGTCCTGGTGAAAGAGCCGTAGGGAAAATGGAAGATGGATGTATCCATCTTTCACACACAGACACGGAAAAGTGGAGGCAATCTGCCGGCACCCGGCCAGATAGAGAGATATGCGCCGCTAACTTTTGAATAAGCGCTGAACCGAAGCCACACTCGAAAACGTTTCCTTCTACATATGTGCTTGTGTACGTATCTACGTTTGCATGTGTATGTGAAGACAAATTAACTAACCCTTGCTTTTTGTTTTCTTTTTTTTTTTTTATCTCTATACCTACTTGGTTTTTTTTTTGACATGAAAACATCATCGGTTCCCGTCCTAGTGAATTAAGAGAAAGTAAACATGCCGGAATGGAAAAAGGGTCGGAAAAGTTGGAAGTCAATTTCAGAGTATCACAGACAGACGGCCACATAGGTATTTATATTTACTTAAGGAAATATCGAACTGAATTGAAAAGTTCTTATTTTAAACATCTGTGGATGCGGATTTTAAAAAGAAAAATTGTCCTATTCTAGCAATATCTACTACATATTGCTTAGCTATCAAATACTATTTTGTATACCCATATTGAATCACAATTTTAAGCACGTTCTGTTTAAATCACGATCTTATTCTAATTTTGACATCCGCATCACAATTTATTTGATGCGGATGTTAGAAATTGCAGAAGGTATTTTGCTTATGCCGGTGCGAATATCCGCAAAAAAGGTATACCAAGCCGTCCATACATAAATTTTTAACATCTGCATCATATTGTATCTGATGCGGATGTTAGAAATCAATACGACTATTTTTCTAACAGATAATTTTATTAACGGAGAAGTTTCTCAACCTTTAACATACACATTCGTATCGACTGGACATTCGCATCATATCGTAGCTGATGCGGATGTTACAATCAACGCGAATATTTTGTTTATAATGTTATAAATAGAGAAGTTTATTAATCATACATCTTACACATCCGCATCCATTTGACATCCGCATCATATTATAGTAGATGAAAATGATAGAAATTAACGCGGATATTTTTCCTATATATAATGCTATGAATAGAGAAGTTTCTTAACGTTTCAAGTTACATATCCGCATTATATTGCAACTCATACGGATATAATAAATCAACACTGACATTTTACTAAAAGATAATTTTATGAATACAAAAATTTCTTGACCATACAACATAGACATCCGCATCTGTTTGTTCCTGTAGAATGTAATATAAACGTAAATAATTTTTTTCTTCTTTTAGAATAGCATGTTCATCTTTTATGACAAAAGACCTATTTATGTTGCCTCTTTGAACCCTCTTTTTGCCTATTTTTACTCGTGACACGACACGCTATGTAGCAACATATAAAAAGAGCTCGCTTTTAAACATCCATTAAACTTACAAAAAATATTGCTACTACGATGACAGTTCACGTCTGATGTTTGCAGGCGTCAGTCTACTGCACTGCTAATGCCTGCTGCTGATGCATTTTTCTTAAAGTGGAAATTATATTCAGAAAGGTCGGAAGTGCAAGCGACGTGACGTGGAAGTTGCATTTGAGTGGTACAGTTAACGCTCTATCAGTTAAATTTTTTTTTGAAAATATTTTAAAAAAAATACAGCGGATATTCTTAAAATATGTTATTACATATTATTTTTTGTTCTTAATTTTTACAAGCCCCATTGTTTGCTTATTTAGGATAAAAAAAGTAAAGACACGCCTATGTCTAAAAAATTAATAATATGGTGAATTGTAGCAACCGCATTGATTTTTGTTTAAAAAAAGTTTTCTGTTTCGTTTGGGCGGCGAAAAATTCCTTAACTAAAATGCCTGCAGCTGTAACTCCAATATGAAGTTGGCATCTACATAAATTTATTATCATTCGATTTCAAAAGTTGAAGTGAATTTTGAAACGCTTCCACTAGGTTCACTCGATTTAGGAGCGAGATCGAAAATGAGAAGTTGAAAACCTGTTGTCGGGAAATTGAATAAATATTAAGGAAATATACAGTGAACTATTGAATATTAAAACAATATAGTGGGGTATAACGTATACCACAAATAAAAAGTTTAAGAGTATTTTCAATGTTAAAAAGAAAAGTTAAAAATATCTACTGTAAATCAATAATATTGATTTACGATACAACTTACACATCCGCATCTACTTGACATCCGCATAATAGTCTAGATAATGCGGATGTTAGCTATATACGAAGATATTTTGCTTAAGCGAATGCGGACAGCTTGTTCTCAAGAAACTCATAAAATTATTTAGGAAAAATAGAGTGACTTATTAAACATATAATCAATACAACCTACGCATCCGGATCTGCTTGACATCCGCATAACATTCTACCCTACCTGATGCGGATGTAAGATACACATATACGCAGATATCTTGCTGATGCGGATGTTAGATATACATATACGCAGATATCTTGCGGATGCGGATGATATATGTATACGCAGATATTTTTCTCAAGCGGATGCTGACAGCTGGTCAGGAAACTCGAAAAAGTAATAGGGAAAAATACAGTGACTTATTAGACATAGAATCAATACAACCTACACATCCGGATCTGCTTGACATCCGCATAACATTCTACCTGATGCGATGTTAGATATACATATACGCAAATATCTTGCTGATGCGGATGTTAGATATATACGCAGATATTTAGGTCACCCTGTACATATTCCAAAAATCTTTAAGATTGTATGTTCAAATTAACACAAATCTTATTTGCATGTTAATTGTCTAGTTGAGTAATTACACAAATCACTTTTTAGCTTCGCTGCATATGCGATATGAAAATCAGCTAATGCCGGAACTTTGGAATATTTACACACATCATGTATACATATACCATAACATTATATTTACGTGCATGTACTGTCCCATTTGCAAACATATTTATGCAAATAGTTCCAAACTGCATTGTACACTCGTCGGTGTAAAGCATTCATCGCTCTCACATAAATTGTGACTTCTTGAGTCCAGTCCATCCGCAAAATTCTTGCAAAAAAGAAAACGACAGGCAAGAAGCGGCTTTGTGTCGAGAGTTGGATGGGTATAACGTACATTTTCTCGATTGCTCTGTTTTGAAATTCTTGACCTACTATGGAATAATACGTTGGCATTTATATCTAGTGCCAGTTATTTTGATGGACCTTTTCAAGAGTCTTAGTAATGCAGCAGGAATGGTCAAAGTGACTTACAGCGTGTCACTAGTAATGACAAGTCTAGCCAATCGTGTCTGTAACTGGTGGTATCGTCTGGTCTATTTTGACTGCCACTGGTAGCTCTAGCCAATTGTGGCTGTAACTAGTGGTAGCGACTAGTGGCTCAACTAAAGTACAAGGTAGTAGTCACTGGTCATCGCCACAAGTGGCTACTTTAGATTAAACGTAAGCTGAGAATGCACAACCCCTTCATGTTCGAGCCACAAGCTATGCGTGTGTCTTGCTACCTGTGGCGATATCCAGCCACCCACCACTTGTAAATACTACAAAACAATCGCCAGCTGCTGAGTACTACAGTCTCAGTAAATGAACAGAAAAGTCAACGCAACTGATGCCCACTTTTAGCCACCAGTGACTGCGGCTAGTGGTTGCGTCTAGTATCTGGTATAACCACCAGTAGTACTCACTAGTCATCGCCACCGGTGGCAGCTTTAAGTAATTAATCGTAAACTGAGAATTCAAGTGGTTGTATTTGAGCAACAAGCTATACAATTGTCTTTCTATTTGTGGCGATATCCAGTCGCCACCTGCTGCGTACTACAGTCTCAATAAATGGACGGAGAAGTAAACGCAACTGATGACCACGTTTAGCCACCGGTGACTGCGACTAGTGGCTGCGACTGGTGGTTCGTCTGGTTACTTGTAGTCAGCATCTAGCTAATCATGATTGTGCAACTGATGGCCGCGTCTAATATTTAGGCTTAACCACCGGTAATAAATAGTCACTAGACATAGCCACATGTGGTCACCGTATTAATTATACAAAAACTGAGTGTTCAAGCGGTTGAGTCCGAGCCACAAGCTGTTGGTGACAGTATCAAGTTATCTGCAGACACTAGAACGCAGTGGAGGATAAGTAGACACAATTGACGGCCATGTCTTACCACTAGTGGCTGCGTCTAGTAGCTCGACTTAACTACTGGTAATAGCCACTAGTCAATATGACCGGTGACCTAGTGTGCGCATGTAAAATTATCTATTGGCGTACTTCTGAACGTTAACACACACAATGTTCACTCAGAAATACGTTTTCCTTCCCCTTTTTTACTTTAAAATTTCTAAATGTTTTTGGTTTTGTAATATCCTTGAAACGTACCAAGGTAACATAAAAGTTCGCACCATTAAAGCGTTATTCTTTTCTCTACACAATTCTCGTTCCACTCCAAACTCTCATACATCATGCGAAGTGCACATTTTATGTCAGTTCTACTTGCATCGTCTGATTTTATCCCAGTTTCCATTCTCGCTAGCCCTCGTTTTGTTTACATTAGTGAGATTGGACTTTATCTCTGTGATAGTCTGCTAAACTTTGTGACTATTTTGTGTATCGCAACGATCTACAGGGTGATCGTAATCAAATGTCAAAGTTATACGAAATTAAACTTATTTCTATTTAGTTTAGACCAGAAGGGGCCAGATTTGTAAGCAAAAAAATAAGTTTAATAAGAGCTATTATACACTTGGTGGCCGGTGGCGTCGACTAGAGTCTGCTGTCAGTGACTCAGGCGAGATATTAGGCAAAGCCACCAGTCTTAAGTCACCAGTAGTCGCGGCCACCAGTCTTAAGTCACCAGTAGTAGCGGCCATCAGTCACAGTCATAAGGCGACTAGAGGCGGCTACCGGTCACAGTCGCTAGTGGCTAGACGCAGAAACAAGTCACAGTCGTTAGTAAATAGACGCTGCCACGAGTCTGAGTCACCAGTGGCTAGACGTGGCCATCAACCACTAAGCATGGCCACCATTCACATCAACTGTTCTGATTACTTGTAAAGGCTGGAGAACGCAGTGGCTGACGACTGTGATTCAGCGTGTGACATCACATAATAAAACCCATGAAACATCTCTAAAGTCTTGTGGCGGTCACTAGTCTTCGTGAACGATGGCGGAAAATGTGTATATTTGTATACATTCGACAGAGCAAAATTCAGGTACATGTCATGGGCTCAATTTTTGAGAACTCTTTAATACAAATAATTTTTTTGGGGCAAATCATCGGCATAGTTTAGGCTTTGGAGATTTTTAAATATAGATATATATATATATCATAAGTAGGTACTCACTTCCTTTGCGGGTCATGTTTGGGATCTTCTTCAGGATGGTTTAGGCGTAAGTTTTTCCTTATATCACTGGTGTCGTTAATTCTTCTGATTTCTGATAGCGATCCGGGAAGCAACATTGCCACTTCTGTAAAAAAAAATAACAAATCTGCATAAAAACGTTCTAAGGGTCTATAATAACTGGAAAATATATACAGTGTGTCTCATTTTCTTAACAAAGGTAAAATTTTATTGAAACATTTTGCTACTTTTAATAATTTAAAATATAAATGAAAACTTGTAACGTAAATAAACAAATTAGAAATATGGTGGTCCATGTTTGGGGGGTAAATTATGAAATTAAAAAACACATCGTGTGACATATCAAACGAAAGGGCTTGTTGTGAGGGTCTTAAATAAAACTATTTTATAATTTGAAAACAGGTAGTTTTAAAGTTATTTTTGAAAATATATTAAATTTGACCACTCACCTTCCCTTATCTTTGAAACTACAGTCTAAAATTTTGAAAAAAAATACAGAAATACAGCTTTTTAGTTATAAATTACAGAAAACCACGTGAGGCCAAAAATGTAATAAATTGAAGTATTTGCCTTATTCGGTTACATACTGCGCTTCCGGAAGACTAAAAGTTATAGTGTGCAATTAAAATCTAAATATTCTTCCACAAGCCTGCGTTTTTATTTACATTGTAGGAAAGCAATTAAATTTAACGAGATATTCGAGATACTGTTCGATAACAGCCAGATATCGCGGAATAACGAAGAATATACACGCAAAGTTCTATTGTTGTATATTGATAATTGGAAAGACGAATAAAAATCAATAAACAAAAATATGGATAATGCAGGAGTGAATGCAGTTATGGGGATGTGATCTTTAAAGTAATATTTCATAAGGGCCACTAGTTGTAAAAGGGCTCAACCTATTCTACTTGTGGCGATAACTACTGCGTACGCCAGCTTGAGTAAAGGGGTAGAAAAGTGGCAGAAACAGGTGGTCGCGTTTAGCCACTAGTAATAGTGACTGGTGGCCGCGTGTAGCCACTTGTGACTGTAAGTGGTGACCGCGTCTAGTCAATTGCAACTGCAAAGTTAGGCGACTAACTTGTGGCCGTGTGTTGTAGCTTGGTTTAACCACCATAAGTAGCCACTACTCATCATCACCGGTAGCTCATTAGAATAATGCCCACTAAAATGCAGATATATTCGAACCACAAGATACTACATGCGTCAAAAATTGACTAAAATTAATGGCCCCGTTTAACCACTAGTGGCGGTATCTAGCTACTTGTAACAGCGACTGGTGACCCCTCTAGTCAATTTTAACTGCTACAGGTGGCACGTCTAGACCAGTAAGTCGGCTTAACCACCGCCAGTAGCCTCTAGTCATCGCCACCGACGACCCGTTGGAACAATTAAATGAAATATCGTTCCATGGCCACAATTATGAACTGTAAGAGTGACCCACGATTTGTGGCGACGTCTCTGTCTCTGAATACACCCCTAAGCTTTTATTTTACTACTTTTTATACCCAGAACTTCTTCTGGGAGTCAGTTAAGTAGTTTTTTTTTTAATGAACCACCCTGTATATACACGTTGCGATTATTTTATTTAATGGTTATCGTCCCAAAAATGAAATTGCTCCGAGCAACTTGAAGAATACTTTTCAAAAAGCATTTCCGTCCATTAACTTCCCCATTGGTACATACATTTAAACGTCAAAGGAGCAGCAAATAAAAGTAAACGACCAAAATTGTCGACGTTAACTCTTTGAAAATTCCTTTTCGGTCTTGGAGGAGGACGCGCGATGACGGCGACGCCGACGTCGGTGGCCAACAGCCGCAACGACAATAATCTTAGACTGCAAAAACGACTACGTGTACGAAATGATTGTGCAACATAATGATAATGACGCGGCCGTTGCGGCGGGTGGCGGTGTCGTAAGGGAATCGAAAAGCGCCGGGAGAGTGTATTGTTCCCCCAACCAAATTTGACGGCGACGCTGCTTTGTTTCCACCAAACGACGATAATGACGGGAGACGTCGCGACGCTGCACCGTTCGTCACGCAACCGGGAACGCCAGACGTCCTCGTCGCGGAACTCGCGGAGGAAAATCACGGAAGGAAAGCGTCTGAACAATGCAGCAGTAGCGATGCATTTTAGATTTGAAACACACAACGTGTATGTCGTTTCTTATGTTAGCTAAACTGGGGTGGGAAGTGTGGGGGGTTTTTGGTCAATTAAAAAAAAATCGAATATTTTTTGCACAATGACTATACTAGAAAATATTGAACAAAATAAATCGCTTTCTGGCGTCTTTTCCATTTTTTTTTCAGTTATTACTGTGGTAGAACGAGAGCCATTTTTTATTGCATTATCACCGAGAGGTGGGTAAACAAGAAAAATATTTAACGAACGTTCTCAATTTGCGGAAAAATGATGACAAAATGATTTTCAACATTTTCCTACGCAGTTTCTTTTTCGTGCTATTCGTTATAAGCAAAACGACGAATTTGCTTGGAAAAAAAACTCGTTTCAAAAGTAAGCTCCTGAGGGAAGGATTAGAAAAAAGGAAAAGCAACGAGGCCAGCGGATAATACACAAACTGGCAGGTTTATTATCTTAATTATTAACATGAATAGCAAAACAGAATAAAAAATATGTTTCTATAAATTAAATATGCAGAGCTTTACGAAAATGTTTTTACATAATTTTTGAAGTGCAAACTTCTTTAGGCGCATTATGTAATTTTTAGTAGGGGATAAAAATGTAGATTCACGTTGCAATACTATATCATAGTCTTACTTCTATCAGCAGTCCCTATAACTGAAAATGTTTTTATGTTTTTTGAAGTTCCACGAAATTTGGATAGCAACTTGCCAAAATCTCCTGGTAAATGGTTGCAGACAGCTGCAGTCACTAGAAACAGATTGAACCAAAGTTCCTTTCTGAATTTAAAGAGAATTGTCCCCAGACGAGGGCCTGCATCTGGAGAGATGTTCTAGATTGAAGGTTAACTTAAAGAGAGCACTTTTCTTCTTACGTTTGCTATCGAAACTTGAATCCCAGAAGTATCGTAAAATTTGTGGTTTTCGCTTTGCCAATGGATAACGAACAGATACTTCCCATTGGACGTTACCAAACTTGCTGCACAGTGTAGACCACACGAATACACGATAATACGTATATGTGTCATTTAATCAAAGATCAGTGGCGGCTGGCGGGTCCAGTCACAGGGGCAAGAAGATGTGCCCACTCCTATCATTAAATGAGAGTTCTTGTAGAAGTCGATAAAAAGAGTATTTGTGTTATTTCTTGGTCAAGACTGTGAAAAATGCCTTTACACGTGGCTAGAACTGGCCGAGTCTATGAAGAATGGCTTCAGATCCGGCTAATCGTATGAAAAATACCTTCAAATACGTCCAGAACCGGCCCAGCGTGTGAAAATTGCCTTCAGATATGTCCAGAACCAGCCAAGCACGTGTGAGCAGCCAAGTAGTGGGGAGAGCGCCGGAGGAGAATATCTTATATGCCAGTCTTCCCACTGCCTAGCTTTTTTCACACGCTCGACCGGTTCTGCACAATTATGAAGAAATTTTTAACACGTTAGACCGATTTTGGCTATATAAAAACGTACTCTTTACAATCTTGGCCGATTCTGGATATGTCTGAAGAAATTATTCACATGCTCGGCCGGTTCTGGTCAAGAGTGAAGAAATTTATCAGACCCTCGGCCGATTCTGGCCACGCCTGAAGGCATTTTTTAAATGCTGCGTTAATTTTAGCCATGGAAGAACAAATTTTTCACACGTTCGGCAGATTCAGTCTCACTCAAGGAATTTTTCACACTCTCGGCCGGTTCTAAATATGTCTGAAGAAATTATTCACATGCTCGGCCGATTCTAGCCATATCTGAAGAAATTTTGCACACTCTCAGTCGTTTCTGACCACGTCTGAAAGACTCTCTTACACTCTTTTCCGATTCTGGCCATTTCTGAAGGCATTTTTTACACGCTCAAGAAAATGAGCTTTACAATATGTTTTTGAAAGATTGTGGGTCGACTTTTTTAAAACAGCGGATTTTTTATGAATCATCAAATTAAAGGACCAATCATTGTGATTCCATAAGATATCAGAATTACGTTGTGGATTGCTTTTAAACTGCAGTATAAAGAAATCAAGAACATGTAACAATCTTTGTCGCGTATTTCTCTCATATCTAACCTTAAAAAAACACCACGAACACAAACCAAAATCGATACGTCGTGTTGATACAAGTTCTCCACACATTTTCTTCCAATAAAGTCTGCAAAGCAAACAAACAAACCAATACCATCTACGATCTACTATTTGTACCACTACATATATATGTGCATATATACGAAACGTGTGAAAAGGAAAAGATGCATGTATACATTCGTATTCAAGAAGCACTTATGCATGTATACATACATGCTCATCGTATTCAAATCGACCTGGGCGTTTGAATCAACTTGACTCAGCTCAGCATGGCTCAACTCGACTCGACGGCTTGCAAACTATTGAGAACTCTCTTGAATTTATTGAAATTTCGTTTTTACACTTTCGTTCGCCAATGAAACACCATATGAAATCGACCAATAGTTCTATCTCACGCGTGTGCTTTAGTAAAAGGAATGAAGATTTTCAATAGAAACATCGTTACCTAATCAGAAAATTTGTACGTTATCGATAACAAATAAAAAAAGTGGGTTATTGTAAAAAATGTAGGGTTAGGAGTCGGACCCAATGGTATCACGTGGGAGGGTGTCACGCTGCGCCCTTTTACTCACAAATGTTAATCACGATGAGTGTAGTTGGAGGGGGCAGAGGTGGCCTTCACCCACCCTTCAAAAATCATTCTCCAGAAAAATCTTTTACATTAAAAAGGGAAAAAGAAAAACTGTTGCATCCTTGGAAAACCTCCCAGCAATTAAAATTTCGTGGATTTCTTTGGGGTGGAATTTACTGTAGATAAATATTTTTAGAGACTTGATATTGAAACGAGGGTCACGTCCAAACCTTTTGCAATTTATGAGCCAAAACTGTAGTTTCATATTTGCTGAATCTACCCCAATAACAATTCCCATTCTGGACGTACGTAGGTGTAAGTGGAGACCGTGTTTATAGGGTCATTGGGAAAAAAAGCACGAGTAAGAATTGTGTCACATGCTACCGAATGTTATGGAACTCGAAGTTATCCAATTTATTGTGAAATTTACTTACCTGACATATGTTACCCCAAACGAATTGACGCCTAACTACTATAAAGGTAGGTGCACGACTTTGGAAGGAAACGTTTAAGGAACGTTAAGGGAAACATAAACCAGCTCAGCTACGGAAAATAGTTCTCTCAGGAACTGATCAGTATTACACATTTTTAATCAATGAATGAAATTCCTTAATAGGTCAAGTCACAAATTGTTTCAAAACTTTTTGAAAGAGGGAGATTAGATATGGACCTTAAATTTAACCTTTAAGGTGAATTTTAAAGTTGAATTGTAATTTTTAAAAGAGATCTGCCATTTTCGATCATGGATTTGAAAATAAAGTAACACTTTAGCTAAGAAATGGTATTGAGGAAATTATTAATGACTGAAAGACTAATCTAATCTAATCCGAAAAGTAGATAACTTCTTCAAACGTTGTTTAATTTGATGCGGGACTACAAATTGTGACCTTGAGTTCGATCTTGACCTTGAGCTCCAAGGTAATTTTTGAGTTAAATCGTGATTATTAAATGAGAACCCCCTATTTTCGACCATATTTGGAAATAAAGTAAAATGTTAGATAAGAATTAGTATTGAGGAAATTTTAAATAACCTTGAAAGGCTAATCTAAGGACAATCTGTTTTAAATTTATTATGAACTGAGTCAGGGAGCCACCAATCCGAAAAATTGGTAACTTATTTAAAGGTTGTTTAATTTAATGGAGGACTGCAAATAGTGACTTGAGTTTGACCTTAAAAGTGAACTTCAAGGTAATTTTCGAGTTAAACCGACATTTCTAAATAAGAACCCACATTTTCGATCGTGTATTTCGAAGTAGAGTACAATTTGTACTTAAGAAATGGTATTGAGAAAATTATTGCTGGCCTTGAATTAATAATTCACTACGTAACTGAATATCTAGTCAGGGGAGCCACCAATTTGAAAAATTCCTTCACAAATTTTGTGAAATTCAAAGAATACCAACAGATGATGACCTTGAATGTGACCCGAACCTTGAGAGTTAAAATCACATAAAGGTCAAATTGATTTTTTTTTAATGAAAACCTCTAACGCATTCACATAATTCAGAACTGTTTATTCTTAGATTAAGCTTTCAAGGTCATTAAAAATTCCCTCCGTACCAAATTTTGGAATATTTCCAAATCAGTGATTGAAAATAGGAGCTCTCATCTAAAAATTACGATTTAATCTCAAAATTACCTCGACTGTTGAAGTCAAGATCAAATTCAAGGCCAAAGAACTTTAGTCTGTCTCTTTGTTTGTTTGTTCGAGGTAATCATCGAAAGGGCTCAACCGATTTCGATGAAATTTGAAAGGTATAAAGAGTAGGGTAGCAGAAGTGATTTAGGCTACCTAATATCGAAATTTCTTTACATAACGAGCTTTTCTTCGTTTTACATCTGTTCTATTTAACCTAAATTGCTACAAAATAGTTTCAGTGTTTACTAAAGAAATTATAACGCCTGTTTTTGTGGTGTACAAATTATTATATTGTTTCGCAATGCCGTCCGTCGTTGGCAGCTGCAGATCCGAGTTAAAAATTTCTCAATTTAGAACTTATTCGCAGACCGAATTAAAACTTTTCCGCCGCCCATACTTTCAGCTAACGGAATTTCCGCAGCAAGTCGCAAACAAGTTGCAACCAGCAACAGCGCTATCTAAAATGCGGTTAAATTAATCCCATTGTAACGTTTTTATTTATTATCGCAATCCGCTGCGCTGCAACGTAATCTCGAAATAGGAAAAAACTATGAACACATTTGGAAACGTCCTAAACAGAAACAAAATGATGACAAAGGGAACAATAGAAGTGGAAAATAGAAAAGATGACGCACGTAGTGAAATAAACATTTGGTGGTTTGGGGCTGGAGTAGATGTTGGAGGTGATGTAAATGACATTATTAATCTTTATGTTTACTCCACCCCCCACATCTACCCCACCACCAATGCCAACCCCCACTACCACACCAACACCACCTCCACTCTATATCTTCTGCTCACGACCAAATGCAGTGGGAAATATCAAAGAACAACCAATCGATTTAAAATATTTTATTCATCTCATACTTTGATCTGTCTACTTGCTGATCTACAACCCTTTTATAAAAAAAATCCTATTCGATATTCATTCAAGTTCCCACTCGACTTTACGTCTCCAGCTTCAACTCAGCCATCATTATAAATTTCAATCGACCTTTCAATTTTAAATTTAATCTGAGTATCGAGTCTTTCATCTTATTCCTCATTTAATTACGTCGCTGACATTAAATATTGATCTATTTTTATTTTATTAACTAGCGTTTGCCCGCAACTTCGTCCATGAAGAAGAAATAAAAATCTGTAGATACGTAGGTACAGCATAATATGCAAATGTATATCAGTTGCATATTAACACCAAATGTGGCAAAGCTTAAGATACTTTTTACAACCTTCTATTTATGCCTCTAAAGTTTCATAGAAATCGATTCAGTTATTTCAATGATAAACCTGATCAAACATACATACTTACAGACAGACAGAATTTTATCTATATACATTTTGGCACAAAGGAGATTAATTAAGTAATTAATAGAACCTATTTAATTCAGTAAATTAGTAATTGTCATCTACTTTGATCCTTGAATTTTCCTGTTAATTCCATATATATGTCAATGTCTCGTGAGATAGTGTCATACAGCGTTTGTCTTCAGCTGGCAATTAATAATCTTGTAGGTTTCATTTTGTGAGGTTTCTACGCTTAATAATTTGAAATACATTCTTGTTCTAAGTCAAGATTAACAGGATCATTAACATATCCTTTCTTTGCTGGCTTACAATGTAATTTACTATTTAATTAGAGTTTATATCCATTTTGTTTAGCGTCTCCAAAAGGAATGAGCTAAACCGTTACCATCGTGAGACGAAGCCTGCGCGCTGATAACGTAACCACCTATGCTGTACATGAGCCTACTATTATAGTAGACCTACTAGGCATAGTCGGCTCATGCACAGCATAGGCGGTTAAGTAATTAGTGCGCAGGCATTGTCTCACGATGGTAACGGCTAAACACGTGTCTACATATAAACAATATTGTATTTTCGATTATTCTTGAATATTCTAGATCTTTCTAGAATTTTTGAGTACTTTTAGATCAATGCCGAACACTACAAATTATTCTAGGCAATTCTGAATGATTCTGGAATGTTGTAGAACATTTTTTAATAATCTGAAACATTCTACATCAATTCTAAATATGTATTTCAAATCATTCTCGAAAACACATTCTGAAGCATTCCAGATCATTTTCGAATAATCTAAATTATTTTAGAGAAATATAGAAAATTCTGGATCGTTATAGGATATTTATTAATATTTTTTGAATATTCTGGAACATTCTAGAACAATCACGAACTTTCCAAATCATTCTCGAAAAATTTTGAACACATTCCAGGTGATTTTCGAACAATTTAAACCACTTTAAAGAAATATGAAAGTTTCTGGATTGTTACAAAACATTCTTTAACATTTTTTTAACATTCTGAAGTATTTCAGATCATTCTTCAATAATCCAAACCATTCTAGAGAAATTAAGTAGACTCGGTATTATTGTAGAACATTATTTAACATATTTATGTTGATTCGTCTCGGGCTTTCTGGCCGTTGTCTATGGAAATTGTCTTCTGATGTTTCCAACTGCGGCAGGTATCTTCAGGGATGGCGTGTTCGTCTCGGTCGAAGTATTCTCGTAGCTCGTTCGATGGTAAGTAACGATGTTTGGCTCGTCTCGCTTTTTATATTCTCCTGTGGTGGGGGGCGGGGCTCGTTGTCGTGCGAACTAATGGGGTGGCGTTTGGCAAAGTTCCTGTTGATTTTAGTGCCGAGCCCCGCCCCCCACCAGCAGGAGGATATAAAAAACGAGACAAGCCAAACATCGTCACTTACCATCGAATGAGCTACTAGAATACTTCGACCGAGACGAACACGCCATCCCTAAAGATGCCTGTCGCCGTTATAGGCGAAACGTTGGAAGACAATTTCCATAGACAACGAAAATATGAACATCTTATTTAACATTCTGGAGCGTTATAGATCGATATCGAATATTCCAAATCACGCGAAAACACAAGAACACTCCCCGTTAGTTTCGAGCTGCGATAAATGCTGACAAAGAACTAACTAATCCCCTTTTACAATCAGCAATAAATCTATTTAGTTACTCCGGAATATACTGAAAAATCGACTTCAGTTTTCCAATAATTATCTTTGCAATTTCACTTCTGATGGAGTCGATTTCAGTTTAATGGAATGCAGAACAAGTGATGCAACTGAACGCAATAGAGTCGTTAATGCACGTTACTTATCCAACATTCCAAGTGAAACTTCGTTTTCTGTAAATTTCAGAAGTAGAAGAATGCTCATCACGCTCCTGAATCATTGATTTCCACGTCATTGGAAAGAAAAGTTAATTTTAGAATAAAATGCACTTTACGATCCTCTCATAAGGTAAAGGCGAAATGAAAGAGAGAGAGAAAAATAAAAAGCAGAGGCGTAGCTAGGGTGTTTTCCTAAGGTTGACAGTGGATCAGTTGTCGACCAGTTAGAGGCAGACTTCAATTTAGGTTATCATTTTTCTTTTTTTAATGGCAAGTGTGGCCGATGTCCATCCCTTCTCTCCTCCATCTAAGGTCGATGGTTAATTGCCTCAAATTAAGAACACCATAGAAGTTTCGAAGCAATATATAGTTGCAACCAACGTCAATGAACCGAATCAAGTGCAAAGTGCATCTACTTGTAAACAACGTCCAGTTTCCTCAAACAAATGGAAATAAAGTAATGAGAACGACAAAGCCAGACGGGATGCCCAGTTTATGTTCCCGACGACATGTCTTACTTTGTACAATTTATTGAAACAGCTGCGCCGGTCTATTTTCACAACGTTTCCTCAACAAAATGAGAAATGAAAGCCAGCAATCGAGGACATGAGTCTTATGTGTGTGTGTGTGTATAAATGTCATAATCTGGGGCTTTATAATTTTATGGCCGGTTTAAACGCTGTCTTTTATAACGCACGTAAAAAGCCACACACACACACACGTATGAATTAATGTATTGTATACATTTGGTGTATGCAACGTTTCCTTATTATAAACACACAAGCTAAAAGCTTCCTCATTCTTACTACAACGGGGTTATTCTTTACTATGTTATTATAAAACGCCGCGATGTGCCTACTTGATCGTATACATAACAATAAACTCAAAGTGACGTCGAAAATGCATTAGGCGTCACTAAAAATACCTTATCGATTCTGGGCTGCACTCGTATACAGAGTGATCCCACTAAGTACTTTGGAGATCACTTCTGCTGTCTTGCAACTGAGCAACCCCACATCGACGACGTGTGTCGTTTTATTTTTAGTCATCTGGTAATATCTGCCTTTTTGTACTGGTCCAAAAGGGCAATCAGTGAGTGGAAGACCAGAATCGAATATACCCAGTTTCATCCTGTTAAGTTTCTCAAACCCTCATAAGCTTGACCTACTCTCGACGATCCCCAAACGAGTGTCCAGGAAGGCCTTCAGAGAATAGAAAACCAGAATCGAGCATATCCAGTTTCATCCTGTTAAGTTTGAAAGACCCTGATAACCTTGACTTACACACCACCGTTCCCAAATGGGCGATTGGAGCGTGAAAGACCGAAATCGACCACGACCAGTTCCATTCTGCAACTTTGGACGACCCTCAGTACCTAATATAATCCCTATCAGGCTTAGCAGGATTGATACCCGAGTAGAAACGCCACTCACCCGCCAAGATATACATTTACCCCCCCCCTCCCCGCACACAAACATCAACCGCTATCACTGTAAGATGAACCTCACCTAGGCCCGGGATGGACAGACTCTATGCTCCTTCATGGGGCTACCCGAGCCTCCCGTGGTATCTATTAGTCTTCACCACTGGAGTGCAATATGTACCTCCTCCCAATTAGGTTTCTATCAACCTTGGTGCTGGTCAAATGACTTGGAAGGATAGGTTCGCCCAGACCAAGCCGCTACTGGTTCACTGTAACCTGCCATTAGATGGCTCCAAAAAGTTGTAGTTAGCACGTATTGACCGAGTGAAAAAACATGTAGTACCACCAAAGAAAGGAGAATGGAAAATATAACTCGAGCAAAGGATTGCATGGCACCGGGAAACTCAGTTGGGATTCAGATTCAGGCTATCTAAAGCCATCACATTCTCAACGAACTGTAGATATTGGGCATACCAAACTCTCAACCTCAGCAGAAGAGATAATGAAACTGTATAGGTATTTTTTTTTTGGTCATGGGAAATTATAATACCAAAGAAATAAACACTGATTAACAGATACCCCTTCTGCCCTTTCCGTGGAATGAAATGGAAAGAGCCAACTTTTTTAATGCTCTAACATAATAGAGTAAAATGTTACTACCCTGATTACCCAAAAGATACTTTCCTTTTGAAAGTCCCTCTTAAAGCATGTAGGGGATAAAGCAAATCAACGAGGGGATGCCAAGGGATTGCCCATGGATTATTTGCGATGCATAATCCCAGATTCTGATGAAATATGTGTTTAACTAAGGATAGTATACATTAAGCAGATCCCTGTAGGTGACGACACCCCTCGCGTTTATATATAAATAATAACATTTCTGAACACGTTCACTCACGCATAACAATTCCACTCAACTTCTATGGAACGTCTTCACTATCCCAGCCGATCACTCGGGGAACGTCCACGACTGAAGTGCTGTATTTGGAGCCGAACTAATTTGTGATGTTCAGTTCCCAATACTTGGGGTAGTTGGTGTAACTATTGGTCCAAGGAGATTATTCTCGCTAAATGCACCCTCGCGGAATCTTCCATGTATATTTCTGAACTACCGTTATGTAAGTTATTGATTAACCTTATAACACTTGTTAAAATTATTTGATGCATCCTCTTAACGAATTCTCGTCAGGACGAAGACATTCCTGGCGTTTTCATTGCTTCGAAAGGGTACCTATTCCACCTGCTTTATTAAATTCATTCCTGTGACAGTGACGGTTGTGTGTCTGTGTATCGGTGTCTGTCAGTATACGTGTAAAACAACGTCACTGTCAAGTCAGTCAAACTAATCTCCCTCGACAGTAATGCGCCCTCTATAATATTTCCAGTTGAAATTCCACCTCTGCACCCGGTCGTAGAATATTAAATTGTCCGTATAATTGCGCGGTTTATACGCTCGGTTACGTTGTTATAGGAGAATAAAATAATAGTTATGGAGTATACACATGTATTAGTATAATATTCGCGGGAGGGTAAAAGTTAACCGCGAAAAAATTGTCGCTTAAAATATATGGTAATTTTTTTTTAATTAAGTACGTCCTATTTTAAAACTAAAAATACCTTTTATTTTAAGCCGGAAGAAGTATATAATATTTGAGGCGAAACGAGGTAACTCGGAATAATTTATTGTAAAAAAATTAACGAACCTAAACTCGACTCATAACGCAATCTAACTTCAGGCTTTCTATAAGTCTAGAAAAAAAAAAAAGAAAAAAAAAGTATGACATCGATCTGGAATCGAACCCGCGACTACAGCGTGTGAAGCCGGAACGTTAACCAATAGACCATGAGACAATAAATGGGAAGGCCAGACAGCTTACGCGTGACGCCATTCATGCAGGTCGATGTACGTAACCTTTTAGTATAATACAAAAGGGAGTATAATTTAAAAAAAAAATTCTGAGCACGGATTCTTGTAGAGGTCGATGCAAAGAGCATTCGAGCAAATTGGCGAATAATTGTTACTAGTATTTATTTAGCGATAATAAAGTTTTGTAAAATGCATTTTTTGACCTTTCGAAGCTTAGGTACGAAAAAAAGTATAGAAATCTTTTTTTGTGGATTAATTGAATTTTCTACTATTTATTCCAACTAGTGCAGTAAAACTATTTATTACATTCCGCAATTTAATATAAACCGACCGTTTCGTTCATTGGCATGTGGAAAAACGTCATTAATTACGGGTCCGTGTGTAAATACAAATTCGATTAATTTTGCTTAATTTCGAATTCGAGTGAGATTTGAGTACATATTTTAAATAACATGCAATCGGAATTCGTGCAAAACAAAGGCCAAACAAATGCCACGGTTGGCTGTCATCGCGAGTGGAGTGTTGTGCAGTGATACCACCATTATAAACGTGTTGCAAGCAATAATTGTACCACAGCTCGATCGTAATGGCCCGCTAAATGGAGAAATTATCGCACAGTTCGCAGAGATATGTAGTAATTTCAAACGTGTATGCACATATTTCGCAGGTATATAACGCGAATATTGCTAATACACAAGTGGGATGAATAAACCAACAACTGAGCGGAATGGAGAGTTTTTTGACTATGTATTGAAAGACTAACTTATATTTTGGGGACTTTTATTAAGGGCTCGTTCGGATCTGTTTAAGATCAACATAAGCATCGAATGGTCAAAAACTATCTCTTGAAAGTGATCATTTACCAAAATCAATGAACTAAACGTGAGCCATAGGGTGAGCTTTAAAAAAGAGGTCAAGGAAGGGGTTTCTGAATTTTCTTGCGTCGTGTACACTTCAGCAATTAATGAAAACAGTCGGGGACCGTTGCGAAAGCTTAAAGAATGCCATGACAAAGCACTCGTGTAGTATCGTAGAACTTCTGCAATTATTAACAGCTGAGGCCGCTTTATTTATTACCCTCTTTTACGTACTCCACTGCTGTCGTTTTCTATTTGTCATTATATAGCCGTACTATAAACGATTTATTTTATTTGTCCTTAAGTCGGTTAAGCCAATAACAATTTTACTCATACGAAAATTTCGACGACCCAACAAAATCTGGGTTTTACAGCAGCAGCTAACTCTAGTTCGTCTTAAACTACTTCTGAATTATAATTCAAAGCAATGGCGACTCGTGAACGTTGAATAATTTCAATTATAAACGTAAGTCTACTAACAGCCGAACACTGGGCCTCTGGTATCGGCGACTAGTGTAGTGTCTGCCACTAGTCTCTTAGCCGAGCTACTAGACACGACCACCAGTCGCAGCCACAAGTGACTATATGTAGCCTCTAGTCGAAGCTACTAGTGGCTGTTCTCCGCCACTAGTCACAGTTTACATGTGGCCATTAGTAGCCACAAGTCGCATCAACTGCATGTCGCCACAGGTAGCTAGTGATGATCATTTCCATGGCTTGTGGCTCGAATACGACCATTCGAACTTAGTTTACTTTGAAACCATACCAAATGTTGTCAAAGACTTGTAGCTGCCACTAGCGTCGTCATAGATGGTCCAATAGGCAACAGCGCGTCATACTTGAATTTAAATTTAAATCCCTGAGGGGAGCAAGAAGTGCTTTCAAAAATTGAGTGATAATTAAAAATTTTGTAAGACGCTTTAGTTCATAGAAATTTAAATGGAGTTCAAGAGAAACTTTGTTGAGTTACCATATCACTATTCGCAACTGCTTCATAGCGGTGAACTTTGTAAAAGTTTTACTGTAAAGCCACATGGAGCATTGAAAACGAGTTTTCGTAGTGCACCACCACTTTTAGAATAAATTTAACTGAAACATGTTCAGAGTAAGTATTCAGAACTGTTATTGACATCAATCAAGTTCAAAAGTTAAGTTCTTTAAAATAACAAAAAAAAAACACCAAACAAAAACCTTAAAAGTGGGATAGTTAATAAGCAAAGAGTTCGAGCCCAAACCCATCAGTGATATTAATCTTACAAGATCAGGATCAATAGATATTGGTTTCAGCTTTAGTTGGAGAGGGGGTAGTTCAAGGGCATGTGAATTAGATGTTGGGACAGCTCTAGGGATGGGGTGTAGTCGGGAATGAGATGGCAAGCGTTGGTAGGAAGGTAAATGTAGGGATATCTCTGGAAGATGACCATCTCCACATAGCTTCCATTCCTCCAGCCGCCACTAGCATCATCCAAATCCCTGAAGACTCCTGCCAACAACCACCCCTATCCCCGAAACCACAAACAATATAAACCTTCTCCCAATAAATACCCTACCTCCCAACATCAGACGATTAACTGAAGATCAGTCACTGCCTGATTTATTTTTTGTATGTTGACAATTTTAATTATTCATAATGACAGTCAAAAATTACTAAGTAGTCAAACGTAACGCATCACAAAAATTTTGAAATACAGTCCAAAATCTTATCACAATAGTTCCAAATACAACCTTATGTCGACTTTTGCCTTTTCTGCGTCTCTTGGGGCCGGTGTGGCCATCCTGTTGCAATTGTTCTACATGCGATTTCTAGATACAATTTATAATGAAAATTCACCCGTCGAAAATTCCGTAGGAATTCCCATGAATATGGAAGGCGAACAAGAACGTGATAATAACGTTTTCCTGAATTTTGACTTTGGAGAAATTTTCAACGGTGACGAAGACATCAGTTATAACACCGACGACGACGAAGAACGGGAACAAACTACAGGAGAAGGTCAGGGATTTGATAAGATAATTTAAAACAATTTTGATTTCGATTACCCTTAGTTGGACGTAAATAAAAACCCCTAAAGGCTTTTGGGTACAAATGAACCACACAATTCTATTTTTTATAGAATCCATACTGTTACCCCCAAGGAATTGAGGGCTTTATAGAACGTTACAAATTGCTCCCACAGTCAGCTGCAGATTCAGTTTGAAAAATAACTACTACTTGTAGCAACCCAGTACAATATGTCAACAATTGATTTAATCTTGGTAAATATTTTGGTTTATTTAGGCGATAACTGCACCCCAGGGATAGAAGTAGTCAACCCAGTGTTGCTAAACAATCAGCAAACAACGCATCCCTCAAGGAGGAGAAGAAGACGTGGACCAAGAAGGAGTATTTCTGGGAAGATAGAACAAATGGAAGCAAGGTAAGCATATAAAGGTGGTGTTTAGTATCAGACGTTTGGTCTTTAATATGATAGATGTCTTTAGTGACGTAGGTAGTTGACGTCCTTTTGGTGAATATTTAGAGGCGACTGAGGCAGTGTCGAGTTTTGTTGTCTTATTTATTTGGGTTTCGGTGCGCGTTCGCGGTTGCGCAGCTGAGTGTGGAAGGGGTGTGTCAGCGTTTACTTAATGGTAGAAATCTATCTGCACGAGAACGCCGACTACGTAAGCCAAAGCGAGGCACTACCGAAAGAATGTACTGCGAGCGAGGCGCTTGTAAAATATGAACGTGTTACCACAGCGCGGTGAACGTTATTCGTATGAACTTCGCCGTGTTTGTGCCTCGTTAGCGTCCTCGTGTAGATTTTGAGGTGGCTGTCCATCTGAACGAGGACATGAACGAGACAAATCGAGAAATCCAGCGTACGTGCACTATGTTGAATCGTCGAGGCACTAAACAAGGTTGAGGTGTTCCACCTACGATTGTCAATCGATTTTTTGTTTTGAGTACTATGTTTTCAACTTTACATTAAGGATGTATTTTCCGAACATTCTGTATATTCAGGCCTATGAAAGGTTGTCTCCTAAACCAATTTCAATAAATCGTGCTGTAGGTGGAGGTGACTATATATATATATATATATACATACTCGATTGAATTGCCACCGTTCTAATCTCCTGACTAACTAAATCCACTCTTCACGGTTTATTATTAGATTTGCCGATAAATTTGTTTGCAATTCGAAGTACCTGCGATTATTAACCTAATTATAGCCTGAATAAGCTCATTCATTATCTCCATTCCGTATCCACACCGGCGTGATATTTCGAAAACATTGAAACCAACGACTGGTTAAATGATCGAGTCTTACGCGATAACAACAAAAGCACATTGTATAGTAAAAGGTTTTTTTTATTGTTAAGACCGACATTGACGTTACGTCTTTGGTATAAGCCACACGTAAGACCGAATTAGAAACACCGATAGCATTCGTACAGCGTGCAGCCTCGCTCTCAATTTTTACAGGTGCCTCGCTCGCTTGGCCTCAATTAATTCTGTGTGCAGCTGTGTGCTGTAAAATTTTTCAACCGAGACTTAACGACTAGATGCGCACTAGCAAACCCCGCCCTTAGAAGATAGGTACAATGTTGGAAGAGGCAGTACTTCAAGTACGCCTATGAAATATACAGGTATCGGCATACAGACAGGGAAGTTGCACGTGATTGGCTGTCGGTTAAATAATACAGCTCTTCGGTCTTCCTACATCTGACCGAATTTAAGTCTCGGTTGAAAAATTTCACTCTACTCGTCTAAAGGTATATCCATAGAGATGTACGAGCATTCGTTGAGCTTCGCTTAGCCTCGGATGCGTACGTATGTGTATTCGCCTTGGTAAATTATCAGCATTAGAGTAACGATAACGTTAAGCCAAATAAGTGCACAGTTTAGCAACCTTCTATTAAACAAACACCTCCCAATTAATTCACACTGACTAATAATTAAAATGGGATTTAAACTAAGGAACGTATTGAGCCTTATGTTGATTTATAACCTACAGCTTTAACATAAATTAACGGAACTGTTTACAAATCGATTCCATCTTGTTTTATTGTTGGCCAAAGAAATAGGCGTCTTAAAGATGGAGTTAAAGAACACAAACTCACAAAGGTGTAGCTAATTAAGAAACTGAGAACATCAGCACGTTTCTATTCATTTGAAACCGTCTGCAATAGGCCATTGTGTAACGTGTGTAAATTTATCGAAACATTACCTTCAGGAACATATTCCTTGGCATTAATTCAATTCGCCTTCAGCTAATTATTCGCTCATTTTGGAATACAATACGATCCTAATTAAACCCTTTTAAGGGGTTGAACTGTGCGAGGTGAATCTGAAGACAGATAAAGAGAGCGACAACGAGAGAGAAAGAGAGTGAGATAGCGTTAGCACGTACCAGTTTAAATTTTAACTTAATGAACATCTACCCACATTATCAAAGTGAACTTTGCGAGACGAAAAGGCGCAGGCGATTCGGCAGAAACTTTTTGCCGGAAAATTTAAAAGCTTCCTCGAAACGCGAAAACCGCAACATTATTACACGTTGAAATTGTCTGCTGCATATAAGTGAGTGTGTCTCTTGGAAGGGGCTTTAAAGTGTTCACGAGCGACGGGTTAAGTCCCGAGGGATGATCGGGAAAATAGGGAACTTAAAAATATCCAAATACACAGCTTAGTGAAAACCAACTTAAAAACAATACTTGTCGGGGACGTTACGATGATGATCCTAATAAAAAATAAGGATTATTTTAGAAAAAGGGATTGTGACATGTTGCCATCTTGTGTTTTGGTGTCAAAAATGTTTTTGTTTTTGAAAAATCTTGAACCATATCATTCGTTTTGACATGAACAGAACCGAATAAGAATACTACTGTGGTGTCCACTCAATGGAACGTTATACATCTATGGAAGAACTAAAAGTTCCATTGGGTAGACACCACACTATCTATCATATCGTAACTCAACATAACCTAACTTACTCCAACTTAACGTAACCTAACCTTACTCTGTCAAACCTTACCAGACTATTGCTGATATTACTAGAAAATTAACTAGGTTAGGATTTTAGTACAGAAGAATTAATTTAATGAATTTATTATGAATAGTTTTCTTTTTTCAATAGATATAATATAAAAACAGAAAACAGACTGAGTCGCAGCAGAAGCAGAAGCCCTCATACACGACCTTCACCTTCTTCAACTCTATGTTAAAACTTCTGAAGAGAAAACCAAACAACATAACAGTTTACTTTATCAAATCAATATTTTAATGTAACTTATACGTGTATTGATACTAATTAGTACTGTCAAATAAATTAATTACTGACTTATTGTCTAATTACTGAGTCATTCATTGAAGTTCTTCCTCTATAGAGTAGATACCACTTATTAGAGGGAATCTTTGCTTTAAGTAGATTGATTTATTTTGAACTTTCTCCCAACGGATTGGTCATTTTCTGACGTCATATTGGTTGAGTTTAACCTTTGAACGTTGGTCTCTTTATAAATTCTAATGAGACACTGAAGTAAGTGAATAATAATAACTAAATAATAATTAAATTGCCAAAACTGTTTTTCCAATATTTATGAAGAAATTTGATCTCCAAAACCAAGAGAATTTCCTCTAGTTGAAAAAAAATAATAAATTCAGAACTTTTTGGTATGCCACAATTTCTTTTGCGAGGGTTATAAGAGATATTTGAAGTGGCCTCAAGCGTCTTTTAACAAGGTCGATTTACCGACAAAAAAGAAATAATTTGTTACCAACAAGATTTCGTTCTTTGTGAGTGAAAATCTGCTAACAGAAAATTTACGTGTAGGTGGAAAAATACGTAGAGGCAAAGCAATCATCTGACGAACTAATTGCGTTGATGTGTTGAAGTTCGGAGCTTTATAGGGTTGGAGGTCTGACAAAATCGGAATGACGATAATTAAACAGAGATCTTGAAGGGTACATCAGGAATCAGTGTTGAGCTTTTATAATATTGAACAGTTCTCGTTACGTCAATGGGGGGTAAAGTGATCACTGAACACCTGAGAATGCAAAGGTGTAAATAGAAAACATAAAATGAAGGTTTAAAAAAAAAATGAGGAAATATGAACTGTTATGTTCTAAAAAAAACATATATTTTATGAAACGAATCCAAATTTAACAACCACCTCCGTCGGCGTCTTCAATGGGGGTGGAATTATTCATTGGGAGTGCGCGAAATCAGGTCCGTACCAGCTCATAAATTTAGCTCAAACTATGGCGGTCGGAGCGACAGCCTACATGCGCCACGCCACGTCGCCTAACCTCTTCCATGATTCTACCCCCTTTACACGCAGCCCTAATATTGATAAATTTGTGTGCAGAAGATACAGTTATCGGCGCGATAGCAATATATCACAAACGTACACGGCTAACAACCACCGGAGACAAACGACGAGAAATGAATCGATTATGAACAGTGGCGTCGCTTAAGTGAAATAATGCAAGAAAAGGGAGGCATTAAATTCAATCAACTGCATCATTGATTTTTTTTTCAGAACTAACTACTAAAGGCCACACAGGTTGTTCGTTATGTTTGTACACAAGATTACGAATGATAATTATGCGCTTATATGTGTACGTGTACTCGTATTTGTAAATATGTGTTTGACAGTGTACAAGCACGAACACGTACACAAATGGAAGGTACTTGAACTTAAAATTATGGCAAGAATTACAGCGACACGTACTCGCCAATCGTTTATCGTTAAAGCATGAGTTGGCTGTTCCAATCACAGTTCTGATAGGCACGAATATAAGGTTTATAATATACACCATAGATAAATAAAACAGTTAAAACACATCTGCAATGCGTATAAACTGTCAGAATGCACTGCATACTGCCGAAAGAATAAAATATGATAGAACATCTTGTACCTCGCGTCTAGCATTCATAATACACGCCACGAGGACCAACGCTTAACGAATGGCGCCACCTTTGTGCATTAGGAATTGCAGCGGCACCTACTCACCAATCGTATGAAACGGCTGCTCCAATCACAATTTAATGAGCACCAAAATAAGGTTTAGAGGACAGATGCGCTGGTTCGACTATAAAAGTGGAAAGGCTTATCGAAGGTGGCCTCGACCGTTACTTATCAAGGTGGCTAGGGTAGCCCAGCCGACACAAGTGCTGCGGGAGAGAGTCCCTCCGTCGGATAAATGGGTGGACAATCGTCTGAGGTGTCGTGGAGGATTGTGCAGCCGGCACTAGTATCCGAGGCGAGTCTACGAGGGACTGGAGCTCGGGTCGATGTACTAGTCAACTACTGCTCTATTCCGCGGTCCCTTGATGGTAGCCGTTTGAATCTCGGATCAGGTGCGTATTTCCTATCATAGTATCCGAGACTAGTTCCGCGGGCAGACCACACGCCGTTTATTCATAAAATTGAGATACCCCGCAACCGATCCCACTTTAAGTGGATAAAGAACGGGATCTCAGTAGAGAGGTGTGGTAGAGGCTTGACGAAAGTGGCCTCGGCCGTCACTCATCACAGGTGGCTAAGGTAGCTTACCCGACATAAATAAAAAAACTGATCCGGGGTCATTCAACGGTGTGGCGAAAATACATCTGCAATGCGTACAAACAAACAAAATGTTTTGTGGACATTTGATGGTTAAATAAGTTGAAGGGGGCACTGCATACTGTCGGAGGAATAGAATATGATACGATGGAACGTGAAGAATCGCGCCACGAGAACCAACGCTTAACGAATAACGCGACTTTGTACAATGTAGCATTCGAAACGTTTACTTCATGCATATTCATTCATTTATTTATACGAACTGCTATACGTGCAATATCAATTTATAATCCAATTCCATCAGCTGCATGTTACTAATTCCCTCTGGTCAATCGACATTTTCGTGAACATGTTACCGGCTTTGTAATTGAGATACCTGATCATTCATTGGCAAGCGAAAATGTCAGTTGATAATATTAATATATGTATTCATTGTATATGCATCTATACATGTACGTGTGTAAACAAGGTACCATGTTTGTAACGTTCAAAGACAACACTCAACGTTTGTGATGGAACATGGCAAAGCTAACCGCTTGTCGATATGAGGGCTGGGGACTTCAAGTATATTTAGTGGTTTGCAATGAAATTCATACGGTTTATTGTATTTTATTTTTACAAAACATCATCCCTACGACTGTAAGACGACACACGCTACCATTTTCCCCTCTATTTCTTTCCAATTCAAGAGTATATCCCCAAATGGCACATCACAGAGGTACCAAATCTGTGCTCCATTACGTCTGTCTACAATTAATGTCGTACTGACCTTTAATGGCAGCGTCCTGGTGGTGATGACAGTCAAATTGATGGCACCCCCGTCGTTGCTGTAAACTCGGACAGTGCCGGCCGCCGTTACGGGGTTGCGCCCTGACCGATCGTTCTCGGGTCATCGTTCCTGGACCACAGTCGGTGTCGCACGACGACCATGGGCCCCACGGCGTCACCTCACAATCGACAACTGAAATGAATGAAACGAAACGATTATCGACGAGATTTTAATCATCGTACAGGATGACTCAATACACAGGGTGGACCTTTTTAATGTAGCTGAAAATAACTTTAAAACAAAGGCATGAATCGAAAAAATTGCAGACCAAAATTTTACGATTTCGAGGCCATCAAATGATGACCTTTAACTTGTAGGATTTCAAGAAGGACATCGTTCTATGGCCTTGACCTTGATTTTCATGTCCATTGAAAAATAATTTTCAGAATAACTGAAAATAAAGGCCTTAATCAGAAAAACTGCAGAAACCGAGGTGGTGGAATTTAGAGGACATCAAATTATGACCCTTAACTTGACCTTGAAGTTGTTTTTTAAAGTCATTATAATTTAGTGTTGAGAAAATTCGAAAACAAAGGCTTAAATCGAAAAAAAAAAAAATGCAGAGACCGGAGTTGTAGAACTTCGAGAGGGACATCAAATGATGACCTTTAAAGGGAACTTCAAGTCTATGTTAAAGGTCATTTTTATCTATTTTTGAAAATAATTCGAAAACAAAAGCCTAACTCGAAATAATCGTAATGAACAAAGTTATATGATTTCAAGGGCATCAAGTGATGACCTTGAACTTTATTTTAAAGGACATGGTAATCTAATTTTGGGAGTAACTCGAAAATAAAGGCATAATCAGAAAAACTGCGGAGACCGAAGTTGTAGGATTTTGAGAATAATTAAAATTCTACAAAATGTATCAATTTGGGCCTCAAAGATCATTCTAAGAACATTTAAATCAAATCAATCAAAACGATACGTCTTAGAAGCTGGAAAGACCAAATCAGCAGAATCGAATGGCATATATCAAACTTTTTAGTACTAATTTAGTACTATTGAAAAAAATTTGTACCACGTGCCATTACAAAGAAAATAGTGGCGCTGCTAAGTTCATAGGGAGCTAGCAGGACCATAAAAAAAATAAATAAAAAAACCAAACAAGTAGGTACATAAATAGTAATAATAGAACTTGTACTAATTTGTACTAGCTATAAGGAAGCAATATTGACATTTATTCGTTTGAAAAGATCCCTTAATAAATTTATGAACACTATAACCACTAAAAAAGTACCATTTTTTACCAGCAGAATCGAATCGCGTTTTTTGCAATGAATATGGGATAATTTGTGCCGCAAAGATATGCAATGGCAGATTTTGTACCTTTTGACGTTCACTGAAAACTACCCCGAAGGGACATTACTGCACAGTACAGGATCTGGTAAAAATTTAAAGTCAATCAGAGGATTTCCGTTCGATAGTATTAGGATGTCCAAGCTGTAAAAAAATCATCAAAAAAACTTTTTTCGAATCGCCAAAAATCTTTTTAGGTATTGTTATCTAGTGTAGAGTAGTCTCTGATAAAAATTTCGTGTGGTTCTGAGTGACCTGGTTTTCGGATCGCCAGCCAATTCGAATATATAGTGTATCCTTTAAGTTGGCGGTTTTCTTTATTCGATTGCAACAGTACATACATTTATAATATTAGATTGTCTCTTTTCTAAATAACAAGTTATTCAGTTGTTTCTGATATAGAACTATTTTCACTGAAAATAACACATTCTAACATGTCACTCTTTTCGAAATTTTTGAAAATGTTTTATTGAATTTGATGTAATTGCGAAGATTCAAATGAATAAATCGCATTTTGAAATAACAATGGAATACAGATGACAAACGTCGGCTAGAAACAATGATATAAAAGCAAAATGAAGGCTACAATAATTTTATTTTTCATACTCTACGCTTACACAACAAAAGCAACCCCGTATATTACATATTTTCAATAAGAAAAAAAATTGTCTTGCTTGCTAAAAGATACCCAAGTAATTCTTATTTAAAAAGTACTACTTTATGCAATTATTTGATAAACAAATGTATCCTATTCTTTACTGTACTCGTTTGATGTTGGCGCCCGAATTTTCAAAAATCATGCTAATTTTGGGCATTCTGAGTCAGATATATGTAGTAATAGGGTTCTTGCATAAATTCTCAATAGTCCACCGAAAGAACCCAATAATCATGGATTAGCTCTTGATAGCGCTGAAAGAATTCTATGAATTGTTCCGGTTTCATTTTTCAATTGTATTTAAAACAGAAGAATTATTCGCGATGCTGTTGACTTTGGGGAAAAATAATCAAATATTTTTTAAAATTTAATGAACTTCTTACGAAAGTAACATTTAATTCCTAATACTTGTAAATCAAAAAAAAAAACGTTACGTTTTGCAGAACTATTGTAAATTTTGTACAAGAACTTATAAAAAATACCTATTTATTTTTGAAAATGAAATTGATGAGGCTTCTATTTTTTGTAACTCTATGATCACAGTACATTAAAACACGAAAGGTTACAAAGAATTGTTTATTGAAAGTCCACAATAATTATTTCACCCTACAGGGACTACTTCAGGTGGAAGAAGATTTCATCCTTCCTCCTGAAGAATTATTTGCAACCATTCGTGTTTTATCATATTGTATTTATTTTTTAAAAAATTCGGGCGCCAACTTTAGATGTGTCTTCAGTGCTTTTTCTTCTTCTGAAAATATTATATCTCTGCAAACATATTCTAGCCACTTTTTTAAAAACAATCCAATGGCATTCTCAGACTTTTTCTATCACCGTCAATTTTATCAGAAATAAGCAAAACATTTTCTTTCAACAAAAACCACACGTAAATTTGGCTTATGAAATTTCCCGTATTAAGCAATTTTCGGTGATACAAGTTGTTCACATTTATGTTTAAAAATGGCCGAAATATATAATTTTCCTTTTCATTGCTGTTACTTTCATGTTCACCTATTTTGCTTAATAATTTATTAAATGCCATAATTTAACATATGTAGGATATGGCTTATGGTTCGTTGTGTCTATTGTATAGAACGCGTTCCAAATACGGGATTAGTAATCCTTAAATATTTAGACGTTACAGGAATTTACCTGTCTTTTTAGATTATTTAACATCATATTTGCAAAGAGTTGAAAGACCAAAGCCAATTGTGGTTCAAAAGTCGATGTTCGATTCTACTGATAAAAAATGGTACTTTGCTCTTATACGTAATGTCCCTTCGGGGTAGTTTTCGGTGAACGTCAAAAGGTACAAAATCTGCCATTGCATATCTTTGCGGTACAAATTATCCCATATTCATTGCAAAAAACGCGATTCGATTCTGCTGGTAAAAAATGGTACTTTTTTAGTGGTTATAGTGTTCATAAATTTATTGAGGGATGTTTTCAAACGAATAAATGTAAATATTGCTTCCTAATAGCTAGTACAAATTAGTACAAGTTCTATTAAAACTATTTATGTACTTGTTTGGTTTTTTTATTTATTTTTTTTTAATAGTACTAAATTAGTACTAACAAGTTTAGATATATGCCATTCGATTCTGCTGATTTGGTCTTTCCACCTTCCAAGACGTGAAAACGATTGGAAGCTTGTGATAATGTACAATGCGATGTAGAAAGTTTTTAAAACCCACAATGCATTCCACGTAAATGTTTGAGTACCTACATCATACAGAAATAGTGAAACACGTGTTTGGTTACTAATAAATTTTTGAAAATCACGAGATGAAATTTCAGTATAGTGTTTGTTGTACCCAAAACACTCGCAGGTTCAATAAATTTTTAAGGCACTGCTTAGCAATTTAATTTTTTTTGCGTGGATTTGTGAACAGAATGGTAAATCACTGGCGGTCATGGTTTCTGAACACGTCGTGCTCTATGCAAATTTAACTGGAAATTATCCTTTTTTTTGTGTACATTATTTGTTATCCTCTTTAATCCTTTAAATGATGTTGATATGGTCAAGGATTATACAAACAAATCGACTGTAGGTTTGTATTGTGTAATTTCGTGCAGAGTGTTCAACTAAACCCATTTTATAATTTAGATTCACCTCGTAATATTGGGAACAATGTACCAAAAACAAAAAAAAAAACCAACAGAAAAAGAAATCTGGCCATCATTAGGATCTGCTATTTATTCGTGTAAAAAATTCGTTTTGAGAATCTGTAAGGAATTTAAATAAATTTAAATAAATAAACAAAAAGCGACATCGAACGAGGATTTGAAAATATTCCATCGTGCCGTTTCCAATTTTCTCTCCAATATACCCCGAGACTAAACAGGGGTTGATTGAATTAGAATAAAGTCATGCATTTCGAAATTGATTTTACGCCACTTTTTCCATCGTCGCCACAAGCGTCGTTTCAAAAATTAACAAGACGATTGGTAAATCGTCGAGACAAGTTTCACCGGTTCCTTTATTAGCGTTAACGTGGTTCTCCAGTTAACGAAGTTACGATTCTTAATCGATTGCGCTAAACATGCAATGACTCAATGAATCACTCCATGCGGTCCTCGACCATTAGTCTTAATTCTGATTGATCTACTGACGCCATGAAAATTTTAAATCATTAGGAATGACTATTTATTGCATAATCTTCAGACTTTCGATTTAACCTATGGAGTTTTCAGAATCCTATTTAATCGCAAGTTGTGAGACTGGATTGTCGATTTAGTTCGAGTTCTACAACAGATGAGGTCGTTTGGCTTTTTATCATGGTCGTAACCATCAGTCATTAATAGGCCATACGCTTCCTGATCGTTCGCGAAAGGGTTGAGGGAATCTCTGTTAATAACCCCTCGCGGTCGACAACGCAACGAATAGAAATATCGGTCGGAGATATCGGTTCTCTGTCACTTCAATACTCCCACGTTTTAAGGCTACCGCACTACCCCCCGAGCCACCCACGTACAATCTCGCTACCGGTTTCTTCACCCCTCCCACCCAGCCGCGACTAACCGCCACAGCCTCCTACTACCAAACTGACGGAGCAATTTATATTCAGCGTGTAGTAATGGAGCGCAAGTAAGGCTCCGTTATCGACAACACTACTCCACTACCCCTTTTGTATGATTTGCCTTGTAAACTTTCCGTTACAATGGATTCCCTTCCGTTCGGTTACACACTTCCCTTTCGTGAACGTTATTTAATAACAAAGCGACAACGCGCACCGCTTCCGCTCATTCGATGTTTCGTTTATTTACCACTAAAAAGATGATAATTGATAGCTGTTAGCCGGTGAACATGGAACACAAAGAATTCTAATATAGAAGTATGTAGTAAAATTTCAAGCCTCAAGATGCACCAACTGACAGCGATAATACTGTGATTGTGAGGCATGCAACGCTCTACATTTTTGACACAATATCTGCTACTTGCTGTGCTTTGGAGGTGTATCGTGTTTTATGTATGCCACGTTGTGTTTGTGAGGTAAGCCACGCCTAATATTTGTGTGACCATCAATACATGTTAGTTGTGTCGTATCGTGGAGAGGTGTACCGTGCTTTTGTGTGCAACGATCGATACCGATAATTGTGCCTCGTGAGCTATTCCAAGGTGTATGACTTGATCTAACGTCTTTTTGAGTTTTACGGGAATTCGTCTAAAGCTATTACCCATACCCGGGTTCGAACCGACAACGACCTGCGCGGTAATCCGCTATTCAAGTCGCTCGTTTAGTCTTCATCGCCTCGAGGCAATGTGGCCGCCCCACCAAGGTGTACTTTTTGTGTCACAATTTATACTGCTAATTGTGTTGTGAATGTATGCTGCGCACTATGTGTGCGCCGACCGATAGCGATAATATTGTGTTTGTGAGGCATGCAACGCTTCATTATTTGTGTGACAATCGGTACCTTCTAATTGTGTCGTGGAGATATGCCACGTTTTATGAGTGCGACGATCGATACTGCTAATTGTGACTACAAAACAATGTTTGTTTCTGCAGCGATATAAAAATTATTATGCTGTTGTTTTTCTTCCACTTTCTTCTCATTGTGATGTAAATAAAATACGTAGCTATCAATTAGGACCTACTGCAGTTCTACATATTTAGAAAGATTTAAATTCTATTCCACCTGATTAACTTTTCAATAAACTGAAACTTCTACGGTTATGCGACTTAATATTCTGTTTAAGATGCACTCTCATGAAACTATTTAAGTAACTTTAAAGAAGTTTGGTTTTCTCGTAAACTTGTAATCTTAACAAAGAACAAAAGTATGGTTAACCGTAAAGGAGCTAACAAAGGAGTCTATCTTTAGGACACGTATTTATCCATTTAATGAAGCCAAAAGAATGCCTGTTGTTTATAAATACTTGGAGTGAATCAACCAGCAGGATTAGTGGATATTCTTAGAATTTCCGGTGTAACGTGTTGAAAACAGACAAATTTAAATAAATTTAGGCGTCTTCGAAAATTGTGCTTATTTGTACGGAAGTCTAACATCTGTCAGGAATTGTTTACTTGCCAAGTGGTTGGTACACTTGGACAAAGTGACGCTGTCAACACGTAGACGTTTACATTACCATTTCAGTGGAATCAACTCCTCGCATACAAATGTACATAGAAAATTGTTCTCATTTCTTTTCTTCATATTTATTGTTTCAATTTTCTTTACCTGTTTTTTTATTTATTGTAACCGTTAGAGTGGTTCATTTTTGACCTCAAGCTCAAATTTAAATTGGTAATTCCATGTAAACTTTAATTCCTACATTTGTTCAATAAGGAGTTGTTCAGAATGGGTCACCCTGTACGAACAACATTTTTGCTCCACCGTGTATATTTGTGAAGTTACTCGAAAACAAAGCAATTTTCTCAAGAAAATAATGAAGTCAGTAAATACAACGTGCAATAGAGATTCTTCGCACGTTCCCATGTTTGCAGTGTCCTCCTTACTCGATTAATCTGGTTATTCATATACGATAGCACGAACTGGCTCGGGTGTCACTGGGATCATTATCATTAGTAGTATCTCTCGACCTCCGTCGTTGGTGGCGGATGAGCCGTTGTCCTCCCGCTCCGTATCACTTTTTTTTGCCTCTTTCTTCTCTACGTTTTCTTATACCTTCACACGGCTCTGTTTTCGACAAATGTGCGATAAAAAATGAACAACGCCGCCGTAGTGGATTGTTAATGTCGGTTTTTATCGAAATATCTATTGAAAACACGATCGTTTTTTTATTTTTTTTATTCATAAGTAACATCGAAAAAACGAATAGAAACGTAATCAGTACAATTAGAGGCTGAGGGGGGGGGGGGAGACAGTGATGGATTAAGGGAATAGGAAGAGCCAGAAATAGAAAATTTTGTTTGCAATTCATGTCGTACCACTTCAGAGTCCATTGAAAAAATTTATAGTCTGTAAGGTATTGCGCAAAAGTATGGAGAAGTCAACAACGACGACAAACACTTATTTTCGTTGAATCGTGACAGGAATTTTGACGGAAAAGTCCAAGGGACTGACAAATGCAATAAATCATTTTTCCAATGTTCTGGAGCTTTATCGCTTCTTCCTTTTAATTCAAAAGGTGATACACTCATACAGCAATAATAAAAAAATTGAGAATTTTCTAAGAATATGTTATCTAAGAACATCAACTTTTTAAAAGTTTTTATGTAATCTAGAACTATTTTCTTATATATAACTATAAAACTAGTTATTTTACAATTATAAGAGAAATATATTTGACATCCTCACAAAAAGATCTTTCATTTGATATGTCACACGATATTTTTTAAATTTTCTAATTTGCCCCCCCAAAAGAGACCCCCATATTCAAAATTCATATATTTTGCGTTTGGGTAACAAAAATTCATACGTATATCAAATTTCAACTTAATCGATACGATGCAGTGGCTGTATGAGGGGGGAGTATCACCCCACAACCTCCCGTCTTGAATCCACCCCTGCATCAACACGTCTTTATAGAGTATAAGCTTGTAAAAAAAATTGCTATAATTGTTAATTCGATTCATAGATAAAAGGTAGGGGCGCCACAAACTACACTCGTTCCAACTTCCGTTGCAATAATATTGTAGATATAAAATAAGGCCACAACGGCACTATTCACTTCCTAAGCAGTTTGCCGCTCAGTTTATTTGTTATTTTTTCGAAGCAACATTCGCTTACCTAGTATACATTATAACATGGAAATGTAGTTGTTTGGTAACGATGAGAAAATAGCGCGATAAAGAAGTGGAGGAAAAGCGGAAAATTCAAGCGAGTAAAAGGAACGGCGGAGGTAATAGACTTTTAAGCTTAAGAAAATCGTTTACAAAAATAAAATTTTCTATAGGTGTGTTATACTCGTAAATAACTACAACATAAAATAATGAGGCGCGTGACTGGAGACATTTTGGAAACGGGTGAGTCCTAGAAAAAGTATAATAACATTTTTCGTACATAGATCGATGAAGATAACAATTTTTTTTAACAAAGAAAAACAACCAGAAACAAAGAAGAATCGAGTTATCTCGTGTAGAGCATTTGTTCAGATTGTTAACATTTGAACGTAACAAAAAGTATGAGCAGCGTTATGAAACCGTCTTGCATTATTATTGTTGAAGACGAAAAACATGAATCAGTTGTTTGCCTGTTTAGAATGGCATAAAATCTGCTGTGCTGTCGTAGTTGCAGATTACTGAATGTAAGGCACGAACCAATAACAAAATGGTATGCAAAACTTCTAGTTGACGTGAAATTACAGTTACATTTTTTTCTTTTATAATAAACGCGAACGTTGTTATTTTGTTTTCTTATTTTCGAGCCGAATTATGCTATTCTATTGATATATTTACACAAGCAAAAAAATCTTGCAGGGAATTCGACAATAATTATTATACTATTACACAGTCGCGGCGGATGAATATGTGTGGCAATAGATGCTACTAATTGTGTTTATGAGGATGTTGTGACATGAATTTGTGCGGCTATCGAACCGTTACCATCGTGAGACAAGGCCTGCGCGCTGATTACGTAGCCGCCTATGCTGTATGTGAGCCTACTATGATAGTAGGCTAATGTAACAATAAAAATAGCTAATTGTGCTTGATGCATATATATTGCGTTTGTTGAAATTGTGTAGAGATCAATCCTGCTATTAAGCTTGGGAATATAGGCACCTACTGCAATTAGAATTTGTGATCCGATCGATTTTACTAATTGTGCCAGCAAGCGCTTCGAATTTGTGCAAAAATCATAACGCTAATTGTGTCTGAGAAGTATGTTGTTCTTTGTGAACAAAAATGCAGATATATGGTACTCTATACGTACATTTGTAAATTTAGATCGCACAGGAAAAATTCGTCCTGGAATTACTTTTTTGTTTGCTTTTTCGTACAGTCCAAAATTACGACTTGGATTTCATTTCCAGCAGCCTGTGATTTGACAATTTTTTTGCGAAGCAGGTAATAAAGTCTATGAAGACGCGTTGGACATAAAAAGTGCGTGTCGTCATTATTTACAGATACCATCTCTCTTTAATATTTGAGGGTAAACGACTTCTTCGATATACGCTCCACAAAAGGGGAATGATTGTGGACGATGACTTACTTTTATTACCTACAAGATACTGCCAAGGAAAAGGAGGAAGGTTCTATTTTATATACAGCTTTATGAGCACAAAAAAATCAATTCTTCTGCTGTCACAAACGTGCAGGTTAACTGTGATATTGGAAATAGATTTGTATTATCTACAGGAGGAAGGGAGAATGAATTCAAAACCCTTAGTTTCATAATGAGTCATGAAATTTGATGGCACTTAACCCGTTTTAACAAAATATAATCTATTCTTTTTTTTTTTGTACGACGTCATAGTATGAAGCTATTAGAATAATAATGGGGGCAGCTTATGAGACTCGTTCAAAGTTTTACGCCCCAATTCCGAAAGGGCTAATTTAACCGTTAATTGCCGAGATTAAAAAGGTCTGGTATAATTGTGTAGCTCGTGTACGTCAACCCTTTGCCGCAAAACGAGTACCAGGGTCTGGGAATATCGAAACGACTGGAGAGAATCGTGAAGGAAGGGGTTTCCTAGCCCCTTCCTGTGGCGGCGGCCCATCTATTTATGAGAGTCCAGCAATTTCAGTGGACCTAACACATCGTCTGCAAATTATTACGGGCACGATGACGGTGGAAATTGAGAAGGATATGAATTGATACGGTAACCACTACCAACTACCTAATTCGTCCAGTTTTACCACTACCCTTTCTACGTCTACTGCCAACATTATTTGTTTCGAACTCCGTTACGAAGCCACGCGAGGTGCACAGCTGCTCAATGCCGATTTAGTCACCGAAAAGATTGCTAGAAACTTGTAGCAGACGCAGCTAATTGTTCTACTTTTGTAAGGGGTTTCTTTTATTCTCAAAAATAAATTCGAGAGACACAAGGGTCTGGTCCAACTGGTACCTAATTAAAATATAGAACAAACACGTGATACTCAAATGGGTATTTCCAACTCGATAGAAGTGGAATCGTTAGATAAACTGCATATGTCATAACTAATTTTGTCATTTTGACAATAAAGAGTAGGTAGTACTAGGAAAACTAGTTACTACTACTTCTTTCTTAATTTTTTTGGAAATTCTACTAAAATTTAAAGTAAATTTTGAAAATAAATCAAAATGTCGTCAGTTCTAAAAAGAGTGGTAAGCCAAACATTTTTAAATCTTACAAAGGAACTTAAATCATCTAACGGCACAAAAACATTCGCAACAGAAGCACTGATCAAAACTAAACCATTTAAACTGTACAAACTAGACATTCCACCTCCTGCAGAGGTCAAAGTTACCAACGAAGAGGCCAAAGATTATTACAGAAAAATGTTAACTATAAGAAGCCTTGAAAACGCCACATTCACACTTGCAACAGCCCAACAAATCAGAGGTTTCTGTCACATTTATTCGGGAGAAGAAGCAGTGGCTGTTGGGGCTTACATAACCATGGGTAAAGACGACTTAATCGCATCCCCATATCGAATTCATGGATGGGCATACCTGATGGGCAACAGTGTTCTCGGAGTTCTTGCTGAAATGACGGGAAGAAAATCAGCTTGCCAAAGGGGCAAGGGTGGTTCAATGCACATGTACCGGGACCGTTACTTTGGTGGTTTTGGTATTGTGGGATCGTCGGTACCCGTGGGCGCAGGCCTTGCATTCGCCCTTAAATACAAAGGAACGAAAGGTGTAGGATTTGCGATCTATGGAGATGGGGCGGCTAACCAAGGACAAGTCTTTGAGTCGTTCAATTTGGCTAAATTGTGGAACTTACCGTGCATATTCTATTGCGAAAATAACGGGTTCGGTTATGGTACTTCCATAGACAGGGCTGCAGCCAATACTGACTTTTATACACGTGGAGACCTAATTCCCGGTATATGGGTGGACGGAATGGACGTGATCAGTGTTAGGGAAGCCATGAAATATGCCAGAGAACATTGTCTAAAAGGGAAAGGGCCCATAGTCGTGGAAGCGGTCAGTTACAGATACCATGGACATTCCATATCAGATCCTGGTACCAGCTATCGAACGAGGGAGGAGATTCAGTCGGTTAGAAACAGTAAGGATCCTATCACCAATTTCAAAGCACTGATACTCGAAAAGGGATTGGTTAATGAAAAGGAAATTAAAACTATTGAAGATGAAGTTAAAGCAGAAGTGAATGAAGCAGCCGAGAGGGCTGTAAAAGATCCAATAATAGATACATCAGAACTTTCTGCTGACGTCTATTCGAAATGTTTAGAACCGTACATACGAAACGTCACGCCATTTAATCCTCTTCAGCATAAACGAATAGGAAAAGCTATTAATCTCGGACATTGATTTCCACCTTTAGAGTGTCCATACATTTATTTAAGTTGTATAAAAAAAAAAACAAAAAGAGAAAAATAAACGAAACGCCTTACATATACATGTGTTAATTTTTTTTTAAAAAAAACTGTCGAACTCAAAGACTAAAATCAAACTATTTTTTACCCATGTTTTGTTTCCTGCACTAAATTCGTTACGTTCCCACACGGGCGATTTTGTAACCGGTTATGAGCGCCTAATAGGCCAATAAAATGAAAGTTTCACGTAACGTAGCCGTTTTGATAATAATGCAAAATGGTGCGCTTTTTATCCTAAAAATCCACGGATAAATTATTCAGGATTCGACGGGCAGAAATAAAAAGGACAAGACCTTCTTTCACTGGCTTTTATTAAAATTTTAAGAGCGAAAAAAGCAAACGAGAGAAGCTGCATAATACCCATTCCTTTTTATACGACGCTTTCTCCAAAATTAAATTCTTGGGCAGATTTAACACCATCGTATAACGTGAATGTCTTTCACAAGAAAGTCTTTTTTAGTCACAAATTAAACAATATATGTTCCCTAATAGCAGACACCTCTACCACAATTTACAAAATTTTAAAAGTTAATATTGGTCTATTCTTACCATCGGGTCACTCAGGCTTATTTTGTTTAACGTGGTGAACCCTGCCTTTCGGCTTGCACCCCACGACCGCCAAGGAACTTGAAAGACCTAACCAACCACTACCAGTTTCTTCCGGAGGTTTGCGAGATCACCAGAATCTGCCAGTCGCTCGTCGAGGCAACCATGCCTCTCCTCTAGCATACAGGGTCAATCTCTGCCACTACGAGTCCAACCCCATAACAGGACCGGACCGGACCGGACCTCCTAATTTACAATCGTTGGTCGGATGTTTGAAGCCACTTCCAACTTGCTACTCTAAGGTGGTAGTAGTAAGGTCCTAGTACTCATGTCTGCTGAGCTACCTCAACCACGTGTAATGAGTGACGGTCGAGGCCAGTTTCGTGGATCTTAGGTCCTGGCCTTTACCCACGTACAGTTGGATCGGTTGCGATATGTCTTTGTTTAGTGAGTAAACAGCGTGTGGTCTGCTCGCGGGACTAACCCCGGATACTATGTTAGAATACCTATATATGCGTCAGGTCCGACATCTCAAACGCTTCCAGCGACGGGGCATCTGGAATAGTACTAGAGGTAAGTAGTATCCCACTCCCAGCAGCTCAGTCCCCGGGGTCACCTTGGATACTAGTGCCACCCGGTTATACGCGTAAGGGACTTGTTCCCTCAGTACCCATATCGGCCGGGCTACCCCATCCACCTGTGATGAGGTCACTATCGTGGATCTTTTGCCACGCAAATGGGGTCCTACCCTTTACCAACGTAAAGTGGCTGCGAGATGTCTCAGTTTTACACGGCTTGTGGTCTGCCCACGGGACTAGCCTCGGATGCTATGATAAAATACTAGCCCGGTCCCACACCTAAAACGGCTCCAGCCATGGGACATCCGAAATAGTACTCGAGGTAAGCAGTACCCCACTCCCAGCGCCTCACTTACCCGGGATCGCCCCGGATACTAGTGCCGACCGCGCAATTCTCCGCCACACCTCAAACGGCTGCCCCCGTAAGGGACTCACTCTCTCAGCACTCATGTCGGCCGGGCTACCCCAGCCGCTTGTGATGAGTGACGGTCGACGCTACTTTCGTGAATCCTCCACCACACTGCCTGCGGGATTAGCCTTGGATAGTACCATAGGTAATAGGCTCTCCGTTCGACACCTCAAATGACTCCAGCGATAAAACATCCAGAATAGGACTCAAGGTAACTAGTACCAGGATCGCCACGGCTACTAGTTCCGCCTCCTGTCAATTCAAACGGCTGCTCTCCCATTTACCAGCGTAAGGGACTCGCTCCCTCAGTACTCATGACAGCCGGGCTACCCCAGCCACCTATGAGGAGTGATGGTCGAGGCCACATTCGTGGAACGTCTATCAGACCTCTCTACTAAGGGCCCGGCCTTTATCCACGTTGAGTGGTCTACTAGCCTCGGATACTATGATAGACATAAGGCCCCGGTTCGATATCTCAAATGGCTGTCAGCAGAGTGACTCGCAGAAATAGGACCCGAGGTTACCAGCACCTCGACCACAGCGCTTCTGTTCCGCTGGACTCCCCTCGGATACTGGTGCCGCCCGACCATACCTCCACATCACAAGCGGCTGCTCGTCCGCTCACACGGGTGTACGGTTCTTTCCCAGCAAACGTGGTTTCTAGAAGGCATCTAATCCACCGACAAACTATCCCGAGACCGCCCCGCCGACGACACACACACTGCCACATGGTATATATATCAGTGCGAAGCCAGCTCTCCACTCAGTCGCTGTCGAGATATCGAGGTGCAATCTTCGCTCTCCTCATCACTGTTTCACTAAAGATGTCAGCCACAGTTGCCGACAAAACGTTTGTATGCAGTAGTCCTATAGACCCTTGTCTATAAGCCCGAACCTTAGCTTTTATTTATTTAATTATGCATTAACAGAATCTACAAAGCGCGAATGACTGATCCATCCTTTTATACCCAGCCCTTACTACTGACGTAATGATGTTATCTACCCCTGCTCGCTAACACAATAATGATAAAATTGACGAAATCATAATACCAATTGCTATAAAGATTTTGTGTGGCATAATTTATTGCTTTTTTTCGATTAAGTTTAACAATCTGAACATACGTATTGTTCCGAACAATTGTTCATGCGATTTCCTGGGATATCTTTCGTCCTACTTCCTGAGCTCCCGTACTAAGAACCTCGTTTACGGAAGCTCGAGTTCGGGGATTTACTGGATAATACCTCATTACCATTACTGCCAACGCTGCAAGTTTAGAAGCCATAGCATACATACATACATATATATATGTACGACTCAGACGGAGGCTTCGTGTCGCGAAGCTTCTTGAATACTACCGGTGGGTGAATCTGAGTAATCAGCAAGTGACGCTAACATGAGGCATCGTATATATAACGCTCAGAGCCACGCAAGACATAAATACACACACACACACACATACATATTTATGTATAGGTATCCGTCTATTAAGAGGAGATTCTCTGGAGAATGGTGTAAGCAATAAAGTTTCCTAATTTCGTTCTTACGAAATAAAAAATTACGAAACATTCAAAACTTTTTCTTAGTCGTTGTATAGGGGGAATCTTACGCATAAAAAAAAACACGAGATGAAGAAAAAAATTAGATAAGTTAAAAAAAAAAAAGCGCGTGGATTTCGAAACCCTCGACAGAAATGAAAAAACTCAAAGAGAATAAGATCCTACAGAGCAACAAAAAGTTAAAAAAAATGTTGAAAACCATATAAATGACAGGAAATTGTTAAATAAGCTTTTTTCGAACGTTAATCAGCTAATTAGTTCCTGTCATCGTCTTGAAAAAGATCCTCTCTTTTAATATCACTTCGATGTGCCCTTCAAAGGGTTCCTCTTGTCCCTTGGCCAAAGAGTATAATCACAGTCCAGAAGGCAGCGCAATTAATTTTAAAAATGAGCCATTACTTCCGACTCTCATGGATCCCGAGGGAAAGTGTGCGACAGCGGGGAGAAAGAGGAGGAATATTAAAAACAAAAGACGTAATAGAAAGGCGTCATTCTTCACGAAGCTTTAACCTCGTTATAAATGAGTTTTTAATTTGAAATCCATTTACAACCCTTACTAAATGTCGCATTAGGTAGATGGAAGATTAAATCCTTTTATACGAAAACGAATCGTTGACCCCTCTAAAGTTTCTTGATAGTTAACCATCTATTCAGTAGTACCAACCAAATTAATAGAAAGTGGATTTACTTTACAGATATGTCTACAGAGTGTTTACTGTTAAAAACAAAAAATGTGTTTACAATTAGTAGTCATTCACGCCACTCATTCGCCCTCTGTCAATATTCTTTTATTTTAACTAATGTTTGACCTTGAGACCTGCAGACAACGCCTTCAACCTCTAAATTCCCAATTTACCATTATACAAAATTAATGTGCCTAAGCACTGATGTTAATGTTGTCTCAGTTGATATTTTACTTTAGCTGAAAGCAAATGCTTGTAATTCGACGACTTTACGAAAAGCTTTTAAGTAATGAATACATTAGTTTGTTTATATTAAAACAGATAAAAGCATACAAGGTGTTTTGCAAAAAAAAAAATTGTGCTCGACTAAAAAATGCCTAAAGTAGTTTTCAGCAACTTAGTTAGCTCTTCAGGAATTGAAGAGTACTAGAATCCAAGGGATTTATAATGGAAAAAAAAATTTCATTGCGGATTGTTATACAGATCAATGATAAGAACATTTTTTCAAATTTCTAACACCGGCAAATAATTATATATATTATTGTAGCGAACGCCAGCGTGCTTGTGTGCGACCATGTACGCTTGTATGCGTTGCCGGCCGGCTCGACTAGCCGGGGCCGGTGTCGGCAGTGTGCGTTGTATTTGTGTACGTGTGTCTCTTACCTGCTTTCTAAGAAAGCAATCAACCGTTCGCCGAAAATGTAAACAATCTTTCGAATATTCCGGACTTTTTCCCGGCTGTTCTATGATGCTATAAAAGTGACAGAGACGTTCGCCGAGTAAGTTAGTAATAAATTGACCGTGACAGTGGTAACATCGGAAATAAATCGACAGTGTTAGAAGTGAGTGAAAAGACAAATAAATAGAGACGCGCATATAAGTGAGTGTTGTAAATAAATAGTAAGCTATTATTAAATAAGTATATATAAATTGTGTTCCTGCAATTTAGTCTTATAAATAAAATTTAATAAACCCACGAATACTACATTATTTATTGAATGTTGAATTTTTGTAAAATGCAATTTTTAACCTTTCGACGACCTGTACGCAGCAAAAACCGTGATAAATACGGAATATAGTAAAGAGAACTTTTTTTATAGAGAATTAAATTTTCTACAAAAACGTCCTGGGTAGCATCCCTCTATCTCTAACAGCTCAAAAATTAAAGCACTCCAAACATTATATTTTGACAGCTAAAAAGTTATTTGATAGAAAATTTATAAATTCAGGAAGAATTTCTTCATTTTCAAACGACCAAAAAATTTTTAAGACAGATTATAACAAAGCATCTTAAGCCGGTCCTGTAAATGGAATGAAGTAAGCGCATTTATATTCGGAGAGTCTCTAAACGAAAATGAAATGCAAATTGTCGAATCTAAAGTGCTGATTCGGGAAACCAACATTTATTTACGACGTAGAACCATTTGATACAGACGCTTAATGGGTTTAGCAGCTCAATTCAGATAATAGAAAACATCGCAGGTAGTGGCTAAAAAGGCGTAAAGTTCTTTCTCGTGACACCCCAGCGCAGAAAAGGAAAAAAATAAGGGCTTTCATTTCAATATACTCAACGGATTGTTACACCTCGATTGGTATTGATGAGGGAAATTGTAAGGCTGATTTAACTGGATTACCAACAAACTGAAAGCTCTGTTTTTGCAAAATAGTTTTTTTAAATTTTATTCTATAATACAGCTCACTTCTTCAATTTCATGTTAAAAAAATTGATTTAAATTTGGCTCATTACATGAAAAAATTGTCAAAGAAATGTCTCTCAAAGAACGATTTTTATTTTTTGAACTTCGCAAAGTTTTTATTTTTGAACTTGGCAAACTTTGTAAATAGAAAAAGCATAATAAAAGCATTCCTTTTGTTTGTCCACTTCTCTCTATATTTTATCTTTTAAAAAATGTCTGGCATTTAAAATTTGAACTTGGTAATGAAACTTGGTATAATTGTGATTTTCAACTATTGATTGCCAGTTTATTCATAAGGACAAAGTTTTTATGTTTGAACTTTTCAAGCTTTATTTTTTGAAATTGGTTAACCTTATTTTTGAACTTGGCAAACTTTATTTTTTGAACTTGGTAAACTTTTTATTTTTGAATTTGGCAAACTGTAAAATAAATAGCATAATAAAAGCATTAATTCTGTTTGTCCACCTCTCTATATGCTTTCTATTAAATTACAATGTTTGTCCCCTTTTTTCTTATAAATAAATCGGGATTTCTTTGTGGGATTTTCTCCCCGAAGAAAACTGAAACTATGGGAGAAAACATGTTTTCAGATCTATCTATTCGACAGTGAAAATTAAATCAACGATCTCAAGTTTCAGAGTCAATCATTAAATCGTCGAATCTACACAAACATTTGTATCTGCTTCTCACTTTGTCTTCAATTAGATAAAAAGAAAACGTGAAGGATTGAATCGAGGATTGTGTTTTCATTTGTGTGTAAAACGCGTGAAGGGTAGTAGAAGGTGTAAAGGAGACGTAAATCTTTTACTCTTGTCAGCGCTCATATTACATACTTTTTATGAAAGCAAGCGATGGTACAAAAGGAAAAAAGTTTCACTAGATAAAGATTACATAAAGTAACAATTTGTTTCGGAGACACGTCTGAAAATGATACGAAAATACAAATGAGGAGGACTGGTAAGCTGATTATAAGGCCGGGGTTGGATGTCATTTTTTACAGGGATGTTTCATCGTAAAAGAAATTGCACATTTGTTTGCAAAAGCAGACGAAACGTCGAATGAAACAGAAATGTTTTCAAATGAAAAATTGAAACTTTTTCCTCCCTTGCTTGACGTTTTTCATTATACCTACTGCTTGTTTCCAAGAAGAGGGTGAAATTGGGTATGTACAAATTAACTGGAACTAAAAAACTAAAAAACCTCAATTCATCAAAAATAAAACATTAAATTAAAACCATAGATATTTATTATTGGGAGAAAGGAAAAGTTCGAAAATAGCCTGTAATCAGGGTGACCTTTAACTTTACACAAAGTTTAGCCACCGTACAGAACTTGTTAAATGAAATCACGTTCAGGGTAAGCTTTCGACAATGAAGCCCCTGACAAAACTTAGATTATTCTTTTCTTCATCTGATCTTTAATTCAACAGGCGTTATCAAACCCATTTATCGCGCCACGATTATAGCTGGTGGTTTTATAAGGGGAAAGCACCTTTTGGCAAAATGTCTTCGTTATAAGGTTCCAAAATATCCATCATTTCAATTTCACATTCAAATTAACAGTTTCACAAATGAAAGTCTTTGAAATATGTATATGTATAGTTTCAAAAATTTAAAAAAAATCTATGTATACCAAGAAAGGAGTAATATCCTCTTTAGTGAGCTAGCACAGAATTAATGCCAAGTTTAAACAACTTTTCCTCTTGCAAAATTTAAATTTAATAGAAAATATAGTTTTTAGAAAGTTCAAAACACCAAGTTCAAAGTATTTTCCCACGCACCAAGTTCAAATGTAGGACGTGTTAAAAATTATGGATTTGGCAAGTTTGAATGATGAACTTGGTAAAATTTTCGTGGTTATAAACCTCTGTACGTGCCTAATTTTTATTAACTGTTACATTACATTACTGAGATAATAAAAATAGTGCAGGAAATCTGAAATAAAATACCTAATGAATTAGGGCCTTAAACTACCTTTATTTCCTAATCATTTCATATTATTAGCACCATAGAAATACGCATGTATATATGGTAAATATGACGTAAAACACGAAAGAAACTCCCCCTCAGTTCACGCTCAGTTGGCTTTTCAAATACGCTTCAATGGGTACATTTTATCGTGGCAATCTGCGACTGGGCTGGTTGTCGTATAACGCAAGACTAACTAGATTTGTAATCAACCAACAGCGGTGGGTATAACGCCACGCAAGGGAAATATTCCGTACTTAGGGCCTTTCCAACAATCGTAAACGTTTGTTCGTCCAAATTAACGTTACCTTCTTCAAACAAAAGCACAATTCTTTATTTAAATTTTTTTGCAATTCACTTACGAGCCGCCACTGTCTCATGCCTTATATCTAGTCGGTTGTTTAAGGCACTATTAATAATACTCATGTGATTTAATATGAAGTTAAACAATCATAATTAAGTACGAAGGCTAGGCGAGAGGCTTCAATAGCGGCATACCACGCCGATCATCATCGTTTCGAACTCGGGTATGGGTAGAAGCTTTTTTCACGTAAATAGAAATTGAAAATATACATTAGCATTTAGGTACTTTACAAACAACGACCAAATATTTAGGTTTGAATTACCTAGAAAGCGACCTCTGCACGTGCGCATAAGGGAAAATTTGGACTCTATTAAATTCAGGTGTTCCCGTTCTCTCATAGCTCTTACTACATACGTCCATTCAAAAATGCACAAGGATAAGAGAGAATCCGATTAGGTTCACCGGAAGTTAAAAGTACAATATGTGTATGGAGTGAAAACCGCGACAAAAGGGATGCTCTCTATGCAAGAGGATTCACCTCCGCCTCCTCGCTTACATTTCCAGGCTCTAACACTTCTACATACTTCATCCCCTACTTGACATTTTATACTTTGATTCCCTTTTCATATCCATACACAAAGGGGTGAACTTTTAAATTCTGTCATCTAACTCCATTTCTGTCATCTATGGTAAGAGTCCTCAGTCATTAAGGAAATCCACTTACTTACTTACAGTGGCGCCATCCATCGGTACGATAATGGAGCTTGCATAAGTCTTTGTTCTATCTCACTCAAAGAAAATATATTCAATCGAATCGATTTTTAGTTAAGTGCAACTGCGAGCGAGGCAGAAGGAATAGAGAATTAAATTAAATAAATAGTAGAAATAATTATTTGTCAGTGTTAAAAATTTGCGTAAATGTTCTTCTCATCGGCCTCTAATACAAGAATCCGCGATACCAAAAAAATTTGCACCATGAATCCCTTGGCAACTAAACTAAAGCGGTTTGGTACATTGCCTCCAATAAATGACGTCATGCATAAGGTATCGGGCCTTCCTAACGGTTTTATTTCGGCTACAGAAGTTATAGACATATTGCCAAACAAAATCGGAAAAAGCGGTTGGAATTTTTGCAGCTTTCTCGCAAAATAAATGTTTGCATGAAAACGATTTGTTTATTGCTTTAGATTATCTAATATTTTCCGAAATCCGGGCTTACAGCAGCAGTAGCAATAAAGAATGGACCGTATTTTTGGCTGCAAAGATCATAAAACTACATTCGTTTTTGCAAATAACCTTTGGATTCTTATTTAACCTCAAACAATCGTATACAAGGGTTGTACAAATAATAAACGCGTGAAAAAATTGAGCAATAAAAAAATATGCATAAATTAATTAACGTGTCATGAACGACAATAGATAGCCATTACAAAAAGAAATAAAATATTCTTGGTCTCAAAATAAACTAAAAAAAAAAAGTGAAGAAATTTGTCAAAGTAATAGATAAAACGGGCCATTCTGACGGATAATTAAGTAAATTGGTCGACATTAACAATTTGGACGGAGAAATTGTCTGGATTTTGTGCCGAGAGGACGACATTACACCAGAAAGCAATTAAATGTGGTCTTAAAGTCTTAAGCGGCTAGCGGTCTAACGCAGGTGTTGGGATTATGAGGATCTATTCCTTTCTGTCTTCACTTTTACGGCAACTTAAATGATTAAGGGTGAATACCCCCCATACGAGGTGTGACCAATAAATTTCAGCTATTTGACAGCATGAGTGATACATAAATTAATATATTCACTATTAAAACCGTTATCAGACGTTCTCGATGAGTCATTTATCCAGGCCAACGTATAGAACTGCTGTGGCAAAAACGGTTATAGATACGAAAAAAATTAAAGAGCCCTTTTTAGTTGAGCACTAAATTTTCTACAAAAAAGTTCTCTTTACTTTTTCTTGTAACTATAACCGTTTTCACTACGTACGCGCCAAAATGTCAAAAGACGCGTTTTGCAAAACTCCAATATTGAATAAATAATAGTAACAATAGATTGCTATAGTTAAAAATTTGGACAAATACTCTTCTCATCGACCTTTCCAAGAATCCGCAACGAAAAAAATTTTGCGCCATTAATCCCTTAGTTATTAGACAAAAAAGGTTTCCTACGTTGGCCTGGACGAATGACGTCACACGTACATACTTAGGCGTTTTACTCTCGGACTAATGCACGTGTTAGGATTGTAAATATCTACTTATTCTTGAATGGTTAGGGGTGAGTACCCTCTGTACGTAGTAAAACCATAATAATGGCTGCATGAGTGACTCAAATTGACCACTGTTATGAGAAAAATCAAGACGTATCGTATCGCGTAGATTGTATCGTACATTTTTTTATAGAACATGACGACATAAAGGGCAATTAATATTCGACAAAACAAGCCACGCATATTGTAACGAAGTGCCAGTTTATCGGCCAACGAACTGGAAACGTAATTATTGTTTATGAGACATACGCAGTTTAAATTCATTAGTGGCGAGTACGAATTTAAATTGCAATTTCGTTAAATGTGAACGACTTGGTATATTAACTAGTTAAATGACAAAAAAAAACTTCAGCACAGAATGGACGATAATTACGGTGATTATAAGAAAATTAATGGCCGAGATATAGTCTCAAAAAAATTAATATTGTTTCCTCAAAGTACCATCACTTTTTAAACAATTTCAGAATACCATCAATTTTTTTTGGCTCAACCTTTTTACATGCTTCAAAATTTTTCAACAGTAACATACAGGGTGATCCACGTTAATGTGTACGCAATGTTTAACAGAACATACTGCATTCTGCTGACCATTGTGGACCACCCTGTACATATGTACCTATCGGATCTCCTGGTATTTATCTCGGATCGTAGAAAATCGAAATCTGAGACACAATGGAATGGAGGTTTAGTGCGGCTTCAGTTATATTGTGTATATACACATACACACACACATTTATACGTAGACATACATAACACAAAGTCATTTATAAAGACCATTTGACAACATGATAGCGTTTCTGCAATCCGCAGCAGTCCATTAATGTTGGATATAATTCCTTTCTTGCAATTGTACAAACCGAAAGAGAAATGACGTAAGAAACATTAATTTGCCCGGGATAGACTGACAATGAATCGTTTTGATTTCGGGTAATTTACCCGAAAATAACTCTGGATCCGAGAATTATTATCTACTGTAATTCGATATTTCGACGGCAGAAGTGATAATAGGTTGAGGTAGAGGGCTGGAAACAGAGCGTGGAGTGTTAGAACAAGCCACGTATGAGTTCAAAAAAAAAAAATATGGGTAGGTACTACCTGTAGGTACATCTTCGAAATCGTAACGAACACACGTAACAAATAAGAAGGCCTGGTGGTTTACATGTGACGTCACTGATAGAGGTCGGTTATTTAAAACTGGAAAATGATTGTTGATGTTCAAAATCTTTCGAGGCTAATTTGGACTGTTTGGAAGTGGAATGTCAAGACAAAATTATCGGTAATTCTGAGACATTTTCGTTTCAAAGTTATTAAAAAGTTGTTACGAAATGTTCCTCCAACAAAGTACATAGATGTTTAATACTTGAAATCTATTAAGAACGAAGTAGCGCTAGAGAATAATTAGAAAAAAAGACGAAAAATAACGGAAACAGGCAAACTCTCGGTAGTGTTCAAACGCTCCGTTAAGTAGAGGCGCTCGTTAAGAGAGAACTGAGGCAAAAAGCATACGATTCCATTACAAATCCGATTTAGAAACTCGAAAGTTGAACATTTCGAGATATATTTTAAGTGTCTCTCGAAATTGCCCAAGATTCCGTCCCTCCATCTGTCTGTCTGTCTCTCCGTCTGTCTGTCTGTCTTTGTAGGGAAAGAAAGAGAGGAAATTAAGTTACGTTTAATAGTAGAGCCTGTGCCAAAAAGTTTACCTGCTCCTTATTAGAACTGACAGCAAACTTCTCTGGAAATTCTTTAACGCAATCGATTTTCCTTTCGTTGAACGTCCCGGTAAGCGCTCAGTTGGAAAACTTTCCAAACTATGCATTATCCCGTAGGAGACTTCCGAATTTCTCATTCCTCGCCCACGCGCAAAGAAGTCACCAACTCTTGAATATGCGTCCTAAATCATCTGACAAAAGGGTCAGAGGTTAATGTGACGAAGTATTTTCGATGGAATCTCCATTCGACTGAAGAACAAGGTGTTTCCCCAATCAGAAGCAGTTCTGATGGTCAGTTTTCAGAATGGCCCTCGATTCGTTTGAATCGTCTCTGTGACGTTGAACCAGTATCTTTTGAGCAAAATTTTCCATTTTAGGACACAGGGACAGTTTCCAAATTGTCCTGGTCGAACAGAAAGTAAAGCTTTTGCTTCTCTACTGTAAACAATTTTGGAAACAATCAAGCCAGTCATACCAAAATTCTCGGATTAAAGTCCCAAAACGCAAATTTGTTGCCTTTAAAGTGGATTTTTAGGCCTTGGAGCAGTCAAAAGTAGCAGGGGATTATGTTAGGTTAAGTCAACGATTTCCAAGTTGTCTTGGGAGACTTGGAAGCTAAGGTTTTGGTTCTCTACTATGAGCAATCTTGGAAAAAATGTGGATATTACTTCAGTCATTCCTAAATTATCGGACTGAAGTCTCAAAACACAAGTTTATTGCCTTTTGAGTAGATTCTTCAGTCTTGGGTGTTCCAAGAACTATCAAAAATCGAGGGGGGTTATTTTAGGTTAAGTCAACGATTTCCAAGTTGTCCTGGTAGACTTGGAAGCCGAAAGTTTCCTATTTAAGAACAGACGAACGTTACAGGAACAGTTTCCAAATTGTCCTGGGTGACTTCGAAAACAAGGTTTTACTGCTTGACTGTACCTCAAACGCATCACATTTTCCCCAAAAAGTTTTTCTCACAATGAGTGACCTTTTTTGTTAGTCTGTGACGTCAATTGATACCTAAAACTGAATTCATCCTCGTATCAGTTACAACAAATAGTTGACGTTTCACTTTCGTGGTCGTGTTTATTTTGAAATGAAATCCAAAATTGAATTATTATCATCGGTCAACCAAACAGTAAATTTATCTATCTGTGTCACTGCAACAACGAGATCGGTGCTACTCAAATTCATTGTTCATATTTCATTTGCCAATTTATGGATGAATAATAATAATTGGTAAGGTGGATTCCTATAAAATCGATTTCGACAGAACGAGTAACATGCACATTGTAGCTACTCATTGTTCCAAAACTGCTTTGTTGAACTTATTGTTAGTTAAAACTATCGATTCGAACAAGTTAAACACTACAAATGTGTGTACCCAAACGCAATTTATTGCAGATGACATCTGAAACCGCGTCAAATTCCATACAGTTCGAAAATTGAAATATTTCTACGATATGTCTAAACTTTTCTGTAAGCTCCGTATTGATTCCTTTTAAATTTCTATTTTAAATCTCTGAAATTTTAAACGCCTTGATGGGACACGACTCTTGTAAATTTGCTAGTTCAGGTCGTCTTTGTTCACCCCAAGTAAGGTTTAAATGTGACATTATTCTCTAAAACTGTGTCAAAATTAGAAAATTGATTTTAACTGAAGAGAACGAATGAGACATCAAAATAATAGCGGAAGTTACGTAGGACAGCAATGTGAAAAATTTTTTCTTCTACCTAAAAAAGCTATTAGCAAACATACAGATTTTATAAACCGAAGCATTTATATAAGATACTACCGGCCTGAGTGGTATCCCTTTTTTATGGATTTTTGGTAATCCATAAAAGCATGGTGCTTTAGGGTTCATAATTTTGTATTTCCAGATTTAGTCCGTAGATATGATATTTTTACATAGGACTATGAAGTAAACTATTAATTTTTATTTTAGTACTTATAATCTACTTCAACAACAGTATTGCCTTTATCGGCTTTCGAGATGATGAGGTTTTCGTTATCACATTTCTGTTTTAAGAATTACGCAAAAATGTACAAAAAAAATGATTATAAAACCGATAAAAAGACCGCCAATTCAGATAATATTTTTTGTTCGATAAATTATATCAAGAATTCCAGCTACAAAATCAAAAACCGTCTTAGCAAATTCTACATAACTGCAACAGAAATTAATAAATTCAATGTAGGTTCCATCTTAATTAACAACGTAGGTCAGCAGTGTGAAAGAATTTTTCTTTTACCTTCAAAACTTTAACGGTTATCAAGGATGAAGTTAATTTTACTGTAATAAATCCTAAATAACGATTGAATTTTTGAAGATACAAGAAAAATTCTTCCATATTCGTAATGTACGTCATCTTCGCTACTGTTTTCATGTGTCATTTGTTCCATCCGGTTCAATTTTAATTTTTAGACTTCGGGGGTGTCAAAATCAGAAAAATTTCGACTTTTCGACTTTTATTCCTCCTAGAGGCGTTTTCCCCAGATTGCAGACAAAAATGTTCCATTGAAACCTTAATTGGTTATGAAAAAAAATCAAGGATGATGATCATCTGACAACCCGACGAACTCTACAAGTTACTGTTACTTGTAGGTATGACAACGTAAAATAAAGTGGGCAAATTAAAGTTAATGCATGTAGCAACCAAAATACTGACGAGATAAATTATCGTGTCGCTTCTTTCCCACTCAATCCAATTTGCAACAATCTTCGCCCATTCCAACGTTGTGCTTCAGACGAGGTTCGTTTAAGCACAGGAAAATAGAGCGAGAAAGATAGAAACACAGAATGCACAGCGCCAACAAAGATGTTATACAATAAACTGCTTCTGTTGTCATGTTTACAACGGCCACTCGCGATGAAACAATTAAACGACGACAGCAGCGGTCTTACGTGTGGGTGTGTGCACTTCGCTGCAATCACGTAATTTGCTTCCCGTTTTTTTTTTATATTGTTCTCGGTTGTTTTCAATTTCGTTGCCTTTCAATCTCAATTCTGGAAAGCCATTTGTTTGAACAGGGTAACCATCAAGTAAGAAGCAAGAGTTCCTTGCTCAAGTCTCAATCGATAAATAATTGCTTACCTATTGACAATATTCGAGCGTCTCTTGAGGTATTGCCAACTCACCTCAATGTATTGTTCTTTGTTTTATTTAGGAAATCAAATAACTTCATGTGAAGTGTCGCTAGAAAGTAGTGACTTAAACATCCAGATCGCACGTCCTTGAGAGGCAGGGGCGTGGCGAGACCGCTGTTTATGTTCGACGCTGGGCGGAACACGAACTACACTACACTCTTCAGCTGACACAAATTAATGAATTTTCAGTTTCCGCGCTGCTTCCCTTCACATATAGCGAAATAAATCGAATGTAAACGTAATGAAAATTATATTGCAGAGTTTAAACAAACCGAGAGTGTTAACACTGACATGTAAAAAAAACGGGAATTGTCGATTTATTTTCATTTAACGCGCTTCGACTGTGGCGCTTTTGATGAAAATGCTCGTTGCTTTTATAAAGGCTTTGATTTTTACTCCCAGTTTTATTTTAATTTTTAATTACATATACTGAAATTCAATTACCGATGTTTTAATGGCCTTTTTGTCGATTTTAATACTATTGGAAGTTAATAAAATACAATCACATTTCACCCAAAAGATACGAATTTTTTTATGTGGGTTTATACAATATCAGCACGAATAATAATTAAATACTTTTCACTATATTTTCTACCGTCTGTTTCATAGACATAATATTATAGATAGAACGAAAGAGCATAAATCGTACACTTGGAAGAGAGCGAAAGACAATCGGTTGACCTCTTTCTATCTTTGTCTACTTGCTTCTGATTGGTGGGTATTCAAGTGGTGGGGACTCTTGCGGCACCAAGCACCAATCAGAGGTAAGTAGACTAAGGGAGGGGAATATCAATCGATTATCTTTCGTTCTGCTGCCACTTGCACCGACCGAACTTTACACTTTCTATCTTTAATTATTATCTCTATGGTTTGTTTGAAAGAAGACCACGTGGACGTCTAGATTTAAAGCCCGTTATGTATGATTGTTGGTATGTTGCAAAGAATTGCAAGGTTAATTTTCCGTAAAACCATTTGTAACGGTTAAATCACAAAATGTAACAAATAATTCATTCAGAGACTTACACTTTGAAAGTGAACCTACCGTTTCCCTGAGGTCTGGCTGTTATAGCAGTTGCTTCACATATGTATACATATATGTATATATTTCTATTCGTACATATGTGTGTGTGTGTGTGTGTGTGTGTTTTAGTCTAGAATGTAAATTTGAATAAACCACCTACACACACCCTCATACGACTCCAAATGATATATGCAAAAGCTCTGGCAACATTTTGTTCTCTAATCAGGAAAGCTGCGAAGAACAAAAGCACAAGTTGCGTGGAAAGATCATTTTAGAGGAACAGTATGTCGTACGACATTCGTACACACAAACATTTATACATATTAGACATGCATACGACAGTTAAAAGCGGAAACACAAACACGAGATGGAGAAATTTTGTATGAAAGAACAGATTCAAAATAAACTCAAATTCACTAAAGAAGAGTTGCATGCAACACTTAATTAAAAGCGACAGCATTGTGGTTATTGTGGGTTGCTTTTAAGTCCGTTTCCCAAAGCGCCTTGTTCGATGAAGCTGCCGGCTCACCGATTCAAGCTGGCGCACACACCCATCGGTGAGTCTTTACTGCGGAGCACAAACCAGAGTTAAAAGATAGCGGACCACTGCCGACTCGGCTCGGCTCACATACATTCGTTAGCTTTTCTGCTTAAAGACGCACGTTAAGTCACGCGCCGTAGGAGCCGGCTTTACTAATATACGGCTCGGCTCACGGACATTCATTATACTTTTCTGCACAATAATGCACCTTAAACCACACAACTTGGAAGCCGGCTTTACTAATGTACGTGAGCCGAGCCGACACCGACCTATTTGCCATCGGCTCGGCTCGGCTCGGTTCAAATCGGCTCGACTCACTTACATTCACAATGCTTTTCTCAGACTCGGCGCGGGAATTTTAAGCTGCAGTAAAAGCTAGCATGAAGACACGCGTTAAACCGCACGCCCTGGGAGCCGGCTTTACTGACGTACGTGAGCCGAGCCGACACCGGCCTATTTACCATCGACTCGGCTCGGTTTAAATCGTCTCGGCTCACAAACATTCGCAATACTTTTCTCAGGCTCGGCCCGTGAATTGCAAACCGCTGTAAAGGCTCGCCGAGTCAATCTTGGCAAGTTTGCCGAAACCACGCGCCTAGATCTACGAATCTACATGAGCCGAGCCGGCATTTTGACATGACACTTTTTAGGGTTGTATATTAACAATTAGCGTCAAAATTACTTACGCATGTTACCGGTGAAATGTACATAACAACCCCATTATTACTTGACGATTTTCTTCCCGATTTGCTAACAACAACATCAAGAAAATTAGGAATCCACGCAGATGGGGAGTTTCAGGAAAAAAGGTCAACAACAACAGTGCATTAGCCCCGTTAATTAGAGCAGTAAGTAACGCAACAATGGACTGGGGCGACAGGCGATATTGTTGAGCGGAATCGTCAGTTCTTCTGCTTCGAAACAGGAAACGTCCGCCCGCCACAGCCACCTTCGTTTCCTCCTCTAATTAAGGTAAAAGGGGGAAAACTCGCGTCACTTTTAACACTCTAATAATTAATCATACAATACAGGTACCCACTCATTCTAGCGCCCCCACTCCCTTCCTCACTCCCCAACTCATGTGATCGTCCCCTTGCTTCCCCACAACTTTAAATTGCTGCACAAAGCAGTTTTCTAACGACAAAAAAACGGCCCGTTTAACAATTATCCGGAACATTGACAGACAGCCGTTGAAAGCCGAGGATGACACGGTGACGGATGAAGTGTGGGTCTCTCACCCCTCGAATCAATGCCTATTTCGATTTCGACGATATTTTCGCTGAGGAGATGATAAACAAGAAATTGGATTTATAACGCAGGAAGGAACATTGCAACTTTATGTAACACTGATGTCAGTCACGAATCATGGTTCCTGACAAAACCAAAAAATTAAATTAAGGGTTAAGTGAAGTCGATAAGCACTTTAGAAGCATATTAGAGGCTGAAACAGGGGTAAAGAAAGGCAAACGGTAAATAAGATTTTTGTTTGCGAATAGTTATTAATAAAGATGTTGGAACACGCTACGATGTGGTGGATTTTTGAGGTGGAACTGAAACCCAGATTAACGTAAAGAAGATTACCCTGTCCACCCCAAACAAAGGTAGTGAACAAATTCTGATGTATAATGCTAAGGAATATTTCCTACTGTAGCGTTGGTTACCCTCAAAGTCATTGGCGTTAGCGACAGAATGTACAGAATACATTTACAAAGAAAGACAACGAGGAAGTCCTTTAGAGACCCCTGACTGCACCAAAGATTATAAGACAGCCTTTTTGCTCTCACGTTTTGCTACAACGATATCAGGAATTATTTTTAGTCTTTACATACACCACTTGCCCTCCAATGATTGTTTAACATCCAAACCTTTTAACTCAGTTTTTTCGTCCGGAAGAAAAACTCCTGAGATCGTTTAATAGCAAAAAAAAAATGTTATTTACACGAGTGAGGTAAATTAAAAAGCATTAAGAGTCACTTCACCTGATGAAACAAAGCCTAATAAATTTAACCTGTTTCAACAACGCAGTTGGCCCTTCTTTTAAATGATAATGGTAGAGTTTTTAATTAAGTTTAATTATTAAAGGAAAGGACGACAAAAGTGTCAAATTATTTTAAGAAAGTTCTCTCGAAAGAAGGATTGTTATTAGATACACTTGGCTGGAGAATTCTGTTTATATTGCAAAACTTCGCCGTTCATTATGGAAATTATTCAGTATATTTTATAATCTTTTTACATTATAAAATTTGGTATTCAAAGTTTTGATTAAAAATTCAATTTGAACGCTGTTTAACGAACCGATTAAAAAATGTTAAGTATGTTATGGCATGATAGATAGGTATTCGGTCAATTAACATAAGCTGGTGAACGGCATATAGCTCAAATTTTCTTTGTCTTGGGGGTGGGGTGGGGGTAGTATTGGGAGTGGAGTAGTTTTAGTAATAGAGTAGATGTTCTGGATGGTACATATGTTAGGAGCAGTTACGAGGGTGGGATGGGGGTGGTTCCGTGAAAGAGATGGATGAGGTTCTGGATGTATGTTTGTATAATGTTGAGGAGGGAGTAGTCGTTGGGGGTGGTGCCGGGGGTGGGGGTTACGGAAAGAATTGAGGGTAGTGTTAGTCATAACATAGATGTTAGAGATGTTTCTGATGGATCAGCCACCCACCACCCCGATCGACTTCCAGTATTTCCAAAACCCAAAATAAATATACTTGAAGGAGTCTCCACATGCAATTAATATTTTGATAATTGTTATCAGAACACAAAAATTTTATCTATTGAATTGACTTATTTACTAAGTAATTGCAATAAGCTGGTTGTATATCAAACCTTTATGACTTTATCAATTATTTTGTTGTTAAGGTTGTTAAAATATTATGATTTATTGCGATATAGTGATAATGTTATTGCAGAACATCTCGAAAAAGTATTGTCCAACTTTACGTGATATTAATTAGTCTGTAATATTTTTATGGTACTTGAGATTTGGCCTCCAAGGTCATTCGAAGATTTTTCTCATGGAAACAACGTAAATTTTACCCTAGAAAATTTCACACTTCAAAATTCAAATAATGAATATAGCTTTGATCTTCACCACTATCTTTAAGAGGAATTTCAAGGTCGAGTTGTTTTTGACCTTAAAAAGACATTTTCTTGGTTTCAGAAATGAGAAAAATTAGGTCATTTCAAAGGTCATGATTATTTTTTCTAAAATGTTTTTTTGAGATATTTGCGTGGGGAATTAAAAAAGGGACACCCTGTATATTATAATGATTTATACAAATATAATTTCAATTCACACATTTTTTTCGTTACAATTTGTTACTAAAACTACAGCGCTTAGGATCTGGGTTGCATTTTACGTATGTTTTATTAAAGCTATTAAACACCTAAGGCCTAGTACAAACGTGGCGTTTTCCACGCAGTTTTTACGTGCTCACAAAGATTTTTTATTTATTTTTTTAACAGACTACTCCCGAATTAAGTGGAATCCCAGTACAATTGTCCCTGGCGTATTTGCCGCCGATGACACCAACGTTGGTCCACTTCCAATCAGAAGCCACACCGTCCGCAAGAAGTACGAACGTGTTGACAGCCGTCTCCTGAACCCATCCCTGAACATTGATGAGTGAAAGATTTCTAATAACGAATCCATTTGTGGGAGTCCCTGTGGGTCCAATATTTCTATAATCGCCCCTCACTAGTATCCCATAATCAGTAATATTTCCTAGTATTATGTCTTCGTAAACAACATTGAGCACTTCACCAGTTGCGTTGTAAACCGTCTTCACTCGAATCCCATTTTCGGAATTGACTATTGTACAATTTTTGACGTGAACATTTTCGACAACGTTACTAGTGCGATTTCCGACAGAGCCAATTGATATTCCGTGGCCACCAGAACAATAATTGTTGTAAAAATAATAATTCGAACCCGAATTTATTGCCATGCAGTCGTCTTGATTGACGACGTGGCTGTTTTGAATCGTTATACCCTCTGACATGCTCAGATCGAAAGCGTCGGTGTTGTGACCACCGTTATCATCCCCGTCTAAATTATCCATTGTTATTTCCGAAAGGGTGACGTTTCTGGAATAGTTGATCGAAAAACAATGTTTGGGGCTGTTTCTTACATTCAACCCCCTCACAACCGAATCGTATAAATAATAAGCGCGGAATACTTTCGGTTTTAGTTTACCACCGTTTCCACCGAGTCCGTCCCACCATCTGGAACCCTCGCAATCCAGAAGGTTTCCTGGTTCTCCAATAACAGTAATGTTCGTACCCCCGACAACAATCAGATCTCCGTCCCATTCTGCGTAACCGAACCTGATGACTCCTTTTATCCTTACAATGCTACCAGGATTCAGGCGTGTTAAGGATAAACTTTCGCCTACAGGAACTGTGAAGTCCTCGATTGTTATGTCATTACAATTTTCTTGCATGGAATCGAAATTTGCCAAAGAATTGCCTGTCAAGGTGCATCTATAGTTTTCAACATCATCCGAAGACCGAGTGAAAACTACTGCACAAGTTATTATTATTGCTATTATAATTGCTACTGCTAAACCAATTAACACTTTCCAATAACACTTCATTTTTAAAAATTTGTTTGCTGATTTGTTTTCGTCTTACACCCTCAGTTTCAATTATATACCATAAATTAGAACAAACTGTAATACATATATTTATATTCTATATCTATAATGCATAATAAAGATCTTATCATCTAATCTGATAATTAAGAAATTATAGCAGATGTGCATTGTGTAATAATTTTTAAACAGTGATTCTCAACCGCTGTGATCCTCATTAGAGACTAAAGTTGAGTCAATTGATTGGAGTTTACCAACATAATGCCCTGGTAGTAACGCAACGGATGTAAGCGTAACGGAAGTACCGCTGCCACTTCCATCTTACACTGAACGCGTAGAGAGAGGGAAACGCTACTAGGCCTGTCTAGTGACTAGAGCGAGTGCGTGAACATAAGAGTCTAGCCGTGAGGCCAAGAGGTTAAGTGTTAAGTGCATGTACCTACCGCAACAGAAAAATATTAAGAACCACTAGGTTACAATGTTCATTCGGGTACTTACTGATAAGAATGATATCATTTCCTATTTATGTTTCGACTTGAGTGAAAAAAAATGTTGCGAAGAAGAGATAAAAATCCGATAATAAAGCATTAAGAATGATTTATAGGTCATTTAATCAAATGTGTTTATTTTAAAACGTTATCAACGTCATTTGATCCTAAAAATTATAAGAGTATTACGACAATGTGTAAAATCATCTAACCCAGTCGAGTACCTGCTAGCAATGACGTCACGCGTAACGTGGTAGGCCTTTCAGAAGACTATAGCTAATAGTAGGTGTTCGTAAAACATTTTGAACTGCAAACGACCGATGGATGTTGCGATAAAATCGGTTCTGAAGGAAGTGTAGAAAATGAATTCATCATCCGTCAACCCTTACACAACACTCGTGCACACACACAGGCTAATACCGACGCCCCATGCAACGATAATTTCGCTTTTTCTTCGAATTGATCAAACCTATCTTTTTCGCCACCTTCTCGTTCGCCGATAATTTTCATAATTAATCATTGCCGATTACAAGAAAAACGGCTTATCAATATTAAAGTGACAATATATATGTCAGAGGAGCCCTTCTAATGGGGTCAATCAGACACAGTTAGAAGGCTTTTCGATACAAAAACTGAACCATTAAAGCTGAACAACACGTTAGTTAAAAGATATAAATTCGTCACAACGTATAATCGATATTTATGAAAATTGAAAGCTTTGAACTAAAGACAGACGATGGGGGAGGTGGTGTTGGGGGTGGGGGGCTATAATACATGGGGTGGTGGGGTTTAGGTTAGCATTGGAAGTGGGATAGGTGAGTAAATAACACTGACCTTACCTTGACAACTTAACGTTTGAGGTGGTATAGTTGGTGGCGTAGTGGAGGAGTGGGGTTAGTATTGAAAGTGGGAGTGGGGTAAACTTCAGGTGGTGTTGAGAGCGGAGAAAAATTTAGGTAATGGTGGGGGTGGGGCTCATGTTAGGGGTAGGAACAATGTTATTCCTATCCTTAACGTTTACCCTACCCCCAACGTCTACTCCATTACCAATACCGACCACACTCACCCACTGCACTACCCCCACTCCTAACACCACCTCCACCCTCCACCTCCTGCTCAAAGGTCACAATTTTGAGAAAAGTCTATTGTATATTGTTACGAATTAATCAGTATTGTATTTGATTGAGAAGATCAACACCCTGTAGACTACAAAAATGAAAAGCCGATGACCACTTAATTTAAAACCACTCATGCCACGGCATAAATATAAACCAGACGTAAGCGGCTTCATCCTAATTCCGTCCCTTTCTGGCACACGAGCTTTAAGAGAAAGAAATAATGGTTGATTGATAGGAAAACGTTTCCCAGTGAATATGGATGAGTAAATGTATTATGATATCACATTTCGAAACGGGTTCAGTGACTAACCCCACGTGGACGTCACTTGAATATTTATATCTATGGATTAACGTTTCATTTTCATGTATACATCATACCAATTTACACATACCTACAAGCAGACTTGGAGAAAGTATTCCACAATTTCTTGTTGGCACGCATACAAAAGCTTTGACATGCATAAAACATACCATTACGAACCATTTTACCAATACCTACACTGGTTTTTAATGTGTACTCGATCGAGTTGAATAAAAATCAAAAATATTGGGGGGTGGAACTGGTGGTTTTTTATAGCTCCGAAACTAGGGTTAGGCGATTCAAGCATGGATTGGCTTCACAGTAAGAGTTACTTTGAAAGTGAACTTAGCTCGGGGGTGAGATTGGTGTAAGGGGTGGTGTATTTTTTTGTTGTTTCTTCGACAGTGAGTGCAAACACCTATCCAACCCACAACGACACCCTCTCCCGTATGCCGCCCCACCCCTAACACCACTACCATCCCCAAAGAGCAATCCCTACATCATCTTCACTTTGGCACTAGCATACCCCACCCCCGTATTAGGCTCCACCGCCGACACTACTTCCACCCCCAGGTGGTAGCCCTGCATCATCTTTATCCTCAAAGCCAACCACACCGTGTAGCTGATCCCTACACCCTACTACCTAAATCACTCCACCCCCTTTCTACCTTTACAGTCTCCTTACTTCTTCTATTCCCTATCCAACAAAACTTCACGACGCCGTGAAAGAGATGAATGAGGTTCTGGATGTATGTTTGTGTAATGTTGAGGAGGGAGTAGTCGTTGGGGGTGGCACCGGGGGTGGGTGTTACGGAAAGAATTGAAGGTAGTATTAGTCGTAACATAGATGTTAGAGATGTTTCTGATGGATCAGCCACCCCCACCCCGATCGACTTCTAGTATGGGGCAGTTTTGGAAAGCCCAAAATAAATATACTTGATGGAGTCTCCACATGCAATTAATATCTTGAAAGGACCTGGTAGTTTTAAATATTAAAACAATTTAGATGAAGTTCCCGGTAGCGTACAATCGAACGTAGATTTGTTTGTTTTGTTTTTACTTTTGATATGAAAATACCAGTGGCTGTGTACGTGACGGTGGAGCCGAGCGACTCTTGTAGAAATAAAAAGATCACTATTCATTAATTAATAAGTCTTGGAGTAGAAAAGTGTTGTTCGTGGTGACAGTGGTAGCAGCCGTTTATGAGACAAAGGTATTTACCTAATTTTGGGTGATTTGTTTAGCATTTATTTATTGAATTTGTATTTATTTGTACATTATGGAAACATGTATTTTATGAGTTTCGTTTATGGCCATTTTTGATTAATGATTATTGGGAGTGGTGACGACCACTCAGAGGAAACGTACCCGCCAGTGAGTACTCACGTGCTTGGGGGTTCCTATCGTGGAACTTCCTTGATATACACCTCCAAAGGGAGGCGATCGGGGACGATCAGAAACATCCCTAGATTCCTGTGGCCGAGGGGGTGGGGACGATCCCGCAACCACATGAGGGCATTGTGCTTCTAGAGGCACTTGGCACCCGCGAGTGCAGAGCCCAACTGCCCTGAAAGGGGGGGTGGTGTCCTAACACCGATTAATGTCTTTTAGAATCAGTTTACAGGATGTTTGTATATACTGTGCACGCAACCCAATAATTGACCAAACCGCTTTAATGTAATATTATAGATCCAGAAGAGACCATCGGGGGCAAGGGGGAGCCAGCTCCCCCGGTGAGTTCAATTATTTCGTTAAAACGTAGGAAATAGTAAGCAGGGGTTGTTTTCTTTAATTTCATGTTCGTGCTGCTGTCACACGTGCCATGTTGTATTTTAAGAGGCTATTCTTGAGTACCTACATTAATCTTAGAGACCATCTCTTCATACCATTCTGGTAAGTTTGCTACATATTTTGACCATGGCGAACACGTACCTTTCACCCGAATAATTTTATTTTTCTTGATGTGACTAATTTTTGTCTACGTAAAACTTTTGTTCGGACATTTACCTTACAATCTTAACAATAATTTTGTTGAAGTTGTTAAATTAATATGATTTATTGCGTTATAGTGATAATGTTGTGGTAGAACATGTCGAAATAGTATTGTAGTAAACAAGATATCGAAGGAGTTTAATACAACTTTACTTTAATAAAAATACCATATGATTTAATAGGTGTAATGGTTGTTCCAATTGGTTCCTTTTTGGACCTTAAAATTATTAATTAATCTGCACTATTTTTATGGTACCTGAGATCTGGCCTCCAAGGTCATTCCAAGATTCTTCTCATGGAAACAACGTAAATTTTACCCTGAAAATTTCACATTTCTCATGTCAACAACCAGTGTAAATGAAAGAGATAAACAGTGGATTGGAACCATGGGCTTTTACTAAACTATAACAAATACGGGTTGTGTGGAATTACGAGAAAGGCCAGAAAATACTGGTTGTGGGGAATTACGAAAAAGGCCCAGAGCGTCAGAGGTGAAATTCGCAAATGACTAAGAAACAAACGGCATTCTGATTACTGAATTCGACCTGTATACATGTACAAGAAAAGCTTATCTAATCTGGAATAAACTAGTATTGTGTTCAGTGACTATTCTTATTAATATCCAAACTAAAATATATAAAAACTCTATTAAAACTTTGATACTCAAGTGTTAGAAATTAAGAAAGGGAGCTTAGAGTTGGACTGTATGTATTAATAGACGCTATCAAATGTAAACAGATGTATTTAATAAATATAGGTATATGTTACAATCATTATTCTGTAAGAGCTCAAATCATTTTATTATTTTATGTATCAGACACCTAATATAAAGAAATAAGAGAGAGACATATAAAGGCAACTTGAACTGGAATATTCCAAAGCCCTAACTAATCAGGTTGGTATCGAATTACTCGAGGACCAGCCCTAGACCACTTATGTGTCTATGGGAATATTTACTAACATTTGTATACTGCTTATATGTCTACGATACTGTTCCCTGCACAAAATTCCTTAGACTTAAGTAGGGCAGTTGCTTAAAGGCGTTTGTGAGTGAAAGTGCGTTCCTCCAATATTACGATTAAGGGTGAGTTTATTCACTGAGCGTTCTTCCTTTTATTATCATATCAATGCCTGTCATTTGAAGTATATTCTCAATCTACTTTTGCACGCCCATTATTTGCGATAATTGTTTAATGTTGATAATCGTATGGGCGTGGCTTAAATACGAATCAGAGAAGTCACAATGCGAGTCTGCCCTTTGTGACAGCTTCTCTTGTAGGTAGCTGGAGAGGTCACACTGCGAGTCTGCCCTTTGTGACCATTGCACCCCTCAGTACCTATCATCTCTAAAGTATTCAAACACTAGTATCTGAAGAGAGCACATTGCGAGTTCAGCCCTTTGTGTTCATTGCACATCTTAGTACTAGTTGTGATGTGAATAAGAAATAACGGCGCATTGCGAGTTCAGCCCTTTGCGTCCAAGGATGGTTCTGGAGCGGACATAATGCGAGTCTGCCCTTTATGTCCATTGCACCACTCAGTACCATGCCTTTGTATCTAATGTATGTAATGACGGCGCATTGCGAGTTCAGCCCTTTGCGTCCGAGGTGGCTCTGGAGCGGACATGATGCGAGTCTGCCCTTTATGTCCATTGCACCACTCAGTGCCATTCCTCAGTATTTGAATGAAAGATAGTATTGCAGCCAGTTTTAGCGATTTATCAACTCACTCATAAGTTCAAGTCTAAAGGCATTACAATCAAAATCAACTATTACTTACTCACATTTAATTATCAGTTATTAAGGATTCACATATGTCATTCAGTTCTTACATAAGTTTTATGTAAAAGGGGCACGAACGCTCACACATGTGTTTTCTTTATTTATAGGCAGGACCTGGCTATGGACGCTCCGTACCTGACCATTCTGATATACATTCTGATATACATAAGTACATCCATTAGTTCATAATTTTATTTTAATTATTTTATAAGCATTATTTAACGTTCATTTAAAAATATTTATATGCCCTCACTCGGTTTATATATTTTTTTATTATTACATATTTTACTATATACTCGATATTTTTATTTATATATCTCCATTCATATCTCTCTCTCCTCTTACAAATTCAGAAGTGGGATCGTTAACTCGTAAAAGTAAAATATACAGGAAAAATCAGAATGGTCTAGGAGTACATAGCAGGTCAATAGAAACGAAATTTATAAAATATATGTTTCTCTATATATTAGTTAGTTACAATCTGTCATAATGGGTAAAGGGCAGAAAAGAAAACAAACAGCTGAACCCTCGACTGTGCCAACCCTCGAGTTGGTGCCTGAAGCAGGTAGTAGTACGGCATCATCGGAGGTAAATGACCCCATTGATCGTTTGGCAAATATTATGTCAAATTTACTACAACATCGTGAAAATAATTCTACGAATTTTGGTGGGGCTAAAGGGGAAGTTGTTCCTATATTTAATCCTGAAGATAAGGAAATGTCTTCAAAAATTTGGCTAAATAAAATAGAAGAGTTGCGTGAAATATTTCATTGGTCGGAGGAAACTACCATTTATCACGCATTATCTAAACTACGCGGTCTGGCGGATGTGTGGTATAAAGGTTTAAATACTGCAAAATATTCTTGGGATGAGTGGAAAGGGAAAATTCTATTAGCGTTCCCATCTACATGCGATTACTACGAGGCATTATCGGAAATGATGAGACGAAGAAAACGCTTCGATGAAAGCTACTCTAAGTACTATTACGAAAAAGTGGCATTATTAAATCGTTGCAATATTATGGGACTCGAAGCAGTTTCTTGCATTTTAGGCGGCATTGATGATGTAGTAGTAAAAGCATCGGGTAAAGCAGGAAATTTCCAAACTCCGGAAAAACTCTACGGTTATTTGAGCACGTTGCATGATTTGCGTCCCTCGACAAGCAGACCTATAGCTAAATCTACTTATAAAAATGATCGGCGTTTGCACTCTGAAGGAAAGAAAGGTATGCGACGGAACGAATCTTATTCGTCCAGATGTTACAAATGCGGAAAATCTGGACATATGTTCAAGGACTGCCAATTAAAGCGATGTGATTATTGTCGTAATGTCGGGCATCTGGAAAACGAGTGCCGTATTAAAAAAAGAAGAAAGATGGAGGAAGTGAAATCCATAGCATGACTAGATAAGAGCAAGGACAAACAGTGTTTTTCACCAAATGAAAAGTATTTTAAGGATGTTACAGTTAATGGTCATTCATCTAGAGCATATATAGATTTTGGAAGTAGTTGCATAGTTATTACTTTAAGTGAAGTTCAAAGACTAGGTTTAAGTTATGATACAACTAATAAAATAGTGATTAAGGGTTTTGGTAATGGAACATGTGTAGCATTAGGGACAACTAAATTTTTATTATGTATAGATAGTGTTAAAGCTGAAGTGTGTGCTCACGTTGTGCCGAACTTTATACAAAAGGTACCGATTTTAGTTGGGCATCCATTTACTGAACTCCCAGGTGTTGTAGTGATTAAGGATGATAAACAATTAATTATAACAGAGGGTGATATTAACGACATTGGAGACGCCTTCCCCAAAAATAAAAAAATTGTTCTGTTTGCTAAAAATAAAACTCTTATTCCTAAAGAACATGCAGTGAATGTTATAGTTGAATTAAGAGGTGACCAAATTACTGGTGATGTCTTCATAGAATCTAGTTTTAGACTAGAGAAGGGGAGAGAACATTGTATTCCGAGAACTATTATTAATATTGAACCTGGAAAAGAAACTGTTGTACCACTAATCAATTTATCCGATTATGACATTTTACTGGATAACAAGAAACCGTTAGCCAGGGCGTGGCCGTGTGTCCCAGTTGAGGATTCCTTCAATGAAACTGTATTGCGCACAGGAATTGAAGACCTTCCATTTTTACCAACCGAAGAAATAAATATTGGCTCATTAAATACCCAACAAAAAGAAGCTCTGATCTCTCTATTGCAAAATTACCGCGATTGTTTCTCACATAATCCGATGGACCTGGGCAGTGCGAAATCAGCAGAATTAGAAATTACACTGGAAAATGATGCGCCATTTTATTTTAGACCGTATCGCATGTCAGCTCACGATCAACTAAAAGTTAGAAATATGGTTTCTGAATTACTGGAAAATGACATCGTCCGCGAATCTAACTCTCCGTTTGCCTCTCCAGTCCTATTGGTCAAGAAAAAGAATGGTGAAGATAGATTATGCATCGACTTCAGGAAACTAAATTCAAAAACAATTAAAGATCGATACCCCCTACCAAGAATTGACGACCAACTAGATAGACTGCATGGAAGCAACTACTTTACCACCTTAGATCTAAGATCAGGCTACCATCAGATACCGGTTACAGAAAAATCAAAATGTTACACAGCTTTTGTGACTCCTGATGGCCAGTTTGAGTTCAATCGCATGCCGTTTGGACTAGCCAATGCACCGGGCGTTTTTCAACGATTGATGAACAAGATTTTAGCTCCTGCAAAAGATATTGCCACCGTTTACCTTGATGATGTTTTGGTTCATACTCAGTCAATTGAAGAAGGTATTACGAATTTGGAATCCGTCCTAAAAATATTCAGAGAAGAAGGATTAACTCTGAACCTTTCGAAATGCCATTTCTTACTACAAACAATAACATATCTAGGATTTGAAATAGAAAATGGAACCGTAAAACCAGGATTAGGAAAAACTAAAGCCATTTCGGAATTCCCTGTACCGAAATCTGTTCATAATGTAAGACAGTTTATTGGCTTGACGGGATACTTTCGACATTTCGTAAAAGGATACGCAACCATAGCTCGACCATTGACTTGTTTACTAAAGAAGAACGAAAAATGGAAATGGGGCGAAGATGAGCAACGAGCATTCGAAAAACTGCGAGCAAATTTAATAGAAAGACCAATTCTAGCAATATTTAACCCAAATGCGGAAACACAAGTACATACAGATGCCAGTTCGAGAGGCTTAGCTGGAATATTAATGCAAAAACAATCCGACGAATATTTCCATCCAGTAGCTTATTACAGCAGGCAAACTACTAAAACTGAGAGCAATTTTCATTCTTACGAGTTAGAGACATTAGCGGTCGTGGAAAGTTTAAAGAAATTTAAAGTTTATCTTATGGGTAAACACTTCACCGTTATAACTGACTGCAATGCTCTCAAGGCAACTAGCAAAAAGAAGGAAATTTTACCAAGGATTGCAAGATGGTGGCTCCAACTACAAGATTTCGACTTTGACGTACAATATAGACCAGGCAACAGGTTAAAGCATGCAGATGCGCTCAGCAGAAACCCGTCGTCGACTGAAGAACCTCCTGCTGAAATTTTTCGAATAGAACAAGCGGATTGGGTCTTATCAGGACAGTTAACAGATGAAAAATTGAAAACCATCCGAGAAATTCTATCTAAACCACCCGAAAGTGAACACGAAAGGAATGTTTATAAGAATTACGCATTACGTGACGGCAGAATTTACCGTATTACAGTTAAAGGATTACTGTGGGTAGTGCCACGTGGTATGCGCCAACAAATAGTTCGAATGGCTCATGACGAAAGTGGTCATTTTGCAGCCGAAAAGACGCTGAAGCGATTGTGTGAACACTATTGGTTCCCACGTATGCGGCAATACGTAGAAAAATATATATCTTGTTGCATCCCGTGCCTATATAGTAAGCGACCAACCGGAAAGAAAGAAGGGTTTATGCACCCGATTGAAAAGATGCCAATTCCCCTCCATACTTTGCATCTTGACCACGTTGGTCCTTTTCCCAAAAGTCAACACGGAAACATTCACTTAATTGTGGCTGTTGATGCATTCACGAAGTTTGTGTTTTTAAAACCAGTCAAATCAACTAATGCCAAGTTAGTAATTAACTTCTTACAAGAAATCTACAGTTATTATGGACATCCACACACAATTACCACAGACCAAGGAAGCGCATTCACTTCGAGACGATTTAAAGATTATTGTACGACTAATCACATAAAACATGTCAAAACTGCAGTAATGACACCTAGAGCTAATGGTCAGGTAGAAAAATTTAACAACACAATCGTAGGTTCGATTATGACAACAACTAGTGATGAAGACAAGTGGGACGAAAACATTAAGAGAATACAACTTACCATAAACACCACAACTTCTAAAACAACGGGAAAATCACCCACAGAACTATTTTACGGATACAAACCCAAAAGTGGGGTTGGAGATCCCTTATTAGATGAGATATCCGGAATTTCCCAACTTATTGAAGATTTACCGACACTCCGACGAGAAGCATCTGAAAGAATTGCAACCAACCAAGCGAAGCAAAAATTCCAATACGACAAAAAACGGAAAAAGCCAAAACAATATAAAGAAGGAGACCTGGTACTTATTGAAAAACAAGGAACAACTGAAGGAACAAGCCGTAAAATGATTCCCCCTTACGCTGGCCCAATGATTATTAAATCCGTTTTACCTAACGACAGATATTTGGTGGTCGATATGCCGAATTCCTATAGAAATCTCAAATCCACCAAATACGAAAAAGTCATCGCCGTAGACAGAATCAAACCATGGGTCAACCCAGGTGGAGTTTCCGATGACACCGATAGCGACAGCGGAGAGGATGGAGTGGAACTCAGTTCCACGGAAGATTCAGATGTTGAGTAATGGATTCCCCTCGGGACGAGGAGATCGCAGGATGGCCGAATGTAAGAGCTCAAATCATTTTATTATTTTATGTATCAGACACCTAATATAAAGAAATAAGAGAGAGACATATAAAGGCAACTTGAACTGGAATATTCCAAAGCCCTAACTAATCAGGTTGGTATCGAATTACTCGAGGACCAGCCCTAGACCACTTATGTGTCTATGGGAATATTTACTAACATTTGTATACTGCTTATATGTCTACGATACTGTTCCCTGCACAAAATTCCTTAGACTTAAGTAGGGCAGTTGCTTAAAGGCGTTTGTGAGTGAAAGTGCGTTCCTCCAATATTACGATTAAGGGTGAGTTTATTCACTGAGCGTTCTTCCTTTTATTATCATATCAATGCCTGTCATTTGAAGTATATTCTCAATCTACTTTTGCACGCCCATTATTTGCGATAATTGTTTAATGTTGATAATCGTATGGGCGTGGCTTAAATACGAATCAGAGAAGTCACAATGCGAGTCTGCCCTTTGTGACAGCTTCTCTTGTAGGTAGCTGGAGAGGTCACACTGCGAGTCTGCCCTTTGTGACCATTGCACCCCTCAGTACCTATCATCTCTAAAGTATTCAAACACTAGTATCTGAAGAGAGCACATTGCGAGTTCAGCCCTTTGTGTTCATTGCACATCTTAGTACTAGTTGTGATGTGAATAAGAAATAACGGCGCATTGCGAGTTCAGCCCTTTGCGTCCAAGGATGGTTCTGGAGCGGACATAATGCGAGTCTGCCCTTTATGTCCATTGCACCACTCAGTACCATGCCTTTGTATCTAATGTATGTAATGACGGCGCATTGCGAGTTCAGCCCTTTGCGTCCGAGGTGGCTCTGGAGCGGACATGATGCGAGTCTGCCCTTTATGTCCATTGCACCACTCAGTGCCATTCCTCAGTATTTGAATGAAAGATAGTATTGCAGCCAGTTTTAGCGATTTATCAACTCACTCATAAGTTCAAGTCTAAAGGCATTACAATCAAAATCAACTATTACTTACTCACATTTAATTATCAGTTATTAAGGATTCACATATGTCATTCAGTTCTTACATAAGTTTTATGTAAAAGGGGCACGAACGCTCACACATGTGTTTTCTTTATTTATAGGCAGGACCTGGCTATGGACGCTCCGTACCTGACCATTCTGATATACATTCTGATATACATAAGTACATCCATTAGTTCATAATTTTATTTTAATTATTTTATAAGCATTATTTAACGTTCATTTAAAAATATTTATATGCCCTCACTCGGTTTATATATTTTTTTATTATTACATATTTTACTATATACTCGATATTTTTATTTATATATCTCCATTCATATCTCTCTCTCCTCTTACAATTCGAAGAATAATAATAACAGGTACCAACCGATCGGAAGCTGGCGTGTGTACGTGATATTGGGCATATTATTAAGATACGAAACAAGAATGAATAAACATATGAGGTCAGCAAAGAAATGTATTTCGCAATATTAGATTTAGCCAGTGGAACAAAGGATCATTATTTTAGAGACTCTTCATCTGAGTGCATGTACTTGAAAATTTGTTAATAAACCAGATAATACAAAGTGTTCCTTTTCTACTAAACAACAATAATATCTTACACAAAATTCAAATAATGAATATAGCTTTGATCTTTACCATTATCTTTATGTGGAATTTCAAGGTCGAGTTGTTTTTGACCTTAAAAAGACATTTTCTTGGTTTCAAAAATGAGAAAAGATACGTGATAGCCGTGAGGAAATGCTACTTAGCCTTGAAAGCAGAGTCTAGGGTCATCGATCAGGTCATACCTGGATGTAAAATTTTCCTCCCTTTCCATTTCCGAAGTCAAAAATATGTTTTCATTTGAAAAAAAAATGATGACCTTTAAATTTTCGTCTAGGTCATTTCAAAGGTCAAGATTATTTTTTCTAAAATGTTTTTTTGAGATATTTGCGTGGGGAATTAAAAAAGGGACACCCTGTATATTATAATGATTTATACAAATATAATTTCAATTCACACATTTTTTTCGTTACAATTTGTTACTAAAACTACAACGCTTAGGATCTGTGTTGCATTTTACGTATGTTTTATTAAAGCTATTAAACACCTAAGGCCTAGTACAAACGTGGCGTTTTCCACGCAGTTTTTACGTGCTCACAAAGATTTTTTATTAATTTTTTTAACAGACTACTCCCGAATTTAGTGGAATTCCAGTACAATTGTCCCTGGCGTATTTGCCGCCGGTGACATTAACGTTGGTCCACTTCCAATCAGAAGCCACACCGTCCGCAAGAAGTACAAACGTGTTGACAGCCGTCTCCTGAACCCATCCCTGAACATTGATGAGTGAAAGATTTCTAATAACGAATCCATTTGTGGGAGTCCCTGTGGGTCCAATATTTCTATAATCGCCCCTCACTAGTATCCCATAATCAGTAATATTTCCTAGTATTATGTCTTCGTAAACAACATTGAGCACTTCACCAGTTGCGTTGTAAACCGTCTTCACTCGAATCCCATTTTCGGAATTGACTACTGTACAATTTTTGACGTGAACATTTTCGACAACGTTACTAGTGCGATTTCCGACAGAGCCAATTGATATTCCGTGGCCACCAGAACAATAATTGTTGTAAAAATAATAATTCGAACCCGAATTTATTGCTATGCAGTCGTCTTGATTGACGACGTGGCTGTTTTGAATCGTTATAAACTCTGACGTGCTCACATCGAAAGCGTCGGTGTTGTGACCACCGTTATCATCCCCGTCTAAATTATCCATTGTTATTTCCGAAAGGGTGACGTTTCTGGAATAGTTGATCGAAAAACAATGTTTGGGGCTGTTTCTTACATTCAACCCCCTCACAACCGAATCGTATAAATAATAAGCGCGGAATACTTTCGGTTTTAGTTTACCACCGTTTCCACCGAGTCCGTCCCACCATCTGGAACCCTCGCAATCAAGAAGGTTTCCAGGTTCTCCAATAATAGTAATGTTCATACCACTGACGACAATCAGATGTCCGTCCCATTCTGCGTAACCGAACCTCATGACTCCTTTTATCCTTACAGTGCTACCAGGATTCAGGCGTGTTAAGGATAAACTTTTGCCTGCAGGAACTGTGAAGTCCTCTATTGTTATGTCGGTACAATTTTCTTGCATGGAATCGAAATTTGCCAAAGAATTGCCTGTCAAGGTGCATCTATAGTTTTCAACATCATCCGAAGACCGAGTGAAAACTATTGCACAAGTTATTATTAACACTTTCCAATAACACTTCATTTTTAAAAATTTGTTTGCTGATTTGTCTTCGTCTTACACCCTCAGTTTCAATTATATACCATAAATTAGAACAAACTGTAGTACCTACATATATTTATATTCTATATTTATAATGCATAACAAAGATCTTATCATCTAATCTGATAATTGTGAAATTAGAGCAGATGTGCATGGTGATATAACTTTAAACAGTGATTCTCAACCGCTGTGATCCTCATTAGAGACTAAAGTTGAGTCAATTGATTGGAGTTTACTCCTTAAGAACCAACATAATGCCCTGGTAGTAACGTAACGGATGTAAGCGTAACGGAAGTACCGTTGCCACTTCCATCTTACACTGAACGCGTAGAGAGAGGGAAACGCTACTAGGCCTGTCTAGTGACTAGAGCGAGTGCGTGAACATAAGAGTCTAGCCGTGAGGCCAAGAGGTTAAGTGTTAAGTGCATGTACCTACCGCAACAGAAAAATATTAAGAACCACTAGGTTACAATGTTCATTCGGGTACTTACTGATAAGAATGATATCATTTCCTACTTGTTTCGAGTTGAGTGAAAAAAAAATTTTTGCGAAGAAATAAAAATTCCATAATAAAGCACTTAGAATGATTTATAGGTCATTTAATCAAATGTGTTTATTTTAAAACGTTAACAACGATATTTAATTTATTGTTATTCACATTCTACGCACTTTAATTCTAAAAATTATCAATCAATCAAAACGATAATGTGTAAAATCATTTAACCCAGTCGAGTACCTGCTAGCAATGACGTCACGCGTAACGTGGTAGGCCTTTCAGAAGACTATAGCTAATAGTAGGTGTTCGTAAAACATTTTGAACTGCAAACGACCGATGGATGTTACGATAAAATCGGTTCTGAAGGAAGTGTAAAAAATGAATTCATCATCCGTCAACCCTTACACAACACTCGTGCACACACATAGGCTAATACCGACGCCCCATGCAACGATAATTTCGCTTTTTCTTCGAATTGATCAAACCTATCTTTTTCGCCACCTTCTCGTTCGCCGATAATTTTCATAATTAATCATTGCCGATTACAAGAAAAACGGCTTATCAATATTAAAGTGACAATGTATATGTCAGAGGGGCCCTTCCAATGGGGTCAATCAGACACAGTTAGAAGGCTTTCCGATACAAAAACTGAACCATAAAAGCTGAACAACACGTAGTTAAAAATTTAGAATTCGTTACAACGTATAATCGATGTTTCTGAAAATTGAAAGCTTTGAACAAAAGACAGACGATGGGTTAGGTGGTGTTGGGGGTGGGGGTGCTGTAATACAAGGGGTGGTGAGGTTTAGGTTAGCATTGCAAGTGGGATAGGTAAATAAATAACACTGACCTTACCTTGACAACTTAACGTTTGAGGTGGTATAGTTGGTGGCGTAGTGGAGGAGTGGGGTTGGTATTGAGGGTGGGAGTGGAGTAAACTTTAGTTGGTGTTGAGGATGGAGAAAAATTTAGGTAATGGTAGGGGTGGGGACAACGTTATTTCTATTCTTAACGTTTATCTCATCCCTAACGTCTACTCCATTCCCAATACCGACCACACCCACCCACTGCACTACCCCCACTCCTAACACCACCTACACCCTCCACCTCCTGCTCAAAGGTCACAATTTTGAGACAAGTCTATTGTATGTTGTTACGAATTAATCAGTATTGTATTTGATTGAGAAGATCAACACCCTGTAGACTACAAAAATGAAAAGCCGATGACCACTTAATTTAAAACCACTCATGCCACGGCATAAATATAAACCAGACGTCAGCAGCTTCATCCTGATTCCGTCCCTTTCTGGCACACGAACTTTAAGAGAAAGAAATAATGGTTGATTTGATGTATTATGATATCACATTTCGAAACGGGTTCAGTGACTAACCCCACGTGGACGTCATTTGAATATTTATATCTATGGATTAATGTTTCATTTTTATGTATACATCATACCAATTTACACATACGTACAAGCAGACTTGGAAAAAGTATTCCACAATTTCTTGTTGGCACGCATACAAAAGCTTTGACATGCATAAAACATACCAATACGAACCATTTTACCAATACCTACACTGGTTTTTAATGTGTACTCGATCGAGTTGAATAAAAATCAAAAATGTTAGGGGGTCGAACTGGTGGTTTGTATAGCTCCGAAACTAGGGTTAGGCGGTTCAAGCATGGATTGGCTTCGCAGTAAGGGTTACTTTGAAAGTGGACTTAGCTCGGGGATGGGGTTGGTGTAAGGGGTATGTATTTTGGCAGCGGGGGTGGTATTAGAGGCAGGATTGATATTGCAAGTAGACTATATGTTGGGGGAGGGATGGATGTTGGGGTGGCAGTGGTGGTGTGTACAACTCCGAAGCTAGTAATGGGCGGTTCAAGAATGGATTGGCTCTGGAGAAGAGATTACTCTGAAGATGGAAATGCTCGGGGGTGGGATTGGTGTAAGGGGTGGAGTATTTTTTTGCTGTTTCTTCGACAGTGAGTGCAAACACCTATCCAACCCACAACGACACCCCCACTCCTTTATTCTGCCCCTCTCCCAACACCACTGCCGTCCCCAAAGAGCAATCCCTACATCATCTTCACTTTGGCACTAGCATACCCCACCCCCGTATTAGGCCCCACCCCCGACACCACTTCCACCCCCAGGTGGCAGCCCTGCATCATCCTCAAGTGTAGCTGATCCCTACCTACACCCTACCACCTAAACCACTCCACCCCCTTTCTACCTTTACAGCCTCCTTACTTCTTCTATTCCCTATCCAACAAAACTTCACGACGTCGAAAGTGAAAAATAAATGATAAGGTCGAGTAAATTTGCACATGGTTCATTAGAGTTTCATTAAAGTGTATGTTTGAGTATAATACACGGCCATATTATTAGTTTGCCCAAGTTGAAAACGAACCGCCAAACCCGGAGGACGATCGTGTTTGCTCTCGCAAACTTAATATTTGTCGCCAGTTTTCGTCTAGTGGCCAATTTTCTCAGTTCTTATCGTCATCCCTCCCGGCTCGACTCGGATCGACTCGACGATGTCTCATACTATGTAGTTGACTGACTGACTGACTGACTGACTGTTCTCTCCGTCCTTTGAAAGTTATTTGAACCCAACGAATATCGTCTATTGAAGGCCAACTTTTGTCTGACTATGATACGGAACACGTGTCCACTTCAACGATATTGAAACTTTTCTCGAATATTGGAAACAGATAGATCATATTTTTATTTCAAGTGGAATAGAAATATTGAACTTAACGTCAAGTAACTACTTTTCTGACTTCACATAAAAGTCACCGAGATAAAACCGAACGGCCAATTTTTTCAGTCTAATTTCGTTTCTTCTTCTGTGATTGTGGGCGCCAATTGATATATTTTTGAAGTATTAATAGGTCACTTCTTTTCCCAAATCATTGAATATATAGGATAAATAACGCAAAATAAATATCTCACCACAGAAACGCCCGTCTCAAAAATAACCTTTGCAAAATTTGTATGAGTCGAGAAGGTTCATTAGATAGAGACTGACCTTGATCTTCAAGGTAATTCAAGATTTAAACGCAATTTTTAAACGTGAACCCTTATTTTCGATGACGGATTTGGAAAATACTCAAAAGGTTACTTAAAAGCTAGTACCTATTAAAGGATTTTTTTAAAGACCTTAAGAGGTTAATTTTAAACCATGTAACGGAATATCTCATTTAAGGAGCAACCAATCCAAGAAAACTGACAAATTTTGTTACTTTCCAACAGTAGAATCATCAGATGACCTTGAATTTAATCCTGACCCTGATATTTAAGGTCATCTAAAGGTCAAATTGATTTTCTTAAATGGAAACCTCTCGTTAATATCTACAAAAATTGTAATTTTGGGCAACAATGTAAAGGTTCTCATTCAAAGAATCAATAGAGCTTTAATTATCAAAATCACGGTCGAATTCAAGGTCACCATCTGATACCGAACTGAACTACATTTCGTAATATTTTTAAGCCTTACCAGCTTACCTGACATTATACTCTGTTAGTTAGTTTGAAATAGTTTTGTCCTTAATTTAACCTTTCAAGGTCACACAATTTTTTTTTAATACTAATTCTAACGTAAAATTTATGATAAAAAATGGGATTAAAGTTTAAAACTTGCTATTTAACTTAAAAAGTACTCTGAAGGCGCGTTCAAGGTCACTATTAAAATGTACCTTCAAACCAAGTAGCTTTTATATAGGATTTGAATCAAGTATTTCCGTGACGGTGCGTCATTTTAATTGGACACCCTCTATATACGTAAAACACCTCAGAATGTACATTGTTCAAAAAAGACTCGGTACAAGTCTGGAGAAATAAAGGACTGAAGTCGCCCTATTAACTCACGGATCTAGTCAAAGGGAAGGTATAATTTCAAGGGCTTTGTTGACGGTTGGGTTAAGCAACAACCCTTCATATCGCCTTAAATGCATTCATTACATCACCCACTTTCGAATCAAATGACTAAATTTTGCATAGAATTCAAATTGCTTGACGTCATCATGCTTTAACAATAATACGTTGTTATTTTTATTAATTATGAAGGAAAACTTTGAATTTGCTCCTGTTACAAATATAATGTTCTAAATCAAAACATTTCTCCTCGACAGCCCCTTTTACAAAATAAAAATAAAACGGTTTGAATAACCTTTTTTTTTTTAATTAGTGCAACAACTTGTATTCACTAAATAATATAATACCAGCGAATTACGTAGTTAGTTATACATAAGTAGGTGAAAAGGAAAATGTGGCATGTATACCAATTCATGACCCAAAAATTACAAGTGTTTCTGAAAATTCAATTACACACTTAACGTTATCCATAAATAATTAATTAAATAATTCTCTGTATATTTTTTTTCAAAATTTTAAGGTCAGCAGTTTCAGAGATTAGGAAAGGAAATAATAATTTTTTATCTATTTTCTTAATTAACTTGAACACTATAAATTTTAAAGTTATAAAAAATACATTTTTGAGACCCTCACAACAAGCCCTTTCATTTGATATGTCACATGATATTTTTGAATTTTTTAATTCACCCCCCAAAAGCGACCCCCCCCCCTAATTCAATATTATTTCTTTGCGTTACACGTTCGCGTTTAGGTCACAGAACTTCATATGTGTACCGTATTTCAACTTAATCAATATCCGCACATCTTTCAATAACACCCTGTATTTGTATGATCTGTACATATTCCAATGTAACCAAAAATGTTTATTTATTTATTTACTTCGATTAAAACATTTTTGGAGCATCCATTAAAACTATATTCCTTATGTTTATATGTAGGTACAAGTAATTCTGCATTGTGATTTAACTTCACAAACGACCAATTGCAGTACACTCTCGACCAGTCCAAATTAGATTACCGGAACTTTTTAATGAACTTGGATACTGCACACTACATAAAATTTATAAAACCCATTACAGACTTAATAAAGTTTATAATACTAAAACTTGTGTTATTATATTTTTCATAAATACAGCAATAAACGTATAAGTTGTATATGTATATATTTAAGATGCAATTTTAAATTTTAAACTCAAAAATATTTTGAACCATTTTGTTTTATTGGTCTCGATGGTAATAGTAATTTCGCGATGTGAGTATTTTTCGAAATCCACAACTCGTTCCGGGTAAAAATTTCGCTTAGTGTCCAAATTCGGCAATGGAGTACAATATACACTTGTATAGAGTCTAAATTTTTGTCAGGCAAACACAAACCTAAAATGCACCTCTTATAGGTTTTTAAAGCATCATCTGCTAACAACCTTGCCCTAAATTGTTTCGAAGAAAGAGTAATAGCCATACACCTTAATAAATACAAAAGTGTCACAAGGGTCTTTGTAAAATATAGCTTCAGGGTAAGTACCGTACCTGATACTACCTGCATTCTTTTAGTCCAACGATAGAAACGATGATACGCAACACACAAAAACGAGCATCAAAAATTAAAAATGGACCGTGAAATACATCTGTGAATCCCCACGTTTACTTTGAGTACAATTACTAAAAATTTACCTCCACAAGCTTCTTTGAAGTCTCCACAACAGTCACCAAGTTTTAGACAGGCATGGTCGCAATAGCAAGGTTTGTCATTTAAATCTTCGATAATGGCATTGAGAGGCGCCTTTTGAACAACACACGAAGAATCTCGTCCTGGGCAGCACAGGTTCGCCTCGCGGCAACTGCCACACGACACGCGATCGGGTACGTTAAAAAATACGAAAATAAAAAAAACAACTACAGAACGCTGAAACACCGGCATATTTGATTTGTTTCTTATTATCGTACGTACACCCTAACTATATGGAAGAATGTTCTTTTACTGCCGCGGTGATGTTTTACCGGCAAATGAATTGATGAACACGTGTCAGAGAAGGCGAAGAGGTGGTCGCGAGCAAACCTGCTCCGATCGTAGTCAGCAGTGGAATGCAACTGAAAACTGAACCAACAACCGCAACGAAAGACAGAAGGAAGACAAACGGAGGAGCGCGAGCAAACAGCAGGACCAATTCCTCAAAGTTATGCCACGACGACGACGCGACAGCCAGCGACAAGCAACCGGATGAAAGGTGTCAGCGCACGCGACTGACTGGTGGGGTACGACGACGTGACGGAAAATACACTCACAAATCCTGAATAACTCCTTTTCCATTTTTGACTTTCTATTTTTCAAACATGCATTTTGCATATGATACCGTGGAATTATGTACATAGCGATTGGTGCAACTGTGAAGACATCAAGTGTGTCAGTCGTCTGATTCGGAATTTTTCATTTTACTTTTCTGATATTCCAGGAACTGCCCTATACTCGTAATCTCTAGTATCCAATAGTTACAGCTGCCAGTGGTACCCATAGTACTCAGCAATTTTTGTAATACCATAATACCTCCGACCATCAACGGTTGAGGAGTACCTATGTTGTAGTACATATTTCGATTTTTCAGATATTTTTCTCTCATTTTCAATAGTTCTGGGTACCAATAGTACCAATAGTACTCGACCGTTTTTGCATCACAGTAACCTTCAGCCTGGACGATTTCTCAATCCCAAACGTATCTTTTTAGTTGCCATTGGTAGTACCGATATGGTACCCCAATGTTTGGAAATCGTCGGTACTCCTGATTCTCATCGACTTCTAATTCTCACATGTATTTTATCCAAAATCCAATATCTCTGGATGTCAGTAGTACCTGTAGTACTCGATCAGTTTTTCATTGCTGTACCCTTCACCCTAGACGATTTCAGAATCCTAAACGTATCTTTTTAGTTGCCAGTAGTACCTATACAGTACTCGCCTGTTTTTGGAACTCCGCGGTACTTCTGACCCTCTACGACTTCTACTACCCAGAGATATTTTCTCTGCTTTTCAATTGTTCTGGGTATCAATAGTACCAATAGTACTCGACTATTTTTGCATTACAATACCCTTCACTATCGACGATTTCTAAATCCCAAAAGAACCTTTTTAGTTGCCAGTAGTACCTATATAGTACCTCGACTCTTTTCGAACCGCTGGTACTCCTGATCCTCATCAACTTCTAATTCTCACATCTATTTTATCTAAAATCCAATAGCTCTGGATGCCAGTAGTACCTGTAGTACTCGATCAATTTTGCATTGCTGTACCCTTCACCCTAGACGATTTCAGGATTCTAAACGTATATTTTAATTTTCCAGTAGTACCTATATAGTACTCGCCTGTTTTTGGAACTCTGCGGTACTTCTGACCCCTCTACGACTTCTAGTTCCCAGAGATATTTTTTCTGATTTTCAATAGTTCTGGGTACCAATAGTACCATTAATATTCCACCATTTTTGCGTTAAAATACCCTTCACCCTGGACAATTTATGAATCCCAAACGTATCTCTTTATTTGCCAGAAGTACCTTTACACTACTCGTCGTACTTTCTCTGGTTTAGATAGTTCTTTTTGGATTTCTACTCGCCTATGTTTTGAAATTCCGCGGTACTCTTAATTCTTCACGATTTCTTGTTCCCGAAGACATTTTCGCTGGTATTCGACAACTCGATATGCCGCACTCGACAGTTGTGGTTCCTTGTTGCTTCTCTTAAACACGATATTGCTGATTCCAAAAAGTACCTGATACTCCGTTTATAAAGTCCAGTAGTATCTACGTAGTTCTGATATATACGCTACATTATGTTCTGTGGCGTTTATTACTAACTATCGGCGACATGTGCATGTTAAATCTACAAATTACGAAATCGACTTCTCTTGCAAAGTTTCGTCTCAACTGGCAAGAAAGGGTGCTTGTACCTCTAGCACTGACTTGATAACTTGGCAAATTATCGCCGGAGTTTAATAACACGTTTGTTGCCTTACCAACCTAATAACGTTACAGCTTATTTTAATTACTACTACTAGTCTTTATCATTCGCAAACAAGAGTATGTAAAACTATCTCTAAATCCAACATTAGTTATTAACCACATATTGTTATGTTGCGAAATCCGGAAGGACAAATTAAAAAATCTTTGAGACGCAACAAAGTCTCTTCTTCACTTAACGGTGTAAATTGAGTTTATCGAACTTACCCCGTAGAACCGAAGACCGTTTAATACAGAGTCTTAATAGCACCTTTATTATAAAACACTAGTTTCACTTAATAATAAAGATTATATCACTGTATCAAAGGTAGCGGTAAGAAAATAGAACACGAAGTTACGTGCAAGAACTTTATTTTAATAATCTGCCTGCCGCAGAGGTACTTGTCGTCAACATTCCTGTCTAAAATGATTTATAATTATACCTAATTTCCCTAAATAACTACATCTAATTCTAATCATAACAATATGTAATCAACGTCAATTAACTCTATAATCTGATTCGCTTTAGTAGCACCTACCTAAAGTTTCGTAAGTCTGTCTCTCCATATGTTATAAAAACAGTAAAAGATGATCTTGAAGTCCACTCACAAGGATATTTCAAGGCCTAATTAAATAATAACTCACAAGCGAAAGCTAGATTAAAAAAAAAATGAAAATTATCTAATTTTTGTGGGAAAATCGAAAACTCCCTTAAATCTGGCTTTGAAGTGAAAATATAACGACATTTCAAGGTTCTTATAAATATGAACACCTAGGCGAAAATTAAACTGAAAAAATATAAAAGATGCTTCACTTTTATGGGGAATTAGAATAGTCTTAAATTAAACATTAAGGTCAACTTACAAGGAAATTTCAAGGTCTAATTTAATAATACCTCTTAAGCGTAAACTAAATTGGAAAACTTTAAAAACAAAAGTAGCCTAGCTTTTATGGGGTAATCGAGTATGACCTTACGTTTGGTGTTGAAGACAAATTACAGATATTTCAAGGTCAAGCTAAACAATAGCTCCAAGTTAAACCTACATTGAAAAAGTGTAAAAACAAAAGTTATCTAACTTTTATAGGGAGTTCGAATTATGACCTTGAAATTTCAAGGTTATATTAAGGTCAAAAAGGCTCTTTCCATGTTCTAAGAGCACATTTAATTTTATTTGGCTCTACCATTTTTATGATAATTCAAAGGTCGCCTTAAGGTCATTTTTTTCAATTATATACGTATCTACCTAAATAATGCCCAGAATGCCTAAATCGAGAAAAGTGTAAAAACAAAAGGTAAATAACTTGAACAATGAAATTAAATTACAGCCTTGAGATCGAGTTTCAGTTAATTCAAGGTCAAGTGGTTTTTTAAAATTGAAAAATCTGTTTGGACATAGGATTTTAAAGGCGCCTAAAATTCTACGTTTGACCGTACCATTTTATAAAGGTCAATTAATGTCATTTCAAGGTCTTCCAAAGGTCAGTTCATTATTTATTTACCGGCTTTTCTGAATTGATACTGATGTAATCAGGCTTTATAAAAATTTTCTTCATTAAAAACCCAAAAAAATTTAAATTCCAAATCACCCTTAATAATGAAAATGTGACACAAAAAATAATACACTTAATAAAGTTGACGTTCATCTGAGCAAAAAAAAAAACTGGCACATTAAAAAGATCTTAGCAATAATGTTCTTAAAGAAAGAAAAAACAGGACAGATGAAAGATGTTGGTGGTGAAATGGTAATTGCAAACAATAAATTTTGGGAACATAATTACATTCAACGTCATCCAACCCACAGCAGTGGTTTAAAAACAGATGACTGACGATGGGCTAAAAAAATGGTTCCATCTGTAGTAAGATGTAGAGACGTATTTACTATGGTACAATGAAATGAACTATAAAAAAATTTACGAAATCCACAACGCGTTACGAGTAAAAGATTCTGCCAATGTCATAGAGTTGAATAACTGAAGGTATTTATAACAAGAATTATTATCTAAGGTGAGGTAAAGTTTCGTGTAATCTAAAACGAGGAGTCATAATTACGTGATCTCGTATTGAACTCTGCCGGACAGCCCCCTTGGATGCTCAAGGTCATCGTTAAGTACAACATTAGCTCATCGCTTTGATTCATACTGCAGAGCGTGTCTTATCTTAAGCACAAATAATTTTACATACCTAATCCGCTTTTGTAAAACATAAAAATGATAAAAGAAGGAAAATGAATGTTCGTTTTACATTTTATCAACAAATAAATTGAATTCTCTAATAAATTATTTATTCCATACATTTACCTATGCAATACAGTCTGATACACCCGCCTTTATTTTCCAAGATGAAACAGAGAAGCCATTGAAATATTTAAACATCCTAATAATTTCAACAGAAAAGAAGAGGGCCTTAAATTACCGAAGATCTGGCACAACAGACTAAAGCGGAGAAAGAGAGACGACAACGCTATTGGCCCGCAACTAGTTGAACAGAGCTACCAATCACGAACCGCGGTCAACCTGACGAATATAAATAACACCGCTGTACGCATGCGAATCTTAGGGTTGGTTGGTGGTTTAGTGGTTAAGTGTGATGGCTCTCAACCGAAAGGACACGAGTTCGAACCCTAGCGATGCAGAAAAAAATTACACCTACCATTTCTAAAAAAGACGTTAGATCGATCAGTCATATGTGTTCAGCACTAGAAACATCATATAATTGCGATGCATTAAAAAAACATGCGAATCTCACTTGCCAACAGAACGCTGAGAAGAGTACTTCGACCACGCAACCAACAGCAAGCCACTGAAGAATGTCATCCGCACCTAATGACGAAACGTTTGGTAGATCTTTCCACCAAGCTAGACCACGGCCATTAAACCCGGAAACCTCAAATCATCAATATGTTTAAAAAATATGGATGCTTTTTTTTATCGATAGTCGATAACTAAAATTAATTATCGCCATGATCTAAGTGGTATTGTACAACATGTCGATAATTATCAATTAACCAAAAAACTGTTTATATATCAAAATTTTTGCTATCGACAATCGATAAATAAAATTATGTAATTATCACTTCGGTCAAGTAGTCGTGTACAAAATATCGATCTATCGACATATTCGATAATCATCGATATAATTATGAATTAGCGACTTATCGATAACTGTCGATGTAACGATATTTTAATTGTCGATAATCGATAACTCAGATCAATTATCACCAAAATCTAGGCAGTCCTGTTCAAAATGTCAATAAATTCTATGATCATCGGTATATTCGACAATTATCGATTTATCAATAACTATCGACACAATTATTTTTGCTATCGATGATCGATAAATAAAATTAATTATCGCTCCGGTCAAGTAGTCGAGTGCAAAACATCGACCTATCGACATATTCTATATATTGATATTTTTTGTTGTCGATAAACGATAACTCAAATTAATTTCCGCTAAAATTTGAGTAGTCCTCTCCTCTACAAAATTCGATAATCATCAATATATTTAATAACTAGCGACCCGCCCCGGCTTTGCACGGTACCGGTACCGCCGCAACCGCTATGTCCCTGCATATACCATCCCGGACTTTTTTGTAGACCTTTTTAAGGTGTACAATACTGTAGTACATTATTTTGATCTATCTCGTAGGGTTCAGCCAGCATTTGCAATGTAAGCGGAAAAAATGTGTTTATTTACGACCTTACATTAAAAACCTCTAAAATTATCAGTGTTTCTCTACTATATTATGCATGTATTATACATATAAACCTTCCTCTTGAATCACTCTATCTATTAAAAAAAACCGCATCAAAATCCGTTACGTAGTTTTAAAGATCTATAAGCATACATAGGGACAGACAGCGGGAAGCGACTTTGCTTTACACTATGTAGTGATTGTCGATACATTCGATAGTCATCGACTTATCGATAACTGTCGATATATTGATATTTTTGTTATTGAAGATAATCGAAATACTAATAACAATAGTAGCAACTAGCAACAATCGATATATTCGATAATGGTCTATGTTCGATACCTGTCGAAGTATCGATCTTTTTGTCATCGATAACCGATTTTTAGAAAGCTTTCTTGATTAATTTTTCATTATTGCTGTAAAATTATTATTAATAAAATTTCTTTGGGTCACAGTATACCTAACTATTCCCCTTTAATTTTCATCTTGCAAATTATTCATTAACATTAAATACCTTTTTTACGTAGTTATTAATTCATTATTAAATACCTTGGTGTAAAAGCAGCATGCGATGTATTAAAGTTCCTAGAGAGACGGCTTTATCAGTTTTTAGTTTTTACGAAAGGCAATTTTTTTATTTAAAATTTGCATTTCTCCATTCTCGTTGCATTGCGACAGATTTGCTTGGTCTACGGTTATTGTTGTACATTTTATCGCCGTCAGCTAAGAAATTTTATGATGCAATTTGAAACATTATACTCTTTGACGATGGAAAAAGCCAACTAACCCCCGGCAATTTTGTGCCGGGTACTTTATCCCGTTTTGTAAGAAATAAAGGAGGCAATTAGAATTTTAATTTTATTCAGACTAGACGCATACCGACTGCAAGAGTTACGGCAGTTCTCTTAGACTTACAACAAAAAGAAATCTCGAGAAAAAATAAGCGGTATTTTTCATAATAGCTACTAATATACAGGGTTGTTCAGTCCTCTCTTCAGTTTAATTTATGAATTAAGCCCTTAAGGTTAGTTAAAGTTTTTTTTTTTTAATTACAAAATAATTTAAATCAAGAAAAAGGATAGAAATAAAAATTTCATAGATGAAATAAAACTCCGACCTTAAACTTGACCCTGAACTCAAATTTCAGCGTCAACTCAATTTTTTTAATGGCCAAAAACGAGTAAAATTGTACTGACTTGACTGTACCTAGAGACCAAGGGTTAATTCAAGGTCATAATAAGGTGAAAATGTTAAAAAGAGACTTCATTTAAAATAATGACCTTAAATTGACCCTTGACCTCCAACAAAAAATGCTAAGATAAAAAATCAGAATTTTACGCCTTTTTAAAATCCAATTTGAAAACATATTTGACCTTGAAATAGCTTCAGATTGGACATCAAGTCACATCTAAGTCAGGTCATTACCTACTTGATTTTTCTCTAAACAATATATAATTTTAATTACCCTGGGAGTTATTTAAGATGACGACCTTAAATTGACCCTCAACCTCTAAGAAAAAATGGTACCTAGGGTCAAACGTACAACTTTAGACGCTTTTAAAATCAAAATCCAATTAAAGATCCGGCTTAGCGTTGGAATAAACTTGACAATTCTCCTCAAGGTCACATCAAAGATCATTCGATTTTCTTTAAAAAAAAATCGTGCAATTCTTATTGACACTTCGATTTTGACCTTTTATTGTAAGTTTGAGAATTTTATTTAAAATTATGACCTCAAATTGACTATTGACGCCTATCACAAACGAGTTTTTAAAATTTGGAGTCGAAAATAGGTCTTTCCATTTAAAAGTGCACACGACCTCAATAAGCTCGAAATTTTAATTATTGTTTAAAAATTTAATATAATATATTGTTATATATTATAAATATTAGTTTTCAACATTGTTAATAATAATGGTAAGTAGTAATCTAAGTACTTAAATATAATCTAAAATTTTATCTTCATTTTCTCAATAATTACATCTACTTGTGTAATACCATGCAATCTTTTTAATATAAGTATTTTTATGAGTATTACTACGTCATAGTTAACTGCGTGTGTATTTGCATGTAACACATAGTTAGAGTTTCTGCCGCGCGATGGTGCTGTGCAGGGATCTATGTTCGAAACCAAATCCAATAATATGATGAGCCGCCTAGTGACTAGCAATTTTTAAGATCATACTTCACAGGATCATTTCTGTAGTAGATCTTCGAATACTCTCAACTCTAAAGTTGAGTCGCTGCAACCACGACGATGAGAAGTAGTTTCTCGTCCTGAGCGTGAGACTTGTATTTACGGATTATTACTGATCTGTAAATGCACACGATGATCGTTCACCTCTAAGCTTTGCCTTAGGGGCCAAGGATGGGAAACATTCTGAGTGGTTGCACCCAAAGTAAAACAAACATAGTGAATATTTGACAGATACTTTAAATAAACAAAAAGTTTTATAAGTTCATGAATCACACTTGTTGCGCCCTCTACCGTTTTTCGGTTTTGTTTCATGTAGAAATCTACGCGACGTGTTAGCAACGTTGCCAAATCTACAATTTTTGTTGCGTGATGTAAACAATTTCTTCGTTTAAGGCAGAGCATTACAGAAATGCAACTTGGAGATTTGACAACGTGGCGTGTCAGAACAATATGTTTTGTTTTTAAAATTACAAACACTAAATTATAACAGTTGTTTAACCGTGTTATCCAAGATAAAATCAGTCCATGTTCAGGCATGCACGTTTACGACAAAACGCACAGTTTGTTACGTTAAATAATCGAAGTGTCATCACTCGAAAGAAAGAATGAATATTTAAAAGATAACCTCAAAATAATGATCATAAATGGTGACGGTGTCAAGGAAGAGAACCAAAAGAAGCTTTGGTTCACGTCTTTTACGAATTTTATAAGCATCCTAGCGGTGTTAAGCGTGACGCTAGTCGTTTTATATTTGTGTAAAGAATACACGAAGTCAGTGTTGTTATGGCTCGAAGATCAGGATGCGCTTGTTATAGTGTCGACGTTGGTGATACTTTTCACCATAGTGTCTTTTCCTGTGAGCATAGGCTACATAGTAATTGTTGTGGCATCCGGTTACCTCTTTGGATTTCTGAGGGGGTTCTTCCTCAGCGTCCTGGGGGCCAATGTGGGACTCTTTATAGCCCACAACATCATGAAAATGATGGGGCACCACACTAGTATTAGAAACTGGATTAGCAGCGAAACAGCACAAGCCATAATAAGGGTCATATCGGGGCCCTTGTGTTTTAAAATCGTATTTTGTTCAAGACTGACCCCTATACCTTTTGGTCTACAAAACGTTATTTTTGCGGTAAGAATCTTTAATGATTTTCGAAATAATATTTTATGACCCTTATTTGATTAAGTACGAAATTCGGGTGATCACTCAATCATGATGATTAAGTTATTTGTATCAAAGTGGTAACATTTTAGTACCTTGAAACATTTTCATGCCAATTAACCCTGGGTTTCCATGTAAAATTGTCATTCCTTGAAGGCGATTATCGACAATCTGCTGATACCAGCTTGTATTAAATGTTTTCAAGGATTAGTAACATATTCGATTGTTCACTATCATGCACTTTATCATGAGTACCTACCCATTCAATCATTCCCACATAAAGCCGTAAATAAACGTTAAAAATATTTCATAATTGATACAATTTCGTCTGAAATCCAATATTTCCCTTACAGCTTCAGTCTTCCCTTCCCAACTCGAATCTCCAAAACTTCCCTTACAATGCAAATCTTTTCTAGATGAGCAATGTTAACACAAAAATCTACCACATAGCATCGTTAATTGGCCTGATACCTGGACAACTTGTTGGCATCTACGTAGGTCAATCACTTAGGTCAATGCAGGATGTATTAGAAAACCAAAAACACATCTCCTCTTTTACATACGTCTTTGCAGCAGCTCAAGTAAGCACCTATTTTCCCTGTTGCTAATTTTTATGTGAAAGGCAAAGTGATTTTTGTAGAATAGTTTAGAATGTATTCTTTTCCAGCTTATTTTTTCTGTAATTTTAATGGTCTGGTTGAGTGCAAAAGCGCGAAGAGAATTGGCGCAAGCACTTCTCGAAGCTGAAACTAAATTTGGCAACACCGAAAAGACGATGACGTTAACCAACACCCTCTCTATGGTTTGAGAAGTCTTTTTCGTTTCCATAATTTATTTATTTATAAAATTAGGTTGGCTTATTAGTACAATTTATTATTGTGATCATTATGTACAAAATAGAAACGTATTGTAAAATTTTCTTCGCACACGAGATTGAAAAAACTGAATTGTTAAATGAAAATAAAAGGCCGCTATGTAAATATTATATTAAAGTTATCAGATCTGTATGAATTAGTTTCCTATTCTTTTTCTCGCAATTTCTTTAAAATTTCAGAGGCTTGTTGACGATGATCCTGGCTTTCGTCACGTAACCTGCTAACGACTCGGCAATGCTACAACAACACGAAGTCAAGCGACTGAAGCATGCGACGTTGCCAAGTTAGAGTAAGGTGGCGCAGAAGTCAATTTCTGTATTTCTGCGCATAGGAGGTGGAGCAAAAGATTGCAGTGTTGGTTAACTTTTTAGTTTTTTGATTTAGGTAATTTAAGAAAACCTAAAGTTGATTTATTCATCGGAAATTGTATCTGAAATCCAATGATTTTTTTTATATACAGCGTGTCCGAAATTTGAGCCACACCTATGAGATCTCGCTTAATATTGCAGCTAGAAAAATATACGGAAATATTTGGAGAATTTCAAGGTCATTTCAATGCCGCTTTCAAATTACCCGTAGATCTTTTCGTTTTATTGATATTGGCGAAAATGTATTTTCTATCGCAAATGATAAATTTCGGGTTTTTAAAAATATCTCCGCCATTTCTTAACTGATCCCAAAAATTCTTATTGGAGGTTAAAGATATGAGTAATTAACATCATCTTAAGTTTTTTCAAAATTTTTGGCACCAAATTCAAATTTTGGCATGCGTTTAAAATTTTTAAAACGTATAAAATTGATTTTAGCGAGTGTAGCTCCAAAAAGTAGTATTTTCTATCTTGTTTAATTTTTTCAGATTTTGCGAGCCATAGTATTAGACGGAAAAAAAATTTCTTTTTGGGTTATATTTGCGCGGGAAATTTAAAATGAGACGTAACTAACGTAAGCTACAAAATTCCAAAGTCCAAGAGAAATTAAAATTTGAGATGCAGCATCTCTTATATCTAATATCAATTAACTTTCATTTTACTTTTTTTGTCATTTCCAAAAAAATTTTCAATGTAATTAAGAAAAAAAGATTGATTTTTTAAAAAAAAAAACAAATCTTCATCGCTATCATTTCCACTCAAAACGTTGCAGTATAAATTGTAGGCGCAAGCGTGATCGAAGAAAAGTTTTCACGTTTTCCCTTCCCCATTCAATCCACAGTGGCTTTTCATATTGATTTTCGTCGTCGATGACGGCACACAAGTAACCCAGACACATGTACATTTACACGAATTCAACATACGGTAGAAATGGGTCAAAAAACCGGAGGAATCGCGGTGACAAAAGTAGCAATTAAATTTTTACCGGTCACTAGAAACACTCGGTTCTAATATCAACAAAATCGATCAGAAATAAGTGTGCGACACGAACGAGTGCAATAAGCAAGTGAAATATCACGAAACAAAGTTTTTTATTGAAAATGTTTTCGGAAAAACGCGTTTTGATTTTCGTGAAAATTATACTTTTTGTGTTGTTCTTCTCCAAGTGTTTTGTACACGTCGATTGTCAGGAAGCTACAAGAGAATTAAAGACTCAACCAGATTTGTTGAAAATGTAAGTTTCAATTTTTTTCGTCGTTTGATAATAAATGTCCTATGATAAAAATTTTCGAAACTGATTAAAAGTAATACAATAAAAAGTACAATCTACACACGTCTTAAAAAAAGTGGCTCCTACTTATTTACTTAGTAGGGGTAATTTTTTTTTTTAAATTTAAATACGACCAATTTCGTGGTAAAGTACTATTTTGTGTATTTTAATCTCAGTAATTTCGAAGATAAAGGGAGGACTAATCAATTTTCACCTACATATTTTTAAATAACTTAGAAACGATTTATTTTTAAATTATATAAAAAATATATTTGAGAACCTCACCCTAAGCCCTCTCATTTGATATGTCACACGATATATTTTTAAATTTTTTAATTTGCCCCCTAATGTGACCCCCACATTTAAAGTTCTCTATTTTCAACTTAATCGATCATGTAGATTCGAAGCAAATTGGGTGCGACTGACAGACAGACGATTGATGCTGCAAGAAGGGTTCTGTTATTTTTTATTCAGACGTGTATGTAGAACCCTAAAAATTATATAAACAATAACAATAATTAACCCCTAATTGAAAAATTAATTTCTCAATGTATAATCAGCACAGTAATCATTTTTCAATAAATATAAAATAGATGTTTTAATTTTTGTACCAATGTAGTTTGGATGAACAGTCAATTACCTACCCCCTATTTTCATACCGTTAGGGGTGCCTTGTTTTTTTTAATATAAATGGGACCATTTTTAACCTTTATTCAAAATTTCAAACTTCATGTCTAAAAGATTTGGGTTGTGGCTTGATCGATACATCAAAGTTTGAATACCATTTTCACCCCTTTAGGGGTTAAGGTTTTGATAATCTTTTTGTTGGTAAAAAAGTGCACATGAAAATTTCCCATTTTATAAACTACTTTTATAGAAATATATTCAATTATCCCCTATTTTCATACCCTTAGGGCTTAGGGGTGAATTGTTTTCCTTTATTTTAATATAAATGGAACCAATTATTTCGATGTAGGAACTCTTGTCTATCCTATCCATATAGTTATTTCGACTGTATATTGATATTCTAAATATTTAAACCCCATTTCACCCCTTAAAGTTAGAATTTTCCAAAAAAATTTTCTTAAAGGTAGAAATTTTAAAACCTCTGTCAAAAATTTTAGGGTTTTAGATTGATTTTAGGACATGCGCTTATGTTAAAATTTAACCCCTAATTTATCATTTTAGGGGTACCTACTGTTTTGAAAAATAATTTAATGGCGGGGAATAGGATCGCGTAATTTGTACAGAAGTTTGGGTTTTAACTTGATCGATGCCTATACGTTAAATTTTTGAACCCCTACTTCACACCTTTAGGGGTGTTGCTACAAAAAATAATTTTATAGCAAGTGATAGGATCGCGTAATTTATACAGAAGTTTGGGTTGTGTCATGATAGATACGACAAAGCTTCGAACCCCTTTTTCACCCCATTAGGGGTTAAATTTTAGAAAATCTTTTTCTAGCAAACAAAGCACTTAAAATTTTCGATTTTGTATCTACACTACTTTTTTTATCGCAATATAACATACATTGTTTAAATTACCCACGCTCTTTTCTTGTGATCTTCCTATGGGGGCGAATTTACTTACGCCGATCGTAAAAAATTGTTTAATCCACTATTAGATTCGAGCGCGCGAAGTTTACAATAACATCGAATGTTTTAAAAGTACGTCCGGTAGGCGGGAAATTCATTAAAAGATTCAAACGTTACATTGCGTTTGTTTAAAAGTCAAAGTATTCTTTGAACTTCAACTTATGAAGTTAAATAATGATAAAAAGAGTACCATTAAACAACCTAAACAACAATCCATAACTAAATGTAAATTATAAATAAAAAGGAAATACCCGAATGCCCATTATAAATAGTCTCATGTATAAAAGAAGAGCGAAAAAGGAAATAAATAAACCGACATGAAAAATGTGCATAAAATAAAATTTAACTTATTCCCAATTAAATCGTATTTAGAATATGCTGGATCATTCTTGAACGATTTGGACTATCTAAGAACGTTCTAAAAGATTCTGGTGCATTCCAACAAAATTTAGAACTTTATAGAACATTCTAAATCATTTCAGAATATTATGGAACATTCTAGATCATTTTGAAATGTTGTAGAACATCACTCTCAAAAAAAAATAGGTATGGAACACTAGGGCATTTTCGAACATTTCCAAAACTATATTCTAAAACGTTCTGGAGCATTTTTGCAAATTCTAGAAGTTTGTCGAACATTCTAGATAAATCTGAAATATCGTAGAACCTTCTTTAAAGTTTCGGAACATTTTAAATAACTCTCGAAAACATTCTCGAAAATTTTTGGATATTCTGAAAGACTCCAGATTTTTCTGGAACAATTTGCATCATTTAGCAGCGTTCTAGAACGTTCTAAAATATTCCAACATATTCTAGAACTTGATCGATCATTCAAAAAAAAATCCAGAACATTCTAGAGCATTTTCGAACATTCTCTAAACTACTCCCGAAAAATTTCGTACAAACTGAAACATTTTAGATTATTATGGGATAATCTGGACCATTTAAAAACACTTTAGAAAGTTCTGGTGCATTCCTGAAAGTTTTGGAATGTTATACAACATTCTCTAATCCTACGTTTAATTAAATTTTTATGTATTAATTTTTGTTCTTAGTGTCCGAAACTGGGCTCAAAAGTTGGGGGCAGAACTGAAAAGTTTTGGCGAAATGGTCACCAGAAGAACTTTTGTAGTAGACGTAAGTACTCGTTAATGACTTACTTATCATTTTTTGTACATACCTCTCATTCGTGTATGCCCTTTTGTAGAGCTTTAAAAGGTACACAATTGAAAACGAAAATGGTGATAATTTGGTTAAACAGATAGCAGACAGGATAAGCAACATGATGGAGGAAAAAGTCAAGGCTGTCAGGGTAACTACCCACTTATTTGAGAAACAAAGAATAATTAATTAATTCAATCATTAATTTTTTGTTCTAGAGAATAATGGAAGTGGCTGAAAACAAAGCGGTGACTCAGGGTGATTATGTCGAACCAAATTTTGATTTCTACAACGCCAAAAATCTAATAAATCCATTGGTCAATGATTCGGAGGAGGAACAGGTAACTTACAGACATCTTCATTAAAAATAAAAACTATAAAAAATATTTTTTAGACCAATACTAACAACTATAATAATAATAACAATAACCACTACCCCAACATTCAAGAAATTCGAACAAATAATGACGAAAACGATTATGACGACAAACTTAGTAATAACATCCTGATCCAGGATCATGAGACAATTGAAACCGAAGAACAAACACTGAACATTGAACATCCGTCCAACACAAACATAGAGGTATGTATGTCGAAAAAAAAAACGTAATTACTTTTGGGCTCTATGGTTTCTAGAGTGCACTCACTCTACCAGTAAGAGATAAATCAAATTATAAAAGTTTTCGAACTTTTGGATTTTTTTTCTAAACACCCTGTACAAGTTATGAAGCTAAATTTTGGCACAACGTTAGGCTTAATACTCGACTATATTTGGTAAAATTTTCAAAACTCCAAGTCATTTTATGTAGAAATTATGAGTTTGGACAGACAATCTAACCCTACTTATCTAATGTTGTGACCACTGATACCAACCATTTTTTTCTTTATATTGACGTATTTTAAAAATTTTTTGTGTCAGGTGTCTGACGAGTTAGAAGAAGATGCTCAAGCCAGTCAGAAACCACCAATCGATAAAAGAAGACTACCTCTTAGAAGAAATCCCCATTTCAATAACATCCCCGTTAACACTAATTTTAGCGCCGTCCATGTCCCCAGTAACGTTTTCGAAAGATGTAAGTTGGCGTTTCAGATTAAACTATTAAAAATGTTTACACGATTATTTATAGCCAAAGAAGTCATAAAAGGCATCAAATGGTCCGAAGAATTGAACCAAATCTTCAGATCAAATTACAAGAACGATCCCAGTCTCTCTTGGCAGTATTTTGGAAGCTCTACAGGATTTATGAGATTCTTTCCAGGTACAAAAAAAAAAATTCACTGACTTCTTAATGGACCACCACCCAAACTTATGGTGGCCTTGTATTCATTTTTTTATATATTTTATTAATTTACTGTCTTTGTCTTAGCAATGAACTGGTCTCAAGAGCCCGTCGACTTATACGATTGCCGAACAAGAGCCTGGTACATCCAAGGTGCATCATCACCCAAAGACGTCGTCATATTAGTTGATCGATCAGGATCGATGACAGGCATGCGCCGCGAAATCGCAAGACATGTGGTCAACAACATACTAGACACACTGAGCAATAACGATTTCGTAAATATTTTCACCTTCAGCAACACCACAGAGGCTCTCATCGAATGCTTCGACGATCGATTAGTACAAGTAAGAGAGGAATTGCTAAACCGCTGGCCGAGTAACTGTTTCTAGTCGTTCGCCCACTGGGCATCAATGACGACGACTAGTAGCAGCCACAAGTCACTGTCAAGGTTTTTTTATCCAATTTATCAGATGTCAACCCAAGTTAGAGGCCGTGTTTGAACCTCTGTCTGTAAGAGTGACCAGCGCTTGTAACTTGTGGCAATCTATAGTCGGAAACCACTACTTGATCTTCAGCAATGAGCAGAATTGTTTATGCGACTTGTGGCCGCAACAGCATGTAACTACGACTAGTGGTTGTATGTAGCCACTTGTGACTGTGACTAGTGGCTGCGAATAATGGCTATGTCAAGCCACTTGTTGCTGCCTACGGTAACTCGTTTCTGCGACTTGTGGTTGTGACTAGTGGTTACGTCCAACCATTTGTTGCTTTGTAACTTGTGGCGGTTCCTAGTGGCTTAGTCCAGCTACTTTGTGCTCCGACTTGTGGCTGGGTACTTGTGTCTGTGACTTGTGGTTGCGTCCTGTAACTTGTTGTTTCGAGTTGTAACTGCGACTAATGGCTGCGATCAGCCGCTTGTTACTGCGACTAGTGACTGCGTAACTTGTGGCTGTAACTAGAGATTGCGACCAGACACTTGTTTCTAAGACTAGTGGCTGCATCTTGTAGTAGTACTTGTTTTTGTTAAAGGCAAACATGGCCAACACTAGAGCGCTGAAGGAGGCAATGAGTGATTTTAAGACTGAGCAGATCGCCAACTTCTCCCTGGCTCTGACGACAGCTTTCAAACTGTTAGAGAGATACCGAGAGGATCGTCTTGGTAAGTCACCAACTTGAAGGCAAACATTATTTATCCAAAATGTTTTATTACCATTAACTTTTAGGAGCCCAATGTAACCAAGCCATAATGTTGGTAACCGATGGGGTTCAGTATAATTACAAGGAAATTTTTGATGAATACAATTGGCAAAACCTCCCGTTTATGCCCGTCAGGGTGTTCACTTATTTGATTGGACGAGAAGTCTCCGATGTTAGAGAAGTCAAGTGGATGGCATGCGCAAACCAAGGTGCTTTTTATCTGCTCAATGATTCCATCAATGTTCTTCCTATAATTTTGAAACACCCATTGCTATTTTTGTTTTATTTTCTTAGGTTTTTACGTCCATCTTAGCACTTACGCGGAAGTGAGGGAGCAGGTGCTACAATATATTTCTGTTATGGCACGCCCATTGGTACTGAGCGATACGTTGAAACCTAACCCAGCCTGGAGCCCCGTATACGCTGACGTAACAGACCCCAAACTAACCAACTGGTTGTGGCGAAACCGTCAGAGAAACGAACAAAGAGAAAGAATCCTGTTGTACAGAAGAAACAGAACTCTATTCTATCTTACGTACGAGACGGACAAAAAATTTGTACATCAACAGAAATTCGTAAGTTCTTTTGAATTGATCAATAATAATCAATGGTGTCATTCGTCAAATGATAAATACGTGGTCAATAGGATTATTTTGTCCAAACGTTACGTCCGCAACTGCGGCTATAATCTTTTATGGATCTGTGTTCAAGAATTCGGAGATTATGCCTCCAAGTCTCGACAGTGATTGAGTGAGAGATGGATGTGCACTGATATATATATATATATATACACCGGGTGGCAGTGGGTGCGTTGTAGAAGGGCCGGTCTCTGACTGGTTCGACGGTAGAGTAAACGGCTTCTTCTTCACCGACGACCATTCAGGGACCGCCCCTTCTACGCTGCGCCCACTGCCACCCGGTGTATATATATATATCAGTGCACAGCCAGTTCTCCATTTCTCAGTCGTTCTTCCACACAGATCTATTGAAGATATCAGGCGCTGCTGCCGACGAAACATTTAAACAATAAACTTCCTTAATTCTACAATGGCTTCCGGCGTTGAAGGCTTATGTTCTAATACATACTAATTGTTGAAAATGTATACAATAAAAACATCATAAATAAAGAAAAACAGAACTTTAATTGACGGTTTACGTACATCCGTATTGCATCCGTACTGTAACCGTAAAAAAAATTAAATCATTTGATGACTGATATAATGCTAAACGATTTTAATGACGGTACAAATCCGAAACGGACCGGAAACGAATGGTGCACGGATAGCTGTAAACCAGCCCTTTTCTGTATAATGGAGTCGTGCATAAACAGTTTTTTAACCGTTTTAGAGGCAGGATAACTACGGGGAATTACAAAACTATCATCTAATGACGTCCGTTTCTTTACCAGTGTACGACAAAAGGCCTAACGCGGTAAGATTTTGTTTTTGTAATTTCATTTACGTTTTTTATCTAAGTAAGTAACACAAGACACTAAAAATTAAGTAAGATCATTGTACTTAATATTAATATACTGCTGAGAATATTAATCAAAGATTATAAGACCCTGATGGAGGACTTAACAGGCGAAACGTTTTCAGGGTAAATTATATACAGTGGATAAACTCAATTATTGCTAGAAATTATTATTTTTTATTATGTTAATTAACTGACATAATAAATTAACCAAATTGATCTTTAGAATATCACCGAACTAATCCAAGTAAACGAAGAAATTTGGATATCAGTAACACGTGAGGTAAAAGAATTTGGTTTAAAAATATTGTACACAAGTACAAGTATAGCTAGTACTTACTAAAAACTATTGCTAGAAGTTCAATTTTTCACTTTTAGCTGTCTAGAAGCTAATGGAATAAACATCCCAGATAATAGGTATAATAGTATCAGTGTTTTACTTCCATAGATATTTCTGCAGCATTATTTACTAGATAAAATAAAAATACCTATATGCAGGTTAGAATTAATGAGTTTTTTTACTACTATAGAAAATATCATAACTACTTAATGCATAGTAAATATTTCACATAATATTGATTAAACGTAAGAAATGTTTTTAGAATGGGTAGTAGCATCAACCTAATATTCCATAATCTGACAGGCATTACGTACCATTCCAAAAACAAGCTACATAGTATAAAACTCTATAAAAGCACATATATCGAACGATAATGAATTACAACCTAACCTAACATAATCTGACAGGCATTACCTACCATTCTAAAAACATCTTACTAAACAGGATTTTCTAAAAATGCCATTGAACCAAACAAATATGAACTAAGTTTAATTGGTCGTCATTGGTCAAATAGTGACTCAACAATCCTGCAACTATTTTAACCACTCATAACAATAAAAGTTTGTTTTTAAACATTTATAGAATTGAAAATAGACGACTTGCAATGAACGAAATAGAAATAATAACTTGGATAACATCCACATACCTAGTCATCTATGGTAACGTGTAGATAGTAACCAATGCAGCCAACAGTTTTTTAGTCAATAGATAAACAAATCAATAATAAAAAAATTTTGTCGCTAGGATAGTTTTTAGAGCCTATTTAAAATTAGAATAGCAAAGATAGATATTAGTTTAATGTTATCATGTGTACCTATAGATGTGATGTGATAATTCGATTTAACAGGATTATGTAAAAATGTATTGATCTTATTATAGACAAGAGTAGCTAACTTGTTGGGGGTTGCTGGCACTGATGTTCCAGTCGAATATATAAGAAGACTGGCCTTACCCTACAGGGTAAGTATATTAGTCAATGTTTTCAGAAATTATTGATTTAAGATGTCTCTTCATTTATGACTACTTTTTCGTAATTTGGTGTTCAAAATTGATTAAAAAGAATATCTTACAATTATTGGCACATCTTCGATTTGCAATCAGTTTTTCTAATTTTTAAAACACAGGTCATTTATACGAAAAAAATTTTGTTTAACGATATGGCGGCTCTCGGTCGCCATTTTGGATTTCAAATTAACTAACCGTCATTTATTTCTTCCCGCTTTTAGGTTGGAGTGAATGGCTATATCTTTATCATCACAAATAATGGCTACATTCTAACTCATCCAGATTTGAGGCCAGTGGTAGGTACAAAAACTAGACTACAGACTCCCTATATTATTTTGATTATTACAATCAGAACATGCAATTTCTTTTGTAATATAACCTAATCACTGCTGATTGTGAGGTTAAAGTTACACAAAAAGTGGGTAATTGTAAAAAGAACTCACCGGGAAAATCTTCAAATAAAAAGTACAATAGGTAGAAAACATGTCCATAAATGTTATAGTGTCAAAGAAAAATATTGCACAACACGAAATAAAGTATATATCAATGGTAACACTGTAAAGTATATCTCTGCTAAAAATGACTATTCATTTCTTTGTTTCAACTAAACAAGCACCAACGACTTTCGAATTTAGTAATTAATCGCGATTTAGGACTTATTTTAATAAAAGATTCACCTAACCACAATATGAAAGCATTTGAGTCCTCACGTCGAACGAACATTATCCACGGCGTGGTACCACTCAACTAAATGCAATGTCACCTTCAGAGTCAGGAACGCCGCTGGTGACTTCTACGCATGCGTACTGAACAACATCTCACCTCTCATTTGATTACTTCTGGAAGTATGTAAACAGAGACACGGAACAACGGTACTTACGTATTAACACCACCGCGGCAAAAATTTAATGGTTAGCAAGTGTGGACAACCTAAACCAAATGTTGGGAAAGGTTGAACCGTAACCTATTGCAATACACACGGATGTAATTTGACAGTTTTTTGTATTTTAAGACATCTTCATACTGGTTTTGGTAATACTTCCATGTGTATTGCAATAGGTTAGGGTAGAGGGTTGGTGTGTTTACATTTACATATCCCTCACCCTTTCCCAACATCTGTATTCGCAACATCGCAACACACTTAGAATAACCGCTTTCAAAGTTTAAACAAACAAGCAGTACCATATAACACCTATAGATAAAGACTACTTATAAATTATTCCATATCTAATCTACAACAATAAACACTTTACATTTACTCATCAATAATTTAGGTTTAGGTTGTCCACACTTGCTAACCATTAAATTTTTGCCGCGGTGGCGTTAATACGTAAGTACCGGAACAACTTTTTAATTTAAATAAATAAACCATTTATTTACTGTCATACTTTACTGCAATGTCAAGTTACCTATACCGCAGAATATTCAAATATATAACTTATAAATAATATAAAATTATTAAAATATTCACATTTTTTTAAGTACTTAATTAAAAACACCTAATTTAATTTGCACGCATATAAAAATGCTAATGTTCTTCTAAATAAGTAACTAAAAACAGGAAGGTATAAAAGTACCGGAACAGCAGAATAATTCGTCAGGAGTAGGCTTTTTGAAGCAAATAGCAAATACACGTGTTGTACGATTTTTCTGTGGCTTGTTTAATGAGCACATATATTTTGACCTGCACTATAACCTTGAACGACATTTGAAAGTCAACCTGAGAATTTTAAATACAAGTGCATATTTTTGACTCCATAGGTAGGCGCAAAAAGTGAGTTTTAAAGCAAATCATAGATAAAAATGTTGTTTTATGCTTTCCTAGTTCGGTAGTTGATCTTCAGGGGTCACAATGTTGCTATTATCAAGACCATCTGAATGTAGAGTTTTCCGCACTTTCAAATTCTGATGTCAAAAATATGCACTTATATCAAAAATTCTCAAGTTGATCTTGAAATATCCCAAGGGATTATTTAATTCGGACACATACTATCTCTGTACCAAATTTCAACATAATAAGTTCGGCGGTTTAGCGTTCTCCATACAAAATTATTGGCTTCTTTCTCACCCCCTTAAGGTTAGATTTTTGGGAATTAAAGTAGCCTATGTCCGTCGTCTACTATCAAGCTATCTCTGTTACAAATTTCATCAAAATTGATACAGCGGCAGTAGGTATACCGTGTCGGTTCTGCGACAGTGGAGGTCGCTGGCAAATCAATCTTTCAAGGTCATTCGGGGTTGTTAAGGTCGATGGCTCAGGAGGTTGTGTAGATGAAGAAGTCTTCAGCGCTGAGGTGGCTGCTACTATGGCAAAAGGGTTTGCCTTTGTATTAGAAGCTAAAAGGAAAAATTTTAATGACTTTCTTTGCTGAAAATAAGTATATGTACCGCGGCCGGTTTCGAACCGGTTGCGTAAGGAGCTACCGCTATAACAGGCACGGGTGCTAACTCGTTGAGCCAAAAGCTGTGCTTGCGAATTGTGTATTTAAACGGTAGTTAAAAAAATATTGTCAATAAATGGCGCCACAGATATGTTTGATAAAATCAACTTTTCCAGCCATTTTTTTCCAGTTTCAGGGAATTTTAAAGCCTGCTTACAACAGAGTCGACATGATGGAAGTAGAAGTAATGGATGACGACTCTGAACCCCGCGAGTTTGATGAAGCCCTGCAGGAGTTGCGCAGAAACATTATTTTTCAAAAGCAGGGGCATGTTATGCACAGAATAAAGTCTCATTTAGACGAAATGGTAATTTTAAGAATATAAATCATTTTGTTGACCAGAATTTCCAAGAATTCCTTTAGCCTCCATAACCTTACATTTTAAACCCAAACATTATAGGTCTCATTTTGGGTTAATTTTGGACTAATAAAATCATACTTCTTTTTCTAATCCCTCTAGAGACGTATAGTAGTCAGCAATCGCCACTACTATTACATGGGAATTACCAACACCTCCTTCAGTTTGGTTCTCGTTTTGCCAGAGAAATATGGAGAGAGCAAGGTGCAGCATGCAGTTGAAGATGACATACACAGATTGCGGTCAAACAAGGTCAAAGGAATCCCTCTGACTCAATATTTCACCGGAAATTGGACGGTTCATCCTGACTGGTAAGAAAAACTCACGAAAAGAATCCTCCAACCTCCAAATTTAGATAATTCGTTATTTCATGTGTAGAAAAAAATTATTGAAGTTGAGAGGGAAGTGGGGGAAACCCATTTTCTTATAGATTTCACACAATCAGGAACATTGAATTGACCAATAAGTTTCTGTCCCTTTTTAAAGGATCTACTGTAAATATCCCAATGACAAACGTCACTTCGAGAATCCTGAAGAAGAACTGCTACATTTCCTGAACAAAATTGATTCGCCTGGTTGGAAATGGAAAGAATGTAAGTGGCTACAAATTTCGTAAAATTATTCACCGGCAGCCACAAGTCGTTCACGAGATTTCTCATGCATTTTGTACACTTTCACCTCAAACTGAGAATTCAGGTGGTTCCTTTCGAACCACAAATTGTAAAAATGGCCAGAGTCCACAACTTGTGGCGACATCTAATCTCGCGCAAGTACACATTAGACTAGCCAACCACACACTTCAGTCTACGAAAAAGTGGGGGCAACTTATGTCCTCGTTTGGCCACTTGTGACTGGTGTCTACGTCTAACGACTTATAGTTGTGTCTAGCCTCGAGTGATTGTGACTTGTGGCTGGCTCTAGCCACCAGTGATCGTAACTTGTGGCTGTGTTCAGCCTCTAGTAACTGACACTTATTTCTGTGTATAGCCACTAGTGACTGTGACTTGTGGCTATGTCTAGCCTCCAGTGACGGTAACTTGTGGATATGTCTAGCCTCCAGTGACGGTAACTTGTGGCTATGTCTAGCCTCCAATGACGGTAACTTGTGGCTATGTCTAGCCTCCAATGACGGTAACTTGTGGCTATGTCTAGCCTCCAGTGATGGTGACTTGTGGCTGTATCTAACTCTCAGTGACTGTGATGTGTGACCTTGTATAGCCACCAGTAAATATGACTTGTGGCTGTGTCCAACCTCCAGTGGCTGTGACTTGTGTCTATATCTAGTCACCATTGACTATGACTTGTGGCTGTATCTACCCCCCAGTGACTTTGACTTGTCTATGTCTAGCCACCAGTAACTGCGACTTGTGTCTATGTCTAGCCACCAGTAACTGTGACTTACGGCTCTGTCTAGGCACCAGTGAGTGTGACTTGTGGCTAAGTATATTTTCAAATGACTGTGACTTTTGACTATGTATAGCCTCCGGTAACTGTGACTTGTGGCTGTGTGTAGCCTCCTGTGACTGTGACTTGGTAATCGACTTAACTACCGGTATCAGCCACTAGTCACTAGCCACTGGTTACCCCATTTACAGAGCACAAAGTTTTCAGGTTTTGGATATGAAGTTGCTTTATGTATTTGTTTAGGTGATAGCAAGCTGATAAGGGCAGTTGTGGCAGATGCTAAGGCCACCGATTGGTTCAATCAAAACATCCTCTCGTCGATTAATAAACAAGACGAAAACGAGTAAGTAAAATAATTTTTATTTTGTTTGCAATTTTCGTTATTAATATTAATAATAATACGAACCTAATTAAATCTGTGTTCATTGCACTATACTAATTTACATTAAATGCACTAACTTTTTTTCTTGTATTAAAGCCCTATTGTAAAGTTGATGGCTCTATTACCAAGGTAACGTATTTATAATATACAGTATGTTTGGAAAATGTACCATTGTGGATATTTGTACATTTAATTATTAATGTTATTTAAAGACCATAGACTGATTATATATTTTTAATAATAAAAAACTATTTGATGTATTTTTCAAAATTTTAGGCTCAGTACTTTCCGATATAAGGGTGGAAATAATCAATTTTCATCTATTTTATTATATAACTAAAAATATTTATTTTAAATTTATAAAAAAAACATATTTGAGCACCTCCAAGTAAGACCTTTCGTTTGATATGTCACACGGTATTTTTGACTTTTTTAATTTGCCTCCCAAAACTGACCCCCATATTCAAAATTGTTTATTCAAGTTACACTTCCGTATTTGTGTCACATAAATTCATACGTGTAGGTACCAAATTTCAACTTAATCGATCCAATAAATTTTGAAGCCAATTGGCTGTGACAAACGGAGAGGCAGACACAAATTGTCCAAAATTTCACCTCCATCAGGGGTGACACGTAATCGAAATTGTATCGAAACGTTTTTTGTACCTATGAAATTACTAATTGTTGTTTATGTATTCAATATATTTATTATTATATTATTTATCCTCTCGTTGCTTTTATTTTTAAAAATTTTAAATGAATAACTACCCCATTTACTACATTTAGTATTTATAATAAATATTTTTTTATGTGTATCTATGTCTCTATATGCATAATAAATAGTTACATTTAGCTGCAAGGAAAAGGTAAAAGTATTTTTTAATTAGGTGCTAATTTACAACTGTCACAATAGTAATTTACAAAACAATAAGGGTGAAAATTTTAAACGATGCAATAATGACCTTACTAAAGACCCCTGTGCTCCGCCAATGATGAACCAGAAGTTACTCGAGTACACGTCGACAAAAGACGAGACGATAAAGCCCGGAACACACCTATCATGCACCCATGAACGAGTAACTGTACTACAAACGCCGTAGCTTACACCTTTCCGGCACACGTCCAATTCTCACTTCCGATTCCGTTTTGGCATCCGATGAAGGTCCGATTGTGCAGTTTATTCGTTTACCATATTAACAAATTGCTTTCAATAGACAGTTTTTCTTGGTGTTTAAGATCCAACAGGTCGAATTCGTCATCCAGAAAATGAGGTAAACGTGTAAAAAACTCTTCTTCCGGAACTGGAAATCGGAATGCAGTCGGAAGCGTGCATGACATGTGTGATAACCCTTCCCGATCCTGCACCTTTCCGATTCTTGAGGAAACATCGGACCGGAGTCGGATCCGAAGGTGTGACCCAACCTTAACGCTACCTGCAGCTGTCGAGTGTTCTAAATCCATAGACGGCTCGTCGACAAGGATACATTTTAGGGTGCTATCTCCCCATGTACTGTGTTGACATTTTATCTAGAATTCTGGGTTCCACTATCAACCACACCCCTTCGGAAGTCCACAAGGCTGTATCTTGTCTCTTATTTCAATTTAGATAACAGGAGATGAAACATTTATTTTTAAATGTATCCAGATTCCAGCTGCCGACGTTTGGAAATAATGAGGATCTTTATTACAGATGTCAGTTCATAAAAAGATTCGGGATTACTGTTGCCTTTTTGGCAACCCATAGTGGATTAACAAGATGGCAGGAATTCCCACACAACGCCTGTTCCGAAAGAGATCAAACAGATGAACCGTGAGTTCATTATTTTTTTTTCTCAATTTTATTTGTGAACAATAATCCAATTCAGGTCTCTGTCTTCCCTTCTTTGCTTGTACTTTGGCCTCTAATATGTCTCGAAAGGTGTGCTACCACTTTATCCCTCTTTTTCTTTGACGTTCTTGTGCCTACTCGCTCTGGTACTTCCTCACTTCTGACTTTTATATCCACGGAATTTCCATTATCCCAAAAGCCCACCGTCCACGTTTCGCATCAAAATCTTGAGGAACTGAATGTCCAAAATCCAGAATTTCTTCTGCAGCTACATCACCAAGTTTGATATTAGTAATTTGATGCTATTCAATCTACGTTTCAGACGTTTTCACCAACTTCACAATAAAGCCATCGACGAGGTTTGGTACAGAAGGGCAGTGGAACAACATTTCATTGATCCACACAGTTTTGTGTATTCTGTACCATTTGATATAGGTAATATATTATAATATGGATTTTAAGAAAACTGCTAGTACTATTGCTAGTGATTTTTGGGCTGTTTGGGCGTCTTGTATTATATATATATCCCATCATTCCACGTGGACATCTTCAAGAGAATTTACTTGGAATTTGGACTGGAGAAGCCTGAGAAGTTTGACTTCTCAATATGAGTACAGAAAGTCCTAATGGATGAAGGCCAAAATAATTCTCAGAATATGGACTGTAAACATCCAACATCTACTAGGAGTTTGATTTCTACAGTTCATATTTTAAGGAAGTTTTTGGACGCCGTCTACTAAGACTTTCCTATCTCAACGTTTCGTCATCACGTGTGGATAATACGTTCAGGAGAATGTCTTTGGAATATGGACTGTAGAAGTCACACTTCCCCGGAATATGGTCTTTAGAAGTCTGGCTTCTCCTGTCCAAATTGGAAGGGAATCCTCTTGGATATTTTGTGCACACATGATGACGAAACGTTGAGGAAGTTGGATTTCTACAGTCCATATTACAACGATGTTTTTAGACATCATCCATTGAACTTTCTGTACTCAATGTTTCGTCATCACGCATGGATGATGTGCTCAGGAGACCTTCTTGGAATATGGACTCCAGAAGCCAAGATTCCTTGAAGGTGTTTAGAAGCCTTACTTCTCCAGTCCAAGTTCCAAGGGAATTCTGCTGAATATTTTGTCGACGCATGATGACTAAACGTTGAATACAGGAATATCTTAATATTGGATTTCTAAATTTCATTTTTCAATAAAGTTTTTGGGCGTCATCCATTTTTGTATTCAATCTTCAGAAGAACGTCTGTAGCAGCCTGTCTCCTATAGTCATTTAGACAGGAAATAGACTAAAGCCAAAAAGCCCAAAAACCACTAACCATAAATATAACACCCCCAAAAGCTTCATACAAAGCTGTTGCTGTTTGATGTCATGTTTTTCATACCTAAAGATACTTTTTAAGGCGACAACAACAATACTTTAGTCACTGCAAGTCAGGCTATTTTTAAAGAAGATGGTCAGAAGAAGGCCCCAGCCGCGGTCGTTGGGTACCAATTTTACCATTCAGCCCTGTACGTCAGATTCTCCCAAATTACCAACAACGTAAGTATTTTTCTTAAATTGATTTTATTGTGTATTTGTTAGTTCAAAAATCTATTTTTTGTGGAGGTGCTTGACACAATACTTTTGAAAACCATAAAAAGCTCTTTTTCAGTCATTTCCCAAAAAAACCTTCTTCATAGACTAACATACTAAAGCCTTGAGGCCCTAAATCGAAGACGATCATATTGAAGCACATCCTGATCCACGTAATTTGATCAATTAAAATCGGGCGTCTTGTCTTGTCAAAGTTAAGACCGGTCTTTTAAATATTTGAAAAATCAAACTCTGTTTGCACTTTGAACGAATATTTATATTACCAATAATAATAATTCCTGTAATCAGTGTGGCGAAATGTCATGCAAAAGGACGTGTAATTCCGAAGAACTGTATTGCATAGTCCTGGATGACAACGGCTACGTTATAGTGAGTGACGACAAGTCCAACACTGGAAAATTCTTTGGCGATATTCGTTCCGATATAATGTATCAATTGATCGAAGAAGGCGTCTACAGCCCCATAAGAATGTACGATTATCAAGCAACCTGTTTTAATGGAGAGGACGTTGGAAGTCCAGCAACATCAATTGAAAACGTAAGTATCAATTATTTAATTTAATCAGGAGGGTGGGGGGATGTGAGGAATAACTCCCCTCCCTAAATATTTCACCAATCGCCTGCATACCTAACTGTAACTGTACACTGAACCACCGGAAATCACCACAAGTGGTAACCACAAGAAGCACGGGCAATCAGCGACCGCTAGTCACCTGTCGCTTGAGGACGCCACCTCATAACTGTAGTTGGTGGTCACATAAAGCCACGCGTAACTGTAACTTGAGGTTATCTAACGGTTTGAGTATGTAACTAGTGGCCACGTACTGCCGTTGATCACTGCAACTGGTGGCCGCATCCAGCCACTTGTAACACGTTATCTATTGGTTTGTGCATGTGACTAGTGGCTACTTCCTGCTATTGTTAACAGTAACTGGTGACCGCATCCAGCCACCTCTAATTGTGACTTGAGGCCTCATCTAGCCACCTCTAATTGTGACTTGAGGCCTCAGCTAGCCACTTGTAACTGTGACTAGTGGCCGCATATAGCCACTTGTAGCATTAACTGGCAGCTGCGTCCAGTCACATCTACTACCTATACTTAACCACCGCTAGTGGCCATTAGTCATCGCTACTTGCGGTACAGCGTGTGGCTGAACTTGCAGTTATTTTTAACTTTTAACTTCAATATGTGTGATTTTAGTCCTTATTCCACCTTACTGAACTGGTGAAATGGGCTTTTGGTACATTGATATATTTTGCAAGACTAACTTGGGGCGATGAGGTCGATACGGTCATGTATCCTGACCATAACGAGGCTTCTGGGGAGGAAGAATTGCCTCGGCTCAGTGAAAAAGAATTCGACCGAATGACGATAATCAAAAAGACAAAACCCGAACCTTGCGACACGGAAATGTTCTTATACACCTTGACATATCCAAATGGTAAAAATGGTCCCGTACCAGGGTACAATAAAACATGGACCGATAATTGCACGAGGTACAATACGATTATCATTACTTAATTATTGATATCTTTTGATTCCTGAATCCTGTTTCATGATTCATCATAGGCCTTTCATTGTTCAACCAATTGACAGTAGCAACATGATATTGCTGGTCATCAATAACATTTGCATGGACCAGCCGAAACTGATACCAACCCCTGAGCCCGTGGAGATTGATTACAACATGTCCTTGACGTGCTACAGGGTGATGAAGAACTTATATCCAAGACGACTTTACATGAGTTGCATCAATAGAAACAAAAACGTAAGACCATTAGCCCCTATTTCGTATCTAACCTAACCTAACATATTTAAGTCGTTCCTCTTGAAATTTTTTCAACCACAAATTGTGTGGTCATTTCTACCCCTTCCCAGAGTCTGCGCCCTGTGCCTGAGCCCCGCCCTGGTTACGCTACTGAACCCAACCCAACCTTGGTAATTTGTTTTTTTCATTCCAGGAAAGTGACATAGAATTATGTGGCCGGGGACCAAAAATGGTAACTAACGTCATATTTCTTCTTTTCGTTTCTCTTTTTTTACCAGCATTAACTTAACGTAAACATTGAAAACAAAAACCTTTTGTACCTAACCTTGTCCTGTATAGTAACGATTTCAACTGTGATACTTTTAGAATAGTAAAAAAAAACCTGTTACCTAAAATATCATAGATTAAATAAGAATGCAGAAAAAATAAGAAAACTATTAGGAATAATTGCAAGCTATTGTTGTACTTGTGCGGTATTGAAACATATCTACAGAGTGTTTTTATTACTTAGCTACATATACAGGGCGTCCAAAAACTTATTCACACTATGTTCTTTTCGAAATAGACTGACTAATTTTTTTAATTAAAAAAAAGATCTATCAAATATCAATCAAGTTGTAGTCTATTCAACACTATATATGATTAATTCTGTGACATTTCGACTTTCATTAAGACCTGTTCAGGTTTTTGACTTAAAAATTATAGTGCAGAAATTGAATAAAAATTTGCTTTTAATTCTGAAAGTCAGGCTAAAGAAATATTTTTATCTTATCAATCAGATTATGGGTTAACTGTAAGTTGATCAATATCATTATATAGATCATTTTAGAGATAATTTAATAATGAATAAAAAAGATTATGTACAATTTTCGTCTACGATTATTCCCAATTATGTGGGTCTGTGAGTCTAGCGTGTGGTTCCATGAGTCTAGCGTGTGGCTATATAAGTAGCGTGTGATTCTATGAGTGTAGCGTGCGATTTTATGAGTCTATCGTGTGGCTATATGAGTCTAGTGTGTGGTTATATGAGTCTAGCGTGCGGTTTTCTGAGTCTAGCGTGTGGTTCTAATAGTCTAGCATGTGATTCTGTGAATCTAACGTGTGGTTGTATGAGCCTAGCGTGTGGTTCCATGAGCATAGGGTGTTGTGAGTTTGTAAGTCTAGCGTGTGGTTCTGTGAGACTAACCTGTGGCGTGCTAAGGCCACGAGATGTGGTAAAGAGTAATCGGGTCAACGTCCAATTCTGCATTGACTCAACATATACTGCAAGCCCCGCCTATCGTGTGCTCATTTCGCGACGTGTGACCTGGCACGCCATACGCTTCTAGGTTCACCAAATCTTCCGCTGATTTTTAAATAATTGAAAATGTCAAGTTTCAATTCTTTTCTACAATTGCAACTGGCTTGTACATCTTTATACTTTAAGGTTTTTTCAAATTTTTCTCGGACACCCTGTATATACATAAATAAATTATTTACGTACTCGTTGTTATTGTTCTAAAAGATCTGTTTGCATTTATGATATTAATTATTATCCATTTGACGCTATTAGTTGTTTTACTGAAATGTTGATGATTTTTTTTAAATGTTTGTATTATAGTTACGTTGAAATCATTTAGAAATATTAATGAAGTGTTATACATGCGTACTTATTGTTAAATATATTTATTAGGTAATTATCTCTTAACTGAGTTGAAGCTATTTACTGTTCATTGTGTAACTTACTATAGAAATTGTTTTTAACAATAAAAAATACTTCCTTATTGGTTTAGCCGAAAATTTTCTTTTTCTTGGAAAGCACAGGTCAATAATATCTGGCGAACGTTCGAAATGGAGGTCATTGAGCGACAATTTATTTATTAGAAAGATATTGAACGGCCTTGGACATGATAATGCGTTAATATCATCGATACGTTAGCTAACCTTGATCCAGTTTTTCGGTCGATATTATTATTATTTTTTTTAAAATATGACAGAACGCCCACGTAACGAAATCTTTGTGGATAAATAAATAAAGCGTTTACGAAATCTATGGTTAGCAAACAAACACTTCACTAAAATATTTAAATGATTTTTTTTATAGGGAACTGACCTTGGAGACTAAAGGCTAGCGAAAATTCGAGAATATCTAAAAAATATGTCTGAGGTTTTTGTAATTATAAGTACAAAACTTTTTATAATTATTAGGATAAAAATGCATTTTTTTAAAAAAATACTGAAAGTAATTAAAAATTAAAAGCAAATTAAACAGACAAAAATAAAACCTCCTGAGAAAGTAGAATTCCGTACATACGAATGGAAAAAAACGTAATAAAATTAATTTTGAATATGGGGGTCACTTTTGGAGGCCAAAATAGAAAATTAAGAAAATATCATGTCTCATATCAAATGAAAGGTCTTCGTGTGAGGGTCTCAAATGTATTTTTTTTTAAAATAAATTGTTTTAATGATATACCTTGTAAGAGTAAGTTTTATTTGCACGTCGTTTTTATTTAGAAAGAAGTAAATTCTTGGTAGACGTACAGTTTACATTTTCCCTGCTAATATTCTGCAAAGCGAGAAAAAGATACTTTGGTTGGTTCTACCTAATACCTATGTACGACCACCCAATATATGAGGGTGAAATGATGATAAACAGATGTAGGCAAACAGGAATAGGAGAACCGAAAATTTGAGATATAACCAAACTAGTCTATTATCGATTGTTCTCCGGTCGAGACGCGATTTTACTGTGTTTGGTTCGATTTGTGTTTTGTTTTGTTATCTCTTTTGGATTATTATTAATTACCTCTATCAGGTGAGTCCTGCTCACTAAGTGTCTTGATTCTTTACTAGGATAGCTAGCTAGGTCAGGCTTATATAGTAATTAAATTAAGTTGATTAGACTAAGTAAACCAAAGTCATATAGAATCAGATGTGTGAGGGAAAAAGCTTAAGCTGTTTAGAGCCACGTGTGCTAGTACTAGGTTGGTCATTATTTCTACTGTCTACGTAATGAAGTATTGTGGTGTTGGAAACTGCTTTGCTTAGAGGGCCAGTGTGTACCCTGGCCGGGGGTTCGTAGCGAATGGGGTCAGCCGTGTATGTGTGTTTGTGTTGACCAGGGGGTCAACGGTGCAGGTGTTTGACCCGTGGGGTCAGTAGTATGAGGTTGACCCATGTGTAAACCCAGGGCTCCCAGGTGCGAGGCAAGTGAGGGTTAGTCGCGCAAACCAGCCTCGCATGGATGGGCCGTTCCACGTGTACTAGTTAAGAGGTGGGCGGAGGTAAAGCAGTAGCCGTTGTTGTTGATTACCATTGTGGTATTGTTATGTTGAAAGTCATTACTCACTTGGTTTTGTAATGCATTCTGAATTGACAGACAGTAGATTGATGCCAATAGCTTTGGTCGAAAGTACTAATTGAATTGAATTGAGTTTGGAAATAAGATAAGGCTGAGAACTATCTTTACTAATTGAAAGCCACGTGTGCGCCAATTAGGGTGGTATCTTGGGCGACTGTCTTTTGTGGATAGGGGTAGTGGCTGCTTTACTTGGGGAGCTGGTCAACAGTGAGGTTAAGGGAGAACAGCTCGGCGCGGGTTTATTGTTTTGTTCCCCAGGTGCGGAAGGTCCTGATGGCTCAATTTGTGTGTGTGAGTCGGCCCGCAATCCTGGCCGCACTCCGTACTAGTCGTTGAGGGTAGCGGAGGTAAAGCAGACCCCACCGGGTGCTGGGTGATAGCATCATGTTTAGTATGAACCAAAATTATGTACCTGTATTTTGGTACCCGACAGTCGTTTCGAGGCCACGGTTAAATATTTGTTGAATTACCAGATTTGATATATTTGAATATAGAATTAATCATTAGTAGATCCTGTGGAGGATCCTGGCGCTTACAGTTGTTTATCTTTTGTTAATAGCTTCTACGATACACTCACAGTAAGGGCGTGGAGTTTACCGGTCCCGGTGCCTGCAGAATCCTAAGTAGGTAAATTATACACGTATAATATATTCGAACTAGGCATATTTTCTGTGTTTATCAGAATTACTATTTATCCTGACATATGTCTATATACTACGTCCTCATATATACTGCATATGCATATATGAAACGAGATTGACAAATATACATAATAGAGAAAGAAAGAAAAATATATATATATATATCTATCTCTACATACATCGACTATATGTATCTATTTATCTTTATCAAACTTTTCACTAAAACCAACCTCATCCTATTTTACAACCTATATAGGGAAATAAACGAGTAAATTAAAATTTGGTACATATAAGAAGTTCTGTGACTTAAGTAAATCAATTTTGAATATGGAGGACACTTGGGGGGCAAAATAGAAAAGAAAGGTCTTCTTAGGAGGGTCTCAAATATATTTTTTTTATAATTTTAAAATAATTAGTTTTAACAATATTTAAGAAAATATATGAAAATTGATCATTCCTCTCCCTTATCTCTGGAACTACTGAGTAAAATTTTGAAAAAAATGTAGGAAATACTTTTTTACTCATAGATTATTAACTATTGAAACCTTAATTTTTTCTACTGAAGAGTAAATTAAATTACAACCCTGTAGGTAGTATAAATACATAAAGAACCGACGTCAGAAATAACGATAAAAACCGAAAGGTTTATCATTATTGTTCGGGGTTATCACCACAAAGGACGCGTAACAATTTAAAAAGCAGCATTACATCTCATTTGCCAGACAGTGCTTCTCCTACACAATAAACAATTTCGGATACATGACTAATTTGAACAAATTCAAATTAAAACAAAAAATTTTTAATTAGTTAAATCATAAAATATTATATTATGATATAATAATGACCTTCTACCTCTCATTGCTCCTGTTTCTGCCTCTAATATTGTTCGTCCCTCATTTTCCTTATAAACCTTTGAAGTAGTAGTAGGTAAACAATGATTATTAATGTATTAAAAAAATATATCAATAATAAAAATATTCGATTAAATGCAATATTGTTAACATATGTGTACATTTAAATCCAGAGTATAAAGTCTTTCAATTTTATTAAAAATTGATGTGACGACTTCAAAAAAATATGAAATATTAATTATTTAATTTAAATCATAAATTTACCGTAAAAACAAACAATTTACAAACATTAATAGATAAATGTAATTAAAAAAATTGAGTTTTCGAATTTTTTTGGTCAAAAACTAGTAGATTATAACACTAAAAATACCCACAATTCTCAAAAAAAAAAAAATTTAAAAAAATAGATATCTACACATGTACGTATTTACGTACAAGTGATAATATTCACATTGCATTTATTTGTAAAAAAATCGAACTATTTTATCACTAAACGTGAACTTATTGTCTCCTAAATGATGCAATAAAGGGTTATGCCCTATTACATAAAAAAGCATTTACAATTAAAACGTATAAGAAAAAGAAAATAAAAAGGGAATTTCATTGATTGATTAACTATTGAAGACTATTAATAATAAGTTTTTTAATTGGTACATTACAAAGTTGTTGTTATGATATGGGAAAAACGGTGACGTTAATATGTAGCGTAATAAAAAAGCGCTGTTGCCACATAATACCAATGCGCAGACTTGGAACTACGCGGTTTCGAACCGCGCGGAAAATGTCGCGTCTGAATTAGTCCTTAAGTGGATCAATCAGGTACTAGAAAAGGGCAAAATTTTAGGCCACTATTTTTAGGAATAAATTTATTTATTTATATTAATTCACTAATTTACTATATTTATTTATAATAATTGTAATTTATTTAAAAAAAATTGACTCAATTTAATTTAATAGAATTTTTTTCATAAAGAATCGTCTCAAAATTTGATTGACTGTTTTTTGTTTTATTGGTATCGTATAACAAATATGATTATTGATTCTTGTATTGACGTTAAAATAGCAATGAATCGTGCACTGCGCGCTATCCAGACATTTGGGTCAATGATAAATTCAATTTTTTTTCTCGTTTGAATAGAATCACAACAATCGTCCGTCGTGTATTCATTCATCTCAATTCAGTCGGCAAAAATGTGAATTCTAAAGTTCATACACTATCTATCATTATATTTACAATAAATAGTTTCTATTTCATATACAACTTTATATCGAACAAGGCTGAATTTTTTTTACAATTTTCACTGCACGATAGAGGAGGCGATCTATGGTCACATACAAAAAGGAAAACGTTGTTTTGCAAATTATTGACGAAATTGTACCTAACCCACGTGAGCCGAGCCGGTAGGCTCGCCTAATCAGGCTGGTGGCAGTCTATCGGCGAACCTTTGCCGTCCCACGGCGCACAAGCCACACACCGAGCCGAGTCTGCGGGAGCATCATAAATCTATGTTAGCCGAGCCGTCAGACTCGCCAAATCAATCTGGAGTGCTTCTGTATGGGCGAGCCTTCGACGTCTACACACGCCGAGCCGAGCCGAGCCTGAGAAAAACAGTACGAATATGCGTGAACCGAGTCGGTAGGCTCGCCAAATCAAACCGGCGCACATCTATCGGCGAACCTTAACCGTCTTTACGATGCAAAATCCACACGCCTACCCGAGTCTGCGAGGAGCATTATAAATCTACGCGAGCCGAGCCGGCAGACTCGCCAAATGAAACTGGCGCACATATATCGACGTACCTTTGCCGTCTCTACTTAGCAAAAGCCACACACCGAGCCGAGCCTGAAAGCAGCAACACGAACCTACACGAGCCGAGCCGGTAGGCTCGCCGAATTAAACTGATGCTCATCTACCGGCGGAGCTTTGCCGCCTCCAAGGTGAAAAGACCACACGCCGAGCCGAGCCTAAGAGAAGCACCACGAACCTACGTGAGAGGAGCTGTAAAGCTCGCCAAATTAATCTAGATGCTTCTATATAGGCAAGCTGCAACGTCAGGCCCGTCGAATCAATCTGACACGCATCTGGACTGATAAGCCTTTACCGAGCTTGAGGAAAGCATTGCGAATCTACACGAGCCGGCAGACTCGCCAAATCAACCTTAAGTTCTTGTATATGGGCGAGACTTTGCCGTTACTACACCAAGCATTCCATTACCGAGCCTAGCCTGGCAGGAACATCACGAATCCACACGTACCGAGCCGGTGCGGCGCTGACCCGGAAGATTTGTTGCGTCAGTAATGAACAAAGAGACTCAGGAACTCATATTTATGTCAAAGAACAATTGAACCTGATTGATCTCTTGCTTCCAGCTGATTAGATAGATATTAATAATTAATTATTTCTTATTTAACAACGCTGATGTCACATTTTAGTACCATAGTACACAATTATGTTGGCAACAGTGAAATTAAGAGGAAGAAAGGTCAAGAGCAATATTTTTTGTCCTCTAGTTGTTACTTGAAAGATTACAGCTTGTAAAAAAATAATCGTTAGATACTACAACAGTTTATTAAAAATTTACAACACTATATTTTTTTTTCTTCCTTTTAATAACAGGAAATATATTGGGAAATTTTTTTTAAGGAAAATGTAAAACAATAACTTTTTGTATATATGTAGGTATAATGAGACCTTCCGCGAACTGTACCATAAATAATAATAAGATAATTTAAAACAACAATATATGCATACAATAAGTTATTATTTGTAAAAGTGATATAAGTGGAAAGCAATTAATCAAAAACATTTTCATGTCGATGTCTTCTCATCCGAAACACTAATTTAATATTGTATGTAAAGTTAAACTCAAAGAAACTCAAATTTTAAAAATCTCCAAACGCCTGATAAATTAAACGCCTATAAACATTATGCAATGTAAGAAAAATTGTAATTGTAATGGTGAGGCGAGCCTGCTTGTCAACTCGCCTCATAGATCTGGCGAGCATCTGTCGGCTATCATTTGACATATGCCTGGAAGGAGCACTACGAATCTACGAGAAGCGAGTCGACAGGCTCGCCGCGTAAACCTCACGCGCATCAGCCGGCGAGCCTTTGCCGTTCACACGGCGCACAATCCACACGCCGAGCCGGGGAAATGTATTACGAAACTATGTGAACCGAGCCGAGCTGAGTCGAGCCAAGTTTACTCTTCCCTACGGCGCATTACTTGGCACACCATCAAACAATTAAAAAAATAGTTTTGAGATGCGAATTAGTATGTTTTTCTACCTTCCAAATTTTCAATTTTATTTGTTTTGGATATATTACCATGTCAAGTGATTATTTGCATCGTAGTAGTAAACATTTTGTTCATAAAAATTCATTAAATAAATAGATAAAATGACCACAGTTTTTCTAGTATTTTGTAAAACATAAAAGATGATGAAAATTTTGTTTATAGGCTCAAAAGTGCATAAAAGGTCAGTCAACACCGTAGTTTTAACGTCCAAACGAAAATATTGATATTTTGCATTTTCTGTAATCGATGCAGTGCAACGTATCAGCAGAAAACAAAAAAATAATAATAAAAAAATATTTTCAAAGATTGGTATTTTGCAAATTATTTTAAAAACGCTGTTACCATATAAGGATGCAAGAAGTAACATAAGATGCCTTAAATTACAATTTCTTTACATAAATACATAGTAATAAAACCAGGGTTCTGTCTGTCTGTATGTTTTTTTTCTTGAGGTTATTTATCTTCGAAATGGCTGAACCGATTTCAACGAATCTTTACAGGCATATAGAGAAGTATGTCAGAAGTAACTTATCAAAATATTAAATATAGCTACATAAAAATAAAAAAACCGGACATGCTTGTAAAATATAGAAAACTGATGAATGGTACAAAAAATATTATAAAAATCAGTTATCCTGAAAGCATCGATAACCTCAAGAGAACGGTGGCCCAGCGTTTCATAATTTAAATCTGGATAATTGTAGTATTTATAGAGATTACTTAAAATCATGCTTAGTAATTATGAAAGATATTGTAGTTTGTACGTGCGTACATGTTTGATAATAATAAACGATAAAAGAAAATGCTAGGTTAGAATAGGGTGTTAATCTTTAGCACTAGCCGGTCAAGAGAACTCCTCAATCGCTGCAGGTCAACGACGGCATAAACAAGATAAGCAATTAAATTTTTGCGGAAAGCTCATCACAACAGCTGTCTTGATAATTATGAAATGAATTCTGTATTATTTATTATTGTTTTCATTATTTTTATTGTTCTACAATAAAACTAAGGAATTTTCTCTCATTATTTTTTTGAAACCGAAAAATTAAGTGTAAACAAAGCTAAACATTAATTTAAACGACAACACAGTTTATAATTTCCACATGCTTTTATTTCTCAGTATGTGGGGTCGACAGAAGTTAACATAGTAACTCAACAAATTATAGGCCACATTGTGACCTCAATAATAGAAGTTAACATTTTGATTCTTCACCACTTTGTGGCTTCGACAGTTTTATCTAACTAATGTTTCACTACTTTCGACTCTACAGAAATGCATGTTAACCAAAAACTTGATCGCCAAAAGTGAATAACTTCACTACAGACTTGATTCACCACTTAGTGGCCACGTCAAAAGTAAATTAGTGAATATTTTAACATGGCAATCAATTCGCCACTTTGTGGCTTCGTCAAAAGTGAATAAATTCACTACAGAGTTGTTTCACCACTTAGTGGCCACGTCAAAAGTAAAGTAGTAAATTTTTAACATGGCAATTAATTCGTCACTTTGTGGCTCCGTCAAAAGTGAACAAATTCAATACAGAGTTGTTTCACCACTTTGTGGCACTCCACAATATGAGAATGGTGAGGGATTCTCCTCATTCTCATGAGACTGGTTTTTATTCCACTGTTTTACAAGACGCTAATTAATTATCTTCAAAATGTTTATTTGCATACTTCTTTGATCAATAAAATTTAAAAAAAAAACAAACAGGGAGCTACTTTGCATTGTATAAATGCGTATAACATTATTTATCTGTTTCAATAAATTATCCATAACAACGATACACAGAAAATATTCTATTTGTTTCTTTTGTTATTCTCATTCAATAAATATATCTCGTATAAATACTAGAATATATCAGAGTTGCAAGTCCATCCGAGCTAAATATGAAAATTGTCTCTGCATGCCACAGGTTAAAGTCGAAATAAGATATATTCAATGATTTTTATTAGACTGAATCCAAATGTTTTGGAAATTTGGACATACCTCGACATGCAATGCCCTGACCCACTTAGATTTTTTTTTGTTGCTATAATAATTAACTCCATTTCATTTCTATCGATGAAAGTATTTCTTTTTTTTTTAATGACCCTATTTTAAGCCCTTTATTTTACTTTTTCACCTTTACTGTAAATCTTCTCGATAAAATTTTTCCACGTGTTTTTTTTTTCAAGTTTTGTTTCTTTAACGTCCTTCGAAACAGAGATTATGGTCAGTTGTGGTTGTGTCTTTGCCTCGTAGCTGATCTCAACACAATCGGTTTATTGTTCAAAGGTAAAATAAATTATTTATTGCTATTTTTAATTTTCTAACCTAACATAATCTTAATCTCTTTTATTAATGACGTCTTGTGTGATTATGTGCACCATTAATAAGTGAAAGAACAACACCAAAAAAATATATATATGAGATCCTTGATCCTTGCATTTTTATAGATCCCTGGGCACTTAAGAATGACAGGACCTTTATGATTATGACAAAACCATTTTGGTCAGTCAGTAATTATCAGTTATAAATTATAATCGTGTATAAGATTTATTGGTTACTGGTTAGATCTGGCAATTAGTCCTGGGGTCCTGAGCACTTGTCCAGAGACGGGCCTGCTTCTATCCCAACTCAAAAACATAAACACCCTTATATAAAATGCTTCTGCTTTATGCAATTTATTATTGTTGAGACCTTCTAAACTACTAGGTAAAACATGTTTTTTTATTGCTCCAATGATAGTTTTGAAAGGATCATAACGACCAAATTGTTGTTTATTTCAAAACCAGACTTGTTGCCTAATATTATTCGAAAACAAAGATATTTCTCTTATATTTTTTTATTCAAAGGGCTAATACGCATTACTGAATTGATAACAAATATTGTGCTTCAAATATTTTGTTTATTTCATTGACATTTTTTATATTGCAACGCATAATATCGTAGATCTTTGTACATTGGTCTGAAATTATCGCAATTTTAATAAATAATGAACGACTGGGCCACCAGTGGCGACGACCAGTGGTTAAACCAAGCCACTAGTCGCGGTAACAAGTATACAAGTGGCTAGACGCAGCCATCAGTCTAAGTTACACGTGACTAGACTAAGTCACCAGCAGGCACAGTCACAAATGTCTAGATGCAGCCACCAGTTATAGCCACAAGTGGCTACGATTGTCCACCAGCCTCATTCACAAGTGTCTCGGCTCAGTCGCCAGTTTCAGTCACAAGTGTCTAGACTCAGCCACCAGTCTCCGCCACAAGTGGCTAGACACAGCCACAAGTCACATCAACTTTTTTGTCTGTTGGCTTAGACTAAAGTCGTTAGTATGCGCATGAGGCAGACGAGTATGTATCGCCACATACGGCGGTAGCTGGCCACTCTCACGTCTTGTGGCTCAAACATGACCACTCCCACGACTTATGGCTTGAACAGGACCATTTTTACGCCTTGTGACTGGAACATAACTACTAAAACCTTGTTTAGATTGAAATTAAGTGAAATCTAAAAGAAAACTTCATCAAAGACTTGTGGCTGCCACTAGTCGTCGTCATCGATGGCCCAGCTTTGAATATCGACTGGTAACGTTTATTTTTTAGGGTTATAGTTGCACACCCTGTACGTTTGTGATTTTTCCATAAAAAAATAGAATTCTGTTATCGAAAATCAATGACACGTTTTGCCACAATTGAAAATCAGTTCATTAAACGTGACTCCCGCGTACCGACCAGATTAGCTCATAAATTGTTATCACAAAATTACAAAGAATGTTGTTTATACAAACTGGACGACATTTGCTGCTCATCTAATCGGAATTATACAGGGTGTTACTGATATAACTGCGGATATTTAAGGAGGTGATAGGGCAGTAGAAAATAAGAAAATTAAGCAAAACTTCGCAGGTCCTAAAGTTTACCGTTTTCGAGAAAAACGTATGTGAAAATACAGGCAAAACCTAGTACGGTCCTGTGTAAAACGTGTCCTCGATTGACCTGGTCGTGTGTAGTGGCAACGCTGTCTTCAATCAGCTGACGGTGAATGAGGTTACTCGGTTACTGTAACGTAAACAAGTGTGTTCGAAAATGGCGTTTAGTTCATCAGAATTTTGTGACAGTTGCCAAATGTGTTGCTTAAGTCAAAGCGAAAACGCACAGGACCGTATTCAAATTAATTCATGTTAAGATGTTTTTCAAAAATTTTGAAATTTTTTTTGTTTCTTCACCGCGCTGCTGTAGTGACCATTCGATTACATATTGCATCTAGTTGACACCCTCCAAAAATCCGTATTTATATCAGAACCACCCTGTATATCGGAAGGCCTATCTGAAACATCGTATTTTACATTATGTTGACAAAATTAATGTACAATAATAACAATTTATAATTAATTTATTTAAAAAAGAAATCCGGATATACCTACAGTATCCAAAAAATGGTCATAATTTAAAAACAAAAAAGGCCATTGACTAAAAAGTTACACGCAATTATGACGTCAAAACCACAGTTAACGAAAACAGAACAAGGCTGAAAAGAACCAGATTTGTTTAATAAATAAAAACGTTGCAGACGTATTATCTGAGATAATCTAATTTTGGTTTTAAAAACAATTTCCAAAAATCGAGGTTATAAACTACAATTTCAGTTTCCTAGTTTTTTTAATAATACGTTTGGTATATGCCGAATCCTGAAAGAAAGGACTCATGTTCAGAACCGAACGAAGCCCCCAAAACCTAACCCAACCAAACCTAACCCCCCACTACCCAACCTAACCTCCCACTAAGTAACCCAACCTGGTCTAACTCTGTCCACTATCTAACCCAACGTAACCTAACCCCTCCACTACCTAACCTAATCTCCCACTACGTAACCCAACCTGACCTAACTCTGTCCACTACCCAACCTAATCTAACCTCCTCCACTACCTATGCCCCGTGGGATTCTGACTCCTAATATATTGAATAAATATCAGATATCATTTCTGAAATAAAAAGGACTTTCAAGAAATGATACAAAATTTTCAAAAAGTGAAAGTGCAACTCCCCTACATCTCTATTGCAGTAATAATTTAATAAATTAATAAAAAAAGTTTCGAAAAACCTCAATAGTAATTATTACTAACAAATTCAATTAAATATTAATTAATGATTTTTACAGTCACTAAGTAAAAAAACATTTACGCATTTCAAAATTTGAATTTAATATTTCTTTATACCTACTTAATATCTTATCCGGTTTTTCTTTTTCTTTTTTAACGATATAGATATAAATAAATATATAATAATATGAACTCATCGAAAGAATAAATATTGTTTATAAATAATGCTTGTTTAATTTCTTTTATGCAAATATGAATTATCATTAAGTCTTAAACCGAGAATGTACACAATTATTATATAAATTATACTGTTATTGTTAGCACAATTTTCCAGTGGCGTAACAGGAAGTAAAAACAATAACCATTTCCTTAGGACTCCATAAAATATATTAAAAGTGTGAAATTTAATGCAGAATTCCACTTGCGGACATCGCCTTCCGAAACTGATCCAAGCATGTTTGATTACATTGAACATGTACCTTAACCCGAAAAGTATTTTAAAATTTTATTAAAGTAGAATTCGAATTTTTTGAGTCACACGGATCGAGTCAATAGTTCATAGGAACACCACAAATTAATACAAAAGTTTTTCTGTCATCAGTATATATTGACATTAAAAAACAGTATTGTAGTGTCGTTTATTCATATTTATCGAACTGTATATATTGAAAAGATAAAGAAAAACAGCGAAAAATAAATTTTCCTGCAATAAAACACACCAGGAAAACATAATATTTTTATGTTTATAATAGTCGCTATTATTTCTCTCTTGTTTACATATTAAAGTTATCAAATAGATGATTAGGACCTAGACAGAGTGTCTGCAGTATATTTTTATGTTTATAATTGCTGAACGACAATCACACCAATTTTTTTTTTATTATTTTTACTAACGTTTACAAGTAATATGACGGTGGCTATACTTCTACACGAGCACGCAAACGATGCATGCCGAGACGAACGGAGGCGAGACAATGTCGCGTAAGTGCTGCGAGCGAGGCGCATATACAAATGTCAAGACATTGACGAGGTGCGAGCGCTGCATGCTGCCTAAAGGCCTTAACAAGTGCCCATAAATTTGCTCGAGAAGGCCAACAATGAAAACTGACGCGAGGCAATTCCAAACGCATGCGCGTATAGTGCTGTGAGCGAGGCGCAGTTGTTATCGAGTCGTGGCAGACTTCCCAGAGGGGTAAAACAGTAAACAGGTGGTTATGCACCTGCATTAAAACGCAAACGAGGCAGACCGAGACGAAACCAGGCGAGACAATGCCGAACGAATGCACGTGAGTATTGCGAACGAGGCGCATGTACAAATGTTACAATGTTGACGAGACGTGGCCGCTGCAAATTATCTACAGGCGTTAACAGGTGGCCAAATACTTGCGCAAGAACGCGAGCGAGGCGAGGCAATCCCGAACGAATACTTGAAGAGCGCTGTTAACATAAAGCACCTGAATAATGCTAACAAGGCAAACTGAAGCGCGGAAATGGTGAATGAAGGCGCGTAAGTACTGCGAACGAGGCGCATGTACAAATGTTACAATGTTGACGAGACGCAGCCGCTGGAAATTATCTACAGGTCAAAACACACAAGTACAAGCGGGTGCTGCGAGCTCCCTAGGCGCGTAAACAGGTGACCAAACACTTGCACAAGATAGCAAGTGAGGCGAGGCAATCCCGAACATATACGTTTAAAGGCTGTGAGCGGGGCACATGTGAACGTGTTAACGAGGCGCAAACTGCCCATAGCCTCGCTATAAAAATACGAGGCGCTACAAACCGCCTAGAATCTAGTTAGAGAAGTACAACGAATGATCGAAAATTCAATTTTTTACAAAAAAAAATCTCTATCTACATATTTTTAATTTACCACTTCGTTCTTATTTTAGTCCAATTTGTTTTATAAAAATTTATTTATAATATTCTTGTAAAATTTAATATTCCAATTCAACACGAGCCGCCTCTGTCTTTTGCTAACCACGAAACGCGCCGGTCTGTCTAACGTAAGAAATACGTTCTTGCTTTTGTTTTATTTTTCCGAAATGAGAACGATGACTTACACCAAACTTGAGCAGTCCTTTTAAATCGAACTGAATTATTGTTATTATTATTATGAGGATGCAATCTTAACAACGACGTTTTTTTTTGTTTTGATTACAACACAACCAGTAAGGTATTTTATTAAAATTTAATTAACAATTAAGTATGTTCCATGACGTAATAAAACAAGATGGTGGCTGCTACCTGTGGGATAAAGTTAATTTATGCACCTAGTTTTTACCTTGATTCATTTAGACGACACATTTAGTTAATTAGAGGGTACCAATTAATTGAGGGTAGCAACTAATTAAATAACAAAATTAACAATGCATATTTTTTATTTTTTTACTGAAGCAATTCCGTTGACGTCATAAGTTGAGTTGACTTTGCCTTTGCATTTAACACTAAGCAGCGTTGCCAAACGTTACATTTTGAACTATATTTACGAAATTAATTCCTTAGCAAAAATATTTCGATTATAATTCTCGAAATTTCATTGATAAAATTAGATGATAATCGTTATCCCTCTTAAAGGTCTAAAATCTTATTGTGTTTATTATTTTTGCCACGAACTGAGCAGGTGCTATCGGGTGAAGTACCCACTCGAATTTGCCCGATAATTCGTGTTTTCTTTTACATAATCTCCTTGAAAAAGTAGCTAATCGCAAATATCTATGGATTTTATTCAATGGCTCTCGCCAACAAATATTTATCTTTTTGCTAATTAATTAAGTAGGTGTTTTATTTACATTACACGAAATGTTTGTTTAAACAATTTTAAATTGTTATTATGACTAACTTATTAAAATATTATTGCTGTAATTACAATTTTTGAAGATAATCGTTCAAGGATTTTTACTTGCAAATTAATAAATTGGTAAATAAAATTTAATGCACCGCCATATTGGTGGTAAGTATTGGTACCAATTTGAATTATTAGTGTTAAACAAAAATAGCTAAAAGTTAGAAAAAGAAGGAAAATTCCATTATATTCAGGTTGAAGCCTTGACAAATCCTTGTGGTTTAAAAACAAAATTAATTCGTAACCTAAGTGTGACTGCCCATTGATTTTCCACTAAAATATACGAAACATGTAGTATAGATGTAAACTGAGGGAGGGGCGCCAGGGCCCCTGCACACAGCAATCTTTCAGCTAAATTGGCTGCATACGAGAACCCAATCCGTTCAATTTGATTATTGCATTGGAATTAAATTCGCCCTGTATATTAAAGTCAGATAACGCGCCGGAACGAAAACCCAAGTTTATGTCATTATTTGTGTACTTACATTAGAAAAGGTCCTTCAGACGGTCAATGAAGATTACGCGTCAACATTGACGCGAGAAATGCCAATAACACACGTACCCATCTACATGCATGCACACAAACACACACATAATGCCAATGTTGCGATCGCGCCATCACTGGTCGACACTTAAAATTTAACAAGTGTCCGTCACGTGCTATCATCATGAAGGAGCCATCAACCTGCTCCGTATCAACTGATAAACAAAAACTATTTAAGAACAAATTTTTTGTCGCAACTCCTCACTGAGTCTCTGCACCATTTCCAGATAACACGACACACATTCAACAAACGGCCACCATGAGATCTTTACTGTTACTGTCGCTGCTGGTCCTATGTTCGGAGATCGTCCATGGGGCCGATATTTTGTGCATCTTCCCGACGCCGTCCGTCAGCCACCAAGTCGTCTTCCAGCCCATCTGGCGGGAATTGTCCCTCAGAGGCCACAAAGTAACCGTCATCACACCGGATCCGATCCGTGATCCAACCCTGACCAATCTGACTGAAATTGATGTAAGCTATACGTATCGGATTTTTGATTTGAGTCCCGTTTTTGGAAAGGACCTAACTCCGGACCAGATTCTGGAAGCTTTCTATTTGGAATTGTGGCCTCCAAGTTTCGAGGCAGAAATGAGCCACCCGGACGTGCAGAAACTCCTAAGAGACAATGAGACCAAGTTCGACATTGTTTTGGCTGAGATGCTCTACGCTCCTTCGTATGGTTTTGCGTGGAAATACAAGTGCCCATGGATCGGTGTGTTGTCCTTACCATCCCTGTTCCCCAACGAGAAAGCCATTGGAAATCCAATTCATCCTGTCATCAATCCCGACTATCTCTTGGGTTACACTGGACAATTGAGTATATGGCAGAGGTTGTTTTCGTCGTACGCAAACCTCAGGTCGTGGTACAAATACGAAATGGAAATTATGCCAGAAATGGACAAGGTGGCGAGAAAATATTTCGGTAAGGATTTACCTTATTTGGGAAAATTGGAAAAAACTGCAAGTATGATGTTCTCAAACGTAAACGTCATGTCAAGAATCCCCAAACCACAAGTACCTTCCGTTATCGAAATGGGAATGATGCATATCAAACCAAATACAAAATTATCTCAGGTAAGCACATTGTCCTAATTTTAAAATGACATCAAAAAGTATAATTGGAGAAACTTCATCTCCAGGAAAATTCAAATTTTATTTTTCTCCTATTTTGACTAAGTATCATATTTCCAAAATTTTATTGTAATAATGATGTTCAAAAAACAGCGTCTACAAAAGGAAATGGATGAAGCCACCCAAGGAATAGTGTACGTCAGTCTTGGTTCCAATGTCAAAAGTGCCAATCTGTCAAACCACTTGAAAGACACATTCCTAGAAACATTTGCCGAACTGCCCTATAAGATCCTTTGGAAATACGAAACCGATTATTTACCTGGAAAACCTGACAACGTTGTAATCAACAGATGGTTGCCACAACAAGCTGTTTTAGGTATGTATCTAGTATTTTACAATATTTTTTTACCAACGAATCATAAATTGTCGTTTTCGTGATAGTTTTGGGTGCCATAAATTTCAAGGTCAATGTTTCTAGAACAAACGTACAGCAGCTGTCAAATTAGTGAGGTTAGGTTAGGTTAGGTTAGCAGATCAATTAGGTAGTCAATACATAGACTGATTTCAATGAGGTTCGACAATTTTAGAATTGTTTCAAAATAGGAGATTGTAGCAAAACAAAAAAGTAGTCCATTGATACCAAATTATTTACATCAATAAATACCACAAACATAATTATTATTTTATTACTTATTTGTGAAACGATCAAGTTTAAATCATATCTTGTCCTTCTCATAATTTATCTTATTTAACTAGATCATAATAATTGCTTATTCCATTGACCTTAAAAGTTTCATATTTACTCACTATTTAAAAAAAAAAAGCCTCAAATGAGTTTCCCAAGTCTCAACGAGTCAATATCGCGCGCCTCTGTCGGCGAGCCTGTGCCATTTCTACAGCGTACGCCGAACCGAATCTGGAGCGTGAACTGAGTCGAGTCGAAACGGTCCTGGTTCGTTTTCCTTTGACTCGATCCACGTTCGCCAACAATAAACGATAGAACCGCAAGCCGCGCCGATCATAGCCGAAAACACCCTTTCTCACGGCGCGGCGGCGCGTGGCATGGCACGTCACATGTCAGACTCGCCGAGCCACGCGCCGTATGAGCCCGACTTTACACAATGAAAAAAAGCTGTTATATTTGTTATATTTATCAAACAATTTAAAATTCCTCACATATCTTATAGTTAACGTTGACCTGCAAATATTACATAATTTTTAACGTTATCGGTGCTGTGTTGCAATTAAAATAAAATGTGAGACAGAATAAGAGATAGGTACAATTATTGTAATAAACTAGTAAAGAAAAAAAATTGCTATTTAAAGGGAGTGAAATGTAAAATAATTTTTTTACCGACGTAATCGTGTTACGTATAAAATTAAATGTTACCAAAATGCAAATTTAAAAATTAGTAGGTGCGTAACTTATATTTTAATTTAATTCCTTATATATAAAATTTCAAAATGGTTTGGTATGAATTAGAAAAAAGAAAATCTACCCCAAGGGTAAAATAATAGGGAATAATTGATGTTTTCAACCTTGGACACTCTAATATTAAAAAATTAAACTTTTTAACAAAAAAGGTTCATTTATAGTCGGTTAATTATTTTACTTAAAAATTTCTTATTCAATAATAGAAGTGAAGTGCTCTTGTAAATGTAAATATACATCGTCTACAATGTATTATATTTAATTATAACAATTGTGAACAGAAGCAACCTAAGTAGATCATGTTTCTTCAAACAGAATTTTTTCTGTTTTATTAAATTACTTATTTACAACTAATAAGAGCTTATCAGTGTGGAATATATTTGTTACGTTATTAGGATTAAAAAATTTAAATAATTTTATTTTTGTCCGAATAGCATTTGTTGTTTGACAATTTGTTATTAACCAAAAAGTTGAACTCAAAGACAAAAGTTATAAAATTTTTTTGAAAATACTTTCATTAAGTAAACATTGCAAAAACAAACGCTTTTTGTCTGTTAGGATTTTTCGGAAAAATGTACCCTTTTCGCGTTATAGGTGTTTTAAGCTACGAAAACTACCAAAAATTGACAATTTTTAAAAATACATGTCTCAAAAATTAGAAAATATTTTTGAAAATACTTTTATTAAATAAACACTGCAAAACTGAACACTTTTTGTTTCTTAACATTTTTTCAAAAAATTTACCCTTTTCACATTATAGTCGGTTTAATTATCTGAAAATCACCAAAAGCCGACAACTTCAAAAATTTATATCTCAGCTTCTACTGAACCGCTTTTTATTTATCAAGTCGTAAAATGATTGTTAATACTCATACTTTAAACCACTATTTAGCAACTTAAAAAAAGTTCAGCCTAAGTTAAGATATAAATTTTGGAAGTTTTCTACTTTTGACCATTTTTGAATTTTTGAATCACCTATAACGCGAAGAGGGTACATTTTTCGGAAAAGAGCAGAGAAAAAATTGTTTATTTTTCCCAAGTTAACTTAATGAAAGTATTTTCAGGAAGATCTTTTATCTTTTGTTTTTAATTTTTCACGTTATTTGTTAATAACAAATTACCTGGCATTCTGACAAAAAAAAATTATTTGGATTTTTCATTCTCAATAACGTAACATATCAAGTGAACTTGTGATCAAAACGTTAAAATGATAACGTATTAAAAAAAAAGTGTTTTTTGAAAATCTTTTCATACACGTGCAATGTGACCATAATACTAAAATACGAAAATATCTCATTATTATTTTGTTAACCTCTTCAATGTTATTGCTGAAGGTAATCAATGAAGAAAATTTTATCATTTTTTTATTCTAAAATTACTAATAAACAAAAACCAAATAAACGTGTGTAAAGTTACATTAGTTTAAAAAAATGGTATCCTTAGAAATTTAACTCGACCTTTCATAACTAGTTCAAAATACTGGCAATTCCATTTAAAAACATTCTTACTTTCTTACTTAACAAATTAACTAAACGTTTATTTGTTATACAGTTAACCTTAGGATTCAGTTAATGCTCTAATTGATATTTAGACTTGTTTCAATTTTATTGTGATTTCGTTATTATTACAAATTTCGATAAAATAAGCGCAGGTGTCTAATAAAACTAAAATTTTTTTATGAACTGAAAATAATGCACCAAATTTTGATATAACATGACTTTGAGACTAATATACCCTCAACCTGACATTGGTTATATCGTTTATTGTACTCACAAATGACCCTCTCTATCTGAAAGTTTAAATAAACACATTACGCCATCTATGAACACGTCAGCGAATTAAATCCGGATATTCTATACTATTGCTGTTGCTATGACAACAATTTTTATTATTTCGTACATTTATATTAAAGCAACAAAAAAAAAAGGGATGCAAGATAACGTACCTATATTAATTCGTCATACTCGTGCTTCAGTACATATAATTTTTTATTTCATCAGGACACCGAAATGTAAAAGCCTTCATAACCCAAGGAGGTTTCCAGTCAATGGAAGAAGCAATTTACAACAGGAAACCTTTAATTGGCATGCCATTCTTCTTCGATCAAGAAATGAACGTCAATCTCATGGTACATCACGGTATCGGGGTGAAGGTCGATTTACATAAGGTCACTAAAAACGAGTTGAAGGCCAAAATATTCGATGTAATCAGAAATAAGAAGTGAGTATCTTTTCGATTATATTGTCGTTCAACTTCTAAAATTCAAACAAGATAATTCGCCTACAATAACATTTTTATCACACTTCTACGTATACATTTACAAATTTTCAAATTATTGCCCAACGATAACTTCATACAGAACAGGTCAGTGTCTTCAAATAGTCAACTTTTGGTCATTTGAGATAATATTGAATTAAATAAAAATGAATATTCCCAAATGATACTCATTTTTTTTTTGGGAGGGCGCCATACTCTACCCATAGATACTTATAACAAACAGAGAACATATTTTTTTACCACAGAAGTGAAATGAAGTCACTTGTAGCGTATGAGCTAACATGTATAAAGTGCATGTGGTGGTAGTGGTTCTGAGAAGAACCGGTTGAGATGCGGATGCTTATTCCAGCATTCGTGGTGAGCGTCGGTGGTGAACGATGAATACCTCTTCGGTATTAAGGAGGATACCTCTTCGGTATCAGTGGAGAAGGAAAAGCGAGTCAGAGTTAGACTAATTTATTCATTTATTATTACTTTGTGGCTAAAAACTGCGGATGTTTGATGAGTTCCTTGTGTTCCCACACACTAAAATCATTATTCTATTTTCAGATACCACAGAAAAATTTCAGAATTAAGACGTGTCGTGTTGGACCAGCCGATGACAGGTCTTGAAAAAGCAGTTTGGTGGACAGAGTACGTCATAAGACACAAGGGCGCCAAATACTACAGGAGTCCATTGCTCGACACCCCCACGTATCAGTATTTCCTGTTGGACGCCATAGTTTTCGTAGGTTTGGCGTTGTTCCTAATTTTGGGAATTTTCTTATCGCTTTTCGTGCTTTTGAAACCGGCTCTGATCCAAATAATAAAGTACCTGTTTCTGGGCGACGAAAAGAAACTGAAGGCTATGTGAAAAAAGTCCCCTCGTTTAATTCTTTCGTAATTATTTGGTGTAATTTAAGACGCAGTACTGTATCGTTACAATAGAATTACTTTCACTGCGGTTTAGGATAGATGGAACCAAATATGTGGTATGGTAATTGATGCTTCTAAAACAATTATGTCCCGGAAGCTGGCACTTTGTTAGCATTTTTTTAATTTTATTAACCAGAAACTGGTAGTGAGTGTTTGTTTTTAAAGTGTGATTGGTGTCAGTCATGTTTCAAAATAATTGACCCTTTTAGGAGTGTACAATACGAGATTCCGCCCCACATATTTATTGTATGCATCAGGTGTCCCATAAAATGGATACTTAAGTATACCAAATGTTGAAAGAAGTGTTTGCTTGTACAATAACTTCCAACTAAGTTTGTTTGCGAGTATGTGATAGTTAACTTATTGTTTGTAATTTAATTTTAATCGATTTACCATTATCTGTTTTCCTGTTGCTTAATTTATAATGCTGTATTTTTATTAGTTTTAATTCTAAATGTAAGTACCTGAAAAGTTCAGACAATCAATTGAACATTTGTAAACAAAAACTATGATTGTATAATAAATTGATACAAATTAAACACTGCCATCTTATTTAGTTTTTTTTTTTTAAATTTACTATAACATATTTAAGAGGCCATGCGCTGAACGAAAGGTGGCTAGGGTAGCCCAGCCGACATGAGTGCTTAAGGAGCTAGTTCCTTCCGCGGGTAAACGGGCGGGCAGCCGCTTGAAGTTTCGTTAAGCATGAGGCGTTTGGAGTTCGAGTGCAGATGTGTGTAGCTACCTTTAGCCGCATCTCTCATTTTGACTTGCCTACCTTGTCCGAAGAATAGTGTTCCTACGTAGGTGTTTGTTTAATGATTATGATTTTAATTTTAATTATTTCCAAATACTTTGTTTTGGGCTTTTTTCAATAGCCCAAATGCAAAAAAAAAACAATAAATAAACAGACCAAAATAACATTTAATTTTATATTTCAAACAATTTAAAAAAGAATTCTATCGAATACAATAAAAAAACTACTATTTAAATTAAACTACAGGTACAATATCTTGTTTTTGCAGCGTTGCAACAGCCATTTATAATATCAACTTTCAGATAAGCTGAAGAACATTAAGAACTACAATATAAAGGTAACAAAAATTGAATATTGTAAGATCTTGTAACATATACTAATAGTCAACAATACAATTACAAATAAATTAAATTAAATTACTCATACGAGTAGGTACGTTTGCTTTATTTCACTTGAAAAAAAATTATTTAAAAGTAGGCAATCGATAGGAGATTCAATTTCTCTTTTATTTTTTTCGAGATACTTTTAAAACAAACGAACCATTTTATTAAACACTAAAATAATAAAAACATGAATAATTGGTATTAGGTACATTTAAAAAAATAATAAATATTATCAGTGGAGGATCCACAACTGATGGGAAGGGAGTCGGGTTTGAACTCTAATTCGGAGAAACAAAAAACAAAGAGAGAAACTGACGGTTTCCCAAAATCTTGGATCCACCCCTGAAAATTATTCTGGAAAATATTTCGGGTAAAATAAATGGAACCCAATGGCAGTTCCTATAGATAAGAAATAGGCAACAAAACACAGCCATCCAATGATTATCTTCTTCTGGGTGGGTTGATAAGTCCTCAATATGAATATACCGAGAAAAAGACCAGTCACAGCACCGGCGAAGTGGGCCGAATCACTAATATTGCTAATATCCGTAGTAAGTCGACTGTACAGTGACGAAACAACTGAAGAGATTATGATTGTGACGTTAAAGATTAATTTTACTGCTGGGGCTTCCAATTCTTTCCATTTCTACAATACAAAGGTTGTATAAATTTTAGCTGAACGAGGAAAATTTATATTGTTACTAGAAATAACAAATAACCTAGACTCTCCCTTTACAATAAATAATAAAATTAGTGATCAATTTTAGCACAATTTTAGTTTTTTGAAACTCCCTCTCCCATTTAGAACCCATTTACAATAAATTAGATACACGCTGACAAATATGTGTTGTGATCAGGTAGATACCTCACCAAATGGGTTCTAAAAAATAATGTGCCAAAAACAACCTTTTTTGATTACCAGTTTCAGTCACCTTATGCTATTTGAAAATTAGAAGCCAAAATGAACTAATGAATTCCTGTAGACCATCTCTTATAGGCTTATCCCCTCCCCAACATTGTTTCGGACCGAACAGTTCCGATTGCCACCGTAACATTGACGATCAGTAGTATTGTATCAGTGCAAGTGAGCCAGCATAGATATGAACCAGTAGAGAAGCAACACGTGTGCTTTGTTGTAGTTGTGTATGTTAGTGTTTGTTAACCAAGAAATTAATGAATAAGTAACATAATATAGTAGTTTATGTAGCATTTGTAAGATGTATTAGCAGTTATACGTGTTATATAATATGTGTCATAAATTAGGAAAATTATTGAGGTTATGTTCCAAGGTTTATGATCGTTTTAATGCATTTACTTATATTGCCAAGCCGTTATTTATTAGTTTCATTTCAACATTTATTTTTGCAAGAGTCTAAGTTATTCGTCATTATCAATAATTAGATTCCTCCGAATTAATTGATAAGTAATTGGTTTTCAAGAAAATGTTCTCTTTTAACGAACAGTCTAATCGTTGCAAACATATTTTTGTTTTGACATGAACAAGTAACTTTTACACTAATTAGACTGTTTTCTATATAGTTTACCCACCAATTTTACAAGAAGTACGTAAGGGATCAAGGAATGCTTTTAGTCTTCCTACTAATTCACTCTAAATATTCAATTGATTCAGTTTTTATACTAAACATTATGTAAAGGGGCGTGCTACGGGTACCCCATCAATTTGGATATTATTGACAACTTTGGCAACGTTGGAAAGTGGCATGAAAGTAAACCTGAAACAACACAGAAAATGTTTAATTTTGGTAAATATTTATGTCAATTACAGCTACTTACCTTGTTTAATTAATTAATGGTGGAAGCAGCAAAGAGGGCACTAATCTGATAAATACAAGATTCGTATCGACACAATGACTGAAACAGGCAATAAAAAAGGATTGTGTCTGAGAATCTAACAAACGTCTAAAATGTTAGTCCTCTTCTAAACTAACAATGAATTAGGAGTCGTTTCACTACTTCAACTTTGGAATTTCCAGTAGTTCCCATTTTGCACTAAATTTCTTTGTTGTACTAACCACAATTATGGAGATAAAAGCGAAGATTATTATTGAAAACACTCCAGCGCTAGCCCCAGCTAACCTTGCCAGTGGACATGCCAGGGATGAGCCTAGAGTTCCTGCTAGAACACCTGCCAGATAGACTAACAGAACCCTCCACCATCCATTTGCTACTTCCAATGGTATGCCAAAGCGAATTTGGAGCATTAAATTGGTCCCTAAATGGAACGACCTAAAACAACATAACACAAAAACAATTAATAATTTTAATTGACAAAAAGTATATACCCAATCCCAAAAAAAGAACTAAAAATGCGCGTAACTCGGTGCACGTGATAGAAGTGAAACTCGTTAAGCAGATTCTTGGAGTAGGAGAGAAAGGAGGATAGGGTATGGAGCATTTGGAGCCATGTAACTTTGGAAAAATAGGAGAATGCTTTTGTATCTTTTCCAAATCCGTAGCCAAGGTTGCCAATATTTAATGGAAGAACAATCTACTTAGGGTAGTGAAAGTGGTGACATGGTGATACCTGCCTTTTCAGCCAATCACCACAATTACGCAAAGACAACGGATTGAGGTACACCCAGTCAGCGCGTGGAAGACCAAAATCAACCACCGCCAGTTCCAACATGTACGTTTTGGAAGACCCCTGGATCCCACTTGTACGGACGAGACTCAAGCGTATACACCATTGACTCATCGAGACATACTTCTCCAGCATAGGGGATTCAACCACTGCCACTACGAATCCAACCTCGCTTGCGGTTCGGGCGGGACACGGAATAAATAATACTCTACATCCCCGTCCCAGGGCTACCCAGACCTCCCATAGTACCAGTCTTGATAACTGATGAGATCTTCGGAATATAATTTACAACTCCTCCCAGTTACGGTTCTTACATTCCTGATGCTGGTCAATCGACTCGAGTACGTGACTAAATCAGCCCAAACCGTTACCCCATACAGACCAATATCCCCGTCCCAGGGCTACCCAGACCTCCCGTAGTACCAGTCTTGATCACTGGTGAGATGTACGGAATAGAATATATAACTCCTCCTAGTTACGGTTCTTACAATACTGGTGCTGGTCAATCGACTCGAGTACGTGACTAAATCAGCCCAAACCGGTACCTCATACAGACCAATATCCCCGTCCAAGGGCTACCCAGACCTCCCGCAGTGCCAGTCTTGATCACTGGTGAGATGCTCGGAATATAATATACAATTCTCCACCAGTTAGTATTCCTACAATCCTGGTGCTGGTCAACCGACTCGAGCATGTGAGTAAATCAGTCCAAACCGCTATCTCACATAGACCAATACTGCTCACTTCGCAGCCCCTGCGTTCGATCTACTGTAGTTTGTCTTTGGGGGACGTCCAACACCCAGCCGAAAACCCCTGCACTCAATTAAGCTGTCTTCAATCCAGCGTACCACGTTGCACAAAGCCTCTTTCCAGGAAGCTCGTTCCCGCAATAGAGGACGATTCCTGGAAGAGCTTTACCTACCCCCACTAGTTTAATTTACTGCAGCATTAGTTAGAAGTGAAATATGCATCTAGAGTTTTATTATGGAATTCGAATAACGCTCTAAAACTTCTGACAAGATTTCTGACAACCCTAGGGGCCACGCAGCTGCACGCAGCGATGAAAAGTTAACCTCAATACAGGTATAGAAGTTATAGTTTGACGTACGTATTTCGAAATTAATTTGTAGTAATGAAACCCCAATCGTGTATGCAAATATGAAGGACTTACTCAGTATGTACAAGCAGGGGTGTTATGTACCTCCACAGCTGGGATCTGTGGTAAGGATCGTAAACAAGAAGGGCTGCTATAGATTTCGGATTATTTGTGTTAACCAATAATCCTCGGTAGTCGTCGATTAAGTACGAAATTGTTGCTAAAGTTGCCATTACAATCATTGCAACTGGTGGTGGCTTGCAGAATGTGACCGTGTCGTTTCTAGGAGTCCATCTGGGATCCTGACTTTCAGGAACGAGGCTGAAGTAGTATCTAAACAATATTAATGTTTGTTAAAAAAATTTGATTGTGTCCAATTATTAAACTGATTGATATGAGTAACTAAAGCACCAAATGACCAAAACACCACTGAGCAGGATGAGATGAGGAAACCCAAATATACATTTATATCGTTAGTCAGAATTCTTACCTATTCGCCCACACACGAATAAATTTTTTGACTTTATATAACCGGCCCCTTCTCCTATAGTTCTGGAATTTATAAAAAAAAAAAGTGTGAGACTAATGCTTCAATAAGGCCAAATGGTCAAAAATTATAAGGAGCGGTTTTTGGAAGTAGTCTTTGGAGCACTATTCTCTATGGCTTCGAAACGTGAAAAGAAAAAGTTTAAAGCGTTTTAGAGGTGGTGTTATGGTCAAATGAGGAAAAAGCTATAGTAAGAAAGTTACGAATGGGGAGGTCTTCGAAAAAAATGGAAGAACAAAGGACGTTATAAAAATAAATAAGAAAGAGAAAATACAGAATGGTGGAACACCTATTGCGACATGAAAGAGATGTGCTGGAGCTAGGAGCTTACCATGAGACATGAAGGGTTGGTTCAAGAATACCTGTGTCGGATGTTTTAGCTTATGGGAAGGGGCGGATCCAAAAAGGGCAATAGGGGCGATCTTCTCCCCCGTGAAGCTTGTCTTAGGAGCAAAATTAACTTTATCGCCATCGCCCTACCCCTAAAAAATAACTCTGGATCCGCCCCTACTCATGGGGAATGCGAAGAGTGGCTCATGGTGGGAGAAAGTGAAGATGCGCGTCCAACTAATCTTTAGACCTATGAGTTTGTGAGAATGCGTTCAACGCCTGCGTCATGGAAATCGTAACAAAGGTTTGGGATCCATTTAACTTGGAATGTCACTTATTATACGGGATCGATTTTATGATAGGTAGAAGATATTTAAAAAAAACTTATTGTGAAAGATCAGCTGCAAATTAAAATTAGTAGTCATTGTTTAAAACATGCGTGGTCATGCTTAGCTTGGCTAATCGTCATTGTTGTTAATTACACAATGATTATGAGTACTTCATAAAAATAAAAATCAACAAATTATATAAAGATACGTCTTCTGTTAGATTTTCTCAGAAAATATAGTGTATTTATATGAATTATCGTGTTATGCAGTATTTCATAACTCATCCATTACAAAACTAACACCATCCCATCCAACTCAAAAATTATAAGTAGCTTTGGCTTTATCAGTATCAGAGCCAATTAATGTACCTGTCTATTATCTCTCAGGTGCTGATAAAAGGTGTAATTCTACTTGATAAATAACTTATTTTAATTATGTACTACAAAATCATAATACACATTCCTAGATAAATTAATAAATTTTCTGGTACCCCATAATATTCTTCAAAAAATTCAGGATGGCATTTTGGGTGGGAGGGGGATGGAGAAATAAACGCAAAAATTACGTTATCGAACTCGTGAATCATTTGGAACTTGGTTCTTTCTCAGTTATCCAACCCCGGAGTTAGATATGTGGTTTCTTTACACCGGCTCATCAAGGTTCCCCTTTTCACTTTGAGACTAGAGATCAACTGCGCCTAAAGATCATAAGTATTTTTAGCAGAGGTGAAGGGGGTGGGGAGTAGTTGTATAGGGTCCCAAGTGTAATAGGCCAGAGCCCCAGTATTCGAAAAATTGAGTACTCCAAGTACAGTTTCTTTGTTTAAAAATTTTTTAGAAACCCGAAGACAATGAATGATTACAGAAAGATGTTGTCGACGAACAAAGAAAATTTTATCTCTAAAAAAATATTTTTTCTGTAAACTTACTCTTTCTGTTCGAAAGATGTTCTTGTCTTCCATTTCGTGGAGTGGTACGTCTTTAGTATTTTGAAGATTTTCAATTGATAACGCAGTTTCTTTAAACTCAACCATTCTTTTTCTTTTAGGAAATCAAAAAACTTTTCTGTGTTGAACTTGATCACTTTTTTTAATTTTCTCTTTTGGTAACACCACAGAGGGTAGGATGAGCACTAAGGTGTAGGTACACCCCAATTTTTGTCACGCTTCTACTTGTTAGATCACTTGCCACCTGAATAACGAAACTTGGATGCGTCACGACTTATCATAGTGTCTGAATATTTTGAAAAAATCTGATAAGATATCACTAGAGTTGGATAAAGATAGGTAGCTAGATATAGAATCGTAATTTAAAGTCAATAAATTACAAATCAAAAACTAAGATACATTTTAATCTTAATGTATTTTTTTTATTATTACAAATTTGTTGCATTCTCCCAACTCTCCACTTATCTTTCGATAGAATTTTTAGCGTTCTATACTTTTTTACTTATAAAAAATAGAGAAGTGCTGTCCGGGACTTTTTTGTAGAGAAAATTTAATTCTCTACAAAAAGGTCTCTATACTTTTTTTGTATCTGTCACGATTCTCGCTATATAAGCGTCGAAAGCAGAAAATATGCTGTAACGGTTTTCAATTTTTTTCGGGAGTGCTTTATCAAGTGGATTAGGGCTACACTAAAGTAGTGGTTGTGGTAAAAACTAAATTTTATTTTGAGTATGTGGGTGAGTTCGGCTAATTTTGCGTTCGTAAAATCGGGATCTTTCGGTAGTGTTGTTCGGCTTCTGTAGACGGCTACCCCTTCCTGTGCGCTAGATGCGCAATGACAAATTCTTAAGTACGGTACGTATGTATACGCTTGCCTTCTTTTTCTGGCCGAATGCGCGCTCTCTCTATACGCGCAGGTTATAGCAAAGTTCACCCGCCTACAGAAAACAAATAAAGTGTATTCTGGAGTCCCGTAAGTTTTCAAGCGGCGTATTTAATCGCGCTTTATCGGGGGGATCCAGGAGGGATCTCAATCATTTTCTATTATTTTATCGTACGTAGGGTGTTCGGGAGTGTCATTTTTATGGTAACAGACACTTTCATAGTAGTGCATAGCTCATAAATATTACACATATCTACAAATAATCGATACAATCAATCAATAAATAAAAACAAAATAACACACCATTACAAAGGATACCAATCAGTACCTAATCATAAACAGGTCACTTAATGATCATAATAGGAGGCCTATCAGTATTTTATTATTATAATAAAAAGCCCAGGTTTAAAAACAATACCTACTCAGTTTTATTTTAGTCTTTATAATGTCACAATAATAAGTCTCCCTTCAGGGTGAAACTACTACAAAGTCTACAATAAAACATCAGGTAGGTAAACTAAGAATTTTTACCTTTCATGGTTTTTAGGTTTTATTCTTTCAGATTTTATTTGTTTTTTTAATATTCTCCGAAGTATGTCCTTCTTGGATTCCACCCGAATTTCAGAATTTACCACAAGGTAGACTTCCCTCTGAAGGACAGATTAGTAACTACAACGATAAAGACGAAGACCTAGACCTCAAATCCCATATAAATATAAATTCTCGACCACGTTCTAGAGCCGAATCCCTTTCACAAAATCTGGTGGTCATCTGCCACCACCCAAAATCCGTAAGCTTAATTTTCCCCAATACAAAATGGATGTCTCAAACCCGAGCCGTGGTTGTTGCTTGATGTTTGGACTTCTAATTGAGGATTCCCTGTAATTTTTTGGACCAGCTGCATATCAGCTGAATCCACCACTGATGCCACTATGTCAGCATTTGATTTTGGAATCGTGGTACCTCCCCCATCTTAAAGCACACATCATTGATCCTCTCGTGTAATATATAAGTAATGCTGTTTTTTTTTTAATATTATACAAAAAATATATTTGAGATTCTCATAAGAAGCCCTTTCAATTGATATGTGACATGGTGTTTTTTAAATTTTTTAATTTGTCCCCCAAAAATGAACCCCACACTCAAAATTCTAAAATCGTCTATTTTAATAAAAAAACTTTTTTGTGGACTTAAACATCTTAAACTAGGAACTGTGGAAGGGGAATTAAATTGTAAATTGAATAATGGGGACTATTTTCTTTTGGGTACCTACTCTGGAAAAGTGCCCAGGGCCTCAATGGGGCTCCCTAGTTCCTGCTAGATAACCAACTATTAACTATTTAATATAGTACAACAATTATAATAAATAACTACTGACTGACCAAAATGGTCCTGTCATAATTATAGGGATTCCACCATCCTCAAGTGCCCAGGACCTACAATAAGTCAAAGACGGTCCTGATAAAATATTATACATACAAAAATCGTACAATAAATCAATAAATAAAAACTGAATAATACCATTACAAAGGAAACCAATCGATACCCAATGATAAACAACTTATTAATGATCATAATATGAAACCTTTATTATTGTAATAAAAAGTCCTGTTTCCTATTGTGGCGCTTCAAAATGAACCATTAGTACCATGTCGTCTTCTAAAATACTACATGATAATATTCACTGAAATAAGGCACAAAATTTTAGTGCTCTCCCCATTTTGTAATATCATGAGAATAGGCTTTCCATTGCAGTGAAACTATTACAACAATGTTTTCAGTAAAATATCAGGTAAATAAAAAACTTTTATATCTGTTACTTGAAATAAACAGTTTTCATTGTTTTAGGTTCTACTCTTCCAGATTTTAATTGTTCTTTTAATAACCTCCAAAGCATCTTCTCTGTGGATTCAAGATAAATTTCAGAACTTATCGCAAGTTTGGCTTTCCCCTCACCAGCAGCACTTTAAAGAAAAGTTACGTAGCCACAGTGATGACAACGAAGACTTGGACGTTATGTCCCTTATAAATATACATCTTCAATCCTCACGACATAATAAACACCGAGCACCCCCACCCCAAAGTCGTAAGCTTAATATTTCCCAATACGAAAGGGAAGAACCAAATCATCACTGTGTGTGTTGTATAATATTTGGAATTCAATTTAGGGAACCTCCTCCAACTTTTGGAACATCAGTATTCACCCCATCTACTGAAATTATGACTACAACTCAACTAGAGACACCATCTCCACCTCCACCACCTCCTCCACCACCTCCTTCACCTTTTGGAACACCACTATATATTCCAGGTGCAGAAATTATGGCTACACCTCAAGTTAACCCACCGCCAATTAATCCACCTCTGAATACGCCAATGAATCTACCAACACCACCACCAACCCTATCTCAAATCACATATCCTCCACCAGCTATAACTACTCTTCCGACACCTGTTTCTGAAACGCCACCATATGCCCCAGAAACTCCATTCATTTCACCACCAAAATCGAAAAGCTTACATCATGTCGGAAGTTCTCACCTGTACCATTTCGAACAGAACCTGATGTATTTCATAGTATTGGGAAATGGAGATTTTAAAACTTCAACAACAGTAGAATCAACGACAGTAGATTATACGACAGTTAATTCAACATCAATAAATTCAACGACAGAAAATTGCACGACAGTAGATTCAACAACAGTGGACTCAACAACAGTAGATTCAACAACAATAAATTTGACGACAGTAAATACAACGTCAGTAGATTCAACAACAGTAGATCCAACAACAGAAAATTCAACGACAGTAGATTCAACAACAGTAGATCCAACAACAGAAAATTCAACGACAGTAGATTCAACAACATTAAATTTAACGACAGTAGATTCAACAACAATAAATTTAACGACAGTAAACTCAACGTCAGTAGATTCAACGACAGTAGATCCAACAACAGAAAATTCAACAACAGTAGATTTAACAACAGTAGATTCAGCTGCTGTAGATTCAACAACAATAAACTTAACGACAGTGGATTCAACGACAGTAGATCCAACAACAGAAAATTCAACAACAGTAGATTCAGCAGCTGTAGATTCAACAACAATAGATTCAACGACAGTACTTTCAACAACAGAATTTTCAGTTTAAACAGCACCTAATAGAAAAATCAACACAAATTCAAAACGAAAACGGTGAAACTTTAGATTAGAAAAGATTAAAAGAGAATTCGGCTATTAGATGTATTAAAAAATTAGTTGTTTATTTTAATCTTGCGACCATGTCATGTTTATTTTGTAGACTAGATAAAGAATACTTGGCGAGGAAATGTTTATTTATCAAGTTGCGTGCTAGGTTACGGTTACACACACACACAGCCGCTACCCTAACCTACAATAAATACATTCAATCATTCTTTATATAATCTAAAAATAACAAACATAACAGGACCCCGCAATATAGTACATAAACCATGAACGATTATAACAAATGATTACTGACTGACCAAAAAAGTCCAGTCGTAATAATATCATCCTTAAGAGCCCAGGGCCTTTAATAAAAAAAAGTCAAAGACAGCCCTGATTTATAAGAATCGATGCAAACAACAAACAAATAAAATCTAAATAACATACCATTAAAAAAGAAACCAATCAATACCTAATGATAAACAACTTACTTAATGGTCATAATACGAGGCCTATCAATAGTTTATTGTTGCCTATTGTTAAGAAACAATCCCCAGTAGAGCTCCGAAATTAATCTTTAATACCATTTCGGTTGTCAAAATACAATATGGTAACGTCCATCGAACAAGGCACAAAACTTAAGTGCCAGACCAATTGTTCTCCCCATTTTGTAATGTCAAGAGAGTAGTCTTCCCTTCCAAATGAAACTACTGGGATGTTTTCAGGTAAATAAAAAGTTTTTGTATCTGCTACTTGAGAATGAACTGTTTTCTTGGTTTCAGGTTTCATTTTTAATTCTTTTTTTATTATTCTCTAAAGTATATTCTTTACGGATTCAACAAAAAGTTCAGAATTTATCACAAATTTGGCTTCCCTCGCACCAGCAGCACTTTAAGGAAAAGTTAAGCAACAACAACTTCAGAAACGAAAATCTGAATCTCAAGTCCCATATAAATATAAATTTACAACCATCGCGACATTCCAAACCACGAAAACCTTTCACAAAACCTGGCGGCCATAGACACAGATTTCCCAAACCAAAATACAAAATGAAAGAACCTAAACCTAAATATCGCCGTGTATGTTGTGTGGACGTTGGATGCCACTTTCAGGACCTATCGCCAGCTTTTGTACCATCAACATGTACCCCACCTGTCGTAACTACGACTACACCTCAACTAAAACCACCACTTACGACTCCACCAACGCCGCCACTAACTCCGTCACAAAGTAGACGTCCTCCACCAATTATAACTACTCATCCACCACCGGATGTACTACAAGCTCCATCCACTTCACCAGCAAACATCAAAGCAACCGTATCACCAAAATGTCAATCGGAAAGCTTACACCAAATCGGAAGTTCTAACCTGTATCATTTCGAGCAGAACTTGATCTACTTCATATTATTGGCAAATGAAAATTTTGACACATCAACAACAACGGATTCAACGATGGTAATTTCAACAACCGAATTTTTGGTTACAACAAAAATACCAACGATAAGAAAGACAACAGAAAGCATGAAAACAACAACAACAGAAAGCACAACAACAACAACAACAACAGAAAGAACAACAACAACAGAAGGAACAACAACAACAACAACAGAAGGAACAACAACAGAAAGAACAACAACAACAACAACAGAAGGAACAACAACAAAAACAACCGAAAGATTAACAACAACAAAAACAACCGAAAGATTAACAACAACAAAGTCAACAAAAAGAAAAAGACCTAAAAGTAAACCACACGACTCTGATGCGTATATTTATGTGGGAATTTAAACGGAAATGAGAAGTGTCAACATAAAAATACGCCTCGCAATTCAGAACGTTACAAGCCGACTGAGGACTGAATCACCTTCACGCATCCCTTATATACGTCCACGTAGTCGTACCATACACGCCCCTCTCCTTTCGTCCAATTACAGATTACGCTTACGCTTACGTCTCACTCTTTCCGCTAACAACTCTTTCTTTCTTAATCACTCTTTCTTTCACGTAGATATACACTCCCTAGCATTAATTTAATGATCAACATAGATGCTGTGGACGCATGCGCAAAGTATGTGCGAGTTGAACGATGAATGTTGCCTGTCATAAACTTGTTTTGACCTAACCTAACTAAAAAAAAGGGAAATAAACTGCCGGATCGAAGATTAATTGGCTAATACATTGTCTATTGTTCGAATCTGTCCTGAAAACCAAAAAATAAAAAATCAAACACGTTTGTTTTAATTAAAAAAACTCTATTAAATCCAAGTGAAAATAACAATAAATAAAATTCAGTGCAAAAAAAATACTACACGTAAGTATCTAAAATACCGTACAAATAATTAATACATACATTATTTATCACATGTAGTAATAAATAAATAAGGCCACAAGGCAATAATATTAAGGCATCCATAAAAGGCAACAATTTTATAATAATTTTTGTGCTGTATCCTTAAGAATTAGAGTTGACAAAAGTGGATTTGCATCTGCACGAGAACGCGAACGTGATAAACCTAACTATGCCGAAGAGAGGCGGAAATTCGCTGCCACTTGGTAAGCGAAGACGTAATCAATTTACGTTTTAGTTCGACAGCGTTCGGTTGCTACCAGCCCATCCTATGTCTATACTTACGGTAATTGATTAATGTCTGGTCGGTCCCACTAGTCGCACAATACTTTTAATTAATTAATAATACTTACTTATACATTACATTTTAGGTTATCATACAAAAACCAGTCTTTTCCGTTTGTACGTTACAAGTACACGCATATTTAACATTATTAAAAAAAGTGTGTACAAAAGCAGTGTCATGTTTACCATAAGAGCCCAATTTAAAATTAAGAACTCTTACCCTTTTGTACTTTGTAAGTGTTAATTGTAGTCTAAAAATTTTTGGAGTGTATCTGAGTAGGAAAATAGCTGACGTAGGCAATGTTCCACACAATGGCGAACCCCATAAGAAAGACGTATGTGACTGTACAGATCCACCAAATAACTTTTTCGACCTTGGTAACACGGAAATTTCTCAAAATATGGATGCCGACCAGCAGGCCTGCCAAAGCTCCAGCAAAATGGGCCGAATACCCTATATGTTCGTTTATATTCAAAACGTATCTGTTATAGATGGCTGTGCCCACGTCACAACCCGTTATGATAAGGAAAATTAAAAGCTGCAGGGCTGGAAACTCCATCTCCTTCCAATTCTGCAACAAAAAACACGAAATTCACTTTACCTCTTCATACATAATAAGATGCATCTGTAACACACCATGATGATAGACGAAATGTGGGCTGTTATCAATGAGTATACACCACCACTGGCCCCAGCAAGTTTTACTGAAGGGTCTGTGAGAGACGTTCCCAATGAACCAGCTATAACTCCTGCGAAGTATATCAGTAACACCCTCCACCATCTATGAACCATCTCCAGCGGTACCCCGAGAAGGATTTGGACCGCCAAATTGACCACCAAATGAAAACACCTGTGCAACATAAGAGATGGAATCAAAAGGAGAAAACTGGTCGTGTAGTCATCAAATCCAAATTGTTCCACGATTTTTGACTCCCAGTATGATACTCACCCAATATGTACGAACATATAAGTGATGTATCTCCATGCTTCGTATCTCCTGTGGGGATCGTAGATGAAAAGAGTGGCTATGGGTCCGGTTGCAGTAACAGTGGAACCGTTTGCAGCATCTATCGCGTAAAATACTATTTCGACGAGGGAAATGATGACCATCCCCAGAGCTGGGGGGCAGCAAGTGGTGGCATCTTCTACAGCTCCATCTACAACTGTTCGATGAGGATCCCGACGTTGAGGAAGTAGGAAATGAATATATCTGCAAACGTACATAAAGGGATAGATAGTTGGGAATGGCAGAGGTAAAGAGTAGCTGAAGATACTGATTCTTTTTTTGACATTGAGAGCCCTCCTTAAGGTCTCAGATCCTTAGAGTCTTGTACCACTTTACAAAATTATCTGATGTGTTTCATTTTGACCTACCTATCCGTATACTTTCTGACCATTTGACCAAACAAGGCCCCATATTTGGGATTGTGCACCAAATGCAGGAATTCTTCGTAATTGAGAACACTGTCGTTGTTCCTGTCAGCACTTCCCAGCATCCTTTGGACAACATGATCGGGAAGTGCCTGTGAATTGTTCTGACTCGTAATGAATGCTCTCAACTCGGACATGTTTATAACACCATCATTATCGGTATCCACCTTTAACAAGGTAGAAATTGGGAATTTATTTTTCAACAAAAGTTTAAAAAACACCATGAAACGATCGACTGGCACCTGAAAATCAATCTCCATCCCAGTCTCAGTATCAACCCCAATCACAATCACAATCTCAATCCCGATCTAAGGCTCCACCTAATTTAATCACAAACGCGGTCTCAATCTCAATCCCAATATCAATCTCAACATCAATCCCATTTGAATACTAAACTAAATCTCCATTCCAATTCTAATCTTGAGTTAAATTCGAGTACCAAACCCCACCCCAATCCCAATCACAACTTCAACATCAATTTCACTCTCAGCCTAAACTTCCATTTCAATTCCCATCTCCAATCTTAATCTCAAGATCAATCTCATTCTCTATTTCAATCCCAAATACGAACTCAAGATCAATCTCAATCTCTATTTCAATCCCAAATACAAACTCAATTCCAATCCCAATCTCAATATCAATCCTAATCTCAATCTCAGCTCAAATTTCAATCTTAATCTATATAGCTATATCTGTATCTCTCCTACTCTCTATCCCTCTACTTGTCTATCTCTATTTATTCCCATACACTCAAGAAATAAGCCTCACAAACCGAGGAACTAAGACGTTACACACCAATAACTAGTTGCGTCCCCTGATGGGTTAACACGAGCATGCTTGTGTGCGATCGGGTACACTTGCATGTGTTGCGGGCCGGCGGCCCAACTAGCCGCGGGCGGTTTTCGGCAGTGTATGCGTGTGTTTGTAGGCATGTGTCTCGTACCTGCCTTCCAAGAAAGTAATTAAGCGGTTCGCCGAAAATGTAAACAATCCTTTGAATATTCCAGACTTTTTCCCGACGGTTCTATGATGCTATAAACGTAACAGAGACGTTCGCCGAGTTAGTTAGTAATAAATTGACCGTGACAGTGGTAACATCCGAAATAAATCGACAGTGTTAGAAGACAAATAAATAGAGACGCGCAAATAAGTGAGTGTTGTAAATAAATAGTAAGCTAAGTTCCGTATTAATTAAAAATGTTATTATTAAATAAGTACCAATATAAAAATTGTATTCCTGTACTTGTCTTGTAAATAATTTTTTAATAAACACACGAACACTACAATATGATAATGAAACCATAATTGGTAAATAAATTAATCAAACAACAAAAAATTTCAATTTTAGTCAATGTTGCAAATAGGAACAGATAAATAACGATTAAAATATGTCAAGGATAATTTAATTGATAAGTACGTTTTATTCAAACAAAAAAAAGGTACTGAGTGCATCAATAATACCGGCAATAAAATCATAAAATTTTATTTTCATAGAAAAATCGAAATCCAATTATGTATAAGTATTGCACAACGATTACATCTAATAAATCAAATTATAAGACTCCAACCATCTGTTATTTTTATTATAATTTTGATCAGTACATACCTTCCTCTCTATGAGTCACTGCATGATATCAAATAAAAACATAAATTGGAACTGGTGTCCATTACTGTAGTACCTAAGGGTTGATCAGCCATCTCAAGGATTCGATTTATCGATAATCCGGATCTTTAGTAGATTTTTAAGTTGACAAAGCAATTTAATGAGAAAAAATACAATCAGTTATGCCTCATAAAAATCGAGCTCGTTCACACTCATACTTTTGGACAGTGCCAATCTCTAACTAACTCTAACCTAACCTAATCTAACCTCTAACTACACCCATGGTGTTCACACAACGCTAAATATAATTTTTTTCTTAAAATTCCTATTTAGGTACATTACGAAATAATGTTAGCTGATGGACTTACCCTTGCAAACACCCTCCTCCAGTGTTCATCAGGGTGCGCTATCTCCCTTAAGGGCATTTCTGAAGAATCGACATCTGCTCTTCCCCCTAAACGAAAAGGCAATTTTCTTGTGAACGAACTCATTTCTATTTTTTTTTTAACTAAATCGTTCAATTATTTATTTATTATGACAACCCTCTTCTAAAAATTAGTTTTATAAAAAAATGTGCATGCGTATGTACTAGAACACAACATGAAACATATAATGTAGTACAGTACGTAGATGTTCACTATAAAGTGCTTGGGCTGATACTAACGTGACAGATACTTATGCAACAGTTATCAGTTTTATCAAAAGTTTATCGCTAATACGAATTTTATGACTGGAATTTACTCAGAAAAAAGTAAACAAAGTAAAGTGGTGTCGCAGGCAATAAAACAGCCAGTATACGACTGCATTATCCATTGCAGCTTTCTGATAGCTCAATAAAAGTTTACGCACTAGGTTTCTGGCCAAAGACTCGCCACGCAATGGCAACTGCCACAGCGACTGACTAGTTGCTGCGACTAATAAAATGAGTCAATCGCTGTGACAGTTGCCACTGCACGGCGAGTCTGAACTGGGCTCGTCGTGCTGTGGTAACTGCCACAGCGACTGAATCATTCTATTAGTCGCAGCGACCAGTCGTCGTTAGGACTACCAAAAACTTCGTGCGTCTACATACTGTTAAATGTTCACCCGCTAACTGTCTGGACGACTCGGTGGCTCACGGCGCAGGTGTGACTGCCACAACAATCAACTGACGAAGACCCTGCTGACTGTCGCGAGTGTTCATGTGTCTTTCGAACGACTCTGGCTTTCACTGCGAGCCTACGCAGAGGTTGCTAGTCTGCCAAGTCGCAAGCGACCAGTCGACGGTGCACATTAGCTCTAATTCAAAGGGCATTTACACGAGAGCTGGTCGTCCTAACAATTCGACGATCACTGTGCGCCGGGGTCACTGTCGCAGCAACTGACTGACTGACTGATTGATTCTATTGGTCGCAGTCAGTTGCTGTGGCGAGCCGCCGAAAGACTCGCTCTGCATTAACTACTACCAGAGCAACTGACTGCTTTTAGAGGCTGCAGTGACCAGTCAGTTACCATCACATAACGAATCGCTGAGTCGCGTGGACGACTGGCAACCTCATGCTTTTTTTATCGATTAATTCAATCACACCATCGTTAAGTCAATTGCTGAAGTCTTATACGCGAATCTTTACTGTTTTGTTTACCAAATCCCTCAACTCCATGGAATAGTATTTATAAATTCATATGGTAAGCATATCGAACTGAAAAAATGCAAGTGTAGGTATCTTCCAGGAAAAACAATTATCTGCGCTGATACACATAGTGCTGAGGTTTATAAAATGTCTGTTTTATGTTTAAGTCTGTACATTCCAAGAAAATAGAAAAGCAGTACAAAATATTTTTTTTTCGTAGTAATGTAATTCGAAATCGTTTTATAAAGAGCATGATATTACAGGTAGGTTAAGAGTTTTAATTGTACATTATTCAAACTTTTTTCAATTATCTATTTATCTACTTATTTTATTAATTTATTTTAAAAAAAATTAACGAATCTAAACTCAACTCTTAACCTTATCTAGAATCATAAAAAATTATAAAAAAAATCTATAAAATAACAAAAAAAAGAACTTACACCAACCCGGATTCGAACCCACGACTACAACGTATAAAACCAAAACGTTAACTTAAGGAACCATGCGGCTAATATAAATGTTGTCATGTCCATTTCATTGAAACTCTAACTCTAACCATGACTCTAACCTTAAAATACCGCTTACGATAATTTGAAGTTTAAATTGACGTATTGCATCTTTTTTTAATTCAAATACAATGTTCAAGTTATTTAATGTGAGGGGAAAATTCATGGCAACATTTTCAGCTTTATTACTAAACTTATACGGACACACAATCTTCATACCGACAGTTTTCATGCCTTATGGGCCTCTCTTGTCAGCCATCTTGTTCCAAATTGGAGTATTCGTACTAACTTGGACTTTGTCACTTTATCCTAGCCATTTAAGATTACTTGGAACTAAAAGTCAATTACTGATCGATTTCCTAATATCGATGGCCATTTTAGAATTCAGTTTGCCCGGATTTTGGAACCCGCTCGAAAGTTTGCTGATAAATTTGACGAACTCCTTCGGGGGCCGCCTAACAAAAATGGCACACGATTACGACGGGGCCATCGGAGACTTTTTGTACGACTTTGGAGAATGTCTACAGAGTGAAAATGGAGCTGCTTTAATCAGTTATATTTTAAGCACGTTTTTCTTTTTTTCTGTGCTGCATGCCACCAAAATTTTGGACGTCAATATACTACTAAACTTCGTCATCATCACTACGGCCACCGCAATCTATTTGTATATTAACTCTGATGTAGGAACCCAAATACAAATTTTAGAAAACGTCTTTTTCATATTAGGTTTACGAGGAATTTAAAAATTTTAATTCGACTTTGGTTTTATTTCATCTCATTTCACTGACAATGAGGTGCTTCGCAGCCTAAAAAAATATAATAACAGAAATTGATTGGTAGGTGTCCCGTAGCCAATTAATCGAAACTTAATAAATTGAAAAAGAAATTTCCAAAAATCGACACCAATCTCGAATAGGAGACTTAAACTTGGGCAGAACGCCGAGCCGTGAAAGAAGGCGTGGCGGGCTATCAAGGTTACAGGGAGGAGCCCTGTATTGCAACGATGGCCGCCACAAACGCGCGTGATTCGTTATTTCGTAAAAGGCGTGACTGTGCGGCTATTTATGTTTCAACTTGATACCTTTAGATACTGTTGAAGAAAAAGGGAATTTATGGGCAGAAAGATAATAATTATGATTTCTTAATGTTTCATTTATTTTTATTCTAAGCCTAAAATCTAAATATAGATTTTTTTAACCGCCAAAAATCCATTCCATTTCCAACAAAATAACCCTCCAAGCTTATAGGACATACAATAGATAATTGTAAGTATATTTTAATCTTTAATGATGAGATAATTCGATGGATTAAAATTTTTTCAATATTTACACTATTTTAAAGCAGGATGTTATGATAAATACCAAAAAATTATGGGATAGTCAATAGTCATCATAAAATCGTTAAAACTGATAAAAAAATTAAGTCATATTTTAGGTATTAATTCAAATTTATTTATAAAAATTAAAGAATTCTGAAATTCCGAAGTTTTTTTGATATAGAAGTTAAAAATGTTAAGTAAATTGTTTGTGAGTAGGTACTTTTATAAAATTTGTAATTATTCATCTCATATTTACGCATTAACGTTTTACAGATTTATTAATGCCTAGTTATACATATCGTATAATAAATGATATTCCATAATTTATGTAACAAACACGCATAACTACAACTTTACAAATATAGGTAATATTTTACAACATATTTACACCGGCCAACCTGACTGTGAGCATGTCTTAGTATCTTACGTTTACCCAACTAACGGTTTAAATACCTCAAAGAATCTTACCTGATTCCATGGTCATCGAACTATCCACAATCCACACAAAAAACCGTGCACCTCACTATTGCATATGCTTACACATCCATTTAACAGCTGAAGTCTTCACTTCACCTCACTCTTTATGCGCTTTAAGTCAACTAACACGTTTTACACACAAAACAAACTGCTTTACGTCCACGATACATAATCACCTCAATGCTCAACACATCGGAACAAGGTACATATTGTAATAATATTGATGATCATCTAGGCGGCGACTTGGTGACTGCTGAACGAAACCAAACGTTAGCAGCTCCGATTATGCATATTTTTCTTGCTATTGTTACGTTCGAAAAGTAACTTTTTCTTTTGTTATTGATTCATTGTTGACGCAAATTGTTATCGTTAGAATGCATTTGAAAAAAAATGCATTAACTCGTGTTGTTTACATTCGGCTTTTTTTTCATCTTACCCACCAATCATCGTTCTCACACGGTTCATGCGCAACAGCGGCCATTCGGGCAGTGGCGATACTTCTGGGGAGATTTAGCCGATCCAAAATTGTAACAAATGAAAGTATTTGTTGTGGGACACGTTTAGAAACGTATTAGAAGCAGAAACAGGAGCACAAAGGAAAAGATGAAGTCCTAAATTATTGCTCTTATGTGGTTAAAACGTTAAGGCTCTTATAATGTGTGTTTTCCAGCTAGTGTCGATACATCGAATATATCGATAATAATAGAATGTATCGCTACTTGTCGTTATCGATATATTGATAGTTATCAATAATTACATAGAAATAAGTAAATAAATAATATTTTTGATGCATCGTTGGCTATCGATCGTTAACGATACACCGATATATATTCGTAATTATTGATGACTATCGATATCAGTTACTACTGAATATATATCGATATCTATCCAAAAAAACAGTACATCGATAACAGTCGATAGTTATTGCATGCTATTATTATTATCAATAATTATCAAAATAACAGTAACAATCGATAGTTATCGATACATCAACAATTATCGATATTTGTCGTACATACCGGTACATCGATATTAATCAATAGTTGTCAGTTGACACATTCTTTGGTTGACACTATCATTATCGATATGGGAATGTCTAAAAAAGAATTATCTGTCATTTGAAAAATTAAAATTTGAATTATCAAACGTCAATTTAACTGAAAGTTGTTATATGTCTTCTGAAAACTTTTCGCTTTACTTATTAACTTAAAGAATAAAATATATTTTCATTTAAATATTTAAATTACACTTTTGCTTTCGTAAGTAAATTTATTGTACCTAATAACTAGTTAGATCGTAGTGCCAGTAGATTTTTTTTAGATTTATTAAAAGTTTGTATTATATCCAGCTTCATTTACCGAATTTACGTTACGCCTCTGCTTTTGAAACACTTCTACCCATGCGTTCACGCCGTTCACGCCAAGTACCTCCCTCGGTCACAACAGAAAAGAGGGAGTCGCCAAGGCGGAAACCAGGGCACTGACAAAATACAAAAAACTAGTGGATACGTAACTAATTGTAAGCAGGTTGTGAAAAACAATAGACGGAAATTCTTTTCTGTTTGCTTTCCCCAGAAATAATCACTTAATCGCTAGGTACATATTGCTTCAAAATTTTAACATCGTCTACAGGTAATTGTTTTTCTAACGTCGTTACTGTTGTGATTCATTCGAAAATAATTTACAATCGACCGGCGATCATGAAAACGGTGACTGTATCCATAAAACAATTGGATTGAAATCAATAGTACGTACAAAACATGAGTCATTTCGAGTATAATTGTGTTAAGAAATATTCGACAATTCACAAAACTTCTTATGACATCAGTGATCTCAAAATAAGGTCTGTAAAATGAATCAAGAGCACATTATCTACTGCCTTTTGCACCACCTGTAGATCTCTAGATAAAATATTCTCACTTACACGTATCTTCCCAGGATTAAGATCAAAGAATTATCGGACAGTAATAATACCTCAAAGAACGTCCTTGAAGAGTCCAAGGTGTTTCGATGGCAAGAGAAAGTCTACAGCAAAACTGAGCGTCAGTTCTACGAGGTCTACGCAAATTGTTTGTCTGAGGGTGACAAAGAACATAACGAAAATGTTCAGAAACAAAGGGAATACACGGGAGTTTTTTTTACATATGTTTCTGATGACAATGTATCAGAAGAGGTAAAAAGGGGTTCGGTACAGTCCCCGATGAGGGGAAGGAAACTATGGTCATTTGATGACCTTGACGGGAAATAAAAAACCCTCAAAATAGGGAGGTCCAAGGGTTTTACTGCTTTTACTCGTTTATTCTTAAGGGGCTGAAATCTTGGTAATCGGAGCTTCCCACCCCCGGAGCCACCTCCTCCCCAACACCACCTCTCTGTGAACGGATATCTACCCCCACCCTGGTACCATGCCTATCCCAGGAACCACCCCACCCCCAGTGACTCCGTTCCCAGAAATACTGCCACCCCCACCACAAGTATCAAATCCACCCCATTTCGATTCCTCCAATTGAAACTAATTCCACCCTCAACGCCACCCCCAATCTCGGAAATACTACCAACTTACAGCTCTCACCCAGTTCCATTCTAATACTAGGTACCACCCCCCTCACGATGTCACCCCATCTCGAAGATTTCCCCACCCCACCACAGATACCACCTGTATATCATTTCTACAGCCCTCCTCAGAACTACTTCCACCCCCAATGCCACCCGCCTCATGAACTACCCATTATATCCCCACCCCCTGGCGCTACTCCAATCACTGTTGCCACCCTTTACCACCCGCGGAATTACTTTCACCCCCACTACAGGTATCACTATTATCACAAGTCTTCCCTCACCCGGTAACAGTTCCACCCTCAACGCCGCCCAACCCCTAGAGCCACCCCCAATATCTAAGTGCCCAGATCAACCCCCGCTACCTACACCCAGATCAACCCCCGATACCTACGCCCAGAGCCACCCCCAATGTCTGTCCCTCCCCAAAAACCACCTTAAATATCTAACCCACCCCAAATATCTAGCCCATCTCCGTAACCACCCCGATAATAATCCCACCCCCAGAACCACTGCAATATCTACCCCACCCCCATACCATCCCCATTTTGATTTTATACCCCATAGTTATACCCACATCCGAAACTATATCTACCCCCAACGCCACCTTCACCCTCGGAACTATCCCCAACATCTGTCTCGCCCCCAACACCATGCCGCCCCCAACCTTTCGACACTTACGTAGCAAACTCTTTGAAACCCCCAAAAAATTTATGGAGCATTTGGGCCAAAATCAGTTCATTCCCAATTGAGATCAACACGTTAAAGAATGTGTCAATTCGGGGAGTGGCATTAAATATGAACTTTATCCTTTATTTTAATCGTAGTGTATTAATTGATACCTAAATTTTTTAAAGATCTTTTTGAACAAATCAAACGTAAAGAATGACCTGGTTAAAAAAATGGAAACTTTGAATTTGACTGACGACAGTAATTTTCAAAATTACAAAAACTACGATTTTGATATAAGCATTCAAAATGCAGTTATTAACCCAGTTGTTGTTTATAATTTTGAGACGTACCACATCATGGCCGATTTTGGGTAAGTGTGTACCTAAATTAATAATATAATTATTCATAATACGGATTTTCAGTCGTTATATCGATAATATATGGATTAAAAACGAATTTGTCATTTGTACGATTAAATATGACAGAAATAAACAAATATTGGTGATGATTCCGGATTTCTCGGAATCAGATCCGTACTTGTTAGAATTTGAAGATGATAAACAACATACGTTTGTCTATTACGTGGAGGATGTTTCGGAAACTGTCAATTCTATCTCAGAAGAAGATGAAATAAATCAAAAGGTTTGTGGATTCTTTATTGTTTTACATGGAAATAAAACACGGTTTGGTTTTGTTTCATTTTAATTGTTGAGTTGACGATATTGTTTTGTAACAAAAGACGAAGTGCTTCTTTTTGTTTTTTTGATTGTTACATCAGATATAAAATAACACTCCAAATTTCAGCTATGAAATTGGCGCGAAAGTGACTACATGTGTTGCACTGAAGTGTATACATGGCTGCATAACTTACAACCTGTATTGTTAATCTTTAAACTAAAATTATTTATAAAAAGGGATCAAAAGAAAAATATTTCGAATTAAAAAAAAAAAATAATAATTCATTTTTTAAATAATTTTCATTTGGTAACAAGAAACATGCTTTCAATTTCTTTTCAGATGGCAAAATGTCGTCAACTGATAAGAAACCGTACAATTGGTACCGATTTCGAAGTCCCACCCCTAAACAAAATGAGGGTGTACATATTTCTCGAAATACTGTCAGCAAAAAAATTTGAATACAACGACATATACGTTGAATATTTGATTGATTTACCAAAGAAATGGTCATGCACTGACAACAAGTGCCTAACTGGTCGTACCCAGTCTTGTCATTCGTACTTAAAAGACAATCTATCATTTTTTGGGTTCCCTTTCGAAATAATTTTGGAATATAACCTCAAAGAATTTAGTAAGCTGTGTATTTTTTTTTCACTCCACATATTTATCCCATATTTATATTCTTTAGCCATTTTAGAATCCCCCCGTATATATTTCGAGGTCATTTCTAAAGATAGTTGGAACAGATACAGAACAGAAGGCTTAGCTTACTTGATCTTACCGATTTCTCAACCAGGAATTTACTCTTATAAACTGAATTGTTTGCGAATGAAAAGTGCCAGTCCGATATCAGAATTAAAAAGGTTCTTTATAGGGGATTACAGGGGAAATGCAAACATAGACTGGATAAATATACCAAAAGATTACGAGGTTAGATTTTCCAAAATCAAAATTATTCTTTAAAAAACAAACCATAGTATTCTTCGTGAAATTTTATGACTTTTCTTCCTTTTCGGTTTTTTAATACGACGCATAGTTGTCGAGTTATACTCAATTAAAGATAGACCAATCAGAACACTCCTGTTTATCTGCAAGAAGCACTTCTAAATATTGGCGTATGCAGCAACGATAGCGCGCTCTGATTGGTCAATTATCTCCATTGTTAACCTTAATTAATTTTAGGATACAATTTTAAATAAATTTGGATCATACACAGTTGGCACTGGCCAATTAGACGTCAGATTTAACATTATTAACCAATCGCAAGCGTTTCTAGACGAACTAGGGGTACCTAATACTCACAACATTATTCTGGATAAATTAAGGTGTTCCAGTTTAATAAAGTCCGTCGAAGAAGTGCTGCAATGTTTCAAAGAGGCGAAAAGAAAAATGATTGAAGCCAGAAATAATGTCTAAATGTTAATTATTGTCAATAAACATTGTCTCCCGCAACTAACCTTATTTACAGTGCAATTTTCTGAGACACCCGCTGTATATAAGTACATACATATGTAAGTAAGTTGTGGCTATTTTGCTATAAATAAATATACCACTACTCTTTTAAATATTTAAAGCGTTCTTTTGTTTTCGAAACCTTATTTTTATACGACTATGTAGCACGTGTTTGATTTTTAAAAATACGTACCTAAGTACTACAAAATACAAAAAATAACTTCCGTCAGACAAAAATACTTCCTTGCAAACCGCGTGCAGTATATTAGTAGTTAAAGTAAAAGCGGCAACGCAGCAACAAAATTTATGACTGGTCGATATTCGTTGTCCTTGACAAGTTAAAAGTATACGCGTTCGGCAACGTTCGTACGCCACGATGTACAACGTATGACTTGCCAACATGTGGCTGTATTTCTACTAATTACAGAACAATTGGTTAAATATCTGTCTAATAAACGAGTCTATATTTTTATTTGTTGAGGTAAAAACATTCTTTCGTCTTAAAATTATGATATTGATAACCCTGTGATTCTCACACAGTCATAATTTTATGCGATCTTCGCGTGGTGACTGAAGAGAAAAACATATGGTTCATAAAAGCGACGTTGTCAGATCACACTTGTGATGCTGACGTGTCATTTTTGTAAACAAAGTAAGTACTCTGGCAAGAAATTGCAACACTGAATTTCTTTTGGTCAATGACACGAAATAGATAACACGTAAGAAAAAAGCAATTTATTAATTAATTAATGATGAATCATTTTTATTCAACATTAGTTATCTATAATTTTTTTTTTCTAAATTTATGAATCTATTATAAATATTCTAGAAGTATTCTGCAAAAAGTATTAGGTATACCTATATTTTAACAACTAATTACAATTTAAATGGGAATTTATTTTAATAAAATATGTTAAATAATTACTTTTGTTAATAAATACCTAATAGATATTAAATTGTTTCATTATTGTAAAAAAAATGCTTTTTTTTACCTCTATAAACCTTCACATAAACTTGCTATCAAAAATATTTCAAATAAAAAAAAAGTTTTTGGCTACGTTTTTATTAGACTTAATTGTTACCTAGTTTGAGTGTTTGATTAAACAACAATAAATTAAATTTATGGAACAAGTACCTCAATGGGTACCTAAATAGGTAGGTAATATTACTGAAATATTTTTTTATAGTTACCTAAGTACCAATTACTGCTGCAAATAACAAATAGACTATAGCAAATTTTGAGTCTATGTGATATGAATTCGATTTCCAAATTTAATTTCTCTGAAATTTACTTCATTTGTGTAGGTACAATATAATAATAAACCTTATTAAAGGGGATAGATCCTTAAATAAGAGAGACCGCGTTGGTAATCTCAGCTTTAAAAGATCTGCTTTACAGCACCTAAAAACCCATACCTACCCTAAACTTTATCCTAAATGAAATATCAAATAAATACCTTCACGTGGAATTGCCATTTTAACTAATTTTGTAACAAAAAATGTGCAAATTTTATTAAAACTTTTTTAACCATCAGAGTAAAATTACTAAGAATAATTACAGTCTTAGGTACCCTACTTAATTCTTAAATTGTTAAGTTTTTTCATTAATTATTTCCTATTTATAAAATTTTATTTTTATTAGTACCTATTTGACATACAGAAGTATAGGTCTGAGGATGATGAAATAAGTTGAAACGTTACAAAAAAAAACATTATGATTTTTGACTGGGGCCTCTGAAAAAGGCATTAAATATGAATTTTAATTTTTAGATTTGGTATTTTAAACTTAAATTTATCTAATTAAATCAACACGAATTTTCAAAAAAATTGCACTAATAGGTAGGTGTTTTAAATTTGTACTTTATCCGAGATGCATTGACTGTACATTAGCAAAACGGGAAGATCAATTAAAATTAGACTTGAGGAATACATTTACCCAATAGAAATTTTTAATTAAAAATCCACAATCTATTCAGAATAGTTTTAATAATTAAATAAAATTGAGTTTATCACCCCCAATCCTTCTAACAAATTTCCTTAACGTTGAAAATTCAGAGTTCTTATAGTAAATTTGATAACTTTAAAAAAAAATTCTTTGGAATATTTCTAGCAAACTAGCAAATCTTGTTAACATGAAGCCACATTATACCAAAACTACCTATTCAAACAGTTTTTTAAATGGGTATAATAGGTACCTAATCAAAATCGATAACGTCATAAACATCTATCCACTTTAAGCCTAGGCACACACAAAACTGCATTTTTTGTCTTTATTATTTATTACATACGTATGAGTAGTTAATTACGGTTGCTCATTAGAGAGAATTGGTAATTTAGTGGGTAGGTAATTACTCATTTTGAGAAAGTTATTGATTGATTAGCAGGTAGGTATTTATATTTTTTACGTGTTTTGAATATTTACCACCTCGTGTAAGGGTGAGCATGTTCGGTAGAAAATAACAATTCTAACTAGAGACCAATGTCTATCAAAGAATTAATTGAAACATGAAAATAGGCATTGTTTTCTAGCATATTGTGTTCATTAAATTTAAAATTACAAGAAAAAGAAACACATAAATATGTATAGGTATAGGTATGTTTGTATGTAGGTAGTTGATTATAAAAAAAACCAAATGGTGAAACATTGTACCTAATGGCCTTCCAGCCTGCAGCCTCTACTGTGGATAATGTAATTTTATTGGTAAAATAAAATTTTGGAAACAATTTCATTTTTCCTCCCATTCGACTGAGATATCTACTTTAAAATAACAGTCCCTACCATATCCATCCTTTTCTTTCTCGTTGTTATTATGTTTGGGCCCGACAAGTCCTGCAGAGTTACGAAAATATGCGAAACAGTCGTGCAAAGACATACGTCATTGCAGTCGCGTTTTGAATGAATACTGGTATGACTGCTATCAATAAAACACTGCAAGCAAAATATTTAAAAATACTGATAATGATTTTTTATCTGCAAGAATAAATTATTCATCTTTTAAAGCTTTTAAAATTTTTGAAAAATAGAATTGAAATTTGACGTTTTGCGAACTTCAACTCATATATAATTATTCCAAATAAGTATAAAAACTAAATATCCCCCAAATATTATTTCTAAATAACGTGCCTTATCTCCATTAATATTTCACCAAATTTAATTGTTGAATATAACGTTCCCTGCTATTAAGAAAAAATTTTGATTAAAAAGCTACTTCAAAAATTTCCTATGAGAGAACGAATGAATACCAGCTTAACTAATCTGCTGGTTTCATATACGTAACTGTAAAGAATTTATTATTAGAGTAACTGATTCGCGAATTATTAGCAGAGATCATCTAATTTGTTCAAAATTTGCAATTTTTTGAGAGAATTTTTTTAACTGAATATTTATCTTAAACGGATGCTTTATTGTATTTAATAAATGTTTAAGCTAATTCAATTGCATAAATTAAAAACATTATCTTATTTATGATTAAATTTATTATTTAAAAAGCTCTATTAATTAATTTTTGTAATTAATTAATGATTTTGAAGTTTATTAGGTGTGTGTGACGAAGAAGGTGATATAGAGAGGGTGTGTCGTAGGTAGGAGCGCTCGGTTTATAGCTTCGTCTCTGTCGTTAGATGCGGCCTTCCCTTTCGACGCCAGTTGGTACGTCCCGGACCTGTTTTTCGTTTCTCTTCAAACTAACCAAGATGTCTGCTTCGAGTTTCTAAAAGATAGAATGTATATTGTACACGAAATAAATCTAGTTCGATAAGTTTTTGAATATAAAATAGGTTTTTATATTTTTTAGCGTTTAATTAGGTGTGCGTGTGATGTGAAGTAGTTTTTGCGCAAGTTTGGGAATAGCACCATTGTTAAATCCAGTTGAAACGGTTCAAACATACAAAGTGCACGCGTTTTTAACACGAATTCGTTTAATTTCTTGCGATTGCGAAGTACGTGTACGACCTCGGTTATTTAAAAATCGAAGATAACTTGAAGATTGCACCTGAACGAAACGTATGAAGTTAGAATGTGGTAAAACGAACGGTTTTATAATCTACGTAGAACTCTCTATTATTATTCATTGTTCGTTGGTGACGTGATAGTTTTGGTTTTACGAAAAATTTCGAGGCCCCGAAAAAAAATACGGCAACAGTGTTTTAATTAAATGTTTCTCTAGTGGTTTTACGGTAATTTTTTTACAATGAGGTAGAGGGTAGTTTGTAGTTTATTTATCGGACTGGATGCTGCTGAAGTACTATGAAACCGTTGTGCAACGAGTGAAAATGAAGAACGTGCTTTCGAAAATGCTGCCTTATTTTTGTTACGCGGTGTGTACGGTTTGATAACAAAAATAATTTAGTTTGTTAGTGATTGTTATGTGATGGAAACTGTCCATTCCCTCAGAATTGATCATGGGCCTGTACAAACTAGCGCTATGCCCTACACTCAACGAAATTCCACTCACAGGTGAGTCCCTTCTGTAGATTTTTCGAATTAAATAGAAATAGTTCTGGATTTGTATCTATGTGTCTGCATATAAGCAGTACATAAACAAAAGCTAATTTTAGATTTTTCGCGAGGCTCTACTAGGTACCTACCTAATACATCTATTATTCGTTTCAGAAATTTTGTAACCAATCGTTCTTTAGGTCTACTTATAAATAAATGCTTTTCCGCTGAAATTTAGAAAGTGTGTCTAGTTAGGTACCCATGTACTACTTACTTCTATTATAAATAGCCTCAAACGTTTCTCAATCATGAAATGATTTAGATAGATAGGTACATTTGCCTTTTTGCGCCAAAATTATTATTATATACTTAGGTAGGTACTTACTTAGTGTTTTTTTCGAGAAAATCGGGATATTGTAGGTAGTTACTTCTGTAAAAATCGGGAGATTGAACATACCTATAAGTATCTACAATATAATAAAAAAATTTAGAATCTTTGGTATTTTACGTAGAATCGAGTCTCCCGATTATATCGGGATTAGTGACAACACCTAAAACAACTAGAGATAGATATATTTTTTAGTATTCATATTATCTACGTACTAAGTAATAACAAAACTGTTTTTTAATTCTACTTTTACTTCTACTAAGTACCAAGCTATCAACTAATTTTAGTTAGGCACCTATTTTAAACAAAATGGCTGTCAGTTATTATGTTAATTATTTATTCGTCTGTTTTACTTGTTATTAATTGAGAAATTAAGAATTCGAGAAATATGTCAGTATTTCTACATTTTGAATTAATTTCTTTTCTAATTCATTAACTACGTACGTAGCGGGGCTACTACCCCTAAGTTCCAAAATATTGGTATGTTATACGTACAATTGTCTATAAAATACCAAATTGGTATATACATAATACCTATATTTCGTTCAAATAACCAGTAATTAGGTATCATAGATTAATTTTATCAGTATTGGGAAGATATCTACTAAAATATTTTTTAACTATTATAATTTTTTTCAAATTTTGAAGTCGTAGTTGGACACTTGATTTGCTGCAAGGCTTTTTTTGGTCAGATATAAAGTCTAAAAATTCTAATCAGTTATTGTTACTTTTTAACAAATTTATTATCTACTGAATTCGGGTGATTTATTGTTAAACTCGGGAATCGGGAGAAACTGTCCGATTTCGGGAGTCTCCCGATAAAATCGGAAGAGGTGGCAACCCTGCGTGTCTGTTCCGGAAACGTTTTGATAATATTTATTCGAAAAAAAAAATTGAAAAATAATTTTAAATTGCTTAATTAAAAAAAAAGTGTGTTACCGAAACTACGAAGCATTTACAAGTCAGATTTTATTTCTGTTGTTATAAGCGGCGCTCGACGGCGTTTCAATTAAAATGTAAATTCCTCAGTTTTTCTTAACATAATACCTATCTAAAACCTAAACATTTAACTTATTTTGCATTTTAATAGTTTATTATAGAAAAAATAAATTATTCGTGAATTGTTATTTTTTGCGTTTTTAATTTGAGTTATAATAATTAGTATTCGTTTTAGAAAGATGGGGCAGGGTAGCTTAGGGCTTACAAGACGATAACTGGTAGGGTAGTTGAGGGGCCTCTAAAGCTAATGTTTTTGTAATTTAAAATTTATAGGTCCAGGTATTCTAAATCATTCTTGAACTCGCTAAAATATTGCTGAAACTTCTAGAAGGTTCTATAACTTTTTTAAACTGTATAAAACCTTCTCGAGCCTTTTTTATGGGATCCTAGATCATTCTAGAAATTACAAAAACGTTTTTTAAAACTTGAAAGATTCTGTAACGTTTTTGAATATTATTATACATTCTACATAATTCTGGAATTAAACATTCTATAGCGTTCTAGAACGTTCTCTAAACTTTTGGAAGATTCTATATAACGTTTTTAAACATTGTGACTCATCGTAGGAGATACTGAAACACTCGACATTCTTAATCATTTTGCATCATTCTATATGTTCTAGAGCCTTTGGGAGATTCTAGATCGTTCTAGAAGATTCTTTTAAACTTAATAAAACATTGTCGAAACTTTTGGAAGATTCTACATTATAAAATTATCTTAAATCTTCTCGAACCTTTTTGGGATCCCAGATTATTCTAGAAATAAAAACACTGTCGAAACTTGGAAGATTCAGTCTAGAACGTATAGAGTAGTTCAGGGTCTCTAAAAAAAATTAGGTAATTATGTAGACCCCGTTATTTTTATGAGACGTATTGTTTGTTAATCTACCTACTTCAAGTTTTGTAGGCAAAAGGGTACCTAATCTAATCTTTAATTTTATAAAATGTTATCAGTCTTACTATGTATTAATTATTGTTGCTTTTAATCATAATTTTTATCGTCGCTGTAACTCATACCAACAAAACACTTATTCAACAACTCAACGACGACACTTTGTAGTTGTAGTGGAATATTAATACGTACAATCGACAACATGGCGTCAGAAGTCGACCACGAGGATTTTCAAAATTAGCCAATCGATTCAATGCAGAGATACAATCATACAATAGAAACAGGATTTGTAGTAGATATTTTCCTAGATTCCTACCTAAATTTGCTCCCAGTTTCTCTAAATATAATCACGGACGTTTACAAAATGTTTTAGTGCCTTCTCCTATTCATAAACAGTTGTCTCTAACATCAAACGTAGTCGTTTGAATGCATTTTTGTAAATAAAATAGAATGTCATAAAATTTTTGAAATTCGTATGAAACGTAATTCTTTTTTCGTTAGTAGAATTCCATAGATAGCCAAATAGCAGATAACTATCGTTATAAAAATTATCCCCATATTTCATTTTTAATATTGTACTCTTCGCTGTTGACCAAAAACAGTCAAAAACTTTAAAATTAACGTTTTGGTTAAAAAGTTAACGTTAGAATACATTTAATGACATGCGAATACACCTCACCTATAGACAACCCGTTTAACTAACGTGCGTAACAGCTGTTTGTTGATGGATAACGTTAAAGTCGACGAATTGTAACTAGAGACGTAGAATAGTGTAGGTGGACTTCGTTATCAATAATTGCACTGATTGTAACCAATTTACTATTTTATTTGAAATGACTCACAATCAGAAAAATGTGATATGGGTTTAAATGACTCATCTACGTTATTATCTATACTTCGAAATGTTTTTTTTGCTGGTCGATTTTTTCATTATCGGTTTAGTTTTTCTTTGCAAAGTTTCACCCCCCTCCCCTGTCGACCCTCTTAGGGATGTATAGTTTTGAAAAAAATTTAGCCTATGTTCGTTGACTGGTGACTGACTATGTCTGTGCCAAATTTCGTCAAAGTCGATACAGCAGCTTGGGTGTGAAAACGTATCAAACAGACAGACTGACGGACATACTTTCGCATTTATAATATTAGTGTGGGTAGGTTTACTTGTAAATATGTAATATGTAAATTCATATATCAACAATAGCTGTGCGTCTAGTTTTAGCACGTTTATATTTACTTACGTGCTAATTTTTTTTTTTTAAAGTTGCTAAAATGTACGTTTTTGAACTTTTTCTTTTCAAAAAAATTTGCATTTTTGCGATTTTCTACAAACTTCTGGAAGATTCTGTAATATTCTGTAAAGTCTAGAACCTTCTCGAACCTTTTACTTGAATTTACTAAAACATTGTCGAAACCTGTGGAAGATTCTGTAACTTTTTTAATATATCATGAAATATTGTAGATAATTCTAAAATATTCCTTTATGTCTAAAAACGTTTTAGGACATTCTTTAATCTTCGGATACCTTATAGAACACTCCTGAATCTTCAGAAACATTCTACGTATTTATTAGAACTTTTGGAAGATTTTTTGCAACAAATTAGGTTATTCTTAAACCTTCTGGGAGGATTTTAGGTCATTTTAGAACTTTCTTGAACTCTCTAAAATATTATCGAGACATTTTGTATAATTCTGCAACATTCCTCGATATTTAAGAACGTTTTAAAACATTCCTGAACCTATAAAAACATTCTGTAACATACTTGAACATTGTCCAAACTTCTAGAAAATTTTAAAACATCCTGGGATATTCTATAACATGCTAAAACATTCTTGAGGCGTTTGGATAGCGTTGAATAAAATATTTTAGACTCATTGTAGTAGATAGAGAAGGGCGTTTCTCTACTATTTGGAAATTCGTCCATACAAAACTGTCCTAAGCAAATTTTATCAAATGTTGAGAATGTTTCTTAATAAAATCGAGGGCAATAGTAAATTAAATATATATGTTAAAAAAGCCCACACATTTTCTTCTTGGTTTTTGAGTTATGAACGATTTTATGCAAAATCGTGACAGGGGACTGTTGTAGCCATCCATGGGAATGTTTTTATGGACAAAAACAAATATTTTTGTTTATGAAAGTAATCAGTCTTTATTTTTCTTTGTCATTCTTAAAATTAAAAAAAAATTAAAATTAAAACTCCTTAAATAGTAAAACAAAAGCTTACCAGGGGACTGATTTCACTAATAGTCGAGACGCATGGTTCACCAGCAAACACAGTCGTAGTACCAAAAAATGGCAGCTGCCCGCTTAGTTCCACAACCGAACGAACTTTACACCGATTACCTAGGTTTCGTTTTACGATCTAAATGTTTCGCACTAATACAAAATTTGACTACAGCGCGGTTTTCAAATTTTAACAGGGGACTGTTTTAATAATTTGAGGACAGCATTCGCACATAAATATTTTGGTTAAAATTGTACTGTATAAATATAATTGGGATGTATAAAAGATGCTTAATGTTTTTTTTTATGTATTTGGATATTTATTATTCAGTTATCAACGGCAAAAAAATAAATATTCGTAAAAAGATTTGTAATTCTGAAAAAGGGACATATCAGGGGACTGTGTTTTAAGGTGTTTGAGGTTTATTTATTCAAATATTACATTCTTAAATTACTGAATAAGCTGTGGCGTGCCAAGAATACCTAATACTATGTCGTTATTGACACAAAAAACTGAAAAATATTAAGATTTATTTCATAATATTGGCTTGGGACAGCGATTTTCCATTTAGTAGAGAAATGCCCAGAAACATTCTCGACATTCTACTCGAACGTTTGGAAGATTCTACATCATTCGAGAGAATTCTTGGACCTCCTTAAACAATGCAGAAACTTAATTCTGTAACGTTTTTAAAAATTGTTATTTTTAAATATAATTGTGGAATATTCCCCCATGTCTATGAACATTATAGAACATTCTACAACCCACTAAAACATTTTCGAAACTTCTAGAAGATTCCAAATATCATTTTTAAACATTGTGACTCATTCAATTCAAACATTCTCGACATTCTGAATCATTTAAGAATATTTAATTCATTATTTCCGAACTTTTGGGGATTTTAGGGCATTTTCTACAACTAACAAAGACATTGTCGAAACTTCTGGAAGATTCTTTGACATTCTGCAAAAATCTATAATCTCGAACCTTTTGAGGGACCTTCTATCATTATAGAAGTTACAAATACATTGTCAAGAAGATTTTGAACATTGCGAAACAAAACTAGATAAGTAATTCTAGAGTATTCTTTGATGTCTAGAAAACGCTGTTACGTTCTCGAACTTCTGGAAGGTTCTAAATAACATTTTTAAACATTGTGACTCATTCCAGATGGTACTGAAAACGACTAAATCATTCTAGACATAGTATAACATTTTTGAACATTCTATGCTTTCTTCTCGAACCTTCTTGGGTCCTAGATCATTCTAGAACATCGTTGTATGTACTAAAACATTCTATAACATCTTCCAACATTATCGAAACTTCTGGAAGATTCTAAATAACATTTTTAAACATTGTGACTCATCCCGAATGATTCTGAAACCGACCGAAACATTTTCGACGACATTGTATAACATTTTGGAACATTCTGTGCATTCTTCTCGAACCTTTTGGGGACCCTAGATCATCATAGAACATTTTTGAACGTAGTAAAACATTGTCGAAACTTTTGGAAGATTTTGTAATATTCCTAAATATTGTAAAACATCCTTCAACATTATCGAAACTTCTGGAAGATTCTAAATAAAATTTTTAAACATTGTGAGTCATCTTAGAAGACCGAAACCGACCGAAACATTTTCGACATTGTATAACATTTTGGAACAGTCTGGGCATTCTTCTCGAACCTTTTGGGGATCTTAGGTCATATTAGAATATTTTTGAACGTAGTAAAACATTGTCGAAAATTTTGGAAGAATCTGTAGTATTCCTAAATTATGTAATACATCCTTCAACATTATCGAAACTTTTGGAAGATTCTAAATAACTTTTTTAAACATTGTAAGTCATCCTAGAAGATTCTGAAACCGACTAAGACATTCTCCAAGGCATTGTACATTCTTTTGGAACATTTTGAGCATTCTTCTCAAATCTTTGAGGCATCCTGGATCACTACAGAACATTTTTGTACGTACTTAAACATTGTCGAAACTTTAGGAAGATTCTGCAACATTCCTAAATATTGTAAAACATCCTAGATATCTCTGTCCAGCATATAAGAACATTGTTAAAGACTACACATCCTTCAACATTATCGAAACATCTGGAAGATTCTAAATAACTTTTTTAAACATTGTGACTCATCCTAGAAGATACTGAAACCGACTGAAACATTTTCGACATTGTATAACATTTTGGATCATTCTGTGCATTCTTCTCGAACCTTCTGTGGATCCTAGATCATTGTAGAACATATTTGTACGTAATAAAACATTGTCGAAACTTTAGGGAGATTCTTTAACATTCCTAAATAGTGTTAAACATCCTAGACATTTCTGTCCAGCATCTAAGACCGTTGTAAAACATTATATAACATCCTTCAACATTTTTGATACTTCTGGAACATTCTAAATATCTTTCTAGGACTTTATTATTGGTGCAATGCCCACTATTGGGCACCCGCGTCTTCATAAATAATCCCTGTATCTTTAAAATATAACCCTCATTGGGCTGCTCTTGGGAAGGCACACCACATTGACTTATTATATAACTAATATGTGTACATACATATACATATATAGTAGGGAAATAGAATTATATATGTGGACGTCCATCCTCCTTATGTTTCATTACTTATGCGAATTAATTTATTTCAAGAAACGCCTTTCTATCCATTTGTGTAAACCTAACTGTTTTTGAATGAGCGTCTTTTAGAGTAGGCAGCGTTTCTTGTTAGCAGCATTCGGTCAGGTGAATGGCCTTTCTTAAGAGTTAGTCGATTGATAGGTAGGTTAGGTGAGCTGGCGGGAATAGTTTATGTACCTAGTCTGTTTTATGATTCCGAGGAAAAAAACAGCCCATAAAAAGCTACATCTCGGGGGTCCGATTCGAACCTGCCCCATAAATTTGTTTGACCATCGCGTTGCAACATTTAGCCAGGTTTTTTATGCCACCTACTCTAAAATTCTTTGGCGTTTCCGCATATTTTTCTGATCTTGACAGATACTTAATTTATTAATTATGTATTAAATTTTTTTATTGTATCTACAAGTGTACTACGCTATATTAACGGTGGCTGATAATAATAGATAGAACATAACAGTGTTATGTCGTTACCACCGAGAGTAAAGGCCTGGCAGCTTCGTCTAGAAATAGTTGTTACGTCATTCACCGGCGGCTATCGAGCGTTTACGAATTCCAACGATTGCCGTCAGCTGACGAATGCTTTGTTAAGAAAGATAAAAGGTAACGATAATACACGTATCGTTTAAAATATTTCAAATAAATGTTTCGTAAAATTCAGCGCGGAATAGCGTAAAAATAATTTCAAATATGGTGGACGAAAATCGCATCCCTCTAAGTGCTTCCGGTTCGGAGATATTTAAAGTGACATCTAACACTGCAAACGTCAAATTTTAAAAAAAAGTCAAATATAATGTACAACTAGAAGCCCACCATACTGTAAATTATTCCGCACTGAATTTTACGAAACATTTATTTGAAATATTTTAAACGATACGTGTATTATCGTTATCTTTCTTAACAGTGCGTTCGTCAACTGACAGCAATCGTTGGAATTCGTGAACGTTCGATAGCCGCCGGTGAATGACGTAACAACTATTTCTAGACGAAGCTGCCAGGCCTTTACTCTCTGTGGCAACTACATTACAGATAGATTCAGCCTTGGTGGCGGCTCACCCCGTATATTAATTTACTTTCCGACGGATATTTCATATTTATGTTTTATAGTTACAATAATTAATCAATTAATTAATATTAAAAGCTGCAGTAATGTCAGGTTACATACAACAGCAGTCGAAATTTAATTTATTAACGGACAAAAAGAAAAAAGTCATTCAGAGAGACTGGCGTTGTGCTTCGTGATATTATTTTATTAATTAGAGTTCCACATTGAAAAGGTTCAAAAGAGGAATTGAAAAAAAAGGCCCAACAGCTTACGCGTGACATCAGCACAAGTAGTCGCTTTACAAAACTCTTCATCTAGTAGCCAAGAGATTTTATCGAGCAAAAAATTTTTTGATCTTGGATTCTTGTACAGGTCGATAAGAAGAGTATTCATGCAAATATTAAATACTGGTAAATAATTGTTGCTATTATTTTTTTAATGTTTAAAGTTTGATAAACACGTTTTTTGACCTTTCGATGCTTACGTAGTGAAAACCGTGGCAGATACAGAAAAAGTGTACAGATATTTTTTGTGGAGAATTGAATTTTGTACAAAAAAGTCCCGGACTACATCCCTCTATCTTTTACGGGTAAAAAAATGCAGCTGTTCAAAGACGCGCTTAAATGTAATATGGCGCTGAGCCGAATTTGGAGCGATCAAAAACCACAACCACCACAACGCGTTCCGAGTAAAATTTCGCTTTCTGTCCCATTTCGGAAATGGGTTATAACACATATATATAAGTATATACATTATATATGTATTCTATTTTTGTCTTAATTTACGTAGTAGTGTATTATCTTTAAAGTAACCTTGAGGGGGTCAGTGAATACAAATAACGTTTGTTGGCAATAATAATTACTGGTCGTGATATTTTCCGCAACATTTTCCATAGATCTGTTAATAAATAATTGCTTTCAAAGTTCGCCTTTGGTATTTAATTACTGATATGTATGTACATAATATATATTTTTATTTAAATCAACAGAAAACGTAAAACTAATTATCATACTCCTTCCCTTCCCGCTCATCAAAAATAAATATTCATTTGTTTATACAATTGCAAGGTGCATATTCCGATTTTATGGTAATGTTTACTTATATAGCCAATATAATAATTTACCTATACATATATACAATACAAATTTAATTTAGTGGTCTGTATTTTGTGTATTTAATTTTAATCAACATATGCGCCATATTCAAGCTAATGAATCATAAATACCTACCTGTTTGTTTGTAAGGATGAGTTGTTCCGTTACCATCGAGAAATAACAAGGCCAGATAGCTTTGACGTACAAACCTTGCTACGTCATTGTAGCTGGTCGACTGTACAAAATTTATTTTGGCGCTTAGGTAGCGAAAACGTTGACATGTACAAAAAAAGTACAGAAACCTTTTTTATAGAGAATTGAATTTTCTACAAAAAAGTCCAATACTGCGCCTTTCTTTCTCTTACAGGTAAAGTACAGTGCTCCAAATACTCGTCGTTCCGGCAGAATGTGGCGCGAAGTCTTATTTAGAGCGCTGTACTTTTTTACATGAAAAAAATAGAGAGGTCTAGGGATTTTTAAAGAAAATTAAGTTCTCTACAAAACAGGTCTCTTCTTTTTCTTGTATCTACCACGGTTTTCGTTACTTCAGCATCGAAATGTCATTAAATAAATAATAGTAACAATTATTTGTCAGTGTTAAAAACTTGCACAAATGCTTTTCTCATCTACCCTTTCTAGAAACCGCCATCATAAAAAATTTTAACTATAAAATCCCTGGGCTACTAGACTAAAAGAATTCCTTGCATCGACTTGCAGGAATGACGTCACGCGTAAGCTGCCAGGCCTTCTATTCTCGGTTGTATAATACTAGGATTGACACTTAGGGTAAGGTTAGGACTTAAAATTTAAAGGATTTACATTTATTTAAATGCACATTATCCAACTCCGTTCATACACGTGTTGGGGTCATTCTTCCCTTTCCCACAAACCGCCCCTCCTCATTTCCTCGGTATAGATAGACGCGCAATTATTTTGTCATTTACCCTCAGACAAGGGGGAAAGTTATCATTAAAATCGCATTACGTTTGTGTACGTGCATGTCTGTATATATATGTGTGTGTATGTGTAAGAATGTACGAACCATGTCTGTCTAAAGAACGTGTACACTAAATTTCCCGCTCTTCGTCTGGCACGTTTTCTGTTTCTTTCTAATGTATATATGCGGCTCGCTTTCCCCTCTGCTAGGGCGACACAGGGCCGTAATCGATAATTTTCGTCGACGTGGCAGGTGCCTCTGATTATAACCGAATTCTGCAGCAACAGGGTTGAAATATACCTACATTGAATATATGAATAATGTGTTAATAACAAACGTTCTTGTTTTATTATAAACGTGGAGTCAGCAGATTTTATGTTTTTAGTTGGTAATAGCCGTCGGTCGTGTTTCATGTGACCTTGAGAAATTGAATATAATACCTACTCGTGTATTATTGCAGCTGTTAATGTATGTTTGTATGTGTATTTCAAATGGACAGACGAGCCCGGGAAAGTTCTTTGTGTCTCACTCGTTCTTTAGCCACGACATAACTCTTTTTTTACTTCTTTAAAGACTTGTCTCCATCTGGCGGATCTCGTTCGTTCACAGTTCACCAGATGTTTCCCAGCTCGTATTTTGTTTTATAGGTCGAAATTGAATATGTACTGTCAGGCTAGGCTAAGATACAATAATCTGCGATGAAATAAAGAGAGAACGCATTCGGAGGGGAATGGATGACGTTTAACTAACTAGAGCGCTTCTCCCATGTTCTATGTATCGATGTGACCAGCGCCAATGTCTGAGAGCGAATGATTTACGGGGGTAGGAGACGAACGTTGTCTACTACGCATCTGTGAGCGGGATTAAGCCAGAACTTTCCTTAGCCTAGCCGGACTCTACATAGCATATATCTTTTTAAAAGAATAAATTGAACTGGAAGTGTACGACAGCCGAAGGCCTAGAAGTTTACGCATGCTGTCTCTGAAAGTGGTCGGTGTACGAAACTCTTAGCGTAACAGCCAAATGATTTTATTGTGGAAATTTTTTTTGATAACGAATTATTCTAGAGGTCGATGGGAAGTTTATTTGTGCAAATTTTTAACAGTGACAAATAATTGTTACTGTTATTTATTCAACGATGAAAGTCTTACAAAGTGCATTTTTCGACCTTTCGACGCTTACGTAGCGAAAACCATTACAGATACGTAAAAAAGTTAACAGACCTTGTCACGTAAGCGTCGAGAGGTCAAAAAATGCATTTTGCAAAACTTTAAAATTAACTTAAAAATAGTAACACTTATTTGTCAATGTTAAAAATTTGCACAAATGATCTCATCGACCTATACAAGAATCCTTGATAAAAAAAAAAATTTCTCCATAAAACAACTTAGGTAGCTACTAGACTAAATGAGTTTCGTACACCGACTACTTTCAGTGACGTCACACGTAAGCTATTACGGCTTTTTATTTTTTGCTAGTAACGTTCTAGCGCGCTTCTATATGCATATGGTGTTTCCGGATTCAATTCCTAAACAACCCAATGCTTTCTTTAATAAACATTTTAGCTAATTAAAACGGGTGATGCCGCTTTTACTGAATAAATAATATTTTCGATTAGACTTTACCCGCTCAGGTAGACTCATGAGTTGTTTGTTTGTGTAATTATTCACGTTAAAAGGCTTGGAAGCAACAATGTTGTTGCAATGCACGTTTATTTTAACCATTCATTGTTTTGTATTGTATTCGTCATGGTCGTTACAATTTAACTGCACTCGAGCTAATAATAAAAAAATTGTAGACAGGACGCGACGTCAGATATACCAGGATATGTCTCTTTTTTTTTACACCGTACTGATTTTTTTAATTTTGCTGATTGTGAATAAATAAACCTTCCATTAAGTAAGAAGCAAAATTTATATCAAATTTTCTTAATTTTGTTCTATTTGGCAACATTGCATGACTTTTTCCTTGTTTAATAATGTAAATGTGCATAGAAACTTCGTTTTATTATTTTCTCTCTCTCGTTGACATATGATCTTTCACTTGTTGCCTGACAAGTTTTAAGTGTCTTCTCTCGTGGTTAATCAGGTACTTTTTTAACTGCCCCTCTGATGAGGGGTAGTAACTGGTATCTCCCCGTGGTTTCTAATGTGGGTCTGCAACGTATTTCCTTCCATACCTGCAGAGCCACCTGTTTCTGTTTTTTTTATAGTTGTGTTATTTTACTGAGTCCCTTTTCTAACAAAAGTTAAAAAAAAAAATACGCCTTTATTTTAGTGTTATAAATACACTGTGTAGTGTGTAGTAAATTCGTTATTCTACGTTTGAAGAATAATAATAATAGTAATGAAACTTCGTCATTGACTGTAGTGGTTGTCTGCCGGGTCGAAGTAGGCTGGGTGAGGGAGTTGAATCGTTTATTCGAAGTTACCCCTAATTTCTCAGAAAATTTGAAAGTGAAATTAATTATTTCTACAACGTTCAAATTGCCTGACGATGTTGCCTTTGTACGTAGGCGCGACCACACTTTTGCACACGCGCATGTAGGTGTACATACATTCAATACACGAACGTGTGGCATCCATACAGAGTTAAATTAGTTTTATTTATTGGGTTATTACTAGTTATTACTAATTAGACTGCACTTCAAGAGAAATCTAAGTTTTAAAATATTGTAACGACTTTTCTAGTTTAACTTATTTATTTAACGGATATTTATTTACAACTATTTATTTAACACTTAATAGAATACTTAAACACTAATAGCAATTCTTATTTATATGACAAGATAAATGCGTATTTATATCACTCTGTATATCGTAGTTCGGTATTTATTTTACTCGTTCGGAAGCTACCTGCGAACTGCTGTTACTGACTAGTGTTGGGATAATCCGGATTAAAATTAATCCGTGTTCCGGATAGCAAAAATCTTCCGGATACTTGAAGTAGATACACTCAAACGGAGAGCTGATTATTCCGTTTGCTGTATTCGTACTGTAGCCCGTATTAATTAATCGTCATGCGCGTTGGATATTCATCTATAGGGACGAATATTCCGTTTCGATATTCGGACTGTAGTATTCGTAACATTCATCCGTATTAAATAATCGTCATGCGCATGGGATGTTCATTCGTATTAATTAAATAACCATCGAGCATCAAGTGCAAGTGCGTTAGTTTCACAGCTGGCAGAGAACTAACGATATTTTTTAACGGATTAATGATACTTGATTAATCCGGACAGTAACTATCCGGATATCGAAATCATCCGAATATTCCCATCACTATTACTGACCACGTCAAAAAGTATTTATAGAGACGTCGAATAATTCCAGAATGATCGGGAATGACCTTTTAGAATTTACTCGTGTTCGTTTTATTTATGGCCTTGTTTATTATCATCAAAGCGCCGACCGACGCCGGTATTCTTTGAACTCCGCTTATCTGCTCCCGGATCTCGTCGCCGCTCTCGCACACATACACGCTCGTTACAATATTCAGATTTTTTTAGAAAGCATCTCGAAATCTTAAAAGAAATTCTAGAAAATTCTGAAATTCCAAAACTTTTTGTAACATTCAAGAACATTCCGGAATTTTTTCACATAACTCGGAAATTCCAAAATTTTCAGAAAGCTCTTCAAAAATTCGTACAATTTCTAGAACTTGCTGAAGTAAGAGAGAATTTTCAACTAATTGTCAGTTTTGGAATATTCGAATTTTTTAGAAAGTTTAAGGAAATTCCAAACAATTTTCAAGATCCTTGCATCTTTTTGTCAGGTTAAAGAACCCTAACTTTATAGAATAACTGTTTCATTTTCTTTTCGGCTGGTTGTAGTTACAATTCACGACCGAATATCCGTACTCCAGTCGATGGTGTTTTGTTAAATTTATGTGCGAAATTTACAATTCAAGTTTGGATTTAATTGTGTAAAAAGCGTAATTAAAAAGCGTTAGCGTTGCTGATTTATAGCCGACGTCTTTTCGTACCTGCCTATCTTCGGACAAAATCTGCCTCATTGTTTTTGCATTTGCCCGAACAATGGACTGTTTACTTGCACGCATTCTCAGCTCACTATGACCGTCTTTCACGCTTTTGCACAAAACGAAATTCCTTTGTTTTGAGACCATTGCATCTATGGCCATTTCTATGGTAAGTTATTTGACCGGGTTCCATCTATTCAACGTTCGTTTATGTACATAAGTCATTAATGTATGTGTGCCGATAGTTCGCTAGAGAACCATAAAAAAGTCGTTTTATAGACGTCCATAAAAAGTTCCATTCCTCGTTCCTCCTGACGAATCGCGTGTAAACAAATTTCGTAGTTCCAATGACCGATTCAATATATGTACATACATATACGTTTACAAAAAAAAAAAAAAATACCCGGATAAATAAATTTCATTTGAAAAACAATTTTTTATGAGTGTATGTATGTGCCCACTTCTGCTTTTACACATACATACTTACAAAATATCACGATTTTTATTTGATAAAAAAATGACAACTTTTACCTGTCGACGCTTACGTAGTGAAAACTGTGGTAGGTAGATACAAAAAAGTATACCGACCTTTTTTGTAGGCAATTAAATTTTCTACAAAAAAGCCCTGGACAACATCTCTATATCTCTGACAGGTAAAAAAAGTGCAGCGTTCTAAATACGCACCAAAAAGTCAACAATTTTCGCCTATGGGACAGATGTGGTGTATTTGGAGCTCTGCACTAATTAACCTGTAAGAGATAGAGCGGTGCTGCTCGGGACTTTGTGGTAGAAAATTTAATTCTCTACAATAAGTCTCTACTTACTTTTTTTCTTATCTACCGCAGTTTTAGCTAAAATTCAGTAAATAACACTAACAATCAAGTCCCGTACATTGACCACTATTGGTGACGTCACGTGCAAGCTGTTAGGCCTCTAGATAGTTGCGTCTTCGGTGTATTGATTAAAAATGAGCGGTAGCAATAATAGGTACTCATCCCTGTTTTTAATTCTATTTGCTGTTCAATATCCATAACTGACTGCCGTATGGTAAATTGGATGTAATAAAAAAAAAAAATGTAACTAATAGAGGCGAATGTTCTTATCTTATCATTGTGAGTGTAGAAGTACTCAAAATTAAATCAATCAGTTTTAGGTATCAAATTTTTTTTTGTAATAATCCCAGTGTCTAGGGGCGGATCCAGTATTTTGAGAAGGGTGGGGGGAGGTGTCGGTAATTTTTTTATCTTTAAGTATATGCTGATTCTGAAGGTGAATCCGGACATGAATTTGGTTGTAATGTCAGGTTAGGTTAGGTTAGCCTTAAGAAAACTATTGACGGATACATTAGCTATAGCATTACATTTTTGCAATCCGCATCCATAGTTGCAAACTATGTCGCAGTTTCATTGGCAAGTTCGTTTACCTGAACAACCCATTGCGTACGACTATTTTTAGGTCAATTTTATTTGGGAGTCCGCGTTTAGTAAGTTGAAGTTGCATAAACAAAACGTCTGTCGCCTCCATAGCGCTCTATGTATCTGCTTGCCTGTACTTGTTCTTGTAAATTGCGAGTAAGTGAGTGAATCCATCGAGTAGGACGCTCTGCCGCTGGTACGTGCGGCGCGCCGTGCCGTTCGTCATCATCGTTTGTTGTGCGCCGCCGCTTCGACGTTCTCGGGTCAAATACGAGGGCATGTCTTTAAAAATCTAGTTAGCCATGAAACAGAAGAATTAGTGTTTACAAATAATCCCGTGAGCCTACGAAAAACGCGTTTTCGTTTGTTATTTGTTGTGATTACGAAACCGTTAGTAGACTTGCTAAATATGGAAAAACGAGTTTTTTTGCATGAATTTTCGTTTGGATATGGGCCGTAACACAATTTTTTACGCGAAACGCGTTGTGAGCGTCGCAAATTTTCCTCGTCGCGTTGTGGGTATATTTGTACGTATGCCTCGTTCGCGTTCACGTGCAGATATGTAGCAGCGTATTGAAGTACCAAAATCAAAAAATAACGTTCGGCCTTATGCCGTGCACTTCTAGGCAGTTTGCCGCGTCTCGGTAACACGTCCACATTTGTACGGTACGTATGCCTCGTTCGCGCAGATGAGTAGCCGCCTTAATAAAGTGTGATGCATATTTAGTATCATGTTTATTGAACAAACATGGCATTTATTTCACCATTTTATCTATTATACACGAACGACAACCTTTAGAGGTCAAATTCTGTAACGATATCTGGTATTCGCCGTTGATAAGACGTCTCAGCATAATAAATCCCAGTCTGAAACAACAATAATCTTAATAATAATAATAATAAATAATGACAGCGATTCTGTTTGGTGAACGAGTTGCGTTTAAAAATAATCACCTGATGAAGGCAGTGGTTTTTAAATCATTGAAAATGCAACGTTGCCAAATTATTTTATTGTTGTTATTGATTAAATGAGGACGTAGTTGACGAACTCGTCAAAATTGTGGTATTTTCACTAGGATTAAGGAATTGTTAGGTGTGGATTGAGAAAAAACGAAAATTATGTATCTATTCAAAGGGACGGGAGAGGAAGGAATCCATTCAAAGAGTAGGGAGGGATGAAGAGTAGGAATCTTTCCTTTTCTAAATCCTGGATCCACCGTTTATATCAGAATTCGGATCGGTGTGGATTTTGCAATGCTTTTAGGTCAGAAACTGAGAGTTTCATACGTAGACTACCTGCAATGACGTCACACATAAGCTGCCTGGCCTTTTTTACTTCTTGAAGGTGGATGAACATTACAAACTGATGTTGGTGTATAGATGATTTTAGTGAAAAGCAAAGACAAGTAAATTGTAATATAATAATTTTTAAAAATAATTTCAATAAATTGTGTATGTATTTACCTAAATACAATGGGTTACTGACCTGTATACTTGTCATGTGGCAATTGTGATGGTTGCTTTCATCACATCTGTTACTGGGTACGTTCGAGTTTAGTTTTAATTGTTATCTGACCTACTTGATCAGTTTTTGTTTATCATTTTGTTTTTTGTTTTCTGGTAGATAAGTACGTAATTTTTCATCTTCAGTTACACGTCTTAAATGGCCTAAGCGATTGAACGATATGTGTGTACCTATGTACGTATTGTAACAAAATTAGAGTTAGTTGTAACGTAAATATTTGAATGGATTACGTAAACGTTCTTACTATTTATTAATTTTTATTTTTAGAAATGCGTGTGGATTTATCACTGTGCTGTGGTTTAACTATTACGATTGGGTAAATCAATAAATTAATAGAAAATAATAAAAAAAAACATATGTGAGGGTGTTGGGGTGTACCTGATTACTTGCTCTCGTTCGAGGAGGGAAAAAACGGATTGCATAGATGAAACGCCCTGTATATTTACAATTTCTGAATGTTTCTTATCGTTCGTTGCTAATTATCTAATTAATGTCACGGAGCAGTAAATGTCTATCGTTAATAATTACAATCAACTTCCTTTCACCATTGAAATCCGTTGTCAATGACTTCAATTTCTAATACAACGGAAAATTAGCCGTGATCCGCAAAATATATACAGGGTGGCCCAAAGTCAGTGAGTGGCCTATTAGACGGTTATAGGAAAATTAATAATAGGAAAATTTTGAAAAAAATCCTGTAGTACTTACGACACAGGGTCAATATTTTTAAAATATTTTTAATTTTGTAGCACTTCCGGTTACACCGGAAGTTGATACCAACTTTGTTATTTTAAATGGAATGGTACCTATATTTTTTATGACGAATTCGAATAAAACATTTAATTTTAAGGTCAGTTTGATAACCACCTTGTACGCCTGGGATGAACAGTTTTTGAGATAATTTAATTTATAGAAAAAAATTCACTATACACAATAAAAAATCATAACTCTCCCAAAAAGTGACAGAGTACTGAACTTTTTAGCGGTTGTAATAGAGGTTTAAGACTAACGTCCTGCTAAAATCAAGCTTCATTTTTTCAATTTGGATTTTTTTATGAACGCCCTGTATAAATTACGAGGCTTATTTTTGGCAGGATGTTAGTCTTAAACCCCTATTACAACCACTAAAAATTTCAGTGATCGTATGTTGCTTTTTAAGGAAGTTATGATTTTTTTATGCTACAAAATTGAAAATATTTTAAAAATGTAGACCATGTACCTACCATAACTACTACACGTTTTTTTTTTTTTTAAATTTTCTTACCATTAGTTTTCCCTAAACGTTTATTAATAAGCCACTAACTTTGGGTCACCCTGTATACTTGGAGATGTTTATCATTATAGATGTCGAACATGACAATGTTTTTTTTCTCATTATCGCCTAGGGCACTTTTGACCTTCTTATCTTACCTTTTCGTACATTTCGTTTCGTGTATGTTGTTTTTGTATGTCCAAAACGCGTTGCGCATTATCAGAGGGATCCACACACAACAATTTTTTCGTTTTAAGCAAATCTGTATCCATTTTTACTTATTTATTCTTTTATACCCCTGATTTAGCTCCAAAAATACCCTTATCCCTGTTTCCCAGCTGTGAAAGACCTAATGGAAACTCCACACAATAACCGTTTCCGAATTCGCGCTTCTGACGCAGCTAGAATTCTTTCAAAAAGCCTTTTATTAGCATTCGAAGCCTACTTGACCTTACCGAGTTCCTTTTATACTTTGCCAAATGTTTCGCATCGTCTCTTTCTTTTTCATGCCACTCTCTTTCTCCCTCCTGTTAATTTTTCCCTTCCACTTTCATTTTATGTACAAAGCAACGTAGTCACTCGTACAAGTAGCACCGTACGCATGTCATCTAATGGCAACGTCGCAATCGTTCCATTTCAAAACGAGCTCTCGATCCGCTCGTTGCGGAATATCACGGCACACCGCGAGGGAAGAGTTCGTTTCATTTTTGTACTCTTCAACTGCAAAATTGTTATCACTTGGAGAATACGATGAGCTTTTTAGAACTCAAATAAAAATAATTTTTTAGGTTTATTGCTATTAAATAAAATAATTTAAAAGCAGTTCTGGAATCATAATTTTTAAAAAATTTAAATGAACAACAACATCAATTTTAATGATCGATGTACATTCTAAATGATGATTTATTACATTTTGGTGTCATTAAAATTTATTTTTGTCTGTCACTGTCGGTCTGAGTGAGCCAAAAATAAGTTTTTCTTAAAATATATCTATTCTAATTGTTGCGTCCAACCCTATTATTATTTTGTCTTTCTTTATTTTGTATTTTCAGATATACTTATTTAGTTTAAGTTAGCGATAAGTTTATTTTTTCCTTCTATTTTTTGTTTGGGCCTCTTTATGGCATCTCTAAATACCAATTTTGGCTGACTGGGGTGGCTGGTTAGTACCAAGAATGGTCATGTCGATGAACTCCCAGGTCAGTTATTTGTCCCTTGGGCGATTACACTTTGACTATGGGGGGTGTATCGGCATGTACCAAACAAAGGATTTAAGTTTTGGGTGTTATTCAGTCGAGTCTTGAACTTACAACTATAACCAAAAAGATTTTAGTCAAGAGCAAAATATTGATATTTTTACAAAAAGCCAACAACTTTCAGTCAGTCAACAACAAAATGTTTTCAAATATAAAATAATCATAATATAAATGTACATAGTAAATTGACTCAAGTGTAAATATATACAGTTTTCAAAAGTAAACGATAAAAACAAAAATTGAAGTCGTTTTCAATATCAATTAAAGTGCACCACAAGCATAATACGAGGTGGATTCAAGATACCACCTCACCGAACACTAATGATACCATCAACAATTTTATGCTCTAGGGACTTTTTTGGTTCTGTTGAATGATTTTTCATGCTGCTAAGGTTCGTTCATGTTTTTTAATATTTAACGTATAGTTCTAATAACATAGCAAGTCCCAACAGCTTACGCGTGACGTTATTTATCGGAGGCAATGTAGGAAACTGTTTTATAGTTCACTCTCCAAAGGATTCGCGCTGTGCAAATTTTTTTTTGGTAGCGGATTATTGTAGAGATATATGAGAAGACTATTTGTGCAAATTTTTAACACTGACAAATGAATTATTACTTATATTTATTTATTGTTGAAGTTGTGTGAAATGCGTTTTTTGACCTTTCGACGCTTACGTAGCGAAAATCGTAATAGATACGAAAAAAGTAGCCACCTTTTTTGTAGAGAATTGAATTTCCTGCAAAAAAGTTCCGGGCAGCTTCTATCTCTTGCAGGTTAAAAACTGTAGCCCTCCAAATATGCGTTCTAACAGAATATGGCGTTGTGGCGTATTGGAGCGCTGCACTTTTTTACCGGTAAGAGATAGAGGTGCTGTCGGAAAACTTTTTTGTGGAAAATTGAATTCTCCACAAAAAATGTCTGCTTTTTTTTAGCATTTATAACGGTTTCCGCTACGCAAGTGTCGAAAAGTAAAAAAACGTAGTTTGCAGAACTTTGTATGTGGTACGATCACTATAATGAGGGGAGCTCTTGTAGTTTGCTAATGTCCATTAATTGGTTGTGTAGTAAAAGTAAAACGCCCTGTACTTCTTAAACTGCCGGCATGCAGTATGTCATTGGAAATAATTAAAACTAAAAATAATAAAGATAAATAGTGTAAGCCAGTTTGACAGACAGACTGTTAGCGTTCCGTTTGTCGTAAATCTGCGTTCATAATATGTACACCGTATACATAAATTCAGTCCGTCATTTATTTACCTAATATACTCTGACAGATGGACGTAGAACTTCACCAATCGCCGAACCAGAACACAAGTAGGATGATGTATGAAGGAGAATTAGACGTTTGTTGCTCTCAATGAAGTTACAGTGTAGTTTTCAAATTAATGGATGGTGGTCGTATCTATACATAGAATACTCTAAAATGCACTTTTCGTTTGTACATCTATGAGTAATATTAGACACCTGGTTCCAGCTGCATTCAATTTTCACACATTTTTGCTGATCGGGAGACTGCTGTTATTGTTGCTCCCCCCACTCTAATTCATTAATCCTACTAGTTCGATCTTAGAATCTACTCCGCCTACTTTACCCCTTTTCTCGTACTGTTCTTTCCGCGTAGGTTTTCTCGTTCTCTCCACCGACTTTTTCCCCTTCTCGTGCTGTCCTCTCCGCCTTTATCGAACTGCTCCTCCTTTCGCACTGTTCTCTCCCCCTACTGTTTTGCCTTCACACTGTTCCTCCCACCTACCTGTACGATAGTGACATTTCATTAATTTTGGGTCTGCTAATTTTTGTACATGTGGAAAAAACCTTGGACAGATAAAAAGTACTATAGTAGTGAATTTACGTAATTTATGAGAAAATAGTAGCACGGTTTGTTGATTATGTGAAAATCCGGCTTGTTTTGTCTGTTTTTTTTTTTTTTCGATGAAGATTCTTAATGACCCGTGTTCGACTCGACCTTGAGAACAGTAGTCCGTGTGGGTATTATAAAAAATTACAAATTTGATAGAAATTCCACATAATCCAAAATATTGCTTTAAAATGTGTTTAAACCACAGTACAGTATGAATAAAGATATCGTATAGGAATTTTCATAACCACGTTTTTATTTTTAAAAAGCGTGACTAACTTATTAGTAATGCACATTATTCAACGTTTTTTCCCTATTACGACGTCTTATCGTCACAGGTAAACGTAAAAGATAACATAAAAAAAAATTAAATTTAAAGTATTTTCACTTATTAAGTCATAAAAATTTGTTTTATATGTACTTTGAAATTTTTTATTAGGTAGGTATGTATTTGGTTGAGGAATTTTCAAAGAATTTGTGAATATTTGTGCATGTTTTCTTATAGGTATTCCAACGTTAAAGAAAAAATGCTTCCAAAAATTCAATTTATCTTACCTATGCATTTTATCGTGTACGTCCTTGTCATGAACATTTTCGGAAATAAAAAGGGGTTCAGTACAGACCATGTTAAAAAAACACCTCAACGTAAAAAGTGAGAGGAACAGAGATGAATGATATAAATTCTATGATAGGAAATAGGATGAAAAGTGCGGTGTGCGATGGTGGGCGGTTTTTATTACGTTGACAAGGCCATCGCAGACGACGGTATTAAACATCGACACCCACCTAATGTTCTGCCGCGATGTTGCAATGTCGCAAACTTTTGATGGGGTCAGTCGCGTTTGGCAACGGTGTGCGGAACTAGTCACGACACGCGTTCGTTTGCGATTTCGTAATGTACGAGGGACGTAACGTAATTAAGGTCAACGCTGTCGTTCTAGGTAGTCTTACGTTACAAGACAAGTTGACGATTTAAAAATAGACACGTTACAACTTTATCTTGTTTCTTGGTAGATAAAACGAAAAAAAATAATTTCAATTTTTAAGTGTTCGATTCAGTAACGGCGTAGTAATTCTCGATAAGGATTTGCCTTTATACTTATATTTTCTTTGTGTAGGAAATATCTACAGTAGATTTAATGTGCCGTTATTAGTTTTTTTTTTTTGATAAAAAATTTTAGTCACTGGTTTTCCGACCGCCCATTTGTACAGTTTAAAAATGTAATTAAAAGAAGCCTGGTGGGAAAAACCACCTACGATTGCATTTAAAAATGAAACTCCCTCAGCACAAAAATTTTGATTTATGGACGAACTTTGTTGTACGCTTGCTTTAGTTTTTACGATGCTCAGCCACCGCAGCCCAAATCGAGACTGAGACAGACGGTTCTCTGTCCCCTTTTCAGCTCGACATATGTAGTTACGCCCTTCCAGGCGGGGCGTCTCCCGTCTACTTCTCATTCTTGAATTATACTCCAACAATAACAGCTCTAATACAAAATCACATTAGAAGTATTAATGTTTTAAGTAAATTCATGTCTATTTACATTTACCCGCGAGAAATATATGAGTAAAATAGCGGACTGAGAACGAGGTCAATGTACAGTTTTTATGACTATATAAGTTAGCTATCCCTAGAAATTCGATGTATTGCGTACTTATGTTCGTGCCATATTATTTTATGCGACGTATATACACGCTGTATAAAGGCGCTTGTTTTTTGTTAATTAAAGTGGTAGCCAGCCACCAATGTTTCGTTTACGTACAAATTCGTCGCGTTTGATCTTTACGTCCGATATGAACAGTTCTGAGTACAGCAGCGATATGATGAGTTCAGTTTCCAGTTCTCCCACTGCGTACACTAGCTCCGCCTAGTGTGTCGTTGGAGGGGATGAAGCCTCGATGGCTTTCCCGCGCTACCAATAAGCGCAGCGTAGCTGTGAGCGACGGCTTACGTAAGCGCTAGTTCTCTCGCGTACATGTGTTTTTGTGCCGATGGCGTCGTAGGGTCAATGGTTTTAATTTTTTGGACTTCCCCTCCATCGGTACACGCGAATGTATGCAACGGTGCCGGATTTATCGTTTTTGCAGCGAACAGTAGTGTAATTTATTTCCCGCTGGTATAACTGCCAACCGGGCTGGCCGGGTTAGTTCCCATTTCTGCAGGTTATTGGTTTGTTTATCGGCGCGGGATTTATGGGAAAAGAAAAATGAGTAGTTGGCGTCACAGCGGGAGACAGGTTTTGGCGCGGCACACGGTGTATCCAGGTCATTATGCCTACTCGTTTACTCGCGTTTTTCGCGGTAATTGCATTTCCAGTTGTTTCTTATATAATTCAGGAAAGCTCAATTAATGGCGCTGATCTGCTGTATTATATGAATGACTAATAGATACGCATTTCAAATGCTTTTTTCAATAAACTTGGGAATTTTTCATCATTTATTTTCCAAAAGTAGAATCCATAGGTCTGTTACAAGTTTTTTGCGATCTACTTTACCACTAATAAAGTGATTTTTAAATATTTTACTGAATGATGATTGGGGATAATATTGCGTCCCCGCGTTCCTAAGTTTTTTTTTCCACACATTTTTTTTTCCTTGCAGGCCATCACACAGCCAGCAGCCAGAACTATACAAGCCATCGCGTTCTCCGCTGGCGTCGGCTGCGCGTTACCCGTACCCGACGGCCTCCCCTTCCCATCAGCAGCAGCAGCACTTGCAACCCCCCGGAGGCGGAGCAATCCATCAACACCAGCCGTCTCAGCAGCATCCGTCTCCCCACCACCAGCAACCACATCCACAACTGTCTCAGTCCCAATCGCAGTCTCAACAACCACCCCAGCCCCCAGCACACACGCAGCAACAGCAGCAACAGCAGCAGCAGCAGCAGCAACAACAGCAGCAGCGATATGTGGTGCCTCCCCACTCTTCATTCACTTCTATCCCCGCTCCTACCGGTTTCCGCGAGTACAGACAGCCGCGCATCTCCCTCCTCCATTCCGAGTACGCGCGACACGGTAGTGGGAGCATTATGGGGAGGGAGGCGTTGCCCGGCGGCGCGCAAATTCATCACGTGGCGACGGTACCGACGTCCATTCAAGAGCAGGGCGGCGGAGGGGTGCCCCACGGAATGTATGGCGGAATGGAGGGAGGGGGAGGACAGCCGTGTAAGAAGATGCGGCTTCAGGACCAGAAGGAAATGCAACCACTACGGATAGACACGAGGGTAGGTGGTACTATTATCGTTATTTAGGTTAAAGTGGAAAGAGATGCAGGGTACTATTTAAATAAAGATTATGGCCATAAGTGGCTACATGCGGCCACAAGTCGCGTCAGTTTTTTTGAGAGGTATGGTGTTTCCAAAATACCAAAAAATCACTCAAACTGCAAGCTGTTATTAAGACACCCCATTTGATACACGTAATAATATAAACACAGCAGTTCTACCCCATTTAAAGAGTTAGTAGTAGTATGACTATGGGGATGGTGTGTTAAATAAATAAAAAAAATTCTCAAGGTCATCCCCAAAATTTAGTAGGTTAGTATTTTGAAAGCGTTGTCAATACGTGGAAAAAAATTAACTGATTTGAAAAAATTCGGAAAAAAAAACCGGAACATTTTAAACCATTCTTTAAAAATCCAGAATATTCTGGATTATTCTATATCATTTTCATGCTTCTAAACGATTCATGCTCGAGAAAATTCTAGATCATTTCTCGAAGAATCTTGAAATGATTCGCGTTTATTTTTGTTATCTCCAGGAAAGTTCTGGGGTATACAACCCTCAGGTTGAAGCAATTTCTCCAACGTTTCCGGATCACATACAGCAGGAGGATCAGACGTTTCGAATCACGAAAGACGAGCTTTTACAGCAGATCGGTAAAGTTGATCGGGAAATAGCGAAAACCGAGTCCCAAATTGGGATTCTGAGGAAGAAAGAGGCGGAACTCGAGGAGCTAGCATCGAAACCAACTGTTAAGTCTGAAGTTGAAGAAGATAGTCAGCCGAAACATCAGAGTCTAGGTGAGCAATCGTCTTTAAAAATACAATAGAGTATTGGAATTGTGGATGAATATTTAAAATGTTGAATTGTTGTTTCAGCGAAGAAGATTTACGCCGAAAATAGGAAAAAAGCTCAAACGGCTCACGCCCAGTTGGACACGCTGGGTTCCAAGGTGGAATTTCCGTTATACAATCAGCCCTCGGATACAGTCGTTTATCACGAGAACAAACGCAAGTATGTTGCATTCAAGAAACGCCTCCTGGAATATTTCAAAAAGCGGCACACTGACAAAGTTAGTAAAACTTTACATATATACATACATACATGTAGACAGTTGTCTCCTCTTTTTATTATTATTATTTTTTTTTTGATGTAGAAAAAATGGTCGTGCTATTTTCGTAGCAGTTTGTTTACTCGGTAAAATTGTGCCTTGTTAGAAATTTATTGCGCCGTTTAGATGACCGCTTTTCCTTTATCTCAAATTCTTTGGCTTTGGACGAAAGCCATTTCAATGTTTTTAGTTAAGTTGCGATTTTATCAACTGATGTTTTTGACAATTAATTGAGAACATCGTTAGTTAAAGTCATCGAAGAAGATGTTATAGAAAACTTTGTAGTTGTTCCAGGCGCAAGTTATTATTTTTTTTTAAAATTTCATTCGTCGTATAACTTACTAAACGGTTTGGCAACATCGCAATAACTCGGACTCTGTTCTCGATCAGTTGGGCCTTATTTCGGTGCGCTACGTTGCCATGTTGAGTAACGTGGTGTATATTAGATCCATTTTTGTGCTTATGCTAGTCAACAAATTGTTGTTGGGAACGTATTTATTTAAGTAGTTATTGAAATATAGTGTTTGTTAGATTGGTACGTACGTATATACATTAGGATGTAATCGAATTTATTTTTAGGAGCAAAGAAACAACTATTTGGCTGAAACTTACAGTAAATTAATGCAAGAATGGCTCAGGAAAGTTGATAAGATCGAAAGCAGCGCCAAAAGAAAAGCGAAGGAAGCGAAAAACAGGGAGTTCTTTGAGAAAGTGTTCCCCGAACTACGAAAACAACGGGAGGATAAAGAAAGGTAAGTGGTAAAAAAATATGAAGCCCGTATTTGTTCTTTTTTTTGTACCCCTTTTAGTGCCTTTCCAATTTTTTTTTTCACTTAAAAATTCTTTTTCTCTAACAAAACATTTCATTTAATTCTTAAAACCAGCGCGGAACGGAACGAAGCGACTATAAAGCTCTCGTTTGCTCCAAAGCGGTACCGTCATATGACGGCCGTAAAACTACGGCGAATCCCTACCAAGCGCCGCTTCGTTTCATTCCGGCCGCGAGTTGATCTGTTTTGCTCTTGGTTCAGGAGCATTTTTGGCACATTTCAATAGCTTTATTAAAAAAACTGATATAGAGGAATTGTTGCTTATAATCTCTATTTTCAGAAACCGTTTACAAAAAAAAAATTGCACTTTCTCTGTTAACCGATTTTATGAAATATTATTTTGGGGTACATTAGATTTTATCAATAATTTTAACGGAAAGATATCGTAGAAAGCTTTAATCTTACAGAAAATAATTAAACGTAATTTATTTTCTACATACTGCTTAACGTGATAGAAAAAACGTGATAATATTTCATGGTGCGTAAATGCACCACTGGTAACATTTGCTTTATTTTTGGTGGTATTGTACAAAACATGATGTATGTAAATGTTGATTACACTTACAACAAATGTAAATTGTATGGCTGTGACAAATTCTACATCTCCTTCGTGCTTTATTGGCATGAGGAATCGTCAAGTGACCATTATTATCATAACGCAGTTCATCTATGGCAGGAGCAATATTTCTTTGAATTATTGTTTTATCAGTTTTCAAAAGTCGCAAGGCAACGTAGGACTTAAAATCTACCTGAGAAATTCTCTTTTCATTGACAACATTATATATTTTCCAGGCATTGACGACTAAGCTATCCAATGAGTTACAGAATAAAGGCCATCACCACTTTTTACCAAATACTTGACACCTATAATTTGCAATTCCGTTGTCATGTAAATCTACCCCACCCATGTACTTATTATATTGGGCAATTACATAAGGTTGGGGTATATGTATATCTATTCGTTCTTTTCTATTATAGCGTTTTACATTTTGGACAGGATTTACATTATGAATATTACTTGCCACCATTACAACCGAATTATCGTGCCAACGGACAATAGAAACTTTTGATTCAGATTCATACGCTGAAATATAGGATCCGCGATCTTTTTTAGCAAATGATTTACAATTTTCTATTGGACATTTATTTGTTCTATTTTCTCGAATGGTACCGGTGGCAAAATAACCATTGTTTTTTAAATGTACGAAGTTTGAATGACGAAAAGAAATTGTTGAAAAAAATTTGGTGATTCACTGGCTTATCTACAACAGAAAGTAGACTCACGACGACATCACCACCAAGGCCAAGGCCAGAATGAGTTTGATTTTGAGCACCACCATATGGAATTGAATAAAACAGATATCCATCAGATGAGCAAAGGCACCAAAGTTTGAATCCGATACAAACTGGGTTACCCTTTATAAACATTTTGCAAGAGTGGCGTCCAAAGTAAGGTACCATTTGTTCATCTATGGATAAGTTGAATGAAAATATACCAAACTGCATATTTCTTTTATTTATTGCATCAAAGAAGAGTTTTACTTTCGCAAATTTATCATTTATATACAACAGGTTATTGTCAGATAAATGTAAGTTTTGCTTTATGGATTGAAATCTATTTCGGCTCATACATTTCTTTATAAGATCGATCCCTTTGTCTTCATCCGTAGACCAGTAATGCTGAATTTGTGGTAATGAGTGATAACCCGAAAAAAAGCAAAATTCCAACAAAATTTAAAAGTTCGTTTTTTGATAATGAGAATTCATGACGGTTATACCTAAAAAATTATAATCAATTCAATCACTTCGTCGTCAAAAAATTTAAAAAATATTTCAAGGAGACTTTTTCCGGAGAGTCTACTTCATTTCCTCGTGTGATCGAAATTCGTCAGATATAGGTATGTGAGTATATTCGATCTGACCTTTCTTCCATTTTACTGTAGAAGCAAGCCTATCATTTACAGAAAGCGTACGTCTTCTTTTGGATTCCAGTGTTTCGTCATCATATGAGTCCCATATAGGCTCAGTAGCTGATAAAGTACAGCACTGGTCAAGAACTTCTGTATTATCGGGTATATGCAACTCGAAAGTTCCAACTATATCAGTTGGTTCCTCAAATTCGTGTAGATTACCTTCATCGTTTATATCTTCCTCGTCGGTGAAAGCATCCACGTTGGGCGGAATGTATACAGCGTCAATGTGTTCTATAAATAAACCTTTAACGTTATATTTAGCATAAATTCACAAAGATTGATACATTACAATATGCATCTATAAAATATAAAAATTCATAAAGATAAGTAGTACTTACGACTTTCAACATTATATTCAGATTCCGTCACGATATCTTCCATGGCCGCCTCTAATTCTTTTTGAGTGAAAAACCTCGAAAAAGTCATATTTTGCTGATAGCAATTAAATATTACGTGAACTGCACAAGAAACAAATGGATACTAACAAACCCACTATTCGGCGACCGATTGATTAAACTACGTTAACATGTTCGAACTTGCAATAATCGCTTTTTTTTTCACAGATAAAACCAGTAGTGCGTTCACGCACCAGTAACTATTTACAAAAAATAAACGATAATCTACAAGATATTTCAAAAATGCCTTTTCTACCATTAATTCCACATATAGACAAACCAAAAATAACAATATCTCCCAAAAATTATATACCATACTCTAGTGTATTCACATCAACCCTTGATACAAAAATATGCAGTGGTATTCTTAATCTTTGAGGTGTCGTAAGAAAGTTGTTTAAAAATAAAAATCAATAATTTTTACGGTACTTGGTTCTTCTTCACTGATAATAATAAATATAATATAATAAATATAAAAATATTTACTGGACTACTAAAAAAATATATATAAAATTTGTGGTGCGTAAGCGCACCACTGGGACAAAATGGGTTAATACAGTGCGACATAAACAAAATAAATTGAAAATTAAATTCTTAATATTATAATTATGCAAAGACTACTTATGCTAAGGATTTCCCGAGGGGTTCATTTGAAACTACTCATTAGCTATAATTTTCCGGAATATTTTTCGTTAATATTCTATATTACACGAGATATGAATTTTTAAAGAAATTATTTTTTCCTATAGTTTCTTCGATTTATCTCGCTAAAGAATCATCGAAATTGTCTATAATTCGTACATTGGATGTAATCCGTTGCGTTGGCTTGTTTTCTATTGGTTGTTTCTTATTCAATTTCTTTTATCTGAAGCTGATATGTTTTTAATTCTTCCTGAACGTATTTCCGTCTGAGTTCGGTAACGTTCGGTTCTGTTAATGGCGTCCTCTAGTATTTATTTTCTCAATTTTAGCTGATTTTTGTTTCTATTTACTCATATTCATTTCCCATAATCTTTCATTTCTGTCTTCCTTTTTTATTTTTTATTTATTTACAAATTTGTATGTATTATTTGATTTTTAGGTTTAACCGAGTCGGTGCCCGAATTAAGTCAGAAGCAGACTTGGAGGAAATAATGGACAATCTTCAAGAGCAAGCGCTCGAAGACAAGAAGATGCGTAGTTATGCCGTCATTCCACCGATCCTAAAGGACGCAAAGGAACGGAAACTGACCTATCAGAACAAAAACGGTCACATCGTCGACATGGAGGCCGAGTACAAGAGCCGACAATTTTTAAACGTCTGGACGCCATCCGAAAAAGAAGTGAGTATCTACGATTCAAAAAATTATGTTATGAGCTCAACTGTTTTTTTAATTTGCAGATTTTCAAAGAGAAATATTTGCAACATCCGAAGAATTTTTGCGTAGTTTCGTCGTATTTAGAAAGGAAGAACGTCTCGGATTGTGTACAATATTATTATTTGAGTAAAAAGACGGAAAATTACAAACGGCTGTTGAGGAGGTCGAGGCAGAGGATGAGGGCTTCGAGGAACAACACGCAAAAGGTCAACAATTCTGCCAACAGCAGTGTAGTTGACATTTTGACGATTGGAGTGACGACAAGGTTAGAAAAAAGTGTTATAATTCGTTTTGACATTTTCGCTAATATCATTAAAACGGAAAGACCTACGGGCAATTCGAAAGCATCATTAAACAGATCTTGAAATTCCCCAAATCTTTCCTCATTTAAACTTTTTTTCATCTGCAACAATAAGCGAGATCGAGACTATTATAAAAACATAATTGTTATAGATTGCAACGTGAACAACAGCAAAAAACGGGCAATCAAGGAGTGAACAACAACAACAACAACAACAACAACAACAGCAGAACCGACACGTCGATCACAGACGCCGTTTCAAGCGCCGCTTCCACCACGTCATCTCCACCGACCACCTCGACGATATCGACGTCGTCCGCGTCTGTAGGTGTCACATCTTCGTTCTCCACAACTGACGTTACAGTGCCATCTACAGCGTCCTCTTCAACAAGCGCGTCAACGTCCACAACGGCGCCTTCGAACATCAGCAACACGTCCACCACAGCGTCCACGACGTCCTCCGCCTTTACCTCGGTCGCGATTTCCAGTTCTACTGATGGCGCGAACACCACGGCGACGATCACCTCTTCGTGCTCCAGCCCAATCGGAGTCGGCGATCTGACGATGACAACGGCGACGACGACGACCATAACGCAAACGGCGACGGCATTAGTTGCGTCCGAAACGCCGGAAGAGGGCGGAGTGGTCGCGACGAACGCGGTGGGCGGTGTCGTTGTTAATAGTAACGACGAAAGCGCGGGGAGTGGCGAGAAGGGAGACAAGACGATGTTTAACGACTTTAACCGTTTCGATGAGCACAGGGTGATGAGGTGCGCGAGTGGGAGCGCGACAACAGACGGCGACGTGAAAAGTGGGAGTAGCGAAGGCGTGACCGTTATCGAAAGCGGACAACAGCTGGGCGGAGGAGTAAACGGAGTCGTTAAGAGGGAGGATGGGAACCAAGAAAATTGCATCAGGTTTGTGATTTTAATTATTACTTCTATTGCCTTTTAAGGAAGTTTTAAAATAAAAAAATGTATAAATCAGCTTCAAAATTTATGTATTTGTCTTTAAAAGTGTTCTTAACTTGATTTCATTCGTATATCTGTAAAAAAATCTTTAAAACGAGTGATAATATTAGTTTTCCCCGCATAATCTGCGAAACAATAGTATACGACCCGGCAACGTCGCAATAACACTAAGTGTTAAGAAGATTTAACCTGTTGGTTAAACTTGTGCCTTGATCAGTTTGAAGCAATTCAATATGCCAAGTCGAGTTTGGTAACGCAGCAGATCAATTTCTGTGCTATCCAACAAAGTTTTATTTAGCCAACAATGTTTTATCTGGCAGACAAAATTTTATTTAGCCAACAATGTTTTATCGGGCCAACAAAGTTTGATCTAGCCAACAAAATTTTATTTAGCCAACAATGTTTTATCTGGCCAACAAAGTTTGATCTAGCCAACAAAGTTTTATCTGGCCAACAATGTTTTACCTGGCGAACAATTTTTTATTTAGCCAACAATGTTTTACTTGGCGAACAAAGGTTTATTTAGTCAACAATGTTTTATCTGGTCAACAATGTTTCATCCGGCCAACAAAGTTTGATCTAGCCAACAAAGTTTTATCTGGCCAACAATGTTTTACCTGGCGAACAATTTTTTATTTAGCCAACAATGTTTTATTTGGCCAACAATGTTTTATCTGGCCAACAAATTTTGATCTAGCCAACAAAGTTTTATTTAGCCCACAAAGTTTTATCTGGTCAACAAAGTTTTATTTGGCCAACAAAGTTTTATTTAGCCAACAATGTTTTACCTGGCGAACCAAGTTTTATTTAGCCAACAATGTTTTACCTGACGAACAAAGTTTGATCTTGCCAACAAAGTTTTATCTGGCCAACAAAGTTTGATCTATCCAACAATGTTTTATCTGGCGAACAAAGTTTGATCTAGCGAACAAAGTTTTATCGGGCCAACAATGTTTTACCTGGCGAACAATTTTTTATTTAGCCAACAATGTTTTATTTGGCCAACAATGTTTTATCTGGCCAACAAATTTTGATCTAGCCAACAGTTTTATTTAGCCCACAAAGTTTTATCTGGTCAACAAAGTTTTATTTAGCCAACAATGTTTTACCTGGCGAACCAAGTTTTATTTAGCCAACAATGTTTTACCTGACGAATAAAGTTTGATCTAGCCAACAAAGTTTTATCTGGCCAACAATGTTTTACCTGGCGAACAATTTTTTATTTAGCCAACAATGTTTTATTTGGCCAACAATGTTTTATCTGGCCAACAAATTTTGATCTAGCCAACAAAGTTTTATTTAGCCCACAAAGTTTTATCTGGTCAACAAAGTTTTATTTGGCCAACAAAGTTTTATTTAGCCAACAATGTTTTACCTGGCGAACCAAGTTTTATTTAGCCAACAATGTTTTACCTGACGAACAAAGTTTGATCTTGCCAACAAAGTTTTATTTGGCCAACAAAGTTTTATTTAGCCAACAATGTTTTACCTGGCGAACCAAGTTTTATTTAGCCAACAATGTTTTACCTGACGAACAAAGTTTGATCTTGCCAACAAAGTTTTATCTGGCCAACAAAGTTTGATCTATCCAACAATGTTTTATCTGGCGAACAAAGTTTGATCTAGCGAACAAAGTTTTATCGGGCCAACAAAGTTTGATCTAGCCAACCAAGTTTTATTTGGCCAACAATTTTTATCAAGCCAATAATGTTTTACCTCGCCAACAATATTTTGTCTAGCTAACAAAGTTTTATTTTGCCAACAATGGTCTGTCTGGCCAACAATAGTTTGTCTAACCAACAGTTTTATCTAGCCAATAAAGTTTTATATAGCTGACAAAATCTTATCTAGCTAACAAATTTTTATAAGGTACGAATCTAATTTGCATAGGTTGTCATCATTTGAGGAGGGTTAGTTTGTTCTTCATTGAGTCTATTTTTGAAATGTTGGTTATATTACAGAATTATAATTGATTAGGTTGCCGAGGAAACGAATCCCGTTACCGTTTTAAAAAACGTAAAATATTTCTATTTAAAATTCGTTGTACCTATTGTATAGGACGCGTTCCAAGTGTGGGATTAGTAATCCTTAATTATTTAGACGTAACAGGAATTTACCTGTCTTTTTAGATTCTTTTTAAAATTGTTACGTCATGCGAAATAGAGTAGGTAACAATTTTTAGAATATTATAATTTTTGATTCTTATTGAGGAATTATTTCAGCAGACAAAATTCCCGGAAACCCGTACTTCTCTTCGTTTATGTCGGTTATGTGTAAGTGCGTCACAGATTTATATAATATTCGCAGCACAAAATAGATACAAACAGTAACGCTTTTGACGTAAATTTTAAGCGCGTTAATAATCAAATTGATAATTCATATTGTTAATTATCGTTAATATAAAATGTGTGAGAGGACATATGTTCATCTGTTATAGTAATTACGCATTAATAATAATTTTTTCGGTCAAGAAAGCTATTAAATTTGTTAGTTAGGATCGTTGTTGCATGGATAACAACGAATTAGCGAAATTAATTGAAAATCGAATTAAATGTGTCGTTTTAGAGGCCTGCGGCCGATTCGAAATTTTATTAATTTGTAAAATTGATATAGAAAACCCGGCGGATACGATAATTGGGCAGTCAGCAAGAATGAACGTGCCACGTTCCCGTGGGACCTTGTTCCCTCCCGATCGCAATGCAAATCGTGTTTGCAGGATTCAAAACCATCAGTGGCAATCAGAAATATTGCCTTATAGATTCGTACGTCGTATCTACAGAGCGATCATAAATAAGTCTTGTTTTGAAAGTGTTAGATTATCTTAGAATAATTGCGTGGCTGCCACTAGTGGCTCAATAGAGTTACTAGACGCAACTACCAATCACAGTCGCAGCGAACACCCTGTATGCAGTGATTTTATAGATTTAAGATTGAAATTAATATCGTTTGTAATCCATTTAATTTGGTTGTTTTCAGAACAAAGTAATGTAGTTCGGTTCTTGAATACCAAATTTCATCGTTCTGATTTGATGGCCATTTAATTTATTAAATGTTAATAACCCGCGGGAGCCAATTTCTTTTCGGTTTCCAAAAGAACAAAAATAAGACAATTCCTTTTTCTCCGAGAAATTGTACCTAATAAAATACAACTTCATGTTTATTTAATTTGTAAGTGATTTGGTGTTACATATTTGCAAAATGAAACTGTTCAATTAAAAAAAATCTTTTTTTGGGTTGCTCTTTCCTCTAGGTAAATTTTTAACGTAGGTATGTGTTTTTGTTTCAGTGATCAAAGTTCGTCAAGTGGTTTAGTAGAAAACAAAAAGAAGAAAGAACGAAGAAAAGACAAAGAAAATGCTGTACTTGAATCGAGTGAAGATGAAACAGGTGATGTTCAAGGTAAGAAGAAATTAACAAATTTAGTATTGTTTATTGAAGTGTCAGCTTTGTCGAAGTCGTACTCATTTCGAAGTTTTACATACTTAACAAAGTTTTATCTAGCCAACAAAGTTTAATTATGATTAATTATTTTATTCAAAATATTAAATTTGGTTTTTTAACCGATATTCATATTTTCACTTTTTTGACACCATGACCAAAAAATGATTACGATATGTATATTTTTTATTAACAATGTTTTATCTATCCAACAATTTTTTATCTGGCCAACATTGTTTTATCCGGCCAACAAAGTATGATCTAGCCAACATAGTTTTATTTAGCCAACATTGTTTTATCTGGCCAACAATTTTTTATCAAACCAACAAAGTTTTATTTTGACAACAATTTTTTACTAAGCCAACAATGTTTTATGTCGAAATCTTACTCATTTCGGAGTTTTATATACTCAGCAATGTTTTATCTAGCTAACAAAGTTCAATTAATTTATTCAAAATATTAAATTTGTTTTTTTAACCGATATTGATATTATTACTTTTTTGACACCATGACAAAAAAATAATTACGATATGTATATTTTTTATTGAATAGTTACAACCCCAGTGAATCATACATATCATACAACATATTTGTTTATTCCTTTTCGTCGTTATCACTTTTCTTCTGGCTGCTATCTTTGGATTCATTCTCTTTGCTTTCTGATTTTGGTTCCCCTTCATTCGTCGTTGTAGTTGTCGTGACGTCATCGTCGGTAACGTTTTCGTTCGAGTGACATAGTTTCCTGTGCTTATGGACGAAGTAGTAACTGGGAAATTTCGAGCCGCACATCTTACAAGGATAATATTGCACATTCAAATCGAGCAGTTTCACTTCCCGTTTGCTGCTGGACACTGGCTCTTTTTTGTTTACCATTTTCGACTCCAACACCGGATTCAAGTGTCGCCTGGCATGTTTCTGGTAACAGTATTGACTCTTGAACGTGTGATTGCAGTAGACGCACTTGAAAACTTCACCTGTCAAGTTTGATCTGTCGTCACTGTCGCCGTCTTTGTTCTGTTCTCTGATGTTTTCGTTCATTATTCTGTTGATCGCTTCGTTTTTGGTCGAGACCAACATGTGTTGTTGGTATTTGGGGACGTTGTTGGTCGAATCCGTCTGGATCTGACCGTAGTTTTTGTTTAGAACCCTGTGAAAACGTACCGGGCCGTCACAACAGGCCACGTCTATCTCGAATTTTTCGTTTGTGGATACGATGTTGCTGGTTCTCTTCTTGTTTTTCGGGAATTTCTTTTCCTTACCAGAACTTGAATCTACTAAATCTTGTACTAAGAGTTTTGAGTTCGCTTCGGACTTTTTCTTTGTTTTTAGACAATTTTCACTTAGTTTTGACGACCTCTTGGGATTTGGAACGCTTTCATCTTGTTTTACGTCCAGGATCTCTGAAGGTTTTGCGTGTTGTACGGAATCGACTTCTGAGTGAGTTTTGGGAACCAAGTCGCCGGTTGGTTTTGTTGTCAGTGGTTCGTTTTTTAAATTTTTGAACGACGTTTCCGTTGATTGTCGAAGTATACCAAAAATGGGTTGGTGTATGATTGGTTGTAGAGGCACAATAGCTTTCCTACTGGGAACTGGTTTTATGATGTTGGTACGTGTTTCGATTTGTTGGTTGCGAATGAGGAAGTTGCGACACAGCTCCATGGCGCTGGGCATGTGGAGGATGTGAGTCGCCAGAAGAATGTTGTAGATGTTGGTTAGGTTCAGGTCGAGGAATCCCGTGTACATGAACGTCAAAAGCGACGAAAATTCATCCACGTTCACGTTTGGGACCGCGATGGGTTCGTATCCTAAAATTGCAATTACATTGGGGATGAGTCAATATTATTTTAAACAATTTTCGTACCTGTGTGATTTGTTAAAGCTGCTTTAAAAAATCCGCTGTTGAACGACAGTATACGTTTGTGGGCGGAAAAGTGGGTGAGCGAGGGACCGACGAGAAGATTAACATCTGGACTGCCTGAGGGGTTCGGTTGGGACGGTTCCAAATGCAGATCGCTCTGTATACTTGGCACAGTACAGCTGGGTCCCATTGAAAGCCACGCTCGGTACAGCGAATACATTTTTTTTATTCTAAAAATTTGTTTGGATAACTTACGTGATTCAAGATTTTTAAATGGCGAGTTGAAAAAATAAGTTTTTATTTCAAAAAAAAAAAAGTGGATAATTTTGGTAGAAAAATAAAAACTATTCACTTACTAAAAGTTGGTGAATAACTTAATAATTTTTTTTTTCTGATTCCTCAAGTCACAACGTATTTTTCTTTAATACTAAAAAAATTGAATTGCAATAAAAATTAAATTTTGGTATCCGATTAAATATTTTTATATTATACATTATTTTAACAAAATCCAAAATTTGAAAAAGCACGAAATCGGTAAAAAAATTCGAAAAACTTTTACCTTTTTTTTTGAATTCACTTTACAAAAAGAACTTTTGGATTTTGGCAAAGTACCCGAAACTAAGATAAAAGTTGGCTCGTTACGCGTTTATCATCTGAATGAACTTTTCACGGGGGTTGATTGGTTAACAACTGAATTACGATATCATCTTTGACGGTTTATAGTCATAAGTTGCGCACTCTCTTTGTCTCCGTCTCGTTCTATCCTTCTCTCTTCGTTTTTCGCGGACAGGTATAGTGCAGATACAAAATATGAGGAGGTTTCGGCGCGTGCACCGCCACCGTTAGGGTTCGAGGGGGGCGCCTAACCAACTACTATCCCCTTCACAGCTAATACCTACCCTCTTCTCAAATCGTCCTGTTTTGACGTACTCTATTAATTTTTTTGATTGAGTGAAATAATTGGAATACGGTGGTCATACAGAAAGAAGCGGTACAAAATTTCACCCCCTTTTTGCCCCCTAGGGGTAGATATTAAAAAGAAAAAAACATCCTACGTTCGTTTTCTGGTATCAAACTAACTCCGTGCCAAATTTCATTAAAATCGGTTCAGCAGTAAAAACGCACCAAACAAACATACAGACAGACACATTTTCCCATTGGTTTTAATTCTGACATTAATACTGTATTGATTTTTGATCTTTATAATGTCATACACAAAATAATCAATAATTAATTACGTTTTGGCAACTGTTTATTTCTTTTTTCCCTATTTGTCTTAATGTAAAAATATAAGTATGCAAACTAATGTTATCTGTAATTTTTTTTTGTTATAAAATGAATTTAGTAGTTTTCGACGAGAAGATTTGGCGAGGGAAGCCGGGGTGGACGGGGTGGGAGGGTCCTTTGCGGTTTCGACATAATTAATTTTTCAAAAGTACCGCAAACACTCGTCTTCAAGCTGAAATCTCGTAGCAAATTGAATTGAAAGTCAAACAGATGTTTGTTTGGATTGTAGAAATACACATATAAATGTACGCGTACCTACTCCGCAATTTTTCAGCCTTTCCATTTTCGTTTCTTTCTATTTATTTCACGTTTTATTTTTTCGTCGCTCTGAAGAACAATTTTTAATCCTCAACATATTAAAACAAAAAACCATTTAGGTTAATAGATAGAGAAGATGAGTTCTGGAACATCCTTCTCCTTTTCATTCACCCTCTCCACTTCCCCTCTTCCTCCTCATCATCCTCCTCCCCTCCCCCCTCAACCTCCCGCTCCTCCCCCTAATTCGGCATCATAAAAACTCAACACAAATAATAATTCAATGAACAATTACATATTTTTGATAGCCGTTTCTTGAGAATGAGGGGAGAAGGAGGGGGAAAGTGAGGCGGAGGGGGAGGAAAAGGAGGAGGAGGAGGAGTTATATGTAAGCGTTTTTGATACATACAAATACAGTCAACTTGAATAAGTATCAAGCATCACGTAAACGACCTGATGATATCGTCATTGCTGTGGAGGAGAGGGGGAGAAGGGAGGGACAGGTGGGTGGGTGGGGTAGGATGAAAGAGCTTATTGAGGAGGAGGTGTTATACTATTTATGAACATTTTCAGTTGACTTGACTAACTATTAAGCATCATGCAAACGACCTTATGTAGTTATCATCATTGTTGTGTAGGGTGGGGGAGGAACGAGGGGGCAGGTGGGGGAGGAGGATAAAAGAGCTTATCAGGGAGGAGGGGTTATTTTATAGTATTTATGAGCGCTTTTGGTGCATTCGAATGCAGTTGAGCTTAATGTCTTTTAAGTATTATGAACGACCTTATCATAGTTGTGGGCTAAAAAGAGTTGGAAAGGGGGGGGTTGTGAAGGGATAGCCGGATGGGAGGAGGAGGGAGAGATGTAGGGCAGGAGATGGATGACTTTTTAGCTTTATTTTTTTTATGAAACGATACAATATTCCTTTGAAAATTTTTGTTTAATGTTAAGTGGAACTGCATGTATTTGAAACAATTCCAATTGTTGATGTGATTATAACGACGTGGTTTGATGTCAGTTCGGGCGTCACGACGCCGTTCCACATCGCGTCTACAATAATTGCCTCGATATTATCACGGACCAAATTGACGGCACACAATGGTAATGGTGTCCTCTCTCGTTCCCTGTTCTGTGTGTTCGCGATGCCTGTGGCCTGCTGTATAGCACACCGTAGTTGCCATCGGGGCCTGGACTCCGGGAACGCGATGCCCAAGGGACGTTACCCAAACAATACGTTCGTCGAGGCAACAGTTCTGGGCTACTCCTCCACTACCTCCACCTTCACTGCCGCTTTCTCATCCTCCTCATCTTTTTCATCCCCTTCGTTAAACATGCGGACGATGATGTGTAATGAAAAGATTTTTCCGCTCGAATTTTCGGGCATTATTGCGAATTTCCTTTGGGATTTTTCTTGCGAACTCTATATACGAGGCCCGATAAAAAAATTACTAGACAGTCCTTTATGATTCTCTAAGTAACATGTATTTTTTAATAATGGAAGTTTCTGTGACTCCAAATGAAATTGAGGTTAGGATTATTACCAACGAATCGATGAACCATATGAAATAGTTTTCTACTATAATTGAGGTTGAAAACGAGTTACATCAGTCGTTAATTTCAACTTGATTTCGAGCTTTAAAAACAAAAATTCACCGCCTGAAATTTTCGCCTGTTTTTTTATCTTCTTGGTTAGTAGTACTAATTGCTAGTATGATTCGTAATGAAGTTTAAACACGGGAGATATAGATACGGACGGGACGGGAAATGATAGAACTGGTGGGGTTGGAGTGAGGTGGAGGAGTGGGGGGGGTCTCAGACGGTGTTCTAATTGAAACTCTGTTATTTAGGTTCGCTGCAGCTCAAACGGTGCGTTATAATCCAAGTTAATTAGTTAGCAAAATCAACATAGCTCTACTACGGTTCTAGTTATTACTTGTATTAATTGGCAGGGCACGTCTGCTACGCCACTGCTTGCAGTTCGACTGTATGTATGTTTGTATGCAGTTGCAGCAACTGCAACGTGAATGAAGCAGTTTTCACTTTCTTTTCCATAAGTTTCAGTCAATTCGAGGATATGTTGGTTGTATTGAAATAAAAAAGTCCAGCGTTCCGGCAGGATGGGGCGTTGAGGCGCATTTGGAGCGCTGCACTTTTTTACTTGTAAAATATAGAGAGATGATGTCCGGGACTTTTCTGTAGAAAATTTAATTCTCTTCAAAAAAGGTCCTTCTACTTTTTTGTGTATCTGTTACCGTTTTCGCTACTTAAGCGTCAAAAGATGACAGTTTTCGCCTTTCCGGCAGAATGTAGTGTTGAGGCGCATTTGGAGCGCTGCACTTTTTTACTTATCCAGAATCTAAACCGCTCATCATAATTAAGGAAATTTTTTTAATGTTTCAATAAAAGCAATAAGTGGTTAATGAAATTATTGTTTTGTTCTGATCAATTTTCTTTATGAAATGACAATCTAGCGGTGTAATTCTTTGTGAAAGCGATTCTTCTATTAAAATGCAATTATGGAGTACATTATGGGATTTTCCTTAATGTAAATTTTCCGTTAAACCACAGAATCAATTATTGCGATCGAATTGATAATGTACTAATGAGTATTCATAAAACAGAATTGCTGTTTTAATGTCCAATGGATATACCTACACGCATATATCTGTACATTTTATCGATGATGATATAAATATTTAATAATAAGTATCGCACATCCTCCATGTGACGGTAGTCTAATAATAATTCTATATTTTTATTTTCAAAATGGAAAAACGATAAATTAAAAAAATTAATAAAAACACTTATTCTATATAGATAAAAATTATTGAGGTGGGTTAGCTCATTTCAGGAGTTGCGTCGACAAAATCTTGAAGTCAACATCTTGCCTATATCGTAAATTAATTTTAGAACTTGTGTGAAAATCACCCTTAGAGTTGATTTAATGTTTTAGATACTGAATAATTTCTACATGCGTTTAGAGAATCTGCTGATTTTGTTGCTTAACTTGTTAGTTTCGTAATTACCAACAATCGCGCTGAGGCAGAAGCGGGTTAAAGGGGTGGAGCGGGGTGGGAATTATGGATGAATATACAAAACGCAACGTTATTAATCACCAAATTGTGTTTAACTTATTTCCATTACGTTGCAAATCAACAGATTCGATTCAATATTTCCTAAACATACAACGAAATAGTAAATAAGAGATAGACTCTACAGGGCGTTTAATCTGAATGTGGATAAAAAAGTGACTAAACAGTAAACAAATATTTGGTATTTAATTGGTTAAATATTATATCAATTGGCTACACTCGACTGGTTCATTTTAAGAAATAAGTGCTGATTCACAATACGTTTGCATTAAATTCAATATGGCGGTTTGTGGCCGCCATATTGACACTCAATATATTTAAATACTCGCAATCTGACTTTTATTTTAAGAACAGTAAAGGGCGATCCAGGGAGAGGATCAATTTAATTTACTAAGATGTCATTTAGTATAATTAGTTGTTGAATATGGTGTGTTCCCATGGGATAATCGGGTACATGTCTATCCACTTGGAGGGATAAATATTGCATCTTGTTTGATTATACTTATGTATATTCATAATCTAGATGGTAATGGGGGAGAAGTGTTCTTATGGTGAATGAATAACTAATCTTTGATATTACAGTTTGTTAATTAAAAAATTGAGTGATTGGGTTACATTATTTGTAAAATATTAAAGAAATGAGCGATAATTTTAGTGTCTATACTAAAAAGTTAGTTTCAGAATATTCTCGAATCTGGAATGTTCTGCTATGCTAAAGATCATTACTGAAAGTTCGAGATTATTTTGGAATGTTCTCTAAACTTTTCCGAGTGTTTTAGATCATTCTGAAACATTTTAGAACATCGGAAATCATTCAGAAAAAATCTGGAACGTTCTGGTACATTCTAGATCATTTCTGAAAATTCCAGATTATTTTGGACGTTGTAAAAACATTCTGTGACCTTCAGAAAGGTTTGAGATCATTCTTGAATATTCTAAACAATTCTCGAAACATATGAATATTCTAGAATGTTTTCGAATATCATCGAAAAACCTGGAACGTTCTTGAACACTTTAGATCATCGTTGAAAATTCCAAATTATTTTAGAATGTTCTCTAAACTTTTCAGAGTATTTTAAATTATTCTTGAACATTTTAGACTCTTTTCGAACATTTTGGAACTCTTTTAGAACATCCCAAATCATTCAGAAAAAATCTGGAACGTTTTGCTGCATTCTAGAACATTATGCATATTGCAGATTATTTTGGACGTTGTAAAAACATTCTGTGAACATTCTAGAATGTGTACCATATACGTTGTAGAATATTCCTCAATCTCTTGGAACATTTTAGATCATTCTCGAACATTCCAAATAATTCTCACGAAATCTGGAACGTTCTACTATATTCTAGAGTTTTCCTTTTGAAACATTTTTGATCATTCTCGAACATTCTGAATCATCGAAAAGCCTGAGGCATTTAAGAACCTTCTAATACATTCTGGAACATCCTGTATAGAATAAAAATCATAATAATATACAATTATTTTACTCGTATTGTGAATCATCTGATATAGTGTTAATGTTAAAGGTGCAACATTATTAATTAAAACAACGATTTGGTGGAAATTCATTGTACTTGGACAGTAAAATTAAGTGATCCTTTATACGTGTATGGGATACCGATTGCACATTTGTAGACGTGGTGGTATCAGTTTAATTGCAGGAATTAATTGCGTCGTCGTCATGATGATACTACAGTATCATCATGACGACGACGTATGTGGGCAATAGGAAAATTTCCATTTAGTTTCTATATGAATAGGTAATAAGGGAGGTATGTTATGCTGGCTGACTGGATGAACGTCGACCGTGGGGGCACTTTTCATAATTAAATAAAATATTTATCGCTGTGTACTTAAAACGGAGATGAAACAAACAGAACGGTCCGTTTATTCTTTGAGAATATTTCATCAGCTTTCGACTTTGTTGCTTAACGTCCCCAACCTCCCTCCCCCCGCCCTCCACCTCCTTCCCGTTTGCTACTCATTTCACTTCCACTGCCTCACCGTCACGCTCTCCCCATGCGCTGATGCCTCTCACTCGCTCAAGCCGCGATACTGCTCTGAATCCGTTCATCGCTTCCCATTTTCCAACGAATATTATGATACTCCCGGTCGGCATTCTTAATAGCCGCAGACATTGTTGTATTTTAATTTTCCCTTACTTTGGAGACCGCTTATTTTACTTCTTTTGTTGGCATAAATGTATTACTGGAAATAGAAATTTTCAAATTGGGCTTTAACTGTGATAAGGTTTGAGTGTATTCGTATAAATAAATAAAATAAATATGGAGAAATTTTATATGTAACAGACGTAAAGGCACAAAGAAATAGTTAAGACTAAAATTTGTTTTCCCACTGCAGAATTGCCAACTAGGAATTTTGTCCCTAAACATATATGGATTGAGACTTTTTAGGTGTTTTAAGTTTAGGGACATTAAGGGATTAAGAATTTGTTTTGGTTACTTAAATTTGCTTTTAGATGACACTTTTTCTACAAGTTGGTAACCCTGTCTGCCCCACTGTCCTAGTGTAGACCACTGTTGTATTATTAATTTGGGATGATTAGTGAGAACCTTTTGTAAAACAAATAAAACCGGAAAATTCCGCAATAGCTCGCGGCACGCGTATTCTATTTGATCGAGTATTCGAAAACTAATTTAATATTTGTAATTAATTAAATATTTTCAACGTTTTATTTACAAAAGTTTTGTCGTGCAGTTCACATACTTTTGTGTTTTAATTTATTTACCAGTTTTTGTGAAACAATAAACGAAAATTAAAATGTGAAGTATGAATATGTGTCGTTATTACCATTAATGAAATATTTCTGGATTTTAATTATTCGATAGTCAAATATTTAGGTCGACACATTATAAAGATATCCAACAATCTAATTTTTTTCTTAGATAAAGCTGGCCAAGGTGGCGCTTGTATTGTTTGCGGTACGCAGTTGAACTCTGGCTTACAATCACGTCCTCTGGCACCATCTCAGGCAGCACAATATGGGTTACGAGAGGAACAGGTGCCCCCTGGAGGCCGAGTTTGTAATTCTTGTCGTTGTAAATGCGTACGGTCGAGATACACTCATTGTCCACTGCCCATGTGTCCTAATGCTAGAGGACGTGTTAAACGTCTTCGTTCATTTCCCCATAGATTACAAGAACTGCCATCGGATGTTAGGTAAATATGAACCCAACGCTTTTGATTCGGTTATTGAATCCTTTTTTCATTTATTTTTTTGTGCGCTTAGAGAGAGCATCCTAGACGAGTTTAACATTCCAAGTGGAGTTACGAAGTGTTGCTCGGCTTGTTTCAACAGGATACAGCGTCGGCTGGGTCCTGTCGAGGATTGGCCCGAAGAAGAAGTCAACCAACTTCGAAACGCGTTGACGGAATACGGCGCCAATTGGCAATTGATCGGAGAAAGACTGAGTCGACCGCCACATCAGATTCGTAGTTTTTATTCGATGAACAGGTGACTGTTATTAGTTAAGCTTTTTGAATTTTGGTTTGACATTACGAATATTTGTTTACTCAGGAAACGTCTGAACTTGGAGAACTGCTTGGGTGACCGGAAGCCTACGCTTACAGACGAGGAAGAGAGCGGTAGTAGTACCAGTAGTTGTGATGAACCGAGCAGGGAAAGGCACTCGTCGGACACAGCGAGTGCTGAAAGTCCACAGACCAACGGAGAACAACATCCAATACAGAGGATCGTAAAGAAAGAAGATGACGACACGTCAGCCACCGAAACTGCCGATGAAGTAAATTAATTTAACATATTAGAAGGGTTCGATATAATTCTTTTCGTTTTTCAGAGTCCTTCTCCATTGACTGTCAAAGACCTTATGTTGAACGTGATAGAGATAACGTTGAAGAAACCTGGAGCTCAACAACAAGCCCCCAATGCTAACGGTACGTGTACAATTCGTTTGACTTCATGTCAGATTGTCATGTTCATCTTTATTATACTATATAATTTCTGTTTTTTTGTTATTGTTACATGCGTTCTCATCAAAGTCGCTATGTACCCGGTTGTATTTGCTAAATGTTCCTGATTTTATTGTAACATGTTCAGTTGTTTCAGTGGCGAACATGGCACCAACCATCTCGTCGATTTTAAACAACGACTCAAACGAAGTGACCATCGTAAGCGAGTACAACTTAGGCAGTACTCAAGTGCCGAGAAGCACGCGCAACGAGGTCTCAATAACGAAACTGGTACCGCCTCTCATTGCAGCAACAATTACGCCCGTACCTGCACCAGGTCAAGTTCCACCTCAGGTGCAGCAAGATCGAGTTATACGAGACGATTTGGTGGTTCTTCAATTACAGGATGGCAGAGGTGGAGGAGAACCTGAAACTTTGGACCTGAGTATAAAGAAACCGAGGGATCTCGTGCCACCCATGCACCCCAAGCACGCGCAACCATCTATCGTTCACAGATCTGAACAGCAATCGCCGTACATGGGATATCATCAACACAGAGAGGTAAAATCCAAAGCGTTGTGTTGTTATTTTGAAGTTTCTTATTCTAATAAATTTCGCTAGGAGAGGAAGAGTCCGGCAGTTTACGTACCGACGGTGCCTCCGAGAGTGCAGCCGAAACTACCCAGTCCGAAACCGGCCAACCTTAAAACGGGTTCTATCACTCAGGGCACGCCCATCATTAACCAGCCTCGTTTCGAAGGCCTATTGAGACAAATCACTCCAGAATCAAAAATGGGATCGATAACGCAGGGAACTCCCATACATGTGCCTCACATGCAACAGGTGAGTAATATCTAAACACGTGCATTGTTTCAAAAAAGTTTTGATAGTGTTGAAAATTGACAAAAACAAACAAGAACTTTATCTCATTGCGAAGAGAGAATTTGAAGACAAGATCATTTTTTCATGTTCTTAATCTACATACTCAGCTGCCATCTTATTATATTCTTAATGTATATGTGCAGCTATCATCCTAATAAGTTTAAGTGGAGACGATTTAGGGATCCCTCCTATTTTGTCACAGAATCGGCGCAGCTACACTACTACAATTGATAATAATTTAAATTGTTTACAACAACTCCACGATTTGAAGACAAGATCTTTTTGTCATGTTCTTAATCTACGTACTCAACTGTCATATTTTCATATTCGTAACAATCTTAATAAGTTTAAGTCGAGGCTATTTAGGGGTACCTCCTCTTTTGTCCCAGAATCGGCGGAATTACACTACTGTATATGAGCTTCGAGTCTTTTACTTTGACGTTCCTTAAATAATGGAAGAAAGATTCTCCAACTGTTGCAAGCTCTTGTCACTATTTTGAAATAGAAAGTTACGCTAAATTTTTGTAGGACAAGCGCATGTACGACTATTACAACAAGCGTCAGCCCGTTCCGCAGCCTCCTCCGCCCCAATCGGGTGGTTATCCTCCGCCTCAATATCGGCAACCACCCGCCGCGGCCTATTCCGTCGACAAACAGCTCAGTTCTCGTCAAATTATAATGAACGACTACATCACGTCGCAGCAGATGCTCGGAAGACGTGCTGCGGCCAGTGATAAGGCAGCGGCGGTGGCTGCGGCTGCCCAATATTACGCCCGAACCCCGCCACCCTCGCAGCAACCGCCGCAGATGCCACCATCGTCCATTGCCGCCCAACAACAGCAGCAACAGCAACAGAGACAGGGTGTCATACAGCGACACAACACGCAACCACAACCGCAACAGCAGCAACAAGTGAGCGGAGGAGGTCGGCCGCATTATCCCCCTGGACACGAAGCGTTGGGGTCGCTGGTGGACGTGGCCGTTCAACAACCGAGTCTTCCCGTGCCTCCGAGTGCTACGCATGAAGGATTGGGCAAAACAATGGTTGATAATCTGATGGAACAACCGAGACGGTTTCAGATGATGGAACAACATCAGCAACAACTCAGGCAACAGCAACAACAGAGGATCGAGGCCGAAAGAAGGTGAGTGATTTACCGGACTGTGAGGTTTACATTAACTTATTCTTACTGTTTTTTTTTATAATGTTTATGTTGAAGGTTTCATCAACAACAACAGCAGCAACAGCAACAACAACAACAACAAATTCGGCATCAACAGCAGGTGCCCAGAAGCGAATCATCGACTTTGACGGCTGCTAGTTTGATTGATGCCATTATCACACACCAGATCAATCAAACTGCGGAAGGTAAGACATCATCGCTTTTATTGTCTATTGTGGCGCTTTCATTGTTCTTATTCACCTTTTATGTGCGCATGTGTTTGTATGCGATCTGTTTTGATGCTTACTGAATCGGAATTTCACTAAATTAAAGTGCAATACGTAAAATTTATTTTGTTAATGTCATTTTGTTACACGAGTAAATTAATTTACAATTTTCTGCTTTGTATTTCTCATTTGGTTTCAACCATTTTAAGTAATTGTTAATATCTACAATTTGCACTGTTTGGTACGCATGCGTACGTGGTAAATGATGTGGTATTTAGATTGTTAAAATGGACATTTTTTCGTGAGCATATGTATCTTTGACACGTCTTCTGCATTGTATATTTCTTTTGTGTTTTTTATTTTCACTTTAGCATTTCTTCTTGGACAATATTAACAATTAAAACTTTTCCGTTTCTTTTTTCTCCCTAGTAACGAAACCGCGTTTTTTCCTTCAAGGTGGTCAGTCGGTGCCCAACAGTAGGGAACCGGCGCGGGTCAGCGACCGCCTCTTCCAGTCGTTCCATCGCGAACAGGCCGCCGCGGCCCTTGTTCAACAACAACAACAACAGCAAGCCGCGCAACAAGACAACGGCGAAAGACCTCCGTCCGTCATAAGCGTCGATCTCGACAGCGACACGGCCAACTCGAAAAGCCTAACGATCAAAGAATTGGCAGACACTGTGATCGCACACGATTTTGGGGCTGCGGCGGCAGCCGCGCGTCAATCGGCAGCCTGTGGCCCCGCTTATTATCACCATCCCCATCATGAAGCGTGGAAACGTCATGTCCAACAGAAGGAACAGGAAGGAAAACGATCGGCTACTCCGCATGATGAACGCCAAATAATAAGAATCGCGCAGGCTCAAAAGTACCATGTCGAACCGGTGTCTCCACCCGAAAGCAACCACTGGTCTGAACAAAACTACAGGCGATATCAGCAACAACAACAGCAGCAGCAGCAGCAGCAACAACAACAACAACAACAGTCGCACAACATGTCCGCCCTCGATTATGTCAAGAACCGGATTGTGGAAGTAATGAGAACGGAAGACGACAAGAAGGAAGTGCAAGATGGCGGCGGTATGCACGACAAAGACCGAAGCGATAGTCCAGGCGACATGGTGATCGACGAGGAGAAGCACGATAACGAGCAACAACACCAACAACCTCCTCACACGGCAGCCTACGGCTCTTATTCGTACGTGACGCACAAGCAAAGTGATAACACGGGAATGAACGATGCGTCAAGGAACGTCGAACCGAAGCCACTGCTTTCTGCGCAGTACGAACCCCTTTCAGATGAAGACTAGACGACGGACGATTTCATCGATTACAGTGATAAATATCGATCAAACGTTGTTGTGGTTATTTTGGGTTGGATTAAATATACAAAAAGTGGAGAGCGATGCGACTATAAAGCGGAACGAACATCGAAGATAATGGAATTTTGTTCTGCCACTATAAAAAACTACAACGGCCATCTCTTAACAAATGGTTATTGATCTCAAACAGTATCGGCGCGTGTGGTTTTAATTCAAAATGTAACATTCGATTTAAGTGGTTCGTGTGACAATGTTTCGGACTACAACGATTGCCTCCTCGTTGTGGCGCATAAACGCTGATGCTGATCGATAATAATGATTGTATCGCTCTTATCATCGCGTCGTCTAAGTGGTTGAAGTTCGATTGATGACAATTTTTTTTTTGTTTATGTCTTGTGTTGGATGGATCAATTAGAACGGGGACGAGTTTTTGTGTTGTGTATTTTTTATTTTGGACTAAGAAACGTGACTTATGAAAAGAACGACACTGTCCTTTTTTTTTTGTACATAATATTATCTAGTAATAATGATGATAATAAAAATAATAATATTAAACATGAAGATAAGAAAAAGATAATATTACAAGTGATGTGTAGATTTGTAAGGTGAAATAATTCGAAAAACAAAAAAGGGATGATGACCTCTTTGGGCAGCAGGTTTCGGCTGTTATTGTTCTCTCTCCTTTTCGGGTTTCCGTCAGTTGTGATGAGATGAGCGTAAAGATCGAACCCGAGACGGGGACGACAACGTCAGTCGCACACACTGCGCACGCTATCTGCTCTGCCTCCTTTTTAGCGTCCATTCATTTGAATAATTAATAAAATGAAGATGAAACCCTAGCTATTATTACTATTAAATTTTATTAATCTTTAATTTACTCTTCTTGACTTGACGATTGTTAAAACCATTGAAAAATAACGTGAGGAAGAAAAGTGTAAATGTAAATAATTATGTAGATTTAACAGCGACGAAGAATGTTCGAGTGACGAGGTGAAGAAAAATTAACAAACAACGTACTGTATATCTATAGGGTGGTAAGTGAGAAGATGATGTACGATTTTTTCCTTATTTTTAAATAAATAACAGTCCCGTTTTCCACGCCTGACGGATCGGATTCTTTTTACGATTTTCAAAAAAATATATATATATATATATAGCTTTTCCTATTTTTAAATTTATTCAAAACGTTTAATTTTTGTTTTGTGCCCGTGCGTAATGCATTTCCGCCTAATATCGACATGGTTCGGTTCTTACAATCACGGTAGCTTAAAGTTTTATTTACGAGTATTAATAGAAGGAGAATATTCCATTCGGCTAATTTCACCCTGAAGGAATCTTCTTTTCCTATTAGTCCAAAGGCTAAATACATAGTTAAAGCTTTATAACCCCGATTAAGCTTCAATGGGACTTTTTCTCTAAAACCTAAGGGGGTAACTTCTATACGAAGTTGAAGTTGAACAAGTCGAATATAGAAAAACGACAATTTAGTGTAACCTAATAACCACTTACAAGTAGAGGTCGCGCTCTATCCAGATAATTTTGAGAAAATTGCCCTTAAAGTTTAATGATTGTATTAAGTACCGTAAATTAGAAAAGCAAGCAAAAGCCAAACAGCTTACTTTTTTCTTTATATTTTTTACATTTTTTTTTTTGAATATTGTGAACAACAAAATGAGTACCATATGAGAAGTCAGTTGTGAAATACTATTATAAAAACTATCTCTCATGTAAGTCCAAACAGTTGTGAGTACGGATCGCTTATAGCTCTAATTGACAGTACTTGCAGCAGTAGGCAAATTTTAAGAGCTAGTTTCTCAAAATTGTCCGGATAGTGCGTTCTTTTACTTGTATATATGTTGATACACCATCCCTCAAAAGCTGATCCTGAAGTTAGTTTACCAGAGCGCGACCTTCGTGATCTTTCCTTTTTTGGTTCCAGAACCGGTGTAACGACACTACTATCGTCGATAACAATTTATGTTTTTAATAAAATTGCTGTACGATTAGGAGAATTTTGTTTCATGTTCGTACTTTGCTACCATCTTCGTCTTGTATTAGTTCTATTCGGTTAACTTCGATAGTCGGACTTAAACGCCCCTTAGAGGCTGTTTTTTTTTGTTTTAGAAAAAAACGTCCCATTGTTACCATTCAATTGGTTGTATAAATTATTGAGGTATCGGTATTTTTGTTGTTAATTAATTACGTTTCACTTTGTCGTGTAATTGCAAACCATTTTTTATTAATTTATTTTTTTGAAAGTCGTCGAACGGTCCTGTCATTAATTTAATGATTATAAACACATTCTGTATCAATTAATTATAAAAAATAAGTAAATATAAACTGACTGCCCAACTTCGAATAGTTTTTTGGTGACTTGTGTCTGTTTTCCTTAATTTTATAAATATTATAAGAATGTTGTACATTTCCTTTGAATAACTGTAAATAAAAGGAACGTTATTAATTAATGCGTTGAATTAATGACACATCTACTGCCACATATCTTGCTTACACAAAGGGGCGTAAAAAAAGTCGTTACGGTAAGTTTTTTATTTTTATTACGTAAAGTTCACTTTTCATGTCATGTTTTATTTATTTAATAGTTTAATTAATGAATTACTAATATTGTTTTCTGAAGGTTAATCGATGGATGAAAGCAGATTAAAATTTCCAAATCGACACAAATATTTGCAACGATTCAGTTTGAGCTGGACTTACTGTTTGTTGACATCTTCACTTGGGAGCATTTTGCAGTTAAAGGTAAAAAAGAAAACGTGTTCTAATTAGTATATTACTAGTAGTAAATATTTAAAGCCTGGCAGTCAATGTTTGGCCAAACATTTGTTAGGTAATAGTTAAAAAAGGGGTTTGTGAAAATCTTAAAGAACGTGTTTTTATTATGATGAAAAATATTTATCTAATAATGGTCAATTCTATTTCAAGAAAATTAATTGCATTTTATGTTTTATTTGCTTGATGGCGTCGTTTTTAATCTAGATTTCGTTTATGTGAGAAAACTTGTTAAAAAAAAAATATTTTTAAGAAAAATTTAATTTAATGCTATTTAGAAAAAATGCGGTGGCGTTTTGTTTTTGAGTTTTTAACGAACACCAAAAATGTGTATTATGAAAATTAAATGAACTCAAAAGATTTAAAGATCAAATTTAACGAGATAATTTTAAACATCTGTAAATTGACGAAATTATCAACAGGAAAAAAAAATTGAAATGACAAAAAATATTTAATACGCAGTCAAATGAAAAAGTATCGTATAAAGTTAGTTTTTTTTTTAATATTTTATTTTAAAAGGAATTTTGTTACAAAATTAATCGAGAAAATATCAATTAAAAATATTCGAGTGCCACTTAAAAAAACAGACATGAGAAGCTTGCTCAAATTATTATCCAGAAAGAAGGCAGAATTCTACATAAAAAAGTGTCAGAAGAACGTGAAAGACGTTCTTTATGTTTACAAACAACCAGGATGCAGACTTGCCAAAAATTCGAAAATTGCAACATTTATTTGTTACTTATTTTTTGCACTATTTGTACCGAGATTCATTCCCTATATAAACAATAAACTTTCTCACTTAGTTCTTTAAATTTATTACTTATATTTTTTATATTAGTAGTTTTGATATGTCACTGTTTGGAAAATTCATAATTCAAACTTTATTAACATTGTTTTAAACGTTTTTATTTGTATTTTCTGCAGTTTGATCGATGAATAAGAGGACACACTGAAGTTTATTTCGTTCCTATTGGATCAAAAGAAATTGGGTCGACATCTTTCCAATTTCTCTATTACATACAGGGTGATTAAAAGTCAGTAGCCTATTAGACGTTTATGGAAAACTAATGGTAGGAAAATTTAAAAAAAAATCGTGTAGTTCTTACGACACATGATCTATATTTTTAAAATATTTTCAATTTTAGAGCACTTCCGGTTATACCGGAAGTTGATACCAATTTTGTTATTTTAAGTATAATGGTATATTTTTTACGGCGAATTCGAATAAAACGTTAAATTTTAAGGTAAGTTTATTAACCAATTTGTATGCCTACGATGAATAGTTTTTGAGATAATTTAATTTGCAGAAAAAAAATTCACTACTGCAACCGAAACAATAAAAAATAATAACTTTCTCAAAAAATGACTTACAGTACTGAAATTTTTACTGGTTATAGTAGAGTTTTAAAACTAACGTCCTGCCAAAATTAAGCCTCGTAATTTATACAGAGCGTTCATAAAAATTCAAAGTAAAAAAATTGAAGTTTTTAAACTTTGGATTTTTTTATGTACGCCCTGTACAAAATACGAAGCTTAGGTTTGGCAGGACGTTAGTCATAAACATCCACTACAACCGGTAAAAATTTCAGTACTGTAAGTCACTTTTTGGAAAACTCATGATTTTTGTTTGGATTGTGGTAGCGAATATTTTTCTATAAATTAAATTATCTCAAAAACTCTTCATCCTAGACGTACAAGTCGTAGTAAAAAATATAGCATTCTATTTAAAATAACAAAGTTGGTATCAACTTCCGGTATAACCGGAAGTGTTACAAAATTAAAAATATTTTAAAAATATAGACCATGTGTCGTAAGTACTACAAGATTTTTTTCAAAATTTTCCTAGCATTATTTTTTCCATAATTTCATGTAGATGGTTTTAATAATAAAACTTTGCTTTTGTATTAATAAAATTATTAATTATATTTAATGTAATTTATTTATTTATAATTGTTTTATTTAAAAGAAATCATATAAATTGTAATAATTACGTAAAACATACTTTTTTTAGTAAATAAATATCTTAAAAAATTTGCAGTGCTTTATTTGTAATCACAAGTTGTTGTGTAATTTTCATTTAAATAACTTTTTAATACCACTAGCGCCATCGTTAGTTTAGAGGCTTAAATACAGTTTTAAAACGAGACAGAAAACTGTAATCTAAAGCTATGTTCACACTAAAAGTGTAAACCCAAAAGATAACTCCTGCGGCTTATGTTCTCCTGGTACAAAATCCTAAAATTTTAAATAGAAAATTCCGATTATTTCCTGATTTACCCCCGTACATAAACGTGTGATTTTTATTTTCCAAATATTTCCTGATTGCCCCTCGTATATATCGACAAACTTCGAAATTTCCAAATTTTGTACCAGGAGAGCATAAGTCGCAGCAGGTATTTTTCCGGAGTTACATTCGGTGCGGTCTTAATATTGGGTTACAGTTTTCTGTCGCTCATTAAACTTGTTAGACTTCATTTTACGATGGTGCTGATGATTTTTAAAATAAAAGAATTTATTTGTTAAAGGGAATTAAAACAGATTTTAGTTTTTATGAGTTTATTAAAAATATTTTCAGCAAACTACAAACTGTTTATATTTAATTTTACATTAAAATACTGAAATACAGGTAATGTAAAGTAAATGTATATCGTTTTATACATTTTTGTTTTAATATAAAACGTAGTAAGTGTATGCATTTTTTACAATTTTACCAAAATTGTCGAGTCCAGGTACGTTTTCTTAACTATCAAGAACTACAAAAAATACAATTTTTTGTTTCTAGCTTATATTTAAAAAACTAGCAAACGAAACGGATTACGTCCAATGGACAAATTGTAGACAATTAAAAAACCTACAAAACGGTTTTTTTTTCAGAAGCCGAATTGGATGATTTTTTTAAAATTTATATCTTGAGTAATTTACATTATTAAGAAAAAATATTTCGGTAAATTATAGCAAATGAGGAGCGCTTTCATACGAGCCCTGAGGGAAATCCCTAGCATTAGTAGTTTTTGCATAATTACAACATTAGGAATTTAAGGCATTATCTTGTTTATGTCATCGTTTTAACAGAAAAAGTGTAATTTTAATTTTGTAAACGGTTTCTAAAAGAAGAGATTATTAACTACAATTCCTCTATCTCAGCGTTTTGAGTAGAGCTATTATTCGCCGTAATTTTACGGTACCGCTTTGGAGCAAACCTGACCTTCGTTCGGTTTCGGGTGTTAGTTTTTCAGCACATTTCAACAGCTCCATTCGAAAAAATGAGATGGAGCAATTGTAGGTTATAATCTCTTCTTCCAGAAACCGTTTACAAAATTTAAATTGCACTTTCTCTGTTAATACGGTGACACAAACAAAATAATGTTTTAACTTCTTAATGTGGTAATTATACAAAAACTACTGAAGCTAGGGATTTCCCGTGGGGCTCGTTTGAAAGTGCTCCTCATTAGCTATAATTTGCCGGATTTTTTTTTTAATATTGTAAATAACCCGAGATGAATTTTTAAAGAAATGATCTTTTTTTTATCGTTTCTTCGACTTTTCTCGCTAAAGAATCGACCAATTTGACTTCTGAAAAAACTATATTATAGGGTTTTCAATTGCCTACAATTTGTCTAATGGATATAATTCGATTCGTTGGCTAGTTTCTTAAATAGCAAGAAACAAAAAAATTGCCATATTTTTATATAGTTCTTGGTGGTTAAAAAACGTACCTAAGACTCAACTGCTGTTGTTATTTATGTTTCCCTTCTCGCATGCCGAACGTTTCGCAAGTCTTGGCTGCTAGCAGCCTCAGTAGATTTCACTGCTGCTTCATCAGTTAAGTTCTGTAAAATTAAAAATAACAATATTGGTAACAGATTAGCAATGGCTGCATTTTCTGGTTTATCAAGTATATTTATTATGACATCTATTCCCTCTCACCTTTCTATTCCTTGATGTTCTTGAATCTGCTGTTTCGGTAGGACCGGAAATTTTAATCTGCTTTCGTCCATTGATTACCTAACCTTAGAAATTGACTGATTGATCTACTAAACAAAGACAATATAAAATACAAAATAAAAACGTATGTAACGTTAACTTGTATATACAATCTCGAATTTTTACTTTAAGTATCCATTGGAAATGGATATTGCTTTAATCAATTATCAATTTAAATATCAGAAAATTGCAAAAAAAATAAATAAATATGTAATATACTTTTAAGAAGTTTGTTAATTAAGTACTGATTAGGTAATTTAAAAACAATTATGTTTAAGTGAACTCACCTCTAGTGTGTATAAACGAAGGATACGCTAAAGAAAAAATAATACACAAACGATTTAAATTCCTATGTGGTAAGATAACGACTGGCTTGACCGCTAGAGGCTAGAAGGTCTTTGGATTATTTTGATGTTACACGAAGGACACGAAACAGATGTTCACAAATACAAGGATCGTGTAAAATAAATCAGTACAATGAACAATAAAAAATTCAACAAGTACAAAAAATTGTTAAGCGTTGTTAAGAATATTATTGGAAAAATTGAGAAGCGTTTAGTGGGTACAAAAGTGATTCATTTTTTTTTTTAATTTCAACAAAAAATATTTATTATTCAAGCCTAGACTATTTACAATATTACTTATTTCTATACAAAAAATAAATAAGAATCCAAAACGTTCTCAATTAGCAGCAAGTTCGACTTACCTAGCATTTTAATAAGTTCGCGATTTTACAAGAAATTGTATAAACATTCTACTCAAAGCACACCGAATTTTAATTTAAATATAACATGGAAAGATTCCAAAATATCATCATCAAATTTTTACTCATAAATCATCAGGGGTAGATTTTTACAACCACTTAATAACGAAATAGATAAATTTCGTGTTCTCATTTAAAAAAATATTACACAATTAGAATTATATTAAAGGTATTATTTAAATTAATCACTGAGATATACATTATAATTCATTACTGGGTCTTATGTCGACTATTTTAATTAATTAATATACCATTTCACTCATTGTCCACATTAGTCAAATTGTGCGAATAAAAATTAAAAAAGTGGCAATTAATAAGAAATAATTAATCAGCCCTGTATCTTAAGACTATTTTTTTTTCCATTTCTATTTCATTTAAATTAATTAAAAAATAATGAGAACGTATGCATGTATATACAGGCCGACCCAAATTCAGAGGCCGCTTATAGAAAACCTACATGTAGCAGATTTTTTTTTAAAAAAACCGTGTTGTACTTACGACACATGGTCTATATTTTAAAAATATTTTCAATTTTGTAGCACTTCCGGTTATACCGGAAGTTGACACAAACTTTGTTATTTTAAATGGAATGATATATTTTTTACGACGAATTCAAATAAAACGTTAAATTTTAAGGTAAGTATAATGACCAACTTATGTGCTTACGATGAACAGTTTTGGAGATAATTTAATTTATAGAAAAAAATTCACTACCGCAATCCAAACAATAAAAAATTATAACTTTCTTAAAAAATGACTATAAGCACTGAAATTTTTACTGGTTATAGTAGAGGTTTAAAACTAACGTCCTGCCAAAATTAAGCCTCGTAATTTATAGAGAGCGTTCATAAAAAATCCAAAGTAAAAAAAATTGAAGTTTTTATACTTTGGATTTTTTTATGAACGCCCTGTACAAAATACAAAGCTTAGATTTGGCAGGACGTTAGTCTTGAACATCCACTACAACCGGTAAAAATTTCAGTGCTGTAAGTCACTTTTTGGAAAAGTTATGATTTTTTTTTGGATTGTGGTAGCGAATATATTTCTATAAATAAAATTATCTCAAAAACTCTTCATCCTAGACGTACAAGTTGGTTATCAAACTGATCTTAAAATTTAACGTTTTATTCGAATTCGTTGTAAAAAATATACCATTCCATTTAAAATAACAAAGTGCTACAAAATTGAAAATACATATTTTGAAAATATAGACCATGTGTCTTATGTACTACACGATTTTTTTCAAAATTTTCCTACCATTAGTTTTTCGATAAACGTCTAATAGGCCACCGAATTTGGGTCACCCTGTATATGTATGTAATACAAACAATGAAAAATATATTTTGAAGAATCACTTCGAGACAAAAAAACAGGTAGAAACATGAACTAAAATTTCTTTAAAAAAAAATTACGCTTTTAGAAATTTTGAAATAAAGTTTTTGCACTTGTTTTTGCATGTCACTGGGTTAATAAAATAATGATAAAACATCTCATAACAAAAAAAAATACACGTATGTTATTTTACTTCGTAAAATATTAAGTGCGACTAACATAGGACAGAGTGGAAGTACTTTTCGTATCAGAATAAAAGAGCATACTAGCAGCATTAATAAAATAATGAAAAATACCATTAAATTTTCCAGAAAATTCCACAGACAAATTCAAAGTAAATAGAAATTTACCAACGTATTTGTTTTTTTGTTTGTTTTGATTTGATGTACCTACAAAAATATTTTGTAAAAATAAAAAAAATTGAGCTGCAAAGTTATTGTAAAAGACGATATTAAACTACGATTACTTTTAAAATCTTAAATATTACGTCTAAAAGAAACATCAAAAACAACTTTTAGCAATAGAACTTGCTAAATACACAATCAAATAATCATTCCTTAAACAAGAAATAATAATAATAATTATAATAATAATAATAATAATTAACAGCAGTCGGATAAAAAAATAAAATTCAATTTTTTTTCTCTCCACGAAATTAGTTATTGTCAGCATAATAGCAATTTTTGCATTTTACTTTTAACATACTCAACTTAAATGACAAATTTTAAAGGGACGAGAAGGGTGTATATAGTATTCATAGCGGTAATGTCTTCATCCCCTTTCATTGTCGTTTTCTTTTTGCAATTACAGTGAAAATAAAAAACACATTTTTAAGCAACTTAATGAAAAAATATTTCACCTATTTCACAGAGCCAGATTTACTTACGGCTCGACTGGGTAAAAATAAGCACTTAAAAATCAAATTTTACAATATTCTCTGTTCTTTGACGCCCATAATGGGACGAATTTTAAAACTTGGCACTTAAAAGGGGCCATTTGTAAGGTAAAGAGTGGGTATAAAGTAAGTATCAAAATGCAACTTTAAAATAGCACTCATTAATGTATACTGTACCTATATATATCATATGTAAATCATGATTACCTAAACGTTTGAACGTACGGTATATTATAGACAATAGTATATATTGTATAGGAAGGATCTGAATATTAAAATACGAGCTCTGATAAAACTGTTGTTGTAAGTATAATTATTATTTGTACAATAGATGATAAATGATCTGTTTCAACAAACTGTATCAGACATTAAACACACGGTCAGAAAAGGAAGGAGACAACTTGGAGCGACAGTCGCTCCGGCAACAAGCGTGTAATTTGTAAAGTACTGATCGGAAATTTTGATCTCTTTATTTGCTAACATTTACCATCGGTATTGTGCACAAATTAAGGAATGTTGCATATTTGCATCACCAGAACCCCACACGTGCATTTATTGTTTGAATTTATTCGGTTTTAATGGGAAATAAATTTATTTATTATTGTTACAGTAATATAAAAACTTTGAATCTTTGCACTGGATATTTAACGATTGTTTTCGACTCTCTGTATTATTCATGGTGAAACTAAACTTTTGTCGGGTACTATATCGATAAATATGTTAAACAGACAAGACAAGAGCGGAATGAATAATGAGCTCCGTATCCCTTCCTAGACTTTTGTCGTTGCGCATCTAGTACGTTGGAGGGGGCAATCTCTACAGAAAGTAAATGGAGTATATATATTCACTGAACAGTCACATCTGCTACAACTGACAGTCACTAAACTCTGCTGATAGTCATCCAGCTATTTTTTGGTATAATTAAAAATAAATATAATCTCTTTACCCTTTAGATTTGCACTGCAGTGTTGTCACACAATTTTTTTGGGGTGGTAAAATAAATTAATTTGTGATTTTTGATTGATTTTCTGATACAGTTTGTTGTCATCGATAAATCTATTTTTTTATAAGCGATCTTAGCGTTTCTTAGTCTATTAATATTGTTATTTTTCTTTTCTTGTAAATAGAGTAGTAAACATTCAACAGCGGAAATAAAGAAGTGAACACATCAGACTAACTAATGTAAGGTCTACTCTAAAGACAACTCTGATTTAACTATGTTTTCTAAACGCTTTAACGATATACTTTTTTTTTTTGTAATTAAATACACCGGTATTTTTTTGTAGAAATATAAAAATAAAAAGTTGCATTTTTGTTAACCTGAAGGTAAACCCAGAAGGTGTAAAATATTTTGTTTTTAAATACAAAAGTTCATATAGAATGTAATACCTAAAAAAGGTAAAAAAGGCAGGCTGTTTGTTATAAATAAATATCAACATTTTTACAAAGTACAACAAACAAGTGATTAACAAAAAAAAATGAACGAAAAAAACCAAGGTACCAAGCCGTTTGATAACAATACTTTCTAGATAAGCATAAATATAATATATAACAAGAAACATTTGGTCTTTTCTTTTTTTTTTAATTACTTTTGTGATTTTTGCTCAAAAATTGCCTTCATGTCTTTTATGCAATACGTTGGTGGAGTTTTTTCTTTTCTAGAAAAAAAAAAAAAATTACGACTTAACAGTTAAGCTGTACATGCGCATGAAGTGACCAAAATAATTTACCTGGGACTGCTACTTTCCAAACTGATCCTTCTCGTCCTCTCGCCATCCGTTTCTCGTTCTCTCGTCTCGTACGTGTGTCGCCTCCTTTCATTCTTGTTGCTGTTGTCCTCTCTCAATTTATTCCTAACAATATCCTGACCAAAATCACTAATTTTATTATCACTGTCTCTTGTGGTACTTCGTGCGTCAAAACTTTTTCGTACAATACCGGGCGATCGAAAATCAACGGTTCTTTTATTTGTGAACTTGTCACCTGATTCGTCCCTGTCCACGTCTGAAACGTCATCACCGACTGATTTTTTCCTGAATCCTGTCCCTCCAAACGCGGTTCGAGCGCCGGCTGGACCGTGTCCTTTATTACTATCCTTAACAGGATCATTGTTCGGCTGTCCAATTGGGTGATACCTCTTTTCGAATGCGTTCTGAATTTTCTTTTCGTTTTGCTCTTGTGGCTCTACTGAAGAAGGATTTCTTTCTGCGTCGAGTTGTGTGAAAGCACGACCTCGGCTGTTTTGTAAGTTTTTTACTTCTTTGTCGCCCTTTTGAGTCCAGTTAATATCACCCTTTGTGTTTTTGTTCAAGTCGTTTTTCTTAGATAGGACTTTGGGCTTTTCTGATGGGTTGTGGTTGTTGATGTGCGATTCGAAAATGGCAGTTTTTGATTTAATGCTTTCTATTACGTCGCTGCCGCTTTTTGATTTGCTATAGGCACCGTTGTTTTTGTGTTGAGGCTGTTCCTGCAGTTCCCCCTCATCTTCCACATTTTCACTTGTGTCGAGTTTTTCGTCCTCGCCTTCTTTACCTCTGACACCTTTCTGTTTCATTCGGGACAGAAGGACTTCCTTGTTTTCCTTGAAAGATTCAGACCTGTATTTTTCGTGTAGAAATTTTCTTCGTTCTTCCTTGTATTTCTCAATTCGTTCTCTGTTGAGTTTTTGATCGGTTAAGGGCAGAAGACTATGAGAGCAGTGAATGTCCAGGTCGATTTCGAGCGGGACTGGTTTGGGAGGATTTAACGTCTTCGGTAGAGCATTTGCCTTGTAGGAGAGGCTTTCATCGAGTGATTTCCTTCTGGTCAATGATTGATCACCAAATTCTTTATTAAATTCATCTTCGTCGAGTGATCGCGTTTTGGTAGAATTTCGTAAATGTTTCGCCCTTAAACAAGGGGGTAAACAACTTCTGTCGTAATAAACACGCTTTTCTTCTCCCAACGAAGAACTGCTGCCAAACAGACTATCTAACTGAGCCTTTTCCTGGTTCTTGTCTGGATTTCTTTCAGGTTTTGGACTGGGAAGACTTGGAGATGGTCTCTGGCCTCTACTGCTTCCAAATAGTGGAGGTTTGTAGTCGACCAGGTCCGATTCTTTGGCTTCAAACTTATCCGTCAATGACTTCACGTTGACCCCTATTTGCATTTGATTGTTATTTTTTATTTCCGAACTATCCTTCGAAGAGTCGTCTAATGTTAAGGCACTGTCACACGTTTTCGAAGGCACGATTTCGACGTTCTCTTCAATACTGTTCCTGTCTGTTTCTAGAGAATCGAAAGACACTGGACTAGCACCTGATTCGGGTTCTGTGTTTTCTTCACAGTTTCTAGAAGCATCATCAACTATACTCTGACTTTGAGGAGAATTTTCAGTTGAAAACTTATCACATATTTCAGGTTCGAGACTAAAGTCCGAATGTACATTCTCTGGATTTGAATTTTTATTACCAATTTCTTCCGTTATTTCCGGATTCATGTCCAAAAGTGCGTTCACTTCGTGCACGGATCGGCGAAAATATTTGACTTGCTGATAGATGTTGTTCTCGTCATCTACGTTTTCCCCTTCTGATTGACAAGACTTTCTTTTATCTGCGGTTGCGATTCTAGAAGCTTCCGTTGGAGTATTTGGACTGAACTCGATGAGATTTATACTTTTAGGTCTATCGTCGTCCAGGTCTAATCGAAGACCCTCCCTCAGGTTTTGCATTTCTTCTTTTAGGCTGAGGCAGTTTTCTGTTTCATCACGTTCCGGTTTTATTTCTCCCAAGTCCCGATCTTCATATGGACTGATCGTGTTGTCGGTTATTTTAAGATATTCGGGATTGTAAAATCGTGCTTCAATCATATTTTCGGGCTTATCTTCGACTATCAGACTTTCTTGACTAGAATTGTCGTGCGTTTTGGATTCCGGATTACTGACAGGTGTATCCGAATCGTGATTTGTGTCTTGCAATGAGCTTACAATCAGGCTCAGTCTGCTGGGACTTCCGGGGAAGTTGAGGGATGAATGACTAGTATTTAGAAGCTCTGTTGAGGTTTGGACGACCTCGCTTAGAGAAGATGCTGTCGGACTTAAAACCAACGTGCTGTCGTTTTCATAGCACGAGTTATCCGTTGTCGTATGCTCACTGTTAGTAGTCCCTGCAGGTTTTATCGAGTCATTGTTCCCTTTTATTGTGGAAGTTTCGCTGGAGCTCTTGTTTTCTTTGTCCATTGACGGATCGCTCTTCCACAATTTTGTGTCTGAATCAACAACCGTGGACGTATCGGTCGCTTTGATGAAATCCGTGGCGCCTGCGCTCTTGGGGCGATTCTTTTCGTGACCAATAACGTCCAAAGTGTCGTTGGGTTGCGTGGCTTGTTGTAACGGCAATGATGCTGCTACTGTTGGAACAACTGCTTGTTCAGGGTTCAGAACCTCCACATTCTCGTAATCCCTCGTAGAATTTGGTCTCTTTGGCGTTTTCACTGGGGATTTGTAGGTTATACTGATTGTGGTGAGTATGTTTTCGTATACGGGACTATTTGATTTTCGATCGACATTTTCGTAGATCGGAGGCTTACTGTCAGAACTCTTACTCAGATTCTCGTACACCTTCTGATACGAGATGTCTTCGGGGGTTTGAAGAGGACTCACGTTCGCACTCGAGTCGTTCAAGCGTTTGTATTTAGGTGACTGGGGACTTGCGAATGGGCTGCTTTGGTTCGAAACGTTGGTGGATAAAAATTTCAAGTGATTTTCGATGTTTGACTCGGTTAAAGATTTTGGTATCGGTGGAGGTTTGTTTGTAGTGTGCTTTTCAAGGTTGAGCGACTGACGTTTGAACTCGACCTCCGAGTTGCGAGGTGATTTGTTTTTAGGCTGATACGATTCGAAGACGTCTGTTGTATTTTTAATGTCGTCCGGTTGCTGATGAATGACGGCCGTTGTCGAAAAGATGTAATTGTTTTCGGGCGTGTTGCAATCGATGTATTGGATGTCTGACAGTTGATCTTCCAGTCGAGTGCGCTTGCGCGATATGGAGTCGGGTGAGAGAACGACGCGGGGTTGTTTTTTCGGCGAGGGGTTGTTTGATGACGTCGAATTGTCGTCCGTGCGAGGCCGCGTGAGATAACGACGAAAAGCCTTTGAAAAATTTAAATCTTGTTCATTTCAGAAAAATCATCTAAGTCTTAGTAACACATTATTTATTATACAAAGTTCCTTTTCACAATTTAGAATTTTTAATGTGTGAACAATGAATATTCTGATTAAAAATGTTTGTTCGTTATCCAATGGGGCACTAACGAATTTCTAAGTTCGTAATCCAAAATTTCACACACATTTGTTGTCACTAAAATAATTATCAATCACCGAACAGATTAAGTTAGGTTAATGATCACTTTGAACTCAGCCTGAGGCTACGTCAGGTTAGATTTAAAATGCCCTAAAGTAAATAGGAAATTTCGAGTTGGTAATAACGTAAAAGAATTTTTAATTACGATTTCAAAACGAACAGGCATTTAATTTATTTGTCCAAAAAAAGAACAATAACAATATATTATTTTTGTACCGATGAGTTTAATCTTGATCATCGACAGTCCAATCATTTTCTGCTTTTCTAAAATTATTTTGATTCACTTTAGAAATTGTAATGACTGTTTTATGGAGGAAGTAAAAAAAAAACGATTTTTTTGTGTAAAATTTGAATGTTAGTAACAACCTAAAAAATAAGTAATCAAAGACGACTTACCACATCCTTCTGATTTCTGGGAGAACTGACCAAGCTTTCGTCTTCCGAAAATATCCTCATTTCCGACTCTTCAAGTTCGAAGTTTAACTGGATTTCACTCAAGTCCAAAAGCGATCCTTCAGAATTATTTTGCGAATTTTGCAACGTGTCAAAGTAAGAATCGTGAGAGACTGACCTGAAAATTGTAAAAAGATTTGAAAAGTAAAACATACAAAAAAAAAAATTAAGTAGGTACCTGTTATGGCCCGGGAGTTTATTGAGACTGTGCAGGGGTGCCAAAATGTCTTCGGTACTGGCAGGCTCGGAATGCCCGGAAGCGAGGCTTTCAGCCGATTTGACAGGTCGTAACTTCCGTTTCATTTCAGTTAAATCGGATTCTGTAACTGCTTTTTCCTTAAAATAAAAAATGTTTTCTATATCATTAGAAATTATTTGTTGAGGTAAAGACTTTTGCCTTTCGAAATCTAACTGTTGTTACCTTTAAAAACATCTACTTTGCAGTATCACTAGCTCAATGGAATGCTTTATTCAACAAAAGAACATTAAAGAAAAGACAACATTTCTTATGGGTCGTGTTGTGGCAAGAAAGCGAGTTCATTCTTTCTACTCACCGTCATTATTATATTTCCGGGAGTGGATGCCTTTCTTGTCTTTGATAAGGTCACTTGAGAATTGTTTCTCGTTCTGGAGAAGAAAGATCTCCAGCCTAATGGCGATCTCTTGGAGAATCCTCGCTTTCTGCTTCCTGAAAGAGAACATCGAGACCGAATTTCAAACATTTCCATTTTTACCATTTGGAATTAACGGACCTGATGGTAATTCGATGATGGTGTGGTATTTCTTTGGTAAATTCCTGGGTCCTCCCCCCACTTCTATGTATCCGCTCTCGTCCGACTTGCTCAACAGGTATTTGCTTCGGGCTTCCTCCAACGTGATGAGTTTGGTCGGTGTGGATATGGCCAAACTCTTGGGGCGCAGGCGCTTCGGTGACATGGACGATTCCACGTCGAGATTCGATTGCGCAAGGGTCGGCAGATGGTCGCAGAAGATTAGGTCGGTGTAACAAATTAGGAACTCGGTTACAACGGCCTGGAAACGAAGAGACTCGTAGAAAAATGACCGGCTGTTACGAAATAATGAAGATGATTAAAACGATTTTTGCGCTGTTATAAATATTTCGCAAAATAACAACGACGAAAAATTACGATTCACCATAACTTCAGTGAGAAACATAAATAACTTTCTCGGCATCGATGCGAATTAAATTTTACAAATAAATAGTAAGGGAAGTAAAAGTGAAGTTAAGAAATGAAACCGCAAGAAAAAATTAAAACAACATACCTCAAAATCATTTATTGTCATAGATCAGTACCTGTTGGTACAAAAAGCTACAGGTTATGTAGTTACCTAACCTTAAATTGTGTCATCATACGCATGCGCATAAATTCACCACGCATGCGCAAAAGTATAAACATCTGTTTCATATAAGTACATATTTCCAGTACTTAAAACTGTATGTGGTAATTGTTACTCCAGATGAAGACTGAAGGCCTTTTAGCTCTCGATGTGGTATTTTTTATGAATCATCAATTTTTCTTTTCGCTTGTAAAAAATCGTTATAGAGTTAGCACAGGTACTTTCCGTTTTATTTATTTATTAGTAATTAATTAATTGTCACTTTTACATTAGTTACAACTGTCGATGTTAATGAATAGCAATCAGTGTAGAATAATTAATTCCGGAGAAAGCAGCCTTTTCACTTATAATTAGAAGAAAATCCGATACGATTTCGTTGTTTCCTTTGATATGCTGTCAGTTTGGAATAAGCTTTTGCGTACTGATAATAAGAGGGCGCACTTGTCTCTCGTATGTGGTAGTGTTCTAGGTTCGATTCCTGTGGGTACTGTGCGTTACTTTTTTATTTTTTTTTTTTTTTTTACAAAATGATGAGGTTCATATTATTTGAAGAATGGAATGTTTCAAAAAAAAAAAAAAAAAGAAAAACGATTTAAAAGTATTATAAGAAACGAATATTGATAAATCAGTTACGCATCAGTTCAAACTGATTCCCTTTTTAATAGCATTCTTGTATTTGTTCAATTCAATTAATTAGGTCGCGTAGCAAACATTGAGTACGATTAAGTGTTTCCCAAAAAAGCGTGCATTTTGCGAAATTCAGTCCAGTCATGTCCTAGTCAAAAAGATTACTTTACATAGTCACAACCACACTACCGTTCAATAAAATCAAAGAAGCCTGGTTACTCAACAATATTACGGACGCATTTGTTTCGTTATAATGAGAATTGACGTAATCGAAAATGAGTTAGTGTTTGTTATATAACAGAAGCGCAGTTTCTTCGAACATTTTCTTTCTTACTTGAAGAATCGAAGAGACAGCAACGTATTGTAATTATTAACAATTAATAAATTGTGATCCACATCGTAAAAGAAACAAAAATATACTTGATTCTCTTCTGTTGGTAACACTTTATTGTTGCAACATTCGACTGAGAATTTGTTGTGGTAGAGTGTAAAGGTTTTTGTCGATACTGGCTGAATGGTGCGGCTTCTTACTCACATGCTTATCACGTGACGTTGCTATCAAAAAGCATTATGCTTAGATCTATTAGTTGTCTCTTGACGCCATGTTGATTGTGATTAATATTTAACAAGAAATATAATAAAAGTATCGTTTGTAAATAATCTGGTTGTTTTATTTATCATATTTTACCCACAATGAGTCCTCAAAGTTTAGCCAAAAGTTAATTTAGCTGTGTAATTTTAGTAGACAGAACCATAACCAAACTTTTATAAGTAGAAAAGTGTGTTTCTATGGGTGTAGGTCAAAAAGTCTGGGTTATAAAATCAAAAGAATAGACGAGCTGTTTTTAAACTGTTCCAATAAGCCAATAGCCTACCAAAAGCACTTCCTCATTTTTTAAAGTAGATTTTATAGGAAGAAGTAGAAGCCGCAGCTCCATAACGCCATATCGTCCAGTGTTCGTGTTATATAATAGATATTCAATGACTGCTTCGATCAATATTATTAACGTTGTCAGCGTACCAAAGAACCGTGAAATTATTGTCTCTCGCTCCGTTTTGGACCACGACCATAAAGTTGTTTATGCGCATAAGATTAGCGCCAAACAGAAGACAATTTTGCGAAAAAAGTGTGACATGAGTTTCGCATATTTAAGCTATTTTAATCTGACGTATCGAAAATTAAAAAAATAAAAAACCAGTAAAAATAACTGTCAATATGTTTTGGAGTGGTCATTTTCGCAAATGAGTTTAACGCGATGCAAAATTTGTCAGCTGTATGAAAGTTTTTGTCAATGTTATTTAACTTATATTTTAGGGCAACATTACAATCCTTACACAATTCTAAATCACATTTAAAGGTTAAAATCGTGGAGTACTTGGCGCCATCTAACGTTTACAGTTACGCAATAATATGTATCTAAAGACGTCGCGCATCTTCGTGGTCTGACGGCTACACTCTCATGTTTAAGATGGGTGGGGAGAGCATATATGGAAGCGGCAAGGGTAACATCCGTTACGTTCACTAGAGTTTACTCCCTATACTTTTCATACGCCGTATGTTGATTCTTAAGGTACAAACTCCAAAAATTAAATAACGATCCTTATGATGATCTTGTAAACTAAAGTTGCTTACTTTCACACTAATAAATTAATGTGCATCTATGAAAAATAAAATCATACCTTTGGAATTCAAGGCTATCTACTGCACCCATATTACGTACATTGGTCTAACGGGAAATGCAAATAAACAATAATTTTGACTTTTTCTATAAAAAGCAAATTTATGACATCATTATCTGATAATCAAATTAATTAGAGCATTTTCTTATGTTATCATAATAACCTAATATTTAAAAATAAATAATGACGTTTATAATAAATAAGACTTTATTTACACCCATGATAAAATAAAAATTGATATTAAACCATCAAAAAATATGCGACTGTAAATGTAATTTTCTTAAAAATTAACTTACTCACCTGAACCCCAACACCCTGTAAAGCTGCCACACCTCCAACTTCTAGTTCTGCACATCGTAGAAGATTTGGGGCCCAAACGATTGCTATATTTCTTGTCGTCATTCCCGTGGACGGACCATGTTTCGCAACACGGGCCAAATGACGCATCAGGTACTCTAAGGTCCTGGAAAAAATAAAGACACTCAGCAAAAAAAAAATAGGGAACGTCAACTGTATCAAATCTAGGATTTCAATACCAAACATTGAAGGACTCTCTGAAATTAAAATTTTATTTATTTTAAGGGGATTTAGTTGATTGAAAGAATTTACATTTTCTGAAAAGTAATTTTCATTTTTTTTTTAACTTGGAGTATTTTTGCAAATAAAGCATATGTACGTCAAAACTGATAACATAATTAGAACTGACTGTAAAGCTAAATATGCCCCTTACGTAGCAAACGATGAAAACAAGAAATCTTTTGTTTGCCTCGCTCATTATTTGGTACCGGCAACAGTTCCGGTTGGAATTCCTATTCCTATTGATACGTACGAATATATTTTTGTATTTAGCGTGTATCAATGAAACATAAATAAGTAAATCAATTCGTATTTTCGTATAAACGTAATTGGCATGTGAATAATATGTACTGATTCGTACAAGTAAAGTGGCCGCAGTAAACTGGCTGATTTTTTGCGAATTGAAAGTTCTTAACAGGAGGAAAGGGGTGGGATATTGTCAGGAGTAGCATCAGGGGTGGGGTGCGCGTAGTATTGATAAACGGGTACTTATGGGTGGGTGGGCTGCTGTTGAATATTGTTTGGTAGTGGTGGCATCGGGGGTGGGGTGGGGTGGGGCGGTACCATCGGTGGGGTGAAATAATGTTGAAGACTGAGTATTTGAGGGTGTTTCCGCGGATGGGGTGACTGTGGTTCCGTGGGAGTGGCTGGGGGTACTGTAGAAGATCGAGTAGTTGGGGGTGTGTCCCCGGGGGTGGGATGGTTGTGGTTCCGTAAGTGGTGTAGGAAAATTTTGAATATTGACCAGTTGTGGATCGATACAGGGATGGGAGGTGGTGCAACAGTGGGGATGGGCTAGTGTTGAATGTAATATGGTTGTGGGCGGGGTGAGGTGATGCTGAAGATTGAGTAAGTGTGAATGGTTACAGGGTGGGATGATGGTAGTTCGGCGAATGGGATGGGCAAGTTTTTAATATTGCACAGTTGTGGATGGGGGTGGAACCGTGTCTAATGGGGTGTAATTTTGAGCGGGGTGATGTAATGTTAAAGATTGGGTAGTTGTGGATGTCTCAGGGGGTGGGACGGTGGTGATTCCGTGGATGGAGTGGACAAGTGTTGATAATTGGGTGGTTGTCGAAGGTTTCGGGGTTGGTGGGGGTGGATACATGGTTGAGTGGGTTAGTGTCGAATAGAGTGCAGTTGTGGGTGGAGTGAGGAAATGTTAAAGTTTTAGTAGTTGTGTGTATCCGGGGGTTGGACAGTTGTGGTTCCGTGGATGGTGTGGGCGGGGGTGGATCCGTGTCTAATGGGGTGTAATTTTAAGTGGGGTGATGTAATGTTAAGGATAGGGTAGTTGTGGATGTCTCCGGGGGTGGAATGGTTGTGGTTTTATAGATGGGGTGGGCATGTGTTTAATATTGAGTAGTTGTGGCTGGTTTCGGAGATAGGTGGAGGTGGATCCGTGGTTGGTGTGGGCAAGTGTAATACTAGACAGTTGTGAATGGTTTCGTGGGTGGGCGGGGGTGTACCCGTGTCCAAGGGGGTGTAATTGTCAGAAGGGTGAGGTAATGTTGAAGATTGAGGTAGTTGTAAATGTCTCCGAGGTGGGAAGGTTGTAGTTCCGTAGATGGAGTGGGCAAGTGTTGAATATTAGACAATTCTGGATGCTTGGGGGGTGGGCGGGGGTGGGCAGTTGTGGACGGTTTCGGGGGTGGAACTTAAATTTTGTCCAATAAAAATCGAACACAATAGTATCAATGCAGGTAGGTACATAATATGAACAAAAGGAATCTTTATCTCCAAAATCATCATCACCATGATTATCACAGCCAAATTTCGCCGTCTACTCATCGGTCCGTGGGTATTTTCGGTATTCATTAGCAACATATTACTAAAAAGTTCATCATGAACAATTTTAGCGCATTTAATTGGAATTCAAGAATTTCACGACCGTATAAAATATAGGCAGGCGGATCCGTCGATAACAGATTGCAATGTGAATTATTATGTAACAGGGATCGTACAACAGTGAAGTGCTTTTGGTTATTAATTTAGTGAAAAAAAAAAAACCAGTAGGGATAAACAGGGAAACATACGTACCAACATGTGCAACGGAAAATTGGAAAAACGTAAAGAATTATTGTTATTGAAGCCCAGAGGTAAAGTGATTACATTTTTATCATGTAGAGCTTTTACAAATTAAATCAGGGACGTTAAGGACTAGTCACAGGCATAATAGAAATAGGTGATAGGGCATCATTTGGGACATAAGGGACTGACCAGAGACATATTAGATATAGAAACTTACGTAAAAATACTTTCTGGGACATGAAGGGTCAGTAAGAGACAGATTGAAGATAGAGACAGAAGGTAGGATATCTTCTGGGGCATGAAGGACTAGTCAAATATATATTAGAAACATAAGCAGATGGTAGAACTTCCTAATAGGTCATACAAGATGTCAGAGATATACAAGAGCGAGAGAGATAGATGATAGGACACCCTCTGGCACATAGGGGACTAGTCAAACACACATTAGAGACAGAAGTAGAAAATAGGACTCCTTCTAGGGCATAAAGGATTAGTTAGACATATTAGAGACAGAAACATATGGTAGGACACATTGGGAGACATAATGGACTGGTCAAAGACATATTAGAGATGTAAACCGATGGTAGGACACGTTCTGGGACATAGGGGACTAGTCAGACATACATTAGAGACAGAAGCAGAAAATAGGACTCCTTCTAGGGCATAAAGGATTAGTTAGACATATATTAGAGACAGAAACAGATGGTAGGACATCTTTTAGGCCATAAAAGATTGGTCAGAGAGACATAAGCAGGTCACAAAGTACTAGTCACCCTTTATGGTTAAGAAAAGACCAGAGTGGAATGTATGACGCAACGAAATGTAGCCTGATAGGTTTCAAAACTACTACGGCTCAGGGTGTTCCATGGATGAAAGGCGCGCATCCCGAACAGATTTGGGAAATGATGAAGCATGATGTGGTACCTCGCCTGCGCACATTGGACAAATCAACTGCGATTAATCAGCTACCAGTACCGTGCCATTTAAATACAGTATAAAAGAATACTTTTTGAGGGTGTCGCGTGTATAGCGCGTGATCAGCTGCCTCAAAAAAAAAAAAAACCTGTCTAACAATAAAACAGAGCCCTGGCCTTTGATTAAATTAAATTACATAGCATCCATTATCGTAATTAACTTTTTCTCAATTTCTTTAATCAGACGACAGTCGTAGTCGCGTTATTCTTTCAATTATTTGTTAATTGAAATTTTCGGCCAACAGTGCTGCGTTCTACTGTTTTAGTTTTTGTTCTGTCGCGCTTTTCGTGTAAAATTTTGAAATTGAGCTAAAAACTAAAGAACTAAACGACCGATTATATTGTAATTTTTCTTTCGACAACGTCCAAGACAAACGGCATGCGGTCTTGCAACCGCAACAGACTTTTCGTGACAGCCAAATAATTAAATAACAGCTAACTATAACTAACCAACTTATCTATGGAATTAAATGCACGATGACAGAAGAACTATGAACGACGACACAGAGATTGTACTTTGTTGTCATTGTTGTTGGCAACATCATCAACTGATGCAAGAGAATCACAATCACAATCATACGCCATTTAATTCTTTCTTTTCGTCATTCCACTTAAAATTTTCTTCGAACTGATTCACGCCCGTTTATCGCAGACGATTGCGCTTCGAATTTTTTCACGTGCCTTCCATTCGAATCGTTCAACGGGTCTCGTTAATGCCATTTTGTATTGGAAGCCGTGACAAAAATTGTTGTAATTTAAAGACGTACTTGCGACAGAGGAACTTTTTCTAAAAATACTGTAATTAATGTTTCTTTTGAAGTGACGCTTCTCTGGGTGTACACACTCTCGAAGGCAGAATCTAAACCTTTCTGATGTCGTATTCAACCGTTACCATCGTGAGACAAAGCCTGCGCGTTGAAGCATACTATCATAGTAGGCTCACACGTAGCATAGGTGGTTACGTTCAGCGCGCAGGCCTTGTCTCACGACGGTAATGGTTCAACAAAAAAATAAAAAAAATAAACTTACCTATAATGAGGTGGTGGTAGCTTTTGTACAACCTCCCTCATTTTTAGCAGCCTGTCTCTGTCGTTGGTAGAGTTCCTATTGACGCTGTGGCAACCCTGTACAGCACAAACAAACCCCTGATAGAGTTGATAGGTACAAAGGGGATTAGGCAACTCCCTGTAACAAAAGAAACAAACCATGAAAAATTAATCCATATTCATAATATATTCCATTTTTTTTCCTTTCAGGAATCTTCGCTCTCGTCCTATTTTGCACGTTTTTAAATGCCAGTCATCAAGGAGCAAGTAAGTAACACAAAACCTAACCTTCCCTTATCCAATTCTTTAAAACACTATAGACCCATACATTAAAAAATATATTGCAGTTCCAAATACAAACGAATGGGAATGTGCCCCAGACGATACAATCATTCCCGATCCTCGCGACTGTCGAAAATTTTACAACTGCGTCCATGGAAGGCTCAGGTCTGAAACGTGTCCTGTAAACACTCATTTCAATCCAGACTATCTGGTCTGTGATTGGCCTGAAAATGTCCACTGTGCTCAAGGAACTATAAGAGTCCCCAAAAATCCTTTCGGTTCCTCCCCTTACATATCCGACGATTCTTCACGTGGTGATAATTCAGGAACGTATTCGTCTGACGACAGCGATTCTTCTCAAAGTTCATACTCAGGAGGTAATAGTTCAAATGATGGAAACAAAGGATATTCTAGTTCTAACTCTGTTTATTCTACCAAAAACTCAGGGAAATATGGGTGGGATGGTCAAAATCAGGGTAAATCACCGTGGGCTAAACAAGGTGGATCGTCTTTGTATTCAGGAAGTGGTGGACTATCTGGTCCTTCGGTATCATATGGCCCTAACGTGGGCCCAAAAGGACCCCACGTTTCTTATGGGTCTCTTGTGGGGCCTAAGGGTCCATCAGTAGACTATGGGAGAAACATTGGTCCTGTTGGTCCTTCAGTATCTTATGGCGGACAGGAAGGACCAAGCGGTCCCTCTGTATCTTATGGAGGCGAAGAAGACCCAAGAGGACCTTCAGTAAATTATGGGGGTGGAAAAGGAGGACCATTAGCATCTTATGGAGGACCGAAAGACTCAAGTGGTCCTTCTGGATATTATGGAAGCGGGGGAAGTCCTTATGGAGGTGGAAACGGAGGATCATCAGCATCTCATGGAGGTCAGAAAGGTCTAAGTGGTTTTTCTGAATCTTATGGAGGTGGACAAAGCCCAGGAAGACCTTCAGCTTCCTATGGAGGACAGACAGGTCCAAGTGGTCCTTCTGTACCTTATGGAGGACAGGAAGGCCCAAATGGACCTTTTGCATCTTATGGAGGAGGAAAAGGCTCAGGAGGACCATCAATATCTTATGAAGGACAGACAGGTCCAAGTGATTCTTCTGCATCTTATGGAGGTGGAGGAGGCTCAGGAGGACCCTACTCGAAATACGGAGGAATGGGTGGAAATAGTTACTCTAGTCAACCCTTGGGTTCAGGAGGTGGTTACTCAGGAACAGGTAAATGATCAGATTTTATTATTTTGGGAAAATTTCCATAATAAATTTAACTCAAAAATTTTCCAACATATTACTTTCTACAAAACTAAGCCCTCATTTATCTACTATGAGAAAAAATTATGTTAAGTTCTTTTTATTCCTTTTTACAATTCATTGCAATGACATAACGAACTTCTTCTTGCGAATTAATATTGCAAAAATTACTTTACACGGCTTGTTATTAATTACTATTATAAGATATAGCAATAAATCTTCATAAATAGGAAGCAATGACAACAAAATTGAAAGAAGTACAAATTACTTTTTAATTAACTTTTGCTATTATAATTATAACAGACAACTTCCTCTTTCATTTGAAAACATGACACAATAATGCTTATCCGACTAGCAGAGTAGGACAAGTATTTTTTTGTGTACTTTTAATTTTGTACGCCACTGTCACGCGTGAATTACGTCAAATTATTGTACGGTGAAATCTCCTGTTACCGACACTTTTAATAGGCGGACAATCCAGCGCATCAACTCATAATTTATTCCGTTGGTCGCACGAGGACAAATCCGGTCCTGATTAGTCCTGGGCGATAACTGACTTTTTTATTGGTAACAAAAATATCCTTATATCGTAAGCATTAGGGTGTGCCAAAAAAAGGCGATATTTTTTTTTCGCTCCTCTCAACCCAAAATATCTCAGGAAATGCTCAAACAAAGCTCCCGTTAAAAGCGGAGCTCAAAATTCCAATTTTAAGAGGTCCTCCACGGAAATTGAAGTTTTCCCGTCTAAATAACATGGGAAACGGGGTTTTTTAACAGTTTTTTGTTCTGCAAGCTGTGAAAAAATTATTTTTCAAGAGAAATGAATGAACGGATCTTTTTAAGTATCGAATTGAGTATAAAAAGTCCCGTTGAGTCAAATTTCTATATTCAATATTTGATTTTTGACAGAGCTTTGAAGTTCAAATTTTCGCATTTTTTCCCGTTTTTTGCATTTTTCAGCTAAACTATCCGAGTTAGGGCAAAATGTTAAATATATTATAAATAATAAATAATCATAAATTGACTGTGCTTTTTATATTTTAATACTATTTCATGACTATTGTTAATATATTTTATAATTTTGTAGAAAAATCATAAAAATATGATTAAATAAGTCTGTAACTTTTAACTACTGATAGATAATACAAAAAATCTCATTCATCCAATTTTGTTCCAAATTTGATGTACTAACAAATTTGCACAAAATTCTTTGTTTAATTATCGATATTTCAGTTCATAAAATCGAAAATTTAAAAAAAATTAATGTTTATGGGTATTATATAACTTTGTTGTTATTCATAATACAAAAAAGTCGGTCGAGACTTTTTTATAGAATGTCAACCGTACTACAATTTTTCCATTTAACATTTTGCTGTAACTCGGATAGTTTAGCTGAAAAATGCAAAAAACGGGAAAAAATGCGAAAATTTGAACTTCAAAGCTCTGTCAAAAATCAAATATTGAATATAGAAATTTGACTCAACGGGACCTTTTGTACTCAATTCGGTACTTAAAAAGATCCGTTCATTCATTTTCTTGAAAAATAATTTTTTCACAGCTTGCAGGACAAAAAACTGTTAAAAAAACCCCGTTTCCCATGTTCTTTAGACGGGAAAACTTCAATTTCCGTGGAGGACCTCTTAAAATTGGAATTTTGAGCTCCGCTTTTAACAGGAGCTTTGTTTGGGCATTTCTTGAGATATTTTGGGTTGAGAGCGAAAAAAAAAATATCGCCTTTTTTTGGCACACCCTAGTAGGCATAGTATATCGATAAGTGTGGATATATGATAAGATAGATATTTTTGTTCAAGACTAGTAACTGCGCTATTATCGATACCTAATGAAAAATCGATAGGTATCGATCCTTACTGTCGTACTTGATGTATCGATGTTTAGTGATGTATCGACATCCTCTGTTATAGGTCACTAATTATTTTAACTATGTATCAATACCCACCAATATATCGACAATTACCGATACCTAGAAATCGATCGGTATTATTGCCCAAAGCTAGTAGATGATACTTTTAATGATAGATATCTATCACTATATGACTATATCGGTGACCATCGATACCTATCAATATTTTTGTCTAGGTCTAGTAACAGCTTTAATTATCGATACCTAGTGATATATCGGCATTTGTTGTTATCGATAACTAATTATCTTAACTATCGAGATCTCAGTGATCATCGATACATATCAATATTTTTGCTTAAAGCTAGTAACGGCTTTAATTACCGATACCTAGTCATATAACGGATTTTTTTGTTATCGATATTTTGTCTAGGGCCAGAAGCAGCTCCAATTATCGATACCTAACCATTTTATCTCTCGATACCTATCAATATATCGATACTTAGCGGTATATGGATATTTTTGTCCAGGACTAGTAGCAACTCTAATTATCGATACCTAACTATCTATCTAATCTATCGATACCTATCAATATATCGATACTTTGCGGTATAACGATATTTTTTTCCAGGACTAATAGCAACTTTAATTATCGATACCTAGTGATATATCGGTATTTTTGTCATCAATAACTAATTATCTCAACTGTCGGTAACCAACGACACCTATAGACATGCCGGTACTAACCGATATATCGATATTATTGCTCAGGACTAGAAGTAGCTCTAGTTATCGATACCTAACTATCTCATCTATCGATACCTATCAATATATCAAGATTTTTTCCCAGGACTAGTAGCAACTCTAATTATCGATACCTAGTGATATATCGGTTTTTTTTGTCATCAATAACTAATTATCTCAACTGTCGGTAACCAACGATACTTATAGTCATGTCGATACTAACCGATATATCGATATTTTTGCTCAGGACTAGAAGCAGCTCTAGTTATCGATACTTAACTATCTATCTAATCTATCGATACCTATCAATATATCGATACTTTGCGGTATAACGATATTTTTTCCCAGGACTAGTAGCAACTCTAATTATCGATACCTTGTGATATATCAGTATTTTTTGCTATCAATAACTAATTATCTCAACTGTCAATAATCATCGATACCTATGGACATATCGATGTTTTTGTACAGGACTAGTAGCAGATATGAAGGGATTTATCTGTCGATGTATTCGCGGTATCGTCAGTAAATTAAAATAAAGTTTTTTTAACTTTAAAGGTTATTATCCATTCTGCACCGATCAAACTCATCAACATCCTAATCCAAAAGAATACGGATCAACTTTCGGCACCCAGACATCTACAACAGACAACTATTCCGGATCAACCAGTGGGTCTCAGGATGAGCCAACCACAACTGCGGCGACACATCAAGCAAGTGCGGTGACCACCTCGTCCGATATCTCATCCACCTTGGAACCTTCCGGTACGAATAATGAAGCTTACATCACTCCATCGGAAGAAACGGCCAATTCGACAATATCAACACCTTTACCGCAAAATTATATTACCACTACAACAGCTTCTAATTTACCAGAGAACTCGACTGGTGAAGGAAAGAAAAGTAAACGTCATTGCGTTTGTACAGACGAATAAATGAGTCAATAGTGATTGTTAAATTATGTATCAAAAAAGGAAAATAAAAGAAATTTCATCGTTTTTATTAATTTACATAGGTACGAAGTTCCCTTTTTTAGGGGTCTGTAAGACCAAACGCCTGTTATGCTCTGGATCTACTTGAGCAATTAAGTTGAAATTTGCTACGCATAAAAAGTTATGTGAACCAAACGAGAACATAACCTAAGCAAGGAATTTTGAACGTGGGGGTGACTTTTGGGGGGCGAATAAAAATAAATAAAAAACACCATGTGACATATCAAATGAAAGAGCTTGCTGTAAGTGTCTTAAAAATATATTTTTTATAATTTTAAAATTAGTAATTTTGAACTTATTTAAGAAAATAAATAAAAATTAACCATTCCCTCTTTCTACCTTTGAAATATTAATTTGTGATCATGACACTGCCGTATTTCCCTTATTTATCGATTAATTAAATATACAATAATAATTTTTAATTCAATCGTAACAGCAGTGTCGCTACCATCGATTGAATCGATCGCATTGTGCAACAACTTAATTAATTAATTTATTCATTGTAATCGATCTTTTTGTCTGTTGCTGATGCATTTCTGAGAATTGATCTCTTGAACTGGTACCCATCAATAGAAAACATCTTTATCTATAGATAGATAGGAAAAGCGACGCACAGGAAAAAAAAGTTCCGCGAATAATTTCGTTATGAAATTCAACAGACGATGATGAACCTGCGCGATCCGTTTGTAAGAGATACTTTTTTTTAGAATGAAGTAAAAGCAGAAGTGTGTCAATAAATTACGTAATTTCTTCAGTCAGATAAAATTTTAACATCAAAAAATGTATGTCTTAAAATATTTTAGAATGAGAAATTGGAATGGTTCTGAAAAAAATACATTCATACTCATGAAGATTCAGTGGGTCCTCATGAAGGCGGAAGAGGCCCAGAAGGATTTTTGGTCTTTTTGGATCTTATGGAAGCGAAGGTCAAGAAGAGAAACTTTCAGTATTTTATGGAGGACCAAGAAGTCCAAATGGAAATAGGAAAGGATCAAGGTTTAGGATTGGAAGAAGTGGAGGTGTCTGTCTCATCATCCTGTTAAGATGTGAAGTTCAAAGAAGAAAGATGATGTACAAAGTCAAGCTTTGGAAATAAAAAGAATGAAGCTCATTACAAATTCTCCAGTCCCATGACTGGTTGGAAACGCAGTTACACCCCATCTGAAGTTACCCTAAGGGTCTAAAACGTTTCAGAATTTTTTTAATAATCCGAAACTTTCATAGTTTCAATCAATACTTTTAGTATCTGTGGATTTTATATACACTAAGTCAACTGTGATCGCGTAATAAAAACGATAGCAAACGTTAACTGCGATGTCCATCCGTTTAGTGACACGTAATCGCCGTGACGCATTAGATAAATAAATAATTAACCGATTAAACAAATAGTGTATCGATGAAATATCGACAGCAGCCAAGACGTTACGTATCCGTTTTTGGCTTTCGAGAACTGACGCTTCTTTGGATATCTGCATTTTTTATTCCGCTTTAATAAAATTCAATAAAGGTAATTGGTTTATGTAAATGGTCTTGTGACATAAATTTTTGACCGCAGTTTTGTTTCAGCCAAAACCACTCTAAATAAGAGAACTGTTTCATATAGTTTTTCTTATTTGGTATCAACTAAATTGTTTAATGGTTACAATAAACGATGTTAAGTACTGAAAACATTGCAATCTATCCGTAATTTTCGTATATGACCCCTACAGTCCTGAATGGGACCCTTGGGTGGAAGGTCACAACCTCCAGGTTGAGAAACGCTCTTCTAATGCAAAGCTAAAGAAAACTTTACGACCCCCTCACGTTAAAATTGGTTAATTTGACATTTGTCGATCGCTATAATCCCACAAGAAACGATGTTAAGTACTGAAAATATTGCAATCCATTCGTATTTCTGAATATGACCCCTACAGTCCTGAATGAGGCCTTTGGATGGGGGGTTAATAAGGCTAAAAACACTACGACCCCCGCATTAAAATTGGTTAATTAAACCTAACCTAACGAGTCAGTTTCACGCATAATACAGATACATAGCTCAATTGAACGATCGAGATAACACGAATTTGGAAAAATCGAAATTAGTGGAAGATTTGATTCAAGATGAGGGACAAAAAAGGCAGCCGAAGAGACTGCAACAATATGAAATAATTGCAAATTCCACGAAAGCCTCGATAATCAAATGACCATTTCGCGCTCTAAATCGTGACGACCATCACCACCACCATCGTCTCTTCGTATATACCGAATGCTTCGTCCGCGTTGTCATTGTTCACTTTTTTTCGCGTTCCTTTCGATTTCGTTCGATTAATAATCGAATCGATACCGTGATTTCGAGTCATTTTACGGTGTAGCCGAGTGACAAAAGGAGTATCGTCCACCACAAGCCTCTACTACCTATCGAGGTGGCTGACGGACGGTCATACGGGACGGTTACCATCGATCTCGTTTATCTTCACTTGGTCATTGCGCGTTCTGCTAACGTTACCATCCTCAGGGATCGCGAAGGCTTCGATTTTATTATCGATTTTATTGTTTAGTTGTCGAACGGTGCTTCTTGTTAACGATCGAACCAGGTGATTTAACGGACATTTGTACTTATTATTTAAATTATTATTATTAGCAAAAGAACCATGGAACCACGGTTTCTTTGAAAGGAAGGAATTCGGAAAATTTGCTGTAAAATTTTGGTGCCAATTCTTCCCTTAATCAAGGTAAGCATAATTAAATAATCAATGATGTAGTACGTATATGATCTCAAAATTGAATATTCCAAATTGTTAACTCATTAGGTACTAGTATTCCAAATTTACTAAATACTAATTTTTATTTTATGACCAGAAACAAATTTTTGGCATTGAAATAATAATAATTTTTGATTTATAAAATTAAGACAATTTTAAACTATGTACCACCTTAACAATTTTATTTAATCATAAAATGACCAAAAGCATATCTTTGGTAGTACCTACCTATGGTCAGTTTAAATTGAGACAAGTAATCCAAATTTACTTTGTAATAAATAAAGTTAATGTTAATAATCCGAAGCATCTATTTGGTATTGAAATCATAATTTTTGGTTTAATATTCCAAAGTATGTGGTTTATAGATACGATAATTTTGAACCACAAGCTTAACAATTTCATTTATTGACTAAAAGTTTTATTCAATTACAGAATTACAAAAAAAGGGCCTTTAGAAGTATTTTTAGTTTAATTAGAGACGAGTATTCTAAATTTACAGATGTCGAAATGAAGTTAATTTTTGATAAGCGTTTTATTAATTTACATTTTATCGATACTCAAATATTATAGGCATAAGTTCATTTTTTTGTTATAAAATTGAGTATTCCAAATTTACTACTTTATAATTTAAGACAATTTTGAACTACCAGCTGAAAATTTTTATTTTATTGGCTAAAAAATAATATATTTGCTATTAAAAGAATTATATGTTTTATAATTTTATAATGATATTTAGTAGATATTAATAAAAAATTGGTTCAAAAATCAACGAAACACATTCAAATTATCTTTGAGCTTATTAAAAATGCAGAATATATCCAATTCATCAATTTATATCAATTGTTACATTCAATATACATAACTAAACTAATCTAACCTCACTCTTCTTTTTTTAAAAACTCTTCGAGCATTTTATTCGCATTACATATGAGACAGCTTCAGAAATTAAAAAATGTGCCGTTAATCAGGACCAAAGCAAGACCCAAATTGGGCTTATTCGTTATCATAAAGAGATCACTCCAACAACAATTGAAACATTGTTAGATATTTCGACACAATAGTTTCCATTTTTTAGGAATTCTATTAAAAATAAGCTATTAGCATATCAAAAGATGCATAATACTTGATTTAATTTATTATAATAAAACTTTTACTATTACAAAAAAAAATAATAAGTAGGTATTCTTTGAGAATATATTTAAAAGCATCAAATTCCATGCTCTCATGCTTCATCGACCGCCATTAAACCGCCATTTTTTTTAATAAAGAAGCGACAAATTCTGTAACACATTTACATATTAACAATGTGCATTGTTATTTATTGTATTGTAAACTTATTATTACTTTAATTATTAAATATTACAATTTTGTAATGGATTCTGGATTAGATAACGTAAGGTTATGTAAAATATTTATTTGACCCAACAACATCATGGAGTAATTGAGATAAATTTACAAAAATCACGGAAGAATTTTATAAACAAACAATTGATTTGTAGTTTAATATTTTATTTCTTAGTTAAGTCATTTAACAACGTTAAAAATTTTAGAATACGTCTCGACGACGCAACCTAACTTAAACTTAACCTCAATTAATTTTCGAAGTTTCGGTATTTCTCTCAAAGCTATTATCTAATTATTTATTAACGAATTTAAATCGAATTTCGTTTATTGTTATTGATTAATGAGTGTGAAAAAAAAATTAAGAGGAATACAAATGACCTCACAGTTAAACCGTTGAACAAAAAAGGCGCAGTGTGACCAACATGGTTAGCGATGGTTTAGGTGGTAGCACTGTTACTTTCAACATAACCGCAATTCGGGCAAAGAGAATAACAACGGCTGCTCATCATTTTAATCAGAAACCATCGGGTTATTGCTACACAATTACGTATTTACGAAAATATTTTCTGTTACGTCAAACTTTTAAATAATTGAAACGATTAAATAACGACGAGCAGCAAGTCGACAAAAAAAAACAACTGAAACTAAAGACAATAGCAAAGATGGACCTATAGGCCTATAGGCATAAAAAAAATTCCATGAAACTTACTGTGCCATAAATTTAAAAACAATCCACAGAGTAATTGTAATATGTTTTCCAGTCGCAACTGCGGTCTAATAATTAATTTGTTATAAAACAAAAAAAGTAAATTAGTATTTTTTTGGTATAACTTAAAAAAAATAATAACTCCATTGTTTTAAAAGTTGTAATGCTACTCCTTCAAGCAGGCGCTGTAGGTTAATTTATTTTTCGTACAATTTCTATTATGGAATAACAGAAAAAAAGTATTGCCATGGACAGGATTCGAACTCGGGACCACCAAGTGTAAGTCGTTCAACGTTAACGCTAAACAAGTACTTCGCTGTTTGATAGATTCAAGTTTTTTCTTTTTTTTTTTTTTGAATTTCTTGATTTTAATTTTTTTAAATTAAATTATTGTTATTTTTTGCAGATTCGATAATCACCTATATCGTTGTATGTACCCTTTCCGAAAATGTGTAAGTACTACTTTTTTAAACTAAAATCATTTTTTATTTTTACATTTTCAGACCCACTGTTGGTAACACTGTCACTAATTTCTATTGCAATCTAAATAATTAGTATATTAACAAATCCCAATAGCGCTTTCTTAACTGCAAACGAAATAAACAATTATACCGCTACTAATTGGTGTTCTATAAGCCCAGCCCATTTCATCTGCACCAAAATAACCACACAATTGGTTAATTAGTTTTATGATCACCTGTTGATTACTCAATTATGGGTTAGAAGAAGATTATGAAAACTGCTGTCTATTTAATTGTATTCATTTGTAACAAAAATCCGAAAAAAAAAATTAATAACCTAACCTAACCTCAAAAACAAGAATTATTAAAGATGGACACTAATCGATTGCAGCAGAACTTGTCGAAAACACTACAACGTTTTGGTAAAATCACTTCGGGATCAGCTCTAGTGTATTAACAGATATGAGAAAATTGGCCTTGAAGTTTACTGACCGGTACTATCGTAAATTATAACAATGAGGCAAAGCCGCCCGTGGAGTACTTAGTAACGTTCCAAACTCGCAACTGTTTGAAGTCACGTTGGAGTTGGTTCAAATCTCACCCAACTTATGGCTTTTTTCTTTACATTTTTCAATATTATTACACAATTTTTTCCTCATGTGGTACTCATTTGTTTTTTTTTTCTTTATATATTTCTCTTTATTTCAATTTCCAATTATAAGAATTTAATTTTGTTGGTGTGAAAAAAATATTGTAAGATCAATAAAAGCAACAGTCGTTGGTTATTAACAATATTCTAATTTCAACAGAAAAATTGAAATAAAGTGAAACAATTATTGTTTAATGTACCATATACTATGTACAATTAAATTAATTAAAGTGACTGTGATGTAAAAATACTCTGCATGATTATGTATAAATAAAACAAAAAAATTTAAATTCAAGTATATGAGTATATTAAAAAAAATGAGTGCCATATGAGTCAGTTGTGAAATAATATTTAAAAAAAAATGACAAAATGCAAAAAAAGTATAAGAAAAAAAGTTAAACGTTGGATGGGATTTCAACTACTCGAACGCAAGTCCAAACAACTGAAAGTACTGAACGTTACTAACTGAACCACGCTCAGCGTTGCGTTGAAGATGCTCACAACATGGAAATGAGCGAAACAGAACACGTATTCACTTTTTAAAAAGGTGTGGTTGTGGTTTATAGGAGTAAGACCTTTTTTGTTTATTTCAATCACCACAGTCTCGTTTTATATTAACTTTGGTACTTCCCTAAAACTTCATTAAGGCGTTATAATTTCATTATCTATAGTTTTGTTACTCTAAACTAAAGAGTAGTTTTGGATTAGTTTACCATAACATGCAACATTTACTGCGTTTGTTAAAAAATTAAATAACAAAACTGATCTACAGTGTAACGGTACCTATTCTATAGAACTTGGGCGCATCGAATTGCTTCCCACTTTGTTTCCTTTGCGGTAAGAAAGGCCTGAGAGAAATGAAAAAAAGTGCATAAAAATGAAGTAGCAGTTTGTAAAATGCCTTATATACACTTTTAAAAAATTCAAAAATTACATAACTGGATTAACTGTGTGCCAATTATTCACTTGTCACTTCTAGGAAACAACAAATTGCATGTAAAATTTGTTATTATCATTTACAAACGATTAATTAAAAAAAAATCCGCCATGGTACGATTTTCTATCGACACGTTCGCTTTCTCGTCGTTTAATGTAGATCAGAACGCGTTGTGGACCTTTCGCGATTACCAGAACGCAAAAAAAACCGATATTCGACTCGTAGAACGAAAACGCTAACTGAGCAAAAAACAGCCCACAACGCGTTGTGGTTACTGAAAAATACCCACATTGCGAAATTCGTGTTATGGACCTTACAAAAAAGTCGTAACACGAATTTCGAGATGTGGACGTTTTCTAATAACCACAACGCGTTGTGGGCTGTTTTCAGGCTCAATAAGCGCCTCTCATTATTTGAGCCTAACATCGCCTTTTTTGTGTTCCAATCGGGTTCTGGCGATTTCGAAAAGTCCACAACGCGTTCTGATCTTCATTACATGGCCGAGATTAGCAATAGAATCTAAAATTAATATCACCACATAAAAAATTATCCTAAAAACTCCCTATGTCAAAATGGTTTTAGATATTGGCCTCAAGATTTTGTCGACGAAAGCTCATCAATGAATCAATAAAAGTAATTGTTTTTTTTTTTTTTTAATTTTCTGTAATACTTTCAACACGTCTCACTAATCATATTTTCTTCCTCTATGGTTGCATAAAACCTGTCTAAAAAGCGAAGCATATTAATAATGTGTCTAAAACAATATACATACGTAATTTGAAGGCTTTTTACATCCATCAGACACGTTTCGAAAACAAGATAATCGAAGCGTTACCACGAAACAGTTTAATTTTCAATTAATATTTTGCGACAATTTTTATAGAAGAAAAAATGGCTGAATGCTCCAATATGTGCGCAAAGGTAACAATGGCGCACCTTTGTGCAAGAAATGACAGCTGAACGCCACAATGATTATTAACCGGTTGAGATAATAAGATCTTTGGAGTTCAGACAGGTTACAAATTGGATATTTGATTTCTTATTTCTTAGCTAAAAATTTAGTTTGTCTAGCAAGTTTTTTCAGAATGATGTCAACTATGTGAGGTTAGGTTAGGTTACATGAATACAGCCCTGAACTCAAAGAATCTTTGTTATTCCTGAGAAACATGAAATCGATTCATTTTTTAATAAGTATCGATCTAAAGTCACAGTAAATAGTAATTCTTTAGGTATTGTCTTTCGAAATTTATGGTGAAATTCGTCTAGACAGGTTTTCATTAAAAAAAGAGAGCTTCTTTTTCAATTCTCATCGATGTTCGCAAGCTGGTTACATAATTTTGAAAATTTATATCCAATCCATTAAATACTTATTAATTTTTTATTTGTTTTAGATGCCTATATGTTTTTTCAATAACAAATCTATTAAAAAAAAAAACGTTTAGCACTAAGAACTATTTTTTTTATTTTATTTTTAACAAAAGGACTTGATATTTTCTGCATGGACAGATGCATGATCAATAAAAAACCATCTTCATGGGTCGATGACAGCGAGTTATCGATCAATCCGCAGTCGTAAACGGTCAGTAGACAATGGAAAGTGAAATTGGAGAACCAGATGATCTTTTTTGCAAATACAAACCATTTTACTGATTTAACATTTTTGCTGTTGTCTAATTACTTTTCTATTATAATAACCGTTACATTGATAGTAATCGATCTGATTTTCTTGTTCAAGGAAGACGTGAACAGACTGAGATTTTCTCTTGATAAGATCACCATTTAATATCGAATGGAAAAAAAAAATGTAAATAGCTAGAAACGGTACAGAATCGTAAAAATTGCTGCACTTTTTTACTTGTAAGAGATAGAGAGGTTATGTACTAGACTTTTTTTGTAGAAAATACAATTCCTACAAAAAAGGTCTCTACATATTTTTTTGTATATATTACCGTTTTCGTTACGTAAGCGTCCAAAAATCAAAAAATGCATTCTGCAAAACTTTAACATCAAATAAATAATATTAACAATTATTTGGCAGCGATAAAAATTTGCACAAATGCTTTTCTCTTGGACCTAAACAAGAATCCATTATCAAAAAATTATTTACACGATGATCACTGTGCTAAAACAGTTTCCATTATTGATTCCGATGAATGATGCCACGCGTAAGCAGCAGGGTCTTATTACGGCCTAGCTCTATTGCGGAATGGCGTATTTAGCCATATATATTTATAACTAAACATTGCAAAACAATTCTTCTTTAGGTTTTTCGTTTTTAATTTTCCAATCGATTTGGATGAGAAGAGTGAAATGGTTGATTTAACACGTAATCAATTATGTTTTTGTGGTTTTCTTCTACAGACAGCATAACGATTGGTGGTTTCATTCCATTTAAATAGTTATTTTAATATAATTCGTTTAAATAGGGCAAACGATATGAAAAAAAGGGTTGGGTTGGGTTGGGTTAGGTTAGGTTAGGTTGGAGTACTCTAAGGGCGAAAGCGGATCAAACAAACAGACAGACAGACTTTAGTATTTTTACCATTAGTATCTTAGGGGCTGCTTGATTTATTATTATAGGATAATTATTTTAGGAAATAAACGTTACATCATTACAAATCGATTAATTAATTTCCTTTATTATGATCTAATTAGGCTAATATTTTAAAATTAAAACGGTTATGCAACACATTGAATAACTACATAGTTGACCATAAAACCGCTGCTAACTTTATTTTTCTTTTATTTATAGATTCCATACTACTTCTAATTACTGCCATCTATTTACGAATACGTTTGACATCGACAAATCCCTGTAAGTTAAATTCCAATAATAACCTGTTATTTAGGCCTCAGAACCAGAAAAATTATGATTTTGGCTTCGATTTTCTTTTTCTTATTGAACATTTCCGTTTGATTTGTTTCAGCCGAAGTTTGTACAATGCCAAATTCATTGATAGGAGACCCTAACGATTGTACCAAATTTTACTACTGCGGCCCATTGGGAGAGCGATACCTATTTAAATGTCCTGGAACGAGTTTCTTCAATCGGGCATATAAAAAGTGCGATTGGGCAAAAAATGTTGATTGCAAAGGTAACAAAAACATTTCTACTACTCGTTAAATTTAGCACTCAATCAAAGATGAAGAAATGTTCATCGTCAGTTCACCAAAACCGTCGTAGCGTTTATGGTGTCTCTTGTTTCAGACTATTCAGCTCAAAAATATCCCACACCTCCGGAATCGCACGAAAAAGAATTGGATTACAGTCTGATGTACACCAAGGAGTTCACGTTACCACCCGTTTCTCCCAAGACCATTATTCCTGCACCAATCCCCCTACCGCCCATAACCATCGTACCTGGAAACGGGATACCCCCGAATCCTCAGATTCCTGTTAGTCCACAAAATTTCTTCACGACTACTCAACGTCACTTACCACAACAACATCCACAAATGGTGCAACAACGACCTATAATTGTACCTGATCATCAGCAGAGGATCGTTCGTCCAAATTATCAACAACAAAATGATGTTAAGCCCATCACATACCCAATTCCATCACCTAAAACCATGAATCCTACACCACCTCCACCAACTAAACCTACAGCCACCACCAAAAGAAAAATGAAGCCCTCTGACTATCCATACTGGAACACAGACGATGATTTTGATTTTCACATGAATGACTTTTACATGCCAGGCAAAAAGAAATCGACGAGCAAAAAGAAGTTCAAACAACAAGTATCTGATCAATCTGGAGAAGAAGGCGAAGAAGAAATGACCCAATCGCCGAGGAAAAGTTCCAAATCCAAGTCCAAATTCAAATCTAAGCCCAAATCTAAATCACCGAAAAACCAGTCAAACGATTATTACAATCATCCATTGATTTTCGAAGAAGACTTTGAAAAGCACATGCTCGATTTCGAACATGAAACTGAGAAGAGCTTCTCAAAGAAAGCAAAAGACCATCGTCGGAAATCAATCAAGGATAAGCAGGCAAAATTTCATACTACCCCTTCCACACTGGGACTACAACGAGTTTCATCAACTCCACCGCCACCACCCCCTCCGCCACCACCGAGCCCTACCACCGTTATATTAGCTATACCAGATAAAAATGTAGTTTCCCACTATTTCCCTTTCACACTGGAAAACCCAAAAGATTTCCAATTCTACGGTCACTCACTGGCGTACCAAATTCCCACACAAAGACCACCTCCCCCTGCCGTAAGAAGTTATGCTGGTTTACAATCTTCAACCACACGACCTTTATCTACTCCGCCTGTAATTGTATCCAAAACCAACGTCACCTTCATCACACAGTATATGCCGGAACCTCAAGGCTTCCAACAAAGACCCTCACCTGGAAAACAAGCAACAAAGCCAACAACACAGTTAACCTCAGCATTTCCGAAAATTTCATCAACAACCCCTGTACCCCCAGCGTCGAACACTGGGACAACATTGTCCAATCAAAATGTCATAAGATCTCCAGATTACTTTCCCTTCACGCTCAACGATGACAAAGATTTCGAATTCCGCGGCCATTCTTTGGATTTCCAAAACTCGTTGGAGGAAAGAACGCAAAAACAAAGCACAGCTGAGATCCAACAGACTACTGAGAGTGCTCAAGCGGAAAAACTATTATCCACGACAGAAACCCCAACTAGTGCTGGATCGGGTCCATCTGGTCCTAATGCGGATGAAGAGGGTCGAGATAATGATAAACCTAAAAAATCATCTGATGGAACCCGAGCCGAGAAACAGAAGCCTTGTAAGAAGGATAAAGCCAGAAGACTCAACAAAAATGCAGACGAATCAGGAACACCTGCCAATAAGAAAGACGCAACGGGTTATATACATTATTCGTTTCCAGACAATGATTTTGACTTCCATATTCACGTTATTGGAGAGTATCAACCAAATAATGAGAAAGGAACGAAGAACAACCAAAAAAATAAGACACAAGAAAGCAAACCAACAGGTGATGATTCTGGAAACGTTAAAGAACAGATTGTTCTCAATGTAGACAATTCCAAATTAAACACCACTGACAATGAACAAATTAGTAATAAAGAGCAACATAATAGTAAAGAGCACACGAGCAAGGAACAAACTAACAGTAGAGAAAATACTAACAGTGGAGAACACATTAATAATAGAGGTAACAAAAACAAAGAAAATCAGACACCAAACAACCAAATGAGAACAATAACTGAAAAACAGTCACTCGTGGAGGAAACCCCTAGTACCACTCCTACAACCACAGTTATGACTCAAGAAAAATTATATTCAACTACAACTGACGAACCAGCTCGAGTTATTTCGACAACGACACAAGAATATTCGTTTGCCTTCCCATCTGGCCTTGACGTAGCTGACGACTTCGATTTCAGCATTGATACGGAAGAATTTAAGATACCGGAAGATTCTTCGGAAAAGAATAAAAAAGACAAATTCGACTTGTCCTTTATGAACTGGGGCGACGAGGATATGGAAACAAATTACGAAGATGTCAGCGAAAATGACGTCTTCAACTTCGATGACGAAATGTCTACATCGTCAATAGCACCTCTGATGGAAACAAGCACTGATCCACTTACAGAATCAACTGAGGTTCCATATAGAGGCACCAGTGCGGAACCGTTCATAGAAACGACTAGTATCCTTCACACCGAAACTTCAGCGGCACCGCTCATAGAGACAACACCAGTTCCACTACTGGAAACAAGCCTGGCGCCGTCTATGGAGACGACTGTAAGTCCGAATAGAAACATGAAAGAAACTGTAGCTCCAGTAGCATCCGGAGAACAATCCAAGGAAGCGACTCCAGAACCGCTTATAGAAACATCATCTGCCGATAAAATTACATCAATGGGCTTGGTAACGACCACTGAACAAATGGTTTTGCTAAAGAACGATGCCAATACTACACTAAGAGGGTCACTGACGTCGAATTCCACAGGAAAAGGATCTCCGCCCAAAACCTTCGTTTTGGCCTACAAACAACGAAAGCAATCGTCAGAGGAGAGTTCGGAAGAGTCATCGGAAGAATCAAGTGAGGAATGTGAAGACAGCAAAGAGAAATCGATGCTGAAAAACTACTGGCAGAACAAAGCTAACCTTCAAGATGTTGCACGTCTAAGCTCATTACCGGCATGGCTTCTGAAGCCACAAGAGCCAAAAATCAACGAAACGAATTCAGACATTGTCTCAAACGTCACCAATCAAGAAATTCCAATAGCCAACAGTGTCGAAACTACTTCAGAGAAAGACGTTTCCTCAATCAACGAAAACAATTTAGCATCTGAAAGTCCTTTCGAAAATTTAAAATCTATGGACGTATTAGGGCAAATGTTTGAAAAAGACAAAGTAGGAAACACTACAACTACTGAAGAGATGTCTTTGGTTATACAAACTAATTCTTCACTGACCAGCGACAAATACGGCAACGGTTCATTGACAGATGACCGAAAGGCAACAGAGGAAACCACTCCATTTAATGAGCCGCTGGTAGCGACTCTAGCATCCTTTTCGACGACTCTCCTTCCATCATCTGAAAACCAAATAACAACGGAAGGAGTAAACATTGACAATCCTGCCCTGAAGTTGCTTCTTAAAGATTTCGAAACCTTCTTACGAAGACCAGGCACGACGGTGATAACTGTGGGTTCGTCTGTTACCAATGCAATTGCAGCTTCAAATGTCAAAAACGAACCAGCAGAAAAACCTCAAACTGTCAAGCAGGAAGAACTGAAAGTAGACAACAAGACTGTAGAAGAAATGGTCAACAAATTTGAAAATTACTTGACGACTACGGATTTAAAACCAGCAAATCCAGCTACGCAGATTCCAGCTACATTAAAGACGTCATCTCAGGCACAGAAAACTTTACCGAAGTCGTCTGAAATTAGCATAGACGAAGGCATGCTGGACAATCTCTTGTTCGGATTCCAGAAGTATCTTAAGAATTCTTCGGAAGTGGACACGCAAGCACCGTACTTAGAACATTCGTCTCCTATCATAAAAATTACTTCGCAAACACAAGTTGCCAACGCGAAACCACCATCCCATAATAATGTTGCAACAGTTCCTACTAGCACTACAAAATCTCCTACTTTCAACGACAAAGCAGTAGACTCGTTGCTTCACGACTTCGAGATATTTCTAATTCGCTCGCATGGAGGTTCAGTCAAATATAAGGGATCTGCGCTTCCTTCAACCCAAAGAGTACCAATACAAACATCCCCACCACCGGCTCCTCCGAAAGCAAGCACCCCCAACATTGATGACGCCGCTGTTAACCAATTATTATCGCATTTTGACAAGTTCCTTTCTAACAACCTTGAGACCCTTCAGAACGATGTCAGAAACATTTCTATGAGCTTCCAGAAACCACAAATGTCCAACAGTCAAAAACCGTCATCTAATCACCAAAAATCAAAGAGTAATAAGAAGCCTTCGTCTAAAACACAAACTGCTGCCAAACCGATGCACGAAACTGGTGAAAAGATGTACCATCGAACGCAACTAGTGCAGACACCAAATCAACACCAAATGCAAAAGACTCAAACGCCTACTCCGGTTAAACAAGAAGTAAAAATGGCACCTCCTAGGATGATTACTCAAACACTTGCCCCGATCATGACGTCCACTCCAGCGTCTGTGGTAAATAGTCAAAGGAAGCCCAATACAGTACCAATAACACCTTCCCCACAACAAATAATAACAATCAATAACGCAAACATAAACGATCTCTTCTCCAATTTTCGAAATTATCTTTCTTTCGCTCGTTCCATATCAAGCGATAACCACGATGACGATCATATTTCATACGAGAAAAACCATTTCAAAAGACCACCGTCGCTTTCGATGATGACCGACGTGCCTGCTCCTTTCAAAAACTTCCTTTCTACAATTCCCACACTACGAGTGACTTCTCCAGCTCCCTTCGTCCGCCAGGACTCCACTCCGGCGTTTCCAAAATTCTACGCGGTCCCATCAACCGTCTACGATCTGGAAGCCATAGAAACGGAGTCTTCGAGGAATAAGTCTTCAGTTCCGACCACTACCGAACCAATGCAGATCGAGAGGGGGAGGAAATCAGGAGAGGATGAGAAGGTGAAGCACATGTTCGCGGTAGTTGGAAGATATTTGTCCAGCACGGTGCGTGCCGTCACCAAGAAGCCAATGATAACGACTAAAAGACTGTACAACAAAATGACACCACACGGTCGGCCGTCAGGATTCGACCACGACTTCAACTTCTGATTATATTTCGTAGTTTAATTTTATCGGTAGGCTAAGTTTTCGTACTAACGTTATGTAAATAAAATCAATAAATAACTTATTTCAGCGATATAAAACAGTCGTTGTTGTTTTTAACTTTCTGCAGCAACAAAAGACTATAAAGAGTCTTATAAATATTTGAAATCGACCCTACTATTGATTAAGACTAAGATCCGCAAAGTTTCAGACTCTTAGACTCCAAATTGGTTCCCTAACCTCAAGAAACGTGTTTTTTTTTTATTTTTAGCTATAACTTTGCGAGTTTTTAATGGATTTTAAAAATTCTTGCGCCAGAGTAAAAAAAAAAAACGACAAGGCGCATCAAATCCAATACATATTATACCCAATAAACAGTAAAACATAACCTAAAAATACATTTTAAAACTTCAATGGGGCCTGAAAATTAATGGTGTGAGCGCATTTGTTTCTTGCTAGGCTTAATAATTTTGTTAAGGTTAACACTACTCAGCGTTATTTTTTTAGATTTTTTTACAAGGGGTAGAACTAACCTAAAATACGGAAAAAAAATGAAAATTTTGACGATTTAGAGGTTATATTTACACCCCAAATATAAAAATAACCCCCAAAAAAGTGTACAATGTCCCAAACAAAGCCTTAGGTACCCCATAACATCAAAAAAAGATCATTTTTCATTGAAAAAGATTATTCTTGTATTCTGCATATGAATCGAACTGAGTACCTAATGGTACCTAGGGTTTTCTTTGGGTCGCTGTAAACGTTTTTGGGGTTATTTTTATGTTTGGGGTGTAATAGAGCCCCTTAATTGTCTAAATTTTCAGTATTTTCACATTTTAGGTTAGTTTGACCCCTTGTAAAAATCAGAAAAAAATGATGCATGATAGTATTAACCATAACAAAACTTTTAAGCCTAGTAAAAAAAAAATGCGCTCATACCATTAATTTTAAGGCCAGATTGAAGTAATAAATGTATTTTTAGGTTAGGTTTCGCCATTAATTAGATATAATATGCATTGAATTTCATGTGCTTTGTCGTTCTCTTTAATCTGGCGCAAGAATTTTTAAATTCCATCAAAAACTCGCAGTTATAACCAAAAATAAAAAAAAACACATTTTTTGAGGTTAGGAAGTCAATTTTGAGTCTAGGAATCTGCAACTTGGTTTTTTTTGACAATACAAATGGACCAAAATTCAGCCAAATCGGTTTCGGTAGTTATCGGGCTACACTTTTTGTAATATTATTTAATGGTAAGAATTATTTTCCTAATCAAATTTATTCGATTAATGTCACAAACGAAAGAGTTAAGGTCGGATCATTAGTTGGTCTCTTCTGGTTAGGTCGATAAAAAATATAAATATTTAATAAACTATTCCTGCGTCACATACGCTCAAGAAATTAAATTATTCACGATTATCTTCTAATTGGCTTTTAGTTAGCTAGAAAAATTCCTGAATGAGGAAGTGAACAACTCACGGCTTAAAGCGGTAAAGTTGATGACATTCCGTCACTTATCAGGTCATTTACTTTGTGATAAGATGCCGAAGAAGAGGTATAAAGTAACGAAGTTGACAATGAACTTAATTGGGCGACAGACAGAAGGTGTGTAGTGCACATAAAGGGTAAATTACGTACAATAAAAACGAGATGAAACTTTTCTTTCAAAGTAAGTACTTTTGATTTAGTAATTATAACACTAAATCTAAGAAAAAATAATTAGACCAACGCAACGTATAATTTAATCTACACGAACTCTAAATTTTCTAGTTATTTTTCTTTGGACAACGCTAACATCAGCACACTGCTTCTGGTGGATGTATCAGAATAATAATAATACAACAGGTTAGTTAAGCAATCATTGAAAATAGGAAAAAATAATAATAAAGTTTTTTTTATTTCTATAGAATGTCCTTCGGATTTAACAAACAGCGCCACCTTACTACCAGATGAGAACGACTGCCAACGGTATTTTGCGTGTGCCCATGGACGGAAAATCCCCAGAAATTGTCCTGAAGGACTCCTTTTTAACCCGAAAGTTCAAGTATGTGATTATCCGCACAACGTAAATTGTCCCATCAAAGGTACGCATATAGAAACAGTACATCCTTGATAAAGCTCGTACCATATGGCAAAACGGTGTATGTGTTGATATTGCTTTTTTTAGAATGTCCACCACCTGACACAAATGGTCAAACTGTGTTCCTACCGGATCCAAACAATTACGGAAAATTTTTCATTTGTGCACACGGAAAAAAAGTACCAATGTCCTGCCCACCGACTTTACATTTTAATTCACTGTTAAACGTTTGCGATTACCCCCAAAACGTTCAAAATGAAAACGCTAATTATGGTAAAAATTATTGTTATTATTAAAATTTAATTGACCGAAGTGAAACTAAGGTTCGGGCTTATATGCTGTGATCGAAAGGAACTATTGCTTCCATACGTTTCCTCGGCAACTGCAGTGAACTCTCGACAGCGACTGAGTTGAGATCTGGCTGCGCGCTGGTATTTATGCCGGGCGGCGTTGGGCGTGCCGTAGCGTTCTAGAGAACGGCGCAGAATCGACCTACGAACCATTCAGAGACCGCTCCATCCGTAACACGCCCACCGCCACCCCGTTATAAATATCAGCGCGTAGCCAGCTCTCCACTCAGTCGCTGTCGAGGTATAACCTTGTCTCTCTTAAACACTGAAGATGTCGAAGAAACGTGTGGAACATTAGTTCTTTTCGACTACGGCCTATAAGCCCGAACTTTAGTTTCACTATAATCTTATACTGATTGGCCTATTTTTATCTTTTTTTAAAATGTAGCTCCAACAACGAAAATTCTGCAGAATATTTGCGATAGTTCCAAAATATACGTCCCCCACGAAAATGACTGTTCAAAATTTTACGTGTGTTCCAATGGAGTTCCCCATGTGATCACATGCCCCGCAGGTTTACACTTCGACCCAACAATAAACGTTTGTAACTGGCCATCACAAACGGCCTGCGGATCTTTTATTTATTCCGATGACACGGTCGATGACCAATTGTATTACCAAAATGGTTTAATCGACAGTTCAGTTGCGATTGACGACGTGCCATTTACTGAATGGTTAAAGCTTTCAACTACAAAACCAGATGAAGAAGTAAAATTTACAGGTTCATCTGAACCAAGGGCTTCGAGGGATCCAGAGGAAACACAGGAAATCCTGAGCAATATTCAGCCGAGTTCAAGTGCATCATATGTGAAACCAAATCCTACTACCCCTTCGTCTACAGAAGAGTCGAATGTGGGAGGTATTATCCAAACAATCGCGACTCAAATATTAGATTTTTTCACGGGTGGAGATGACAGCGAAGAAGAGACGAATGATGAAGACGAAGATGAGAAACGTTTACGAAAAATAGCAACTGAAGAAGCACTGGACAGAATCAAAGCCCTTTTGAACGTGCTGGTGGATGAAGTTAAAGAAAATACATTCAAAAATCCTCATCCAATAGTGAGTACCACTAACTGTGACTTAATCTGTAGTAATTCAAAATTATTTTCCAGATAGAGAAGAAACCAGACTTTTAGAAGATCTGAGTCTTGTGGCAGAAGATATGGGACAAAATAAACTACTAATTTATCATTAAATAATGAATAAAATTATTTTCTATTAATGTAATAAAGAAAAAATAAATAAAATTTTTGGATGTGTTTTTGAAAAGCAGTTTGTTAATCTTGTTGGTGGTTTTTAAAAAAACGACCTACCAATTAGGAAGAAATAAATATTTATACTGATGACAGGTGTCAAAAAAAATTGCCATTAATTGACAAATTTAGGTTACATATAGCAATTAGTAAAAAAAATATATAAAAAATGGAAAATCCTTGTAAAACATTCGCTAAAACTTGCGACAAAAAGAAACGACAGCAACGCAAAAGTAGCAGTTGTTCAAGTCAAAACGACAGCAGTGAAGAAGAATTAACTGAGCAAGATATTTCGACAATATTTGGAAACAACTTTACCTTACTCACTGTAGAACCGTTTCGTGTGTATCGAGAAGAATTGATGATGACCTCAAAAAACATAAGCGAACCCATTCAAGAGAAAGACGAATTGAAGGAAACGCAGAAGGACGAAGAAATAGAAAAGGAAGTCACTCAAGAAACCTCAATACTAACCGACGAAGATCTACAAGCGAGTATTTATGACAAGACAAGGGAAGGACTAGAACGAGATGAAACACAAAAACAATGGGATGGAGAACAAAAACGAGAGGAAACGCATGAACAACGAGATGAAACACATGAACAACGAGATGAAACACATGAACAACTAGATGAAACACAAGAACAACGAGATAAAACACAAGAACAACGAGATGAAACACAAGAACAACGAGATGAAACACATGAACAACGAGATGAAACACAAGAACAACGAGATGAAACACAAGAACAACGAGATGAAACACAAGAACAACGAGATGAAACACAAAAACAACAAGATGAACAACAAAAGCAACTTGGTGAAACACAAAAACCGCAAGAGAATGAAACAGAAAAACAACAACAGGATGAAACAAAAAGACAACAGGATGAAGCACAAAACCAAGAGCAAAGTGGAACACAAAAACAACAACAGGATAAACCACAAGAACAACAGGACGATACGCAGGAACAACTAAAAGCACAACAAGATTTACAAGGACAGCCAGTAAGTTCGCCTGAAACTGGAAAAAAACCTCAACCAATGTTTCGTTTTAAAGCAACTGACACCGATATCGTGTACTTGGAGATTGCACTGTGTCAAGACAAAGATGGCACTTACACTTGGAACGACACACAGCAATGCCCTTGCGAACAAGTAATGACGCAAAAAAAGTGAAGAAATAGTACAAAATAAGCAACAAATTAAATTTGATAAGAAAGATACATATTTTAAATGAACAGCTAAATAAAACTTCTGCACAAAACTTCAACTTGTTTTGTATGTCAAAAATTTAATTACGTAAATATCAAAAATATATGTTTGTTTAACATAACAAGGAACGGTCACTGAGTATACTATCCTTCTCTCTTAAATCGAGCAACAAAAATAAAGAGCTATTGAGAAGGGCATACCTCGATATCTGCCGCGGTATAGTGGATCCATTCTCAGTTGAAAATATTATAAACTCAGCATCTCTACTAGGGGTATTCATTTTTGTGCCTATTTACATTATAGAAAGGCACGCAAAATAGCGTTTTCGATAAATATCTCGTAAATTGTTTGTTATCTACCTCAAATATTATATTATCAAACGTAATATTTGCTACGGTTAATATTAATTGCTAATACTTAAAGGATTTTTAAAATAACGTACGGCATGTACAGCCTTGAAAAGTTACGGGCATGCGCCAATGTATGGCACGTGTTCGACCGTTACATTACAAATGAATACCGCACCGTTGTCATTTATATTGTAGCGAACGCGAGCGTGTTTGTGTGCGACCGGGTACGCTTGTATGCGTTGCCGGCCGGCTCGACTAGCCGCGGGCGATTTTCGGCAGTGTATAGGTGTATATGTAGGCGTGTGTTTCATACCTGCCTTCCAAGAAAGTAATTAAGCGATTCGCCGAAAACGTAAACAATGTAAGCAAACTTCCAGACTTTTCTGATTGTTCGATGATGCTATTGTAACGAGCGTGTATGTATGCGAGAGCGGCGATGAGATCCGAGAGTAGATAAGCGGAGTTCAAAGAATACCGGCGTCGGTCGGCGCTTTGATGACAATAAATAAGGCCATAAATCAAACGAACACGAGTAAAGTCCAGTAGGTCATTCTCGATTCTTCTAGAACTTTCGGTGTCTGTATAAATACTTGTTGACGTGGTCAGTGACAGCAGTCTACAGTTAGCTTCCGAACGAGTAATATAAATACCGAACTACGATAAGGTGGAAAGACGTTCGACAGTGAGTTGGTAATAAATTGACCGTGACAGTGGTAACATTCGAAATAAATCGACAGTGTAAGAAGTGAAAAGACGAATAAATAGAGACGCGCATATAAGTGAGTGTTGTAAATAAATAGTAAGCTAAGTTCCGTATTAATTAATAGTGTTTTTAAGTAGTTATTTTTAAATAAGTATGTATAAATTGTGTTCCTGTACTTAAGTCTTGTAAATAAATATTTATTAAACCCACGAACACTACAATATCGTTTTCAATTCGGATTAAAAAAACAGTATATTAGTCGATCGCATCATTTTATCCAAAATTTATTTTACTTTTTGCACCTATATTAGAAAAAAAGGAAGGAAAAGAAAACTGCTTACCTAAAATACATTTTCAGGAGAGAAGCGACAGAATGAATATCTTGGAGGATATCTTCCGTGTAAAGGTCCGGAATTCGGTCCTCGTCAAATGTGTTCCTTAACTTTTGAATGTTTGAAGTTATACCAGATAACCTGAAACAAGTAAAATCCACAACGTAAAAAACTATCGTTCATCAATGCCGGAAGAGGAAAGAAATTGACGAAATAAAGATGGATGAGACGTGAAAGGTTATCCTCCATTTAGACAAGAGAGACTTGTTAGTGATAGAAATATAAGGAGCAGAGGAAGATCTAGATTGGATTATCGTTCACAACTGACCTGTAAATGCCGTCGACGATACCGTGCTTCTCGATGAATTCAGCACAACACTTGAGCACCATCGGTATGTCGTGACCAGAATTGAGGAGGTGTTCACCAAGATCACAGCCAAAAACGCGTTCCTTCAGTATACCCGACTGTTTGAGCCTGCGCCTCGAAGGACGATTGAGGATAAAGCTGCGGAAGAACGCGATTAGCTTGCCATGTTTTCTCAGCACCGGTTTCACCGGACTCAATGCTAACGACCTGAGAAAATACAAAGAGAACATGGCAAAAATTGACATTAATGTGTTAAAAATTGTTGTTTAGAGAAAATAAAAATTATTTCGTACCCAACGACGGGCGGTGGAACTGGCATATTCCTGGGCACTTTGTCTCCAATTATGTGGACGCAGTGCTGAGGAAAAAAGCCCACTTGGAATCCTCGCTTGCCTCTCCACCACATCGACTCCGCAGGAGTAGTCATATCGATTACCGATATCATGTCACCAACTTCCAAATTCAGTTCGTCCCTAGCCTGTAAGAGGAAAGAAAAAAATACGTAAATGGCTTGACCCATTTTAAACCGACCACTTATCCGATAAAAATGAAACAACTCATAATAAAATCAGACGTTTATGTATCCAAAATCCAATTTTTAAACGCGGAAGAGAAGTATGATCTCCACTAGATGTTAGCTGAAAAGGCGGCAACGTTGCACTTTCTATGCGAATGCAGACCTTATTAACTAACTGACATTTGTTTCCGAGGGGTAAACGAGAATTTGTATAGAGAGCGGACTTTATATTACAGATGCACCGCAGATACACTTCATTTACTTCCTCTAGAGATATGACCTTTAGTATGACCGGCGCAAAGTAAAAAAGGACGGCACTAGGCCAGAAAAGGAAGGAGACAACTTGGAGCGACAGTCGCTATCGGCAACAAGCGTATAATTTGTACAGTACTGTGCGGAAATTTTGACCACTTTATTTGCTAACATTGCATTGCATACATTGTATTACTATTACCATCGGTATTGTGTACAAATTAAGGAATTTTGCATACCTGCATCACCAGATTTTCACACGTGCATTTATTATTTGCATTTATTGGGTCTTAATGGAAAATAAATTTATTTATAATTCAAAAGGAGTATATATTTCAATGGTTATTATTTTAAGAAGAAATTAATCGATATAAACCATTCATTTAATAATTAAAATTGTATCTAACAATGACAAAGTACAGACGTTTCGATCATTAAGATTTATGATCATTATCAATGTAAATCATGGGGATGAAGAACACGTTTTCCAAATCATCATTTAAAAAACCAATCAGGATTTCGTTTAAGAAGTTTTTGTAAAATACAATAAATTTAATAACATATTACCAATAAAAATGAATGGACTAAATATAATGATGATTTAAATTATTTTTAAATATTTAAGGATATAAAAATAAATTGTAAAAGAAAAAACAAGTAAAATGGATGTTAACTTGATGAGTTAAATCATCATTATATTTAGTCCATTCATTTTTATTGGTAATATGTTATTAAATTTATTGTATTTTACAAAAACTTCTTAAACGAAATCCTGATTGGTTTTTTAAATGATGATTTGGAAAACGTGTTCTTCATCCCCATGATTTACATTGATAATGATCATAAATCTTAATGATCGAAACGTCTGTACTTTGTCATTGTTAGATACAATTTTAATTATTAAATGAATGGTTTATATCGATTAATTTCTTATTTATAATTGTTACAGTAATATAAAAACTTTGAATCTTTGCACTGGATATTTAACGTTTGTTTTCGACTCTCTGTATTATTCATGGTTAAACTAAACTTTTGGCAGGTACTGGATCGACAACAATGTTAAACAGACAAGAGCGGAATGAATAATGAGCTCCGTATCCCTTCCTAGACTTTTATCGTTGCACATCTAGTACGTTGGATGGGGAATATCTCTACAGAAAGTAAATGAAGTATATCTAGCAGACAAAAACTGAGCTAAAACAGCAGAGCGCATGTGTGAATGGACATTAATACATTTTGTAACCTCAAATCGAATAGAAATGGTGGTGTCGAATCGAAATAATACCAACTGTGTGATAGAAGTGGCTGAAGACTGCATCACATTTTGATGCAGAAATCTGTAAAGTCCACTCTCAATACAAATTCTCGTTTACCCCTCGGCGAGGTTAGAAGAAACAACTGTCAGTTGGTTAATAAGACCAACATTCGCAAGTAAAATGCAACGTTGCCGTTTTGTGGCACGCCAGTACGATACGTACAATGTAGGCTACATGAAAATTATACAAAGTATATACAGTATAAACATGCTCCACATATTTTCCCAATATCCAGATGGCATGGCGTTTGCAGTAGTAGTGGAGTGTGTGGCTTGCGACTGTTATCTCTGGCGTGGCGTTAATATTAATTGCCGCAGAACGGTGTCAACTCGCACATGTAATTAAGTAAACAAATACAGGAGCTCGAACGGTAATCCAAGTAGCATGTGTACAATGTGCCATTATGTAAACATGATCATTCACGGAAACCGTCGAACCCGAAACGTCGAGGAAATTCTATCCATCCATCAGTCTACCTACCTTCACAAATATATTCATCTATACACACAAATGTTTATAATTATGTCATCTACCTACCTACAACTCCAATGTAGAAATAGGTATCCGAAATTACCATGATCGTTCAGTTACACAACTTAACAACAAAATAAAAGTGGATACGATAAGTACTAAAAAGGAGGAAGGGTTGCAAAAGCTGTTTTTCATTGTTTTGGAGGTACTGATCTATTGAAATCTACTAAAATGCTCCTGAACCGTAGCTTTACGGTCGTCATATGACGGCACCGCTTTAGAGCAAACCAGAGCTTTACAGTCACACCCGGAGATACCGTCAATATCACCCCATAACAGCCAACTCCACTACTAACATTTTCACTCCAGGAACACCTCAAAGAATATACATCACCCCGAATCCCGTAGCCACTCTCAACTCTCACTTAACAATTTACCTGAGAAACATATCTGCGGACACTGTAAGCTGCCGCAACGGCTGGGGTGTTGATGGAACGACTTTCTTCACTGGGCACAAGCAGTCTGTGACCCTTGTTGTCCATTTGAAGCCAATTGAGCACCGGACCGCAATTAACCGAGTTGTCGGCAATAACAGAGAACCGTTCCAAATATTTTTTCAATAGTTCCTATAACAACGGAATCACAGGTTTCATGATTGGGCACTTTATATTTGATATGTTACAATATTTCACGAATATATGTTAGAATTAACTTACGCCGCTGCTCTGTTCGTTTTCATTGTGACTAGAAAGATCGGGCAACTGGGAAATTTTTCTGTCGAAGATGCACTGATGGATTTGAGCGTCCAACATCCGGAAGTTTTCGTAATTTCGTTGCACCAGCCAGCACTCTTCCGCCGAAGTCACCTGGACCATGTAATACTCGGAGTCGTCCTCTTCATTTGCTTTGAAAAAAATAACATTGCCAAAAAAAAAAAACAACATGCACCATACTGAATGGCATATATGAACTGTACCTTAACCTAACTCTTCCTTATCGACATATGTTTTACGCATATTTTAATCATCGAAAAGAATTCAAAGATTGCATTCGGGAATTTCTACAAACACCACACCCATTTGCCAATAATTTGTACCTATTTTTGTTGGTAAATAAATATTAAATGTAAATATAAACGTAATAGGAAATATGTATGCAATAAATGCGATTTTATGAAGTATAATTACAGTAACACCGAACTAAACGATTTTCATGTAAATCTTGCAAATTTAATCGCCATTTAGTAAATAAACATTATCCATTTTATTTCTTAACTGCCGCTACATGTAATCGCAAACACCTGGTCGTGCTTTTCCCATATTAACACCGGATAAGAGTGCAAATGAGGCGAGGATCGACTTTAATAATTAATTGAATAACAGCCGACAGGCAGAATTACAAAAGGCAATCGGATTGTTTTTTTTTATTCGCAACCTGTGATGTTGACAGCAGCGGTATGAATATTTATTTAATTTTTTTTTTGTTTCTTCAAATGGATGTAAACGGTAAACACGTGGGTCTGGAATGTGTCGTCAGATTACGTCTTACCAACATAGGTACTTATTAAATCCAAGGAAAAATGGAAAATATTTCTCATAAAAGGCAACATCGCCATTCATCAACTTTAAGAGTAGGTACACGTCCTTTTTTTAAATGTATGAGAAAGTTTAATTTTGTTGAATTATCGTTAAAATGCTCAGTGAAGGTCAACCAAATGTTTTATTGCTGTCAAAAGTAGGACTCTTAATAGCGTTATCCTCGAGAAGTTGCAAGGCCGGATAGCTTTGACCTAACGGGACTGATACGTCACTATAGATGGTCGATTGTATAGAAGGAACACCAAAACTTTGTAAAATTCGTTTTTTAATCTTTCTACGCTTACGTAGCGAAAACCGTGACAGATACAAAAAAAGTAAACAGATTTTTTTGTAGACAATTGAATTTTCTACAAAAAAGTCGGACAGCACCTCTCTATCTCTTACAGGTAAAAAAGTATAGCGCTCCAAATACAACTCAACGAAACGACGAAAACTGTCGACTTTTAAACGCGTATTTGGAGCGCCGCACTCTTTTACCTGTACAAGATAGAGAGGTGCTGTCCGGGACTTTTTTGTAGAAAATTCAATTCTGTACAAAAAACATCCGTATACTTTTTGACCACAATCAATGACGTCACGCGTAAGCTACCTGGTCTTGTAATTTCACTGTGGTGATGTCAATGGGCTTAGCGTTCGAGCCCAAACCGGCCAGTGCGGCCAGCGAGTGTAACCTTTCAAATGCAGCTAGATACCAGTGGCGTACGACTTTAAATACACAACGACCAGCGTTTATCATTTACAGGAATTGTTACGAATGTTAAGTCTACACGATATTTGTTTAACAAAAATTTATTTACTACGTTTCTATTAATTAAAGGAACGTCATATTCCGGTTTTTGTATTATTATTATTTTTTTGATAATAAACTTACTGTGCTGAGAGTGGAGGGACTTGTCTAAGCTGTCTTGCAACGTGACCTCCAGACGAGGAAGTTGCACCCTCTCGTAGTGGAAATGGGCGCATTCCTCGAGCTTGGGGAAGCGACACGGTTCCGCCCCCGGCTCCGGTCCCGGTATTCCCACCTCCGAGATCTGCATTTCGCACGAGTCACTACTGCATAGTGCCTGGAAAAAAAAAGTGAAATAATAAAATCTCTGTCATTAATGGGACTCATTTGGGAAGTTGCGTCGTCAAAATCTTGAAGTCAAAAATCTAAACCCCCCCTGACTTATAGTACTCAGCGAAAAATATATAAATTAAATTATCTCAAAAACTGTTCATCCTAGGTGTACAAGTTGGTTATCAAATTTAACCTAAAATTTAACGTTTTATTCGAATTCGTCGTAAAAAATATACCATTCCATTTAAAATAACAAAGTTGGCATCGACTTCCGGTATAACCGCAAGTGCTACAAAATTGAAAATATTTTGAAAATATAGACCATGTGTCTTATGTACTACACGATTTTTTTCAAAATCTTCCTACCATTAGTTTTTCCATAAACGTCTAAAAGGCCACTGACTTTGGGTCATTGTATATTTTATTGTCATCACTCTATTGAAGCTTTGGTCAGAAGAAACAATAAAATTGTAAAGTCCGTTAAGTAAATTAATTAATTAATTTTTCATCATAAACCTATTAGGCTATTTCCTGTTCGTATATTACCACGTGGAGCGTTAGTATACCAATCTCATTCTCATAGATAATTATTTCTACAGCGTGCAGCTGAGGCACCATAGATTTAATTCAGGATCCTCATTTACCAGGATTATTATCTATTTAATTGGCTTTACTTCTACTTTTTTACACATGCCATTTCCTCGTACCATAAAGATTACGTTTTCCATTACATTCTCTATGTGAGGCCTAATCATTAATTAACGGCGGGTAATTATTTATTTAAAGTAATTAGTACCTGAGAGACTTTTTTATTAAGCATTACTAAAATGAAGAAGACATGGGCGTCACTTCAATTCAGAACACGGCCAAAATTGCGAATAAATACTTAGGAATTTTTTTTGATGTTATGTTCACTCCCAATAATTTTTAAAACAATTCTGGGACGAAAACATGACGCATTTACATACTCAATTTCTTTTAAGGTTTCATTTTTTTTTTTTTTTTAATGATTAATTGCGACCACTTTCGATTTCGACATCAGACATGCCACGTACATTCTCTGTCCCAAATAAAAGCGTCGAAAGTCGTAATTCACATTAAAGAATTTTGATAAACGTGATGCCCACACGATGTGCTAAATATACGAATCAATTATTGATCAGTCAAAAACGCTTGGCTGCTTTTAATTGGTCGTAAGGTCGAGTATAAAACTCAATAAAAATGTCGTTAGATTTAATAATAGACGTAATTTAAGATGTCCGTAATTCCGCAGTACGTTTTACTGTTTTTTGATGTAAATTTTTATTATTCTACAGTTGGCTACGTTGGGTGATAGAAATTACAAGCTTGTTATTGAGAATAGGGTTAACGACAGTTTAAAGACCTACAAATACCATAGAGGTAATATATATATATATATATATACGTAGAGTAGGCAAGAGATAGAAAAACACGATGTGCCAATGTTACGTCTATGATAAATACCATAAAACTTGCTAAATCTACGTATTTGTCCTTATAACAGAATATAGATAACCCTTCAACCACCTGCAGTTGTTTTAAGACAAATATAGAAATGTTAAAAATTAGCAACTTTTTCCAGCTGTTATACGAGATAATATTTGACATTTTGTGTTACTTTATCCGATTGAAAATATCAATAACGGCTTAAGGTTAAAAATAAATTAATTAGACCAAGAGAACATCTTTGTTTTGTAAATACAGTATCAAAGTATTAAAAAAAAACTCTAGACAACTACTTCCAGATTCTTTGGTTACAAAACTCGAGCGCTATTGAACGTTGTTTTTTTTTTTTTTTTCGTTTCTTTCGACTGCAATTTAAAATGATGGCTTACAAGTGGGCAGGCAGCTGTGTGTTTTAGTAAGTTAATGACCCCTGCGAATAATGACGATGCGCCAATGAAAAAGATAACGATCGTTGGATATACACATCTATCTGTATGTATGTATTTGTGTGTGGTGCTAAGCTTCCGGCAGATCCTTGTCTAGCCATTTTTATTGGTAACTATTGCGCATAAACAAATAGATGGTAGAAATAAAATAAACGGTAAAAATTTGAAGTGATTTTTATTTCCCAAGTACAGATTTTATCATAAGCATCTAAGTTGTACTTAACTGTCGAGAACGTCATGTCAGTAAGAACGTAAGGTTGCAGAGACATGTACATTTACTGGACTAAGTTTATGCGTAACTTTTTGAAGCCAATACGGTAGGCAACACATTATATCATGTGCAGGCAAGAGGAACATTATCTTAATGGACGAAAAGATAAATTTTCGTCACAAAATACCACTTTAGCGTCTTAGTTGAAACGTAGTGGTTGTGTTTACAGTGCTAAGTGGTTGTCTGTTAACATTTAATTAAATTCTGACTGAATAACTAAAATTTTGATTTTTATTTTTAATAATTAAAAATGGTTTCTTCCTGTTGCGCATACGGTTGTATGAAAAGATTTAACAAAAACTCCTCTGTTTCGTTTCACAGGTAAAAAAACTATAATTAATTAATAAATTGAACGTTTCTAAGAATATGCTTTGTTGAGGTTTCCTACGAATCCAGTAATTCGAAACCAGTGGATCAAAGCGATGAGGCGCGAAAACTTTACCCCTTCAAACCGCGCAGTTGTTTGTAGTGAGTACTTTTTAAATACTGATTTCTTTGATTCAGCTGGGAAAAGGAGGCTACAGAAAGGCGCTGTACCCTCTATTTTTAATTTCCTGAAGCATTTAATTTTAAAAAAAACAGTACCTCCACCATCGAGGAGAAAAACTTTATGTCAAGATGTGTAAGTACCTCTTTAACGTCAAAAATATTTCTTTAAAAATTCTTCCGGCATTTTCCAGAGTAAGTACAAACTTTGCATCAACATACAAGAAATCCTCTAAAAGGTACTACTACATACATATACTTACATCTATATTTCTTTTCAATAAGTTCAAACTAACAACATCAAACATAATAAATCATTTGCATGAGAATGAGAGCTTAAACATTCAAGTAAATAGTTTTCATAAAAATCCTATTCTTTTAGTTTTGAAAATGTCTATAGGTAGATATCAATCAGGGTTTTGTCAGTGCGCGAGTATATATTTGTTGAATGTTGTTTTAAATTGCTCTCTTTGACAATAAATTAGAATTTAAAATATAGTAAGCAATCTTATAGCAAATATGTAACAATTTTAGTGAAGCTGCATTAGTTGTAGAAATTTCACCACCTACTTCTGGAAGGTATATGACACATTTTTAACGAACTGAATTGAAATAAAACATAATAATTTGTATTCGTATTAAAAGAATGTAAGAAACATAAAGACAAACAGGAACGTAAAGTAACCATAATTTAAATCATAACAATAAGACATTGTTTTAGCTTTGGACAAACTTCCTTAATTTTACATTCATTATTTAAGTGGTATAATGATGTAAATTATATGCAAATATAAATTATTATTAAAAATACATTAGTAAAATATGTACATATTTATGACCATCAAATGTTTTACCTACCGAAAATTACTGAATTATTTTATAAACTCCCCGCAGCTTAATGCTATTCAAATGGAACTAAAATGTTTCTTGCCTGCACATGGAAATGAAGGTTGCCTATCGTCTTGGCTTCACTTCCTTTCACAGTAATTACGACTTATGCTCAGTCTATATAATAAGCACGTCTCTGTAAGGTTGTCATCAAGTTTTCATCTTTTTGATATGTTGTTGCATGTTGTTATTTTCTAATTTTTGGTTTATAAAGATTTTTTGACCTTATTAAAGTGTTTGAAACAAAAACATGTTTAATTTGCAATCCATGTATGTCACATTCATACATGACCTATTTCTCGTCATTAAAAAGCAGATCACAAAATGACAAAATCAAAAAGCTTAAACCCAATAGTAAGCAATAAAGCATACCACAACATAACCAACTGTTTTATTGCTTGGACAGATCCAGTAGTTATTTCAACATCTATAGACGTACCAATACGTACGTATGTATGTATTTACGGCTGCATACCAGAAATAACATGCCAGACATTCCCAAAATAATGTACGGTGTACGTTCATCTCCTTCTTTTGGTTTTATAAAATTTATTTTAAAAGCACCCTTATTTACTATAGCGAACATACTTTGCACTACATACCACGAGCAATGACAAAGCAGGTGTTTGAAACGGACGTGGGATCCGCAATTTTTCAGAATAATATTAGGTATGTTCAACTTGGAATGCGAGCACTTACAATATCGTGTTTCAAATCATTAATTTGAAGTAAACAGAAATGATAGTCGCAAGTGGATTTAAACCGTGTTAATTATGCCAAAATAAGGACGATTGAAACGGAACTTTCAAGGTTTTATTTAACAAAGTAGTTAACTGTGTAAAGTGAAATAAGACGTGCTTGGTCAGCATTCCATCAAAACTACCAGACGCATTATTAGTTCTCATCAGCGCGCCATAGGCAGAAATATCGACCTAGACAAGCCTCCTGTCAATAAACTGCGCCACCTGTTACGATTTGCCATCAACTGTACTGATATACGGAACACCTATGTAGATGGCATTAAAAACACACATAAATGCATAGTTATCTCATCTAAGCGTATAATAATTTGACGCACATAAATGTAGTGCATGTCATTTCAAACACAACATGTTGATGTGGTTGCAGTCACGACGTCGATCAAGAATTCCTGAACAAAAATTTTTGCCAAATAACTTTCAGCTGTGTAGGATGTATAATTCAGAAAATATTACGGATTATTTCTCTAAAAATAAGTGTAAGGTCTCTAAAAATTTAAACTGACTGGTGATGATCAACTTCAAGTAAGTGTATGTGAAATATTTGTTTAAATTCGAGATGAAATTTGAGTGCTTAAATAATATTTTAACATAAAAATAAATTACTTTATAGAATGTACGAATATAGTTTATTATACGATAAAAAATTGATGTTTTTTTTTTTTTTAATATAGAGCCATAAACATTTCTGCAAAAGTATAACGTACATACAGGATGTTTCAAAAATAAATAAATAGCGTTTCTCTAAATGGCAACAGTGTTAACGTCCAGGAGTACCACTGCGTCATATAGAAGGATCCTGGCACTGTGTCTAGGGTTGACCTCTCCAAACACTTATAAGTAACACACGTTTACAGCGAACTACTCCAAAAAAGGAGACATTCAACATTTGCCTGCAGTAAAGCTGAGCGCCCACTATAAAGGAGCATGATGTGACATGGCAGATGCAAGGACATGACATTAGCGGTACGTGACATGAACACTCATTCAGTAACGAAGACATGCTAGACATCGATATTATCAGTACTGTAGCGAACACGAGCATGCTTGTGTGCGATCGGGTACACTTGCATGTGTTGCGGGCCGGCGGCTCAACTAGCCGCGGGCGGTTTTCGCCAGTGTATGCGTGTGTTTGTAGGTGTGTGTCTCGTACCTGCCTTCCAAGAAAGTAATTAAGCCTTAGACTAGGAAAGAGAGGGGACACGTAACTCCTATACCGACCGTACGTCGAAAATTGACGCAATATTTTGGTACCGGCTCCATTTAGTGATCCCAAACAGTGCGTTGACAGCGTTGTGTAAAAGTGTCAATATAATTAAATAGTGTAGTTAGGTTTTAGTGGATTTTTGTTTAAAACAATGCTGATTTGTTCTTCTTACGGCTGTAAAAGCCGCAGTGAAAGAAATGAACCAGAAATCACATTTCACAAGTAAAAAGAATTTTACGTAGTAAGGTTAAGCACAGAAAATCGCGTTTAATTTGTTTATTGTTTACATACTACTTAAAATATGTTATGATTTACGTACAATAATCATTAATGCATCATATTTTTTTTGTTGGAATGGTTTACTGATAGTGAGAGAAACAATAAATACTTTCAAAATTATAAGATGCATGCGTTTACCACAGTATTACCATAGGCGGCGTCACTTTTAGTTATAAAAATCTAAAATAGTAAAATTAATTATTTAATAAAATTCGTCTTAATGTTTATTAGTTCCGCCACATCATGTTAATTAACGTTAATAAAATAATTCTTTGCATTTAATTTCATTGAACATGTATTCTCTTTGTCATAAAATAAATAATATTTTCTTAGTAACGTAAGACGCAAAACAACAGTTCTTAATAATTGTTTACGTTATCAAATAAACAATTAATACTCTGTATGGAATGATAATTGTACGAATAATGGTAACAAAACAAACTCCCTCTTAACATTTTATGTTGCGATACTGAGCGCTGTCTCGCGATCTCAATCGTCCTCAATTCGCAGTCCACTATTACCTGTCCCCTCTCTTTCCTAGTCTAAGAATTAAGGGGTTCGCCGAAAATGTAAACAATCTTTCGAATATTCCAGACTTTTTCCCGACTGTTCTATGATGCTATAAAAGTGATAGAGACGTTCGCCGAGGAGTTAGTAATAAATTGACTGTGACAGTGGTAGCATCCGAGAGTGTTGTAAATAAATAGTAAGTTCCGTATTAATTAAAAGTGTTTTGAAGTAGTTATTATTAAATAAGTGTATAAAAATTGTATTCCTGTACTTAGTCTTGTAAATAAATTTTTAATAATCCCACGAACACTACAGTACTATTCTTCGCTAATAGCACTGTTTCAGTGGATTATCCAACGTTTAATTAATGTTGTATTCAACGTGGCATGCCATATGCCACGCTACTTCGGTGGATGCTCGGCCTAAGATTCGAACTTGCCACCCCTGGTTTCATAAGAGCATCCCTTACGTGTAAAATGGCATGCTGCATGCCATCAGGCCATATGACATCCTTCTTCGGTGGGTGCTCAGCCTAAGATTCAAACCTGCGGCCTCTGGTTTCATAAACCATCCCTTACTGTTTAAAATGACATGCTACATGCCTGCTGCTTGTCTTAACGTAAGTTATTAAGTCATATGCCATGCTACTTCAGTGGGCGCTTGGCCTTAGAAGCATCCTTTACTGTGTAACCTATTCTCGCTAGTATGAGAAAACATTTTATATTGTAGAAATTCACGATAACTGTTACTTACAGAGCATGCCAACGTTTCGGCAAATCCGCTCAACACTCTTCGCATTTGTGGAAGACACATGTATCCGGCCTTCTCGTGCTTTCTTCCCGCTCTTTTCTTATCAAGTGCTCCGCTCGTCGATATCACTTGAAACTTTCCCCGCTGCATCGTCATCGATATAATTTTCCGATGGTGTCGCATTCAACATGACCGGCACACTTTTATTTATATTCACCATTTCAACCGTAACAATAAAATTCATTACACAAATGACGTTTTCGAATATGTATGTCACTGCCATTACGAGAGAGACGGGTAACGTTCTGCCGTTATTTTTAGAAATCGAACATCAACCATCTGAGTACATAAAATGTGCCTGAGATGGATATAGTGATACATGGCATGCATTATGTGTCTGTCTGTCTGTATATGAAATGCGTTTAAAAGGAAAAAAATCAAATCTGGAAAACCAACTTTCATTTAACAGAAACGATAAACCACTTTTATTGACACTATACCAAGAAAACGAGATAGTAGGTCTCCGGAGTTATCAATAACAAAGAAATATCGATTATATCGTTAAGTCGATTATTATTAATAGTTATAGAATGGAATTGATAATTATTATCGATATATCATTAACAATCGATGCATAGATAACTACCGATACGTCGAAAATTTTTCCTCAGAACTAGTTCAGATTCAGACTTGGGATCAGATCAAGTTAGTTCTGAGAAAGTATCGATGTATCGATAACTATCCATCTACCTACAGATGTTTTTGTCCAAAACTGGTTTAGGTAGAGAGGTAGTTACTCACGATTTAAGGAATCAGCTACCGATAATTAAAAAAAATATCGAAAATTACTAAGAATTATAGACCGTTATTTGATATTATTGTTATCGATGTCATTGACAATAGAAGTATCGATAAGTATCGATATGTCGATATTCTTGTCCAGAACTAGTTCAGGTTAAGATTTTGGAAAAGCTATAGTTACTCCTGGGCGATAACTGATTTATGTAATCGATTACCGATAACAAAAAAGTATCGATGTATCGATACGTCGATATTTCACCCAAATATAGTTCAGATTCAGACTTCAGGTCAGCTGTAATAACTTCTTGGACGATAACTAATTCAAATAATCGGCTATCAATAATAAAAAAAGTATGGATATATCGATATTTAATTAAATACAATTATTGCAATTGACCCCTTAGACACGAACTGGTGAGAGGAAGCGCAATACATTAAAAAACATTTGCGTTTAACGTCCTCAACCACCTAGGTATTTGCGAATAATAATCTGATCTCCACCTGCCCCTCTTTGCTCCTGTTTCTGCATTTAACATAAATATAAGCGTCTCTAACCAGCCTGGTGTCCTACCATCCGCTTTCAAGCTACTACAGATGTTTGTAAAAACAAACAAAGCATTCCAAGTCATATATACTCATTGTAACATTTTCTATTATTGTCAAGGGCCTGTCTGTCTGTCACACTTCAACAATTCCACCGCGTCTGCCTTTCCGGTGTCGTTCAGTCTCGCGTCACGTAACCTGCATTCATCCCCGCAGCTACTTCCGCTTTTCCAAGCCCAAACCACCTCCCATTAGTCCACTAACAGACCGCATTCGCTTTATTCTCCCTCCCCCCACTACCACGTTGCACTTCCGCCAACTATTCACCTCTTCCACAGCTCTCATTTCCGCATAGCAACGACACTCTTCCTCATCTCATCTCGTCTCGAGCCACAATCAGACACGGCACACCGGATAGACGTAGACACTACCGTTTCGCCCGTTTGCGAAAATCAATCGCGTTGGCTGTGTAAAAACACCTGTGGTCGCGGGCTACTGCGATTAAGACAACATCATCGGTCGTCAGAGCTACCTGAGACTGCCGCGCTTGTGGCTTGTTCGGATTGCGCGCAAAGCGCTCTCGATGATAACGACGCGACGGACGCGACGACAGCGAGAGAGAACGTTTCACGCGCGGAGCTGGGGTGGCTGCGACGGACGCTGCTACTAGAGATCTAGAGAGCGACGCCGCGATAGCGCACGCGTTCTTTAACGTTTCGACACCCGTAACTACAGGATGTTGTAGAAATTTGTAATTATGTACATAAGTACGGCTGTCGAACGGATATATATAAATAATTTAGGATTGGAAAAGGACGTGGACACGATTTTTTTTTTATTTTTTAGTTTGTTTTGGTTCTATGCAACAGAAGGTACTGCATACGACGACAGGTCAAAAAAAAAAAGAACAAATAAAAATTTATAAACCATACTTTATTTTTTTTTCATTCAAATCCAAAATATATTTGAGATCCTCATAAGAAGCCCTTTCATTTGATATGTCACACGATATTTTTTTAATTTTCTAGTTTGTCCCCCAAATGCGACCCCCCCCCCTTTTAAAATTCCTTGTTTACGTTACACATCTGTTTTGGGGACATAGAACTTCATATATGTATCAAATTTCGAATTAATCGATTCAGTTTTTAAATTCGGAACAAATTGGCTGCGACAAACGGACTGACAGATACTGACATCTTTGTACGGAACCCAAAAAAAGGCAAACGTTTAAAAAGTTGGCACTTAAATACCACGAAAGTGCTATGACGCTGAAGATTAACAACAAATAAAAAAAAAAATTAAATTAACCTCATTCGTATTTTTCAAATTATTTTCTTACACGTATTTTTTAAAACTATATAATTTTTTTTTATCTACGTGTAGAAAGTTTTATATGACGTCAAGTGACAAATTCGTTAAATAATTTTAACTGAGTTCAGTTCGATATTTCATGAGCAGAAATTTTAATCGAAAATAACACTCCAACTGGCAGAAATAGAATCAGTTTACGCGAAGTAACGTAATGCAACAGTGTTGTCAACAAGTAAAGGCGTTCGTTCGTTGTAAAAGTAATTTTGGCTGCCGTTTCGCATACAAGTAACCTACATAAACTTTGCTTCGCTCCCCTTCGTTTCAATCCGCTTTCGTCGTTGTTTTTTTTTCCTTATTCCCCAACAACTCAGTCAAACACAATAAAGCATTTTATGGACAGCCACCGCGGCAACCGATGAACGCACCTAAAAGCAATGCACAACCCAAACCAATCAATGAACGCAACGATCACTTAACAACGAACGCAACTAAATACATAGATAATAATCACACACGAAGGATTCCCCCGAACGATTAATATTAATCTATTATTATCGATTTTGCATATAAACATGGCAATGGCATCAACTTAACCTTAAAATACAGCAGCTAATCCATAGAACTAATCAGCTGTCAGAGTGTTAAACTCGCACTTGGGTCTATGGTCCATTCAGCCCCCAACCCCTCTACTACTACTGTTCTGTTTTCATTTTAGAGATACTAATCCGCAACTGAACTGAGTGTGAGAATATTTCGCCCTGTATATGTTTTTAAGTAAGTCACGTTTCCTATTATAATTCATTAGAAATAAGTACGTACGATGACTAGGAAAATAATGACAGTGTGACGTTCGGTGCGAAGCGTCTTCTTTTTAAATGAATATTAATTTCACCGAGTGCCCAAAATAGAACGCGGTGGAAACAATATTCGTGGGACTCACATCAGCTACAGAATGCCACTGCGTATTATAGCCTTATTAAAAAATACGTTTTTTATAACACGCGAATGGCATTGATCTTGGTGCCATTCGGTTTAATAAATTTTATCTACTTGCATTAGTCACGAACATAAAACACAACATCGTCAATTCAACATCATCATCTAATAGATACTAAATGCGTTTACTTAAAATAAAACATGAACAATTTATTACACGGTTCACGAGTTATTGCTATTTAAATTCTCAAATGATGTATTGTAGTTTATGTTATACATCGATACTGACGGTGAGCAGCGTTACCATCGAGAAATAAAGGCCCAATAGCTTACGCGTGACGTCAAAGCAAGTGGCCAATTTACAAAACCCTTTTAGTCTAGTAACCCAGGGATTTTATCGTGCAAAATTTTTTTTAACACGGATTCTCGTAGAGGTCTATGAGAAGAGCATTTGTGCAAATTTTTAACACTGGAAAATAACTGTTACTGTTGTTTATTTAATGTAAAAGTTGTGCGCAATGCGTTTTTTGACATTTGGGCGCTTATGCAGCAAGAACCGTTAGGTACAAAAAATACGAATGAACATTTTTTGTAGAGAATTTAATTTTCTATAAACAAGTCCTGGGTAACTCTACTCTATCTTTCACAGGTAAAAAAATACGGCGCTCCAAAGGCGCGCTTAAACGTATAATGTACTACTGTGCCGTTTTAGGAGTACTGCAATATTTTACCTGTCAAAGATAGAGGGGTGCTGTCCGGAGCCTTTTTTGTAGAAAATTCAATTTCCTATAAAAAAATGTCCTCACACTTCTTTTGTATCTGTTATGGTTTTCGCTACGTAAGCTTCGAAAGGTCAAAAAACGCTTTTTGCAACACTTAAGTAAATAATAGTAACAATTATTCGCCAGTGTTAAAAATTTGTACAAATTCTCTTCATCGACCTTTACAATCAAAATAATCTTTGCACGTTAAATCCCTTGGTTACTAGACTAAAAGCGTTCCGTGGAATCGACCACTTGTGGTGACGTATCAGGGCTGTTTACGTCAGAGCTGCCCTGTTTTCGCGGAGGTAACGTAAGCAGCCGTTTAGCGCATGCAGTAACATTGGTGTTGATTTTTGAGCAATCAAGAGTCATTACCATACATTGGAAAAAGATTTTCATTTACATAACGTCACATCTACTGACGGCATTTTTTTAAATAGTTCTAAACTTACTTCAACCACATTAGTGAAGAATGTCTCATGCGAGTGATGCATTCTTATCATTAAATAAATATGTATTTTATTAGTTAGCTACCTATTTTGTCTGCTCGAAATTATAAGCCATTTAGATAACGCATTTTTTTGTAGAACGATTGATGATCATTCACTATCTAATACCTATTATTTATGTATGACAGATGGTCTTTATGAGAGGACAAAAATTAAATAAAAAACACACAAAACGCTACCTGTAGTTTTTTTGTGAAATAATTTTTTTTTAATGTTTTGAATATTAAAAAAAATAATAATTAATACGTGAGCTTATTGCCAAAGTTTGGTCATTTAATTTTAAGTATAAAACGATAGTTTTTCTAACATAAGTTCAGTCTCACATGCGTGAAAATTAAGGAATAATTATGATAGAAAACAATATCAATTTCAAAGTCAAACAAGGTTTCTTGTGAATCAATTGTAATTTGTAATTCAAGTAACGTGCAACAACAGAAGCAAACATACCAGACAAATAAATCAGCATAAATAAAATAATTAATTAGGTACGTAAACTAACGGCACTACATACTAGATATGTAGCTACCAATGTATGAAGAGAGGAAATGGGGTGACTAATTGGTTTGTTGAACACAAAAATTACATGATGCACACGAATTCTACATTGTCGAACAATTTTATTGTTATCATCAAACGATTATTACATTGAAAATACTAATAATCCGACCAACAGACAATTTCTATATCGGACTACACAAACAGATTTAAAGGAGGGCAACAAAATAAAATAAATCAACAACCGAAAAAGCGAAAGATACGGTTGGAAAAAGAGGTTATGCTTGTACAAGAAACATGCCAAACAACAATCCCTCAGATCTCTGGAACGGTTTATGCGTATTTTAAAATAGCAGGAGAAAGCACAACAAAAAACACAAAAGCAGAATTTGTTTTGTGCTACATATCAATATCGTTTTTCTTTCTCTGACATTTTAAAAATCGAAAATGAGAGAGACGAACTACGACGTAAAATCTTACCTCAATTAATGGTGCAATAATCCGTTTTTGTCACACAAAACACATACTTTCACACACAAAAACACAAAATTGTCTAAATTAACGTACAAGTCCCACTTACACTCGGATTGCACTGCCATATTAATTAAATGCAAATTGACAATTCAATTTCGATCACGCGCCCTCTACTGGTGAACGCTCCAATAGAATACGTGAAACGCTAAGAAAACAGTTTCCATCTTACAAAACCAGTTACATACATACAGGGTGTCCAGTTCTCGAAACCTAAATTTATTTATATTATTTATACATTCACATAATTAAAATAAACATTTCATTAACAACATTAAAGAATACAATAGTTCTTTCTTGTTCAAATTCATTAGTAACTAAATTAAAGAGAATGAAAATAAATACATACTGTTTAAAAAAAGAGATTAGAGCTTTAATATTTAGAAATTGAACAAATGATAGCATTTTAAAATGTCTATGTTACATCTTACTAAATCGTGGTAATTAAAGCTTTTACATTTAGAAAATAATTTGCAACATGAATGTGAATGAGTGTCTCCTACTAAAATATGGCACATATATCAAGATGGCGGTTTTGTTATTTGCAAATCGAACAATTCTTACTATTTTACAGCAGATTTATGATCTTTTACTATTTCTTGGCAAACTAGACTTTAGAAATTACGTATATGTACGAGTAACTATTTGATATCATAAATTCAATATGGAGAACGTGACAAGATGGCGGCCTTGGTCATTAGCAAATTGAATAAATGATAGTATATTACAACGGTTTTATTATTTTCTACCGAGTGTTCATGAATTATAGCTTTAAAATTTCGAATATGTAGATGTCAACGCTGATATAAGAATATCTAATGACTAGGATTCAATATGGCGCATGTTTAAAAATGGCGAATTGCTTGTTTTTCAGCCTTCTTGATACAGATATCAAATGAAATCCAATTATCCAACAATTTTATTTAAAAAAAATAAACAAATCAATACAGAAAATGATTTAGACACTCTTAAAACTAAACATATTTTAACTTATAATCTCTTCTTTAACACTGTCTAAACATTCATTTTAGCAGTGGCCGAACTTTCAAACGCCTCAGTTTCATCCGGTTCAATTTTCACCTTCATTTCATCGACAGAATTATGAAGTTCTTCTTGCATTTGAATATCGTCCTTTACAACTAAAATATTTTCTTCAAAAACTTTGGTTCCATCATCAGGCTTTGTTTCGGTCTCCGTTTCTTCGTGAAGTTTTCCGTGCGTTTTAAGAGTGACTTGAGTTTTGAAATTTTGGTGACAAACGGTGCACTGATAAGGTTTATCGACCAAATGCGTAGCTGCGTGTTTCTTTCTGCCACTGCACGTTGTGAACATTCTCGAACAGACGTGACATTTGTACGGCTTATCGCCTGTATGAATTCGCTTGTGAGTCTTAAGTTTGCTCGTGGTACGGAAAAACTTTTCGCAAATGTCGCAACGGTACGGTTTTTCTCCGGTGTGCGTTCTAAAATGTATTTTTAAGTTATCGTTGTTCCTAAAACCTTTCTGACAAACGCTACACCGAAACGGTCTTTCCCCCGTGTGAATTTTGGAATGGATTCGAAGCCGATACTGATAGAGAAACGCCTTCGAACAGACGTTACATTTAAACGGGTCTTCCCCCGTGTGCGTCTTCACATGATGACTCAGTTCGGACTTGTGCGCGAACGTTTCATCGCAAAGTGTACATTTATGTGGTTTTTCCATCGTGTGGGTTTTAAGATGGTACTTCAGTCTCGTCTTGTCGAAAAAGCGTTTTTCACAAATGTCGCATTGCACGTCTTTTTCCCCTAAATGACTCCTCATGTGCTTGTTCAGTTGGCAATTAAAAGAAAACGTCTTTTGGCACACGATGCATTCGAAAGGTCTCTCTCTGGTGTGAGTCTTCATGTGTCTCCTAAAATTACTCTCATCGAAAAACGCCTTATGGCAAACGTTACACTCATACGAATAATCTTTGACCTCATTTTCCACGTGCGATTTTCTTTTTTTGTTACGTTTTTTCGGGTTTTCCCCGACGTGAATTCTCATGTGCCTTCTCAGCCTGCTCACGTCAAAAAACATCTTGTAACACACCGAACACTGCACACTTTTCTCGCCCGCGTGAACTTTTTCGTGTCGTCTTAAGTGACTACTGCTGATGAAAACTTTATCACAATTTGAACACTTGTACGGTCTCTCGCCCGAATGAGTTCGAAAATGGACTTTCAAATCGCAACCGTGCGAGAAATTTTTTTTACAAATGTAACACTGAAACCGGTTTTCGCTGTGGGTTTTCATGTGACAAAGGAGTTTGCCTGGAGTTTGAAAAGTTCTTGGACACACTTTGCACTGTATTTTGTCGTTTGTTGTTTCATCTGGTTCAGATTTAAAAGTAACTGAACAAACGTTTTGTATACCTTCGTCTGAAGACATTATTAAAAAAGTTGTTAATAATTAAAGATAACTGGAATTGGTTTCATTTTATTTGATTCTAAATTTTTCGCCTTTTTGAGGTTAATATTTATATTTACATTTCGTCACATTTCGTAGGTGCCACGGTAGTTGCACTCAATAATTCTTATTAAAGAGAAGTTGCGTTCTACTGTGTTCACCTACACCACAAACCCATTTGAATCCCAACTGATCTAGCGATACTGAAATTGTTAGCACCTGAAGAAGACTTTGTAAGTCGAAATGGTCATTGTGATCTAAAAATAAATATTTTTTAACCAAAAACTGTGTGTTTTATTGTTAATAGTGTTAATATGGAGTTCAAAAAAGTAACTATTAAACTGACTGATCAATTACTAGCATCTAAAACTTTATCGATTGCTACTATCAGAGAAGAGAGACTTATCTAGAAGAACAATCCCCATGTTAATTTTTAAACCGCTTTTGCTGGGATACATGGGTTAGTGAAGAGAGCGTCGAGAACATTCAACGCAATTTAGCGCCTATTTAGCGGCTGAGAACTTAACATAGAACGGAGTATGAGCTTGGGAAGATTGTGTAGTGCAAAAAGGCGTAATTCAAAATTTCCAAATTAGTCATTATAAAAGATTTCGTAGTTAAAATGGAAGTTGTGAAGTAATTTCAATTTTTTTTTTGACTAAGGCTACCGATTACTTTCTTTCATTCTTAATCCGAAATAAAATTCCATCAGAAATAAAAGAATCAGAATAATGGAGAGAAACACAAAACTGTATAGGTATAGAAATAACATACATAGGTATTTGAGATATTTTCAAAATTTTAGTCCTAAACACGATACCATTTTCAACATAGACAAATAAAGAACAATATAAAAAAAAAATTGCGAATTACAAAAACTGAAACTTAAAACCTCAACCAAATGTAGTAAGTCTTCTAAAAATATAAGGTAACATATTTCTGTACAGATGTGTCTGGTTTTATTATCATTATCACAAATGACATGTGAGTCATAAAGTTACTTATGCCTCTTATGACTACTTAGTTATTAAGTTATTATGTAATAAGTAGACAAGAGCTGCAGGTATACAAATGTACATATTATTCGATTTAAAGGTGTTGAAGATAAAATGCATTTATGATGGCGAATTAATCCAAAAATTGCAGTAGGTCGATTCGTCGCAAGACTTTTATTTTAATAAACAGTTTATTTTTACGCAACTATCGTCTTGGAGAGTGTTTCCTTATTAAATTGGTATTGACTTATTTAAGTTAATTTTATCAACTTCTGAATGACACAACCATCCTGAACCATGAGAAAGCTAATACATAATATGGAATTACTCGGACATCCAAAAATTTTACGTTTTTTTTTTTTTCACCAACTAATGAAAAATATGAGTTCAAATGTTTTTTTCTCAGAAAATTTGCCATTCATGGTGTCTTTGAGGTTTCATTATTTGAAAAATGTCTAAGAATCGTTTAAGTGTTTTGGGACTTTTTTGTGTCAAATTGTACGACGCAACAAAATAATAGAAATAATAAAACAGCAACAACGGTAAACTAATTTAATAACAAACAAAAAGGGAAGTTGAAATGAAGATAAAAATGAAAATAGACTTTTAGATTCGAAGGCAAGATAAGAACTGATAGTAGTTTGGAAATTAATTTAAAAAGAAAATTATTTTAAACTAATAGACAAGTACAAAAGGAATGAATTATTTACCCAGTGACAAAAGAAAACTATTAGAAACCCAAGATCTGAAGAAATATTTACATGATAATAAAAGAATAATAGTACCTAGTAGGTAGAAGGTAATAAGATTATTGACAAAGAAAAGAATAGGTACAGAACAGGCATTAGGAGTAGAATTATACAATAGAATATTTACAAAAAGATAAGACAAATACACACACATTAAATTACAATAAAATTAAAGAAATTATTTTTATAAATAAAAGGAAATTGCCACAGTGTGAATGCGGTAAAGAAATAATTATTAGATACTTGATTTTGATTTATTTTAATATTGTGTACGTTTTCTTTGTAGATTAGATAAGGTAGCGGTGCGTGTGTGCGTCCCAATGTACAGATCCACACCTAGTACGCAAATATATAAATATAATGGGGTTGTCTTGTTGTCTATAAGTGACATTCTACGATTATTCCAATGACAATGTAGTTGCATGATGATATTTTGGGTACCTAAATACTGTGGCAATTTCCTTTTATTTGTAAAAATAATTTCTTTAATTTTATTGTGAGTTAATGTATGTGTTATCTTTTTGTAAATACTCTATTGTATAATTCTACTCCTAAGTTAACAATACTGAAATTGTTGACGTTTCAAGAAAGAGTGCCTTATCAGCACTGGGCGACTGGCTATGCCTACGCCATCCGTCTGGTTTTCATTACTTTGCAAAATCACTCAGCTTCTTTATTCTAATAATTATTTACTAAAATCAGTTACGAGTTTTCCTTCTAAGGAAACAGACCGAAAACCTCCAACGTAACTCCTACCCCGACGACAGTATTAACTAAGGGTTGTAATTCGTATTGTTAATCAATTTCGTAACAACTAATAAATAAAAGTTAATCAAGTTCAAATTGTTCTTTTTAATATTTTTTAAAAAGACTACGGGGTAGTTTCGGTCGTTAACTCCTAATGCCTATTCTGTACCTACTCTTTTCTTTGTCAATAATCTTATTACCTTCTACCTACTACTATTATTCTTTTATTATCATGTAAATATTTCTTCAGATCTTGGGTTTCTAATAGTTTTCTTTTGTCACTGGGTAAATAATTCATTCCTTTTGTATTTGTCTATTAGTTTCTGTATAAATAACTTTACTGCTGTACCTTCCGCTAATCCCTTTTAATATTTCAACTTGAGTTACAATACGCCCGCTCCGGTTTAGGTTTTTAAAAACGATTTTATTTAATTTGAAAGAAATAAAAGGTTTACAAACTTTGTTGTTAATTATTTAATGAATTGCTTGTTGATTATTTATTAATTACACTTTTGATTTATTATTTATTTTAACCGGAGGGCGCATGGAGACAACGAGCTTTTTGGGTAAATGTTACCACTTTTACATTCACTCGAAGACTAACTATTTTGTTAATGCTTTGCATTAACATCGCCTCTTGGCAAAAACACTAGTTCAGCAATTTCAGTTTAACTTTGCTATCAATATCTTATTATTGCAATTGTATTAAAGCAGACGCTAATTCAGCATTATTTAACAAAGACTTATTGTTTTTAGGTCTCTTGACTCTTGCTGTATACTAACAGCATGATGTCTATGGTGCTGGGTTCCTTCTAATTACAATTTTATTACGGGTTTCTTCGGTTATTTCGGTTCAAACTTAAATTTTTAGTATTTCCTAACTTTGATATTTCCAAAATTCTGTTCTATTCTATTGGTAGTTATGTAGTCAATATAAATGCATAACGTTTATGTAGCACTAGAGATAACGTAGCATGTAGGAGTTTTCGATGAATTGTTATATTTAGAATTGTATGAGTTAGCATTTAAAAAGATATAAGTAGAAGTGAAACCATTGTTCGAGTCAGAGTACTCAGAGTAATCACTAACTAAGTACTTGTTTTTACCGATCGTTTACGTACATAGTATATTGCCTTGGAAAAACAAAGTGTACTTACTCTCCGTTTTGTATTCTCTGGATAAAGCTTAAATAAAATAAATAATTTTGAATTTAAATTGTTTTTAAAAAACAATTTTCAGAAATACAAACGTTAACTTGGTTCCCTACTTTGATTTGCATGCTGTTAACTCCTCCTTTATAATTTCCTTTTTAAATTAATTTTCAAACTACTATCAGTTCTTATCTTGCCTTCGAATCTAAAAGACTATTTTTCATTTTCATCTCCGTTTCAACTTTATTTGTTATTAAATTAGTTTACCGTTGTTGCTGTTTTATTATTTCTATCATTTTGTTGCCTCCTACAATTGGACACGAAATAGTCCCAAAATACCTATACAATAGATACTTGCATACTAGGGTAAAACCACACAGATATAACTGGCATGATAAATTATAGCTGCACGTTGACAAATTCGTCAATTACATGTGCAGTTTTTCATATTGTTTTTCATACACTAATACAGATTTCACGGCTAAAGGGTTGGTAGCAACGACCGACCGAGTGGACAAAAGAGCCGTTAAACGCCCTCACTGCGGAAGATACGGTACAGTACCTATCCCTTATTCATATGCGATTTCTCTCTCTGTTAGTAGGTTATTTATGTTCTAAGGCTTTTCACAAAGTGAAGAAAGTTTTGTGTATTGAACCGGCCGAAACGTTTTTCATAACCCTTTTCAGTTGCGGCTGATAGATTCTAAGTACCTATTTATGTAATAATACTGACATCAAATATCGATTTGAATTGGTGCAAAAATAGAATCTATATTGTAATACCATCTCATGTTTACTGCTATCTGAGTAAACTACTGAACTGCCCTTTCAGTTTCAACAACTTCATATTCATTTTGTTTGTTGATTTGGAATCTTATTAGTATTCTAAAAAGAGAATAAGAAAATTCACCGATCTTGCATGAAATATTCTTGATTTAAATAGAATAATGCAATATTTTGATTATTAACTGAGTAAATGAGCTAGTACCATATTGTTAATATAAACAGGTCACGAGGAGAGATTTCGTCCATAGTTTTTCTCTAGATATAATTTTAAGTATTTTGCAATTTATTTTCTATTTTATACAGATCGGGATAATCGTCACCAACATGAGCAGCAGATCTAGAGATATTGGCAGGCACTACCTATGCGTCTGGAAGTGCAAGGCGTAAAGCAAAAGATGAAAAAGAAAAGAAGAACTAAGCCGTAATATTCAAAACGCGTAAGCTGTGAGTTTTTTTCTGTTGAACAAATTGAAGCAGAAGCCACTTCTACCATAAGTACCTAACAGCCTTCTAAACTCAGAATCGCCGTCTTCAAGCCAAAGAGCAGTCGAAAGCACACCCGATGTAACTACATGTTCTACAAGCAAGGAACAAAATGAAAGTGATACATTGTACTCCAATAATATTGGTGAATGGCCGAGCAACTTTGATCGAGATTATTGGATTGCGAAAGGAAATAGCGAAGTGCAAAATATAAACAGTAATTTTCTATCTTCAGAGAAAATGTATGAAAATGAAAATAAACCACGTTTCTGTCAGACATCATTTTTCAAGTAGGTACAAACATAAATTAACAAATAAAACATACGTGAGAAATTGGCTGTGTTATTCAGAAACGAAGGGAAGTCTTTTCTGTTTTGTTTGCAAAGTTACCGACTCAGACTGTTCGTTTTTGGGGGTGTCACCAATGTACATTTACATACGCAAACACGCTACCCTAACCGTTTTTAAACCCTTGCATTTTTGGAAAAAATTAAAATGTATTGCTAGGGTAGATGGTGAGGTTGTAGGTGGTTGGGCTTCTAGAAAACGAAGTTTGTGGGGAGTCAAAGAAAGAAACGTTCGGAAAGGTTTGGGTAGAGGGTGGATGTGTGTAAATGGACATTACCTTCACCCTTGGTGCCACCCCCAAAAACCCATCCTCTACGAACTCCCACCCCCAACACTAACACCACCTTCACCCTCGGACAGGGGCGAACCGAGGCGGGGGTGTTGGGGGTGTGACACCCCCCCAAACTTTTGTACCCAGTCGGCATTTTTGCCTGAGTCGGCATTTTCATGCCGTAGTCATCATGCTTGAAAAAATATGACTGGGAAGTCGGCTAGTCGGCAAAAACATTTTCCGATTCAGCTTATTCAAAATTTGAACCCATCCAGAAAATTTTTAAAATTCCAGCCCACAGTAGAAATTGTACCGTTGAATCAATACATTCTATTGTGGAATTACAACCTGAATCCTTTGAAAAACAACCTGAATGCATTCAGGTAGAAATAAAAACGCTTCTTGAGTCGTGTGGTCAATGTGAAAATTTCGCGTACAATTTACGTAAGTTTTTGCCATGGGCCTACAAAATTGTTCGATTTGTTCTAACTTCGCCTGTTTCTTCGGCATCATGCGAAAGAACTTTCAGTAAATTAAAATTGGTTATGAGTTCGCTCCGAACGTCAATGGGTGACGATCGTTTGGATTCTCTGATGTTACTTTTTTCCGCGAAGGATATTGTCGACGAAATAAACGTTCCAAAAGTTGTTCAAACCTGGTCTCACTTGAAACACCGAAGAGTTATAACTTAACTTGGTTCGCCGTTTCATTATAATAGTATGTAATTTTCGTTGTGGATGAATAAAAAATACTTTTCAAAAAAAGTTGTTGTTTGGGCACATTTATAACCAACTCACAGTGACAAAGAATCAAAGTAGAATCACTACACCTAATCACTATTTTTGAATGTGCAGTCAATTTTTGTTGTGTGGGTATAAAATTATAAATCTGTGTTGTACAGTCGGAAACTTTTTCTGACCGAGTCGGCATTTTGAACATGGCTCACCCCCCCAAACTCATGAGGCTCGGTTCGCCCCTGCCCTCGGAACCACCTCCATACCATCCAAAAAACTTGTTAAAGAAGTTTATAAAAGATTATTTAGGAACAATTTGTTTATCTAATTGTATTACCTACTCAGGATATTATTATCGATGATAATCGGCAATTTTCTAATTTCCTATTTTTTAATTTAAAAAAAGTTACGTATTTTTTTGAATTTTTTTTATTAATTTAAAGTCCGTGAACTAACCAATTATATTGATTTTTGTAATTCTTATCATAAATCCGCCGTAATACGGAATAATTAAAAAAAAAAACTCATGTACTTTGGTCCATTTTTCGATTTTTTACGGTCAAAAAGCCAGGTGAGCGTGATTTCTATACAATTACTATTATTCATAAATAAAGAAAATACGTATTTATTTTTCTTCCAAACACATGCATTACGTCTACTTGTACCAGGAGCACATCAAAACAAGTTAATACATTCAGCTCGAGAGCGAGATTGAAGCACGTACCTAAATGTACGAGACAAGACCGCGGCCGTCTCCTAAAACGTACCGGTGGAACGATGGCACGCTGGAGGGTACTCGCTCGTGAAATTGCCGCTGATGAACGTCTTAGTTCCCCAAAAACAACAAGCGGCAGCACCTCTCGGGTTAGGAAAGAAAACAAGGCGGAGTTTAGGTACTAAAATGATTGCCAGCCAAGAAAAGCTACTTGAATAGCCATTTACAGATTTAATTAAAATACCAAATAATCGGATGTTATAAAATATTAAACAGTGTTAGGTATACATTTTTACATTATTTCGAAATAATATTATGTTCATGCATACCTATGTTTTTGAGAATAAAAAGTAAGGTAATTGTATAGAAACACAGTCACATGACTTTTTGGCAGCCAAAAAAAAAAAAACGAAAAATGGATTTATGATACGAACTACAAAAATTTAACAAAACCAATAAATATTTTTCGTAGTTCTCGGACTTTAAATTATAAAAAACAACTTTTTTTCAAAGGAACCTTCATAATTTTCTTTTCAATTTGGTCGTTTTTTCATGTAGATTATGAAAAATTTATACATACCTACAAAATATTGTCATGATAGAAAGAAGTTGTATTACAATTTTAAAAAAAATTCTCAAAATTAGAAATTGAAATAAGTATCTAATAATTTCCAAGATATTAAATAGCTACCTACCTATATTTTGTTTTAAAAAAAACCTACATAAGTATTAGGTATAAAGATTATTAAAATTTTAAAGTTGTGGCAAATAAAATTTAATTTTAGATAATTTAAAAAAAAAGTGGAATAGAATTTTTTGGAACTTACACTAAGTAAAAATATCCATGCTCAATAATATTAAAAATTTAATTTTAAATTAAATAAAATAATTTCAATTTTTAACACATCATTACAATACCTAGATATACCTATGTAAATATAAAGGCGATCCAAAATCATGAAAACGAAATAAAAGTTTTTTTTTGAAAGAACTTGTTTTTTTTATAATTTGATTTTTGTCATTATTATCATATATCCGCCGTAATATGGAATAAATATCTACTTAATTAAAAAAAATCACGCAGATTGGTTAATTTTTCGATTTTTTACGGTTAAATTATACAATTACTAAAAATATAAATAACTTTCGCCTCACATGGAAGGAAATAAAAGTTGATTTTTTCTCTCATTTCACTCTTAAACACAACCATTACGTCTACTTGTACCAGGAGTACATCAAAACAAGTTAGATATTGGATACAGCTCGAGAGCGAGACGAAGCTCGTAAATGCACGGGACAAGACCGCGGCCGCCTCGCCGAACGTACCGGTGGAACGATGGCACACTGGAGGGTATTCGCTCGTAAAATTGCCGCTGATGACCGATTTAGTTTCTCAATAGTCACAAGCGGCTGCACCTCTCGGGTTATGAACGAAAACTAGGCGGAGTTTAGGTATTGAAAGTTTACACACAAGAAAAGCTACTTTTGGCACTAAAAAATCAAAAAATTGAAACAGCATTTTTTTTTTTTAAATTATTCTATATTATGGCGAATTTATGAAAAGAATTACAAAAATTAAAAAAAAACAATAAATATTTTTGATTGTTCTCGGACTTTAAATCAGGAGGAGGAGGAGGAGAAGGAGGAGGAGGAGGAGGGATTGTTATATAAGAAAAGCTTTTTGTGGTTATGCAAATCTAAGTTTTTAGATATGAAAAGTATCTAAATTTTTCATATTTTCATCCCCTAATTATCTCAACTTTAATTACTTAATGATAAATTTCATTAAAAAAAAATGCCACTAACCCCAAAAACGACAAAAAATACCCGAGAATTTTTTCCGTTTCTTTCCCAACTTTCAACAAAATAAATCGTGGTAAGTAATTGTATAAGAATCACGGTCACCTGTTTTTTTTTTGGCAGTAAAAAATCGAAAAATAGAAACAGCATAATTTTTTTTTTAATTATTCCATATGGCGGATTTATGAATAACGAAATTTAAAAAAAACAATAAGCTCTCGGACTTTAAATTAGGTATATAAAAAAACACATAATCTTCTTTTCAATTTGGTCGTTTTTTCATGTAGATTATGAAAAAATTTATATAAAAGCGATCGGAAATCACGAAAAAGAAAATAAAGGTTTTTTTGAAAGAACTTATTTTTTATTTTTTTGATCATTTGATTTTTGTAAATCATGCAGATTGCTCCATTTTTCAATTTCTTACGGCCTAAAAAGCCAGGTGGGCCTGATTTTATACAATACTTTAGTTTTTTTCTTATCATTTTTTTTTTTTTCATTCTAAACACAGCATTACGTCTACCTACTTGTACCAGGAATACAGAAAAACAAGTTACATACACCTCGAAAAGTACGAGGCAAGACCGCGAACGTACCGCGTCAACGATGGCACGCTGGAGGGCACTTGCTCGTGAAATCGCCGCTGATGAATGTCTTAGTTTCTCAATAGCCGCAAGCGGCAGCACCTCTCGGGTTAGGAAAGAAAACAAGGCGGAGTTTAGGTATTGGAGGGATTGCCAGACAAGAAAAACTACTTGAATAGCCATTTATTGATTTAATTAAGAATACCAAATATTCGTATGTTATAAAATAGTAAACAGTATGTATGCGACTACGGTGTCACCGCTGAGGGGGCAGGGGCTGCAGTACCCGTGAACGATTGCCGACCCTCAGGGATGAAGGGAGGATGGAGTCAGTGTGCTACGGAAGAAGGGTTGATACGAAGCTAACGAGTTAATACTTACAAGCATTATTGCGATTATACATATACTTTTTAAATAAAACAAATAGTTAAAGTTACGAGTTGATTTTATAAGAAATTTTTGCGAAATATAAAGTAAATTTTACGGTCATTTTTCCATCCCTTAATTTAATTAGGTACTTAACGATAGTTAAAAAAAATCGTTTGTAAATCCTTAATCATTTCTTAATGTTGTAGGAAAAATTAACAAAGCGTTCCAACCCCAACGACGATCAAAAATTGCAAAACTACCCGAGTGGCTTATTTTTCCCTAATTTTTTTACAAAATAATTTTTGTTTTAATGAAATAACGTTGGCCTAATTTATAATAGTTGAATATGACTAATAAATCAAACTCATAATTAATAACCCCATTGTAACATCAATAAATATCTGGATTAGGAGAACATAACTCGCCGAATATTTAATTTATTTTAGTTCCACAATTAGTCGTGCGAGGCAGCACCTACTGGATTAACGTTCAATTGGAAGCATATTGGAAGGAGTCAAATTTTTATTGATATTAAGTAATTTATTTGCTCATTAGTTGAGAAGGTTAACAACGTCTAATTGGCACATTACATGAATAGATAGGTACGCCTGTTGTGTATCATTTTAAAAAATATCAAAGTCTCTTAATAAAGGAGCAACCGACAAATAAAGGTCAATTTTTAATGTAATTAAATCTTTGGTCGAATGACAGCAACAATTATCACTGTTCGGGAGTTGTCGGGAATTGTCGGTATAACTCGGTCATTTGAATATTGCAGACAACAATGGTACAGTGGCAATTATTTTTTGGTTATGACAGCTGTCAAAATGCTGTCATTCGGACAGATTCAATTGCATTAAAAATCGACATTGATTTACAAAAAATGGCGCTAAAATGCTTTTCTCACAATAGTTTATTGTAAATTTTTATTAAATAAGCCATTTTACAATAAGAAAACTATGATTTTACACATTTTCATTTAGTAGCTCAACTCAGGAATTGACAAATGTCAGTTAATATTAATATTTTTGGTTGAGTCAATATTAATAGTATTTGTTTTGTCTTTTTATAAGAACATTTTCGTTATGATTTTTAAAAAAATTCTTCCAGTATCATCATTGCTTTTGTATATTGACATATTAAAGCCGCCATCAGCGCATATGTTGCGGACATCACGGAATTCGTCCTCGTAAGTAGATAATAGTAAAATATTATGCACCCCGGGGAGAAAGTGGGATAACACCGACCCCGTGTTGACAACCCTTGATTTCTACTGCAATTTGTATGCCACATTTCTGTGAAAATTAGGTCATTTAATGAATCAGAAAGAGGTAATGTGAGGTTACGTTACATCAGGCGACGTCGGATTGGTGTTAATACGCATGCGCTGTATTGTTTCGTTCATAGAACGAACGATAGATAGCGTAATGTTCGTGTTTCATGTGAGAGCGCAATGTTTTATAACTTAATCATATTAATTTTTGAAATAGTCTATTAGGTACCTATCTATCTGATACGGGTGTTAGCGAATCTTTTAATATTCTAATTAATAAACAAAAATAAAGAAATATTGTATAGATAAGTAGATACGTTTTTAAAGAGCATATTTTGAAACTATTATTTTTATTTATTGAAAAAGCATAGATTAGAACTGGTAATTATCGCTGATAATTTGTCTTCGTTAATGACAAAACAGATCATAAAATCATTATAATTAATAAATAATTACAGTGCCAAAATGCAAGCGTTACAGTTCTCTTTGAAAGAAAAAAAATTAGGGTTGGTAAAATTAGATATTCCTACCATATCGGATGATGAGGTGTTAGTTAAGGTGGCTTTTGCTGGGGTATGTGGTTCGGATTTGCACATCCTGAGGGTAAGTTTTAAAAAAATATAAAAAAAAAATAAAAAAAAAAATATAAAAGTTAAAGAATATCTACAAAAAATAAAATACAAAAATAAAAAAAATAAAAATTAGTAAAAAATTAAAAAATAAAAAGAAAAATGCTTATATAAAAATTGAAGAATAAATATCTATATAAAAAAAGAAAATAAAGGAATTCAATTTTTTTAAAAAGTAACAACAATTAAAAAGGATAAAAAAAAATTAAACGGAACTAAGAATAAAAAAAATTAAAAATTAATTAAAAAAAAGTGTTTTAGGGAGAACATCCTTGCAATGATAAACGCCCTTTCACTTTGGGCCACGAAATTTCAGGGACAGTCGAAGCAACGGGCAAAAAAGTAAAATCCCTTCAAAAAGGTGATAAAATTGCAATAGATCCATGCAGGTAGGTACGTCCTTTAGAAATAATTTTTGCATTAAACAAAACTATTCTTAAAAATTTTTTTAATTACTCGAAGTACCTACAGGGTGTTCTAAAAATTTCGCAAAAATAATATAAATATATTTTTAGATGCTGTGGCATGTGTAATTATTGTCGAGATGGCAGAATAAATCATTGCAAAGAGGGTGGAGTAAACAATTACATGGGTATCATAAGAAACGGGGGATGGGCAGAATACGTTTCTGTACCTGCTGACGAAGTTTATAAGCTTCCGGATTGCATAACATTAAAGCAAGGTACTTTTGCATATTTAGGTATAGCCACAGTGTCATGTGTAAGATACATTTTTAAAGGTGTTTTACTTGAGCCTATATCTTGTCTCGCCCATACGTGGTCGCTGCTAATGCCCATGAGACCGGGCCAAAAGGTCTTGGTACTGGGAGCAGGAATCATAGGAAATTTATGTGTGAGCATTTTGCATTCGCAAGGGCACAGGGACGTCATTGTTTCTGAACCAGTAGAAGCACGAAGAAATTTAGTGAAACAATTGGGTAAAAGTTAAATATTTTCAAAAACATTGAGGATACCAAATAGTTTTTTAAATTCGATGCAATATCAAATAGAAAACAAAAAATTACTCATATACAGGGTGGCTCAAATTCAGTGGCCTCTTAAAAATTTATGGGAAAACTAATAGTAGGAAAATTTTGAAAAAAATCATGTAGTACTTAAGACACATGGTCTATATTTTTAAATTATTTCCGATTTCGTTGCACATCCGGTTATACCGGAAGTTGACACCAACTTTGTTATTTTAAATGGAATGGGTGTATTTTTTACGACGAATTCGAATAAAACGTTCAATTTTAACGTCAGTTCGAAAACCAACTTTTGGGCCTAGGATCAGTAGTTTTTGATATAATTTAATTTATAGAAAAAAATTCACTACTGCAAACCAAACAATAAAAAATCATAACTTTCCGAAAAAGTGATTTAGAGTACTGAAATTGTTACCAGTTGTAGTAGATGTTTAAGACTAACGTCTTGACAAAACTAAGCTTAATAATTTGTACAGGGAGTTCATAAAAAAATCCAAAGTTTAAAAACATCAATTTTTTTCAATCGATTCCTCTTGTTCTCCTCTTTTGATCCATTAGAATTTTTTCCATAGTTTTATTTACAAAAATGGAGTAACTTTGGAAATTTAAAAAAAATTCGCGTTTGGATTTTTTTAATGAACGCCCTGTATAAATTACGAAGCTTAGTTTTGGTAGGACGTTAGTCTTAAACCTCTACTACAACCAGTAAAAATTTCAGTACTCTAAGACACTTTTTGGGAAGTATGATTTTTTATTGTTTAGGTTGCAGTAGTTAATTTTTTTCTATAAATTAAATTATCTCAAAAACTACTGATCCTAGGCCCAAAAGTTGGTTATCGAACTGATCTTAAAATTGAACGTTTTATTCGAATTTGTCGCAAAAAATATACCATTCCATTTAAAATAACAAAGTTGGTATCAACTTCCGGTATAACCGGAAGTGCTACAAAATTGAAAATATTTTAAAAATAAAGACCGTGGGTCACAAGTGCTACACAACATTTTTCAAAATTTTCGTACCATTAGTTCCCCATAAACGTTTAAGGGATCACTGCATTTGAACACCCTGTATAATGTTTACAGATACAGGATTCGAACGCGTCTCCCCGGAAGAACTTAAATGCAAAAATATTCTTTTCGACATAATAATCGAAACATCAGGACGGGCACGAGCTGTCGCAGAAGCGATGAATTTTTTAGATTGCAAAGGAAAAGTTTGTTTATTTGGGGTCGCTAGTCCAGAAGATAAGCTGTGGTAAGTCGTCACCATCGTGAGACAAGGCCCGCACGCTTATTACGTAACGATCTGCGACGTGTGTGAGTCTATCATGATAGTAGGCTCGTGCACAGTAGGTGGTTCCGTAATCAGCGGACCGGCCTTGTCTCACGACGGTAACGGGTATGGTCGACTTAGATTAAAATAGTTTAAACCGGATCCGCTATTGCCACAAATTCCAAATTTTCAGCATATCAGCTTTTGATATCACTGCCAAGGAGTATCAAATGTTTGGGGGATATTTGAATCCGCTGTCTTTCGTAAAAGCTATAGACTTAATGAGAAGTATGGGAGAAAGGCAAGTGATTTTCGAACTGCTTAAAATTTAATTCAGTTGGATTTTAAGGCTTTATTTTGCAGATATATCGATTTCAAAAAGTTGGGAGTCAAAACCTTCAGTCTAGAGAACTACAAAGAAGCTTTAGAAACTTTAAAGAAAGGAACAATCTCTAAAGCCGTTTTCCAACTTCAGAAATGTTAGCAAGCAACTTTCTGGTGGTAGTCAATTTTTTTTAAATCCTCTTAGAATTAAAAAATGAACCTGTATTTAAAATATAAACAACGTTAAATAAAATATAAAGTTTTCATAGTAAAGTGTGTTTAAATGTGTTTGAGAACTTCGGTCACCAGTTGCAGCCACTAGTCACAGTTACAGGTGGATAGACACGGCCACCAGTCACAGTTACAAGTGGTTAATCACAGACATCAGTTACTGCCAACGAGTGGCTAAATGCAGCCACCTCTCAAAAGTGGCTATACACTACTACTAGTCACAGTTACAAGTGGCTATACACTGCCACTAGTCACAGTCACAAGTGGCTATACACTGCCACTAGTCACAGTTACAAGTGGCTATACACATTAACCAGTCACAGTCACAAGTGGCTCTACACTACCACTATTCACAGCCACAAGTGGCTATACACTGCCACTAGTCACAGTTACAAGTGGCTATACACATTAATCAGTCACAGTCACAAGTGGCTCTACACTGCCACTAGTCACAGTCACAAGTGGCTATACACTGCCACTAGTCACAGTTACAAGTGGCTATACACATTAACCAGTCACAGTCACAAGTGGCTCTACACTACCACTATTCACAGCCACAAGTGGCTATACGCTGCCACTAGTCACAGTTACAAGTGGCTATACACATTAACCAGTCACAGTCAGTAGTGGCTATACACTGCCACTAGTCACAACTTATGGAGATTTAACGTGCGACACCTGCCCGCGTTGGGCTTATTCACACGCCAAACCGCACAGGTCGAACCTGGTGGAGTGGAGTTGGTTCCCGGGTCGACCCCCGGGAACGACCTACCGGGTCAAATCCCGACAGGCCACGACGCTACTGGGGGCCAACGAGGCGAGTGACCCCCAGCTCGGGCCTATCTTCACCCTTATTCGATGTTCGTTTCGGGAACTGCGTGATGGAGTGGACGCCCCGGCAGTACAGCCCCCTAACCCAGCATGCGGGCTTTCAACCACTGCTCCCTTGAGTCCGACACCAAGCGACGGGGGAGGAGCGAAGCTAACTCCTGGGCACCCCACGTCCCCGAGGTACCAGTGTAGGGATACTGGTCTCCATCGGTTACTCCGGAGCACCCCTCGCTGGGTGACATCCGTTTCCCGTAAAAACACCGGACATTCTTCCGCATTTTCAATTAGCCCGAGCACTATCCTTCACCTCTTCTCACTCTGCCATCGTCAAGTGTACACCCCCCCTAAAGGGTCAGGATGCACACCCCAATCAGCGCAATCACGTCGCGGTGGTCTCTGCCACTTCGCTCCTACGCATCTCAGTCGCGAACCCCCCTAATGGGTCAGGCCGCTCTCCACCACACCCCCGCCTGATGCCCCTTTGCCAGACTCGTACTTTGTTGATGGACATGGGCTGGAACAACACCCAGAGGTCCAGAACATTTCCGAGCCTGTCGAGGTTCTCATGCGATTGTCACTGAAGGTGCCGTTGACCGCACCGAGATTGCCTCCCTGTTGACAGGTTAGCTATGTCGGTGGGGGTGGGTTCAGCCCCCACGTCAGCCTTCCCGTATGTGCTGGACTTACTGACACGTTTGTCTGCCAGCTGCCGGCTACATCCCTCGGGTTTTCACCGGCTACCACTAGGCACCAGACGAGGTGCCTTCGGCCCTTCGTCCATGACCATCAGCAGCTTTCAACTCCATCTAGCCTCCGAATGCCCGTCTTGTCCATTTTTTAGCTTCCGCGCGCCAGCACGGGTACTAGGCCCCCCCACCACGACGAGGTGAGGACACGGGGGGTGCCACTAGTCACGGTTACAAGTGCCTATACACATTAACCAGTCACAGTCACAAGTGGCTCTATACTGCCACTAGTCACAGCCACAAGTGGACTATACACTGCCACTAGTCACATTTACAAGCGCCTAGACACAGACACTAGTCAAGCTACAAGTGGCCAGTCACAGCCACTAGTCAAAAGTAGCTATACACTACTACTAGTCACAGTTACAAGTAGCTATATGCTGCCACTAGTCACATGTACAAGTGGGCTATACACTGCCACTAGTAACAGTTATTATGCGTGGCTAGTCACAGACACCAGTCGGTGTCACAAAGTGGCTAGACGCAGCCACTAGTTAAAGTTACAAGTGGCTAGACATGCCACAAGTCGCATTTAGTTTTTAATCTATTTGATCGGGCTGAAGTCTGTATGGCCGTACGAAATTTATAACAAAGCTCATAAACGACTTGTGGCTGCCACTGGTGCTTCACTTGTTACTAGAAAATCGTAAAATTAGTGCAGTTACAGTATGTATTTTTTGACATGTGCGGAAAGGTGGAGTGCAATGGACACTTTCTCACTTCACCCTCTTATTCACGGCATATTTGTCTCATTTTTGCGACACTGTTTTTTTAAAACTAAGAATCAGACTCCAGTTTGTTTTGTCGCCTAGTGAATTTAGCTGTTTCAAAATATGTATATAAACGCAAGAAAATGTCATACTTACACGACGTAGAAACGGTCGAATCGTTTAAAGAAACATCCATCGCCTTGAACGAAGAAACAATTTCGTGGAGGTCAATAATATTCTGTAGCGACTTTCCTAGTTTAACTTATTTATTAAACGGATATTTATTTACAACTATTTATTTAACACTTAAACACTAATAGAACACTTAAACACTAATAACAATTCAACAACTTATTTATATGACAAGGAAAATGCGTATTTATCTATATCACTCTATATATAGTAGTTCGGTATTTATATTACTCGTTTGGAAGCTAACTGTAAACTGCTGTCACTGACCACGTCAACAAGTATTTATAGAGACATCGAATAATTCCAGAAAGATCGGGAATGATCTACTAGAATTTACTCGAGCTCGTATTGTGTTTGTTTTATTTATGTTCTTATTTATTGTCTTCAAAGCGCCGACTGACGGCGGTATTCTTTGAACTCCGCTTATCTGCTCCAGGAACTCGTCGCCGCTCTCGCACACATACACGCTCGTTACAATTCGTTCCATTTAAGAAGTACTGGAGATTTATTTTGGTAGTTTTTTTTATTATCAGATTAATTCGGCGCTGGTGTCGATAACGTACACGTTTGGATTTCCGGACAGCATTAATAATGAAATAGTGGTTCAGATAACCGATGCACTCTTCTTTCTACATCTCACGTTCCTCACGATGCACAGGTAGAATAAAATTTTTCAACCGAGACTTGAATTCGGTCAGATGTAGGAAGACCGAAGGGCTGTATTATTTAACCGACAGCCAATCACGTGCAACTTTCCTATTTGTATGCCGATAGGCGTACTTGAAAGAAACAGCTAGAGTGCCTGGCCCTTCCAACATTGTACCTACCTTCTTAGGACGGGGTTTGATGGTGCGCATCTAGTCGTTAAGTCTCGGTTGAAAACTTTCACAAAAAATCCTTGCATATACTTTTATCATGATTGACCATGATAAGAGCAACCCTTACTTTTCTTTACATTAATGTTCCCTGTTAATCATTTCTTAGTATTGTAGGAAAAATTAACAAAGCGTTCCAACCCCAACGACGATCAAAAATTGCAAAACTATCCGAGTGGCTTATTTTTCCCTAATTTTTTTACAAAATAATTTTTGTTTTAATGAAATAACCTTGGCCTAATTTTTAAAGTTGAATATGAGCAATAAATAATCAAACTCATAATTAATAATCCCATTGTAACATCAATAAATATCTGGATTAGGAGAACATAACTTGCCGAATAATAATAATTTCTTTTAGTTCCACAATCAGTCCCACAAGGCAGCACCTGCCGGATTAATTCTTAATTGGGAGGAGTCAAATTTTTTGATATGAATTTGTTTGCTAATTAGTTGAGAAGGTAAACAACGTCTAATTGGCACATTATGTGAATAGATACGCCTGTTGTGTATCATTTTAAAAAAATATCAAAAAGTCGATTTTTAATGTAATTAAGCCTTTGGTCGGGTAACAATTGCATTAAAAATCGACCTTGATTTACAAAAAGTGGCGCTAAAAAGCTTTTCTCCCAATTGTTTATTTTAAATTTCTAATGAATTTTACAATAAGAAAACTATTATTTTACACATTTTGATTCAGTAGCTCAAATTTTTCAACTCAGGAAATGACAAATGTCAGTTAATATTAACATTGTTGGTTGGGTCGAAATTACAAGTATTTGTTTTGTCTTTTTATAAGAACATTTTCGTTATGATTTTTAAAAAAATTCTTCCAGTATCATCATTGCTTTTGTATATTGACATATTAAAGCCGCCATCAGCGCATATGTTGCGGACATCACGGAATTCGTCCTCGTAAGTAGATAATAGTAAAATATTATGCACCCCGGGGAGAAAGTGGGATAACACCGACCCCGTGTTGACAACCCTTGATATCTACTGCAATTTGTATGCCACATTTCTGTGAAAATTAGGTCATTTAATGAATCAGAAAGAGGTAATGTGAGGTTACGTTACATCAGGCGACGTCGGATTGGTGTTAATACGCATGCGCTGTATTGTTTCGTTCATAGAACGAACGATAGATAGCGTAATGTTCGTGTTTCATGTGAGAGCGCAATGTTTTATAACTTAATCATATTAATTTTTGAAATAGTCTATTAGGTACCTATCTATCTGATACGGGTGTTAGCGAATCTTTTAATATTCTAATTAATAAACAAAAATAAAGAAATATTGTATAGATAAGCAGATATGTTTGTAAACAGTATATTTCGAAATTATTATTTTTATTTCTTGAGAGAGCATAGATTAGAACTGTTAATTATCGCTGATATGTGCCTTCGCTAATAACAAAACAGATCATAAAATCATTATAATATCTATAAATAGTGAGAGCTTAATATTATCTAATAAATAATTACAGTGCCAAAATGCAAGCGTTACAGTCTTTGAAAGAAAAAAAATTAGGGTTGGTAAAATTAGATATTCCTACCATATCGGATGATGAGGTGTTAGTTAAGGTGGCTTTTGCTGGTGTATGTGGTACGGATTTGCACATTGTGAGGGTAAGTTTAAAAAATATATAAAAATTAATAAAAAAATTAAAGAAAAAAAATAAAATATAAAAAATTGTTGAGAATTTGTAAACAAATTATATGGGTATTTAAGATTAATATGTAACAATGGTTCTTTGTATGTTCTCTGAGCAGCACTGTTCTCGCTGTTTGTTATTGTTGCGATTATTCTTCGCCTTGAGGTTGTTTTATAATAAGTCACATCGATATTTTTGTTTTGACTGACATTGGCAAAATGTTCGACATAATATAACTTGCTTTTGTGGTATGAGTCAGTCCAGTTGTGTTCATCTTCTAAGTAGCATGTTTTTCTATTTTCAATCAATAAACTTAAAGTACAGAGCACTGCAGTTTTATTGAACAAAAATAAAAATAAAAGTTAATAATAAAAAAAAATTCAAAAATATAAAAAAATAAAAGAAAAAAAAATAAAAAAATAATTAAAAAATAAAAGGATTAGAAATATATAAAAATTAATTAAAACAAAAAGAAATTTTAATAAAATTAGAGAATAGAAAAATTAAAAAAATATAATTAATTTAAAAAAACAAAAAATACAAAATAGATTAGAAAATAAAAAACAAGAAAAAAATAAATAAAAATAAAAAAATTAAAAAATAAATCAAAAGAAAAAATATAAATATTAAAGAATATTATAAAAAAAAATAAAAAAAAACGAAAAATAAAGAAGTAATTTTTTTTATAAGGAAACAAAATTAAAAAGAATTAAAGAAAATAAGAATAAAAAAAATAAAAAAAAGAAATAATTTTTTTAAATTAGTAAAGTATAAAAAATAAAATAAATTAGAAAAAAAAAATTAAATTAAAAAATACCTATAAAATAAAACAAAAAAATACAGAAAATGAGAAAACAAAACATAAAAATTAATAAGGAAATTAAAAAAAAATCCATAAAAAATTTTTTTTTTTTTAAAAAGTAAAAAATTAAAAAGGATAAAAAAAAATTAAAAAAATAAGAATATAAAATAAATTAAAAATTAATTAAAAAATGTGTTTTAGGGAGAATTTCCTTGCAATGGTAAACGCCCTTTCACTTTGGGCCACGAAATTTCAGGAACGGTCGAAGCAACGGGCAAAAACGTAAAATCCCTTCAAAAAGGTGATAAAATTGCAATAGATCCATGCAGGTAGGTACGTCCTTTAGAAATAATTTTTGCATTAAACAAAACTATTCTTAAATTTTTTTTTAATTACTCAAAGTACCTACAGGGTGTTCTAAAAATTTCGCAAAAATAATATAAATATATTTTTAGATGCTGTGGCATGTGTAATTATTGTCGAGATGGCAGAATAAATCATTGCAAAGAGGGTGGAGTAAACAATTACATGGGTATCATAAGAAACGGGGGATGGGCAGAATACGTTTCCGTACCTGCTGACGAAGTTTATAAGCTTCCGGATTGCATAACATTAAAGCAAGGTACTTTTGCATATTTAGGTATACCCACAGTGTCATGTAAGGTACATTTTTAAAGGTGTTTTACTTGAGCCTATATCTTGTCTCGCCCATACGTGGTCCCTGCTAATGCCCATGAGACCGGGCCAAAAGGTCTTGGTACTGGGAGCAGGAATCATAGGAAATTTATGTGTGAGCATTTTGCATTCGCAAGGGCACAGGGACGTCATTGTTTCTGAACCAGTAGAAGCACGAAGAAATTTAGTGAAACAATTGGGTAAAGATTAAATATTTTCAAAAACATTGAGGATACCAAATAGTTTTTTAAATTCGATGCAATATCAAATAGAAAACAAAAAATTACTCATATACAGGGTGGCTCAAATTCAGTGACCTCTTAAAAGTTTATGGGAAAACTAATAGTAGGAAAATTTTGAAAAAAATCATGTAGTACTTAAGACACATGGTCTATATTTTTAATTTTTTCCGATTTCGTAGCACATCCGGTTATACCGGAAGTTGACACCAACTTTGTTATTTTAAATGGAATGGTGTATTTTTTATGACGAATTCGAATAAAACGTTCAATTTTAACGTCAGTTCGAAAACCAACTTTTGGGCCTAGGATCAGTAGTTTTTGATATAATTTAATTTATAGAAAAAAATTCACTACTGCAAACCAAACAATAAAAAATCATAACTTTCCGAAAAAGTGATTTAGAGTACTGAAATTGTTACCAGTTGTAGTAGATGTTTAAGACTAATGTCTTGACAAAACTAAGTGTTGAAATGAGTCGTGGAATCTCCAAGGATTGTTGGTCAATTGATTTTAAATCGTTGTTTAAAATCAATTGACCAACAATCCTTGGAGATTCCACGACTCATTTCAACAGGTTATGGGCCCAGTCTAGTGGTGAAACCTCATCTTCAAGGATCAGGCAGTGAAATTGAAGGAATTGAAAGGCAGATTCGAGCAAGAACGTCTCACGTTGCATTTTTAAATTGACACGTCAAGTAAATTAAAATTGAAAATTTTACAAGTCAGAAAGTCAATTTTAAAAGTCGAGTCATTCTGTCAAAATGGATACAGTAAAGTCGCACCTAGTTATGTTAAGTCAAAACTCACAAGGAGTAGTAAACTATGTGTCATGGAGGTTAAAATTAGATGCTGTTCTGAGAATGAAGAAATTGTATGATGTTGCAACCGGTGTGAAAGTTAAGCCGGAAGAAGCTGAAAATGTCCCTGCAGTTGTTGAATGGGTCGAAAAGGACATGGAAGCTCTGCAATTAATTGTATTAAACGTCTGTGATCAATTTGCTTACAAAATCACACATTGTAAAACGTCGAGAGCAATGCTGGACAGACTAGTTTGTCTGTATGGCACAAAGACAGAGGCAAATATGGAAATTATGAGACAGAAACTTTTTTCATGTAAATTTGATGAAAACAAGTCAGTAGCTGAAAACTGCATGGATGTTTTGACTTTAGCAGATGAACTGTCAAGCGGAGGTGAACCAATGCCCGAAACCTGGATGATGAGCAGAATGTTGAAAATGCTGCCACCGAGACTGGCCCATTTTCGAACATCGTGGAACAACGTTCCAGCTGCCGACAGAAGCCTGACAATCATGATTGAAAAACTTAGACTTGAGGATGATTGTCAATGCGAAGAAAATGAGTGAGTGAAAGGGAGTGAGCACTAGCAACGCGTTGATGGCCAAGAAAAATAAAAAGCAACCAAGAAAGATACAAAACAAGAATGAAAAAGGACAAACTACCTGTTACAAATGTGGGCAAACAGGACACTACAGAAAAGACTGCAAGAACAAACCCTGTGCCAAATACTTGGCATATTGTAAGAAAACGTACGCATGCAACTCGTGTGGACAAAAAGGCCATTTTGCAAAAGAATGTTCACAACGACAAGATCACAACTCAGATTCGCAAAGTTCAAGTAAACCTCGTTTTGCATGGGTGACCGCAAGCTTCAAAGCATCTGATCTTGACAACGTATTGAAAAACCCGGAGGAAAGGAAGTCTGCTTGGTATCAAGACAGTGGTGCAACACAACACATGACATCGCATCGTGATTGGTTCCAGGAGTACAACGAATTGAGCAGTCCAGTGTCTATTCTTCTGGGAGATTCAACTGTGATAGATGGTTTTGCAGTCGGAACGATTGAATTAGAAGCTTTTGATGGGGAAAGTTGGAATCTTATTGTGCTGATGGATGTTCTACATGTACCTGAATTGAAATTCAACTTATTCTCTGTAAGTCGCATGCTTGATCGAGGATTCCGGATGAAAGCAGACCAAAGAAAGTCAGAATTTTTAACTTCTGATCAAGGAATCACCGTTGGACTGGCGAAACGAGAAGGCAATCTGTACAGGATGATGATGAGAAAGAAAAAGGAGCAAGTGAGCCTGGCAGCAGTGTCAATTCGTACATGGCATGAAAGATTAGCACACCAAAACGTGAAGTACGTGAAAGAAGCATTGGACAAGAAAGGAATCAAGTACTTGGACGACTGGAACAACTACTTGTGTGAAGGATGCACGTACGGAAAACAGCATCGAGCCTCCCACCCAGCAAATGATAAAACTGCTAGTCAACCGCTGGAGTTAGTTCATGTGGACATGGGTGAGATGGACGAACGCTCGCTTGGTGGCGCTAAATATTTTCTGTTATTTAAAGACGATTACTCGCATTTCCGAACCGTTTTTTTTATGAAAACAAAAGACGAAGCAGCAGAGAAACTGGTGAATTTGTGAAGATGGCTGAAAACCAGCTGAGAAGAAAGTTGAAAGTACTGAAATCGGATCAAGGCAAGGAAATCAGAAATGCAAAGAAGAAAATTTCTGGATAACCTGGGAGTAATGCACATACATTCAAACGTGTATACACCACAACAGAACGGACGCATTGAACGAGAGATGAGAACTGTGAAGGAAGCAGCGAAGTCAGCCTTATTTGCTGCGAACCTGGACTCAAATCTTTGGGCCGAGGCAATCTATTATGCAGTATTCACCGTGAACCAGACTGGGACAAGTTCAGTGAAAGGAAAGACACCAGCAGAATTGTGGTATGGCAGACAAATCGACCTAAACAAACTGAAGACTTTTGGATGTGAATGCTACGTATTGATTCAAGACCACAAGAGAGGTAAATTAGATCGAAAGTCGGAGAAAGGATATTTTGTAGGGTACGACGTGGAGTCACCAAGTTACCGAGTGTATCTCCCTCGCACCCGAGAAATAGTCAGCTCTGAAAATTTGAAGTTCAATGAAGAAAAAGAAACAAACCGAACTGAAGTTGAGACTGTGACAGCCGAAAACCAAACTCAAGTAAAGATGGAAGAATCTGAAGAAGACGAAAACGAAAAAGAAGGACCATCTTCAGATGAGGACGAAAAAAATGAAAATGTGAGAAGAAAAGATGAACGAATCGAGACACCACCGAAGAAATCATCTGAGAAAAGACAGCTACGAAACCGGAGCAAGTTGAAAGTTCCTGCAAGGCTTGGCGAGTACGTAGTTGGCTATGCTAGAGAAGGATGCAACGAAGATGCAGCTCTCATGGGTGAGATCGTAGACATCTCAGTTGAAATGGCACTAAAGGACAAAAACTGGAAGAAAGCAATGCAAGATGAGTATAATTCTCTCGTTGAGAGACAAACGTGGAAGCTAGTGAAATGTCCTGAAGGAGTCAAACCACTGAGCAACAAGTGGGTTCTCAGAGAAAAGGCGGATGGCAGATTGAAGGCGAGGCTTGTAGCAAGAGGCTTTGAACAAAGGAAAGGCATTGACTACGAAGAAACGTTCAGTCCCGTTGCTCGCTACGCCTCCATCCGACTCATTTTAAGTCATGCAGCATCCGAGAAATGGAAATTGATCTCTTTCGACGTCAAGACCGCTTTTTTGTATGGAAAGTTGCAGCAAACTCTCTACATGCACCAACCTCAAGGTTTTGATGACGGTTCCGACAACGTGTGTCTACTGTACAAGAGCATTTATGGATTGAAGCAAGCGCCCAAGCAGTGGAATCGTGAGATCACAGGATCATTCGAAGTGATTGGATTATTCAGCAGCGACGACGATCCAAGTGTTTTCTACAACAAGGACAGAACTATCATCGTGGCTTTATTCGTGGACGACGGTTTAGTTGCTGGCAAGGACGAAAAGGAGATTTTCAAATTTTTGAAGTTGATTAGCAAGAAGTTTGAAATCACACACAGCAAAACCATTCCAACGAAATTTTGCTATCTCGGCATGGAGCTGAAAATTGACTCGAAAGGCATCTTTGTGAGTCAGCCAAGGTATGTTGAGAAGATTTTGAAGAGAGTGAACCTTGAAAACTGCAATTCAGCTCCAACACAGATGGAACCAGGAATGATAACAAAGAAGGAGGAACTTGTGAACGATGAGAAAGTGCCGGATGACACGCCCTACCGTGAAGCCATCGGCATGTTACTCTACCTAGCAACCGTGTCCAGACCTGATATCAGTTTTGCTGTAAACTACTTGAGCCGACAGTGCAGCAACCCGATGAAAATCCACTGGAAAATGGTAAAACGAGTATTTCAATACTTGAAAGGAACTCCAAATGCAGGAATTTATTTTGGAGGAGACAAGAATTTCAAAGTTTTCACTGATGCAGATTTTGGAGGAGAGAAGGAGACGATGAAATCTACAAGTGGAGGTTTGATCCTCCGAGGTGGACCACTGGTTTGGTACTCACAACGCCAGAAACTCGTGGCAACCTCAACAGCAGAAGCAGAATATCGTGCAGCTTGTGAGGCGATCGACGACGTGTGCTGGATGAGAAGATTGGCAACCGAATTGAAAATCCTACAAGATGATCAACCCTTTCCCATGTACGTCGACAATAAGTCAGCTGTTCATATGTTAATGAACACCCACGAGGGTAAGATAAACAAGGGAAAGAAACACATCGAAATCGCGCGTAAGTTTATTCAACAGCATGTTGACGTCACAGTAACTGTTAAACATGTTGAAAGCACAAGCCAAATCGCCGACATTCTGACTAAACCTTTGAATAAAAATTTGTTTGTAAAATTCTGCAATTATTTGATTCAGAAGGAGTGTTGAAATGAATCAAACAATTTTGTTAAATTAAAAATGAAGTGAGTTGGCAGAAGTAAAAAAAAAGGAACAAAAATATTACCATGACACTAGAAAGTTTGTAAGGCGACGAAGTAACGTGCTCTTATTTTGTATCCACAAATTATTTAAAGAAAAATTGTAAATTGATATAAAAATAAATCGTTGTTTAAAATCAATTGATCAACAATCCTTGGAGATTCCACGACTCATTTCAACACTAAGCTTAATAATTTGTACAGGGTGTTCATAAAAAAATCCAAAGTTTAAAAACATCAATTTTTTTAAATCGATTCCTCTTGTTCTCCTCTTTTGATTAATTGGAATTTTTTCCATAGTTTTATTTAAAAAAATGGAGTAACTGGAAATTTAAAAAAAAATTCGCGTTTGGATTTTTTTAATGAACGCCCTGTATAAATTACTAAGCTTAGTTTTGGTAGGACGTTAGTCTTAAACCTCCTACAACCGGTAAAAATTTCAGTACTTTAAATCACTTTTTGGGAAAGTTATGATTTTTTATTGTTTGGTTTGCAGTAGTGAATTTTTTTCTATAAATTAAATTATCTCAAAAACTGTTCATCCTACGCATACAAGTTGGTCATCAAATTTACCCTAAAATTTAACGTTCTATTCAAATTTGTCGCAAAAAATACACCATTCCATTTAAAATGATATAACCGGAAATGCTATAAAATCAAAAATGTTTTAAAAATAAAGACCGTGTGTCACAAGTGCTACGCAATATTTTTCAAAATTTTCGTACCATTAGTTCCCCATAAACGTTTAAGAGACCACTGAATTTGAACACCCTGTATAATGTTCACAGATACAGGATTTGAATGCGTCTCCCCGGAAGTACTTAAATGCAAAAATATTCTTTTCGACGTAATAATAGAAACAACAGGACTGGCACGAGCTGTCGCAGAAGCGATAAATTTTTTAGATTGCAAAGGAAAAGTTTGTTTATTTGGATGCGCTAGTCCAGAAGATAAGCTGTGGTAAGTCGTCACCATCGTGAGACAAGGCCCGCACGCTTATTACGTAACGACCTGCGATGTGTGTGAGCCAATCATATAGTAGGCCTGTGCACTGCATAGGTGGTTACGTAATCAGTGCGCAGGCCTTGTATCACGACGGTAACGGGTAAGGTCGAGTTAGATTAAGTTACTTTAAGTCTGATCCGCCTAAATTCACTTGACTTATTGCCATAAATTCCAAATTTTCAGCATATCAGCTTTTGATATCACTGCCAAGGAGTATCAAATATTTGGGGCATTTTTGAATCCGCTGTCTTTCGTAAAAGCGATAGACTTAATGAGAAGTATGGGAGAAAGGCAAGTGATTTTCGAACTGCTTAAAATTTAATTCAGTTGGATTTTAAGGCCTTATTTTGCAGATATATCGATTTCAAAAAGTTGGGAGTCAAAACCTTCAGTCTAGAGAACTACAAAGAAGCTTTAGAAACTTTAAAGAAAGGAACAATCTCTAAAGCCGTTTTCCAACTTCAGAAATGTTAGCGAGCAACTTTCTGGTGGTAGTCAATTTTTTTTAAATCCTCTTAGAATTAAAAAATGAACCTGTATTTAAAATATAAACAACGTTTAATAAAATATAAAACTTTCATAGTAAAGTGTGTTTAAATGTGTTTGACAATTTCGATCACCAGTTGCAGCCACTAGTCACAATTACAGGTTACACAAAGTGGCCACTAGTCGCAGTTATAAATGGTCAGACACAGCCGCTAGTCACCGTTACAAGTGGCTAGACACAGTCACTAGTCACAGTTACAAGCGGCTAGTCACAGACACCAGTCGCTGCTACAAAGTGGCTAGACGAAGGCGCTAGTCTTAAGAGGCGACACGGCCTATAGTCACAGTTACAAGTGGCTTGACACAACCACTAGTCACAGTTACAAGAGGTAAGTCACAGACACCAATCGCCGCCACAAAATAGCTATATGCGGCCACTAGTTACTGTTACAAGTGGCTAGACGCACCATTTGTAGTTATAACTGGCTAGATAGGTCGCAAGCCCCATTACGGTTTTTAATGTATATGTGGAGACTGAGGTCTGGTATGCCCAGGCGACAACCGTGCGAAATGTATAACAAAGTTCATAAACGAGTTGTGGCTGCCACTGGTGCTTTGTTTGTTACTAGAAAACCGTAAAATAAGGTGAAGTGGTGGAGTGCAAAGGGCAGTTTTCGTTTCTAACTTCACCTTCTTATACACAGTCTGTTTCATTTTTGCGACACTGTTTCTTTAAAATTTAGAATCAAAGACTCCAGTTTGCTTTGTCGCCTAGTGAATTTAGCTGTTTCAAAATATATAATAAACGCAAGAAAATGTCATACTTACACGACGTAGAAACGGTCGAATCGTTTAAAGAGACGTCCATCGCCCTGAACGAAGAAACAATTTCGTGGAGGTCAATAATATTCGTCCCATTTAAGAAGTACTGGAGATTTATTTTAGTAGTTTTTGTTTACTATCAAATTAATTCGGCGCTGGTGTCGATAACGTACACTTTTGGATTCCCGGACAGTATTAATCATGAAATAGTGGTTCAGATAACCGATGCGCTCTTCTTTCTACATGTCACCTTCCTCACGATGCACAGGTAGAGTAATATTTTTCAACCGAGACTAGAATTCGGTCAGACGTAGGATGACCGGAGGGCTGTATTATTTAACCGACAGCCAATCACGTGCAACTTCCCTATTTGTATGCCGGTAGGCGTATTTGAAGGAAACAGCTAGAGTGCCAGCCCCTTCCAACATTGTAGCTACCTTCTTAGGGGGGGGGGGTTTGCTAGTGCGCATCTAGTCGTTAAGTCTCGGCTGAAAAATTTCATAGTAATTGACTTCGATCAAAAATGGGACTTTAAGAGGGGGGGTGGAGATGGAGTTGGACGTGAGATAGATATTTCGGGGGCAAGGGTGGAAGAAAAAGTACAGATGTCTATTATATTAACGTACATTATTAGGTATATGAAGAAGGAACGTTTGAAAAGGGAGTTCAAGCCTAGAAGTGTACACTTGCTCATAATCGATTATATTACTACTCTACCAGTTTACGGATTGTACAAGCTGTTCGCTGATGTGGGATGGTCTCTTACAGAAAGCGAACGTCATACGCAGTACATCGTTAGAGATTATGCAAGACTAATTACATTACTAAGGTATTAAAGAATATTGGTTCATTAAAATTTGGCTTTAGATGTTAAATAATTTGTAGGTACCACGAAGTGTACACTTTTATAAATGAACTTGAACAAACGATAGTAGCCAGTCAATTATTAGCTCTTGCAAAATTCATTATTCATTCGTTCATAGTGATTCAGATTCTGGGTGGTCTATGGTACACTTTGGGATGCTGGCAATGTGTAAGACCCAACTGGACTGATAACTTAAAAAACTACAAATTCGATCCCAACAATCCGGTGGCGTGGCTGTTGATCTGCACCACCACGGTTTCGAATCTATTATTAACTCATTTCGAAAGTTAGTACTTGAAGTACCAAAAAATTTTTTATAGCTACAAAAAACATTTAATTTTATTATAGCCGAAGCCAAGGCTGTTACTAATAACGAAGAAATGCTTGTGATATTCACAGTGCTTCTCGGTTACTTGATGAAATACCTCTTCTTCGTCGGTATGTTTGTGGTGGTGTACTCCAGAGCTTTCAGACGCCAGTATAAATTCTTCTCGAGCTTGTCCACAATTCAGATTGTAACTTCCCGATGGAACATCAGCAAGTCATCAAAGAAACGACTATTCGAATACTACTACACCTTGTGGGAGAAGAAATTTGGGATGCTTCGTTATCCAGGAAATTTCTATTTATTGCCAGCAACCATCCAAAGAGATTCAGCTCTCGACATGAACTGGGATGCACTTCAACATTCTTTCCTTTTCAAACATACAAGCTTGGCTTTTAAAAGGGCCCTTAGTATGCAAATGGAGAACGTAATCTTAATGGCCGGAGATTATCTTTTTAAGCAAGACACCATGAAGTACAAAATGATTTACATCAAAACTGGACTAGTTCAGGCAATTATTTCATTCCCTGAGCTTTTTATTTTTAAAAAGCTTCACTTTTCATTTTTTTTTTAGATATTAAGTGCAGAAGATGACGATTCAGTGATAATTTCATTTTCTGGTGGAACAGTACTATCCGAGATCAATCTCTTCATGCCATTAAAAAGTAGACTATATGTCAGATGTGCGGGCTACACCGAATTGAACACCCTCAATTTGCACAAAGTTTTTAAAGTAATGTCGTTATTCCCTCGGGACGCTTCAATAATACGCAATGAAATTCATAACCGTTTGGAGTTTGCCAAGTTCATGAAGAAACAAAAGGACAAATTCGTTAATGAGTCGCGGGTTCAAAAATCCGGCATCAGGTGGTTAAAGATGCAATGGCGTAAAATACATGGCATTGGCAAATATAAAAAACGATTGCTCAAAGTCAATCCCATGCATTGTTCCGATTATTTGACTCTTTATTCAATTAAAGAAGGAATTGAAGTTAGAACTCAAGTTATATGTTTAAAGGGTAATTGATGTAGTCTTACACTTCAATAATGATTACTCACACGCAGTGTTTAGTGTTGAGGCATTAAATTAAATATTTTTATCGTTACAGGTAGTTGGCCCTTCTTGTTGGATCCATTCTCCAGTTTTAGAATGTTCTGCAACTACTTCATCGTGTTACTGTTTTTTATAGAGTGCACTCTCACACCATACTATATTGCTTTTTTGGGTGACATACCGTTTGAATTGTTCACTCTGTTCACAATGTTCGATATCTTCTATTTACTAGATATAGTCCTTCAGCTATCAACAGCAATCAAATTGAAGGATTCCCTCATTACCAGACACAGTCAAATATTACTCCATAAGTAAGTCCCCTTGGGTGTTTTACATAATCGATGATGAATACAACCCCTAATTTTCTTAATAATAAAGCACCGCGTTAAAAATCCTTGCATGTTCTTTCACCATCATCGACCATGATAAGTACAACCCTTACTTTTCTTTACAATATGATTCGTTTAATAAAAATAATCATAATTGAGTGAGAAGAAATATTGAGAAGAACCATTGTTTTTCATAAAAATAGGATGAAGAGCTTGCCATTTTTCATAGACTTTATAACAGCCATTCCAGCCAGTCAAATAGCACGTATAATAGACCCCAGTTCAAATCATGGTTGGATGAGATTTATAAAATGTCTAAGGGGTTATCAGTTTCTGCATTTGTTAGAGATGAGGTCCTACAAGAATATTTACAATGTGTCATCGAGGTGATTTGGAAAGTAATTTATTACAGTTACGTAAAATTTTCGTTCTTGCAGATTCTTTAGATACATTTTGGTATTTTTGTATTCGATATATTGGTTTTCATGTGTATTCTACGTGGTTACATGCTACAATGGAAATTGCACGGCAGATGGATGGTTTAGTTTTAGTAAATATTTGTATTTGCAAAAGTACACTTTAACGTTCAAATACTGGAACAATCCATTTCTTATCAGTTACACATATGTCTTGGCAGGATTCATGAATATGGGGATTAGCCATTTTTTCCCGTACACATTGTCAGATATTCTGATGCATTTTCTTCTTTTGGGATTCTTTGGAATTCTTATAAAATTACTGACCTACGCGGACCTTATTGCGTTTATGTTTCTTAACATTCAAATGGACTATAACAGGAAAAGAGCAATAATATCGGTGAAGGAATATCTCACTGCAAACAAATTGGACAAGAGCAAAATCGATGACGCATTGGAATTCCTCGAATTCCAATGGAAAATCGACAAGTTTACTGGAAAAGACAGAAATATGAATTACATTCCCGAACACATAAGAGAAGACATTGTCAAGCAAAGAGCGATGAGTACATTGATGGAAGTTCCCCTCTTTAAATATCTTGGAATCGAAATAGTTCAGGATATTTTAACATTAATGCAGATGAGAACATTTCCACCGGGCACAGTTATATGTTTGGAAAATTCACAAGTATTGGCTCTTCGAATTATATGTAGAGGATATGTGGAATTAAAATCGATACTGTTGGAAAGAAAAAATGGACTGAATCGTACGGTCTTGTCAAGAGGCGAATCACTGATCACAGGTATATTCATAGCTTCCATATAAAGATATTCACCAATCATAATTTAACCATTAAATAACTGATTTTTAGTTCTTATTTTTTTTTTTAAAGTTGAATTGCTTCACGGTTGCGACAGTTTAGTTCAGGCAACTGCTGTAACGGCCGTTGAAATATGTACATTGCAAATTCATTTATTTTGGAAAGCAATGGAACGTTTCCCGAGTAAACTAGAAAATCTTCACGCGATCTTAAAGCAACATATGGAAGAATACGGTAATATATTAAAACGGAAACGGATACGCTTGCCGCAGTTCGAAATACAACACCACTCTCTCGGACAAAGTAACGTCTTTCAGTACGAAGTGATGCAGAAGCAGCAAGAGGATCGAGAATGGCAAGAGTACATAACACCATTTAGAAAACTTGGTAACGATTTAAGCAACAAGCTTCTTAGCAGATTTTGACTCGAGATTTTCACTACTTTTTCAATAATAAATTAATATAGTTCCTTTCCCCAGAAAAATGGTCATTCATACGTTTTCTGATGATACCAAAAGGTATAGATCCCAGAGGAAAGTTTTTCGTTACCTGGGAATGTTTCAGGTCGACTGTAGCTGTAGTAGAAATATCTTTGACATTCTTCTACTACGCATTCAACGATGTAACTGTACGGATTGTCCTAAGTGCGTTACTTTATTGCATTTGTAAGTTAACAAATTTTTTGAGAAAGTTGAGTTGCTTTTTGTTTAATTCTTCGTTTTCTTTCAGTTGCAACTGATTTGTACATAAGACTTCATTGTCACTATTACAACGACAACAAAATCCTGGTGACACATCCAGTAGCGTGTGCACAACACTATTTGAAAACTTCGTTTCTCTTCGATTTGCTTTCTTACACACCAAAGAAAATAATCAATTTAAACAGCTCATTTCGGAATCGAAACCTGTACTTGAAGTGGAATTTTCTAATGCTGCTGTTGAGATTAATTCAACTCAATCGAATATTTCAAGGACTTACTTATCTGAAATATAACGTCAAGCGAAGCACCTTCCTATTTGTCAACCTGAGATTCCTATTGATTTACATTGTAGTAATAGGCAAGTATGCAAACACTACAAAACTACTTAAGGAGTTGATTTTGTCAGTTGTATGACAGGAAACTAACAATACATTATGTTCGACAGGAACAATTGCAGCTCTATTTCAGTTACTAGCGTGCGACGTAAACATCAGTAATAACATAAGCAGCGTGAGTTGCATATGGAACACCTGGATAACGACTTCTGGATACTTCGATCAAACTGAGATAAATAAGTGGACATCGCACTTATTTTCCATAGATATGGCATTTCAGGCGATTGTAAGTTCCGGTACTTTCCATTTTAAAGCGTTTACACAAACAGAAGCAATCATTGTTGCTGTTTTATCAGTGGGATTCTTTTTCCCTATGTTGTTGTTAACCGCTAATTTTGTTAGTCATATGGTAAGTAGAATCAATAAAAAAAATAGCTGATTATTCATTACCACTTCGATTTATAATTGTTTCGTAGACAGGAGGTGACGTTGCGCTAACAGTTTATCGTCAACGAATTAAAGGATTTCTAGCGTTTATGGAGAAATCAAAGGTAAGCGAAGAAATCGTTAAAGCTACAGTGGATCATTACGAGCATGTTTGGAAAATGACGAAGGGCATTAACAAAATGGAAATATATTCATATTTGAACATCGCCTCACAAGAAGACATTAGTTATTTTTTATTTGGGCAAGTTCTTCAAAACACTCAACTTTTACATGACTCAGAAATGTCAATCATTAAACACATGGGAACATATTTAGAAGAAAAATTCATCGAACGAGGTGCTAACATCGTTCGGTGTAACGACATACAGTCGAATATTTACATTGTTAAAACAGGACGGGTGGACGTAAGTTTTCTGATATAATAAGTAAACAATTGAAATATTATCAGCACACTGTTAACATATTTCTTCGATTACAATTAGCTTGCTTCGATATTATTTAAGCTAAAAAGAATCGAGCACAGTTTTTCATACAACGGATCCCTCAAAAAGTGATCCAGAACCGACATAGCTATACTACTACCGCTAACGCCACATCAATTCTTTATAAATGCATCCTTAAGAAAGTTATGTTTTAACTGACGATGAGTACACATTAATGCCGCCAAAGTAATGATTGATTAAATTTAAAGGTTGATAAACAAAGAGATCTTTCAATTATACTGACGAATTCCATGTTCAATTACATGTTTAAAATTTTCATTATTAAGTTTCGTTGTGAACGATGATAAGTTATTATGTATAAAAAAACATATTAGAATTTACATTGTTTATCTCGTATCTACGTAGATAAGGGTGGCCAATACTGTTGTTAGCACCCTCGGGCCGGGTGGTATGTTTGGTTGTTTCACTAGAGAAGGTATGATGCGCCACACGATAACAGCAACTGCAAATGTTCACGTGTCAGTTTTGGAGATTGCATGTAAAAAATTCTACGAGATTGTGAAGCCCACGTCGAAAGTGATACTACGTTTAAAACAAATTAATTATATCAATGGAGAATTTCTTGAACACGTCGGGGTTGTACGCGAAAGTAGCAGCCTCTACAGCAAAATGGTTACTGAAAATGATAATTCGAAATACAAAAGAAATATACTTCGGTGAGACTACTATGTACATTCAATCATGTCACTGTTACTTTTATTGAATTAATTTAGGCTTGGAATAGTAATAAGCAGTGAAGGTGCATTTTACAGCTGGTGGCAGAATATCGTATACGTGCACCTCTCGCCAATATCAACGTTGATACTTTTGTTCCTTATATTCATTGAAAACAGTCGATCAATGACGTTATTTGATAAATGTTTTATTTATACACTCGACACAGTTTTTATATTAAAAATGATCATCGACAGTCATTTGGATTACGTGGACAGTGAATCTGGCCTGATCATACGAAATCTAGTGCAAATAAAAAAAGCATACTTTTTATCGTTCTCGAATTTTTGGTTCAACCTTTTAACAGTTTTTCCTTTTGAACTGTTCGCCGGATTCTTTATGAAGGACAATGCAAAATATTTTGCTATAAATCGATTGTTTAGATATTACTATTTTATAATGTATTACGTCGAGTGTAAGAGAAAAGTACAAATAATGGGCCGGCTGCGGTTGATTTTTCTTACACATAATTTCCTTCTTTGTATCCAGCTCGGTGCATGTCTATGGTAAGTCACTTTTAATTTCTATGCAAGTAATTATGTGCGTATTAATTTGCAACTTTCTAATTTGTAGGTACACAACAGCATGTCAAAATACTTGCCTAGATTTAGAGGGTAGGGAAGATGTAGATGTGAATTCGTGGAACATTCTTTTAGAGTCATACACTGCCTTGTATAAATACGTTATCTTTATAACTTGTAAAATTAAATCACCAATTCCTACGAAACTTACAGTAATGAACGTGTTCGTTACATTCATTTTAATTGCATTTTCCGAAATGTTAACCTTATGGATAACGGCTGAATTCGTTACACTGAAAATCATTGGCTCTCACAGTGTTTCCGACTACAAGTACAGAATTAACAAAGTAAAGGGGCACTTTGAGGTACAAATGTTATTATTGTTATTAATTCATTGATTTTCAAAATTATATGGATTCAATTTTAAACTATGAAATATTAAGAAATACATGGTAGCGGTGAATTTACATGTGAATTGAACCAATTACAAATTACTTCAAATTAATGAGGAAAAAGCTATTGCTGTCATCATGTCCCCGCCGGGATTCGAACCCGGGTTCTCTGGCTTTACGCGCCACTGCTCTAACCACTAAGCTACGGAGACATGATGACAAAAATGTCGACGAAACGTAATAACTAAGTCACTGAATCATCGGATTGATGTATATTATTATTAATATCTATTAACAATGAAATATTAAGAATATTAAGTGGGTTCATAGATTTAATTTATACATTAATGTTTAATTTAAACTGTTGTAGAAAAATGACATGTTTCCCCATACTGTGGACAACATTAAAACATACTTCAATTTGTTGTATAACTATCAAGCTGGAGAACAAATACCGTCGATAATCAAAGATGCACCAAGGTATTCCAATTACTATGATATAACGATGCTCAAAAATTAGCATTTCAAAACTATTGTAAATTTAATTATAACAACGTATTTATAACTGCACGATCACTTTTACTAGAATTTTGAAAATCGATCTCCTCTATGGATTGTATGGTGAACATTTACATCGTCATTTGTTGTTTAATAAAACTCACATAGACTTCATTAAACAAACGAGTGTTCACCTGAACAGAGTACTGTACGGCCCGAAAAATTATTTGGTCAAGGCCGGTGACGTTGATGGTTGCATGTATTTTATTGAAGATGGAGAAGTAGGGGTTTATGAGGCTGACGGAGACTTTGAGAGTTTAAAGTAATTTTAAATCTCACCAACCCAAAATTAAGTTTATAGTTATAGACCGTAATCGAAATGATCGGTTACGTCTAATCAATCAATTGGATAATATTTAATTTGTTAGTGAGTGAGGTTGTTTAACAGGCGCAAGCCGCCCATAGGTCGACCACGCCCTAATACACTTCGATTGTCAGCCGTAGTTGTTGACGAACCGTTTGGATGTAACCGTTCATTTCTCTGAAGTAGATATGCAGAATAAAAAACTATTTTTTAAGGTACACGTTGAGTAAGAATGAAAGTTTTGGAGAACAACAAGGTTTATTTACAACATCTCACGTTTGGTCTTACAAAGCAGAAACCGTGGTTGTTGCACTTTCCCTAAACAAAAAGGATTGGGTGTATTTGTTGAACTGGTTTCCTGCTTCAAAAGAAGAAATTGAAAATAAATCAAAGCTCTTTCAACCTCCATTACATGAAAAAGCGGCTATCTAACGTGGTGTCTAAAAAAATGTAATAATTTGTTGTATTTTATCGTTGATTCATGTTAAGTATTTTTTTAAATGTTCCAAATAAATTAATGTTAATTAGTTATTCTTTTTCAATTGTTTAATCATCACTACATAAAATTGTCACATGGGAGGCACAGTGGCTGGACGGTTAGCGCTACAGATTGGCGACCACTAGGTTGTGAGTTCAAATCCAGTTAGGAGCTAAACTCTTTAAAGAAGTTTAGATACGTGATTTGTGCGAAGAAATATGCAAGTATGTGAGAGTATTCGAGGAGAAAATAAGGGAAAATGAAGGTAGATTTTAAGAGATAAGCATAGAGAGTAAGATTGTTAAATAAGTTGTAAAGCAGTGGCAAAATGTAGATACTCTGTTAAAGCATACATGTGAAAAATTAATAAAATAAATGATATAAAATTGTCACAATAATATTTATTACACGTGAGCACAATGATGTGATTTATAGTAGTCAATTATAACAACCACCTTATCGTAATTTATAAATTTATTGGTTTCCGATTTACAAATAGTACAAAAGCTGCAAAAAAAAATACAAACAGAAGGTACATTCAATAGTTTCCTTACAAACATTTGTTGTTCATGTTTATAGAAAACAAAAACAAACGGTATTTAAAGCACTACTTATTATCTAAGTAATTTATAAAATCGGCATGTTCTAAAACAATATGTTTTAATATTGGTGTTTTAGAATATTGTACAGGAGTTGTACCTGAAAGTTAATCTATTTACATCAGATACGTAAATTATGTCTTATATCCTACTTATAAATAGTTTCTTTGTATAAACGAACGAAACTATTTTTGTTCAATATCATTTCAAGATATGTTTAACGGAATAATTGTTACATTTCATATTATTTATGATTTGTTCTCAATACGTAGGCAAAAAATCGTTAAAATAATCTGTAAATGTATTGTCAGTTACTTAATGACATCTTATAAAATATTGACTACCTACTACGTTTTATTCGGAATTTACTTTTAATAATAAGTACTTACAAATCTCTGTTCTTTCATATTAGAGGTAGTCCAATTAAAGTACATACTGTTCCGTTTAAAAAATTAGACATAAAAATTACATCCGCAACTGTTATACGAAAACTTAGGATTTAGGATATACAATACTTGATCAATAAATAGTAAACTGAATACACATCACGTAGTTAAGTTGTCCTTTTAAAAAGAATATATAAAAACACTATACATATACCTATATGTAGATATAAATGCAATATTTTTTTGTACATTTTAGTTCTAGAGATTCAAAATTTACCTAATCGTATTTCTAATTCAACCACACAGGTTAAAAGATGTATTTAAATTTTATGCAAGAATAGAAAAATCCATTTTTAAAGTTCAATCACCTGCGACAGAACCGGCATATCTCTACTACTAAGACGATGTACACAAAAAGTGAGATTATAAAGGAATGTATTTTTAAAAGATCATTTAAATTATTGAGATTGAACAGTTGGGTTATTCATTTAGTAAATTTAATTATAAAACCAAAAAAGGCGTAATTTTATCACTAGCAATAAAAATTGAAAATCGTGATATGTTAATGGCTAATATTTGGACCACTAAATTTTGCAAATACTACACCTAGCTGCCTTTAATATTTCAGCCCTTCCGAAATATTTTGGACATTAAGACAAAAAAAAATAAATATCCATAAATTTAAATATCATTAAAACTTCAGTTGCCCACAGACATTTCAGTCTTGACGAGTATTGTTATTGGTTATTATTGTAACCCTTATACTTAGTAAAAAATAGTTAGGTATAAAAAAATGGACGTTACAATTAGTAAATCATCACAAATATAATAACTAAAATAGTGTAGATTGTAAATGGGATTTTATTCGTTGTCGAAGCTGCATTAACCCATCTTAGGCCGGGGTAGTTAATGTTGGGGGTTGAAATTTCTGCAGACGTACAAATTATTACAGTTTTAATAATCATACGCCTTTTTAAAATGATTTTTGGATTGAAACAAAAAAAGATCGCTAGATTAAAATATCGGAAGATGTTTTTATTTTTTAAACAATTTTTTGTTAATAATTGACTTCTAATTTTTGTGTCATTAAAACAATTGTTTTTGAGAAGCATCATTAGTGATTAGCCCTTTATGAGAGCCAAAAAGACAAAAAAAAAAAAATTGCCCGCAGTGGGATTTGAACCTCGGCTTCGAAGAAGACGATTCGTTTTATCTAAAGAAAAAGTGAATAAGAGACGGACTTACCTGTAGAAAATTAGAAGGAGAACAGACAAAATAATGAATTCGCTGGCTGTTACGGCTGCAACACCGCTATATCGTGCTTGGCCACAGGCAGGAGGGCATACAGCAATGATTGTTTCTACATTAAAAAAAAAAAGAATCGTCTACCATAGCCATACACATTACTTACATACAAAATATAAGTACTTAAGGTACAGTACCGTTTATGTTATAGAGGATTTTCGAAAAGGTATACTTTCCAAAAATACCTTGTATCTCCGTAACGGTGATAGATAACGAGACACGGTTTTCACCAATTAATTTATCATGAAAATTTACTTTCAGACACCGACATCGGTTTTTGAGTATCTCCCCTCTAAAGTATACTTTCCCTTTAAACGTATAAAAATTCATACACCCTATATTTGACCGCCAATTCTACTGATTTTAAAATTACCGAATCTCCTATTTTTTCTGACGGCACTGTACGTATATCTATCGAAAAACGTTACGGACAGGGACATGCAAGTAAACAAATATGTACGTATTTTTTCTTTTTTTTTTTGTAATTTGTTTCTGTTTGAAAATTGAAGCAAAACTTATTTAGTCAAAAATGAGAAGATTATGCAACAACAGGCTTTCACGACCGTAGTCTAAATCCAGCTGTTTGTGGAGGCTGAGTTATTATTCTTTTTTTTTTTTTGTTAAAAAGTTTCACTTCAAATTGTTGTCATAATTTTAGATATTGTAAAAAAATAAATGTTTCTTATTAATGATGCAAACAACGAAGCTGATACGGACATTACGACACTACTTTAACACAACTACAATACATAATTGTTATAAATAGCTCACATTTATAACACTACCTACTAATTAAATAAGAAAAAAGTGAATTAAGTAGACAAGTTAATACGTAAAAACCAAAACATTTAAATTCAAAAAGTGGCTGCGATAGTGAAAATTTGTTAGGTTAGGTTAAGTTATGTATTGAATATGTTTTTTTTCGCCTTTTTAAAACAACTTTACTTCAAATTTTAACCCACTAATGTAAAAATAATTGAGAGAAAGGCTTTAACACCTTTTTTTAAATAAATAAGTCTATTTTTAACGTAATTAAACCTTTGCCCGAATGACAGTTTGAACGCATTTTGACAGCAATAATTGTCACCGTTCGTGAGAGATCGGGAATTGTCGGAATTATTTGCTCGTCTGAATTGTCGAACTGTTACAGGTAAATAAATCGCGAATTGTAACGATTTTCGCATTTATTTACAAAAAGAGGCGCTGAAAGGCCTTTCACTTAATTATTTATTTTATATTTTTAATAAAGAAGCCATAGATGACCTACCTGTCCCTTCTATTTCTTTGGATTTTTATGAGCTGAAAAAAAGAGACGAAATGGAAAAACGATACTTACCGAACAGATCGACGTAGGCTTCGTCGGATCCCAGTTTGTTGGCAGCTTTGCACATGTACTGGCCATACTGACGTTTTTCGATCGTGATGACGCGAATGGTGGTGTCGGTGAACTCGTCAGCCGTCGCGAAATGCGATATGCTGAGAAGAAACAAAAAATAATACGCAATTTAATATAAAACAAATGATATACAAAGAAAATAAAATCAGAGCGATAAAAAAAGAATACAAAATAACAAACGAAAAAAAAAAAAAACAGACGATTAACTCACCTGTAGTGCTGATTATTTGACAATTGAATGCCATCTTTGTGCCAGGTGATGGCCGGTGGCGGATAGGCTTCTATGTGACATTCAAGATCCATGTCGTACTGAAGAGCTTGACCCAATCTGGGTCTCGGTGCAGTAACTACCGGTTTAAATTCAACCTCCACGGCAATATTTCCTGAGAACAAAACGAACCGTAATGTAAATGTTAAAAGTTAGGTTAGGTAATGTTTCTTTACTTCTGGCCCCCTTTCCCACGCCATTTTCAGCGACGCAATAGTACGTGCCCCGGTCTTCTTTGTGGATCTGTTTGATTTTCAACTTGTTCCCCCTGTATATCGAACCGCCAGTTGGCAAGATGGCGTTGTTTTCTCTTCTCCAAGATATACGCGGTGGCGGGAAACCCCCAGCGTAACATTCCAGTTCGACAGCTGGAATAAATTGCTACAGTAGAAATTTATTTCTACGACTACATTAAATTATAACTTAATTGACGTGACCGGAAAGCGTAGCAATATTTGTAGGTTATGTTACCCATGTCGTAATGTTCGAATAATATTTTTAATAAATTAATCGCACAGTATACGATCAAACAATAAATAACAAAAAAAAATTAAAATCAAGTGTAATTATGCAGATGTTTTACAATGAATTTATTATTATTTTTTTTATTTCCACTTCTTTTTCGTTTCATTATATTGTTGTAAATATGAAACAACAAAACGTACGTCTCACACAAAACAATTTAGTATTAGAAAATGAAAAGAAATGAAAAGTTCTCACTTACCTTCATTTTCAGAGACGACAATAGACCTCGTCGAATTGTCCGATATAAAAGGAGGTCTTCGTACTTGTAATTCGACTCCTGCAGTAATTTTATTCGAAATTGTTAAAATAATTTGACACTGATATGTCCCGGCATCCGTTTCTTGAATATCTTTTACTTGAAGGGTGTACGTTGAACTAGCCTGAAACGAAAATAAAATGAAAATAAAAAATTTCAAAAACAACGCGTGAAATAAATAATATGGGTAAATATAAAATTAATATAAATAATATGAAATAAAAAAATGAAAACAAAAAATACAATAAATGGCATGAAATAAAAGAAAAAAAAATACTTCTAGTAAAATACTTAAAAAACAACGTGAAATAAATAGATGAAAAAAAAAAAAAATTGAAATACCTAATAAAAAAAAAATTCGAGAAAAAAATTAAAAAATAACGTGAATTAAATGATATAAAAAAAATTGACGAGAAAAAAAATAGAAATAAATAATTTGAAATAAAAAAATTTAAAAAAAATTTACGAAATAAAAAAATTTGAAAAATCACGTGAATAAATAATGCAAAAAAATTGACTAAACAATTGAAACAAGTAAGATGAAATGGGATAAAAATAAAATTACTTAAAGTAAAAAAAATTAAAAAAACTGATCTGATCAGGACGAAACTTTGGGTGTTTGTAGTCCTTGATGGGACATTTTGGCAGAAATGCAGTAGCATAAATGTTTTAAGGAGTTTGAAGAGTAAAACTTTCTTATTGTGGTCCTTAAGAAAACGTGGTTTTTCTTTATTTACTCGGTCGTTTGAATTGTTCAAGTGTTAGAGATAAACAAATCGCGAATTACGTTTTTTTTTTACGTATTTTAACGTTAAATTGGGTAGGTTATGCGGTTAAGGTTTGATTCTTTACACATTTTGACTGCATTTTATTTGTAGAGAACTAAATATCAACATATAACCTTAAACTTACCTTCCACAATTCAAACAATCGAATATTTCCGAGAACAACCGAATAGCGGCAATTATTTTTTTATGACTACTGTCAAAATACTGTCACAAAGATACTGTCATTCGGACCAATTCGGACATACGTTTAATCGCATTGAAAATCGACATTTATTTACAAAAAGAGGTGTTAAAAAGCATTTCTCTTATTTACCTATTTCACATTTTTAATAAATGTGCCACTTCGAGCCATTTTCACAAATGACAAGCATATTTCTCGTAGTTTTCACGATATTATAGAACAAAAAGAAAAAATTAAAAGCGGTGTATTTTTGGCGTCATTAGCATCTGTTTTTATCTTCATTTGTTCATTTACTGATCAAGTTATTAATGAAATAATTACTGTTTACTTTGTTTTCTATAATTTGTATTCATACACAACTACACAGAATGCCATTTTTACTATTTACTCGGAAATTACAAAACAAAAACAAAACCTTATCATTTTATGTACTCGAACAGCATAATAAATTTTTCTCGATTATGTTGTTCAATGCAGATAACAAATGCAAAACCAAACAGTAATTAACTACAACAAAATTGACATACAAAGAGGTCAGTTGTAATTTGCAATTAATTAATGCAATAATTACTTACTTGATCATAACGTAGAGCAAACCGAGAGTCATAAATAATCAGCGAACTACCAGTAGAAATGGGCACATAAGAACCTTGCGAGTCAACTTTGACCCATAAAACTGGGTAGTCTTGGGCATATTGAACGGAACAATGTAACTCGACAGTACTTCCAATGTCTTTAATTTGTTCCTGAGATATATACGATATTGTGGGAGACCTCTGTGCACCAACTGTAACACAAAACTACATATATATTTCCGCACCTCAGAATAATTACACAAATATATTTTTCTCAAGCCGTTTTATTTAATTAGTTAATGCAAATTGAATAAAATACAAACAAAGCCGATGCACGACACGTAAACAAACCGACAAAACACACAACTTACGTTTAGGTTAAGAAAACATTTATTTATTACGTTACGGAGATAAATATTACGTGTACTGCGATAAGAAGAGATAACGCTCACCTGTAGAATAAAATATAACCCCTATAAAAGCACTGAGCACAAACGATAACACAGTATTAACCGCCATGTTCGTTTAAAAACCACACCTTTAATAATAATCAGCAAAAGGTGAGCTCACAAGGCTCACAACTCACAACACTGCAACCACAAACAGCACTAAAGAGAAACTACGCAATCATAACACAAATACAGGTGTTCAATAATGACTAAAAGTCCGTTTCACCATCACAACAATAATTAACAAACGCTAAACGCTGATTGTTGATTACTTCTAACGGAATAGAAGTCGAGACTCGAGAATGAATCGGATAACAGCAAAACAAAATCCTGACGACGTCCGTCTTTTCTTGAAGATATAGTCCATGAAATATATAAACGTGAATAATACAGTTAAATAACACTTTAATTGCCTTTATACCAGCTATTTCACTTAATTAATATTAAGATCACTGACTCTGTCGTATAAAAATTCTAAAGCAAGATGATTGGCTTTAATGAATTCTGAATGGGTGACTCACGTTTCATTCAAAAATTTGTATGCGCTACGAAACAGTGACAAAAATATTAATGATGTTAAGCTTGTTTTTTGGCATCTGTGTCGGGGTAAACAGTTTTTGTAAAATAAGGGTGACAGAAATAGAGTTCCGGTTTTTTAAAAATATCTCGATAGGTTCAGATGGGGTTGAAGGACAAGCTGCAAACAACAGAATGTTATTTCCGGTCTCCGGTTGAAATATTAAAGCGCGTTTTAAATAAACAAATTAAAAACTTCCTTTCTAAAAAGAATTTTTTTATTTTGTTAGCTGATATGATAATACATCTTATTTTTAGGTATTTTTACTAAGCAATTAGAAAAATTTAAATTATCGTATTATATATTTAATATTCATTTTATATAAGTATATACAGGGTGATACATTTAAAATAAACTACCTAGGAAGGCGTAAATAATAAAAATTGACGTAATAAAAGTTGCATAACTTTAAGGGAAAATCGAATTATGATATTCTTGACGTAAAATTTCAAGGCTATTTCAAGGTTAAACTTAGGATTTTAAACTAAAAAGAAACTATATTGACTTCAAAAAACATAAAATTAATTTTTAACCAAATCATTTTATAGCAGGAATCAAATTTCAATCTAAGGTCATCATTTTATAATAAGTACCTATAATTTTATGAATAAATCGAATTATGATCTTCTTGGCCTTGGTAAAAAATTTCAAGGCTATTTTAAGGTCAGATGTAATTTTTTTAATATATGTAGGTATATAATTATCTTCCGGATTCAAAAAGCACGTGAAATTCTACTCTTGACCATGGCATTTTAATGGAAATTAAAGGTCATCTGGGCGAATTTGAAACTTATTTCAAGGTCTAATCGATTTTCGGAAACAGGAACACTTATTTTGGAGAGATTTTAAAATCACGTTAAAATCTTTCATTTTCATTAAATGACGTATATAATTCCCAGGTAGGGGAAGAGAAAAACTAAATGAAAAAGAGAATGTTGAGAAAGAAGTTGCGCAATTTTAACGGAACCTGATCTTGAGGTCAAATTTCAAAGTATTTTAAGGTCATGACTTTTTCCTTAAATGATAACATCTATTTCCGAGTCTGTCTAAAATCGTGTAAACTTCTAACTTTTTGTGTCTACATCATCTTTTTATGAAAGGAATATCAAAGGTCAATTAAATTAAACATGACCTTGAAATCTGGATTAAAAAATTGGGGTTTCCATTGAAGGAATAGAATTGGCCTTGAAATAATTTTGAAATTTGGCTTCTAGTTCGCCCTTTAAGGTCGTGATTCTATTCTGTAATTTTCAACTGTATATTTTTTTCTATTTAGATTGTTTATTTATTTGTAGATTTACTGAATTCAGCAGGTTAACGTTAATTTAATTTTTTTTATGGAGGGTCGTTATTTTGGTATACCACCCCGTATATAAGATTATATGTTTAAGAGCATGTTGCGCCATCGTTGGGTCAATAGCTGCCCTATAGGGTGTCTGCTATTCATTTTGATAAAGATTTACAGCCACATTCATTACAATAACTGTGTTTATCAAAAACCAAAACAGACACTTCTAGATTGCCGGAGTTTTATTGATCATTTGATCAGAAAATTTTGGCCTTAGGTTGACAAAAATTGTCGTTTACTTACAAATTCAAAATTATCTAAAAATTGCCGGGTTCAGTTCGCGAAATTCCTACAAAGTGATAGTCATTTAATAAAGAAAATTGCAGCTCCATGTTTTAAGTGATTATCAGCAATAAGTTCCAAATAAAATTGTTAGTCTGCGTTTTATAAATTAAACGACATCAATAAATAAATAGGTTGTGGGTGGTTTTTTTCAACTCCAGTTTTTAACGATAAATAATTGGTGAATTACATCGGTCTTCTTGGTCTAGAAGGTTTAAAGGTGTGGTAGAAAAAAAAATGTCTAATCGAAATATCGCCGAAGAGGAATCAAAAATTCGCGATTCCCTCTTCGAATTTGTCAAAAAGCAAATACCTGACGCTGACCTGAATCTCATTGATGAGATTGTTCTGTCTTATGTTGTGGCCATCTTAGAGGACGTAAGCTCAGATCCAGTACTTGATGTTGAAGGTAAATGTTTATTATTTTTTTTATTTGTGTACACTTATTATTTGACACATTTATATATACAGGGTGATGATTGAAGTAATTGACATTTAAAAATGGCTGATTTATTATGAATGTGGTCACGTGTAAGAGTAAGAGCCAGAGGCGGATCCATCGGAATTATTCTAAAAATTCTGGATCCGCCCCTGATAATTAAAATTCGAGCTTCTAGTAGGCCGTGAAATCCGTGTTATATGTCGATAACATTTTCAGCATTTTGCGAAATGATGAGCGCATATTTTCCTGAATTTGAATCATTAAATCACGCAACTATTTGTCAGTGGATCTTCGATTTAGCTGCAAAATTGCAAGCTGACGAGCGGCAAGAAAAAAAAATTCACGAAGTGGAATTGTCCCTTCCAGAAGTGGTGCCGGTTCAAAAGCCTAGGTATTGTCATTCTGTGTGCTCATACCTTGACGCTTTTTGCATGATGTGCCCACTTCTAGCATGTTTTCTTTATTTCCTATTCTTATTTAGTTAGAATTAGAACGTGCAGCACTGAATTTGACATGGCGGCACGGTTTAACAATAGACGCATCCAATATGGCGGCAGAGGCTTCACTTGTTCTCCTTAGACGCCTGAGAGTACTTGATTAGTTACGTAGAATCGTTTTTGTTTTACATTATTGGTGGAGCGTGTTGTGTGTGTTTGTTTTGTGTTGCAACAAAGTAGGAAGGATGGCGTTTGTTGTAGATATCAAGTAAATTCCGAAAACTTTGACAGACCGCGACGTATACACCATCTGTCAGAAAACAGCGATGGTTCAACTGACGGCTCAGTCTGTGATTTTTCTGATGAAATTGACAATCTTCAAGAGATGTTCCCTCACGTCTGTTCCTTAGAGGTAAGTTAAGGACGTTTCTAAATAAAAGTAACGTGATAACGTCGCAACAACTCTGGACATAAAAACGATTTCAACCGAGTGTTGCTAAGTATGCGACGTTGCCATGCGCAGTAGATAAACTTATGTGCTTCTGCGCATAAGGTGCGAAACAAATGGTTCCTGTGGGGGGAACGTTGTCTTTTAGTCCGGGGATTTCGGGAAATCTCATGTTCCCAGTTGTTTTTCATTTTTTACAGATTAAACATTGCATAGCCATAGCGTGCGGAGACATAGAAAGGGCGTCGCAAATATTGGTCCATCGTCAGGAGAACGGTCAGTCCATAACCTCGAACGGTTCGGTAACTTTGCACCTGACGAAGCCGCAGGCCATCGACGATCAAGAGCTCAAGAATCGGATTATCGAAAGGTATTCGTATATTGACAGGGAGTCGGACGTGAAGGAGCACAGACCTGTTGCTCCCAAAGTCGAGCCGAAGAAGCTGATCCGATACAGGGATAACAAAATCGTAAGTCTGAAAGGCGAGAGGTACACGGAGGTGAAGAAGGGCGAAGACGTAGACGATGTATCATTAAAAAAGAACAAAAAAAGCCACTCTCCGTAACCAACAACATGCAATTGCAATGTTGCAGTCTCGGTAATTTTATTATGTGTTGTTTTCGATCTCGGAAGTTTAAAGAAGATACTTATTTTATCTTTGTCTACGGTATTATCCGAATCCTTTTGGAGACCCCGCGTCCTTGTATCTTGTCTAGTACTCATTCCATTTTTGGATTTATTCGAGAGACTCAAGTTATTACCTACCAAATATTTCACTGCAATATGTTCATTTAGGTTTAAGCGGAAGTACCTTTACGTATTATTATTGATATTGATCGATATGATTTTTGTATGGATATTATTTTTTCTAATCGTAAGTCGCGTTAAGAAGAAGAGTTCGTTGCCATGTTGCATTAGTCTCGCACAACCGCATTATCCATGCACTCTAAATGACAACATGCAACATTCTGTCGTCGTGCATTTCCGTGTTAGTATTAGTAGTTCGTCCCGTGTCCCCTGCTGCTGTTGTCCCGAAGGAACGGTCGTTTTATTAATGTTAGTATTATCGAAAATCCGAGTGAGCTGTGGAAATCGAAAACGCAGAAGAAAAACGATAATCAGTCGTTCGATTTTTTCTCTTCCTCTCCCTCTTCATCCTCCTCCTTCTCCCACCCTTCCGTTCCGTTCACTTTTATCGTTAAGGTTGCGGGCGAATGTTCCGAAAATCCCCCGTATTTATCGTAAATTTAAGGTCGTTTCTGTGTCATATTGTAATAGACTACTCATTAGTCGTTTTAAATGTTCGACAGGCTCGTTAGAGTGTACGTATACAAGTGTTCGCTTTAAAAACTAGCCATAAGGAGCAAGTGTTGGGCACAGATAATCTTTTCCACCTATAAGTGAAAAATCCCAAGCGTAATAATGCACATTCGACACAAAATAACGCCAGAAAATTTTTTTTAAGGCGTTAAACGGCAGCCTATTAAATTGTCAATAGATGTGACGTCAGTGAGTTGCGTGCGCAACTACAGTGTTTTATAACATAGCAAGTCGCCGTAACAGTTTGTCACGTCGTAGTCTCGGGTTCAGATCTGTGTCGGTCCTTTTTTCTCTTTTTTTTTATTATTATTATTTTTTTTCAAAAAACAAGTTCAATTTGGTTTATCTGTTGAGGTAATCCTCATAAAATATTTTGACAAAAAAGTATGTACAATGTTAAAGAAAAATCGTTTGGACAACCAACAGTTAATATGTACTTATTATAGATATTATTAAAACTTGTTTTTTTGAGAATTTCTTGGAATATTCTAGAATGATTTAGAATGTTCCAAAAGGTTAGAAAATTGTTCTGCAGCCGTCTAGATTTTTCTGGAATTTTCCAGAATGTTCTACAATCTTTGATAATTATGTTTGAGAATGATTTAAAAGGTTCCAAACAGTAGGAGAATATTCGACAACATTCCAAAATCTTCTGCAATTTTAAAAAGCGATTTACAGTGATCCATAGTTTTTGAGAATGATTTGGAATATTCGAGAATGATCTAAAATACAGCACAATCGTCCAAAAAATTTTTGAGAGTAATTTACAGTGCCTCAGTATGACTTAAAATATTCCAGAAGGTTACAAAAGGGTTTGGAATTTTTAAGAATGATCTAGAATGTTCCAGCATCTTCGAGAATTGTTTGGAATGTCCAAGAATGATCTAAAATGTTCTATAAGCTTATATGATTTAGAATGTTCCAAAAGATTGTAGAATGCTCTACAATATTTCAGAGAACATTCTATAAGTTTCAGGAATGATTTATAAAATTTGAGTTTTCGAGAATTATTTGGAATGTTCGAGACTGATTTAGAATTAGCACAATCATCCAGATCGGTTGAGGATGTTTTAGAATGTTCTAGCAAAATATAAAATGTTCCGAAACGGTATAAACTGTTCTGGAATGATCAAGAATGTTTCAGATTTTTCGAGAATGATTTAGTGTCCAAGAATGATCGAAAATGTTCCAAAAGGTCAAGGAATGTTGCATCTGCAATCTGGAAGGTTCGATAATGAAGTTGAATTAGGTCTAATTTTTATTGTATTTAGTATATATCAGGGGCGGATTTGCGATTTTGGGTAAAGGTAAAATTTACTAATCGTAAGTATTTAATTTGTTAAAAAATAAAAAAAAAGAGATCAAACAAATTTATAGGTGAAAACGAATAAGAACTGTAGCTCAACAACTTGCTCCATAGATGTGACATTAGAAATACACGTGTATTATTAATATATTCATACATTCACATACTTATTATGTAAGAAAAATACTAGTCAGTTTTCGAAAAGAAAAAGAAAATAGAATAAAAACTGTTGCGTGATGTGTTAATTATGACTAATTAATTGATTGTACCTTTAACTTTTGTTCTCGTTGATAGTTCGAAACGTTTTATCTCTGTGATTCTTTGTAATGTACTGTATTAAGATTATTTATAAAGGTAGGACTAGTTTAGTTTGACAAGTGGACGGTGTTGCCGGTGCAAAAATTTTGCAGCGTTTTGAAGTAAACCAGAAAAATAATTACGAATGTAACCTGTATATTTTTTGAGGGTTTTTGAAGTTAATCTGGCAACGCTGTGTTGAGCAACTGGTAATGTAATGTAATGATCGAGGGCTGTATCGTGAGGTTTTTGTGACTTTGAAAGTGAAAAACTTTATTATTAAATGTACAATATTTTGTTTACGTGTTCTCTATTTTTTTAAATTAATATAAACACTTTTTTTTGTTAATAAATACTTTCATACACTATGTTATTTTTATTTTAATACCCATCCATTCCTTCCTTAATAAAAAATATAAGGCAAAGAATCGAGTGAACGTAACGGATGTAAACGTAACGGAACTACTGCTGCCAATTCCGTATGCCGTCTCCGCCCATCTTATACTGAACGCTTAGGGAGAGGCAAGCGCGCCAAAACGTTTAGGTCTGTCCGGTGACTAGAGCAAGAGAGTGAACACGATTCTAGCCGTCAGACCACGAGGAGCACGAAGATACACGACGCCTCTTAATATATATTATAGCGTAATGAAATTAATTTATTGTCAAACAATTTAACGAACCTAAACTCAGCCCGTAACCAAATCTAACCTCATGCTGTTTGTAAAAAAATACGGAAAAAGAAAATAAAAACAAAAATGAAAGCTTTTATTTGAATATAAACCTGATGGTACTTTAATAAAAATAAATAAAATAAAGAAAGAACGCCCTGTATATTTGACCTTTCTTCTAGTACGTATCGGATCAGATTGTTTTTCGGTGTAATTTTCCTGTTGTTGATAACCTTTTTAGGAGGATTCGACACGAGTGTTGTTGAGTTTTTGTGGTTTTGTAAATAAAAATAACGCGTGTTGAAAATGTGTAATAGTAATAGGTGTTTATTAATTGTGTAGTGGTTGTTTACAGTAGTACTTATCTACGAGTGTTGTTTTTTTCTTTTTTTTTTTTTCGAGAATGGAAAAGATTAATTTTACTCTTCAGCAACATTTGGACAAAGAGAGGGCAAAGAAAAATAAAGACTGGTATGTACAATATATGTGAAATATTATGTATGAAGCACAAAATATCCATAGAAAATAACGTTGAATATTTTTGATGTTCACTTAAAAAATCGAAAATACGATTCTCGTTTCTGTCACAGTTTCTGTTACTAGACAAAAATGTGTTTTTAAAACTTTTTACATTAAATAAATGATTTCGATTCTCCTAGTGTCATCTTCGAGATATCTAGTGAACTAAAACTTCAATCGCTATTGAAAAGAAGAAATAATAATTGCAGTTTCCTTGTTCTGTAACTAACTAGATTTCTATTAAGTAAAGAAACAAGGGTCCTTCCGTTTTACTAGAAGCAATTCAGCTTTCCACCTACAGATGACTCAGAGTGTGCAGTCTTAGTTTTGATTCTAAATTTCTGTAACAAAAACTGTAAATAAATCTTTCTTCCGCCTGTTAAATTAGTTATTTTTAGACCCTTTACATATAGATGGCATTGTGTGTTTCAAAACTCTACTTTCAAGGAGATGAAACTATTGACGGAGAAATACTAAACATATTCGTATATACACTGATCATTAAATATACAGTGGGATGGTACCTACCACACTTTTCTTAAAAAATTCCAGTAGGTAGCATTTTCCTCCCTGAATCTCCCAAATATTTATTACAAATTCACCAAAAACAAAAAAATTCATGCTGTGTAAATTCGTGCTAATATTCAAGTTCAATTGTCTGTCAGTCCGTATGTTTGATCGGCTTTCATTTCCAAACCACAGATTCGATTTTGATGAAATGTGGCACGGAGATAGTTTGATACTAGGAAACGAACATAGGCTACTTTTATTTTTTTAAATCATCTCCTATGGGGATGTAACCTTGTATGAAAAATCATTGATTTTTCGCTGCTCTAGTGGCTTTTTTTTATATAGCAACTTCGGGCAGTTGTACTGAAAGTAAAAGATAAATAAATTCAAATAGTTTAACATACAGGGTGTTCTAAACTTGTTCATTTTTTTTTTGAATAAAACGAAGTTATTCTTGAGGGAATTTTTTAAACCTTGGATTGTTTTTATGACCGCCCTGTTCAAATAATGAAGCTTAGTTTTGGCATGTTCCTACTATTAATTTTCTAGAAACTCTGATAGGCCACTAAATTTGAACCACCCTGTATATTGTTAAAATTGTTTGTTGCGGAAAAATACCATGTTAAAGAAAATATATTTATAAACATTCTCAAATACTGCAAATAGGAAAATCCGTGGGTTTCGAAATTACTTCCATTTCTAACATTTATTTATTCATATTTTCCACTGACAAACAAAAACTTTGATAAAATCCATGGCTATATTTATTCCGTAATAATAGATAATAACGTGGCAAAATGCAGATATATTTTTTTCTTCTTATTTTTAGTTCAATAACATCAACAATATTAACAACAATTTGTTTAAGAAGCAAAAGTTTTTAAATGTTTATTTCCGCTTTACGATAAATTACAATTTAGAGTTAAACGTTACCTACTGTTATGTAGACGTGCTATAAATGAAAAGTTTAATAAAACGCAATTTCTAAAGTGATTTTTTTGTTTTCAATTACAAGTGTTTAGAGTGTAATGGACAGTTCGACTACTTCAACAACTACGGAATATTCTGATGATGAAGATAGTTGTTATTTTTTCCCTCATTTGAGGCATATTATTAGAAACAAGTACGTAGGTAATTGTTGGATACAACATGGGTTGGAGGGAGGGGCGACGGGCTATATAAGTAGCGTCACTAAAATAGTTAATATTTTTTTCACATTTTTTGGCTGTGTAGTTTCGGCGATACAAGCGAGGAAGGGTAATTTTTTACTAATTTTCTTAAATAACCTTAAAACCACTTATTTTGAAATTTAAAAGAAATATATTTGAGACTCCCACAGCAAGCCCTTTCGTTTGATATGTCACATGATATTTTTAAATTTTTCTTATTTACCCCCCAAAATAGCCCCCCATATTTAAAATTCATTACTTACGTTACACGCCGGTGTTTGATTCATAGACATTCATCTGTTTACCAAATTTTAACTAATAAAAGGGAGAAAGGGTCATTTTTTACCTATTTTCTTAAATAACCTTAAAGTCACTTATTTTAAAATGATAAAAAATGTATATTTGAGACCCTCACAGCAAGCCCTGTTGTTTGATAGGTCACATGATATTTTTAATTTTTTCTAATTTACCCCCCAAAAGTAGCCCCCCCCCCATATTTAAAATTCATTACTTACGTTATACGTCCGTGTTTGGGTCATAGAAATTCATATGTTTAGCAAATTATTACAAAATATTTTATTAAAAATTGATAAATTTATTTTTATATACAGGGTGTTTACATTGTAACTTTATATTAATTATCTAAACATCCCTAAATATGAGGTTATGTAAATAAAACACACAAAATAAGTTTTGTTTAAGAATTTTTTTTGTTAATTTATACTTTGGCTACAATGACCATTTTAGGGGTTGTTTTCGGACCATTGGACAAATAAAAAAAAATTGAATTTTACCTCGACTTTTCTGTTGAAAAAAAAAACTTTTTTGTAGTGAAAATTGGTGCAGAAAACACTACAGCAGTCCTTTAGATGGCCATCACTCTAGAACAACCAAAGTACATATAATTTCATCCCCAATAGAACGAGTGGTGGAAGACGAAGAAGACGATGACAATGTACGAAACGATGATCATATATTTAATACAAACAAAACGTTAGTAGTCAGTTTTATTAAATTTGGTAAATATTCAAGAGGGGTTGGGAAAAAAAATTCAATCTAGATTTCCTTCTGCCTCTTTTTACTCCTGATTCTGCAAAGTAAAAAGTTTAAGGGTTTAGGTTGAACTTAATGTTGGTTTTTGAATCCGCCCAATTGAAAGGGTTTGATTACCGGTACAAACTTAACATTTTTGGAAACTTTGAGATCATTACGCCAAAAACCCAATTTGGTGCTGGGTCTTTAAGTTAATTTAGTAAAATTAAACTGAAAGAACGTTCTATTTTTTAGGTATGATTATATGTTTTTCCCAGAAAAGTGGAGACCTATTATGCGATACACAAAATTATCAGTATTTATAATTTTTTGGTTACTAATTACAATAATTTTAATGAGGAAAACGGAAACTGTCCCTGAGACACATCAAATAAATGTTGCAAAAGGAAAGACCAAAAGTAAGCGTTATAGTTAATATAATAGCCAGTACATTTTGAAAATTGTTTAAGGTTTTTCAATATTTGACGCTGCAAAATCAAAAAAACTAGTCGTAATGTTAGATGGTGCTATGTTGCCTGAATACTTTAAAAATCTGTCTCAAAATTCGATGGACTTATGGGTAGAGGGCGTAGTCACATCACAGCCCGCAAACAGTAACACTAATTTAAAGGATGCCAACATTCTAACAGTTAACGTAAGCACCTCAAATATTTAAACATATGACACCAGTATCAATATTACAATTTGGAGATTTGAGGTTTCCGGGTTTAATGGCCGCGGTCTAGCTTAATGGAAAGATCTACCAGACGTTTTTTCATCAGCTGCGGATGACATCTTGATGTAGCGGTGTTATTTATATCCGCCAGGGGGTCTATGACGTTTCGCCGCGGCCGGTTCGCCGCCGGCCGTTTGGCCACCAGCCCTTTCGCCGCCGAAGAAATAAAACAAAATTGAACCTTCAATAATTTTTATTGATTAAATTGGTAATTATTCGCTATTGAACGTAAATATTCAAGTCGAGTTCGATTGTCAAAATCCCTCACAATTCTCAATATTCTTTCGTCGGCATCTCGAAATTTTTTTATTTTAGAGGTGGAAAATGTCCGGCCATTAATTGTTCCATATACACATCACCTAACCTAACCCAACCCAACCTAACCTAACCTAACCTAACCTAACCTAACCTGACCTAACCTAACCTAACCTAACCTAACCTAACTTAACCTAACCTAAAATATGTTTAGTATAAAATTCTTGTAAACTTTGTTAAATACGCCACTTCCATTAGAAGTACTGATTTAACGGATGCATTTTGTGCCGCCGGCGGCGAATCGGCCGCGGCGAACTGGCCGCGGCGAACTGGCCGCGGCGATCCGGCCGCGGCGATCCGGCCGCGGCGATCCGGCCGCGGCGAAACGTCCCATACCGCCGCCAGGTTCGCCGCGGTTCCTGATTTGTCTCTCTGTTCGACTAGTTGCGGGCCAATAGCGTTGTCTCTCTTACTTCGTTTTAGATTGTTGTGGCAGATCTTCGGTAATTTAAGGCCCTCTTCTTTCCTGGTAGATCTTTCCACCAAGCTCTACCACGGAAACCTCAAATCTCAGAATTGAATCCGGCCATGAAAGCTTACATCACTTTTTTTTATCTTCCTATTCAGAATATTTCCGAAGTATGGACGGTGCCCTTAGTTTCTGATACAATACTAGAACAGGTCCCACAGATTAATTTAAAGAAGGTTTTAGATTTAGAGGATGTTGTAGTTAATGAATCGCAATACTTGTCTTTGAGAATTAAAATGAAAACAAATTTGGATAGAAATTTACCGTTGTCCTTAGAGTACCATTTGGCCTCCATAAGTACCAACGATGGTGTTATTTACGCCGCGTTAGTGCTTTTGGGACTATACGTTATTATAATATTTGAGGTAAGTCTTTAGACGCAAACGTATTGTATATGTATAATGGGACAAAAACTGAGAAATTGTTGACATCCGCATTGGTTTCTGACATTCGCATTGATTCCTCACATCCACATTGGTTTATGACATCCGCATTGATTTCTGACAGCTGCATTAGTTTCTTACATCCACATTGATTCCTGACATCCCTGTTGGTTTGACAAATCCGAATTGATTTCTAACATCCGCATTGCATCTGTATATTAGTATCAGTTGCTGACATCCACATTGGTTCCTAACATCCGCATTGGTTCCTGACATCCGCATTCATTTTGGACATCTGTATTAGTTGCTGACATCCACATTGGTTCCTAACATCCGCATTGGTTACTGACATCCGCATTCATTTTGGACATCTGTATTAGTTGCTGACATCCACATTGGTTCCTAACATCCGCATTGGTTACTGACATCCGCATTGACTTCTGACATCTGCATTAGCTTATGACATTCGCATTAATTTCCGGCATCAGCATTGGTTGCTTACAACCACATCGGTTTCTGACATCATCATTGGTTCCTGACATACGGATTGCCTCCGTATATTAGTATCAGTTTTTTAAGATTTGCATTGGCTGCTGGCATCCGCAATGGTTTTTTGATAGCTGCATTCTTACATTCTAACGGTTCTTGACATCCGCATTGGCTTCGCATATCCGCATCTGTTCCTGACATCCGCATTGACTTCTGACATTTGCATCCGCATCTGCTCCATGCATACGCAGATGCTGATGTGCAATATATCGTTTTTCTTCGTATTATATATAAAATGAATTTCGTTTATTCATAGATAATTCATAGAACACTTGCAGCAATGTTAGCGAGCACAGTTTCAATAGCAATTTTAGCCTATTTGAACGTACGACCGTCTCTTTCTGAAATTGTATCATGGATTGATACCGAAACGTTGCTTCTACTGTTTTCCATGATGATAATCGTCACTATTGTGAGCGAAACGGGCCTCTTTGATTATTTAGCAGTATTAGCATTTAAGGTAAGAAAAAAACACCCTGTATAAATTGTTTTCATGACATCCTACTCCTACTAGATAACTAATGGGAAAGAATGGCCCTTAATGAACACCCTGTGTCTGTTTACTGTATTTTTATCGTGTTTTTTGGATAATGTCACAACGACTCTATTACTTACTCCAGTTACAATACGGTAAGTTAGGAAACAGGGCCGTAACGAAATAATGTTATGATATATATATATATATATGTATACATAGGTTGTGCGAAGTGATGAAACTGAAGCCAGTTCCTATACTTATTTCAATGATTATATATTCTAATATCGGAGGAGCCATAACACCCGTTGGGGATCCCCCCAATGTAATAATAGCATCTAACAAAAATGTTATAAACTCTGTAAGTAATTCGTTTTTAATATCCATACAAATATTGTATTTCTATTTCAATTTTTTACTTTTCAGGGTGTTACTTTTGCAGTATTCACGTTACACATGGGTATCGGAGCAATAATTTCTTTAATTGTTGTTCAGATACTTCTTCATATCGTTTACAAAGATGAAGAAAACTTTAAGGTCAGAGACAAGGAACGTCAGGAAGTAAATGGTATGTGTATGTATATAAAATGGGGGTGTTGATTTCTGACATCCGCATTGGTTTTTGACATCCGCATCGTGTTTTGACATACATCCGCATTGTTTTCTAACATGTATATTGAGTTTTTCCCATCCGCATTAGTTTCTAAAATCGTATGTTCGAAAAAGATGTAGAATAAATACCCAAAGAAGTTAGAGAATGTTTCAAAAGAATTTCGAAACTCTCAAGGATGATTTAAAACATTCCAGATTTTTGGCAGTGAGTTAAAATTTTCTAGCACTTTCTGGAATGTTCTAGTTTTCTAGAATAATTTAGAATGCCCTATAGGAACTGTCGAGCTTTGTGATGCCATAGCGGCCATTTTAGCATGATATAAAATGATTCCGATTTTTCGAGAACTATTTGGATTCTTTGAATCTGAGTTAGAATGTTCCTGAACGATCCAAGTTCTTCAAAACTTATTTGGAATGCTGGAGAATGATTTAGAAACTTCCAGAGTATTTAATGATGTTAAGGGACGTTCTACAACATTCCAGAATAACCTAGAAATTTTGGGACAGATCTAGAATGGTTCTGAATGTTCAAGATTTTTTTAAACTTATTGGGAAGTGATTCAGAATATCCAAGAACATTTCAGGATCGTCTGAAGTATTCACGAATGATCTAGAACACGGGTCGGCAACCTTTTTTGGTCGCGGGTCAAAATCAATCAAAATGCGAGTATTAAAGAGACGTTTGGGACAGAGATATTTTCGTATTAAAACAGCATTTTAGTAAATAATAAGATATATTTTATTAAGAAAATAATTACAAATATAATTGAATAAACTTTATTTATAAACTTTCTCTACGATATCAATGGCTCCCCCGATGTTGAACTTCTGACGTCAATTTTGTCAAGTCTGGTTTATAGTTAGTAGTTTTAAGTCGAACACAAGCATCTGAATTTTCAATAGTTAACCTGCTCCTGTTTCTGCTTAAAATAAATTTCATTTTTGTGAAAATATTTGCTCACATTTATAAGTGGACCCGAATGTGGACAAAATGGCAAAGCCAATTTTTTTTAATGATGAAAACCTCGTAGGAAGTGATGCCCAACGTGTATATATCATGAGAAAATGATTATCTTCTGTATTTTCCAAATCGTTCCGCAATTTCTTGAATTTATCCGTCCATAATGTTAAACTTTTAAAATCAATCATTTCTAAACTAAAATTGTCAATTCTTAGATATATAGATATATAGATTCAAATTTGGTACGTTCATAAAAAAATGTTTGTATATCTTATATTTTATTTTCGGAACTAAAGTGGGTCACTTGAAATTACCAAATGGGTCACTCGGTGACCCACGGGTCATAGGTTGCCGACCCCTGATCTAGAATGTTCCAGATTATCGATAACGATTTGGAACGTTCGAGAATATTCTAGATCTTTCGAGCATAATTTGGAATGTTTCAAAGTATTCAAAAATTAATTTTGGTACTAATAATTTAAACTAACTTCTAATCTTAACCCTACCAAACTTACCCCTTTTGCAAAATTGATTCATTGGAGAGTTGAAACAGTTTGCAAATGCGAAAATCAAGTTCATTTAATGAAAAAGTTTCAAAAACTCGTGTAAGCGCTAGTTGAAAGATCACCGTAAATATTTTAAGAACTGAAAAGAGAGATAGCAGTTTGGCAAAGGGCCGTCGCATCGGTGAGCAGTTACAGCAAAGACGAAGATGTTGTTAAGGAATCGATGATGAAAAGGACATCAAAGCTGATGGGCAAGTTGCAAACGAAAACTACAAGTTGCAGTAATTCGAATAGAGATCCCTTCGAGGATAATCTGGAGGCTTTGCAGAATCAGGTGAGTTGGCTGAATATTCCTGACGCCATATTGGATTCCCCAACTCATTAAGGATGGCTAATAGGGTGGTCCATTTCTCCTGGACTAACTGCAGGTAGTTGCCACAAGGGGAAGACTCATTCTGATTCCCTAATACCGATTAGGCTCTCTAATCAAAATTGGTCAGGAATAGTGGGCCACCTTAGCCTCCAGTACAAGTAGGTAATAGTTCCCCTTTCTGTTTCAGTACCGTATAAGGAATAAACCATTATTAATAAAATCCGGAATTGTACTTTTATTTGTTATCCCATCATTTTTTCTTCATTCGGTACCAGAAATAAGTAAGTACCCAAAAATATTTTTCTTTGTAGTAGTAAATCTATAACAGCGTCAATTCCTGCTTCTACCCCTAATGTCTCTACCGGATCCTTCATGATTCAGAAGATGTCCTATTCATCCTTTCATAGCGCCTTTCATTGCCATCATTCCAAGGTTGTCATTTCGAAGACTTCTTCTAATCCTGGCCCAATCTTCGCACTTCCTTAAAACGGGAACATCCAACGCGAATGACTATTTGTGAGTGATAATAGAATCCAGGTCTTCCTCTCTCTCTCCTTCTCTCTTTTCCTTTGCCTCTATTTATTACTGGTCCAGCCTTAAATATATTTTGAAAACTGACTGGATTCGCGCCTCCACTTCCTCCGATTCTGGACCAATCTTTGCACTTCATAAGGACTGGAACATCCAACGTCCTTGTTTATTTGTGAGTGATAATAGAATCCAGGTCTTCCTCCCCCTCTCTTTCTCTCTCTTCCTTTGCCTCTATTTATTACTGGTCCAGCCTTAAATATATTTTGAAAACTGACTGGATTCGCGCCTCCACTTCCTCCGATTCTGAACCAATCTTTGCACTTCATAAGGACTGGAACATCCAACGTCCTTGTTTATTTGTGAGTGATAATAGAATCCAGGTCTTCCTCCCCCTCTCTTTCTCTCTCTTCCTTTGCCTCTATTTATTACTGGTCCAGCCTTAAATATATTTTGAAAACTGACTGGATTCGCGCCTCCACTTCCTCCGATTCTGAACCAATCTTTGCACTTCATAAGGACTGGAACATCCAACGTCCTTGTTTATTTGTGAGTGATAATAGAATCCTGGTCTTCCTCCCCCCTCTCTCCCTCTGCATCACTCTCTCTCTTTATTTCTAGTCCAGTCCCTAATATATTTCGAAGATTGATTGGATTCGCGCCTCCACTTCCTCCGATTCTGAACCAATCTTTGCACTTCATAAGGACTGGAACATCCAACGTCCTTGTTTATTTGTGAGTGATAATAGAATCCAGGTCTTCCTCCCCCTCTCTTTCTCTCTCTTCCTTTGCCTCTATTTATTACTGGTCCAGCCTTAAATATATTTTGAAAACTGACTGGATTCGCGCCTCCACTTCCTCCGATTCTGAACCAATCTTTGCACTTCATAAGGACTGGAACATCCAACGTCCTTGTTTATTTGTGAGTGATAATAGAATCCTGGTCTTCCTCCCCCCTCTCTCCCTCTGCATCACTCTCTCTCTTTATTTCTAGTCCAGTCCCTAATATATTTCGAAGATTGATTGGATTCGCGCCTCCACTTCCTCCGATTCTGAACCAATCTTTGCACTTCATAAGGACTGGAACATCCAACGTCCTTGTTTATTTGTGAGTGATAATAGAATCCAGGTCTTCCTCCCCCTCTCTTTCTCTCTCTTCCTTTGCCTCTATTTATTACTGGTCCAGCCTTAAATATATTTTGAAAACTGACTGGATTCGCGCCTCCACTTCCTCCGATTCTGAACCAATCTTTGCACTTCATAAGGACTGGAACATCCAACGTCCTTGTTTATTTGTGAGTGATAATAGAATCCAGGTCTTCCTCCCCCTCTCTTTCTCTCTCTTCCTTTGCCTCTATTTATTACTGGTCCAGCCTTAAATATATTTTGAAAACTGACTGGATTCGCGCCTCCACTTCCTCCGATTCTGAACCAATCTTTGCACTTCATAAGGACTGGAACATCCAACGTCCTTGTTTATTTGTGAGTGATAATAGAATCCTGGTCTTCCTCCCCCTCTCTTTCTCTCTCTTCCTTTGCCTCTATTTATTACTGGTCCAGCCTTAAATATATTTTGAAAACTGACTGGATTCGCGCCTCCACTTCCTCCGATTCTGAACCAATCTTTGCACTTCATAAGGACTGGAACATCCAACGTCCTTGTTTATTTGTGAGTGATAATAGAATCCAGGTCTTCCTCCCCCTCTCTTTCTCTCTCTTCCTTTGCCTCTATTTATTACTGGTCCAGCCTTAAATATATTTTGAAAACTGACTGGATTCGCGCCTCCACTTCCTCCGATTCTGGACCAATCTTTGCACTTCATAAGGACTGGAACATCCAACGTCCTTGTTTATTTGTGAGTGATAATAGAATCCTGGTCTTCATCCCCCCTCTCTCCCTCTGCATCACTCTCTCTCTTTATTTCTAGTCCAGTCCCTAATATATTTCGAAGATTGATTGGATTCGCACCTTCACTTCTTCCGATTCTGGGCCAATCTTCGCACTTCATAAGGACTGGAACATCCAACGTCCTTGTTTATTTGTGAGTGATAATAGAATCCTGGTCTTCCTCCCCCCTCTCTCCCTCTGCATCACTCTCTCTCTTTATTTCTAGTCCAGTCCCTAATATATTTCGAAGATTGATTGGATTCGCACCTTCACTTGTTCCGATTCTGGGCCAATCTTCGCATTTTCTAAAAACTGGAATGTTCATGCCCCTCTGTTTCTTCTTATTCGTTTTTCTGCTCCTAGTATATTTCTTACTAGTCCTTCATATTCCAAAAAGTGCCCCATCATCATCTTCTTCTTTTTCCAAATTCACCTCCTTTACGGCCTTTATTCGCAAAATTTTCGTAGTATCTACTCATCATCATTCCTAAGTGGTCTGTTTGAAGATTGATTGCATTTGTACCACCACTGCTTCTGATTATAGGCCAGTTTCTGCATCTTCTAAAAACTGGAATGCCCAACATCCACAACTGTTTGCCAGTAATAATCCAATCTAGGTCTTCCTCCGTCTCCTTTTATTATTTTTTTCTACTCACAAGCCCTTCATATCCTAGAAGATGTTCCACCATCTTCTCCTTCTATTTCTTATGCACTTCCATAATGCTCTTTACTCCTATCATTTCCTCTTCATCATATCCAAGTTACAAGTTCAAAGACTCATTGGAACCGCACTACCACTTCTTCCTATTCTTGACCAAACTTCGTGCTATCTGACAACTGGAACTCCAACACTATTTGGGTTACCTTCTGCCATTCCTCATTACTATTTCTACCCCTAATATATTTCTAACTAGCCCTTGTGCCCCAGAAGATATCTCATCATCATGTGCTTCCTTTTCTTCGCCGACTTCCATGATGTCCTTTGCTCTTCCACCTTCTCTAATCCATCCAAATTTGAAAAGCTTTCTAATGATGATATTTTCATTAAGCATAATTATTAATCAAAAAGATCTCCAATTAATCCATTTCATTTAACTGTCAAAAATTGTTGAAGGCCATCTTGGTATGGGTTGGACAGCATTTTTGGGAGCTTTGCTTCTTTTGATACTGTACGACAAAGACAATTTGGATTCAATTCTATCAAGAGTGGAATGGTCAACTTTAATCTTCTTTGCATCCTTATTCATACTGATGGAGGTGAGTCTCATTTGAAAATCTACACCATTTTTTTTTGTACCATTGATAAAGGGCACACATTTCGATTCAGAATGCCAGAGAACTTGAGGACCCTACAGACAAAGTCTTGTCCAAAGGAACCTCAGTGGTGAATCCAGAACTTTTTCGAAATCCCAAAGGGTGGCAGTAGATTTTGATTTTTTTCCAATTTCACCCCTGCAGCCACTAATGGCATTTTCATATTAGAAATCATAAAAGAGCATCCATCATCTATTATTTTGAGTTTGATTTAGTCCCGTTGTTCCTCAAGGCTGTAACTAACCACACACAGTGGCTCAAATTCCATTAGAGACCCACACAGCTACACACATACCCAGCACACACGCACACAACGTCGTATCGTCTTGTTATTAATGTTAACACAGCTTGCTAACAAGGGGGTGTGGAACTATACAGTGAAATTTCAAACAGTCACTGCATATAAATTTTAGTCTAATAATTACATTCAGCTTGCGTAGCCGGAATTCACAGATCTCGACATTCGATATCTCTTTGTATGTTAAAGACAATAATTACGACAGGGACGAAAGGGCCCAATGGGATCACATTATTATAAAATGGGTGTAATAACGTGCACCAGTTTATCGCGTTCCCGAAATCGGTTTATTAACAAGTTTAACTGCATGGTTATGTTCATTGAATAAAGTTAGGGGTGGCAACCTGGCATCCATCAGGAGATAGGTACCAATATATTCGATAATTATTATCGGTACGTCGATAACAATAATTGTAACTGATAGTTGTCAATATATCGGTAAGTATTAAGTATTCTACAGTTATCGACATATCAATTTGGTAATCATTAATTCAGTGATATAATCGATACATCGATAGGTACTTCTTTTTTTATCGGTAACGGATAACTAAAATCGGTTGTTGTCCAAGACTACCAGAACTGATTAGAACGAGTCCTGGGCAAAAAGTATCGACATATCGATAGTTACCAATATATCAATAATTATCGATACGTCGATAACAATAACGGCAGCTGATAACTATCAATATATCGGTATTATTCTACAGTTATCGACATACCAGTTTGGTAATCATTGATTCAATGATATAATCGATACTTCTTTTTTTATCGGTAACGGATAAAAACTGAAATAAGTTATCGTTCAAGATTGACAAAAGCTTATCTGATGTCTTAACCTCAACTAGTGCTCGTAAAAAATGACAAATATCGATTAATTCGATAATCGTCGATAGTTCGATAACAATAGCAGCTACTGATAACTATTAATATAGTGATATATCGAGGACTATCGACAGTTATCGGCATTTTTGTTAACAAATAACTAAAATCAATTAATCAAGCATTGATTTTTAAAATCAGTTATCTTCCTAGACTGAAATTTTAATTTGAACTAGCTTAGGGAATAAGTATCAATTTTTAGGCAACCGATAGGACGATACTAATGATAATCGATACATTTGATATATCGATTTCTTTTTGTTATCATTTGTTTCAACTTAATATGATTCCACGTACCTACTTTAAAGAATTACTTACTTAATTTTTTTTACCTTACAAAGCTGTTATGTTGTTTGAAATATCAGCCCACGCAATTTCCGAAACACCTTAAAAAATACATAATGCTACTTAAACTTTTTATTGTTTTCCGGGTCCTGTGGATAAGAACGTTACAAAAAACATAATTCTAAAAGCATTTTATTGTTTTCTTTTTCGCAAGGGTTCATATAAAATAAAACATCACTTTGAAAATAACGACTGAGGTATTTTTTTTTGTAATTTTTATTTTTCACTTTTCGATTTGATTGTATGTAAGGAAGAACATCATTAAATATTTTTTAGGCTTTAGGTAGGCTGGGTTTGATTGATTGGATAGGGCAACAAACCGAATCATTGATAATGTCAGTTCATGAAGAATCAAGATTGGCTGTGGCAATTTTGCTAATTCTCTGGATCTCTGCTGGAGCATCGGCCTTCGTTGATAACATCCCCTTGACAACGATGATGATAAAGGTTCTGATGAACCTGAACGAAAAATCCGAGTTGAATTTACCTCTTCAACCCCTTGTTTGGGCACTTTCCTTTGGGTCATGTTTTGGTGGTATGTTGTATCATTTATTTAAAAGCATTCCAGATGTTTTGTAACGCTTGGGCAAAAATTCATTGCCCTTGTCACTTTATGAAAATCGGAAATACAACGGTTACAAAATCGGGCCACAAATAATGAGGACTAGTGGCAACCACAAGTTATCACGACTAGTGGAAGCCACAAGTAATGAAAACTAGTGGCCACCACAAGTAATTACGAGTAGTGAAAGCCACAAGTAATGACAACTAGTTACAGCCACAAGTAATGACAGCTAGTGGCATCCACAGGTAATAACAACTAGTGGCAGCCACAAGTCGTTGATGAGATTTTTAATGCGTTTTATTTTATGGTTCTAACGCAAACTGATTCATCGAGTAGTCGCGTTTGAGCAACAAGCTAAGACTGCCACAACCACTCGTTACTTGTGGCGATATAAAGTTGCCATTGCATACTCCGGTCTCGACCAAATAGACAGAAATGTAGTCGCGACTGGTGGCGGCCTCCAGCCACTAATGACTGTGACTGGTGGTAGAAACTAATTGTGGACATCGTGGCCTAATGCAAATTCAAATTTCCTTGTAAGCAATAAAAAATTTCCACTTGTATGTGGCGTTTGTTTCAGGAAATGGAACGTTGTTTGGGTCATCTTCTAATATAATATGCGCAGGTGTTGCTGAACAGCACGGGTATAAGTTTACATTTATGGATTTTTTCAAGTAAGTAGTATAACGTTTAAATAAAATTGAAATTCAATTAATTTTTTTTTAAAAGAAAGTAAATGCCTTATTAGGTTTAGTAGAAGGGTAATATCTAAATGGAATTTATTTTTAGTTATAAGAGTGTGGTTAATAAATAATATTTAAAATGGTTGTAAGAAATCTAGTGTTTTCTTAGTCGATAGCTATCGATATCTCGATAATTTTGCTTAGCACTAGCTCAGGTTGAGACCTCAGATAGTTATTAATGTATTCGTAGTTATCAGTTGCTTCTTTTGTTATCGATATCTATCGATACGTCGATATTTTTGTTAAGGACTAGCTCAGGTTCGAACTTCAGGTCAGCTATCGATAGTTATCATGTTATCAATGTACCTATCGATAGTTACCAACTGTTGTTATCGTTGTCTCTATATCGATAATTATCGATGCTTGTCTATAATTTTCCTTAGTAGCTCAAGTTCAAACTTCAGATCAGCTATCGATAGTTCTCAAACTATCGATAGTTACCAGTTGCTACTATCGTTGTGAATTCATCGATAACTATTGATATGTCGATATTTTTTCTTAGGTTTAGCTCAGGTTTCGACTTCATATTAGCTGCCGGTAGTTATTAGTTTTTGCTATTGACGTCTATATATCGATAATTATCGACAACTATCGATATGTCGATACTTGTCAATGTATCGATAGTTACGAGTTGCTACTATTGTCGTCTATTTATCGATATGTCGATATTTTTGCTTAGGACTAGCTCAGGTTCAAATTTCAGATTAGCTATCGATAGTTATCAGTTGTTACTGTTGTTAACGATCAATAATGTCGATATTTATCGATAAATCGATAGTATTGTAAAGGATTAGTTCAGCTACAGACTTCAGATCAGTTATCAATAGTCATCAATATATCCATTTTTATCATATTCTATGGTTGTTATCTAAATATCTATAATAATCGATAACTATCGATATATTTTCGTAACGGTATTTCTTAATTTCAGAATTGGGTTCCCAATAATGGTAACAAGTGTTTTGATTGTAACAGTCTACTTGATAGTGGCTCATGCTGTTTTTGTTTGGCATTAACGTAAAATTGTTTTGTCTATTACAGTTCTTACAATCAATTAATTAAAATGATTTCGTTATTTTTTATACTATATACGTACGTATATTTAAAATATTTATTATAAAAATTAATTTTAACATAGAAATAATAAATTCCTAATAGAGATGAAATGGAACTCGATAAGTAAAATAAAATTATATTTTAATCATTGTTGTTTCATTTCTGATCCACTAAAGTGCCCTATCGCTTATCTTGCGAGCGTCAATTTTTAAAATTTTTTACACTTAATGTTTGTAAACAACCTCTGTGAATTTTTGAGTGTGAGTGAAAGGAAATTCCGACACCACTAGTGAAGTTAAGATATGATGGTTTCAATCGGGGTTAAAAGATGCACGAAAACACGTTTTGCTTTGAAAGTGTTTATTTTTTATAATATTATTACAAACATGTGACACTGGATTTTTCCTAAATTAATAAATACCAGTGGAGTATTTGAACTCTAGAGTGGTGACAAACAAGTACAATAACAATCAAAAATAAACACATATGATGTTGTATTAAATGGCCTCACTGTGATCTTTGAAGGTCCTTAACAACGCGAAAATTGAATACGTAAACTTTAAGACCTAAAAAAGGAAAACATGTTTTCTGACATACAAGTTTCACAATTAAAATATTTTTCAATTAAAACTTTAATTTGTCCGATAAATTTACAAAAAACGTCATGTATGAAAATGGCTATGATGTTTATATACGAGGTTCTGTTGTTTTTATAGTTAGAAAGCAATTGTTTTAATTGTTAGAAAGCAATTGCTTTCATTATTAGAAAGCCATTGATTTCTTTGATAGAAGTCAATTGTTTTCATTGTTGTAGGGCAATTATTCTCATTGTTAGGTACTTGTTTCAATTGTAAATTATGATGATTTTCCCGGCTTGAAGGTCGTGGTCTAATAGCTGAATTTTCGCTCAACATTCGTCAGCGGCTGTGGCTGTCTGGTGTAGAATGTGACTTTTTTTGGTACCTATCTGTTTTTGACGTTTCAAGCCTATTAGAACTTATGACTGGTCTATCTTTTATGGTCATAGGGGCGGGACTAGTTGATGTAGCGTGAGACGGTGTAGCCAATGGGAGCGTTCTGGTTTTCTACACCGTCTTACGCGACAGTAACTAGCCCCGCCCCTCGAGCGAGCAATATAAATAGCGGGACACACGCAACGGCAGTCACTTTCGACACCAGACAGCCGATAAGACTACGAGATAGAAAGTTTCTTCAACGTCCGAACTATTTCCTCTGGAGGTGTCAGCCGCAGCCGCTGACGGGACGTCAGGCAACAATTCAGCCTTTAGACCATGGTCCTCAAGCCTGGAAAATCACCATAATTTACATGTCGCCGGCCGTGACAGCCTACATACTACAACGTAGTTTTAATTGTTAGAAATCCGTTGCTTTCATTATTGGAAAGCTATTGTTTCAATTGTTAGAAACTCATTATTTTTATTGTTATAAAGCAATTGTTTTTTGCTTTAATTATAAAAAAGTCTCAGGTTTAGATGACATACAATTTTTAGTATTTACCTGTAAGATAGTTCTTAGTTTAACACTAAACAAACCGCCAGCAGTAAATTTAATTTCCATGTTTGATCTCATAATTATGAAGGGTATACTCTGGGCAGCGGTCTTCACATATTTTCCATGCCAGTTGGAATCGTAAAGGGCTTCGCCGACGTTGAAAGACTTTAAAAAAGTATTTTAAAAACAAGTATGTTTATTATGTCACAAAAATAATAGAATAGACCACATCAAAAACGTTTTTGGATTTTTCTTTGCCCCTAAGGCCTTCAACCACGTTTCGTACCCTACACAGCCATGTTCCAAACATATACATTATTTTTTGGTTCGAAATTTTGAAAAATATACCTAACATTATGTGGTTCTTGTATTCATTCGGCTGTTTATTTTTGTTCGTAACAAAATATCACTCATCATGTGAACTTACCTCGAAGGCTACAAAATCGGTCGAAACGCAGTATAAAGCAAATTCGATTAGCCCTGTAATGGCGTATAAGGTACTCTTTAGAAGTAAATGGAGAAACCTCAGGTTTCCAAGACTATACAACGAAAAAGTCAATTTTTACTCATACTAGAACATATGGCATGGAAAAGTATCATAATAATTTATATATCTGCCCCATAACTCCCCTTCCCTTCTCCCCCCACGAATCAGTGTATGCCTCGTTGTCAGTCGAATGACCAGACGAGGCCACCAGTCGTAGTCGCAAGTATTCTTTGGTCGCAAGAGACTGGATGTAGCTACATGTGACGTAGTTATAACTAGCTAGACGTAGCCACCAGTCGTACTTGCAAGTGGATATATGTAGCCACCAGTCATAGTCATAAGTGGCTAGAGGTAGCCAACAACTGCAATTACAAGTTGCTAGTCGCAGTCACCAGTTGTAGTTACAAACATGGCTAAACGTGACTACCAGTTGTAATCACATGTGGCAAGACTCAGCCACCAGTCACAGATACAAGTTACTAGTCGTGGAAATTAGTCACAGTTGCAAGTGGTTATTGCAGCCACAAGTCGTATTCACAAGTCGCTAGTCCCAGTAATTACTAACAGCTACAAATAACTAGACGTAATCAAAAGTCGCAATCTCAAGTTGCTAGCAAAAGCTATTAGTCACAGTTACTAGTGGCCAAACGTAACCAGTGGCTAGTAGTAGCTATCAGCCACAAATTGCAATTGCAAATTGTTAGTCGACGCCATTAGCCACAGTTACAAAATTGGCTAAACGAAACTACCAGTCGCAGTCACATGTGGCAAGACTCAGCCATCAGTAACAGATACAAGAGGCTAGAGGCAGCCACCAGTTACAATTACAGATTGCTAGTCTCGGCAGTTAGTCACAGTTACAAGTGGTCGTACGCAGTCACAAATTGCTAGTCCCTGGCATTAGTAACAGTTACAAGTGGCTAAATGTAAAAGTTGTTAGTAGCAACCAGTAGTCACAGTTACTAGTGGCCTAACGTGACCACCAGCCGTACTCACAAGTTGTTACAATTACAAGTAGCGCAAATATGCCCACTAAAACTATTACCTTGAGTTGAAATATTTTCAACGACTTGTGGCTGCCACTAGTCATAGTTCCTGGTGGCTCAATGTTTAGCGGCCCAAATTTTGTATATATGGGCGCCTAGAAAGACTCACGCGATTGACTGATCTTTACGAAAAAAACTTTAATACAAAATTACAAAAAAATTATCGAAACGTCCATTTTAAATTTGGAAAAAAAATTTTAGTGAATCGAAACGTTGCGTTTTAATATTTTTGTTTACCATTCTGTTATTATGTAGGCTTCAAGGCACATTGAAAAGCATAACACGATGGGTTGGAAAAGAAGTATTGGAGAAAATATCTTCTGTACTCTTCTCAACATTCTGCAACAAAAAGGGAACATTTTTCTTGTTTGGCTTTTAATATGAGCATTTAAGTCAAAAAACAATTACCTGAGCAAGAAAATGTGATACTTGACACATTTCTTTAGTTTCCTATTACACATTAATTCATCCTCCTTTGTTTCTGCCTGGTCAAAATTGAGATTTCTCATTTGGTTTGACAGAATCCTCAATTGAATCATAAGCTCAGTGTTTAGGGCAATTAGTACTAAATCTGTTCCAACGATGTTTATAGAGCCTGGCATAATTATTATTAATTGACAAAATGCAATAATCTGTAAAACGTACCATGTGTTATTATTCGGGACAAATTAGGAAGGCACATTCTGGAGTAGGGGAATAGACCTAACATAACGTAACCTAACGAACTACTAAGTGCTCCTACATGTCCCAAAAGGTGTCCTACCATCCTATATATCATAATAACTAACATCATTAACTGTTTGTGAACGGCAAGGCTGCCACTACTCCTACTCAAAGATCTAACATACTTCTAGGTAGTCCTTCATGTCATAGAAGGTGACCTACCAATCTATAGCCACAGATGGCGCTTACTTGCTGCCTTGCGGTAGTTTATAAATTCTGGTTGCTAACCAGGAGATTGATTTTGGTCGATATTGTGTCAGAACTGCCTATAGCTCGCTGATGAGAACCACCAAGCTCATAATCGCGATTCGCGCCTGGTGGCTTCGACAGAATTGTTTAATTTTCTATTTAGTCGTTGTGTCATTACTTACGTAAAAACCCACTTTTCCAACATCAGGCGTCCAAATGGCATAAATAAAAGTACCAGTAAAAATTTTGAAAATTAGCAGTATAGCTGTCAGTATTCCCATCACAGCGTACCCTCTGTAGAAATAAAGAAATGTCCTTTGGTAACATTCGATTACCTTCTTTAATTCTGGATAAACGTTCTGATTGAGATACCTGCTCCTTTCGGAGACAATAAATTGCACTTCTTGTTTATTAAAATGGTTTATCAAAAATCTTACCAATAACTAAAAAAAGATATACAGGGTGGTCATTTTATTAAAATTGTAGAAGCCAAAGCTGTAGGATTTTGAAGGGCACACCAAATGGTGAATTCGACCTAGATGTTTATTTTCAAGGTCGAGTTGATTTTTACAAATTTTGTATTTACTATACATTCACCGTCATCTATTATAGCAAAAAATTATTTTTAATAAATAACGTTAGGATGGCCTCGCAATTACCTTGAAAATCAATTTCAAGGTCGTATCAAGGTCTCATTTTAATTTACTCATAGAAATGCTACAAATTTCTATCTTGAAAAGTAGTCGATTTATTTAAAAAATCTCTTCCTTTTTATTTTGTTTTTTTAATTATTTTTATGTTATATTTTGTATTCAAAGGCAAGTTTTAAAAAGATAATTTTTTTAAATTTTATTTTATTTTTAAAAATATGCAATCACCAAATATTCGAAAAAAAAGTTTTTTATATAAATTTCTCCATTTTGAGTAATTTCTTTTAATTGGTTGAACATTTTCAAAATTAATAAACGTAACCCAAAATATGACCTTTATTTAATTCTAATTTGTACTTACCATAAAGCAAGTTAAAGATGATTCGGTGGTTTCAGCAAACTTTTCCAAACTGCTGTTTAAATAGTAATAATTTTTGCATGCCAGAAAAAAATAACAAGTGAGAAAAACATAATATGCAAGATACGACAGTTTACGTTTTATACTCAAACGTTTTTGCTGAATACCTCCTAAAAAGTCAAGAATTTTTAACATCATTTTTATAAAATTATCCGTATGATTTTCCATGTTTCTTATCTTAAAACTGCTAACATAATACACGAAATCTTCCAATGGGTTCCTTATTTTATTTCTTTTATACAACACGCAACTTGTAATATACAATTTTTTTATTCCTAACACTCTTTTAAAGGGGGCGTTCCGAACATTTCTAATCTATAATTTTCCTTAACTTTTTCCACCTCATAGTTTATTTAAACAAAAACTTTTACAACAAAAAGCGTCAAAAAAATTGTTTATTCTCTGTACAACTTTTTGAAGACAGATAAGCTATATCGTCAATTTTTTTCATAAATAACTTTGAAAGTATTCATTTTAAAATAATAATAAAAGTATATTTGAGACCCCCACGACAAGCCCTTTCATTTGATATGTAACACGACATTTTCGAATTTTTTTAATTTGCCCCCAAAAGTTATTTATTTACGCCACACCTTCGCATATGGTACAGAGATCTTCATACGTGTACCAAATTTCAACTTTATCGATCGAGTAGATCCGGAGAAAATTGGCTGTGACAGACGGACAGACAGACACACAAGTGAGGGTTCCGTTTTTCCATCCAGATGTACGGAACCCTAAAACAAGGGCAATGAAATTTACTTTATGAGTGTATTAGTTAAAAAAGCGTTGGGTAAGAAAGTCTATAATGGACAGACGGGTAGGTCGTTCAATGAATGTATTCGAGAGCATAAAAGAAATTCCAGTCCAGAAATTTTTTGCACATACATAATTTTATTGTAACTATACTAGTATTTGGTAAAAATTATTGTATGATTCTTTTTTTAATATTTTCTTCAATAAAATCGGGAAATTTAGTAACGTCTGTGTAAACCCCAGGAATTCCAGAAGAACAACCTCTTCCAAATGAAACTAGACCAATGAGTGTGTTTTTCCAAACTAGAGGGCTACCAGAATCACCCTAAAAAGAAACATGTATATAAACAATAAAAATATCCGAAAATTTGACCCAAAGGGATGCAAGTGGTAAAGAATACTATCCTGGTATAAAATTCAGAAAGGATCTGACACCTTTTATAATCCTTCTTCAGTAAGAAAGTATATTCATTACCAATTTAACCTAACCTAACTTTTTTAACACAAATCCATTTGACAATAGAAGGTACCTGGTACACCCACCTGACATGAGTCTGAAAAGGGCATCACCCCTTTAGCACAAATCATTCTATCAGTCAAAAACTCGAATCCAGTTACTTGCTTGCAAACACTTTTTTTCACAATAGTTAACGCGGTCTCTCGCAACACCAAAGAAATGGATTGTGGTATGAATGGTATAGTAATACCCCAACCAGATACTTCGACAATTTTACCAGCCAAATTGTCTCCACCAATGTTTGATATTGCTATTGGCTGAATCCTCCTCGACAGTGGTAAAGACTCTTTTAATCTTAAGACAGCTATGTCGTAATCAAAGTTGGCATACTTCGGATGTGGAATGGCCTTTTTAACATCTAATTAAAAACACAGAATCTGAAAATTTTGTAGTTTATTAAAATGGGTTGTTTGTTAATGAACTGACTTTAAGGTAATTCAATCTGAGTACTCTAAAACCTCTTCGACTTAAAACCCTGTCATTTGACTTTTGGGGATTTCATGGATTTTTTATTTCGACTACGTAAAGGTTTCGTTCTGACAAGTTTTTCTACGACCATAGCTGACGACCACTAAATACTTCATTCTTAGTAAATGGAAAAAATAGTGATGCGACTTGTGGCCACGTATAGCAACTAGTAACGACGTTAGCCATTTGTTACTGCGACTGGTGGTTGAATCTAGCAACTTTTAACGGTGTGTGGTGGATGAGACTTACCACATGTGGCTACGACTTGTGGTCACGACTAGCAACTTCTGACTGTTACTGATGGCTGTGACACCGACTGGTGGCTGTACCTCGCCCCTTGTGACTTCTACTGGTGGTTGTGTCTAGCTAATTGTGCCTACGACTGGTATCTGAATCTAACCACTTGCGGGTATGACTAGTGGCCGCGCCTTGTTACTTACATGAGACTGCGACTTGTGGTCACGACTAGAAACTTGTGACTATGACTAGTTGCTGTGATAGCGACTATTGGCTCTACCGTGCCACTTGTAATTACGACTGGTGGTTGTGTTTAGCTACTTGTGCCAGCGACTGGTGGCCGAGTCTAGCTATCTGTGGTTATGATTTGTGGCCACGTCTACTAGTTTTTTACACGAGGCTGCGACTTGTAGTCACTACTAGAAACTTGTGACTATGTCTGGTGGCTGTAACTTGCCACTTCTAACTACGACTGGTGATTGTGACTGCGACTGGTGACTGAGTCCAGCCACTACGCCAGCAACTGGTGGTTGAGTTCAGCTACTTGTGATAATGACTAGTGGCCGCGTTTAGTTGATTACCTGAGGTGAACGTGGCAGACACTAGTCGTCACCACCGATAGCTCAGTGTGCGGCAGAACTTAAAATTACGTTTGCTTTGACTGTGACGACATACATTTCAACATTTTACACTTGTTTCTAAATTTTAAATTACAAACCCATCTTGATGCCTCCGATATCAAAAAACGAACTGCCTGCTCTTACTGAGTAACCACTTCCGTCAGGACTGTAAAATTGTACACAATGGGCTGCTGTTATAGCGGTGTCCTTTGATATTAGGACAGCTCCACAAATGAAATTGTTCTGAAAAAGGAACGCAAGTTGGTAGGGGTGAGCGTGGATGAAGGTTGGTTGACCACCAACTATCCTATCCTCAGGTTCACGTGATGTTAACATTGGAGCCACTAGAAGAATTTAATTTTATGTTTTGTTTTTTGACCCTCCTAATATTCCCTAAATTTTATATCCACGGTAATTTCATTATTCACGGACTCCAATACCTAATTACGATAATTTTAAAAAAATTAAAACTTACCACCGTATAGAATAATAAAGACAACACTAATCATTGCTGATGTCTAAAGGATTCAAATTGTACTCTGTGACTAACAGTGAATACGTACCTGTAATTTGACTGATAAGGAAAACATGCGTTTTTACATTGATATTGGGCATGTACTACGTAGTCAACGTTTTACGATAAAAAAAATTGCATGAGGAATAATATTAACAAATTCACAGAACTAATGGCGCAGGTGCATTGGTGGAAGGTGTTGTAATATTTATTTCTTGTATTTTTTTTTTTTTAAATTTTAGGATCATTAGTTTATGAGATGGGGGTCAATTTTTGTATGTTGTCTTAAGTAACTTTAAAACAAATTATTTTAATATTATAAAAAATATATTTTTTAAGTCCTTAGAAAAAACCCTTTCGTTTGATATGTCACACGGTATTTTTTAAAATTTTCTAATTTGCCCCCCCCAAAAGTGACCACCAAAACTCAAAAAATCGTGTGACATATTAAACGATAGGGTTTGTTCTAGGGATTTCAAACATATATTTTTTACAATTTTAAAATAAATAATTTGGAAGTTATTTAAGAAAATAAAATAAAATCGTCATGTATAATTTTGTTAAGGTTCATAAATTATCATGCTTTTTAAATTATGACCAACCATATTTATTCGTTTCATTTCGGTCCACCTCTTTAGCCCTTTAACCCCACACCTTCTCCGTTCCCTCCTGCTTTCGCACCACCCTCCCAGTCCGCTCAACTAATGCGAGAGAAACTCTACCCTTTAACAATGAATATTTCATCGAGCGCAGAAGGAAATTGGAAAAGTACAAAAACCTGATATGAAAACTTTTCGATTTGCGCGTGAACTTTTCAACGGATAGAAATTAAATCTCGACGAAAATATCGGTATATGTACATATATACATACAACAGATTTCCGGTATCAATTATTCATGCAGCCGTCAAATGCTGGTTGTCCGGTGTCCGCAGTCTGCTGGATTTTCTCACCGTAATTTTCGTGATTTACTTGCCAAGTGGCGCACGATCAGGAAGAACATAGAGCTCAGTGAAATGGAAAAAATACAAGGAGCAATTAATCTTACGATCCAGGAATATTTCAAAGAGTCGTCCATTCATTGGAGACCGACTTCTTATGGAAGACAAATTACTAAAATAGAAAGGTATGTTAGGTTAGATTAGGTTAGGTTAGGTTAGGTTTTGTTTCTTCAAGAAAGATTCTAAAAGAGTAAAAATTTGCATTTATAACGTTAAGATATTAATTAAATATACAAAACAAGACGCTATGGGCCGTGAAACAATCTAGAAAGTTCTAGAAACGACTGGTAAAGGACGGGAGACGTGCGCGATTGGTTGAGCCACAGTTGGAAATCGCTAGAGGCGTGGAAAAACCGCCAGTTGAGCGGATTCGTAACCAGACCAGAGTTTTGACCCTTAATTTATTATCTTAAGGAGCGTTAATATTTTATTTGCCACCCTGCTGCTTGAATATGTCCAGAATACAGCCCCTAACTGGTTATTTGAATTTAATAAATAGGGTAAAATGGTTCGTTGGAACAAGTACCACCTACAATTATTGTACAATATGTTAAAGTTCGATTTAGGAGTTTTTGGGGTAATTTGGATTTCGAAAGTTTTCTAGGAGTTGGCAATCCTGAACCTGACAGCTTATGTTGTAGCAATGGTTGCTGCACATGGCCATCATAAATGTCGTATAGTCACGTGACTTCGTTTTTAGCAGCCCGTAGTGTATTTGTTAATTTGGGGTTGGCGCTCTGGTTAGTTGCTAAACGTCCCTACTGTCGTCTGTCAGTTAATTGTTAGTGTCGTCCTAGTGACTATGTTCGGTTAAGAATAATATAAAATAATTCTTTGCGAATTTCTGCCTGTTTTATTCATTTTAGTTATTTTAAAAATAATCACAACTCAGACCTTTTTGTAATTATTTTGAAACGCCGTCACTGTAACTTGTCAGAAATCGTCTAGGGATATTTGAATTGATTTTGACTCATTGTATTGTTGGTTGTCTACACGCGGAGATCACGTGACTTTCCGACATTTTTGAAAGCCTCGTGTTTCATAGTACCAGGCGCTATTTTTTGGTAGCTAAGTGCCTTATTGTTACAGAATTATATGGTCTGTTCTTCAGATTATAGCAGTGATTGTATCCATAGAACTGTTTTCGTCTATTGTGTCCAATAATCGTCCTGTTCTTACTTTGCAATCAATAACACATAAAATTCCTGATGTTCCAACGCCAGAAGTATCCGTATGTCTAATGAGTACCATTAGCACGAAGAAGTTAGAAGCTTTTGCAGACGATGTGTAAGAAAACAAAACACAATTTTTTTTAAATTATTTATATTGACCAGCATATGAACAGTAAACTGACGATTTTAGAGTTCGTTTTTTGACCTTTCGACGCTTACGTAGCGAAAACCGTGATAGATACAAAAAAAATCCATTAACCTTTCTTGTAGATAATTCTGTTCTCTACAAAAAAATGGCTATATATATATGTATATATATATTTTGTATCTACCGCGGTTTTCGCTACATAAGCATTGATAGGTCAGAAAACGAATTTTGGAAAACTTTAACATTAAATAAATAATACTAAAAACTATTTGCCAATGTCGAAAGTTTGTAAAAATACTCTCTTTATTGACTTCTACGAAAAACCACTATCAAAATAATTTATTCACGGTACATCCCCTGGCTAGTAAACTAGAAAGGTTTCGTACAATCGCCTACCTACGCCGCCATGTCTGGCTTGTTACGTCAGAGCTGTCGGGCCTTGCTATCTCGAAGGTGACGGTTGTGAACAAGGGTATACTAGACCACTAACTTTAGGCCACCCTGTATACGTGTATAATAAGTTATTTAGTTGTTGTTTGATGAAAATCTTTTAGGTCCACCAGTCTGAGCATCCCTAAGGAAGAAATATTGAAATTGTTACCACTATTGAGGTTATTTTATCAGCCTAGTCAAATAAATTTCGAGGCTGTGTCACTGCATAACATTTTAATGGAATATAGACAGCATTTAAACGAGACATTTGATCAGTATCAAATGTTAAAAATGGTAATTATTAATGCAGCTTAAATCTCTGATACGAAACAAAAATTTAAAAACCTTGTGTTATTTAAAATGGGGCACCCTGTATATAAATATTAGTTTTCAAGATTGGTACTAAACAATTTCGTACCTTTTTAGTTGGCTCCGTCTTGTTCAGATTTTATTAAAAATTGTACATGGAGTAATAGAAATATCAACTGTAGTGACGTTTTTATTCAAAACGTTGGTTCCGACCAATTCTGTTGCTCTATCAGGAATAATAGTCAGTAAGTAGCTACTGTAGGTATATGATAATCTCATTTTTGAAATAAAAACTTCTTTAGGCGAGGTTATCATCAACAGACCGCTCCACCACTAGACTAGTGACTGTACATAAACTAAACTGATGTAGTAAGATAATAAAATTTTAGGTTTCAGGTAGACAAAATGCATCGCCTTCAAAAAATCTCAGCTGGTCTCCAATTTTCCGTTGTTTATAACAAAGAAGACAGCTATTTAGATTATCAAAGCAACACTGCAATCGTAAGACAAAAAGAATATTTCTAGAATATTTTATTAGGATTTTAAAAATAAATTGCTAAAATGCTTTTGTTAAGGTAGAAAATGAACTCATTCAGAGTACCCATGGGTAAAAGTTATTGTGGCGGGGAAGGAAAGGGGGTGACTCTGTGCGGTGAGTCAGTATCTTAAGAGCGGAGAGCGAAGGGTCTTAGCCCAGTCTAGTCTCTCGAAGATTACAAGAAAGTTTGGAAGCGGCGAAGGGAAGGGGGTGTTTGTGTTCGGTGAGTCAGTGTTTTACGAGCGGAGAACGAAGGGTCTTAGCCCAGTCATAGTCTCTCGTAGATTACAAGAAAGTTTGGAAGGGGCGAAGGGAAGGGGGTGATTGTGTTCGGTGAGTCAGTGTTTTACGAGCGGAGAACGAAGGGTCTTAGCCCAGTCATAGTCTCTCGTAGATTACAAGAAAGTTTGGAAGGGGCGAAGGGAAGGGGGTGATTGTGTTAGGTGAGTCAGTATTTTAAGGGCGGAGAACGAAGGGTCTTAGCCCAGTCATAGTCTCTCGTAGATTACAAGAAAGTTTGGAAGGGGCGAAGGGAAGGGGGTGATTGTGTTAGGTGAGTCAGTATTTTAAGGGCGGAGAACGAAGGGTCTTAGCCCAGTCATAGTCTCTCGTAGATTACAAGAAAGTTTGGAAGGGGCGAAGGGAAGGGGGTGATTGTGTTCGGTGAGTCAGTGTTTTACGAGCGGAGAACGAAGGGTCTTAGCCCAGTCATAGTCTCTCGTAGATTACAAGAAAGTTTGGAAGGGGCGAAGGGAAGGGGGTGATTGTGTTAGGTGAGTCAGTATTTTAAGGGCGGAGAACGAAGGGTCTTAGCCCAGTCATAGTCTCTCGTAGATAACAAGAAAGCTTGGAGAAGGCGAAGGGAAGGGGTGACTCTGTTCGGTGAGTCAGTGTTTTACGAGCGGAGAACGAAGGGTCTTAGCCCAGTCATAGTCTCTCGTAGATTACAAGAAAGTTTGGAAGGGGCGAAGGGAAAGGGGTGATTGTGTTCGGTGAGTCAGTGTTTTACGAGCGGAGAACGAAGGGTCTTAGCCCAGTCATAGTCTCTCGTAGATTACAAGAAAGTTTGGAAGGGGCGAAGGGAAGGGGGTGATTGTGTTCGGTGAGTCAGTGTTTTACGAGCGGAGAACGAAGGGTCTTAGCCCAGTCATAGTCTCTCGTAGATTACAAGAAAGTTTGGAAGGGGCGAAGGGAAGGGGGTGATTGTGTTCGGTGAGTCAGTGTTTTACGAGCGGAGAACGAAGGGTCTTAGCCCAGTCATAGTCTCTCGTAGATTACAAGAAAGTTTGGAAGGGGCGAAGGGAAGGGGGTGATTGTGTTAGGTGAGTCAGTGTTTTACGAGCGGAGAACGAAGGGTCTTAGCCCAGTCATAGTCTCTCATAGATTACAAGAAAGTTTGGAGAAGGCGAAGGGAAGGGGTTGACTCTGTGCGGTGAGTCAGTATTTTAAGAGCGGAGAACGAAGAGTCTTAGCCCGGTCATAGTCTCTCGTAGATTACAAGAAAGTTTGGAAGGGGCGAAGGGAAGGGGGTGATTGTGTTCGGTGAGTCAGTATTTTAAGGGCGGAGAACGAAGGGTCTTAGCCCGGTCATAGTCTCTCGTAGATTACAAGAAAGTTTGGAAGGGGCGAAGGGAAGGGGGTGATTGTGTTAGGTGAGTCAGTGTTTTACGAGCGGAGAACGAAGGGTCTTAGCCCAGTCATAGTCTCTCATAGATTACAAGAAAGCTTGGAGAAGGCGAAGGGAAGGGGTTGACTCTGTGCGGTGAGTCAGTTTTTTAAGAGCGGAGAACGAAGAGTCTTAGCCCGGTCATAGTCTCTCGTAGATTACAAGAAAGTTTGGAAGGGGCGAAGGGAAGGGGGTGATTGTGTTCGGTGAGTCAGTATTTTAAGGGCGGAGAACGAAGGGTCTTAGCCCAGTCATAGTCTCTCGTAGATAACAAGAAAGCTTGGAGAAGGCGAAGGGAAGGGGTGACTCTGTTCGGTGAGTCAGTGTTTTACGAGCGGAGAACGAAGGGTCTTAGCCCAGTCATAGTCTCTCGTAGATTACAAGAAAGTTTGGAAGCGGCGAAGGGAAGGGGGTGATTGTGTTCGGTGAGTCAGTGTTTTACGAGCGGAGAACGAAGGGTCTTAGCCCAGTCTAGTCTCTTGTAGATTACAAGAAAGTTTGGAGGTTGCGAAGGGAAGGGGGTGACTCCGTTCGGTGAGTCAGTGTTTTACGAGCGGAGAATGAAGGGTCTTAGCTCAGTCTAGTCTCTCGTAGATTACAAGAAATTTTGGTGGCGGCGAAGGGAAGGGGGTGATTGTGTTCGGCGAGTCAGTGTTCTAGACTATACTGTTCTAAATTTCGTTCTATAGTAAAAATCTTCGTAATCTGCTTCAGGTCCAGATTTATAAGCCTGGTATGTTTCCTGATAGACACGTGGGAGGCCTCAGGGAAGCTTACGTCGGTGTAGGTGCTGCTCTGCATTTACAAATAGCAATCGAAATTATGGAAGCCACCCCTGACATTGCTATTATCCCACTTAATATCGTATGTATTATGTTTATTCATTTACGCCACTAATTCATGTAATGAAGCATTTTTCCGTCCTCAGAAGGGAAATCAAATTATTCGGCCTGGTACTTTCCCTTTACGTTTAGTTACATTCAGATAATTATTGTAATACATATAATTTTTCACTCTAGGCTCTTTTGATTTCCTAATATTTTCTGTGTTGTTTCAGAGGCGCTGCTCAGTAAGACACACGTCTTACCACGAATGTGTCTTTAACTGCAAGATAGACATGATATTCAGAATATGCGGTTGCGTTCCCTTCATCTATATCAAACATATTAACTTCACGTACCCCCAGTGCACCCTGTTACATTCCGAATGCCTCTATAAACACGAATGTATGATATAAAAAGCTCTAAATTAATAACTTTTTTTAATCTATTTGAAGTACAATCTCTTGCAGCTAAATTTCAAACATTCCAAGTGATAAGTGATGATTTCGAAACAGCTGAATTGGACGAACCAGATTCCATAAAATGTAATTGTTATCCACCCTGTAGCGATATCACTTACAATTTGTTTAGCGATTTGGATACACTCGCCGATAACTGGTAATTATTATTATATACTTATTTTTTCATCTTTGGTGTAGGTAAGTAAAATGGGCAGAAATTTTGTTTTTTTTGTTTTATTTTAGGGGTATCCTAGTTGTCAGATGGGGAAATGTACTCAATTCGTCTGAAAATGTATTTGTTGGGGGTATAAATTTAAGGGAATGTCGAGTTTTAAAATTTTTTGGCCACATGCTCTGTATTAAAACCATTTTGCAATTTTTTTTCCAAGTTATCATAACCTCAAAAAAATTATTTCATTTATATTTATTTGCAGTTTTGGCTGTGTTCTAAAAGAGGTGCAAAATATTTTATTGCTGAATATTGTAGAGTAAAACATTTTTCGTTTTTTATGAATTTTTGTAGACTTTTCCCATTGGTCCGCCATAACTTAAACATAGATTATTTTTTCGAAAAAGTATGATTTTATTTTTGAGAAAGTTGGTTCACATATATTACAATTATTTTGTTTGTCTTCTATTTCCACATATATATAAATTGACTACCTACCATTTCCGGCCAAACCGGAAATAAAAAATAGCCATTTTCTGAAAAGGTTGACAATCAAAATAAAATTAATTTTAGACGAGTCCCTTTTCCAATTCCGAATATTTATTGATGTTCGTAATTGATTTACTTTAAGTTTGAGTGGAATATATCATTTATCATAACTAACGACGAGTATTAATTTATTAATACACCTAATCGTCGCTCGTTTCGCTAATCATGATTAATGTTTAAACAATTTTTTTTATTATGTCGAATACTGCTTGTGTATTTCAAAATTATTCAAGCACACCCAAACAAAACCCGATACCAAATTAGGCATTAATAGAACAGTTGTATCGACTTATCGTTCATCGATTGGTGAAAGCTCGTTCAAAGGTTTAAATTAAACATTAATTCATTGGCCACAAACTTTGGGTTCTCGTTGAACCTAGTCGTTGGGGAAGTTTTTATCAAAGCTGTTTACCTCTAAGCCGGAAATGGTTTGAGTCAAACCTAAGTGTATGTTTTTGGGTTAAAGTCAAAAATGAGCTCTCCAGGTTTTAATTTGCGTACAGTAAAGGTTTCTCTATGAAGTGGATATAAAACAAGAGAACAAGTGTAGGTTTTATTGGTTTCATTCGAGAATATGTGTCTAGGTTTTATGTTATTTTCGGGTAACAAAGAAGAGACAACCAGAATTAAGGTTTTACAAAAGTTTTAAGTAAGGTCTTAGAGGTTTAACTAGATTTATGAATCATAGGTGTTTAGTAAAATTTGAAGGACAGTTGTGGAGGTTTTGATGAGTTGTATCTATTAAAAAGGGTAAAACCTGGTTCAAGCTTAAGATATTCAGTAAAAGTTAAACAGAAGGTTTGACAAGGGGTTTACAGAAGGTTTTCCTGATTTTCAATTTCTATTGATAATGGTAAGTGATTTGAAGAACAGCTGTGGAGGTTTCGACCAGTTCTGTAAATTAAAGGAATTCATAAATAAAGCATTATTTCAAAATGCCCTTTTTTTCTGGTTTCAGGAAGGGAGTACCGAATTATTCAAAAATTTTCATTTATCTGGATAAACCAACATTCACAAAAGTAAACAAAGATATTCTTTATCACTGGTACGATTTAGTAAGTAAGTACATAGTGTGTAAAATGCGTTCACGTTTTAGATTCAGAAATGTGTAAATTTTCAGGCACATTTGGAGGTATCATATCTGGGATTTTTGGTGCGAGTTTTATTAGCATCATTGAGTTATTTTATTTTGCAACAGTAATATTTTTAAAAAACCTGAATCAATAAATAATTATTATGTACCCATCTGTAATTAAATATCGATGCATTGAAAATCTATTATTTAAGAATTGTTATAATAAACAATGATTGTAAATGTAAAATGTATGACATGATGATAATATACACATCATGTTTATTTATAATATTTTTAATTAATTTAAATTATAGGGAAGGGGTCACTTTTGGGGGTCAAATAAGAAAATTTAAAAAATATGGTGTGACATATCAAATGAATGGGCTCGTTGTGGGGGTGGAAAATATGTTTTTTATATATATATTTTAGAATAAATAATTTTGAAATTATTTAAGAAATTAAATAAAAAGTGACCATCCTCCCTTAACTACTAAGTCTAAAATTTATTATTTAATTAAAATTTGGTATACATGCGAAGTTGTGAACCATATAAGGATGTGTAACGTAAATAAATTTTAATCTAAATTAGGAGGGTTCAATTTTTGGAGGACAAATAAGAAAATTAAAAAAATATGGTGTGACATATCAAATGGAAGGGTATGTTGTGGTGCTCTCAAATATATAGTTTTTATAATTTTAAACCAAATACATAGTTTGATAAGGGTGCGTGAGGTTAGGCTGGTAAATAATTATTTCATCTATTTAAATACCATATTCTTTTTTTTTTGAAGTCGGTTAAAAACGATTACTTACAGGAAATCGAAATTGATCACCGCGTTGCGAAAAATATGTGACGTCCTTGTTTGTCTTTAGTCAGGATTAAAACGAATTTTGCGTAATGGTATCGGAAAAACAAACACTAGGTATTTGTGAATAGCAAATCACAAACACCATCTGCATAGGTAAACATACGCACTTAACGTTGTAATACATGTGTACGCAACACTATTTATACAAGTTTATTTAATAAAAAAAAATTTGTCCAAAAGGCGATTTTTTACCTTCCAAATTTTCCATTTATTTACGAATTTGTATTTATTTTTCAATAAAATTTTTTACGCATCTTAGGATATTTTCATGTCTGTAGTTAAAGAATGTTGTTGAAGAGAATTTTCCTTGGATGAAGAAACTGCGAGGTCTTTTTCTTTTGCAGAAATTTCCGCGTTTGAAATTACATTTGCTTGTTTGGAATTGCATTGTCTTTGTATTTTTTGTTAAATTTTTGAAAGAGGGCGGGGAGTTGTTACCATAGTGAGACAAGGGCTGTGCGCTGATTACGTAACGACATGGGCATACTATGTTACTGCGCATGAGCCTACTATCATAGTAGGCTCACACACAGCATATATGGTTACGTAATCAGCGCGCAGGCCTTGTCTAACGGTGGTAACAGGGGAGTCCCCGTCTCATCCACTGGCTTGTCACTGCTGTTGTACAACACAATTATTTTATTGAATAGCTCATAATTCATCGTTACTGACGGTTATTTGTTTTCAAACAAATAACTTAATGATAGATTTAGAAGACAGCCTTCAGAAATACCGGTCAACCGCTTATTAATACTAATAAACAGTTGCTTATTTTATTAGAGGTTATTAGTGTAAATTTGCACGTCAATACGATTACCTCAACATCGTAAAATACCGCAAACATTCCATAATCACGTAAACGTATGTTATCTGTAAATGAGACACGTTTTAGGTTATTTACATTTCCAAAAAGAAAAAAGATCTGTCTTCACTTTTGTGTGTACGAAAATAATACACCTACCGAGCATAGAGAACAAAAATACAACACTCGTTACCAACCGAACAAAAAAAAAGTGAGCAGCACACGTTTCTACACACATTCCTTACAAGTGGAGCGCGGTTTCGTTTTTGTTTGTTTATTTGTTCATTTAATCGTTTGTCGACTATGCGTTTTGTTAATTTCTTTTTTTTTTGTTTTTTGACTTCTAGAAAGACAAATTAGAATACGTATACGAATAATCTAATTTGTCGAGCACAAAAATTCGGACAAAAAAGAAATTATAATTCGGCGTGAATCATGCGGAAAATTGCACGAACTGTTCTAAAAATTTAAATGAAGGCAGATCTGGACATGGCGTCTCATTGTATGCCTTTTATTTAATAGTTGAAAAGATGTAATTCCAGAGATATAGCCGTAATATAATTATAAAATCCCAAACTGAATTTACCAGAACGATCGGTTTTTTTGTAGGGCGCTGCATTTGTTGTAGGGGGTGGGATAGTGTTGGTGGTATCTCTGGGGGCGGAAGAGGTTCCAGATTTGACGTAACACCAGAAGTGGAGATGGTACGGGAATGGGGCTGGTACCAGAGGCGGGGATGGCGGATGTCAGGAGTTGGGGGTGGGATTATGGTAGGAGTATCTCCTGGGTTGAGATGGTTCCGAGATTGAGTTGGCACGAAGGATGGGTATGGCATCCCAAATCCATCCGCCTAGTGGTGGTTGTTAAGAGCGGGGGGTGGTGTTGCGGTAGGGGTCACTCCGCAGGTATGGTGCTATGGTGAGTAGTTACGGATCGAATTGGCGGCGGTGACTGGTCTGGTACCGGATGTGGGTATTAGGAGCGGGGTTGGTGTTGTGATAGTAGTCGCTCCGGGGGTGGAGTGGGGTCAGTGGGGGAGGCACCAGCGTGGATGATGGATGCGCAAGTTGTGTTGCGGTAGTAGGATTGTCTCCGTAGTTGGGCTGGTTCCGGAGGTGGGGGTGACATGAAAAATTAGTTTGGAGGTGGTGTTGTGATAGTAGTTGCTGCGGGGGTGGGGTAGCACGAAGGGTAGGGTTAATGCCGGGAGTGGAGGTGGGGCGGTTCCGGTGGTGGAGGTGGTACGAAGAATTAGTTTTGCACCGGGGTGAATATTAGTCGTTGGGAGTGGTGTTGTGGTAGGTGAGGTTGTTCCGTTGGTGGGAACGAAAAATTAATTTAGCACCGGGGTGGATTTTAGGCGTTGTGGGTGGTATTTTGGTGGTGGATATTCTGGAGGTGGGGCTGGCACGAAGGATGGGTTTGGCACCAAAGTAGTTTTTATGTGTTAGGGGTGGTGTTGTGATAGTGGCTGCCGCGGGGGTGGGTGGAACGAGGGGTGGGCTTATTTTCGAGAGTGTATGGCACCGATGTAAATGTCAGCAGTGTGGTGGTGTTGTGGTGCGTCTCTGGGGTTAGGGTGGTTCCTGAGTTGGGGGTGGCATGAAGAATTAGTTTGGCACTGGGAGTTTAGGAGTTCACGCTTGTGTTGAGGGTGGCGTGACTCTAAATATATGACGCTGTTGTAGTAGGGGGTGGAAATGGCTCCAAAGGTGAGGTGTCAAGGGGGGGGATTAGCGCCGGTGACTGGAGTGGCACAAGAAGTAGATTTTACGAATGGGGGTGGTATTGTGATATAGGAGGTTTCGATGGCATCGGGGGTGGGATTGGCACCCAAGTAGATGTGAGGATTGTTGAGGTGACTCCAGGGGGTGGAGTGGTTCCGATTGTAAACAGAACTGAGTGAATAAAAACGTATTTTTGAATACTCATTAGTAGTTGTTTCGATTACTTTGTAAGTTTCACATTTATGCAAGAGCATCATCTTTACGACCGACAGACGCGACGACGTTGTCCAGCAACACGCGATCCGTAGCTCAACGAAATGCCAGAGTTACCGTAATTCACGTAATAGCAACATTTTCCCTTCCGGTTACGTTAATACCAAATGCGCTAGTAATAATTACATGGCTGTTAATTGGCATACTTGATTTCGACTTGTTACCTATGAGCTAAAGCCGTATTAATTACCGGTGAAGTTTACATTACGAGTAACGTATTAAGTAATTATTATGAATTATTCAAACTTTCTCCAGATCTCCACTTTTATAAGGTTGATATAAACAACGAAAAAAAAAAATTCTAACGATAAGACGTAATAACCAACAAAATGTCCTCTAGAGACTTATTTCTGAACCTAACCTTACTTCTTCTAATCTACCCTTCCGTAATTATACAAAATTGAACCCAACCCAACCCAACCCAACTTCCCTTCACTTTGGTTGCACCGCCTCCACTACCCCCATAGTTACTAGTTAACCCAGGGGCCGGCAACCATTTTTGGTCGCGGGTCAAAATCAACCAAAATGCGAGTATTAAAGAGACGTTTGGGTCAGAGATATTTTCGTATTAAAACAGCATTTTATTAAATAATAAGATATATTTTATAAAGAAAATAATTACAAACATAATTGAATAAACTTTATTTATAAACTTTCTCTACGATATCAATGGCTCCCCCGATGTTGAACTTGTGACGTCAATTTTGTCAAGTCTGGTTTATAGTTAGTAGTTTTAAGTCGAACACAAGCATCTGAATTTTCAATAGTTAACCTGCTCCTGTTTCTGCTTAAAATAAATTTCATTTTTGTGAAAATATTTGCTCACATTTATAAGTCGACCCGAATGTGGACAAAATGGCAAAGCCAATTTTTTTTAATGATGAAAACCTCGTAGGAAGTGATGCCCAACATGTATATATCATGAGAAAATGATTATCTTCTGTATTTTCCAAATCGTTCCGCAATTTCTTGAATTTATCCGTTCATAATGTTAAACTTTTAAAATCAATCATTTCTAAACTAAAATTGTCAATTCTTAGATAGATAGATATATAGATTCAAATTTGGTACGTTCATAACTTTGCGACAAAAATTTTTTGGGAAAAAGAAAAAAAATGTTTGTATATCTTATATTTTATTTTCGAAACTAAAGTGGGTCACTTGAAATTACCAAATGGGTCACTCGGTGACCCACGGGTCATAGGTTGCCGACCCCTGAGTTAACCAATATAGTTTCTTAACCTAACAAGTTTTCCTATTGAACTAAACATACTGGATGTATTTCTGAACCTAACCTCACTTCTTCTAATCTACCCTTACATAACTATACCAAATTGAACCTAACTCTGCCTAGATTATCTCCTCTTTTGTTTTACCGCCTCCACAACTCCTAAAGTTACTCGACAACTCCATTGCTGTACCTAACCCTACCTCTTCTAATCTTGTTTCACAAAGTCCTACCAAATGTAACAAACCCCACCCCAACCTAACCTAACCTAACCTTACTGGATTTTAACGTTGTGTCCTCACCTGGAATCATATCTAGTAGGCTATTTTGTTCCCAACCAGGTCCTCTAACTATTTTATAGGCTAGATTAGGTAAGGTACAATTTAAAGTATTTTTTATGGCTGACCTTATGGATCATAACTCACAATAAGTTGAGTTACAGTCTGTCCAATTTCTTCGGTTTTATGTAAGTGTCAAAAAAATTTTAATTCTACAGTTGGTAACTTTTAATTTAATTAACAGTGTTTATACTTCGTCTTCGTTGTCTATGAAGGACTACATATAGAATTCATGGCCTCCAGACGACGTCCTTTAAAAAAATCTATCACTTTGGAGTTCCATATACTGAAACGTTTGAGATCTAATTCGCGCGACGTATTTTTAACGTGAGGTATAACTGTATCCTGGCGTGTGTCATGCGCCCTATAGGCGGCGCATTACTCAGTGAGTCGTGTGTCGAGGGGTCGTCTCGGTATATGGATTTTGAGCCACGGCAGGCTCGCCAGGTTACACACCGGCTCAAAATTAATAGTCAAAGAAGGCACAGAATGTTCTAGACACATATATTGTTTTTTATAATTTCAACTTGTAGATTGTATGATGTATGTTGCTTAAGTGTTGAAAATTAATTAAGAATCTAATTATTTATTGCTTAGGTAATGTTTTCTAGAGGATGAGATAGCAGTTGTCTTAATTAGGTTAATTTTCTTCTTGCTTCCGTTGTTTTTTGTTGAAAAAAAAAAGAAAATCAGAATTCTGGACTTTTTTATATATATTTTTTTCACATATGTTTCAAGTTATCCACGGACGTACGAACGTGTAGTCTTCTGTAATTATTTATTAACAGTTTGTGACATAAATTATAACATTTCTTTCTTCGTTGTTGCACATTTCGAGTCGTTTGTAAAATTTCTATTTGTTTTATCAGAGTAGGTCGTGCTCAAAAGCGACTCAACTGTTTTGCAACACGTAATGGCTGCATCCCCAAAAAACAATTGCGTTTGTGTCTCTGTGTCTATTACGTGACGTGTGGCCGTATTTGCGTGTGTCATTAACGTCTCTCTTTCTTCGGTAGACTCTCCACTCCTCTTACTTTTTCTCGGGTTGTAAGTATCTCGTGTCGCGGCCAACTCGATCCAGCTTGTGCTACTGACCAAACTGCCGGCCAACTGCGACGCACGTTTTACATATTATTATTAATATTTACGATTTTCGTTGACGGAGACTGTGAGTGAAATGATAGCGTGAACTCGAGTGCGGTTATTTTTCTTAAGGGACTCGCGGCCCTCCCTACAGTGACGCCACCGAGGGTGACTTGACTTAGTTTGAGTAACGGCTGCGCAGGAAGGATTTTTTTTTAAACTGGAGTGCGAAGTGGTGTAGAATTATTATTTTTCTTTTGTTTCTATTTATTAAATCGGTGGTTTGGAAAGTGGTAGTCGCCGCAGACGTGGATTTACTATTTTTGTGAAACAGTTTGAGCAAAAACACGAGGTAAGTTTTTTTTAATGAACTTTAAAAAATTAACGAGTGCTAATTGAATTCACATGGTGAGGGTTCTATAAGTAAAAATCTGTTTTTTGTATTCTTTTTTTCAAAATTTTACGGTTAGTAGTTTCAAAGATAAGAATTGAAATAACTTTAAGAATATTTATTTTAAAATTATAAAAAAAATATATTTGAGACCCCCTCAACAAGCCCTTTCATTTAATATGTAACACGATATTTTTTAATCTACCCCCAAAAGTAACCCCCTTATTCAAAATTCGTATATTTTCGTTACACGTACGTGTTTGAGGCACAGAATTTCAAGTGCGTACCGAATTTCGATCCAGAAGATTGAGTAAAAATTATTTGTGACAGACACACGAGTTACCCTTATAAGGGTTAGACGGTTGTTAATAAATAGACAAATTTTAGTGCCCCACGTTTTTTTATCTTGTCAGTTTTTTTCTGTGTACTTACCTATATCTGAAGACGAAACGTCGATACGTAAAAAAAGTCTTGAACTACATATAATTTCAATGTGTGGGATGATTTATAAATAACAAAATTATTAAATTGTGGATTTTTTGTTTTAGTTGAATCACCCTGTATATCAGTATTGAGCCCTTGTTTTCTGGAATTTGAAAATTAGTGTAATTACTCCTGTTTTTAATTATTAATTGTGACTGGACATATGTAAATTCACCCAAAAGCCCGTCAAATTGTTAATACAAAAACGAAACAAAAACTGTTGTTTAATTGTTATAATTTTTTTAATAATTTATGGTAAATTATTCGTAACAAATGGTTTTGCATTATTTACCTATGTTTAACTTGCAAATGTTACAATTATTTTTGTACTTCTTTATGACCACTTTTTGTCATTGATGAACATTTAACATACTAATTAGTTTGTTATGTAACATTTTATAAAAACCATTATCATTTCGTAAAAAAAATTTTTTTTATCGTAAAGTAATAAAGTCGTACTCAAACTGAAAACGTAGCAAAGATCTATTTTACAGAACTAACAATTTTGGTGCAAAAAAATGTTGTGTTTGTCATTTTTGTTAAGCAGTGAAAACTTTCATAATTTACAAAAAATAATGATTTCATAAAATGAAATTTATTTTTTATTGTCGTTAGTTGGGTCTTTTATATAGTTCCTCTTCAATCATGTACGTTTTATTGAGTTGGTAGTACATACTTCCCAGATATCCATGCCAACATTGCTAACTTAATAGTCTGTTAGTCTGTTTGTTTGTTTGTCTTTTACGTCCAAACTGCTGAACCGATTTTGATGAAATTTGGTACAGAAGTATTATGTACCAGGAGATAGACGTAGACATCCCCTCTTTTTTAAAAAAGCTACCCCTAATGACGTAAAATTACATATAAGAAAGTAATTATCAAAATTTCAACGAAGGTCATTAGGGGGTACTTTGTTTTGTAACCTAACCTAACCTTACCTAACCGAATCTAACCCAAATCCATTAATTAAACTAATTTTGTTGTAATATAGTAAGACATTCCAGAGTTGCAACTTTTTTTACTGATTATAGAGCAAATAAAACGCACGTGCGTATTCACGATGAATTTTATTTACATAATTATGAAAATAATTATTAAATCCGAATAATAGATTATATTATTTGTAAATATTAAATGAAGTGTTAGGAAATGTAAAGGATTAGAAACGCACATGTGTAGCCATTAAAATGCAAGCGTGACTACTATTATCTATTGCAAAATTAAGTAATAACCTGAATAAATAGTACTGTAGTACATATCTGTGGTTTATTAATTGAATTTTGAAATAATATGCTTTCAGTTTAACTTCTTTTTTTTTGAGTTAAGCTATCACGTGTACCTAACAGATAACTTCTAGGACTAAATTAGCAAAAGTAATGCATCCATAAGGACTAATATTGAAGAGTTCTTCAATCAAGTGGTCATGATTTTAAAATATGTAAAAACAAAAAATTAAACAGTATTTTAGTTTTTAAAAGTTCAGGATGGGCCACTTAAGAATAACTTAATTAAATAAAATAAATAAATACAGAGCAATGTTGACCTTGAATTTAACCTTAAGCCCCATTTTTCGTATTTCAAGGTCAAGTAATATTATATAATATTTTGACCTTAGATTCACGCAGCACATGAAATTCTACGTTCAGGCATACACCATGCACCATCATATTCGTCAAAAGGTCACTCTAAAGTCATTGCAAATATGAAAAGTTATAATAATGTAAATTATCGTGACATCTTCAGAGGAAATTGTTCGGACGTTGATGAAGCTTTCTATCTCGTAGTCTTCACGGTTGTCTGGTGTCGAATGTTACTGCCGTTGCGTCTGTCCCGCTATTTATACTGCTCGCTCGAGGGGCGGGGCTAGTAGCTGTTGCGTGAGACGGTGTAGCCAACGAGAGCGTTTTGGTTCACGGTCATTACATTCTATTTGAAAGATATTCAAGTTCTGCTTAAAACGTCCTACTATTACACCTGCCTCCAAAGGGAATTGATTGAAATATTTAAACACACCAACAGAAAAGATGAGGGCACGAACCTGAACAAAATTCGGATATCAACCAAAACGCTCCCATTGGCTACACCGTCTCACACGACAGCCATTAGCTCCGCCCCTCGAGCGAGCAATATAAATGGCAGGACAGACGCAACGCCAGTCAGTAGCGGCCAGGTGGCCGTGAGGTAATGATGATTAACCGAGCGATTTGATCAGCGGATTGCCGCCAAGTCGTTGTCGGTTCGAACCCGAGTATGGGTAACAAGCTTTTAGGAGATGAAAATTTGTCATAATTGTAATAATTGATACAAAACAATAAAGATATGGACAAAAAAAAAACGCCAGTCACATTCGACACCAAACAGCCGAGGAGACTACTAGATAGAAACCTTCTTCAACGTCCGAACTATTCCCCCTGAAGATGTTAGCCGCAGCCGCTGACGAAATGGCAGGCAACAATGATGTCTTATTTGAAATTCCATACTTTTGATCTCCACAATTTTTTGATGCAAGCCTTTGTTTTCAGGTAATTTCCACCTTGTGTAAGGTCAGGTTCAAGACCAAATATCATCAGTCGTTTACAAGACAATGTCTATTGTCTAATATTTTGTGAAATAGGACGTAAAAAAGTTTACAGCGCCTAAAAACTATAATATACACTTTAAAAACTAAATTTAACTGTGTTAAGTAAACAATAGGTTGGTAATACTACTGTAGATAGTTGTCTGTAGGAGTCTATTATGAGTTAATAACCGTTATTTATAGAAATCTAATACAATTATCCAAAGAAAGTGGGCGTACAACTGTATTTGATTTGAAAGGATAAGCAATCGAAATTAGAGATAACAGTCTAGTATTATAAGGCTAAATATACAGTCCGATAAAATCTGACAATAACGGGTTAGAAACGAGGCAGGTAGTAGTAATATTGTGTTCAGCAAAGTCCACAAGAACGCATCGTTTATATTTTCCATGTGCTACTTCTGGTCACGACTAGTTTCTGCCACCAGTGGCTTATCCAAGGTACTACACATTACTAATATGTAGCATCGGACACAAGTAGCAGGGGGTCACGACTTGTGTCTGCTACTAGTGGCTCCTTCAAGCTACTGGATGTAACCCGGAGTCACGTTACAAGTGAATTGACGCAGATAAAATTAGTCACAAGTGGCTATACGGGGACACAAGTTGCAAGTGGTCACTAGTGGCTCATCCAACTTACTAGATATGGTCTCCAGTCGCTCTTAAAAGTTACAGTTACTAGTGGCTTGACGCGGACACAGGTCGCATGTGGCTAGGACTAGTGTCTGCCACCAGTGAATTATCCAAGCTACTAGTCATAGTTGCAAGTGGCTATATACAGTCACAAGTCCTACCCATTCGGATTTCTAATATATATCATCGGACACAGGAAGCAGAAGGTCACGACTTGTGTCTGCTACTAGTGGCTCATCCAAACAACTAGAAGTACCCACGAAGTCTCGTTACTAGCGGCTAGACGCAGACAAATTTAGCTTACGTGGACACAAGCCGCAGATTGTTACGACTAGTGCCTTATACAAGTTCCTAGACGCGGTCTTCAGCTACTCTTACAAGTGGCTAAATGCGGACATAAGTAGTAGGTGGTCACGAGTAGTATCTGTCACCAGTGGCTCAGTTAAGCTGTCCAACGCGGTCTCAAGTAACTAGTAACCTGACGCGGACATAGGTCGCAGGTGGCTACGACTAGTGTCTGTCAGTAGTGGTTCAGTCAAATCAGTCACTAGACGTTCCCTGCAGTCATAGTTACCAACAAAAGTTTCTCATGGACACGACTAGTATCTGCCACTAGTTACTTCTCCAAGCTACTAGAGGCGGCCTCCAGTCGTAATTACAAGTGGTTAGACGTGGATAAAAATCGTATCAACTTTTCTAACTGCTGAGACTAAAGTATACGTAGTAGCTGGCGACTGTGGTCAAGTGGGCACAGGCTGCACCGCCACAAGTAGTGAGTGCTGACTAATCTCAGAGCTTGTGTCGCTATTGCGCCTCGGACACCATCAATCGATCTCAATTTGCGTTTAATCCATACAAAATGCATAAAAGATCTCGTTTGTGACTTGTGGCTACCACTAGTCGTCGTTACCGATGGCCCTTGTACAGCGGCTTTTAATATGTAGAAAACAAATAGATAAAAAAGTGTTCATTTTAGTAAGTTAATATAGTATCGCCCAATGAGGTAAAAAAGATGTTAGCTAAGTTGTAATCTTTCTGTTCAATATCCAAACAAAGACTAACGTTGCGTGATGAGTGAAAATAAAATTACAAAACGGTTTTGTCGTTTCGATAATATTCACCTGCGGCGGATCACTTAAACATACAAAAGATAAAGGAAAATATTTCTATGGAAAAAAGAGTTTTCATGCACGTAAACATAATGTGCACGTACATATAAAAAAACGACTTGTTACATCAGCCATTAGCCTACAAAGATTACTTTGCTACTACTTTCTTTTGTTAATAATATTGTATTAACAGAAAATTTTCTGTGCCTAAAAAAATTAAATTACAACTTTATTGCCCGCTAATGTGTAAAGATCATCGAAATAACAATAAAGAAAGAGAGAGCAGGCATGTGATTGTAAGTGCATCTTTGAAAAAGAATCGACCGACAGCTGTCCGTCTTTGCCTACTTGCTTATGATTGGCGCTTCATGCTGACGTGCACCTAAGGGGTGGAACTGTCGCAGCATGAAGCGCCAATTAGGAGCAAGTAGACAAGGACACGAAAGGTTTCAACCGATTCTTTTTCTCTCTTCAAGAGGGACTCTTTCAGGTATAGAAGTTGCTGTAGCTTACTTCCTCTATCTTTGGTATTATCTCTATAGTTATAAGATTCGTTCGTTCTCTTTATCATGATAAATATATTGGTATTTTTTTGATTTGTAAATGGCAAAAGGATTGCTTAATCAATGAATAATAACAAGGAAGAAAAAAGCTGACGTAGTTATTGTGTATTGATTATTAACCTTTGCCCTTGACTTTCTACTTTAGATCCCCTTTAATAAATTTCTTTTTCATCATACATCGCGTTTATTTCGAAGGTCAACGTACATCATACACGTCACTTTCATTTTAAATAATTAATAATTTAATAATGACTAGAGTTTTTGTGCATATTTTATGCCGCTTTCATACTGTATGATATTTGTTTAACTCATTCACCAAGTTAATAAATATTCACGATCGCAATAACTAAATGTCAATAAAAATAGTAACTTTAAAATAAAAAAAAATTTTTGCCTAAGTGTTTTTATTGCCGTTGGAATATAATTTTTTTGGTAAAACATCGATACATTGATAACGATATTTATCGATCTGTATTTTTTGTTATCAATAACCAATTTGAATACAAAGAAAGCTGTTATAACTCCTGGGGAAAAATTTCGGTAATAATCGATAATAATGACTGTTAACTATCGTCATATCTACAGCAGCTATCGATCACGATATTTTTTAACGACAACTGTTTACTAAAAACAATTAAATACTGAAAAAAAATTACAATCCATAGGAAAAATAAAAATATGTTCACAACAACCCTTTTGTTGATATTTTATACGATTGTTTGAGTGTGGGGGTCTCTTTTGGGGGGCATATTAAAAAAAATTTAAAAAAATACGAAATACCATATGAGACATCAAATTAAAGGTATTGATCTGAGGATCTCGAATATATATTTTTTTATAATTTTCAAAATTAATAGTTTTAAATATAGGTATTTAAGAAAATAGATAAAATTGACCATTTCGCCCTTTTATCTTCGAAACTACTGAGCCTAAAATTTTAAAAAACTACAGAGGATAGTTTTTTTACTTATGAAAAGTTTGTGGCTTTAAGTTTAGGTTAGTCTAGGTTAGGGGAAGTTAGGATAGGTTTTGTGGTAGCTTCAGTTGTGATTATTTTAATTATGCTGAAGTAAATGATATTTATTAATTGTCTGTTGCAATTATTTACTAACGAACATATATTATACACCCCTCCCCTCCTCTTGTTACTAGGATCATCATGCAAAAGAACTTTTATGTTTACGTCTTTTAGAGCAGATAAATCAGTGGAATCTTTTCCCGTCAGTTTTTATTTTATTGGATACATTATTTCGGATTAAAGCAGATATTTTTGATACTTGATACATACCTACTTACCACGGCGATACGAAATGGTTTTTGGTTATCTTTCCAAGAATTCAGTCGCTTAAATTGGCCGAACCGTTAGTGACCCGAGGAACGCGTTTTTTTTTGCTGGAAATCCCAGCAACAGGGTTCGTCAACCCACATTAAAATTTGGCTGTGATATTTATTATCCCATTAATTTTATGCACCTGCCAAAATGTGAACGTAGGCACCGGTCCTTATCTCATGCTGAAATTATACATGCAGGGGAATTCCTGTGATAATTCTTTAACAAGGGTCGACGTAAACGATGTGGTGTCGTCCCATTTCGTACCGTCGTATTTCGTACCGCGAAAATATTCTACCTGTGGATGCGTTCGTTTACCTTTACGTATTGTTTTTTCCTCTTTTTGGCTTCCATATTTAATTCCACCCTGTGGATAATTTGTGCGGCGTAATTAGCCTCTGCTTTTAATTTTTTTTTATCAAAAAATATTTTTGTATGTAAATAGGGTTACTACTACCTCTTGTTATTATGTTGTTGATTGATAATTTATTATTACCTAGTTCATTATAGGTTCATTATAGTAATTAAAAATAAATACCTACCTAACCAAAATTTGCTAATTTTCCAAATTAGGGTGTATTTTTCAGGGTGGATAGTGGGAGTTTGAAATAAAAGTTCTGTAAGTTAGTTAGTTTGTATATTTATTTTGTAACCGGCAGCAACTATTAAGTACCTATGGAAAACGTAATTGAAATAGTGCAAAGTTCGAGGGGTGGTGAAGTAGCGGTTTATTCGGGGTATCAACACTATTTAAAGCGAAAAAAGAAAAACGGATCGAAAAATTGGTCCTGTGTAAATCGAGACAAGTGTGGTGGTAGTTTAACGACAGTTAATAAAAATATTATTAGCAAAAATAAAGAACATACATGCACACCCGATGAATCTCGAACGGAAATTTTGAAGTGCTTAGAAAAATGCAAGAAAAGAGCTAGGGAAGAATTGAATCCAATACCAAAGATTTTTAACGAAGAATTCTCTGAACTGAAAGAAGCTGGTTTAGATTTCGTCACGGAAGTACCCTTATTTTCGAACAAGAGGAGTGTCTTATATAGAAATCACAAGTTTTTCAAGCAGAAAGGAAATAGTAATTCCGCAAGATTTAAAAGAAGATTTTTTATTGATTGATGATGGGGATGAAGATCGTATATTAGCATTCTGCAGTAAGTTCGGCGTTCAATGTTTACAAGAGTCGAGCTACTTTTTTGCGGATGTAACTTTCAAAAGCCGCTTAGGTAGGTTAGGTTAGGTTATGTTAGGTTAGGTTAGGTTAGGTTAGGTTAGGTTAGGTTAGGTTAGGTTAGGTTACAACTTGATACAACAAACATAACACCAGTTGTTTATGCTTTAATGCCCGATAAAAAACAAGCTACATACGAGAGACTATTTTCGTGTATCAAATCAAAGATACTCCAATGGCAGCCGCAACAATTCAAAACGGATTTTGAAATTGGTGCTATGCAAGCAGTCAGAAAAATATTCCCAACCGCTGTAGTTACGGGATGTAACTTTCATTTTAATCAATCCCTTTGGAGGAAAGTTCAAGAAGAGGGTACGTAAATTAAATGATTTTTTAATTACATTTTTATAATTTAAATATTTTGTTATGTGGTCAGGTCTGTCGGTTTCGTACCGTGAAAATGCCGAAATTCGTAGGAATGTACGGTTATATGCAGCATTATCTCATCTACCACCAAGCGCGACTGAAGATGGATTTTTGTAGATACATCATGCAATAAGTACTGTCCAGAAAATGCAACTTAGCACCGGTTCACCGATTATTTTGTTGACCAGTGGTTGGAAAATGAGACGATCGGAGAAAGCTGGATTTGTTTTAAAGAAAAACACCGAACGACAAACAGCCTAAAAGCATGGCACAGTAAATTAAACAGAACTATTGGGAAGCATAATCCTAATTTACTAGAACTCGTCAAGGGGCTGAAAGACGATTCTGTTAACGCAAGATTTGTAAAACAATGAACCGATCTATATTTGACGCCCTCAAAATAAAGAAAGGTATATATAAATAAAGATATGTCAATACAACGAATTGTTGAAGATTTTTTGAAAGAAAAAACAACAATCGGCACATGCCTAGAAAAACTACAATATATAATATGTTTTAACCGTTAATTTTCGTAAATGTTATTTTATTTTGTAATAAATATTAGGTATATTTTTTAAAATTTACAAAGTTGTGTTTTATTTACATATTGCATACTGTTAGATAATTAAACATCGGATTATTATTGTAATTTTAACCGCACGACTATTTCTAGAACGCGGTACGAAATGGGAATGGCGACAGGTATATATTTGGGACGCGGTACGAAATGGGTATAAGCCAACGAAGTAAACCATTAATAATTTTTGGTAATTGTTTACCTTTACACTCATCTGCTTCTTGGATCGTAAAAAGGTTAAAAAATGTGATTAGTCCAGAAATTTCCAAAAGGCATTTTTTACTATGACAGAGACATCTTTTACACTTTACTGTAATCCATAAGTATATATCTATTTTCTGCATCTCAGTGGTTCTGGAGTTAATATGCGGGAATGGTCAATTGTAACCTATAATCTTAAATGACTTTGGAAATATTTATTTTAAAATTATAAAAGATACATATTTGAAGTCCTCACAGCAAGCCCTTTTATTTGATAGGTCACACGATATTTTTTAATTTTCCCCCCAAAAGCGACCTCTATATCCTACATAACGGTGACGTTTCGTTATCAGCTGCGGATGTCATCTTCAGTGTCTTGCTGTTGGTTGCGTGGTCGAATACTCTCCTCGGCGTTTCGTTGGCAAGTTTTTTTTTGGGATCTTCGCCTTTTTGTTGTTTCAAATATGGGTATATTTATGACTGAACTATCTTCGCTGTGAGAAATGGTCGGTAATTCTTTTTTCTGCTTAGCCAGGGTTCGAACTCGTGACCTTTCGGTTGAGAGCCAACACACTTAACCACTGAAGCACTGACCACCCCCCGTTGGCAAGTGAGTAGCGGTGTTATTTATATCCGCCAATTTGACCGCGGTTCCTGATTGGTCGCTCTGTTCGGATAGTTGTCGTCTCTCTTAGAAACTGGACTTAACCTTAAATTATTGTTTCTAACCTAACAAAATTGATAATGTACCGCCAGAAATGACCAATTAATTTAAAGCAGCGCCCTCTACTTTACAGAGTAAGACAACGTCTTATAAAATTTTAATTAAATGAGTTTTTAAATCTATATATTCAAGTTACATAAATTTATAGGCACGTAGGCGTACCCTTGTTGCTCAGATAAATAGTTAGCAATTAATTTAAACCATTTTACGAGCATATTATTTATTACTTACTATTTTATTTATAGCGGTAATGTTACATGTTCACTATTTACCTATGTATGTATATTTGTACGATACATGTTTCCGATTACGTAAGGAAAGACCAGAGAGTTTTTTCCGCGTTTTGCAGTCACGATCACAGGTCCATATTTTTGTATTTTTTTTTTTTCGTAAGGAGAAAGAATGATTACAAAACTAATAGAATTTTTTCCTGTCTAAATTGCAACACATTAATTTGTTTGTTTGTGTTGTTTGAAAAGATTGGGAGATATACGAACATATATGTAAACCATGTTAGTATACACACATATATGTGCCACAGATATCTATCTCTGTATATGGTGACTGTGTATAAATGAACGGTATTCCGAAATAGTGGATAGTTCTAAAGGTGAAAGTTAGACAAATTCAAGTGGTTGAATGGACAAGACTGTGCAGTCTTACTCAATTAATAATATCGCACAATCAGTAGGCCTACATGGGATTACTGTGTGAGATCTGACAATAGGAGGCATGACATCTAGTGGCTAAAACAGAAAAAGATGTCCTGCATCTACAGAAGTGGGTTGTTACAACATAGAAGTTATAAGGCTCAGCAGGTTACCCATGACGTCATTGGTAGTAGTCGATATACAGACTCCTTTTGGTCTAAGAGCTAAAGGAATTTATCGTTCAAAAGTCTTTTTAATCAGAGGTAGATGAAAAGAGTCTGTGCAAATTTATAGAATTGGTAATTAATTGTAACTATCATTTATTTAAAGTTAAATTTTCGTAAAGTGCGTTTTTTGACATTTCGACGCTTACGTAGCGAAAACCGTGACAGATACAAAAAAAAATTATACTGACCAATATTGTAGGGAATTGAGTTTTCTACAAAAAATTCCCGAACAGCATTTCTCTATCTTTTACGGATAAACAAATGCAGGGATTAAAATTCGTTCCGGCAGAATGTGCTATTGAGCTTTATTTGAAGCGCTGTACTTTTTTACCTGTAAAAGATAGAGAAATACTGTTCGGGACTTTTTTGTAAACAATTAAATTCTCTACAAAAAATATCTGTGTACTTTTTTTGTATCTATCACGGTTTTCAGCGTTAGAAAAAATTTGGACTACAAAATTTATTGGCGATTAGACTAATCGGGTTCCGTACATCGACCACTATCAGTGACGTCACTCATAAGCCGTCAGGCCTTTTTATTTCTCGATGGTAACGAGAAGGTACGTTTTTTTAAATTTTTTATAATGGGTGTAAATAACACATAATAAAATTGCTTATTTATTTTGATAATTACGATTAAGACCTGGTAGTGTTAAAATGCCGGAAATAAATTTCATTCTTTTAATAAATTAAAGCTTGTCGCACCTCGAGTTACTTTTTGCAAATTTTAAGCTAATCTTATACATAAAGTATTACGCAATTGTATATACACAGCGTCCCAAAAGTTTAGTTGAAATAAACAAGTGTGGCATTCAGTTATTTTTCGTTCTTTTTTTTTGTTATGTTAAGCGAGAAATCAATTTTTCGTCCAGTCTTGCAAGAATTATGTTTTTATTTTTTCTTAAATAACCTTAAAACTATTTGCTCTAAAATTATAAAAAATATATATTTGAGACTGTCACTAAAAGCTCTTTCGTTTGATATGTCACATGGTATTTTTCAATTTTCCTGATTTGATCCCCCAAATGAGACCCCCGTATGAGGGGGACAATGGTGATTTTTCATCTATTTTCTTAAATAACTTTAAAACGATTTACCCCAAAATTATTAAAAAAAAATATATTTGGGACCCTCAAAACAACCCCTTTCGTTTAATATGTGACCCCCATATTCAAAATTTTTTACATGTTCGTGTTTGGACCACAGAACTTGTGTACTAAATTGGTTCTATAGATTTGGAATTATTTTCTAATTGAACTTGTCCTCTGCCATCATAATAAAGGTAACCATGGTAATTCATACCATATGGGACACCCTGTATAAATAGTTAGGTGCTAGTTACACAATTATTTATTTACTTAAGTGTGGATTTTAACAAGTAATTCTAAAAAAAAACGTCGTTGACTTTCAGAAGGAACCATATGTACAGTAATTAAATTGCTTATTTTATTTTATTGCTTATGATTTTTATGAATGTGTAAAATACTGATTTACATTCAAAATGAATTTTTTGTTTTAATTACAACATCCTGTACAATAGCTAATAGTAACTAAAAAATTAAATAATACACGTAACTTTTTTTTATTTACTTTTTAAGTAGTGACTAAACCGCAGTAACATTTTAAGTTGAATTATTCTTTTTATAAATTATTTCATTATTATTATAGGTGAAGAGATTCTGCGCATGCGTAAAAAGTTTCTGGCGCTCGCGTAAAAAGATTCTAGCGCATGATAGACATATGCAATAAGTTAGAACGCCATCACTCATACGTTTTATGTGCAGAAGATCTCTGCACATGCCCAGAATCCTGTAGCACATGCGCACACTGTATAGTTTGCCCCTCCTCTCAATTGCAAGAGAACCGACGCTGTTGAAGCCATCCTTGTCGTGAAAGTTTATGAAGTTTCTATTAACTCGACACTCGGTTGATATAAAGTAGTAATTTTTAATTTTTTTTTTGCTTATCGATGGACATTTATATTGACAATTAATTTTGCATTTAACTGTAATTTGCACTTAATATTCTTGGAATATCCACTCATTTAGTGCAATCATTTTCGACCTTAATTAATAATTGTGTGCTCACAGTCATGGTACCCCAGCACTCAGTTTGGTACCGGGTCAAGTTTGGCATATTTACCGGTAGAAATCTCCACGTTAGGTTCTGGGTAATACCAACTCTAAACAAAAAAGAACTAACTAACAGTAAGTGAAAGGCGATTTTAGCAGCACAAAGAAGTAGGTTTCTGTAACAAAACAAGTCTATTTCCTGTATCTTACCTTAAGAAGCTGCATATCGATAGGAGGAAAACACATGTTTTTTGTAAATAGAACATTTTTGTGTTAATTATGTAGGTACTTAATGAGTGCAGTACAGTTATAGACATACAGGGTTTGGCAAAAGTGTCAGAACCCCAGATTTCTGGCTTAAATGTGAAAATAAATCCTTAAGATTTTTTTTTGTAGTCAAGTGTCACCAATGACTTATTTGTAATGAGACACCCTGTATATTTTTTCGTCTCTTGATAAACCTTTTTAAATATGTGAATTAATTTATACTAAATTAAATTAATAAGGTAACAAAAATAAAAAATTTAAAAAAAGGAAAAAAATCCAGGAATTTTGACGTTCCAGTTATTTTTGACCACGTATCAAAGGAAATGAACGTTGCCATCTAAAAACAAGGTCTAACAGTTCACGTCTGACGTCATTTATAGTAGAATTCTTTTAGTCTAGTAATAGCCAAGTGAAAATATGAACAAAATTTTTTTAATAACGCCTTCATGTAGAGGTCTATAAGAAGTGTATTGACGTACGTTTTTAACACATAAAAATAATTATTACTGTTAAATTTTTGCAAAATGCATTTTTTGATTTTTCACAAAAACCGTAATAGATACCAAAAAAAGTGTATAGATCTTTTTTGTAGACAATTGAATTTTCAACAAAAAATTCCCGTACAGAAACTTTCTATTTTTTACAGGTAAAAAAATACAGCGCTCCAAATACGCCTCAACTGTATACTGTCGGAGAGGCTATTATTTGGAGCGCTGTACTTTTTATTCTCAAAAGATAGGGAACAACTGTCCAGAACTTTTTTGTAGAAAATTAAATTCTTAAAAAAAAGTTCTCTATACTTTTTTTCGTACCTATCACGGTTTTCGCTGCGTAAGCGTCGAAAGGTCAAAAAACGCACTTTACAAAACTTTGATATTAAATAAATAATAGTAACAATTATTTGTTAGTGTTAAAAATTTGCATAAATGCTCTTCTCATCGACCTCTACAAGAAACTCCAGTGAAAAAATTTTTTGCACTACAAAATCCCTTTGTCTGTCAGTCCGTTTGTTTCATCGGCTTTTACGAGCAAACCGTTACACCAATTTTGATGAAATTTGAATATTTTGTTCAAAGTTTTACCCCTAAGGTGTTGCAAATGGGGATGAAACCTTGTGTTAGAAATACTGAACCTATAAATCTTTTATGTTCAAATTTGGTATAGGAATAGTTGTACCCGGAGGCACGCGGAATCTACCTTTTCTAAATCTACCTCTAAGGGTGTGAAATAGGGGTTGAAACCAGCAGCTGTTGTTTGCATATAAACAGCATCACCAGAGAAACCGATGAGCGAAATTTCGCTATTTATACAATAATTTTAACAATCATAAATAAACATAAAGCATTAGGAATATTAAAGTATGTATATTATACATATGTTGATTTTAAAAGTTTACTCAGCTGCTTATGAATTAATGAATTGCCTGATGAAGAAAAGAATGTTTATATAATAATATTTTGAGATTTATTGACTAATTTATAAAATATATTCCTATGCTAACTAACATATTTTGTGTTAAACCGTTATGTAAGAACTATTTTTATAATCTACCGAGTTATTGCTCTAAAATGTAAATCGGTGAATAAAATTATAAAACGTGCACTTTATTATGCAGTAAGTAATTCGTTTGACATAAATTTGTTTTCCTTTTTTTGAATTTCGTTTTTATTCGAGAATTACATTTTTTGGCATTTGGGAACAATACGATTTTAAGAATTTTAAGAAAGTAATACCATTAACGTACCAAGGGTGTTCTCCAAGGGTTTGACATGAACTTCTTTAACCTAACCTAACCCAACCCAACCTAACCTAACATAACCTAACCTTGGGAACAGTTGTACTGCTGATTTTTTTGGAGGGAGGGGGCGATAGGTTTTCCACTCTCCCTGAGCCTAAAATTGTGAAAAAATGCAAAAAATAGTTCTGCATATAGATTATAGGAAGATTTATGAAAGGTCAGTTCCTAAAAAAATTCTTCTTCTTATTATTATTATTTTATCATGTATAATAGGATTATGTTGGTCCAAAGAATAGGAGAAAAATCGCTTAATTTTCCCCATCCTCCCTTACTACAGACGTATAATATTGTATGTCTCATTTCTCTATCCGTTCATCCTTCTTTTAAATCTTGAGCTTCTTGATCCTTCGCCTCGATACGCTGCAATTTCTTCTCATAAAATCCATCTCTACAGCTCCCAATCTATTCTTGTTCCGTTTGTAAAAATGCCCTGATCTTTACGAAAAATACTTTCACCTAATGTTACTTCTTCTATAACGATTATTATTTTCAACTAACACCTTCACTTTTAATGAAGAAAATACGTATCAAAAATTTTTGTAAGTAGAAACAAAAGTCATTACGATATTGTTGAAAGAATGATACAAATATTTAAGGGAATGTTGGGGTAAAATGAATTGAAAAGCGATTTGAATATCTTCTATGTTATTTTAATACTGATTCTCTAATTCTGTCCGTACGTCTCGCGATACTACCTCTGTCTTGCCTGTCTCGCGATTTCTAGTCCTGCTAGTGTTCCCCGTCTCGCGACCTTTCGTCCTGACTCGTCATATCCGTTTCGCGATTCCTAATGCTGTCCGTCTCTCCATGTATTTTCCTGTCTATTCTGCGACCTTCCTCTCCATTTCGCGACTTCTAGTCTTGCTAGTACTGCCCATCTCGCGACCCTAAAAACTGTCCGTCTGGTTTGAAATGTCTTGTCTTGTCCACATCGCCTCCTCTCTCGTTTTGTTTGTCTGCGACCTCCTGCATTGTCTTTCTTGCGACGTGTAATCCATTCTGTCTTGAGACGTTTAATCCTGTCCGTCTCGCGACATCTAATCCTGTCGGCTTCGTAATGTCTTTTCCTATTCGTTTCTCGACCTTCCTTGTCCTATAAGTCTCGCGACCGCTAGTACGATACGTCTCGCGATATCTAATCATATCCGCTTCGCCATGTTTGTTCTATCCATTTTGTTACCTTCCTGTTCGTCTCGCGACTTCTAGTCCTGTTTGTCCCTCAAAAACCAGCCTTATTCTTCTTGCAACGTCTTCTCCATTCTGTCTCGCAACTTCTAATCCTGTTTGCCTCCCAATGTTTTTTGCCATTCGTTTCTCGACCCTTTTCGTCTATAAGTCTCGCGACCCGTAGTACCATCCGTCTTGCGATATCATATCCTGTTCGCCTGGCAATGTATAGTCCTATACATTTTGTTATCATCGTGTTGGTCTTACGACTTCTAATCCTGTTTGCCTCGCAGTGTTTTTCCCTATTTATTTCTCGACCTTCCTCGTCCTATAAGTCTCGCGACCCCTAGTACCATCCGTCTCGCGATATTTAATCCCGTTCGTCTGGCAATGTATCGTCCTGTCCGTCTTGCGACTTCTAGTCCTGTAGGTCGTATATGTCTCGCCACCCTTAAGCTTGTCTATTACGCGTCCACTAATTGTGCCTATATACTATTTCCAAACCCGTTCGTATATATATATATTGCCTGGTCCGTCTCACCACCTCTCTCGTCCTGTCCGTCTCACGACTTCTAGTCCTCTTAGTCCTATTCATCTTGCGATACGTAATCTTGTTTATCTTTTAACCACTAGTTCTGTTTATACGCGACTTCTAATCCGTTCCGTGTCGCGATCTATTACAATCTATTGTCTTCTAATTATGTTGTCCGTCTCGCCAAACGCGATACCTTACGCCGTTCGTCTCGCGACCCGTAATCCTTCCCGTCTCGCAATATCATCTGATTTTCATCCCGCGATCTCCCTCGCCCTGTCCGTCTCGCAATCCCTAATTCTATCTTTCGCGACCTCTAATGTTGTTCGTCTCGCAATGTCTTCTTCGTCCTGCTACCCCCTGGTCCTGCCTGTCTCGCGACTTCTTGCCCTAACCATCTTGCGACATTTAGTCCTGTCCATCTCGCGATTTCTTTTCCTATACGTTTTTTATTCTACCTAGTGATGCTCGTTCCACGACCTCTAGTTCTGCCCATCTCGCGATCTCCTAGTCTATCTGTTTCGCGCCCTCTAATCCTGACAGTCTCGCAACTTCTAATCGTATCTACACCCAACACCTCTCGCCATTTCCCTCGACCTGCATGTCTCGCAACCTCTATCCCTGTCTCTCTCACGACCTCTCCGTTATGTTAATTTCGCGACTTCCCTAATCATGCTCATGTAGAGACTCCTCGTTCAATTTGTCTCGCCATCTTCCCTGGTCCTGTATGTCTCGCGACCACTACGTCTGTCCATCTCACGTCTTCCCCGTTCTGTCTGACCTGCGATCTCTAAACCTATTCATCTGGTGACCTCTCGTCTAATTTGTCTCGCCATCTTACTTGCCCCGTCTGTCCTGCGACCTCTAGTCCTTTCCTTCTCGCGACCTCTAAGTCAGTCCATCTCGAGACCTCTCGCTCAGTCTGTCTCGCCACCTTCCTCGCCCTGCGACGTCTAGTCCTGTACGTCTTACCCATTGTAAAATTAATGAAAGTTAATCTTGAAGAGAACAACTTTAATAAGGCAATGTTTCGACTATCCTCAATTTTGCTCATCATCAGGATAACATATAATAGCATCAAATTCCTAACAATTATTAAATACATAAATACAATACATCTATACCCATAATTTTTTTTTAATGCAGAATGAAATGTCAGCTAATTTGGTTTCCATAGAACAACAAAAATTTGTTGCAGGTATTTGTGCTGATGCATTTTTGCAATAAATAATTATAAAGTCATTGACCGTTATGTAAATTGCAGCGCTTACGAAGTACTTATGTATTTTGTGAATGGTATCGTATTTCTTACGACAAGAATTTTGTGTTCAGTTCGAATAACGTACCTAATTGTTAATAACTTTTCTGCAGCATAAGCTGTTTGTTTTATTTGACATTAAACGTTAAAATTTTAAAACTCTTATTTCTTGGACTTTTTTAGATCGTTCTCTAGAATTCTAAATCGTTGTCGAAATATATGGAACATTTTGAAATGTACTAGATCGTTTTATTGAACATTTCAAAGCATTCGCGAAAATTGTGGAACATTCTAGATCATTTTCTGACATTCCAAATCATTCTTCAAAAATCTAGAATATTTTAGAACATTATCTGACAGTCCAAATCATTTTCGAAAATTTTTGGATCATTTTAGATCATTTATTCACCTAAATTATTCTCGAAAAGTCTGAAACACCTGGAACATTTTAGTCTATTCCGGAATATTGTAAATCTTTATCGAAAATACTGGAACATTCTAGTACCGTTTAGACCATTCTGGAACAGTCCGAATCATTCCAGACCACCTTCAAACATTATCGAAAAATGTGTAACATTTTAAATCATTCTGAAGTATTCCAAGTTATTCTGGAAAAATAAGGAGCATTCTGGAACAGTTTAGACTATTCCTGAACATTCCAGATTATTCTCGAAAAATCTGGAGCACTTTGGAATATTCTAAACCACTCTCGAACATTTTAAAGCGATCGCGAAAAACGTAGAAGATTCTGGATTATTCTCTGATGATTTGGAATCCTTTTCGAATTATTTTAGAAAATTTTCAAAATCATTTTTGAAAAGTCTGGAACATTTTGGGACGTTTTAGTTCATTTTAGATCATTCTAAAAAATTCTGGAAGATTCCAAATCTTTCCATAAAACTCCGAAAACATTCCAGACCATCCTCAAACATTCTAAACATTCTACCAAAATCTAGAACATTCTAGATCATTCGTTGGCTTTTCGCGAAAAGTTTAGAACATCCTGGAACACTCCAAACCATTCCAGAAATTCTACACCTTTCTCCAAATTATTTTTGAAAACTTTAGAACGTTCTAGAATATTTTACATCATTCTTGAACATTTAAATCTTTCTAGAAGTATTCCTGAACATCTTCGAACATTCTCAAATATTCATTAAAAATCTGCAATGTTCTCGTACATTCCAAACCATTCTCGAAAAACTTATAACATAATGGAACATTTTAGACCATTCTAGAACATTGCAAAGACATTTTCGAAAATACTGGAACTTTTTGGAATCTTTTAGGTCATTCTTGAACATTCTAAATCATTTTCGAAAAATCTGGAGCACTGGAATGTTCTAAATCACTCTCGAACATTTCTCTGATGATTTGGATTAATTTTTGGAACATTTTAGAACATTTTCGAGCACATCAAATCTTTTTCGAAATATCTGAACATCTTTTAATATTTCAGTCTATTTTAGATAATTCTAATAAATTCTGGATCATACCAAATCTTTCTAGAAAACTCCGAATAGATTCCAGACCATCCTCAAATATTCCTAAACATTCTTCCAAAATCTAGAAAATTCGTTGATTTTTCTCGAAAAATTTAGAATATCCTGGAATATTCCAAACCATTCCAGCAATTCTACACCTTTCTCCAAATTATTCTTGAAAACTTAAGAACGTTCTGAAATATTTTAAACCATTCTAGAACAATCAAAATCTTTCTATAAATATTCCTGACGATCCGATGAACATTATTAAACACTCATAAATAATCTGCAACATTCTCGTACATTCCGAATCATTCTCGAACATTCTGAAACATTCGAGAACATTCTAAAACACTTTTTCTACAAACTGTAGAACATCAAACACCTCCCAAAAGGTTTTTTGACATCCTTTCTCCCCCCTTTTCAGAAAATGGTCATGAAGAAATTTGAGGACAAACAGAAAAAAATGCCTCTTTTTCATAATTCTAAATATACGTACTTATAAAATTTTTGTACACTTTCATCGTGAACAATGGCAGAAGTCCAATGTTACGAGACAAGAAGGTGTGCTATCATACATTTGTACATCCACAGATCATAAATTATGCACTTGTCGTCAGGTGTAATTAATACCTATTGTTTTGGTGTCGATAATTAGTTCAGTCACAGCTGTCGTTGTTTGTCGATGAATTTGCTGTGTTGTTATTGCAGCGTTAAATTCTTGCGGTTGGCGTTCGGTTGAGTCTGATGCGATGCTTTTGTCTTTGACGCTTTACCTTGACAGACTGACCGTTGCGTTGGTTGAAGTGACGGTCAAAGTTCAATGCAACTTCTAGTCTTTTGTTGTTAATCGTTAAATTTGCTCCAAAGTTAAATATTAAGTTTTTATGGGACCAATTGACCATGACGTTTCGTTTTCATGTAAATTACCGTTTGAGAAAGAATTACGAATTTGATTTGTATGTCAAGAGCTTCTAATAGATACTGTTTTTAGAATTATATACAGTATCTCTTAACCTGTCAAAATGTGAGGTTAAATTGCTGCACAAATATTTAAATATTTCACTGCAACCTAAATTTGAACGATAAATATCGAATTCCTGTCGAAGTCAATGTTTTTAGAATGACTTGTAGTATCTGTCTTATAAGTGAGGTTAAATGGTTCAATATGCAACTAAAATCTCTAAAATCCTTATTTTTTTTCACTATTATAGAAATGAAAGTTGATACTGAATTTTTTAATCAAAACCAATGTTTTTGAAATGACGTATACTATCTGTCAATCTGTCAACTAATTGAGGTTAGATTGTTGCAAATAATACAAAAATCCCTAAAATATTTCATTAAGTACAACCAAAATTTGAAAAATGATTTGAGTCCTTGTCGAAGGCAATGTTTTTAGAATGACTTGTATAATTTTTCAAATTAGTGAGGTTAAGTAGCTGCCAATATTTTTTTTTATAAAATTTGAAGGAAGTTATTGAAGTCTTATCCAAACCAATGTTTTTAGAATCGCGTACAATATCCATAAGTCTTTCAAAAGAGTGACGTTAATCTGTTGAAAATAAAACTAAAATCCTAACATATTTCACTACATTTGAAAGATGAAATTGAATTCTTCTTGAAGTCAATGTTTTTATAACGAGTTGTAGCATCTATCAAATAAGTGACGTTAAATTGTTGCCGATAGAATTAAAACTATAAAAATGTCACTATAACTCACATTTGCAAAATGATAATAAATCCTTGTTCAAGTCAATGTTTTTAGAATGAGCTTAACGATTGTAATTGAGGTTAAATAACTGCCCATAAAAATAAAACCTCTGAATGTTCCTCTGTACTTCATTTCATAAATTTGAAAGAAATTATCGAATTCTTGTGGTACTTAATGTTTTTAGAATGAATTGTAGCATCTGTCATATACGTGAAGTTAAGTGGTTCAATATATAACTTCTAAAATCCTTAATTTTTTTCACTGCAACACAAATTTGAAAAATGATACTGAATTCTTGTCAAAACCAATGTTTTTGGAATGACTTATACTATTTGCCAATCTGACAAATAATTGAGGTTAGATTGTTGTAAATAATATAAAAATTCCTAAAATATTTCACTACAACCAAAATTTAAAAAATGATATTGATTCCTTGTCGAAGCCAATGTTTTTAGAATGACTTGTAGTATGTGTGAAATAAATCAGGTTATATAATTGCCCATAAAAGTAAATTTCCTGAAAATTTCTGTATTACTAATTTCAGGAAATTTGATTTTATTCAAAATGCGTCAATTATTTATAAATTGAGTATTAAGAACTAACTTGTTATTATTTTAGAACGCACTGTATATTATTTATTCTATGTAAACCCTAACCTAATATAACCTCACCCTATTCTCCTGACAGCCACTTTCAATTTAAAAAATAAAAACGTATATGTATAAAACAATTAATTTGCTTATTGAATGTATTACCGTTTTGTTTCGATTTTCAGGAAATGCAAATTTTCGTTACGTCAATCGTTACTGAATAAAAAAAAATGTAGAAATAATAGCATTTTCGGTGAATTTATTAATAAAACAGAAATCAGTTTTTAATCATCCTGCGGCTCTCAATCAAAAATAATTCGATTATTCGTTTGCATCGGCCAATGATTCCATTAAAATGAACTCATTTTTAATGTTCAAATGTGGAAAGTGCGCAGAAACACATTGCGATTATTAAAAACCCTCTAAATTCATAGTGAAAACGCTCTATTGTTATATTTAACAATAATAACGTATTCGAAGTTTGTTGCATTGGTTTCTGTCCCTTTTACTTTTTTTTTTTCAACCGCACACTGCAGTCATTAAAATTGCAAAGTACTGCATTACATTACAGTTTATTTGGTACATTTCTCTTTGAATAATTATCGTGATATTTACCTGTAATATTGGAAAAAAAAATTAACAAACGTGATGTAAAATTTACCATGTTATTTTATGACCATAGACTTCCCATGAGGTTTTCTTCGACCTATAAGTGAATAACTATTTTCTGTATTTTTTTAAAATAAATATATTTGAAACCCCCACAATAAGCCCTTTCATAGGATATGTTACATGCAATTTTTTTTAAATATTCTAATTTGTCCCCTAAAGTGACCCCCATTTTCGATTATTCAAAAATGATCAAGATTGTTTCAGATCTTTCAAGAATTGTTTGAAATACTTAGGGGATCTTCTAGGAATCTAGGATATACTATATTTCTATATTTTTTGAGAATGATTTAGGATGTTCCAGTTTTTTCGAGAATAACTTAGAAAGTTTTCTAATGAACTAGAATGTTCCAATTGTTTTGAGAGTGATTTGGAAAGTTCTAGAATGATCCACGATGTACCAGAGTTCTTGAGAATGATGTAGGATGTTCGAGAATGAACCAGTGTGATCTAGTGTTCTAGCACATTCCATATTTTATCAGAATGCTTTGGAATTTTTGTAAATTAAATAGGAAGCTTTAGACTTATTGTTAGAGAATCGTTTGGACTATTCGAGAAAGTCCATCATTGTTCAAGATTTTTATAGAATGACTTGAAATGAACTAGACTGATCTAGGAAGTTCCAAGATATTTTATACCTTTTGAGAATCATTTGGAATGTTTAGAAATGATCGAAGAAGTTGTAGATTTTTCGAGATTCATTTGGAATATACCAGATTGAATTACAATGTTCTGGAATGATCTAGGATGTTCCAGAGTTCTTGAGAATGATTTGGAAAATTCGAGAATGAACTAGAATCATCCAGGATATTTGATATTTTTTGAGAATTATTTGGAATATTCGAGAATGATCCAGAGTGTTCTAGGATATTCTATATCTTTTCAGACTGCTTTGGAATGTTTGAAAATTGACCAGGAAGCTCTAGAATTAAGGAATTGTTTAGACTATTCGAGAATCAATGAGAATATTCACCATTGTTCCCATTTTTGGAGAATAATTTGGAATGTTCTAGAATGATCTAGGATATTCCAGTTTTTTCGAGAATGATTTGGAATGTTTTATAATAATCTAGGAGGTTGCAGATGTTTCGAGAACGATTTGGAATGTCCTAGAATAGTCTAGGACGTTCCAGATATTTCGAGAACGATTTGAAATGTTCTACAATGATCTAGGATGTTCCAGACTTTTCAAAAATGATTTGGAATGTTCTAGAATAGTCTAGGAATTTCCAGATATTTCGAGAACGATTTGAAATGTTCCACAATGATCTAGGATGTTCCAGATATTTCGAGAAAGATTTGGAATGTTTTATAATAATCTAGGATGTTGCAGAGTTTTCGACAATGATTGGGAGTGTTCTAGAATGACTTTCCAAGACTGGTTTGAAATATTCTAGAATCAGCTAGAATCCTTCAGATTGTGCTCATTGTTTCGAAGATGGTATGGAATCATCGAGAACTTTCTAGAACATTCCAGAATAATATCTGCGCAAGGCTGACTTCACCAAGCGAGCGATATTCCCAGCAAATTGCATACACCACGTACAGTGTACAAATTATTTCAAAATTTTAACGACTGAAAGTATCAGAGTCCATTTCCTCATGTTACACACTACACACGTTGCAGACGAAGAGCAATCCAGACAGATTCAATTTTTACATCCACAACGTGAGACAAAGATAACTACTTACTCCAAATATGGACAAGAATTTCACTTTTACTTTCGGTCACGGTTACATAACGGCACCGGTTAAGAGTAAGTATACTATACACATACATAAGCACTTACTTTACTGTACTTTCCTTTTTAATTGTTGACTTGTGAGGAGCCCGATGACGATACTTCAGCAGGTGATTGTTATCGAGGTTGCTAGGCATCTCGTAAACGCACATACTAACATAATCTTTACGTACACCATCTCGTTACCATAGATATAATAAATGAAGGTACCTACATACATGGCTCACTCCGAGTATCTTCACTTTAGCTTCAATTAAATAAGACTCGAAATTCCTTTCTACAAGACGATAAACGGATACACTTGGAAAATGTCACGTATCTGATCGTTTTGTTTGTCCTGTCCACGTTTGTTTTCCTTTGGTGGTTTATGTATTTATGTTAAGGTTGTGGTGTAGTATATAATTGGTTGCTGAATGAGAGAGTACGTGCAAATTGGGGTGGCTCGTTTTTAATTAATGACGACGTACTTCGATTGATGATTGACGATAACTACCGATATTTTTCCCACAACTAATAATAACCCTTTTAATATTCAATTGATTTTAGCTATCGTTGATAACTATCGATACCTATCTATGCATTTGTGACTATCGATTACTACCGATGTATTGATAACTATTAATAGTTATCCGTGTGTTGTTAGCTTGGTATTCTTTTCGATATACAGGGTGTTAGGTCTATAAGTACAAAAAAAAGAATCATGGATTCCTTGCACAATAAATAACAAAAGTCTAAAAGCATTTTTCAATCGAGTGACAATTAAGTACGCAATTCGTGTTCGAAAATTTGACCCTGAAATTCGGTTTAATACGGGCCTGGCGAAATACGAATTCTCGTAACTGATAGTTTGCAACGAGCAGCGCCACTTACGAAACAGCGTTATCTATCACCGGCGACTATTCTCTAGGGAATAAGCGCGCTAAACCAGGGCCGGCCTCAGAAATCAAAATAATTTTTAATTTTTTTTTTTTATTTCAAAAGTCAAAAAGTGTATAAATTCATGTTTGAAATGCAACAGGGAACATGTGGTTCTTTTTTTTGTACTTATAGACCAAACACCCTGTATATCGTGGGCTGTCGAAACTTTTGTAAATTAGTAATAGCTCTTTCAGTATTTAGCATAGCTACTGATAACTATCAATAAACATCAGTAACCATCAATGTATCGATATTTCGATAGTTATTAGTTGCTACTATTGTTACCGATAAATCGATAACTAGCGATATATCGATATTTTTCCCCAGGAGTATCTACAGCTCTTTCTTTATTCAATTAGATTTAGATATTAGTTGTTAATACCAAAAAAATAATCGATATATCGATAACTACCAACACTTATAGATACACTGCTGATTATCGATAACTATCGATACATACATCGTAGTAATAGCTCTTAATATTTTAGTTATCGGTTATCGTAATTTAAAAAATATCCATACATCGACAATAATAATAGCAATTTATAAGTATCGTCATGTCGATAACTATCGATATTATCAAATACATTGACAAACATTAGTAACTATCATTGTATCGACATTTCGATAGTTAACAGGTGTCCCTATTGTTACAGACAAATCGATGACTATCGATATTTTTGTTCAGGGGTAGTAACAGCTCTTTCATTATTCAATTGATTTCAGTTATCGGTTATCATAAAAATAAAAACAATATCAATATATATATATCGATAATAATAATAATAGCAATTCATGTCGATAACTATCGATACTTTCCAATATATTGACGAAAATTATTAACCATCAACGCATCGATATTTCGATAATTATCAGTTGCTACTATTGTTACCGATTTATCGATGATTATTTATCGATATTTCTAGTAATAGTTTTTTCAGTATTCAACTGATTAATCGATGGTTATCGATGTATCGTTGAAAATCGATTCTAACAAGCAATTTTAGCATGTGATTGTATTTTAAAAAAATACCGTTAAATAACTGTGATTTGTTTCAGCATTTTTAAACAATTTGTGTGAAATATCGTTTTGTTGGACGATATTCGACGATATTATTAGGATTGATTGAATTTTTCGTTTATTAACTTTTACAATTCCACTGAGGAAGCCTGTAACCACGACGAAAACTTTAAAAATTTCACTCGCTTATCGTTTTCGGTATGTCCGTAACTATCGATATTATTGTAGAGAACTAGTAGGTAGTAGCTTTTTTAGTATTCAACTGATTATAGTTATCAGTTTTAGTTATAGATAACAAAAGAAAAATCAATACATCGGTAGCTACGATGATTCTACTTATAATCGACTACTTACTCAATGAAGAGTTAAATTGAACCTCATCAGACAAGGTTAATTACAGTTGGTCGTTGATTTATAATTATAACAGATAAGAAAAGCACTCACTACCTACAGACTACAGACTACTAACAGTATGTTTTAGATGGCTATCTAGAAGTGTTTATATTTTTTAATGTTATCCGTAGCAGAACGATGGGTCAAGGTCAGCTTCTAAAGAAAGCACACACACATACAAATACTTTAGAAAAAGATGGTAGTATGCACTAAATAGGTACCATCTGCTACATTTAGAGGACGAACTTACTCAATTATTGCAATAACATGTCCGTTCTTTATACGAGTAGGTATCGTTTACAATTAATTATTTATGTACACACGATCTTGTGCAAGTTCTGCCACAACAGGTGATACGAGACGTTAAATAACTTTTACGGAAAAATCATAATTTCGTAAAAGGTGTCTGGAATATTTCTACATTTATACATACAAATAAATAGGTCATGAGTATGTTGCATGGGTCTGAATGATCGTAGAGGAAAGGAAATTTCGACACCGGTTGCGGAGTGGGGGAAAAGGAATGCTTAAGATGCATAGAGTTAGGTTATGTTACGTTAGGTATAAAGAGGGGAGTTTTGAAGAATGTGTGGAGGGGAGAGCCGCAAGGGGGATGCTTAAAGCAGATTAGTTTTTGGATCGCTCTGTACGTACGAGCTAGAAGTGGCCAGGAATCAAAACGAAAGTCCGGAATAAGATAATTATAACTGGGAAAATTAAACCTATAAATAATGTTTACCCACGGTTGCCCTGGCCAGGCAAACCGGGTAGAGATATCGCGCAATAAATCAATTTCACTTTAAAATTTGCGCAACTCACAACCAAGCCGCTCGCTCGGCTTAATTGGTTTCGGTGCATTCGCAAGAATTCGAAAAATGTTTACTTGAAATAACGTACAGTTCGGTTCTGTGGAATTAGTAAACGTACACACTACAACATTCAAAACAAATACTTATTCGATTTACTTTTGCATTCGGAACGCGTTGTGGATTTCGTAAAATTCACTCATCGCGTTTTGGGCAAATTTGGATGCCCAGAACGCGTTGTGTATTTTTAAAAGAATCCACAAAGCGAAATCAAGATGGTGATGAAAACAAATTATTATTCGTACATTTTTGTACTTAAATTTCTCTCATCGCGTTTCGAGCAAAAGTGAAAGCCCAGAACGCGTTGTGCTACCTATTTGAAGTAAAAGTGTATGCCTAGAACGCGTTGTTTATTTTGTAAATTCCCACATCGCGTTTCGGGTAAATTTGAATATCCACAACGCGTTGTGAATTATCGGAAGAATCCACAAAGCGAAATGAAGACGACCATTGAAGAAAATGGTTATATTTAATTTAAAACAAATTATTATACAAACAATTTTTTTGAACTCGGAACGCGTTGTGGATTTTATAAAATTTTCACATAGCGTTTAGGGTACGTTTTGTATACTCAGAACGCGTTGTGTATTATTAGAAGGGCCCACAAAGCAAAATTATTATTATTAAATGTCATAGATGCATAAAAAAATATCTTAAATGTGTTGACACGCCTAGTTACCTACCTAAGAGTAAATTAACACCCTGTATATATATATATATATATATATATATATATATATCTACTATTTAATTTGTAATTCATGCAAGTTCGCTATCTACATTGAGCAATTTTAACCTGTAGATATTTTGAAAAATAATAGGACGTCTTATCGCCAACAAAAAAAAAAGAAAATGTTAACAATGTTGTTCATAATAAAATCCCATAATTATTTCACTAACGATGGCGAGATCAATAATTTGTGGTTTTGTAAGCACAACCGGATCATGGAAACGAGGTCAGCGATGCAGAAAACGAAAGAAAACGGTCTTTTAACTGTCCCTTGTTCTTTTTACCAATTAAAATGGCTAATGAGATAAAATACCGTTGTATTTATGAACAGTTTTTCTAAATGGAAACAAGCCGAAGGATGTCATAATTGGAAGTTTGCATCGAGGGCTACGTACCGCCCAATAATAATCTTCATCAGGTCAGATAGGTAACCTAAAATGGAAAAAGTGGTAAAGAAAAAGGATTATTAAAGGTATACGTTTGGAGCAAGGCTTTGTATTGGTGCGAAACGTGGACGGTGGGAGCGGTGGAAAAGAAGAAGAAACGTATGAAGTGTATTGGAGGGTAAACGTACCTTGAACCAAAAAAGATTGGAAATGAGTAGATATTGAACCAAGTAATAGACCAAAGGTTATAATGGAAACTATGGACATCGATAAAGGGTAGGAGAGACAATGGTAGGACAGCTTCTGAGAAATGAAGTGATAGTTACAGTAATATAAATGGCAGAAACTGGAGTAAAAAGAAGCAGAATGAGATACACGTTAGATTATTGAAGATGTTAGACGTTTCAGTCTCTGGAGACATTGGACATTGGATAAGAAGATGTGAAGATGCAAGTATAACAGAAAATGAGATTTCTGTATCTTCAAAGAAGAAACTGACATCTTATATGCAGAATAGCTCATCCATTTGGAACTTTTGAAGATAGAAGAGATTTCGTAAGAAAACCTTCGGAAATAGGGGTGAAGAGTAGCAGAATGAGGTCCACATTGAATTAGATATTTCCGTTTCTGGAGACATTAGACATTGGTTAAGAAGATGTGAAAGTGTGTGTCAAAGGAAGATCCTGTAATGATGATGAGATTTTTGAACCTTTATAGAAGAAACTATCATCTTATGGAATAGGGCATCCATCAATTCAACCATTTGTGGTAGTCGTTTACCTTTGAATCTTTTTTATATAGAAATGATTTCGTAACAAACTTTTGGGAGGCAGGATCAAAGAGGAGTATGGAGAGTTCCACATTGTATTACTGAGGATGTTACACATTTTAATTTTTGGGGATATTAGATACTGAAGAAGAAGATTTGAAGGTGTGTGTTCAACTGAAGATCCTGTACTGATGATAAGATTTTTGAATATTCATAGAAGCAATTAACATCTTATGGAACAGGGCACCCATCAGTCAATGGCTATCACAACAGACTTATCAGAGAAGCCATAGAGATCCACAAACATCCGGACAATTTCAACAGAAAGGAGGAGACCCTCAGACTCAATCAGATCTGGAACCCGATTCTTAGAAACGTCCGAGCCAAGCCAATCGATATTTCGAAATCTACTGAAGTGGAACGGGCTCCGCCCCCTACTCTCCGGCATAAATACAATCTGCGTAGGAGAAACCAACAGTTTACTACCAACAACGAAGATGGAAGTACCTCAAAAGAAGCTCGCCACTCGTGCTAGCGAAACTTCAGGAAGCAATTCTAACCGACGACGGCCTCTACGCCCGAAGAAGGACAACACCATTCCATAGAATAGTCCATAAATCTGTCCATTTGTCGTAGTCGTTTTTTTGAATCTTCCAAACGACCGACCTTTGGAAAAATTGGCAATTAAAAACATTTTTGAACGATAAAACGCGTCATCTGACTGACATGTAACTTCTTCTATCAACAAAAGGCTCTACAGAACTAAACATGACTGAACGAACTATCTTTTTCATAGATTAATAACAAATGACAGAATGACATAGATACAACTGTGACTATCATATAATATTTTATATATTACTAGAATAGCAGAAAATTAAACATTGTACAAGGTCTAATTGAGAGTTTCATAATGCATAGAATATTCTGAAAAAAAGGGAAAAGTTTTAATTAGCATTTATCAGTTGATTCAAGTGTAATCAAAATTTTCAATGTTGACTAGATGTTTATTTTAGAAGATTAATATTGCAGTTGCTACGAACCTAAGGTTAAAATGTGGGCGGATTTATAGGTAGGTATTAACTAAAATATAGACGACTAAAGTAATTCGTCACATTAACCTTGCAAAGCCGAATAATTACAGCGTCGCAAATAAAATTTTTGCTTTTTGTTTTTCAAGTGTACGTCGTAAAAAAAGCAAGTCTCAGTTTTGTTTATTTGATTTCCTGGAAAATTATTACGATGGTGAACACGATTGGCCATGGAAGTTTTTTGGACGACACACTTTCAGGTGATGGGTTATACCTAAGTCTCCATGGTCGGTGATTATGACCAAATATTTCGAAGCTACTTATGTCACACTTCCGTCTACAATTTCTTCGTTTCAAATGTTAATTTGCATATTTAATATGTGAAAGTAGGATTTTGATACATTTTTCAAGGTGCCTATTAGACAATTAAAATATAGGCAAAGTAAATAATGTATTTTATATTTTTGTGGCAGCCACAAGTTGTGAGAGTGGTCATCGTTCGCTGCTTGTGGCGACATTATCGCCTGCCACTTCTGCGCACTGAACTACAGTCGTCAGCCCCTACGTTCTTCAGTCTTGGCTAATTGACAAAAAATATGTGACTTGTGGCGTCGAATAGCCTCTTGCAACTATAACTTGTGGCTGTCTAGCTACTTGTTGCCTGTCGCTTGCGCATCCTAGACTACAGTCATTAGTCACTACGTTTTTCAGTCTAGGGTTGTGGACAGTAAAGTTGAAGCGACTTGTGGCCGTGACTATCCACCTGCAACAGTGATTTGTTGTTGTCTCTAGCCACTTCAGTCTTTCAATCTCAGCTCATGGGCAGTGAAGTTGAAGCGACATGTGGCCGTGACTAGCTACCTGTAACTGTGACTTGCGCTGTGTCTAGCAGCTTGTTGATTGCCGTTTGCGCATCCTAGATTACAGTTATCAGCCACTACGTTCTTCAGCCTCAGCTTATGGACAAAGAATTGATACGATTTGTGACTTCGACCAGCCTCTTGCAACTGCGATTTGTGGCTGCGTCTAGCCACTTGTTGAGCCTCAGCTTATGGACAAAAAATTGATACGACTTGTGAGTTCGACCAGCTTCTTGTAAACTGCGACTTGTGGCTGTGTCTAGCCACTTGTTGACTGCAGTTTGCGCATCCTAGATTACAGTTATCAGCCACTACGTTCTTCAGTTTCAGCTTATAGACAAAAAATTTGATACGACTTGTGGCTTCGACTAGCCTTTTGTAACTTTGACTTGTGGCTGTGTCTAGCCATTTGTTGCTGCAACTTTCGCATGCTAGACCACAGTGATAAAAGAGTTGATTGAACTTGTGATCGTCACTAGCCATCTGTGACTGTGATTTGATGTGAGTTCTGGCGTTTACTAGCCTCTTGTAATTTTGACTTGTGGCTGTGTCTATCCACTTGTCTCCTGCAGCTTGTGCATAGTAGATTACAGTTATCAGCCACTACGTTCTTCAGTCTCAGCTTATAGACAAAAATTTGATAAGACTTGTGACTTCGACTAGCCTCTTGTAACTGCGACTTGTGGCTGTGTCTAGCTGGTTGTTGCCTGCAACTTGCGCAGGCTAGATCACAGTTACAAAACAGTTGATTGGACTTGTAGCTGCCACTTGCTACTTGTAACTGTGACTTGTTGCTGCGTTTAGCGACAAGAGGCTGCATATTGTAGCCACTGGTCAGGAATTAGAAAAAATGGCGTAAGAGAACACTTTCACCCCCTTTATGTACACCTATGTGTACGATTGCTTATATAATCATGTGTAATTAATTGGTCAATTTATCTGCGATGTATTTAATGATAAATAATAAACATTTATGTATGATAATGATAATAATAAAATTATAATTAAAAAAATTAAAATTATAATCTTCACATCTCAGGTCTGCTTTCATGCTTATTGTAGACAGTAGTAGGTATCATTAAGCTTTTAATTTTGCCATTCATCATCTCCAAAATTATGTCTTAAGTTGCCAAAACTTCTTCTTATGTAATCCTGCAATGAGTGTCACCCAATAAACAGTAGATTACAATATGTGAAAATTTTCGTAATACTAATAACAGTAATAACAAGATATTGCGTTAATAAAGACATTTTTACTACCTAGCAAACTTTCTACTTAACCGAATCAACAAAAAATATTGTGAAATTTTCGGTGGTTGAGTACAATATTCGTTCAGTGGCGTTCAGAAAAGTTAGTTTACCCTCTTATAAAAACACAATTAATGGCAAATATCGAAATATTGAATACTCCTCGAAGTCAATGTCTTTAGAATGGCATGTAGCATCTGTCAAAAATGTGAGGTTAGAATAGTAAAACATCCTTAATACCATTCCACAAAATTTGAAACCTTTAATGGACAAGTTTTATTTTTACTAATGTAAATAACGAGATCTGTTATTTACTTTATCAAACTCAAATTGAGTTTAATGTCTTTACAACGACATGTAATAAGCATTTGCTAATTATTTGAGGTTAGAATAATGCATACAAAATTAAAATCTTACCACTACTCGTTTGCTTATTGAATATTTATTGAAGTCAATATCTTTAGAATGATACACATTACTTGTCAAACATTTGAGGTTATAGAAGCTGACACATAAGTCTCACTACTACTCATTCCATAACATTTTAATCCTATTCTCTAAACAATAGCATAAATTAGTCCAAATATTCTATCTTGCATTTATTGACATTTTCTGTGAACAAAATTCGAATTATTTCCTATACCATTGAGGACGTTGAATAGTGACGAAACAGTTCACTGGGTAATAAAAAGTAAAAGACTGCATAACGATGTGATGCATCGAGATATGATTATGCACTGGCTGCGATCACTTTCTATAAAATTACAGATATTACGTAACAATACAAAATAATCTTTTCACTTTCTCGATACGACACCATTCAGCTTTGCTAGATGCAGGAGAAATTCCGTACAATGACAAATCGTTGTTTTAGATAGGGAGCACAGGTGGTCGAGTGGAACAAAGTGGCTCTAATTTGATAAACTGTTAGGTATTTTGTAATAATGTGACGTATGCTTGCATAAAACTACTTCTAGGTGAATTACTGAACATGAATGATTACATATTATACAAGACGTCCTATTTCTATATTACCTTCAGTTTGATGTGAACTAGAAAGAGATTGAATGAAGTCCTAACAATGACGTTTATGGGTTCGACTATCTTTTGCGCGTGCTTGTATCTGTACTACCCGTTCTAAACCATTCAGGCTCTGAAACTTTTATTTTTATTTGTGACTTAGTCCTAGTTATGCAAAAACATTAATAAGTAATAATGAAATAAATGTTCGTCGATGATACCATTGAATTTATAGCAGTTATCAACGTATTTTTCTATTAAAAATGCCTATTTGGATAATTAATAAATTATGATCAACTGCTAATGTCTAATTGCCAACTTTGCAAGCTCAGTGTATTGTACCTGCAAGTTGTTAAAATGACAAATGACTTCAATTCATTGTTGAAATAATTTTGGAAATTAAAAAATAAACTTAGAATGTTCTAATAATCACGATAGAATTATTTCTTAAAAATTGTTAAAACAACAAAGTTGTCTATTTTGAATATTTATTAATGCTCCTCCAATGATGGCTAACGATTCAATGGTCTTCTGCGCATGCGCGTATCTGTACTACCCGTCCTAAACCGTTAAGGCTGACACTTTTCTTTTATTTGTGAGTTGTTTCTATACTGAGTAATTCTTAATCTAGGTATGACTAGAATTGATGTGACAAGTAATGAAGCTCTATCAATGGCGATTAAGTGCTCGATAATCTTCTGCGAGTGCGCGTGTCTCTACTAGCCGACTCTGACACTTTTATTTTTATTTATGGCTCATATTTAGACGAGAGGTACTTTGAAATGAGTACTTAACAATAATTCAATTTACGAAGATAATTTTGCAAATTCCAGTTTATCTGTAATAACATTTGTTATGTTTTCCTTTTACCTTCAATATACCTACTATTTAAGTTTAGTACATAGTTAGCATTTTCTAGATTACTGTTTCGTGTATAATTAACAGTATTTATTGTTTTGTTTTAATTTCTATTAAACACGCAATTCATGTGCAAAACAGTTATTATACGTTGTAGGTCCATCGGATTACGCAATGGTACAGTGGCCAATACACGTTTTATATTATAAGTACACATATACAGGTAGATATAACAACACGGTTTTACAGAAACCACATGTTGTTTGGTCGTGTTTCGTCATACGGCCGAGCACGTCTGGCGCAAAAATGAAAATGATTAACTTATTAACATAAACAAAGACCTATCCGAGGTAATAATTAACCTGTTCGCTTTTATATTTCGTCATTTATTTTAACAGCTAAGTGTACGTATTTATACTTGTGTGTGCTACAAAGTTTTGGTTAGGAAACGTGGTCAAATCGAGTAATTTCATCCAATTATCATAGCATTTTACCACAGATTACACTAAATGATCAGCGTGACCCAAATTCCTACCAGTTTGAATCTGAAATAGACCTATTTAATTTAAAAATTCCAAAACTAAGACACTACAGAACTTTTTTGTTAGAAAAATTGGATTCTGTAGTTTATTAGCAAACAATTTTTTAATCCCAAAAAAACTTTTCCTATACCGTGTGTTCAAAATAAAAACTCTTCACAAATATGTCACCAAAAAAAAAAATTCTTAAACGAAATCGTTTCCAATATTGAGAAATACTTATTGTGCCGTACTGTATATAATAAAATTTTTGCTGAAAATGAAAAAACGAGATTTCTATGCAAATAATAATTTATTTTATATCGAGAACGTCTTCTCCGAGTTGAAATGTTAAGAAACTTATGTAAATAATACAAAATTAATGGCATTCAAATAATATCTATTCAAAAATGTAGAAAGACAACCAGAAAGCAATTAATTTCTAGTGTTAGATAATATCAGCTTCCGAAAATTTTCCGTTTTGTTACGTTAAAACTGAAGGCGTTGTTGCGTAAGGTAACGTAATTATATGACGATAGGTTTTATGCGTGTATGTACAAGGTGGACAAAGTTTGACGGTTTTTACTGATGTAATCAAAAGTATCATGAGTGCTGTGGTAGACTTGAAGACTTGTAAGACTATTAAAAAAATTAAATGAGAGACAGAGAAAGAGAGAGTGATAGTTGTGAATGTGAAAGGGGGGTGAGGGAAGGGAAGTGGGGAATGAGGTTGAGAAACATAAGAAGGGGAAGAGGTGGCATAGAAGTTATTTATCTTGAAAAGAAAAAAGGGAGAGAGGGTGAGGGATGGGGGGATGGGAGAGAAAAGGAAGAGGGAGATGGTGAAACAAGTGGTGGTAGGGTGAGTGGTCGGAAGACGTAGGAACAGAGACCAGGGAGAAAGAGGGAAAGATGGGACGTTTGGGAGGGGTAAAGAGGGGGCGATTGGGGAGAAATTGAAGATGGGGATATCGAGTAGAGGAAATTAGGAGATATGGGAATATTAAATAGGGGAAGATATGGGGAGGGGGAGTTTGGGAGTGAGAGAGGGATATGAAAATGAAGATGGAATGAGATAAAGAGATGAAGGAAATAAAATGGGAAGGAAGAAAGTAAGGGAGGGGGAAAGAGGGATGGGAGAGAGAGTAAAAAAAGAGGAGGATGAAATGAACGATGGAAATTGATAAAGTGGTGGAGGGGCGTAGAGACGAAGAAAGAGAGTTCAGGAGTGACGTAGATTGAGAGGAAGAGGGAGAAAGTCATGAGAGAGAAAGGGAGTGGGATGGGGAGATAGAGCAGGAGAGAAGGTAGATGAAAAGGAAGATGGAATGGGATAATGAGATGTAGGGAAGAAGAGAGGAAGAAAGGGAGTTTGGGAGAGAAGTAGATTGAAAGAGAGAGGGATGAGAGAAAGAGAGAGGGAGGGGTGGGGAGATCAAGAGGGAGAGAAATGAGATGAAAATGAAGATGTATTAATGAGATGCAGGGAAGAAGAGAGGATGAAAGGGAGTATGGGAGAGAGGGAGAGTGAGAGGAAGAGGGAGAAAGAGTCGTGAGAGAGAGGGAGGGGGTGAGGGATGGGGAGATAGAGAAGGAGAGAGAGGAGGTGAAAAGGAAGATAGAATGGGATAATGAGATGTATAAGGCCAGAGGAAGAAAGAGAGTTTGGTAGAGAGGTAGATTGAAAGAGAGAGGGATGAGAGAGAGAGAGAGTGGGGTATGGGGATGTTAGAGAGAGGGAGGGAGAAGGAAAGGAAGACAGACAGGAAAATAGAAAGGGAGGGAAGAGGAGATACTGACAGACTTAAGGAGAGGAAGAGAAAGAGAGAGACAGAAAGGGAGATAAAGAAATGGAAACCCGTCAGTAGTATTTTGAGAATGCCCTGTATTATATGTATATACCAATTGCATAATGTCTTGGTGTTTATATGTTTATACACTTACTTAATTACTCGTTGATTAACTATGAGTATTTTAATTAAAATCGGCAAGTTCACGGTTCTATCCTTGTACGATTATTCGTAAATTATTTATTTAATAATAATTTACGTGTCCAAGGTGATGATTGTGATCGTTCAACTCTTAAATTGCAATACCTACATCAATGAATGATCCCCATTCTGATTTCTTTTCCGTTAGCACTTCTTTATTTATTATTTTCGTTCGAATATTGATAATTGGATGTTAGCTTCTAATGAACATTTTATCAAAAGCTCCCAGGGACTTTAGGACTAATTAAGCGTGGCTAATGAGAACCGTCAAAAGTGTTTTTCCTTTTGAATTGAAACGAAAGAATCGAAAATTTTATTTGAATGAGAAATAAGGAAGCCTTTATTAATAAATACGAGGAAAAAAAGAATAGGGGTGGGAGTATTCGGTGAAGTAGGTTTTAAAAATGTTATAATTGAGAATATTTTTTGACATCAATAATTAAGAATAGTTTTGTCCAAAAGAAATTAGTTTTTTTGATAGTATTCTCTCTCACCGTACCTCCATCGCTTTCTCCCTCCCTCTTTCTCTCCACTCTCTCCCCCTTCACTCTCTCCAACTCTTACTCAGTCTTTTTTCTTTTTCTTGCTCTTCCTATTCCTTTCCTACTCATCCACTCCCTCTTCAACTCTCACTCCCACTCTCATTTCCTTCCCCCTCTTCCTACCCCCTTTCTCTATTTCTCCCTTTCCTTCATTACTTATCTTTGCATCGCTCCCCTCCCTCTCCCTCTTTCCCCACATTTCATCCTTCCTATATACGTTTCAACGAATGATACAAGTCGTCTAAATTCTAAATTTTATTATTTTGATATGAATGAGCTTATAACAGGAAAGAGATTTAATGAGGCCCTAACAGAGAGTTTATGGGCTCGACTGCGATTCAATGGTCTTCTGCGCATGCGCGTATTTGTACTACCCGTCCTAAACCGCTAAGCACTTTTCTTTTTATTTGTGAGTTGTTTCTATACTGAGTAACTCTTTATCTAGGTATGACTAGAATTGATGTGACAAGTAACGAAGCTCTATCAATGGCGATTAAGTGCTCGATAATCTTCTGCGCGTGCGCGTATATCTACTATTCGTCCTAAACCGTTCAGACTCTAACACTTAAAGGACAAAAAATTCACTGTCTCTGACCTTGGCTACTGAAACGTGTTTAGGTTTATGTTGATGGTTCTGGAAGCAATTTAAGTCTAGGATTTAAAAATTGTGACGGTCAAAATGAAGATAATAATTCTTGTGTTTGTTTACTTAAAGATCAATAATAACTATTGTTAGTAGGTAAACATGGATTCCTTATTACTTTTTCTTATTATTTATTATTTACACAGGTCCTTGTTTGTTCAATTCCAACGTAAACAAGAAAAACTAGAAAATATTTATAGCTTTACTTTAGTACAAAAAAATATAATGAAAAAAAAAAAATGGTGAAGACCTTCTAAAAGCCGGTTATTAGAAGGTCATGTATGCAACTTATTGTTTATTAAATTTAGGACAAGGACAAACAGGATAATTAAAGGAAATTATTAAGGGTTAATGATTTCAATGGAACAGGCGTTTTATGATCATACTTAATAAACCCATGAATATTGAAAGTTGTATATAAATAGCTTCTTGAGGTTCATTTCTAGGGGTTTTTATGTAGATTGTAGATAGATTATTGAATTTTTTAAAAGATTCAATGAGGTTTTACGAAGTCTGAAATTAAATTTCTATATAGATAAGTTTTTCAAAGATTATTTGAGATTCTAATAAGATTTCTAGAAATTTCTGCAAGACGAAGGGTTCATTAGGGTTTCAAGAGATTTAATTTCTTTTAGGAGGTTTCTAAAGCGTCACAGAAGGTCCTGGTGATTATAAAATACATGGAACTCATTGATGATTGTATATAATTCGAAGAAAACTTTTTGAGATTTCTATATGTTTCGTGATGGTTTTATGTGGGTTCCAAAAGGTCTTATGAGGTGCTGCATAGTTTGTATGAAGGTCCTAGATGGTTCTATGAAGTTTCTAATAGATTTCTAAAAGTCCCTTAGGAGCTTCTAGAAGTGTTTTAAGAGTTTCTGGAGGTTACCATGTAGTTTCTTTTGAGAGGTTCTTAAAAGGTCCCTGTGGCTTCCGATCACATCTAAAGTCTGTGAATATTATTGAAGGTCCTATATAATCTCAAGGAAGTTCTTTGAAATTTTTAGGGGTTGCATGATGGCTTTTTGAGGTCTTTTTGTGGTTTGTATGATCTTTATAGATACTTATATGGTGTTTTTGAAAGGTTCTATGAGATTTTTAGAAGATCGTATCTAAAATCTTTAATTTATTGAATTTCAAGAAAGCTCTCTGAGATTTCTATGGTTTTCTTGAGGCTGTCAGGAGTGTCCTAAAAGATATCAGATTTCTAGATTTCCTTTGAGAGTTTAGTCTTCATCATGAAGTTCCTAGATGGGGTGAGAAGTGTTTCCATTGTATCTAAAATCTAAAAAATTTATTAGGAGTTCTATAAATCATAAGGAAGTTTGTTGAGAGGTGTAGGAGTTGTCCGATAGCTTAATAAGAATCCCTAAAGGTTATATAAGGTTTGCGTAGTTCCTATAAAGTTTCTGGAAGGTATTGTAAGATTTATGATCGATCCTATGAGATTTCTGGAAGCATAGAGGTTTCTTAATAATCCCAGAGGCTTTCTTGTCATGTCTGAGGTCTGTGAAATCTATTAAAGGGTCTATAAAGTCTAAGGAAGGTTCTTTGAGATAGCTAGGAGTTGCATGATAACTATTATTATTCTTAAGGGTTTTATTAGACTTTGCGTAGTTTTTATGAAGTTTCTAGATGATCCTAAGGTGTTTCTGAAAGGTTTAATGACATTTATAGAAGATTCTGTGCAGAAGTCTTCTACATAAGGTTCCTAGAAGGTCTGAAAAGTGTTTCCATTATATCTAAAATCTTTAAAATTTATTAAGAATTCTATATAATCATAAGAAATTTCATAGAGAGGTCTAGGAGCTTTACGATGACTTAATAAGAATCTCTAAGGGTTTTATAAGGTTTGCGTGGTTCGTTCGTATAAAGATTCAGGATGGAGGTTTCTTTATGATCCCAGAGGCTTTTTTTGTGGTGTCTGAGGTCTGTGAAATTTATTTAAGGGTCTATAAAGTTTTAGGAAGGTTCTTTGAAATAGATAGGAGTTGCATGATAACTTTATGATTATTCTTAAGGGTTTCATTAGAGTTTGCGTAGTTTGTATAAAGTTTCTAGATGATCCTAAGGTGTTTCTGAAAGGTTTAATGACATTTCTAGAAGATTCTTAGGAGTTTCTAGAAGATTCTGTGTAGAAGTCTTCTACATAAGGTTCCTAGAAGGTCTGAAAAGTGTTTCCATTATATCTAAAATCTTTAAAATTTATTAAGAATTCTATATAATCATAAGAAATTTCATAGAGAGGTCTAGGAGCTTTACGATGACTTAATAAGAATCCCTAAGGGTTTTATAAGGTTTGCGTGGTTGTTATAAAGTTTCCGGAAGGTAATGTAAGATTTATGACCGATACTATGAAATTTCTAGAAGCATAGAGGTTTCTTATTGATCCCAGAGGCTTTTCTGTGGGGTCTGAAGTCTGTGAAATCTATTGAAGGGTCTATAAAGTCTTAAGAAAATTGTTTGAGATAGCTAGGAGTTGCATGATAACTTTATGATTATTCTTAAGAGTTTTATTAGTCTTTGCGTTGTTTCTAAAAGGTTCCTAGAAGGTCTGAGAAGTGTTTCCGTTATATCTAAATCTTTAAAATTTATTGAGAGTTCTATATAATCATAAGAAATTTCGTAGAGAGATCTAGGAGTTGTACCATGGCTTAATAAGGATACTTAAGGGATTTATAAGGTTTGCGTGGTTCGTACAAGGATTCACAATGGTTTTGTGGGATTTCTAATCGATCCCATGAGATTTTCAGAAATACAGGGGTTTCTTAATGATCCCATATGCTTTTCCATCATATTTGAAGTCTGTGAAACCTATTGAAAGTTCTTTGAGATAGCTAGGAGTAGCATTATGGTTTTATGAGTATTATTAAGAGTTCTATGAGACTGTGTAGTTTGTGTGAAGGTTCCATAGTGTTGTTAAAATGTTCTATGATTTTCTGGAAATTTCTTAAAGGTGTCTAGATGGTCTCGGAAGTTGTTCCAGTCTATAAAATTTATTGATAGTTCTATGTATATAGTTTGATGGAAGTTATTTGAGACTTCTAGGGGCTCCTTGATAGTTTCATGAGGTTCTTGAAGGTTTTACGATCTGTTGCGTATATATGTTTGTGGTTTTCTTTAAGAGGGTTCTAATTCATTACAGAAGTTCTCTTATCATATTGTAACGACTTTTCTAGTTGAACTTATTTATTTAACGGATATTTATATTACAACTATTTATTTAACACTTAAACACTAATAGTATACTTAAACACTAATAATAATTCAACGACTTATTTATATCACAAGGTAAATGCGTATTTATATCACTCGGTATATCGTAGTTCGCTATTTATATTACTTGTTCGGAAGCTCACTGTAAACTGACTGACTACTGGCCACGTCAACAGGTATTTATACTGATTAGGAACAATCCAGAAAGTTCCAGAATGACATAGACTTTACTGGAGTGCGCATTGTGTTCGTCTGATTTATGGCCTTGTTTATCGTCATCAAAGCGCCGACCGACGTCGGCATTCTTTGAGCTCCGCTTATCTACTGTCGTTTCTCGTCGCCGCTATCGCACACACACACGCTCGCCGCACTGCTCGCTCTCGTACACATATACGCTCGCTACACTGCCCACTCTCGCACACATACGCTCATTACAATATCAAGTTTATGGGTCTGTGTAATTACGAAAAGGTTTTTCTTATGGTATTAGGAGGGTTATAATAAAGGGTTTTATAAGGTTCTAGTAGTTTGTATGAATTTTTCAGAAGAATTATGAGGTTTCTAAAAGGTTTAATTTTACATATTTTGTATCAATGATCTAGATGGTTTCGTGAGGTTTCAAAGAGGTTCTATGAGTTTTCTAGAAGTTTCTAGAAAATTCTAAACATAATTTTTTTTAAACGGTTTCCAAATGGTCCCTGAAGTTCTCTGGTTATATTTAAAGCCTATGAAATTCATAGATGATCCTACATATTCTAGAGAAACTCTCTGGTTTCTAAAAGTTTCTAGATGGTTTTAGGAGGTTTATACACGGTTCTATTTCTACAGTTTTACTATCAATTATGCATTATTATATTTAGGTAATATAAATTTATAATAAAGATGAAACTTCAATTTAAATAAAAAATATCTACTTACAAATAATTTCTGATTCTATTATAATAACTGAACAAAACTTTATGTACCTAAGTTATTGATGACTATTTTAACAGTTTTAAAATTTATGCAAATAACAGTATTCATTAATGACCCTTATTACGTATACGTCTAACAAGTACCACTTAATAAAGTAAATAGTTACCTAGTAAAGGTTTTAATTTTAACAGTAATGATCACTATAAATAATTAATTAACCGTTACTTATAGTCATGAACACTTAACTTTTTTCCGATATTTTATTTACGCAGTAATTTTATTGTTATGTCCAAAATGTTAAGGACTTTTTTTTATTACTTAATAATACATAATATCAGAACATGTTTCATTTTAATTTCCACTTGGATATCATTCATTAAGTAATGAATATTTGCATACATGGGTGATATTATAAATAATAACCTTTCCCAAATTGTAATAAAATTTTATAGGTGTATATACAGGGTGGCCCAAAGTCAGTGACTTATTGGGCTTTCATGGAAAACTTTTGTTGGGAAAATTTTGAATTAAATAAATAAAGAAGTAAATATATTTAAAGCTTGAAGTTTTTAAATTTCAGAAATTTTTTCTGAACACCCGGTACAAATTATGATGCTTAGTTTTGGCAGGACATATATTAATTTCATTTCAACAATTTAAACGAGGGTCTACCCCACCCCCACCACCACTATATAAAGTTTATCACAACTCACATCTTCCCTTATTCTAACCCCTGCCCCCACACCACTACCACTCCATCCAGTACCCACCTTAAATGTTAACAATGGGATAAAAGTTTGCGGTGGCTCCGGAGTTAGAGGTGGTGTTGTGCGAGGGGTTGGCATAGACGGGAGGTGGTAGTGAGGGTTGGGGTGGATAGATGTAAGGGGTGGCGTCAGTTAAAAAATATCGTGTGACATATCAAATGAAAGGGCTCATTGTGAGTGTTTTTTTAATATATTCCTTTTATAATTTTAAAACAAATATTTTTAAAATTATTTATGATAATAGGTGAAAATGTTAGCTCAAAAATTTTGAAAAGAAATAGAGAAAATAGTTCTTTACTGACAGATTACAGGAAAGCCTGCAATGTGTTTATTTATATGTGTGTTGTTTCTTCAGTTAAAGTTTTTTCTTTACCATGAATTTTCAAAAAGCTCTCTAATTTTCTTTCGTGAAATTAACGACCGGTGTCGTTAAGCTTCAAAGGTAGAGGCATTAACGGAATTAGCCGGTAAAACTTTTGTAAAAATTTCCTAATTCCAGCATGTTGTCACTTCACATAAAGGTTCCGCCAGACTAGTCGCAATTCAATTAGCAAACGAATTAAGAGTTTGTCTTCTAATTAAGAAGAACTATAATTAAGTAGATATGAATTTCAACTTAATAATAAATTGCTTTAGAGTATGATTAATTACTTTTTAAATTATTTCTGAAATAAATAAGTAAATAGGGATATTTTCGACGTTTATAAAATTTATTAATAAAAATGTTTAAAATAAAACTTTTCAACCAGAATATTAATTTTAAACTTTATTTGTATTTTTTTGCCAATAATGGGGAACATAATATTGGAAATAATATATTTAACGTTAATAGATAACATATAACCGTGAGCAATAGTAATTAATTATGATAATTGGAAATATATGCGAAAAAAAAAAATAGATAGCTGCAGGTGTGTGTGTATCCGGTATGTCTTTTGGAATGGAATTTACAAGATGACATACTCTATTCAAATATTTTAATGAATAGGTTGGTAAAAATTAATGAGGATTATTTGCTTAAAACGTAACGTCAAGTGGAATAGGTTAGAGAAAGTGGGGATGGAGGTAATGGGGTGGTATTTGAGGGAGAGATAGAATTGGGCTTGGGGGGTGGCACCGGGGGTGGAAGTAGTGCTGATGGTGGGGTGAGGGTAAAAACTTACACTAACTTAACGTGTTGGAGTTGGAGTTGGTGATAGAGGAAAAAGTGGATCTGTGGGTAGGGTAGCATGCAGGCGGTGTTGGATTGGAGGTGGTATTTGAGGGAGAGATAGAAGTGGGCTTGGAGGGTGGCTCCGGAGATGGAAGTTCTGCTGATGGTGGGGATGAAGATAAAAAATTTAATTAAAATAACACGCCGGGGGTGGAGGTGGTGTCAAAGGAAAAGGGGAACGGAGGATAGGGTGGGATAAGGGCGGTGATGGATTGGAGGTAGTGTGGGAGGGAGGGACAGCTGTGGGCTTCGGGATGGCTCCGGGGGTGGAAATTGTGCTCATAGAGGGGGTGGGGTAAAAATCTAAAACCAACTTGACGTGTTTGAATTAAATGGTTTTTAGAGTAGCATTGGGGGTGGAAGTTTTGCTGATAGTGGAGTGACGTCAAAGTAATGTGGAGTAGCGCCGGGGGTGGAGATGGTGTTAGAGATTCAAGTAGAACCTAACCTCTTTATTTGATGCACGTGTTCATTACGTCAGGTTGGGTTAGGTTAAGTTAGGTGACGTGGGAAATTTACGAACCCCACAACGCGTTCTGGATAAATATTTCGGTCAATGTTCGAATTAATTAGTTATCAGTTATTCCCCACTTCGTTTAAGTGCTAAAAGTGACATTAATTGTATTCGAACGAGCAACGACAGCTTTAATAGTTAATAAAAAATTCGGAAAATAAATAAACTGCTACTTATGTACAAGGTTAATGCGTGTTATATTGGTGACCCATTTTCATTAGATACTGTGTCGTCAAAAGTAAATATTTTTCTAAATATTTCCAGTTTAGGTATGATATAACGAGCATAATCAAGTTCAGGTCATTAAATGGATAATTAATGACAAATATCACTGGAATTAAAATGGAAATTCTTAATACATTGGGTGTTCAATAACATTTTTATTATATTATTAATTAATTACAGTAAACGTTAATCGATTATGAACATTAGTCATTCTGAAAGTAAGTTATCATTATATATAAGGAAGTGGCCAAATTGTTAAATTACGACAGCATAATCTACAATTAAAAAATTACTTTCTGTATTTTTTTTCAATTTTGGGATCAGGATTTTCGGAGATAAGGGGGGAAAATGGTCAATTTTTATCTATTTTCCTAAATAATTTTAAAACTGTTCACTTTAAAATTATAAAAAACATATATTTGAGAACCCCCAAGTCACACGATATTTTTTAAATTTTCAAATTGGCCCCCCAAAATTGACCCCTTACTTCAAATTTAATGTATTAAAGTTACACGTCTGCAATTAGGTCTTTCAACTTAAATCGGTTCACTAGTTGATTTTAAGTGCAACACGTGGCATTCGATTTCAGTGTTTTTTTCAAAAAACAAAAATTTTTATTTTTTTTATACTCACTCATAGAAATACATATTTCTAGTCACATTTTCTACCCATTAATTAATTAAATAATAAAAAAACATAATTGTTTAATTAAATCATTAAAAACAAAAAAACTAAATAAAACATTAAATTTTTTGAGAAATAATTTACAATTATTGTCTATACATAGATTCCATTCTTGCTTTTATTTCATGTCTCTTCAGTAATATCTACAGAGGTCGTGTCAAATGTTGGATAATTTTTTTTTTAATTTCCTATCGTTTATTTTATTTTTTGAGTTGTCTTTGAGGTCCTCTAGAATAGTTGATCTTAAAAAATATGTAACACAAATTTGGCATTTCTGAGCTCGTATTAATTATGAATTAGTTGATGAATACAATCTTATAGTGTGAAGTGATAATGCTGGTGATAACCTTCCTCGTAAAGTGTTTGATACAGAAAAGGGATTATATACTACTAATAAAAAGGTGATTTGAATGATTTTTATTTTTGGTGAGTTTTTGAAAAAATTAATTAAAAAGACCCAAAAGTTCGGTAACGACATTCGAAGAATTAATAATAAAGTTCACTAACTGTAATGACAATCTATTATTTTCTATTAAATTGCTGAATTCGGACATTGACCATAATTTTGCCTAGAACGCGTTGTGGATTTATCAAATTTCTCACATTGCGTTTGGGGTAGGTATATTTTATAACCGGACGAATTTACAAAACAAAATTACGAAGTCGATTTTCGCGATCATGGTAAAATAGGTAAATACTCACAAACTGTTAAATAAATAATCTTATCAGTAACTGTCAACACATATTATCCTTGACGAGAAAATAGTCTTTTTTCGATGGTCGTCATAATTTCGCTTTGTGGATCCACAACGCGTTCTGGGCGTACAAAATCGAAAACGGATTATAAGTTAAAATTTCGGTCAATGTCCAAATTATACAGATACTGTGTACTAAATTGAGTATAATGAAAAAAGAAAGCCCTATGACCTTGGGGAGCCTTATACAGGGTGTTCCATTTCAAATGACGTACCTAAATATCTCATCACGGTGGCCTTGAATTTGACCTTGATGGTTAATTTTAAGGCAATTTTGATGTTCAATCGTTATTTTTAAGTGAGAACTACAGCAAAATTTTACGTTATAATTAGTCCCCTTTTGAGGAAAAACTTAAATGACCTTGAAACGCTTCTTTAAGGACAAGGCCAAATTAAATTACTTAATACAATATCTCCTCAGGGACGTGACCAATCAGAGGGACACCTTCAAAGATGTAGTTAGGATTGATGACCTGGATTTTGAAATAGACCTTGAAATTTTAGGTCATATGAAGGTCAAATTGATTTCTCAAACGGAACCTTTTTTAAGGCCCAGAGTTTTGAAGAAATAGCTGAATTTTTCGTTAAAATTTGTAATCAAAAAATTAATTTGACTTCTATATGACTTTAAATATCAAGGTCAGGATTGAAATCAATGTCACTACCTGAAGCCATTTTCATCTAACAGCACTGGTTTTTGTATTGGTCGCTCTCCTGACGAGATATTCGGTTGTGTAGTTTTAAACGGTTTGTCCTTGAAATAATATCTCAAGGTCATTAATTAATTCACTCAATGCCAATTCTGACCTATAATTTTGCGTTGTTTCCAAATCTGTAATCGAAAATAGGGGTCCTTTTTTCAAAATCACGATTTAGTCTCAGAATTACCTTGAAAGTCATGCTCAAGGTTAAAGACAAGGTCAGTATAAAAAATACAACCTAATGAGATTTCAAGGAGGCGTGCAATAGTCACCATGACCATGCCAATGACATCAAGTTCAGGATTTATATGGAGATCAAGTTATGACTATTTGTAACATTCGAGGGAGTAGTTAGGGGGCAGGGGTAGGCACTGTCAACCATGATTTTGAAAGGACAATTGTCGAATTAAAGTAATAATAACCATTTAAGTTAAATGGTGTCTTTTTCTTAATATTTTTTTTATATCAATACGTTGATTCTGAGAAATTAGCGTCTTCCACGGATGGGTCATGATTTTGCTGCTTAATTGCTCCTATTATTGTAATTACTAATAAACTGACAACAACGAATAATTATGAGGTAGAATGACGTGAATTAATTTTTATTCATGAAAAAAAAATGACGAAATGTTATAATTGCAGCCTCATCTGTTCGAGAACCTCCACTTTCCTGTATTCTAACCTAACATTCGCATTTCCACCCTAGGAAAACAGTCGTTATTGATTTCTAAAGCGTCTTATTTTCTCCTACTTTTTAGGGTTCCAAGTAGAAAACGGAATCCCACCCCCTATAGCATTAGTTATGTGTCTGTCTGTCTATCTGATACTATCAATTTACTCCGAATCCACTGTATCAATCAAGTTGAATTTTGATACACATGTAACGTAAAGAAATGAATTCTGAATATGGGGGTTACTTTTAGGGGCAAATTTAAAAATTTAAAAAAATGTCATGTGACATATTAAATGAAAGGGCCTGAGATGCACATCTCAAATATATTTTTTTAGTAATTTTAAAATAGATGGTGTTAAAGTTATTTAAGAGAATAGATAAATATCGACTTTCTCACCCCTTATCTCCAGAACTATGGAGCATAAAATTTGGAAAAAATACAGAAATATGTATTACAGAAAAATAGAACACCCTCAACGTTTCGTATCTATGTAGACACCTTCAATATATGCCTTCAAATTCACAGTTGACACTCAGAAACGTTTCCTTTTTGTAAGTGTGTATTATAAAGAAAAGCATCAACCATGACATAATTAATGAAGGTCGTTGGAAATTATAAGTAGATAAATAAATAAACAAATATAATTACTAGATAATTTCTTTGTTTATGTTTTTCATTTTCAGTTTTTTATTACTTATATCAATTTCACCTTTCAGTAGATTATTTCCAGAGACTTCCAAAGAGCATTAAAAATTAAAAGTTAGGTTAGGTTAGGTTCAGTATAATCAATTAATCAAACTTTTTAAAAATCTCTACACGAAATTTTAAATAGAACAACACTATTGATAAATTTCTAACCACTTATTGAAGAAATTCTGTTAAATGTTAAGCATAAATTTTCTTGTACAATGCTTGACTTTAACATTGTACAGTTTGGCCTTGCACTTAACCTGTTGTATTTTTCCTCTGTCTTTACCTCAAGTTAAAAAATTGTAATTAAATAACTGCCAAATATCGTAATTTTCGTGGTATTGTCACAAACAACATTAGGAATTCGAAGGCGTCAAGGAATCAACATGGAACATTTTCTAAATGTAAACATGGCGAACGTGTTTTGCACAGGGTTTTTTCCAAACCAATGTAAATAAAATGCATTCGAGTTTTCATTTTGTTCATACATTGTGATATTCATCACGTATGTACTTTTAATATTACATAAAAAAAAGTTAATTTCACCAAGAGCTTAGGGATTTTAGGTTATCGATTAAAAAAAAAAGTATCGATGTATAAGTATCAATGGATATCAACCTTCATCGATAGCTGTCGACATATCGTTACTAATCGGTTGATATCTTTGTTGCCTATAGACTTTTCGATAAATGTCGATAGCTATCGATACATCCGTATCACTACCCAGAACTAGTTCAAGTGATCAGCTCCAATTAGTTCTGATCGATAACTGATTTTAGTTATAGGTTATGGATTACAAAAAAGTATCGATTTATCGATAATTACTGAATATGTCAAATATATCGATAAGTATCAACAGCTATCAACCATCATTGATAGTTGTAGACATATCGATAGTAATAAGTTATTATGTTTGTTATGTATTTTTCGATAATTATCGATACATCGATTTTACTACCCAGAATTAGTTCAGGTTATCAGCTCTAATTAGTTATAAGTGATTTTAGTTATAAGCTCAGTTGTCGTCCAGGCCTAACTAAAGCTGATCTGAAATTCGAACCTGAACTAGTCCTGGACAAAATGTCGATATATCGCTACTTTTTCGTAATCGATATCCCATAACTAAAATCAGTCATCGTTAAAGACTAGAACTAATCTCAAGTCCAATGACCTGAACTAGTTCCGAGTTACAATATCGATATATCGATAAGCGATAACTAAAACCACATCACCTAGAACTACATAACTAGACCTATCAATATATCGACAACTATCGGCGGTAGTTGATACGTCGATAACTGTGGAATCCATCGATAACTGTATCAATAGTTGTCCTTATAAATAATCAGTACGATCGACTTTTGATGGCGCGTTTCACAATAGGGTAATGTTTATGTTTTTTTATTTATTTTGTACAAACATTCATGTATGGTTACAATTTTTTCTTGTATGGTAATTATTTTTTTTTTTTATTTTTTTGTCGGTAGTTGAACAACAACACCGGGATAAATAAAATACCTACGTATGATGCACATGACGTCTAGATATTAAAGTTTTTGAAATCGTGGCTAACCAGTTTTCGCGTTTGTATCGAAAAATCCCATTCGTACTTATAGACACAAGGAAGCCACGATATTTGGCAGTTTAGCGCTCGAGCTTTCGTTGTTGCGTTCCACACTATCGACGTCATTGGTAAAGTCCAATCTTCCGCCACCAATATATACACTTTTAATGTAATATTGTAGTTTATAATAATCATAGTGAAATAGCGCGATGTTCGAATTAGTTCGTCACATGTAGTGTCTCTATCGATTATTTTAATCGATTAATGGTTCGTGTTTGTGAATGAAGTTATCGTATCTGTTATCTATAATTTTTATTACGGAATCGCTTCTAGTCAATTAAATAATTAATTAAATACTTATTTATTTAATTTAAGGTAAGATTTCTTAAAGATATCTTTAATAGTACGTACTGTTATTAATGAACCAATCGAGGGACATGTTTTAGAAGGGTAGTCTCATTATTTAGTCTTAAATATACCTCCTAATTTATAGCCAATTTACTATAAATGAGTCCTCTCACTAATAATTCCAACTTGCATTTTTATTTTGTTTCATTTCATTTCGTTTTTTTTTTTTCAACCGGGACTCGATCTTGGATTCCTCTATACCTGTACATTGTTAATCCACCCTTTACGCCTCTGAACCAGTACCGATCACTCTTATAAGCACAACAATTTACAATTTTATGTGAATAGGTATTTTTGTTCTATCCAATTTTTGTCCTAACAACCTACTCTAGAAGACCAGTCTTTTTATTTGGTCTTGTCTTAGGTACACACCAACAGACCTTAGTGTAATTTCAATCGAATTTATCTCAATATTCCTGTCACTACGCGCATTTTATTTTTGTTCTGTTTCGTTTTGTATTAAATCTTTTTTTTTTTAACCGGGATCGATCTCAGATTCCTTTAACTCGTACATTCTTAATCCACCCTTTAGCCCCTGAGCTACTACCGGTTACTATCGTGAAGAACAGCATTTTGCTATTTTATTTGCATCTTTTTTTGTATATACCTGACGTACTGACTGACTGTTTCTCATCTTAGCTATACTCTTCAATGATGTACAAGTAATGAAATACTAAAATTCTGTGGATCCTTGGTTAATTATACAAAAGTAAATATAATGTCGTAAACGTGATAGAAAAGAATGAACTTTTTTTTTGCATAATATGAAATATAAATAAATTAACCATCGATAAGTTTGCGTTCTTGGAAATAATTGATCTGTTGTTTACGTTGGGACACCTTCATCGCAAATAAACAATTACAGCAGCAATTAACATAATAAGAGAGAGAGGAACAGAGAGAGAGTAAAAAAAGCTTTCACTCTGTTATCTTACATCACGTGGGATAATTTTTTAATTGTCTTCAGTGATCCCTGTCGACCTTTGTCTACGTAATAGCTGGTAAAATATTACCTTTTTTCTTTTTTTAGCAATCAGAAAAATTAGAAATAAAGAAATTATTGTCACTTTGTTATTAGGTAAGTATGTAAAAACGAATGTTGACTTTTTATTGTTTTTGACACCCTTTGTAATTGGGAATTTTAATTAAACAATTAATTAAATTGTTGGTCAAAATGAAAGTGACGTTATTTCATATTTTACGACTTCGTTTTTGACGATCACGCTTTAGGAAATTACTGTATAAATTATTAAAATTTTGGGTAATGGATTAATAGATATAAAAAATTAAAACTGTAAATAAAAATTAAAATTACAATGTATTATTTCTAAAATGGAAATTTTCGGTCAATAATATTTTTTTTATCACGAATTAGCAATTATACTTCTCAATTAGTGACATCTTTACGTGTACTAAATTATGTTACCTACTTATCGCCCTGTATAAAAGTTGTACAAGTATTTATGGCGGTAATTACTATCTAATCAAAAGAAAGTTTCTTTTTTCAATAAAAGCTAATACATTAGCGAATAATAAATAACTATTACAGTAAGATGTACAATGAGTTAAGAAAGTTAGTTCACTTTCAAGAATTCCACCGATTTTTACAATTAACAATAAAAGTTATTAGCATTCAGTCATAGAAAAGGCATATTAAACTCTTTAAAAAAAATTAAGCGCATTTTTTTTTAAATTTCTTAATTTAATGACTCGTAGATATACGTATTTAGCGCTACTGAACACTGAGGGCCACCGGTAACGATGACTAGTGGCAGCCACAAGTCACTGCTTCGATTAACAACTTATAAATGCGATAAGTTTCGGCTACCCACTTGTACAGTTTACTTGTGGCTGTCTTTTTCCACTTGTCACTGCTGCTAGTGACCATGTTTAGTGACAGCGACTGGTGCCCGTCTCTAACCAATTTCAACAGTGACTGTCGACCGAAGTTAGCAGTTTAAAACTACGACTGATGGCTACGTTTTGTAACTTGTGGCTGTGACTAGTGGCCTCGTACAGCAACTGGTATCTGTCACTGCCTTTAGCGACTTGTAGCTGCAACTAGTGGTTTCGCGTAGTCACTTGTGGCTTAGACTGTTGACTGCATTTAGTCACTTGTGGCTGAGACGGTTGATTATTTTTAGCTACTTATGGCGACGACTTGTGGTCGTCAATAGCCACTTGTGGCCGTCTATGGCCACTTTTATATGTAACTAGTGACTGAATTTAGCCACTTGGGGCTGCGACTGGTGGCAGTGTCGAAAAGTTCAGCTGAAATACTGGTCGCAGACACTAGTCGCCACTGATAGCCTAATGAGCGGCACCAGTTAAAGGAGGCAATAATTCAGGTAAATTTCCTTTACGAAAGATGTAAACATTACCACAGTTAAATAACAAAAATTGTTGTAAATAGTCTATCCCTTGGCCCTAACCTGATCGATTTGGTTTTATTTTTTTATTCTCGATTGCATTACCTGGGTTTCAAACAAGACTAAAGTGTAGTTCGACGAAAAAAAGTCAAACAAATTACTATTTTTAGTAAATAAAATAACACTTCAAGTCCATTAACCTTCCAGTTTTTTTAAAGGTTCCCAAAAATATCTAAAATTGTAACTCCGAATAACAGGTAGTTAAAAGCAGGAAAAGTTTAACAATTTTTTGTTTACTTTTTGAGTTATTAATCTTGCAACAAACATATAAATTAGTTGTACTATTAGTCAAAATAAAAGGTTGTGTCTGATTTGCATAATTTAATAATAAAGGAAACCCAATGCCCACATGGAACCACCTTATAATGTGCAATAAACATTTATGATTCTTATAAAAATATATATAAGAAAAACAATTTAAAAAAATAGCAATGAATTAAAAAAAAAAATTAAGCAATAGTGAGGTTCGTTATTTTTTTTTTTGTTTCAATTTGCTCCGAATGTGCCCTTGAGTTGAAATTTTGTACTCGTATGAGGTTTTGTGATCTATACACATAATGTAAATATGAAAATTTTGGATATGGGGGTCAGTTTTGGGGGGCAAATTAAAAAAATTAAAAAGTACCGTGTTGTATATCAAATGAAAGGTCTTATTTTAAGGATTCCAAATATAGTATTTTTATAATTTTAATAGTTTTAAAGTATTTTACGGAAATAGATAAAAATTGACCATACTCCTCTTATCTCTTAAATTAATAAGCATAAAATTTATGATTAAATTAAAATTATGTACACATATTAAAGTCTGTGCCCTAGGCACACGGATAATAAATTAATTTTGAATGTGGGGCTAACTTTTGGGGGGTAAATTAGAAAATTTAAAGAAATATCGTGTCACGTATCAAATAAAAGAGTTTGTTGTGAGGTTCTCAAATATATATTTATTTTATAATTTCAAAATAAATATTTTTCAAAAATTATAGAAAACAGTTTTTTACTTGTAGATTACAGAAAAATCGGTAGGAAGTGTTATGGTTTTAAAATAATATGATAAAATTTATATTTTATTCAATTTATTATTACTACATTTGAATTTTCTATTTTCATAATATCGATATACATAATTATAAATTATAATTCGAAATTGTTATTTCAATAATCTATTGTTATGAATGCCAATGCGGATAAATTAGGCTTTCTGAAAATCATTGTAATATACAATTTAGAGGAGAATTGCTAGCAATCACAATGATATTTCAAGGAAACTCTTGAATAATAAATAATTTTAACTTCCTAAGTAAGTAGACTGTCTTAAAACCAATTTAAATGTCTTTGACATTTGTCTTTGTCTCTTTACAAAATCCATTGACTCTTAAAGTAGATGAAGTTTACATTAGTGTTTCATTTAAAAGCTTCAGCACGTCAGCAGTGACCAGCAGTCCCCACTGTTAGACGATGAACAAACAAATTAATATATATTATTATAATAATTTTTTTATTCGTCGTTTACTGAGATTAAAAAAAAATAAAAATTAAAATTCGATAAAATCAAAGTTCAAATTAATAAAATTCAATATTGTAGAACTTTTCCAAAATTTTATACATAGTAGTTTTGAAGATAAAGTAAGAAATGGTCTCTTTTCGTTCCTATTTTTAATATAACTTCAAAAGTATTGATCTTCAAATTGTAAAAAATATATATTTAAGACCCTCACAACATGCCCTTTCATTTGATAAGCCACACGATATTTTTAAATTTTATGATTTGCCCTCCAAAAATGGCCCTTATATTCAAAATTCATTTATCTACGTTGCACGTCCATGTTTGAGTCACAAAACTTCGCATGTGTACCAAATTTCATTTTAATCGGTCCAGTAAATTTGCTGTTACAAATCGACAGACGAATACAAGAATAATTTTAAAAGGGTTCATTTTTCATTCGAACTTATGGAACTTTTTTTGGTAATATTTCAAATACTAGGCGTTAGCTTAACATAACCTAACTTAACCTATCGTAACAAAGTCTACTTGACCTTACTTTAGATGAGACATTGACACAAGAATCGTAGCAGGTAGTTAATAAATAGCGTCAATGGCAGTCAAAAGTACAATAAATCTGTGACAAGAGCAGCAGGTAGGTAATTACCTGCAGTGTCAATTTCGAGAATTAATTTTTTTTATTATAAAAAATAGTAAATTGCTGGTTTAATAATCAACGAAATAATTACCTGCAGGAAACGATCATTGTACTTGTTAATTAAAAGAAATTAAACGTCTTCCATTTAGTCGAAGGACAAAAAATTATCTAACGTAAAATCTATCTCTTAAAAAAAGGTTCTATTACGTAGATGTATTCTTATAACACAACACATTGTCCAATTAAAAGTAATTATACAGAATGCCCAATTCTCGTACGTAAATCAAATAATTATTGATATTTTTGGTAATTTTTTTATTATTTAATCAAATCATTAGTTTCAGAAATATAGGGAGAGAATAATTAATTTTTATCTATCTTCTTAAATATTCTTAAAACTAATAGTTTTCAAATTATAAAAAAATTATATTTGAGACCCTCACAACGTGCCCTTTTATTTGACATGTCAGATGATATTTTCTAAAATTTTAATTTGCCCCTCAAAAATGACCTTCATTCACTTGCGTTACATGTCTGTGTTTGGGTCACACAACTTACATGTGTACTAAATTTCAACTAAATCAGTCGGAGCAAATTAGCTGAAACAAACAGACAGACCGACACACGAGTGATTCTGTAAGGGTTCCATTTTTCTATTCGGGCGTAGGGAACCCTAAAAAAGTATGCGTTTGTTTATCATTCTATCGGAATCATCGCGAACCCCTAAACGACTCACAACCCTTAGAAAACTTGGCGGTTAATTTTGAGACACCCTGTAGATGTTTATCATCAAAAGAACGTTAAAAAATAATTTATAATTTAAAAGTTGTCGATGAAATATGTGCATGCTAAGCCCCTGCACTTAATTGTATATATTTTTACATAAGTTGCTCATTAACTGTATACGTTTATAAGTGAAATTGTTATTAAGCAAATGAAGTAAACAATTTATTATTGACGGATGGCCAAAGTAAAAAATTCCATCCTTTTAAACGATAAAAATGTTCTTTATAGGTAGATATTCAGACAAAAAGGAAAAATTTTCGTATTCTTAGTAAACAAACGAACATTTAGAGACAACAAAATCATTTATGACACAATTACCAACTTTAAAAAAAAAAAAATACGAAAAAATATGAAAATGTAAATAGGCCAATTATGTGTTTAGTACCTTAGTGTTTCTGTTGAACTTTTCCACGAAATATAATAACTCAAACACTTCAAAGATAATTAAAATTACATCCAATTATTGAATAGAAAAATAGTTAACAATTAAATGCTTGTTTCAGAGTTCACCACAAGAAGAAATAATGGGTCTGTACAAACAATACCTGCGACTGGGTCGTGCTGCCAGAAACAGAGTTCTGGGCATAGATAATAGCACCGATGGACCACTTAGTCTTCACATGCTTGTATCACAGCAAGGAAAAATTAGTAATTGTAAGTTTTTAATGTTATCATAAATTCACTAAATGCTCCCTGGAAAGCCAATTTGATTTGAAAATGCAATAAACATCTTGATTTTTTTCGACCTATTCAGCGATATATCACTCAATATGGTACGCAATTTTTTTTGTAATACCATTTTGTGTTTTACGGCCGCCATTTTGGTTTTGTAGAAACAAAACCTAGAGTGATCTTCTTCGTTATGAAAGACTTATTTAATGATATGCCACTGTATTTTACGTCCGCCATTTTTGTTTTATAAAAACAAAATATTAATAAATCATTTTGTTTTTGAAAGACCTATTCAATGATATGCCAATCAATACTGTATACTATTTTTTGTTTTCGTTTCCGCTGCCATTTTGTATTTTACAGCCGCCATGTTGATTGTATTACAATAATACCTAACCTACAACTACCGAGCAGTTTAGGCGAATCGATAGACATCTCGTCTATTAAAATCCATTCAGCCACTGAAATGTTTTAAGAACGTAAAGCATAAAGCAGCATAAAGAAAGTCACTCTAACCTAACTTTTGCACGTCATTCCTACATTCCAGGCACCCTTCGATTATTTCCTGATATAATGTTAAAATATATAACATAGGTAACCCAATATACATTTGGATATTATGCTGTACATGATAGTTACAGGTGTACAACATAAAAACATAATTATCTTTTGGTACATTTTTGTCTGTCATTTAAAATACAAGATTACATTTTAATATTTACCTAACTATCAAAATGCCAAATACTTGCTAAGAGGATTACCTTCCGCTGAATAATTAACTAGGCAATAATTAAGAAAATGTTATTGTATTAATTGAAATTGCGTTTCAACATTCCTGTACAGTTATCTGACGTCAATCATAAAAATTAATTATTTACTTACATTTTAGAAAAACCCGAATCATAATTTTGACGGTTTTGCAAGATCATAGTGATCCTATAAATAGTGTTGATGAAGGCATTTTTAATATTCATAGTTAAATAATGCTTGAATTTATTGAACGTAAGCACAATCAATATGAGTCAATCAATAATTTGGAAATTTATAATTAATTAAACATATAAAACGATAGACGTACGTGAGGTACTACTGCGTAAAAATTGTTGAAGATTCTACTAGAATTAGATTAGGATAAAACCCATCCATGCATCATCAAGGTAATTAATTATATGAATAAAAATAACTTACATGGAATTAACTATGAATGTGTCACGAGATAGGTGATGTCAAAGCAAATGTTCAATATGGCGGATGGCTGCCGCCATATTGGATAACAATGAATATTTGAGATTGCTCAAAAGTAATCACCATTTCTAATGTGTACAGGGTGAGTCACTAACGTCGAATAGGTCTTTAATTAACGTACAGTTCAAAATATAACAATTTTTGTTATTTTACATAGAGACCCCTATATTTTATTGCATTTGTGAATCTCTTATAAAAAATTAAGGTCAGTTTGTTGATAACAAATGGGACCTTAGTTAAACAGTTTTGTAATTGTTTACGCATTTGACGATCTTTAGACCGAAAGCACTTAGAGAGATCCGGTTTCACATCTCGTTTCAGGAAGATATTACCTACCAAACAAAAATATTGTAGACATTTACTTCTTAAATATTCCAAAATTTATCGATGCCAATATTCAGAAATTTAACAGGAATAGAAAACAAAATTAGAAAAGAAGTGGAATCCATATTTTTTTTAGTATTGTACGACGAGAAAACGGGAATGGGGTCGTGTGGTGGGTTATATTATCCTGACACGAAACGTCGAAACCACACCCTTCTAAGTGCTTTCAGTTCGAAGATATTTAATGCAAACGCCAATTCTTTAAAAAAATCTGAAATAACTCCAAAACTATGATGATTTTCCGGGCTTGAGGGCCGTGGTATAAAGACTGAATTGTTGCCTGACGTTTCGTAAGCAGCTGCGGCTAACATCTTCGGAGGAAATAATTTGGACGTAGATAGAAGAAGCTTTCTATATAACAGTCTCCTCGGCTGTTTGGTGTCGAATGTGACTGCCGTTTTTTTTTGTGCATCGTAATTACATGATGTTTCAAGTGCTGAGCACTTATGACTGATCTAACGTCTTTTTTTAGTTTTACAGGAATTCGTCTAAAGCTATTACCCATACCCGGGTTCGAACCGACAACGACTTACGCGGTTAATCCGCTATTCAAGTCGGTTAGTCTTCATCGCCTCGCGGCCACCTGGCTGCCCAGTGACTGCCGTTGCGTCTGTCCCTCTATTTATATAGCTCGCTCGAGGGGCGGGGCTAGATGCTGTCACGTGAGACGGTGTAGCCAATGGGGGCGTTCTGGTTTTGGTCACACCGTCTCACGCGACAGCAACTAGCCCCGGCCTCGAGCGAGCAATATAAATAGCAGGACTGCCGCAACGGCAGTTACATTCAACACCTGACAGCCGAGGAGACTACGAGATAGAAAGCTTCTTCAACTATTTCCTCTGAAGATGTCAGCCGCAGCCGCTTACGAAACGTCAGGCAACAATTCAGTCTTTATACCACGACCCTCAAGCCCGGAAAATCATCATAATTTAAATGATGCCGGCGTGAAAGCCTACATACTCCAAAACTGTACAACATTGGTCTCATATAATATTAATAAACTGACCTTTGAATTTTATGTGGGATTCAAAAATGTAAAAATATGTAGGGGATTATTATCAAAATAACGCAGTTAGGGTACACTTCCTGTATAACGAGAAGTCTGCTATATTTGAAAATATTTTTACGCCACTGCACTGAATTTTGGGAAATTTTTATTTGAAATAATTTTCTCTGTTCTCAACGATACATGTACCTATTACAGACCGTCACAGTTGCAATGCCATTTAGTAACCCCTTTAGGGACATATTTTTGCTTTGTGATTAAAAAATGGCTGCCATAAAAGGAAATGGTACCACAACATAATGTGCATATTGTTTTTATCAAACAAGTGGATCTCTGTATGTGTGTTTCGACCATCAAACTGAAAAGTGGCGATAAAAATGCAAACGTCAACTTGTACCGCGCTATATTCCAATTTTTCTTTTTAAGAACACGTAAACTTGGTCTATAATTTTAAAATGGAAACGTATGGTCTAAATAACACGCTGATATAGACCAGAAAAATGGTACCTACATAGCAGAAAATTTCCGGAAACAATTTTATTAGATTATATGAAATTGATAACAAGGTTTCTATGTAAAACGTTCGAGACCGTAACGCCAACGTATTCGTTCAATTTTTGGTATATGAAACAGGGGTGATGATGGGGGTGGAGCTGACGAGGTCTGGTGCTGTGTTAAGGGCTGGGGTGGCGTTGAGGTTGTATCATTGTAGCGTCAATTATAATATGGTTTTGGGGGTGGCATCACAGGGTTGGAAGTGGCATTAGGGGTGAATATGGCGCCTAACCTCAATATGTTAGGTTGGGTTAGGTTGTCACTTCGATAAAAAAGCTTTGCTTCTTAATGGGTATGGGTATCGGTGTAGAAAATTGAACAATTTAAAACCAGATTACGTTTAACTCTTGCTAATTTTACGACATCCATTGGAGGCAATAAAATATATATTTTTTAATTTCAAAATAGAGCAGATCGAAATAACTCACTTTCTACAAAGAAGCCTTCAGCGATTATGATATCGTATTTTATGTAAAACGGTAATAATATGCTTATGTGCCCACTTTAATATCTCTTAACGCAGTTGCATAATAGCAAAATAAATAAAAGCCATTAACTTATGTTTTATGTCGTTCATAGGAATCGTAAAGTAATGCAAATACACGTATTCGTTCTTTAGTCTGATCATGTTCAAATAATGACCAGTTGTCATATTGGCCATGCAAATATATAAAATATAATATACCAACGTTATAATCATGGATAGGTTGGTACCATTGCCATGCGAATTAATCTCTTATTGCAATGAGTCCAACATAAAACTGAAGATCGTTTACTATTTCGGTTGCTCAACATAATTAAGTACCAGTGGCAATAGCCTAACAGATAGCGTATTCGTTATTTTATTGACAATAATAAAAAATGTCAGAAATTTTAGTTCACATAAATCATCCTTTTTATCGTAACATTATTAAAACACTACCTTGTGGATAGCTAATTCACTTGATAAATGTTTTTCGAACAAAATAGCAACACACTGGCTTGCGGTGGGTACGACTAGTGTCTGCTAGTGGCATTAGAGTCAGTCACACGTGACTAGACGCCGCTGCCAATCGAAATAACAAATGGCTAGACGCGGCCACCAGCTACCGTTGCAAGTGGCTAGACGCGACCATCAGTCACAGTGGCTAAACACGGTCACTGTTCGCAATCATACGTAGCTATACGTAATCACGGTCACAAGTAACTAGATGCAACAACTAGTCGCAGTCAAAGCAGCTTGATAAAGCCACTAGTCGTAATCACGAGTGACTAGACGCAATTACAGTTACAAGCGGCTAAACGTTGATTATAAGCAGAAGCAGCTAGACCATAGCACCATTACAAGTGACTGGTCGCAGCTACCAGTCGAAATTACATGTGTCTGGATACAGTTACAGTCACAAATAGCTGGGCGCAGCGATCAATTAAAATAATAATTAGCTACACGCGGTGACCAGTTACATTTACATGCGGCTAAATGCAGCCACCAGTCGCAATCACAAGTGGTTAGACGTAGTCACAGTAACAAGTTGCTGGACGAAGTCACCAACATTGGTTAAAAGTGATTAGACGCAGCTACCAGCCGCGATCTAGACGGAGTTACAGCCACAAACAGCTGGACGCAGCGACCAATTGAAATGATAAGTGGCTACACGCAGTTATATGTAGCTAAACGCAGCCACTAGTCGAAACTACAAATGGTTAGACGTAATCCCAGTAACAATCTGCCAGACGATGTCACCCGCATTGTTTGAAAGTGGCTAGACTAGACGCAGTAATCACTTGAATTAAAAAGTGGCTATAAGCGGCCACAAGTCACAATTACATGTAGTTAAACACAGCCACTAGTCGCAATCACATTACAAGTAGCTAGATGCACCAGCTAATTGAAGTAGTAAGTGGCTTAACGTGGCCACCAGTCATAGCTACATGTGCCCTGTTGCGATCACCAGTCATAGTTACATGTGGCTAGACGCAACCACCAGTAACAGTTATAAGTTGCCAAACACAGTCATTAGTTGCAATCAAAAGTAGCTTGACGCAGCAGCCTGTAGAAATAATAAGTGGCTAAACGCGGCCACAAGTCGCAACCATAAGTGACTAGACGAAGTCACAGTAACCAATTCCCAGACGCACTCATTAGTGACTTTATACAACCACTAGTCACAGTCTCAAGTGGCTAGATGAAGATGCAGTTACAGTCACAAGTAGCTAGACGCAGTAATCAGTAGAAATAATAAGTGGCTATACGCGGCCACAAGTCGAAGTTACATGTGGCTAAACGCAGCCACCAGTCGTAGTCACATTATAAGTAGCTAGACTCAGCAACTAATTGAAATAATAAGTGGCTAAACGTGGCCACTAGTCTTAGTTACATGTGGCAAAACGCAGCCACCAGTCGCAGTTACAAGTAGCATCAACCGCATAAATTTTTCTCCTTAACCCTGAACATTATAAACGAAGTAAGTCTTAAAGCTCGGTACCTACTATCCGTTTCAAAAATGTCAGCTTCCGGCCTATCGCCTCGTGCAACAAACATATAGTAATTATCAGGTGTTCACATGTTATGGTGTTACACGGAACATATTGTATAGTGAAATTTCCAAAGCATTCCGTATGAATTGACTAAAAGGCATCAGGGTGTAGTGACAGGGGCGTATTTAGCGGAAAATTAATTTGTATGCGTCATTTTAAGCGGAAATGTTTACGAAGACGCGGAACGAAATCGTTTAGACGTGATAACGTGCGCTTTAGTTCGAGAACAATTTCCTAGAGGTAATGGGTCGAACGGAAATCCCAAAAATCTTCCTCCACTCTCGATTAACAAACGAAAAGTTCCACTTAAAATGGTAATTGCAACAGCAACACCGTTGCAAACGTCGCGCCCGGATCGGATGAAACTGCTAAAAAGTTTTGTTTGCATTTTAGAACATTGCACACGGACGGAATTCGAATGAGAAAATTACAATTGTTCCACTCGAATTAAACGGCGAAAATAAAAAAAAGGGTTATAAAGGAACCTATTGTAAATTCATAAGGGCATTTGATACAGCAAATAATAAACAATAGTCAAAAAGCGAGTCGAGTGTTCTTTAAATGATGCTCTTAAAAAAAGAAATTGTGCAATTATTAGTCACTCTAGAAAATAGCGCGAGGTGATTGAAAAATATTTAACCTGAAGTGTTTGCAGACGAATACCACTAGCTGTAGTTACAAGTGATCTAACCACCAGTCACAGTCACAGGTTGTTAGATGCAGCGACCAGTCACAATCATAAGTGCCTCGTCGACGCCACAGATACAAGTGTCTAAATACAGCCACAAGTCGCAATAACAGGTAAATTGACGCAGTCACAGTTACAAGTGGTCATACGCGGTCGCCAGTCCCTATTAAAAGTAGCTAGACGCAACCGTCAGTCCGTCACAAGTGGCTGGACGCAGCTACCAGTCTAAATTGCAAGTAGCTAGACGTAATCACAGTTACAATAGCCAGGCGCGATCGCTAGTCTCTTTTAGAAGTGGCTAGATGCAACCACCAGTTTATCACAAATGGCTGGACGCAGCCACCAGCCTGTCACAAGTAGCTGGACAAGCCACCAGCCGCAGTCATAAGTAGCTAGACAGAGCAACATTACAATTTGCTAGGCGCAGCCACCAGTCATTGTTACAAGTGGCTAGACGAAGCCACAAGTCGCATCACCTTTTCTGTACATTCACCGAGGCTGACGCATGCGTAACTAACTTCTGAGGTTTAGTGTGCACAAATGACAAGCAACTATACGTCGTCACAAGTAGCAAGCACCATCCTCTGTCAGAGTTTGTGACTCGAACACGACCACTCAAACCTCAGTCTGGGTAAAAACCTTATAACATTCCTGACAAATCTCGTCAGTGACTTGTGGTTGCTACTAGTTGTCGACATCGATGGCGTAGTGTGGGGAAGCCCTAACGATGTGTAACAAGTATTTGTATGGAGGTGGTGTCCATCACGTTCCATCAATATTCATGAGGTCTTGACGATTGGCAGCATTCTGCCACTTCTATTGTTCACTTCATCAGAGATATTGCTTTTTTGTTTGTTTTGGGACTAAAGGGAAGTCGTGGAGCTGTAGTAGGAGATCGTGAAAGGCGTGGAAGGACCGTTACTTTTGGGAAGTACAAATAAATATACTGAGATATGTGATGTTCATTTAATTTTACAATAATTTTGTCTGTACATGTCATTGTAAATTACTGTTGCTGGCCTAATTTAGTGTATTATATCTGGATACGATGTAGATAAATACATTACAACAACGTACAACGTACAATATCGAACTTAAATTTCCATTTCATACCGTAACCATAAGGTGGTGTTCTGCAGTTGTACCAAGTGCACAGCACCTATCAGTGGTGCATAGCATTTAAGAAATTTTAATCAGGGCAACAATTTCATACCGTAGCCTAACTTATTAAGGCCTCATACGCCATGTTGACTTTAAACCTCAAAATTTCAGGTTAAGAATCAACATGTTCGTGTAATATAAAAATATTAATTAATAAACTCATTTTTCAATTTACTTTAATTCAATTTCCTAATTAGAATTGCTCCATGTACTTTTACGGATTACTGTAGCAATGTACATTGTGCATTCTTCATTTATCGCAGGCGGTGTTGAGCAGCAGTAACAGAAATGGTGGCAGCGCGTCCGTCGACGACTGTTCACTTTAATTTTATGGTCGGCGAATATGCAACCTAAATTAATGTAAATTTTCGAGGTTTCTAATGAATTCCAGTTCACTAAATAACTTCCGCCAGTGGGCACTGACAGCATTTAATTCACTCTCGAGATGCAGTTTGTTATGAACAATTGTGTGTGTAGTTATTACCTCTGTAATTAAAACATGCACACCGTAAACAATATATTTTGAACGAACTTGCCCACAATAATGAACCACGAATAGAACAACGGCGTCAATCGCACCTAGCCCTAACGTTCCACTGTTCCAAAATGAGTTTCGTTAATCCTCGATCGATATTGCTGGAAGTAATTCCAGGTTTCGATAATATTGACCATAACCAATAAAACCTCCTTAAGTTCAAGTATAAGGGAAACGTTCGTCAAAAGATTACAATAAAGAAATTAAAATCCAAAGAGAAGAGCACACCGATTACTCGCGTGATGGAAGTAGAACCTCAGAAGGCTCTCATTATGTGGGGCGGATTATGCAGTTATCAGTCGATACCACATAAATCACTCCTAAGAAATGTTGAGCCTGATCTATGCGAGATCAGTTTCTTAAAGTAGTGACGAGGCCCACTCTCATCTCCTGGAGCAGTCAAAAAACAGACAGGACTGAAAATAACCCAAACCAACTCCTCATTTCCTAAATGTGTCTATGTGATGTGCAGTTCCAAATTTGGGGGCGATAGGGCCTTAATTATTTTTATGAGAACGGAGAATCCGTGACTACCCTGAACGCCGTGGTTCCATGTTAGAAAATTCTATTGTACCCCTGTCGTAAGAACTGAGTATGGGAAGAGATCTGAGAGACATTTGGTTTCATTATGGTGGAGCTGCAGTAAACGCTCCTCGAGGTTCAATGATCAAACTGCAACAGACGTTCCCTGCACGTCTGATACTTCTGAGGGGTAGCGTGGAGTGGTCATCCGATTTGAGCATTTGCGTCTACTTCCTGTGGATCTACGTGCAGCTTCCATCAATTGGCCTCACTCCTTGAGTAAATTCGTCGCCATACTCCCCGATATGTGTCAAAAAACTTGCACAAAACTTCAGAAATCGCCTTCATCTAATCTCTTTGGTCTTCTCTGTCTTTAAGGCCCGGCCCCACTATCACTATTCCCTGGCTTCGAGCACTAGCTTCCTCCTGGTCTTCACCTTCTTCAAGTGAATACCCCTCCCTCCATAGAATCAGAATACTCACCCATTCCACGTTACTGCATCCGTGACCACACAGCACAATCACGTTCACCCCTACGCTTCACAATCGTGAATCCCCTCAATGGGTCAGGTAATTTTCACACCACGCTCTCCACCTGAAGCGCTCTCTCCCGGATGTGTACCTCCTGAGTTTGAAGATGTGGCTAGAGGAACGCCCAGAGCTCCCAACGCTTTTCCAAAGTCTGTCGAGGTTCTCATACGACCATTAACCATCAAAGGACCCGTTTGTCTGCCTCCCTTTTTTTAGGGTTCGATGCTGTCTTGACGGTATGACCCGAGCCTCCAACAACATGCTTCAGGGTGTTAAAAAGAATCTCCGAAACGATCGTTATTTATTTTTTATTTTTGTGAGGTGCTTGCAAACGCGTATTCAGCTACCTGCGAGATTGCTGGTATCCGGTCATTTTTAAATTCAAAATTTCGTCGTATTCATTATTCGGGGTTTTGTATATATGTATATATTTCTTGACTGCGAACTTAGGTTCTGCAACCGTGTATATATTTTCTTTTAGGTTTATCTTTTCTTATGATGCTTCGGCGGGAATACATGAAATGAAAACACCCTTTCACAAATTTTCCGCGCGAACTTTACTACGATCCAAATTATAATTCTTCGGGAAATTCATTTATGTTGTTCTAGCCAAGGCATCTTATTCCTTAATTACAGTTAAGTGGCCTGGTTGGGTTTTTCTGGGTTTTCCCCAACCCCACGCAACAACTGTTGGACCACATGTATATATTTCCCAGTTAGTCGTTAATCGCTATATTTGTACGTTCTGTAAATATTTTTTCGAAAACAACGTTTTCGGTGCGCATGCGCGGAACTAACGTACTTGTCCGATTTTCCTAATTTTCCTTTTACTTTCATTGTTTGATTTCACTTGCGCGTCAGTAAAGCGAAGAGTTTCTCGCATTCTACCCGAAACATGCAAACTCATTGTGAATATAATTCTATCAGGCCCTCCTTCGTTCCTACATCAACTTTTTAAATTTTTTGTGTACCAATTATTGCCAAATAATGTTACTTTCGAAAGTTTTGGAGTTTTTTTATCCCCGTGCATGGTAGGCCGAAGGAGAAAACGTAGGGATTATAATTGTAACTGAGCTAATTAGATTAATTATTCTCTAAGTTAGGTTAATGAATTTAGTTTTTTATATGAATTAAATATATACCTGTACACATTAATAATAGCGAAGACCGCCGCTGTAGTACCTTCGGGTGGAGCAACGGCACCATGTAAATATTTTCAATTAATAAATTATACCGCCTCCAGAAACTCGAAACTTCTGGGTACACGATGAAGACGGTGGGGGCCTTCGATCTTTAAATATCATATGATCCAGAAATATGTAGCGATCTGTACATAATGTATATATGTATTTGTATTTGTTTCTCTTAAATTTATTTCTATCTTAAATCTTTATTTTCACTTGCTATTTCAAACATTTCTTCATTCTTCTTTACCTGGAACCCCGATACCTGCATGTACCCTGTCCTAACATTTATTAACAACCTGGTTTCTCCCGTAATCGCCATTATTCCACTCTACTTATTTCCGAGAACTTTTAGTGTCGTTGTACTTTCTGTCTTTCTTTCGAACTACCCCTTCTTCCGAACCACCCTTTCTTCCTTGTCGGCCATCTTAACAACACTTACAATAAATACCCTTATTTTCAATCTATTTAGTCAGTTCTTATTTAGTTATTCTACAGTTCTTCTAAAGTTCTTCGGTGTTCTTGCTATTATTGTCATTATTGTTATCATTCTTATTATTGTTATTATTGTCTTCGTTATTGTTCTGTTGTTTCGTTCTTCTGTTTCCTCGTTATGTAATTAACTCTTTCATCTTTCTTTGTGTTTGTAGTAAACGTCTTAAAAACGATTTTTGTGTTAGTGTTTTCCTCATTTCATCGCGCCATTCTCATTACCATTCAACATAAAACACTACAAATATAACATATGAGCCATAAATAAATATTTTTAACGTATTATTTATTTGTCAAAATCGATTGTTCCGCTACTGATACTATAGAACGTGTAGGCAGGTATGTCCAGCTAGCTTTGTAGCCGGATATAGGCGTCTGTTGGTTGCACGAACATGATATATAACAACCGGAAATGGACCATTACGTAGACATTATACGCGTAGCCAAAATACGCCATCTATCATATCTCTCTATTAATCGTGTTTTAATTAACGTTCAGATAAATTCCGATTTGTGTGTAATACGTGGTAGGCGCCGGCAACAACGTACTATGTGCCATTCAGACAGTCCATAGCCTACTCGGTAATGCGACGCTGCGTTTTCATGCCCGTGCATGTACACTAGTTGTTAGTGTCAAAGGAGGCGGTGTATGTATCGATTCGAATAGATTAATTTAGATGAATTAGACTGAATCGCGGGCGGATCTAGCAGGCCGCGACTTCGACAAATTAATACACGAGCTACGTATAATTGGGCAATAAGTCACGTCGTAAATAAAGTTCCGGTTGTACGTTATCAATTTGCATGTGCACTCGCGACAACCGATTGTTGCTTAAAACACTATTGTTTCGACTGATAAATCCGTACGAAATGGTATTCGACGGAATCGATAAGGAAATGTAATCGATTATGGTCAAATAATATTCGAATAGAGTCACGTTTCGCCATAAGCGTAACAGTTTGCTTTGCTAAAGGGACTCAAAACAGAATCCAGATGATTCCTCAACTCCCTTTAGTTCCTCACTTGGCCCATACACCTTTTTCTATTCTCAAAAGTAAAGTCTTCTTTTAAAGAACACCAAACTGGGATCCCGTCAAAGAAGTTCGTAGTGTACTACCACTTTGAAATCGGATGAACATTTTCACTTCGAGTCAGCCTCAAGGTGATCCACTGTCTGACCCAAAACATATTCCTGATGATTCTTCATCCCCCATTATGTTTCTGACTTGGTCTCATAGACCATTTTTTAGTCTCAAAAGTAGAATCTTTCTCTAAATAACACTAAAATAGATCCCGTCAAAGAAGTCCGTAATGTACAACCACTTTGGGATCGGATAAATATGTTCACTTCGAGTCTACCCCAAGGCTATCCACTGCCCGACCCAAAACAGATTCTTGATGATTCCCCAACCCCCCTTAGTCTCAAAATTAGAATCCTTTTTCAAAGGACAGCGAAATAGGATCCCATGGAGGTAGTTCGAGTACTCTTGAAGGCCCTCTGGGATCCACCAACTAGAGTCGTGAAAAAGCCATGATCAAAAATGTTTATTTTTGTCAGTCAGTTTCTGACTCCAAGAACGTGTAGACTCTGACGAAGAAAATCGTGGTTCGGTAACGCGTCTATAGAAGCTTCGCTTCAATTTGACTATCTTTCTGTGGTCAGTTCATTGTCTCGTGGTAGTCACAGTATTCAAACATGTAGATGTCCTTATTCCTTTGAACTCTAATTAATCGAAATAAAAAATCCGTACCATTTTGTAGTAATTGATCAAGGTATTTAAATTGCAAGAGTCATCAAAGACATCAATTTGTATTAAAAATATAATGTAAAGGTTGATTTGATTAATTATTTTAATTTCTTGTTACAGGTAGGTTAGCCGTAATTGTTGTTGGACTTTTCACATTAGTAATGGGCATAATTTTATCGACCATTCCTTGGGTGGACTACCTCATCTTACAGGTAAGAAACTACAATGATTTACTATTTGTGAGGTTAAGGGATTTTTAATCGTGGTCGAATAGGATACACTCCCCTCGATGTTTCGTGAACGCCCCCCCCTCGGTGGCCATCATCTTCGGGAGATCCTTGGCAATGTTGGGTGTATCGGAAACTAAATGGTTCGTGATCTAAAAGCTTTCTGATTAGTACCATTGGTGGGTGTTGTGTAGGGTGGAGCGTCGGGTTGAAACGATTGCTTCCACTTGGGCTTATCAGTTTTGGCTGAATGGGCCGTGATCTGAGTTCATATTTAAATTCGTAACTGATTCATTTGAGTGAGTCCTGATAAGCTCCATTGATGGGTGCTGTGGAGGGTAGAGCACCCGGTTGCTTCAGTTTAAGGGTATTCGTTTTGGCAATAACTGTAACCATGTCCTGCTGATTTTTAATGACTTCTTCAATCTAAGTTCATATTTAATTTTGTGACCGTTCCACTTGAGTAAGTTCTGGTTAGTTGGACTCATTGATGGGTAGAAGGTGAAGCATCTGGTTAGAACTGCTGTTTCAATTTATTAAGAGTTTTGGCGACAACTGATAACCACGTCCAGTTGAGTTTTGATAACTCTTCTGTATATTCTCGTGGATTATCGAAGCAAAAAACAACGTTGATTAGGGTGGGTCACTTCAATAAATACGCACGAGAGTGATGTCTTTAATTAAAGATAAATCACTATTTATTATTTTGATGGTAATATTTACAATTAGGCTACAATTAACAATAAAAACAAAGGTTAACGTTTGGTAACGTACAGCTATGCGAATGTTTTTTTACTAGTTTACTACTCTTGAGACTCTCTCGGTACTTTCTAAAATTTGTACAAATAAGGCATTCAAGGGTAGCTTAGGGTGGTTGCAGAGAGGGATGGTTGAGGAGAAGGTGGTCATAAAAGCAGGTACAAGGGTCTTTGGTACAAGGAATGAATTTCTTGTAACTTAAAAACTGCGCTGGAAAAAATTTAAAATAACATTTTCGATAACAAGTTTCTTGGTCCGAATAATAAACAAAAAAATGGACTAATTCGGCTAAACACCTTCCATTCCATTGAAGTTATCACCAAGTCTTCGGTAGTGTGCTGTAATTCTTCTTAGGACCTGAGCACCTTAATTTTCCAGGAAGTCGTCGGTAGTCTTCGGCTTATCGAAGGCTGAGTGGTCCACGTTATGAGAGTTCATATTTATATTTGTGACTGTTCCGTTTAAGTGCATTTTGATGAGACCCATTGTTGGGTGCTGTGGAGAGTGGAACAGTTGCTTCAGTTTACGTGTATTTATCTTAGCGATAACCAGTAACCATGTCCAGTTGATTTATGATGATTCTTCCGTTCTTTTGAAATTATTATCAAGTTTTTGGATTTCGATGGCTTCTCTGTGGATAGTACGATGTGACCTTGCTCAGCATCTGGGTACCAATATCTTTAGGAGATCTTCGGTAATGTTAGGTTTATCGAAGGCTTAGTGGCCAGTGGTGTAAGTTCAGATTCGTATTCGTGACTGTTCCATTTAAGTGCGTTTTGATAAACTTCATTTATAGGTGCAGTGGAGGAAGGAGCACCCGGTTGCTCTAGTTTAAGCTAATCTCTTTTGGAAACAAATGTAACCATGTCTAGCTGCTTTTTAATGGCCCTTTAGATCTTTGAAAGTGATTGTCACCTTTTTGGATTTTGATTGCTTCCCTGTAATGTTCTGGGTAGCATAATGTGATCCTCCTCAGGACCTGGATACCCGAATCATTAAGGAGGTCTTAGGGTGAGTGATCCACAGTCAGAATTCATATTTATAGTCGTGACTGGTCCGTTTAAGACCGTTCTGACTAGTCCCACTGATAGGTGTTGTAGAGGGTGCAGCATCCAGTTGGTATGGTTGCTTCAGTTTGAGCGTGTTCGTTTTAACTACAATTGGTCACCACATCCAGTTGATTTCTAGTGACTCTTCCTTTCTTTTGAAGTTATTACTATATGGCTTTCCTATAAAGTATTGGGTAGTATGATGTGACTCTGCTCAGCTCCAGGGTATCCCCAAATCTTACATGGTTCATGTTCTGCTACTGCAGTTCTTTCTGTGTGTCCCGGTCAACAGTTGGAGAGGTGTTATTTTAATCGCATGGTAGTTCTAACTCCAGCTCCTGTTCCGGGTCTTGTTTGTCTTTGGGCCTTTTCGTTGTGGGGGTCCTTTCTGTTGTTCCACTGTGCTTCTTGTTGTTAAAGTATTTATTTATTTCATATTTTAGGTAAACCATACTTATTTCAAGAGGTTTGAATTAGTTTTCAAGGTCATCTGGGTTGTAGGATTATAAGACGTACTCAACAGGGGTTTCTACGATTCTCTACGAATCTAATGCAGATATTGATTCGTGTGTGGGCTTTCGATATACTTTGCAGCCCAGTCTAAGCCTGGCATCCCCATGGGTGGCGTTTAAATAAAAGAGGGGTCGTTGTTTATGAGCTCCTAATACCATGATGAATTAGATGAATACTTGTAAGGAATTATGATGCCCTCACAATTCCAATATCTTAGCCAATGTATGAGGGGTTGCAATTTTTTATGGCTTCTTCTACAATCTATGGTTTATTAATCAGTTTAAAAAATTCGATCAGATATCTATCGAAAAATTAGATTAATAGCTATGGAGATGAAGTTTTTAATTTCTTCCAAAGAAAAGGCGATGGACCATTTAAATGTTAAAGTGGATGCATTCGAAATGTTTTATTCTCTACTGTAAGAATTCCATTGAAAACGAAATAAAATGGATAAAAAATGCAAACCGCGTTTTACGGATAATGTCAAGCAGGGAAAACCCCTAAAAGGAATTTTAATTCTTTTTACGAATACCATAGCCTCTTATTGGGCCATTTTAAATGAAATAAAAGCAAATGTACTCTACCTATAGGTACATCTCATCCGATAAATTTTTGTTACCTCTTCGTGTGTCCTCTTTTCCAATTTACTAATTCATTTTTCTTTTCATTCGATAATAGCTTTGTAAACTTTCTGTCTGTCTGTCTATTTGTTTGTTTGAGGCTATCTTCAAAACGGCTAAACCGAATTTGATTAAACTTTACAGGCATGGAGAGAGGGTCGTCAAAAGTGTTTTTAAGAGAATTTCTTTTTGAAAAGACGAAGGCTTTCACGGCCGTCGTTACCTGAATAGTTCTCAATTTCCAGGTTCAGCATTCGATTTTCTCCTTCAGTGATATCAACAACTACCAATTTACTACCAAACTAAATCTTGTTTTTCTTAATTTGGTATGACATGGGGGTAAAATTGATTAGGTTATGGGTGGTTTGAAGTAGAAAGAAACTTGGTAGTTTTCGACGACAACGAATGGTCTAAGTTCAAGTTGGTCCCAATTGAATTACACCTTCTACTACTACATACGTTTCAGTGTTAAGTACGGCTTGATAAACAGCTTTGCCAACTTTGAATGCACAAAGTTTTAAGACTCGAACTCATGCGAAAGGGCGAAGGGTATTAATGAAATGCAAGTTCCAAGAACTGTTTTAGAGCCGCTGAATAAATTAATGACACGGTTAACAGATTGACGCCAACTTCATTGTATCTTTTTTTGGAAAATGGAATCCCATATAACTGACCTAGTGGCGTCACTGGATGGTCACAAAACAAAGTATAAAATTATGTACATTGACTAGTAGATACGTGCTAGTGGCAGAAACAGGAGTAAAGAGGAGTAAAGAGGAGTAAAGGAATCTTTTGGAGTATTCTCTTGATGTTGAGGGCTATGGTAAACGACGCAGTTTCTTCTGGTGTCTCATAGCCGCGTATCAATTACGAGAGCGACTCACGGGCATCAGTATGAAATTGATCGGTAGAAGAAGCGCTGGTGGAAAGACGCTAGAGGGCGTAATGTGTGGCGTGTAGCAGGCAAATATTTTTGATTTTATCATCCCTCCAATTCTCTGCTTCCGTTTATCCAGCAGGCCGCTGGTGGTTGTCGTAAAATCGTTTGATAACCCCGTTAAATGGTATCGGGCATGTTGGAGGGTGCTCAGGAACGCTCTTGACAATCCCCTTCCGTGTACTTTGTGGATACGATCGTAAACTGGAAATTTCAAGTGTCTCCTTAGTTCCTTATCCAGTTTCCTTCTTGTGTTCTCGAACCGGGGGTTGCGACAATAGTTTCACTTAATATGGTAAATATGCGTTGTAACACGGGGCAGATTTTACGTTATAAATAAATGATTGTCATTACGTTGTAATGTCATTATAATGAAGAGTTTCTTCGTTAGGGTTAAACTGGAACACTAAAGAACCTTCTAGAACTTTCCAGAATTTTCTAGAAAATTCTAAGGGGTCCTGAAGATATTTTTTTAATTTTACATAAACATAGCGTTCAATGCAAAGACAATGTAGGTATAATATTAATTAATTTTCTCCTTTTTTTTCAGCACTTAAGGTTGTCAAATGGATCCTTGAGTTTCTACTATTGGCAGAAACCTGGAGTCGTAAGGTTAACTAAGGTCTACATCTTCAACGTCACCAATCCAGATAATTTTCTCAACCAAGGGGAAAAACCGAGGCTTCAAGAAGTTGGGCCCTTTGTCTATAGGTAAGATTTTCAACTTTTATATGTATACATATACAGAGTCATTAAGGCCGTAACGGGTTTTTCTGTATTATACGTATCGTTCAAAATAGAGAAAAATATTTCAAATAAAAGTTGCCCAGAATTCAGTGGAAAATGGTGAACAAATATTATCGAATATGGCAGACTTCCGGTTATACCGGAAGTGTACCCTAACTTCGTTATTGTTTATATCACCCCCTACATGTTCTTACATTTTTGAATTTCCCATGAAAAATAAAGGTCGGTTTGTTAAAATCATATGGGACCTAAGTTGTACCGTTTTGGAGTTATTTCACATTTTTTTTAAAATTTTGACGTTTGTAGTAATTGGCGTTACGTTGAATATCTCCGGACCGGAAGCACTTAGAAGGATCCGGTTTTTACGTGGTTGTACGGCCATAAAAGAAGAATGAGGTCTTGGGGTAGGTTATTTATTTCTGAAACGTCAAAGTCGCACCCTTCCACCCTGCTTCCAGTTCGGAGATATTCAACGTGACGTCAAAAACTGCAAATGTCAAATTTTTTAGAAAATGTGAAATAACTCCAAAGCGGTGCATCTTAGGTCCTATGTAATATTAATAAACTGATATTTATTTTTTATGGGGAATTCAAAAATGCAATAATATGTAGGGGGTTATATTAAAAATAACGAAGTTAGGGTACACTTCCGGTATAAGCGGAAGTCCGCCATATTTGAAAATATTTTTAGGTTATTCTCCGCTGAATTTGGGGCAACTTTTATTTGAAATATTTTTTCATATCTTAAACGATACGTATTTCATATTGCAGATTATTTCGGCTTTATTGAGTCACCCTGTAGACTTTTGGTAAATTAACAAAACCCAAAACTGAACAGTGAATTTAACGTAAACTTGAAAGTGCAATAATTACTTTGTTATTAAAAAAGGATTAAATAATAATTTACATTTGTGACCTTTAAACTTTCTACAGCTAATTATAAAACGCACCTTCGGCTAATTGAAAAAGTGAACAATAACTCTGATATTTATAACTCTAATTCCTACTCTACTTAATAAATGTTATATCTGCACTCATTTATTATTCATCTTAGAGGTCGGGTCGATGTTCGTCATTGACCTTGCATTTAATTTAATTGTTATTGTTGCATTGCACACATTTTAATTTAAATTATTTAACAATACGTAACCTCTTACCTTCCATTCTGATCGTTACAAAAGTTAACGTACTTATAAAAAATAAATAAATAAAATTAAATGGATAAGTAAAAGATAGTGTCAAAATTTTAATTAATGGGATAAGAGTTCGAGCCCAAACCGGCCAATGAGAGTAACATTATAAACTCGACTGTCTTCTAGTGGCGTGCGATTGTGTATGGGAAATTTTTAACCGTTCCCTGCACTGATCTAGAACTTTCAAGGCCAAAATTGTAGGGTTTCAAGAAAAACATCGAATATTGACCTTTATTTGAATCTGACGCCTACTTTCAAGGTTATTTCAAGGACAAGTCAAAGGGATAGCTATATTTTTGACCTTAGATGCAACGTTCATACAAATACATGTATCATGATAGACATCAAAGGTCATTACAAGGTCATTTCAAGGTCAAATCGTCATAATGACGGTTTTTTTAGTTTAGTAATTGACAATTTTACATTACATTTTAGTCAAAGGTTGAAGTTAATTCAAAATTATGAAGTTAAAGGCTATAGAAAACGGAAAACGACCTTTATTTCAAGGTCAAGTTGATTTTCTCAAACGGATATTTGTATTTTTGACCTTACATTCAAAGAGAACTTAAAACTCTATGTTAAGCCAGTCAATCGTATCATGTTAGACACTAAAGGTCATTAAAAGGTCACTTCAAGATCCAAACATTATAATAGCAATTTCTTTGATTTTTTTACTATTGCATCTGACGGTTGAATTTCAAGCTTCAGTCGATGGTTGGTGTCAATTCGAGGTTATAAGGTTCAACAAAATGGGTAATGACCTTCATTTATCATTCACGTTCTATTTTGACCTTTAAATACATTTGTATTTGTGGAATTTTAAGGGTTCGTTGAATCTAAGGTAAAAATACAGTTCGTGAAAATCAACTTGACCTTGAATTAGCCTTGAAAATCGAATTAATGTCCCTTCGTTTTCGAATTATTCCCAAAAATTAAAATGATTGAGGTTAGATTGTCGCATGTTACCAATATTTGAAAACAAAATTATCCTAACTTAGTAACTGTTTCCTTATATCTGTGATTTCATAATAAATACAATAGAAAATGAAAAATATGGATCTATAGATCTACAGACGTATAAGAGGAACCGCGATCAGATTTTAATGCGGTCGGTTGCGTTATACAGACAACAAAACGGTTAAATTTTCAACAATTAAAATAGTTATTAAGCGAATAAGTAGTTTCACACTCATTGTCAGATTTATTCGCCCATTAAACATAAAAGCGAATCGCGTGGCCGTACGTCGAGGCGGCGGTGGCGGACGCGGCAACATCAACGAGATATCGCAGGCGGCCGGGTGCTCGACGAAGTCAATGGGTCAGTGCTTTCTGTGCTACTTCCGGTCGTTATGCAACCGCAAGGCAAACTTGATATCGTATGAAGTAATCACTTTCACTCCGTCTCGAGAAATTCCTTCGGCACGAAAAACGACAAAACTTTTTATTAATCAAATAGACATACAACTGTATCTGTGTGTACATAACACATATACAGACAGATACATACACACGTACGTGCATGCACAGGAGTCGATTTGTAACAGGTGAAGGGCGAAAAACGGATTTAAAAGCAAACAAAGCGAAATGTACCAAATACGTGATTTGTCAACCTTCGAAAATACAGGGTCATCGTTTTACATTTAGTATAAAATTATTTAATCAGTTAAAAGTTATAAAAGTGGGACAGTTAATGGGTGAAGAGTTTGAATCAAAATTGTTCTGGACAATGACTTATTTTAGTTATCAGTTATCGATAAATAAAAAGGTATCGATACCTAAAAATATCGATAATCATCGATAACAATAATAATATCAACTGATAATTATCCATATCGATAGTTATCGCTTGCTGTTATCGTTAACAATGTATCGATCGCCCAGTAACATCTGCTTCATTATTAAATTGATTTTAGTTAACAGTCATTGATAACAAAAACATATCGATATGTCAATAACAATCATGACAATGGATAAGTATCAATATATCGATAAATATCGATTGCTACTGATATATCGATCGCCTAGTAACAGTTGGTTCGGTAATTCACTGATTTTAACAATAATAAAATAATATCGATTGTTATCGATTGTTATCGATAGCTATCAGTTGCTGTTATTGGTAACGATATATCGATCGCTCAGTAAAAGCTGTTGCGATATTCAATTGATTTTAGTTATCAGTTCTCCAAAACAAAACAAAATCAAGTAATACTCATCGATACGTTGATAAATATCGATTTTTACAGATATATCGCTATAACAAATGATATCGATAACTATCAGTTGCTGTTATTGTTATCGACATACTGATATATCGATATTTTTACCTAACAACAGCTCTTTCTGTATTCAACTAATTTTAGTTATCTATTATTATCGACAAAAATCGATTTATAGATAAATATCGGTAGTTATTGATACATCGATACCGATCAATTCGTCTTATTGTTATTTAGTCTGTTTTTAGACAAAAATATTGATGTATCGATAGTCTTCGATTTGTTCATGCTCTTAAGCAGTAGTAGTTATATCAGATTTCAGTTACCTACTATCGATAACAAAAAAATGTCGATAACAGTAATGGTAACTGATAATTATCGATATTTCGCTATATCAACGCAGTTGTAATTTGCTGTTGCATAAATAAAAAATAGTTTTTGTATCGGATATCAATAATTATCGATAGATATCGATTGTTATCGCCGCATCGATACACGATCGATATATCGATATTTTTTCCAAGTAACAGCCGTTTTAGTAGAAAACAATAACAGGAACTAAAAGTATCGATGTATCGACAGCTATCGATATGTCGATACTCGATCAATATTTTAGCCTAGCAACAGCCGTTTTAATAGAAAACAAGAACAGGAACTAAAAACATCGATGTATCGACAGCTATCGATATGTCGATACTCGATCTATATTTTAGCCTAGTAACAGCCGTTTTGTAGAAAACAACAACAGGAACTAAAAGTATCGATGTATCGACAGCTATCGATGTGTCGATACTTGATCGATATTTAACCTATTTCAGTAGAAAACGATAACAGTAACTGATTACTATCGATGCAGCGATACCCATCGACAATTATCAGTAAATATCAGTAACACAAATCGATAGCCATCGATAGTCTTGCCCAGAATTAGCACAACCTTGCAAATCGAACTTCCAAATCCATCATTAAGAAATTAATTATTTATACTTAAAGGCACTTAGATGATGACTTTTGATACATCTATTAGAACCTTTTATTGAATAAAGTAAACCTATAATTTATTGTGCTATGTCATGGTGTGAATGGTTATGCTAATTCGTTAAGCTATCGATTACATAATGGATATACATAATGCGAGATCCTTCTCTTAAGGTGATTTTTTCTCGTTAACGTAAATCATGTTTGTGTGGATATACAATAGATTATTTATTTGCAAAGTAAATATATTAAAACATAGTTGTAGTTGTTTCATTAGATAGTGATTTCGACTAGATGGTATTAACGGAATTATGTAAAGGCAATATCTCACTTTTTTATGGTACATATTTACTTTGTCGATCATTCCACTTATTTCTGTGGTTATATTCGACAGCGAATTCTACATTAAGTTAGTGTTACCTCACTTATTCTTTGCCAAATGTTTTGCTTGGGCGTATTTTCTAGGTCATTGACTATTTATTTGTCTAGATGATCAAAGAAATAGAAAAGATAAGGGTTCATTTGTCCACTTCTACTTTAGAGATAAGAGGGAATTGTCAATTTTTATATATTTTCTTAAATAACTTGCAAATTATTTATATTAAAATTATAAAAATAGCCCTTTCATTGGATATGTCACACTTAATATATAATATAATACACCAACTGCAAGTGTTGTTTTTTTTTTTTTTTTTAATAAAACCGTCAAATTGCACTTTTCCTTTCTCTCCTCCGAAAGGTCTGTGTCTGTGTGTATCTATTGAGTTGTATCTATTGAGTTTTACCTTGCCTCCCGTGGCTTTAGTTTACAGTGCTTTGTTTGCCTGTTCGAGGAGAAAGATAGATAAATAACTTTTTTTTACTCTGCACGGGGTTCGAACCTAAACTCTCTCGGTACAGAATCAACGCACTTGCCCTATGAGCCACTCAGCCACTGACCGCCTCAGTTTCTTAATGTTATTGTAGGTGGTTTTATCATACTGGTACTTACTGAACATTGTAATATCGACATATAACTATTTTTAAGTGTGTAGTATAATAAATGACTAATATTATTGCATATTTACTGCAGTAGAAACATAAAACTTCTGATTTGATCATCCATAACGTATTCTAGTTTAGCGCAAGCACAACAACGGTAGATTAAGTTAGATTAGATTACGTTATGTTAGGTTAGGTTAGGTTACATAAGGTTAGGTATCAGATTATGAATAATCCTCTCAAAATTTACTTAAGACATACATAGTTCTATCGATCAAAATTCGTTTAGTGTTTAGTTTTCATCCTGTTTATAGCAAATAATAATTTTTTTGTCGGTTTATTTTCAATTTTAAGCCCCTCTGGTGGCACCGTCTCATAGATATTTGAATCATCAAGATTGCATTCACATCGCATCAGTTAAAGTTGAGTGACATTTTACGACATAAAGAAAAAGACTTTTATGTCACATAGACTTATCGAGGCTTTCTGTCGCATTTACTTTACTCGTCTTCACTAGCGATAAATATAAAATTTCTGTACGAGTACTATACCGGTATTTTAAAACATAATTTTATACCATACCATAACCTATGTGGCATCAGTGCCGGAGGGGATCAGTGGGCTAGAGTTCATCCATAAAGTTCATTGGGGTGAGCCTCCTCCCCCTCACAATAAATCAGGAAAACTTATATAGACCAAAGAATGACCAAAAATTCTAAAAACAATTCATTAGCCAGGCGCTCTTTGAACCTACCTTGAATGGGGCGTCTAGTTTGACCAATATATTTTCAAGGTTTCTGAAATTTGAAAATTTTGCGCAATTTTACTAATAACTACTTATGGAATTAAAATAAAAATATTTTAAATAACTAAGACTAGGTCTTGTTTTTGATCGAGTGTTGAAAATGATTCTCTGGCTAGGCTTAATTAATTAACTAAATACTTTTTTTTAATTTCAGAGAAGACATGGAAAAAGTAAATATACAATTCCATGATAACGGTACCGTGTCGTATCAGCATAAAAAAATTCTACAGTTTGTTCCAGAATTATCTGTCGATAAAAATGAAAAATTAACAGTGCCAAATATTCCTTTGTTGGTAAGTAAATACACAAAAATATATATATATACAGGGTGGTCACATGCATTCAAAAAAGTACCATAGAATCATGAGCGCCTTGAACACCTAATTGCCAATTTTCCTATATTTTCTTAAATAACTTTAAAACCATTTACTTCAAAATTATAAAAGAAATATATTTGAGACCCTCACAATAAGCTCTTTCATTTGATATGTTACACCTTTTTTTGTATTTTCTGAACTGTCCCCCAAAAGTGCCCTCCCTGTTCAAATTTCATTTATTTACGTTGCATGTTCGTATTTGGATCACAGAACTTCATATATATACAAAATTTTAACTCAATTCGACACTAATTGGCTGTGCCAGACGCACAGACAGACACACAAAGCTTAGGGAACCCTATAATTTTCTGATTCTAATTTTGAAGACATTAATAGAATCCGATAAATGCGTTTAGATAAACGTGTGTATATGATATGACAAATTAGTTAATTAGGTACAGTTTTATAATTTTTCCTGATTAATACCGCCGCGCCGAAATATTTTAATTTATGCGAAAGTATGACATTTAAATCAGAGAAATATTTATATCGTGCTGTGGGCAACATCGTTTCGAATTAATTAGTATTTGCAAATTTTAATTTAACTGCCGCACTAACAAATGTGATTATAATTTGTCTCTATTATGTATGCATATGCACGAAATTCATGAAAAAATATGCAACTAATACATAAGTATGTTTACTGTATCTAAAAACTGTTTTAATTGAAATCAACTAAAATTCAGACGTGTAAAATGAAAATCAAAATAGGCGTCAGCTATATTTTTAAATCATAGTTGGCAGACATGTACGTGAATTTACTCTATGGTGTCATTCTATGGTTTGGGACATTGCACGCTTAACGCATCTTGGTCGAAACTGACCTCAAAACTTTTGGAGGTGGAACTCATTGATTGCACTTAAAAATAATGTAAAACCATAGAAAAGAAAAAATGAAGATCGTTTTTATTTTAGACGCTTTCAACAAAATCGAACTCACTGGGATTCCTCTTGCAAAAGACCATCTCTCTCATCCTATCAGTGGGAAACTTTCAGCCATTTGTCAACGTCACAGCCGAAGAACTGGTGTTCGGATATGAGGATGGCCTGGTAGCGCTGGCGCACAGGCTATATCGGAAAAACAAAAGGCCCTCTTCGAAAATGGGACTCCTTATTGCGGTAAGATATTCAATTGTTTATAAAAAATTGGGATGACATTTTGGGCGTTAAAACATTCTGCAGAATTTTGGTTGTTTAGCCACCACACCTATGTACATACCTAGAAGCTTTTATTTATACGTACCTACTCAGATATTTATTAAACGATGTAATAAATCCCGAAAATGAATAATTGTTAAATCAATCCGGATAAAACGTTGTTGAGAATACGGCGGGCGATGCAGACCACAGAGCGCATCAATCAGACAACAAGAGAGCGAACGCCTCCTGAGGTGATCCATTTTCCTTTTCATATTCTCTTCGGTACAAACAGGTGCAATTTCGCGCTTTCCGTTTAATAATAAATTTGAATGCGATACTTTTCGCGACAACAAAAGAACCGTGTGAAGTATGAGGAAGTATCACGTAACTCGAGGCGTGGTGAACTTTGATTCACTGCCCATGCGACTTGGAAAAGTTGTTCCAGCGTAACACTGGAAAACGTCGATTTTATAGTTACTTCACAAAAATTACATCAGAGCTTTACTTACTTGCCGTCTAATAGTTTATCTAAGCCCCAAACTGGACTTTTGAAGTCTTCCTTCCGAAAACAGGTTGGTCCCAGGACACCCCGAAGGCGCCTGACAGCCATTGAGACTACTTAATAACTCCCAGATCCAGAAATATCTATAACCCTTATAGTATGTTCAATATCGAGAACTGCGCGGAAGCGAGGGGATCCCTCTAATGCAATCCGGAGCGCCTCTCCAAAACAGCCCCATGTCAAGGATTTGGGCTATCAACTAAATTTCTCCTCCAGTTCTATACCAATGGCGGGGGAGAGGCTTTGCTGAACAAATTCAGCACCTCTGCTAGCTGTGTACTACTACAGGCAATCCTATTAAAATGGGTTACTCCCTCGCTGAATATTATCTTTCTCCCATTCTTACCCAACTGAGCACCCTTTCACCTCTTGATTTGCAACCAGAGCACTATACATGACTGCCTTCACCCAATTAACACCACCGTGAAAAGGTTATGATACACACCCGCGTCCCTGACGGTTAGTTCAGAGCCCCCCTCGCTGGGTGTCATCCTTCTCCCATCCTTAACCAACTGAGCACCCTTTTATCTCTTGGCTCACAGTCAGAGCACTCTACTTGACTCTACCTTTACCCAATTTACACCATCCAGAAAGAATTACGATGCACATCCACGTCAGAGACAGTTTCTCGAGAATCCTACTCGCTGGGTGTCATCCTTCTGCTATCTTTACCCAACCGAGCACCCTTTCACCTCTTGACTTGCAGCCAAAGCATTATACTTGACTCCGCCTTTACTCAGTCTACGCTACCCAGAAAGGGTTAAGATGCACACCCGCTTCCATGATGGTTACTCCAGAACTCCTCTGGCTGGGTGTCAACCTTCTCTCATCCTTATCCAATAAAGCACCATTTCACCTCCTGGCTGACCCGAGCACTGTGTTTCCGCCTTGATTACCCCATTACCAAGTGTAGATGATTTTAATGGGTCAAGATGAACACCCCATCCTACATCATCGGGCCCGGGTATTCACCTTAAACACGTTTGCTCCTACACTTCACTATTGTGAACTGTCCTGAGGGGTTAGGTCTTTCTCAAGACACACCATCCAACTGATGCGCTCTCTAGTCACGTGTGTACTAAGTTTGGGGATATGGGCTGGAGCAATACCTAATACCCTGTTGAACGTGTTGGTGACCACATCGAAGTTGCTTCACTTTCGGAGGCTTGGCAGTCAGTTGTTCCACCACTTCTGCCTTCTGCGTTTTGCTGGCCTCACAACATTTTTGTCTGTCAGCTGGCAATGCAGGCTACTACTCGTTGGGGTTTTCCTGGGCTCGATATATCCACCAGACAAAATGTCTGCCCACACCCATAAGTTCCTTTTCACCTCTCTGGCCTCCAAATACCCAGGGATCCCCTGGCTTGTTAATGACTTCGTAGGTGTTGAGCTCCTTTCAAGGTGATGACTCTGGAGGATTTTGTGGTAGGCAGCAATTCCTTTTTACTCAGTTTTCGTGGATTGTAACTGCCACCACTTGGTTGTCACCTTAGAAACAGGAATTTAACTGATTCCTCTACTTCTTCCACCACTGCTTCGTTTAAATCCGGCCGGGTGTCATAAAGTTTCGCACTAAATTTGGAAATATTTTGGAACTATTGCAACAATTCTTTAAAGGGTAATTTATAATCTGTACTTTCTATTGTTGTATAACACAATGCAGTTTTATTTAATTAGCTGTGATTACAAAAGCTCTGTAATACATACACCCGATTTTACCTCATACAGCTTTACGTTACCTCTAATTCATCAAGGATTACCAAGCTATCAATAAACTTAGGAGGAAAACTTTAACGGCTTGTGACTCGAGTATATTGCAAGGAGTACATCAGTCTGTTGGTTGAGAGGCTTTAATACAATCAACTCGCTAGAACCTACGTCACTGAATCTCTCGTTGCCTCATTTTCCATCTTCGTTCCTTTTTTCTACCGCTTTGAGCTTGTAGTGAGGTAGGTAGGTGCTAGAATAAATCCCTTAGTGAGGATGGTAAGGAACTCTAGACATGAAAATGCATTTCACGCCGCATTACCCTCGCGACGACGTTGCTGCAATGAATGAACGATCCATTCTGAAAGAAGATTGTTGAAAATAAGAAAGACGGAATGTACCTGCAGCATTCTCTGATAATTGAATTTTTCTTTATTAAATCGCGAAAGTTCGTAGATATTCCCGATTAGGATTGGAATTTATAATTTTGCAAGAATTAGAAATAGGTACAGGTCAACAATATTGTAGCATGAGTTCTGAAATTTCAATACTTAAGTTCTACCCAAAATAATTCTTCTATCGTTATACTGGTAATAATCGATATTGTTGTAGAAACATCGATATTTTCCCGATAACTATTGATGTTTTTCCCCAAGATAACGACATATCGATATTATATTGAGTGTACAAAAAAACCATTGCTAGTTATGTACATGAAAACTACATTAAGTATGTGATTGCATACGCTCAAAATCGGAGAGTTTATTAAATTTTTTTCCATCAGTTATACACATACCAAACAGTCGATTATGCATTTATCGTTGTTTGCCCGAACAATGGGCTTTAATTAAAAATCAAACGCCAAAAAAATGAGTCAAATGATCGAAAAAACTCAAAAAAAATAAAGAGGAATTAAAATGGAACGTGCACGTTCAAGCGGTCGTTAGGCGACCAGCGTTGTACATTATTATTGAACTGCTGACATTTCACTTATCCAGGTTGCAAAAAAAAAAATACACCAAACAAACGCAACTACATTTTACAAAAAAAGGCCGGAACGTGGTGTGATAAAAATCAACTACAAACATTAAACAAATGACCTCGTCGAATTGTCGAATTGACCAGTTTTAATACCCTTTTTGTAAAAAATAAAAAAAAACTTTATTGGAAGTTTAAATAAAATATCGTGGGCTATTATTAAAGTAAAAGTCAATACTGCATTACATTGGGATTTACTACAACTCCATATGTGGGTCGTACTAGACATTTCATTAAAAAAAGTTTTCTCGAGCATAAACGAATATTCAATATTATTTATTTATTATCCATTTCAGAGAAATGGAACTCTGTCCGAGACGCACACAATACACACCGGCATAAATGGGATGGAAAAGTTTGGACTTTTGGATAGATTGAACGGTTTGGATCACCTGCCCTATTGGCCCAACGCGCCATGTTCGAACATCAAAGCAAGCGAAGGATCGTTCTTTCCACCCAGGGATGTCACCAAATCGGATATCGTCCACATCTATGACAAGGATCTCTGCCGAATAATGCCTCTTCAGTATCGTGGTCCAATAGAAAAGCAAGGTAAGAATAATGGACAACATTAATTCCAGGGTGGATCAAAAAGTTTTTAGAAACGCATATTGTGGGTAAAAGTGGGTTAGAGTTAGGGTTCTCAGCCCAAAAGCAGGCTCGAGACGAACCCCTAATTTTTCACATTTTCCAAAAACTAAAATCCATTAAGAACAGTGTAATCATCACCTCCATCATTCCAACTACTAGCCCTTTCTTCTTCTCCTCTTCCCTGCCTCTCATTTTCTGCCATTTCTCACCTTTTCTGCCCATTAAGGAGATCATTTTTGGACATTGATCAGACTTAAGGGGTTGATGATTTATCTTATACAACACTTGCTGGGTTGTTGGATTTAAAGGAGACCCATCAAGTTGTGAAGATGACCATCGTTCCAGTTGGCTTCCTAATTCTGTCATCGAGGAAAACGTCAAATTGGTTTTGGAATACAAGACGTTTGGGATGAATCGTCTTCTAGAGACTCAAAAGATTTCATCTAGTAATGTTCAGTTTATTTTAAAAACGTTCTGGGCTTTGAAAAACATTGGGCTAGGTGGGTTTTGGGAACGTTAAATGAAGAATTCAATACTCTACATTTGGGAATTTCGTTCAAAGTGAAACCTAAGTCTTTCAACGTAATCCAAATTCCTAATTTTCGGCATCATTTGGTTTTCATGGGTGATATGGAATTCTACCATTCTGACTTCAAAACGAAGCCCTGGAAGCTGGAAGCATTCGTTGTCTCCATTTTGAGTTGTTCTGATACTAGGAAAAGTATTGACTTCTTTGTTCGTGGATTTTGAAGAAATTCCTTTCAAATCAAAAACCTTAATCTACCCAGAACAATCAAACATGCTCTCATGGTCATCGACCCGAAATTCTACTCGTAGGAATCCACGAAGATGATTTTGGAATTTTTTATCTCTTACCATTTTGGCCGCCAGGGATTTTTTTACTTATACTCAAAAGTAAAGGAAAATTTAAAGAAATACAAGGGATGGAACATACTCATCTTGGTTTTTCCATTAAGGAAAACTTTTTGATCATTTAGTACATATTAGGGGTTTATGTATTACATTATTCCACGGTTATTTGTTAGAGTGCTAAATTTGAATTTGTTTGAACCACGTGAAGAACAAAAAGGTGGAGAAATTGTTTTTTTGGAAACAGGAGAATTATCAAGAGACCCCTACAGATTTTTTTCGGTGTTACTCACGCAATTCAAATGAACATTTTGGGGTTAGATTTAAGTAAATGTTGCTGAAAAAAACAAAACACCATAGTTAGAATTTTCAAAGTGGAATCCTGAAATTCTTCAGGAGAAAATGATAAAGTCAATCGTCATACATCGATTGAAAGCCCCTCTGGGTCATCGATCTGAAATTGTGGTAACTTATGGTAATCTAGAAAGCGGTTTAGAATTTTTTTGTCACCTACCACCCTTTTTGGACTTGACCCCCAATACTTTTTTCTTATTCCCAAAAGTCAAGAGTTCATCGCCCATTATGGTCTTAAAAATACGTAATAAAGTCATAAAAGAATGAAAAATGTGAGTTTAAATAGTCGTGAAAAAGAAATTATTTAGGCGATTAATTGAGACGATCAACTGTGACAATACTCCAAGAGAATTAAGTTTCTATTGAGATCTGGGGATCTGTTTCTAAAAATATTAATTCCACGTTTCCCTGAATGTAATAATGAAACCGTTCGGATTCGGATCGAATTTTCTTTGCCAACTTTTCTCGGACTGGCACAAGTTGTTAAATAGAAAGGAAAAAAAAAACTGGACAAAAGACAACGTCAAAGAAAACAGTTTTCTACGAGAGCGACATCTTTAATTAATTCTTTTCCGATTTATCCCAGAAAACAGGAAAGGACGGCTGACTTGGTCACAACAAAGTAATGAGTCAGTAAAAGAGAAATCAGGGATACGTGTGAGGCATCTTCAAACATTCTTACTGAAAAATTACCTAACCCAGTTGATCCTTTTTGAACGAGACGAAAATGAAAATTGTGATGCCCACAACGTTGCCAATTAAAAAAATGCAAGATACTCATATCTATCAACAAAGACTTTACCTTTCTACATGGATTTTAATCTGAGTATCAAAAAAAAAAAAAAATTATTGGTATAGGGCTATAGGGAGCATGGGGTAGCGCGCCATTCAGCTTTTTAATCCTACGGTCCAAAGTCTAAGGAGGTCTAAAGGGTATTCTAAAATTGGTTGTACAACCTGCAACTGAATTTTGAATATTATACGAGTCACTTTTAGTGGCTAAAATTATCTTCAAAACTATTAAGCCCAAAATTTTAAAAATATACACAAAATAGTTATTTATATATAAATTACAGGATATAATATAAAAATTCTACGGTCTATGAATAATAAGCTTTGAATAATGGGGGTCACTTTTAGGGGTCAAATTAAAAAAATTACAAAACATGGTGTGACATCAAATAAAAGGGCGTGTTGTGGGAGTCACAAATATGTATATAATTTTTATAATTTTTAAAGTTAGTTTTTATTTCTTATATACCTAAACCCTATGTATCGCATCACGTTATAAGGTGACTATTTTTTTTTATTTCAGGTATATCGGCAGATCTGTACACTCCTCCAGACAACGTATTCGAAACTGGTATCGAAGAACCAGACAACAAGTGTTACTGTCTAGACGATTTCCCTTGCGCTCCCAAAGGACTTCAAAATATCAGCCCTTGCCAATACGGTTCGTATTAAATAAATAAACAAATAAAAAAACAAAAGAAAGATGACAAACAACTTGCGCTATAATTTTTTCGTTTACAGATGCTCCAGTTTATTTGTCATTCCCGCATTTTTACAAGGCCGACCCTGTCCTACGTCGACCTTTCGAAGGCCTCCAGCCAGATAAGGAGAAGCACGAGACTTATTTTAAAATACAACCGGTAAGTTCATAGTTATTTCAAAATAGAGGTTGTTTTTTCAAAATGGCGTCACAAATTCACGCTGCCAATTACAACGCCATTTTGAAACCAACAAAGTTGTGTTCCAGACTTTTTTTATTAGGGAACAGAATTCCTTTTTTTGTTTTCTGTTATAGTGAGTAAAATAGTGACGAAACGTTGTTCTATCAGGGATTTAAACTCAAAATTAAGTTTGCTATTCTCTTTACCATAACCCATAACGTTTGACGTGTATGTACACGTTTTGTTTATCGACCTGGAGATAATAAACATTTATTTCTTTTGTTACAGAAATTGGGTATCCCCGTTGAGGGTAAAGTTAGGGTGCAATTAAATTTGAGGGTGGAGCAAGCTGAAAATGTCCGACCTGTTTCCAACTTCCCCAATATCGTGTACCCAATTATGTGGGTAGAAGAGGTAAGCTAAAATAGTTAAAACTGGATGTGTAACGTAAATAACTGATTTTTGAATATGGGGGTCACTTTTGGGGGTCAAATTATAAAATTTGAAAAAAAACGATGTTACATATCAAAAGAAAGGGCTTATTGTGAGGGTCTCAAATATGTAGTTTTTTGTAATTGTAAGATAATTAAAAAAATATAATAATAACTGTTATCGCCCTCATAGGCGTAGGCAACTAGTGAGCCTGGAATTTAAAAAAATTCAGAAAACAGTTGTAGATTACATATTCCATTTCAGAGACATCCTGTATGTGGTGTATTTCTTCGGGTTTCGAACACGTCATTTAGTCCACGATTTCAGCAGTAGTTTACTCGAAATAACGAGTCTGTGGACAAATTTCGGCGAAACTCATTTGCATTTATCCTTTTATGCTCGTGTTTACGATTAAATAAATTGCATTAGAACATTGTTCGGGAATAGTACGGCTTTAAGGGGGAAGATATACGAGCGCCGCACCGGCGACGCGCCGGCTCGCGTGGCTCTGTTACTCTCCTACAAAATTAACCATTAAAGCGGAGGTGCCCACGTTGGTAACTGCACAAAAAGTACACAGGTACACACGGTATGGACACTAAACGTATTATCCCTTCTAAAACTTGTTTCACTAACTTACCCTTCCGTAAGTGATTAATTGAATTTAATCTAAAAGCGGGTTAAATCAATTTCAAAGTGTACTCTAAAATCCAAACGATCTGAATTCGTTTTATGATAAAATAAAAATTTTTTGATCGTGATGAAAAGGGAATTTTTGGGGATTTTTTTAATAATATAGCATATTTTTATTTGTTTGACAAAATAGAGGTTTCTGTTTAAATAAATATCCATTAGAATAAAGTACGACGTAAATAAATGGATTTTGAACGTAGGGGTCACCTTAGAGGGCAAATTGGAAATTTAAAAAAATTCCATGTGACATATCAAATGAAAGGGCTTGTTATGAGGATCTCAAATACATATAGATATATCGTGTAGAACTCCTCCCTTTTTCAAAAATCCTGAATGAGTCCTATTTTATTTTTAATTATGTAGGTATGTCAGTAAAAATTTTAAATAGTATTTTTGTGCCCCAAATGTTCATCTCGTGAACAAATAAGGGTTAAATAAATTATTTTTGTGGTGGAATAGAACGTCGTTCAAAATCTTCAAACTGACCATTCAATAATACACTACAATATCTTCTTGATCCCATGAGATAATAAACTGACGTCTTTTGACGGAAAACAGAAATACTCATGTCTTATATCATCCACTAATGTCTAGTGATACCTACCCCTAACTTGATCTGACATTAGTTGGTATTTGCTGGGAAATTCGCAAACAAATATTTAACCGATAGGGTTAAAAGAAGGTCAAAAAACATTCTTGTAGAAAATATATTTATCTACAAAAAAAAAAGTAAAAATGTGATAAACCCCCTAACGAGCCCTTAAAATTTCGGTTTAGAATAAATTTTTTTCGTGGTGAAAATATGACTTTAGGGTACCTATTAACATTAACGAGAGAATCGATCCCATAATGTTACCCTCAAGAAATAAGAAGGCAAAACAGCTTACTCGTGACGTCACTGATGGTGGTCTGTACACCGGGTGACCGATTTTAAATCCTCCACGCAAATATCTCCGAAAAAAAACGTTTTAGAAAAAAAAAATTTAAACAAAAGTTGTAGAGTTCTAAGGGGCACATCCAATGGTGATATTTACGAAGACTTAAACAGAACTCTATATTTTTAACTCCAGAAATGGAAGAGGGGGTAAATTTTACATCCTAATATTATTTTGATTTGACGTTCAAGGTCATTTCAAGGTCAGATAATTGTAATTTTTCTACGTCGAGTTTCTTTTTTGGTCATAAAAGCATTTTCCTAGCTTCAAAAATGAGAAATGAGTTGTTGATATTACTTCTCAGGAATGACCTTTAAAGAGAGGTCCAAGGTCAAGGATGAAATCATATGCAGATGTAGAAATTTTCCGTCTTTCTATTTCCGGGGTCAAAAATATGGAGTTAAAATAAAACTTGACCTTGAAATTGCCGTCAAGATAAGTGTCGAGGTCATGATACATGTCACCATTGGATGTGCCCTACAACTTTTGTTTAAAATTTGTTTTTTCTAAAATGCTTTTTTTTGAGATATTTGAGTTGAGGGTTTAAAACGGACCATCGGGTATGTTGAACCCTTTTTGTTAGCTAAAAGATTTTGTGACACAAAAAATTTTTTTAGTTGTGGAATTTTCTAGGGGTCGATAGAGAAGAAGATTTTTAACGTTTTGAGTTTCACAAAATGCGTTTTTTTATTTTTCGAAAACCGTGAGAAAAAAATGGAAACAAACCTTTTTTGTAGAGAATTTTATTTTATACAAAAAAGTTCGAGACAGTATCTCTCTATCTTTGATAGGTAAAAAAATAGAGCGCTCCAAAGATGCGCTTAACAGTCGACAGTTTTAGTCGTTCCTGGAGCACTGCACTTGTTTACCTGTAAAAGATAGAGAGATGGTGTCCGGGACTTTTTTGTAGAAAATTCAATTCTCTACAAATAATGTTTCTTTACTTTTTCTCGTATCTGTCACAGTTTTCGCAAGAATCCGTTGGCAAGAAACATTTGAACCTTAGCTACTAGATTGAAAGACTTCTGTACATCGACCACTATCGATGACGTCATACGTAATCCGTGTGGCCTTTTTATTTCTCTCGCTCCATTATTTTTTGACTTAATTAATGAAATTCTTTACGATTTTCGATTTTTAATTAAATTACCAATTTCTTTTTGTTTCAGGGAATAGACGAACTGACTCCGTCTATTCGAAGGTGGGTGTATTTGGCGACGACAGTTTCGGAGATCGCGTGTCCCCTCTTCACCTACGGATCCATCTTCTTCGGAAGCTGTATCCTCGTAGGTGTTTTTGTGAACGCTTATAAGTCACTCTTGTTCACAAAAGAAACGATAGAGGGTGGCATGAGGACTCTTAGACAGCAAGGGGTCTATATAGCCAACGGTCGTTCGAACAGTGTCATTAGCAACACTGGTTATGTGTTAATAGACGACCACGTCATCGATAGAGGGTTCGATATATGATATAATTAATATTATTATTTACTTACGTATTTTAAAGTACATTCCAACCCTTGGCACTACTCTTATTGTCAACCCCGTCGTCAACAAATTTGTTATAGTTTTTAATGGCCATATTCTTGTCTTTCTTTAGATTTTTATTCCAAAAATCACCCATGAAAAGACACATTTAACCCTATTTAGCTTTGTAATTTTTTCGTTTTATTAGTGAATGTCAAAGAGCATCGGTTCTTTGAAAATAACTCAAAAACTAAGGCCTAAATCAAAAAAATCGTAGAGATTAAAATTGTAGCATTTCAAAGGACGCATCAAATGGTGACCTTTAATTAGACCTTGGGGGTTATTTTCAAGGTTATTTCAAGGTCAAGACTATTTTTTAAGTAGATGCATATATTTTTGACCTCAGATTCAAAAAATGTTTAAAATTCTGCATTCAACCACATGTATCAAAGGTCATTTTAAGGTCACTCGAAGTTTAGGTAACTATTAACTGTATTAAACATTCGACAGCTACTCAAAATAAAGGTATCCATCTGAGATAATACACTTGACCTTGTAATAGCCTTGGATAAAAGTCTTAAGATCAATTTCAAGGTCACAATTTGATTTTATGACCTCTTCGTAACATTAAAAATTTGGTGTCTACAGTTTTTCTGTTTAGTCTTTTGTATTTTTGCGGTATTCTCGAGGGTAGGTGAAAATGGGCCACCCTGTATAATAATTTCAAATTCCCTTTTTGTTTTATGTTTTAGTTTATAATTGAATTATTAGGCATTGTACTTTTTTTCATCAGCATATCATTCAAGTTTTTTTTTATACGTACTTATTTGTTTTAAATTTTTAACTTTTTATAAAAAAAATTATCTTTTTTTTTGAGGAAATACAATGAGCTCAATATTAATTAGTTGGAGGAATAAGACAAAGTAAAGGGATTCCTGAAAATGAATACCCAAAATTTCTTCCACAATGGTTCCAAATTTACAGGTTTAAGATCCTATCAAAATATTTTCATAATTTTTATTTTTCATTCTGTTTTTAACTTTTAATTTTCAAAAAATAACCATATGATTTCTTAACCAACCAATTTAACGTTAAGTTTTTGCAAAATGCGTTTTTTGACCTTTTGACAGTTCCGAAGTCGACAGTATTCGTCGTTCTGGCAGTATGTTGCGTTGAGGCGTATTTGGAGCGCTGCACTTTTTTAACTGTAAAAAATAAAGAGATGGTCTCTAGGACTGTTTTTATAGGAAATTTAATTCTCTACAAAAACGTTTTCTTTACATTTTTTCGTATCTGTCACGGTTTTCGCTACGTAGCCGTTAAAAGGTCAAAAAACCCATTTTGCAAAAATATAATGTTAAATAAATTAATTGTCAGTGATAAATATTTGCACAAATGGTCTTTCCATCGACCTTTACAAGAATCCGTTAACAAAAAGAAATTATAGGTACTCTAAAATCCCTTAGATTCTAGACTAAAAAATTTCTGTAAATCAACCACTGTCGATGACGTCACACGTAAGCTGTGTGGCCTTTTTATTTCTGCCTAATATTTGATCTCGTGATCACAGCACAACAGCTCAATTCTTTTTTTCGAAATACAATGTCTTTATTCCCCCATATAAAATTTTTATATTATTATTATTATTATTATTATTAATATACCTGATAACGTATGTGTCTTCCAAAATTCACACGTGTGCTTGAATTTTTTGGATTTTTGGTTAAAAAAATTAAAACAAAAACAGAAGGATCCAGTGATCAATAATCAATAACAAATGTGATAAAAACAACGAAATGAAAAGTGGTATTTTGTTTTGTTTCTTCTTTTTTTTTTTGGACACCGATTGTTAATTAATTATCTCCTGTGTTCGGACAGAATGACAAAAAAACTGATGTCGTTCTGTCAAAACTTTTTTGCTCAAAGGTATTTGTAAATATATATGTTTTATAGATATATATCTATTTCTATACAATTTTATAATTCGTGTAAGTTAAAAAAAAATATTGTTCTATGTATATAAGGCTCGTACAATAATTTTATAATATTTTTCTCTATTTGTTTTTTGTAAATACGACCGAAATAAACTGTTTTTACAATACCTGTTCCATTATATCATCATACTCCTGGTTAAGGTAACCTGGGTTAAGAAAAACCTGTATTTTATGTACCAATAAGGCAGTAAGGTAAGCAATTTTTTATTATTTGAGATCCTTACAAAAAGTTCTTTCGTTTGATATAACACGATATAGTTTGCAAAAATAATAAATTCTCCAATTCTCTTTTCAAATATGACGTGGTAAACATTCAAATATTCAAATCAACCAATCACGTCCTTGTGACAATCGACAACATGGCGTTAGTAATCGACCAACCTGCTACTAGAAATGTCATAAGCAACCAATCGATTTCCTATAGTTGTATAGATAATACTTTACGATAATTTAACTCACCTACATTCACCAAAACATAAAAAAAATAGTTTTACTAGCACTTTGACACTAACAAGAAACGCTTTTAATATTTTTGCACTTTTTTTCAACACAAAATTCAGATAAACGTACTTTTTATTGCTTTGTCCTTTTTGCCTGTGTGAACCATACTTTACGTCTTTGTTGTGGTCAAAGCTGCGCTGCCAAATTCCGTATCATGGTATTATTCTGTGAGAAAATTTTTACTTAATTAGGCTTAATTACGCCACCAAATTTTGGCGTATCAAATTTGCAGAATTTTTGGCACAGGACTGGCATAGGATCACATAGAACACAGGATGGTTTGACGGAATTCACCACGAAACACGACACGAAATACGAAATAAAAATCGAAATCTAAACCTTGGTATGTTATTGCACCCCTGAGCTCTGACAGATCCTATGTAAAAATCATGTTTCGCCACAAATTACTTACCATTAAGTCGATAGTTAATCAGCACTGAATACTTTTAAAAATCGGCTAAATACAGAAAAATATGCAGTATTGGCAACACTGGATCGAACACTTACGATCTTAACCCGAAAGGATTTCTTCGGACATGTTCGGCTTCGCTTACTAGAAGGCTCATCGATTTATTTAAAAAACATACTCGTGGCTGGTTTGTTCATCTGCAGCTGCAAAGACGGTGTCGAAGAATGTGATAACACATATTTATTTAATTTGAACATTTACCGGTTTTGCGTGATTAAGACAAATACAATACGAGAGATTTGTGTGGTTTATAAACACATTTATTAATTATTGTTTATTAGTTAGTATTAAAAATAACTTTGTACCTAGCAGTTTTAAAACTATTGAAAAACAAAAATAAAGGCTAAACGAGTATCTCAGGTTATGTGACCCGTGGGAACATTAGTAATCGAAGAAGGACTTTTTGGATTAAGGACCAAGAAAAATCAATTGAGCAGATGTTGCTGCATATTTCGGTAAGTCACTAAATTCAATTTATTATCAACATACGTGAGTAAGAAGGTGCAGTATCCAGCCAATCCAAAAATTAACGCGGGCCACCATAAAGTCATAAGCTGATCTCTGAAGTTAGCAATTAATAGAACGCTGTACACGATATTAAAAAAATGTTGTTGAGTAGCATATCAATGGATAGGTCTTTCAAAATGGAAATTATTTTTCTATGTTTTGTCTTTATAAAAATAAAATGGCGGCCACAATATAAAATGGCAGTGTAAGCGGTAATAAAAAATTCTGTAGGTTATTAAGTAGCATGTCAATGGATAGGTCTTTCAAAATGGGGACTGTTTTTCTAAGTTTTGTCTTTATAAAACCAAAATGGTGGCCGTTAAACACAAAATGGCTGTAAAACGAAAAAAAGATTGAGTGGCATATCATCGAAAAGGTCTTTCAAAATCGATATGAGTTATTTTGGTTTAATCTTCATATTTAGTTGGTTTTGATTTTTTTAATTACTTAATCCACTTGTCTCTTGATTTCGATTTATTTTTCATATAAAAATATCTAAATAAAGTGACGACCTTCAGTTCGACGAATACATTTTTTGTTGTTTCGAAATTGCTTAATAATTATTGATTACCTTGTAAATAATCCATAAAGCAATAATAGTAACCACAAGGGCCTTAAAGTATGTTAAATGGAAAAGTTTTTTATACGTACCTTGAATATTATTATGAAGCTTGTGTTAGGGTCTCTTATCCATAGATATATCGATGTTGTACGTCGATAATAAAAACTTTGGTAGCTCGTAATATAACCTTTATTATCAGCCCACGTGGGAATAAATTCTTGGCGAAGTTAAAAAAAAGTGGTCCGTAATAAACGTTGTGGATCGTTGCTAACTTATTTCGTTTTTGATCTTTTAATATTTTATTATCGTATCTCGTATCTCTATCAGAAATATGTTTTGATATGAGAAAAATTTTAGACAAAATATCGTATCAAAAAGATTTAATAAAAAATAAGATGAGCTGTTTCTGAGATAATTTAATTTATAGACAAAAAATCGCTACTGCAACTCAAAAAATCAAAAATTAAAAAACGCAAATGCGTGTATATACAGCAGATATTCAAGTATGCGGATGCGATGTATATTTAATCCGGCGAATGCGATGCGGATGTCAACAAATACGCGAATTTTAAGTCTAAAACCAACTGTCTATTAGTTAAATTTAACTGTGATTATCTTTACTATCCTTAATGTAGAGAGTGATAATTTGAAGTTTGTTTGTTGATATTTTTAATTTCATAAAAGAAGTTAATTAATTTAAAAAATAGAGTACTTATATTTTTGTAAAGACAGATAAACGTGAAGGCACAACCTAATAGATCTTTTTCGACTACATTACGTTCTGTTTTCTATTAAAATTAATAATAAATCATGTATACATAGTTTGGCGCATGCGGATGCGGATGCGGATGTCAAAAAATATGCAAATATACATGTTTTAAGTCTGAGGCCATTTGTCTATTAGTTAAATTTGACTGTTTTTATATATACGATCCTTAAAGTAGAGAGTGATCAGTTGAAGTTTGTTTGTTGATATTTTTTATTATATTCCATAAAAGAAGTTAATTAATTATAAATGTAGTATATATTTATGTAAAAACAGATAAAACGTTAAAACGCCACCTAATAGGTCTTTTTGGTTACATAGATACATTATACATATTCTGTTTTCTATTAAAAATAATAAGAAATTTATGTATATTTAGATTTGCGAATGTGGATGCGGATGTTTATATATACGCGACTATAGTTTTTGGTGTTTTAAACATATATTCGACATTTCTTAACCGATTCCAAAAATTCTGATTGGAGATGGAAGATAAATATAATTAATATCAACTTATTTTTTGGCGCTAAATTCAAATTTTGGCACGCGTTCTAAAATTTCAAAACATCGTAGTTATACCGTATGTAAAGAAATGTAAAGAAATTTCAATTTAAAACAAAATAGACAAATACTTACCTTAACGAAAGAAAATCTTGATTTTCATACACATTTTCGCCACAGATGGCGTTCTCATACTTATCTATGGTGGTTCATTGATCTTGCTTGGTAAACAGGAGCAGATCACATTTATATATTCATAAAATTGTTAATAATTAATATAAATGTGAAGAGCTTCAACTTCGACATCAAAAAATGTTTAAAAAACAGCACATCAATATATTAACTAAAAATTATTATTAACGGAAAATGAAAGATTCAATTCAGTCAGAATTTTATTTTCTCACAACTCTAACACATAATACTTACATAACTCCTTTAGTTATTTATGTAAATAATCACAGACAAATATTAAATATTATTTATATAAACTATCGAAACTAACAATTAATTTAAACCACAGATATAAAAGAGTAAATAGATCGAGTCCCAGTAAAAAGAAAAAGCAAAGAATTTTATTTTTAAATTCCCTTGTAAGTAAAGTATATACGTACGTTTAGTATAAATTCATTTATACAAATAATAAGTGTCTTATTTTATTTTTATATCTGTGGTTTTACCATATATACATAGGTACTAAGTTGTTATATACACAATTAATGGAGGTTTCGCAATTGTGATAATCTTGGGGGTAGAGGTTGATCTACCAGTAATTTGTTTATTAATTGTACGAGTATGTAAACAAATATAAGGAAAATTGGATATAGACTAGTGATGTAACGAATATTGTTTAAGTTTTCGTGAATCCTAGCGCTAATGAAAGTATATACAGAATTGTGGATGCGGATGTCAAGAAATACTCAAATATATTCAAGAAGTTTGACGCCTTTTACTTATGGGTCAAATTTACGTATATATAATTTTGCTAATTGTGGATGCCGATGCGGATGTAGGAAATACGCATATATTCGTGAATACGAATGCGAATATTTACGTTTTAAGTCTAACGCCACTTATCTGTGGGTCAAATTTACTTTGATGATATCTGTGAATGGTTTTTTTTGTTTGCATATTATATTCTGTTTTTTATTTGAAAATTATAAAACATTATGGAAACTCAATTTTTTGAATGCGGATGCGGATGTCAAGAAATACTCTAATATTCAGAAAGTTTGACGCCTTTTACTTATGGGTCAAATTTGAGTACATTTAATTTTATGAATTGAGGTTGCGAATGCGGATGTCAAGAAATACGCTCGAATGCGTATGTGACTATTCGATACATCACTAGTAAGTATGTACAACCTGAAATAGAAATGTTACTAGAGAGGTACAACCAGACTTATTTTTACTTTGTAGAATTGTCTTTTTTTAATTAATTTTTCATTGTAAAATCGTTAAAAAAATGACGTTAGGTTATCGTTTGATTAGGTTACGTTGCGTTAGGATGTGTTCAGTTGTCGGCATACAGTTCAGTTAGAATTAGTCGTTTCGATTTTAACGCAACTGAAGTGTTGCTCAATAGTATTTTGTTGACACTCATTTTTCTGGTTAGTTAGGTTATGTTGCGTTCAGTTTGACTCATGTGGTTCAGTTAGTATCAGTTGTTTCCATTTAAACGCAACCTCTAGCAATAGCATTACAAAAATGAGGTTAAGTACATGTCGTAAAGAATGTTTTTATGAAGTTCTCTTAGCAATTGACTTTACAATGAATTTTATACCCAGTACGTATGACTTTATCTCATGAAGTTCTTTTTTTTTTATAGAAATATCAAGTTTAATTTTAAACGACCATCTTGTCCAATTTTTCACAAAATGGCGCAGACGAGTTTATAAATAAATAAATAAATAAATTTATTCCATTTTTTCGTATACATAATTACGTTATTCATTTGTTGAATTCAATGATATAAAGTCAGGAGTGATTGTGATATAATCTGAAGACACCTTAACGCTAGTAATATTGTAATAAATGTTCTCGTAAATTATAACAAAATAGTATTACATAGTTAGTTTACATTGCACCATGGTTGCTTATTTACAAGACATTTAATAATATTGTCACTGGTGTCTTTAAACACTTAAATCACAGATATGGAACACTAACTTTGTCACCTGTAACAATAAGTCCACACTATGAGACATAAAGCCGCAGCTCGGTGGCAGATGACTAATGAAGACGAAGCGCTTTGTGGTGGATGTTGACCTCTTGCAGCTTCCGCAAGACCTGTTAAAAGGGCTGTATTAAATTATTTATAACATTAATACATAAACATTGAGCAAATTTTTGCCATACACTGGGCTATCAGTGGCGACGACTGGTGTCTGTGACTAAGAGAACCACTAAGCGCAGCCACCAGTCATGTGGCTATGTGCAACCACCAGTCGCGGTCACAATGAGTTGGAAATAATAGCCAGTAGCAGTCACACGTGGCTAGATGCAACCACTAGTCAAATACACCAGTGTCTAGACTAATACACTAGTCGCAGTTACAAATGGGTAAATATGGGCACAAGTGGCTAAATGTGAACAACAGTCAGACTTACAAGTTGATAAATATGGCCACAAGTCGCTGCCACAAGTGGTTAGATGCAACCACGAGTCAATTTTATAAAGTCATGCAGCTACCAGTCGTGGTTATAAGTTGTTAAAAGCAGCCACAGGTCGTACCCACAAGGAGTTAGATGCAACCACTAGTCAATATCACAGATGGCTATATGCTGCCACTAGTCGTAGCTTCGAGTGACTAAATGTAGCCACAAGTGTCTAGATGTAACCACTAGTAGAATCCACCAGTGCCAAGACTTAACCACCAGCCGCAGTTACAAGTGCCTAAATGTGATCACAAGTAGCTGGATGCAACCGCGAGTGAATTTTGTAAGTGGTCATATACAGCCACTAGTCGTGGTTACAAGTTGCTAAAAGCAGCCACAAGTCGTAGCCACAGGTTTTTAGATGCAATCACCATCAGTCACTGCCACAAGTGGCTATACAAGCAACCGTGTGGTTAGATTCACAGCTTGTGGCTCCAATAGAGTTACTGGAGCTCGCAGCCATACTATTCTAATGCATGTTAGAAGTCCGATCTTGTGGCTTCCACTGGTCGTCGTTACCCAAGTGTTGGTTTAATATATCCTTTGATGCGATGTCATACAGATAGCTAAACTTTGCGTCAATCAGTCAGACTTTTTATTAGTTTCATGATACGAACAGTTGGAAAGACGTTTTCATTTTCTCGACGAAGAATACGTTTCATCGAACAAACCGCTGGCGTGGTTGGCTGGCTCTTGAATGACAGTTAGACAGTAGTACCAACGTTTAAAACGTTACGGTTCAATAAAAATAAGAACAGCGCCGTGGGTAAAGAAGTAAAACGATTTGTAATAGGTGGATACCTACGCCTTTGAATTCATTAAAGTGTAAGTGGCGCATTAAAGTAATAGAAATAAGAGAGAGGTGGAAAGGGTTGGAAGGTATCGGGGTTGGGGGTTGAGAATGGAAGCAGAAGGTTTTCAGTAACGTTTCAAGCAGTTATTCGGGTGTAAAGAAAGGGATTTTTACGGTTATTCGTCTTTATTAGTCTGCACAAATGGCGTCCTCAGTATATTTCCGGTGATGTGGAAAATTAAATCAACTTGAAAAAAGAGGAAATAACTGAAAAGCGGGTGAACGAATGCAGTGGAAAATCCGTTTAATCATCCCAGACCTAAGCCTCGGCTCCGGCCATCCCTTTTTATATTTGAAAACGAACATTGAAATTCACTCTAACATTACACGCGCTCTTACACGTGAAAATTTGTCGAATTCGCGAAAACACACAAATAAAAGTTCCATTTCGAATTAAGGACCCTGATCGGTTCACGAATTTTATCTTCACAGATCCCCTCATCTTTTTTCTCTCTTTTCTTTTATCTTTCTTCCTTCTCTCGTTGATTTGCTGCCAGAAATCCAATCAACGGAAATGATTTTTAAAAATTGACGCCATCGGAATCTTTGTTTTCGAACACTTTTAAGCTCAAAACTGCGTCCCTAAATCAATAATATCGAAAATTAAGGCCTGAGTAAAAAGAATTTATACAGCCCAAATTTTCAGGATTTCAAGGAGGATATCAAATAGTCATCTTGATGTTTACCTTGAAGTTGTTTTTCAAGGTTTAATTTAAGTTCAAGATGCATCTTTTAACATCGAAACGGAACCATGATATTGATTTTGAAATTGATTTCAAGAGTATTTCAAGGTCAAATTGAATCTCTCATGTGGTTGAATAACTGACAATTAATTTTTAGTACAATTTTTTTAGGAAATCAGTCAAAAGTCAATTTTATATTTTGAATTTCACGCTTCAGTCAAAGGTTGAAGTCAATTCAAGGCTAGAAATTCATAATTTTGTCTCTATCTTTATTTTCTATCTTCCATCCTCGTTTGCTTTGCTGTCAGAAATGCAATCAATTTTGACTTTGAAATGACCTTGGGGTGACCTTTGACGACTATCATGGAACATTTGCCTGAACGTTGAATCTTAAGATTTCTTTGAGCTTGAGTATTGAAGAAAAGCAACCTGACCTTAAAATAATATTGAAAGTCAACTTCAAGGTCATCATTTTATTTACCCCGGTTTACCCATTTTTTTTTTGTTTTGGATCAGCAGTGCTTTTGTGAAATAATATTTGAAATTCAAAAATGCTTTTAAGTTTCCATTTTTGAATTTATTATTACATCCACTATCTTTCATCGCTCAAAAATTATTGTGGTGACGCCCATGAATACCGTAATAAAGGAAAATGACAAATATTCTGTCCTTTATCTTTCGCCACTCGTGGAATAGAACAGCTTTCATCAGTCTGAAACTCTCTTTCGTCTATTCTCCTTTACGAGTCGCATCATTCACTCATTTAGCCATGTGCAAATTTAATTTTCGCTAAAACTAAAGGACAATAATTATTCCACCCCTGGAACATTATACCACAACGTATATTTTGTTAGAACTTTTTAAAATAAGAACCGAAGTAATTACTTAAGAGCTTTTTACTAATCGATTCAATTAGATTGTATTTTAAAAAAAAAATCCATAACGCGTTTCGGGTAACAACTTCGGTGAATGTCCGAATTCGGCAATTAAGTATAGCTTTCATATATACAGGATGATAATGATGACGATTTCGTTTCATATTTTGAAACTTGTTTGCTTCTAAAATGTTTCCATCTTACTGTAACCACCCGTATCCGGGTGTTACAATATTATAAATAATTCTCTTATATTTATTTATTTAGCCGGTGGTTTTTATCAGATAATAATTCTATTTAATTGAATCGCAGGTATTTTTTTGTCTCTTCATCTCAATATTTCTTTTAGTTCGTGCTTTCAAATTTCGAATATTTATTTAAAAGAAGAATAGGATTGAATAATTTCTTTTAAAATATTTTTCTTACTTGATGAGTAAGAAAAGGACAAATTTCACCCTAGAAACATGCACTTTGCGTAAACAGCGTGCCTCGGAGTTTCTGGGTCACCACCATGTGGTTATTAAAGGAGAGAGAAAGTAATACAGGAGCTTCTGGTAAATAAGCGAGAGGGAAAATCTGATGGTCTGGTCGTTCGTCCGTAGGTATAATTGCCGGCGTCTTAGGAGATTCAAAAGCCATAAATCATAAGATGCGCAGTGGCAAAGAGTAGCCCACTCGGGGCGGGGTTAGTCAGCATGAAATAAATTTTGTTGACTACGCGCCACTGAACTGCAACTTGGTCAGAGCAATAACACTCTATCACTTCGGTTCTACGATATTATTCGCTCTTCAATTTATTGTTGTACTAAATGTTCCCTACCTGTCAATCTGACTATCACTGAATCTCCTTACGCGCCGCTTACTATAGTTGCTAGTATATAGGGGGGTAAAGGGTACATCTTAGGGCACTTGTAAATCGGATTGGTAATAGGAATGAGCGAGAGGGCCTTAGAGAAGCGAAAGGGAAAGTCTACGAATCTGATCTTTCTGTCAGAAGTTAGGCGAGGGTGTAGAGAGGAAAAGGGAATATCTTCGGACGCTGGGAATTCACGTTTCAATAAGAACGAAGGAGAGAGCATTATCTAAAAGTGAAACAGAGATGTCCGCGTTCGTCGTGTACATTGATAGGCTTGTTAGGGATGTAGGAATGAGGAAGTTCGCGAGATGCAGGATTCGTGTGGTGGAGAGGACAGAAGTTTGGTATAAATAGCCGCGAGTATTTACAGGGATGCGAATTCCGAGTTTCGCTTTCTGGCGCTAGTGCCCATCCTACCCATCTGAGGTGGGCCACCGTCTTCGCTCTCACGCTCCCTCCCCAAACGCCCCACCCCCCACTACCAACTCTGCCCACTCCCGAACCCAATCCCCAATCCCAACCTCTCCACATCTATCCGGGGATGTTAAAACCTCATGGTTGAAAATCCCCTCTCGAGGAGGGTAAATTAAAATTAAAAAAATAAAAAATATAGGGATTGGGAGCTTGAATATTGTTGGCTCACTATCTCTGACTTGATTCGAACTGTTGCGAGACCTGGTCGGAAAACGGCCTAGCTCGATCTGCAGTATAAGAGGTCAAATAGTCATTTGAACGCATTACATTTGATTCAAACTGTTGCGAGACCTGGTCGGAAAACGGCCTAGCTCAATCTGCAGAATAAGAGGTCAAATAAGCATTTGTTACAATTAGGGTTTCACGGTACAGTATCGATGCTAGGTTGAATCGATACTTTACCCCCTGACGGTCGATTTTTTAGATCGATACTTATCAAGCCATCGATATGGTGTGTCAATACATTTGTATAGATATCGATACTCTTGAAATTTTGAAATTGCCGCTTTTGTAAGAACAAATCAAAAAATTAGAAAATTTGAACTTTAAACTTTTGAACTTTAATTGGTTAATAGTCAACGAATTTTTTTTCGCGAAGATAATCGACAGTCGTGACTTTTTCAGTATTTATCTGTGTTAATACTCATAATAATAATAATACTACTTAATGCGTTCAACTTGTTACACAATTTGTGTCAAATACAAATTTTATATTATATATTATATGCATTTTATATTTATATTACTGTTTTTTGTATGTTAAATTTATCAATAAAAAAAATTTCGTGTCGATACTTTTATTGTCTATACATGTTGAGATCGATACATTTTCAATTGATTCGATCCGATACAGTGTATCGATACTTTCGACTGTATCGTGAAACCCTAGTTACGATTGTGACGGGATTCGAACTGTTGCGAGACCTGGTCGGAAAACGGCCTATCTCGATCTACAGTATAAGAGGTCCTGTAACGCAATTTAAATTCTATTGAACGAGTTAAAAGGCTGTTCGTTTGCTCAGCCCAACATCCCCTGGGGATTGGTTTAATTCAGTCTGTTCCCGTGGCCGTAACCTGGTTTCTTACCGCCGCCACCCTTGATTGGAGTCATATACAACCCCGCCACTGGCGCCTGCTTATTAACCATTGTCCGAAGAGTCTTACCGTTTGACGCCGCCGCCAAACCCACCCGTCCGGTACCATAAACTACCCCATTAGCGGTCGGCCGTCCGTCAACCCCGAGTCAGATGCTGCCGATGCCGATGAAATACAATAAAACTTACTGACCGATATTTTATTCGTATTTTGAGGTCGTTTAACTTTCCCAGACACAGAATTTTATTTATTGTCACTTTTAATTTTGAATTGCATTGCTACCATTGTTTTATTTTACCCTTCAGGTTTTAATGTATATTATCCTGTTTGATTGCGATTATCTTTGTCATTAATTTTAAGATTCAATTGACTAATTGGAGTCTCTTTTGGACCATGTACAATTCTTCACTGATTCATGTTCTGCTTCCTGGTACTAGGGAGGTGTATGACAAGCACTTTAATTTGGTTTACTAAATCAGTATAGCCTGAGAAGTTTTGATCAACTGTTTTAGAATGGGTTCATTTTCACTTTGGAATATTTACCTACAAAATTACGTAAACGTAGATGTTGACTAAGCCGACCTGAAGCAGGAAGCGGCAGGGGCTTAGAAGGAACTACCTACGGTTTACGCTCCTATGATAAATTCGGGTGAACGTGTAGCTACCGTATTTAATCAATTTGGCGGTATCTATTCTTTCAGTTGAAGGTATCCGTTTTGGTTTGATCTTTGAATCACTAACACTGGTTGAGCATCTCAAGGTTTTGCCTTGGTAACAGATGTGTTTAAAAGATAGCATATTTGTAGTTGTCTACATTTAGGCGAAACTCTTAATTGAAGAACTCTTGATCAGAGAGAGGGAAGTCGAGTAAGTTGACATATTCTGTTGTTCTGAACTGTCATAAAATAGGGGCGACGTCCACTAAGAGTGGCGTGTCTCGAACCACCTTATAAATAGAGGCTATGTTCATCAAGGTGACGTGTCTCGCCAAACAAATATAGGGCTATGTTCACCATGTGTGATGTGTCCGACAAATATAAAAGGTTTCGTGGTCACCATGCGTGCCCGATTCCTACCAACAAACAAACTATATACAAACTCCCGTAACATGACATTTTCAGACAACAGGTATTCTAACATGGCCTACCAAGGTAGCCCATGGGCTTATAGCGGTTGTGGCTTTATCGACGGTTAAAGTTCACGATTAGCACGACTTTCCTTCTCCCGCTTCAAGACGAACATGCGAGGGTTTTTTTCTACACAATTCGTTGTTGCACTGTTTGACGATGTTCGAACTTTGTACCAACACATAACCTTGGCTATTAAATGTCTTTGATGGCACATCTGTCTCAACCCTAAATTCTATGGTAAAATAAAAAGGTGCTTGTCTTCCCGAACCGATACCAAGGGCAATTGTAAATATGTATATTTGTAAATAAATCATGTGGTTCAAATTTCTTGTGTTTTCTTTGTTAGCACATATAACTTGTAACTCATAAAAGAATCTATCTTACTACATTCTATTAACACAACGTAATTAAAAGGTCATAACACTAGACGATTCACATTCACAGCCAAATTCTTCGATTTAATCAGATAAATAAAGATTTTCGAAAAGTTAAATTTTGTTTGTTTTTCTTTTCTTGATTTTGACGAAAGTTGGAGTATCCCCCTGCTTATAATTACATTACTTTCACAAAATATACAGGGTGTTTCTAAATATGTAAAGGGGTGATTATTTGGACGTTCCAGAATATTCAAATGTGTTAGAGAATTTTCTAAAATGATCTGAAATTTTTAACAATAATCGAGAATGTTCCAAATGCATTACGAATTATTTCGAGTGTTCCAGAATGTTCTATAATGACCTAAAAGTTTTTAATTATTATTGAAAATGAATAAAAATTGTTTATAATTGTTCGAGAATGCTCTAAATCGTTCCAGAATATTCAAAAATTTAGAATTTTCCAGAGTAATCTAAAATTTTCTTAAAGGTGAGAGAATATCCGAGAATGACCTCTCCCCTTGTGGTATTGTTGACTGATAAAATTAATTTTTAATATTTCGTATTAAATATCTTTCGATTAGAAGGAAAATAATTCATTAATTTTTTTAAACCTTATTCTTTGGAGTGAGTAAATGATAGGCTGCTACCTACCTCAGAACATTCTCTTGTCAGTTTAGTCGCTAATTTAATGTAAGTAAACTTAATACTTGGGCTGTTTAATATTCATTTCATCCAGTTAAGGAAACCCTGCATATAATCCAAACTTCAAAGCACTTGTCAGTAGTCAGTCGTGTTGTTACTATTAAGAAACAAAATTAACTCGAATTTGACTGCAGCACTTGTTGGTCTGAAACAAAAGCGGCGTCTTGACGGCCTCACGATTGTTCTCTTTGCCTCCCTTAAAACTTTAATTAGTGCTTGTAGCTTTCTAGGTATGTTAGCAATAAGATTCGTAATGGTTCTCGAGGAATTGCATTCCATTTTCTTTTTGTACTTACTACGTACAGCAATTCGCAGCTCGGCTCTAAATGTCGGCAACGAGATTTCCTTGTAGTTTGCACTGCTCCTACCTCCCACTGTCGGATTTCACTTGGAATTCAACGTTCTAATCTTTTCAATCTCAACTTCATCGCACAATTCTCATTCTCATTGCTTTAAGGGGGCCAAAAAGCAAACACAAAAGCAATCGAACGAACATAAAATTTCAAATAAATCAATAATGTAGAAATCCTAGCAATCTGCTATATAAAGAATCAAACAAACGTCAAGTAAAGCTTTTGAAGAAGTTTTAACGACTAGCCGTCCTCAAATTATGCATTTGTACTGTATAAGAACATGTTGATCATTACTGTGCACTTTTGCTCCACCTACCATGCTCATAAATACAGAAATTGACCTTCTGTGCATCTTTACTCCACCTACTATGCTCAAAAGCACAGAAATTGATCTTCTGCGCATCTTTACTCCACCTACCATGATCAGAGGCACAGAAATTGACCTTCTGCGCACATTTACTCCACCTCCCATGCTCATAAGCACAGAAATTGATCTTTTACGCACTTCTGCTCCACCTCCTATGCGCATAAGCACATGAATTGACCTTATGCGCACCTCACACAACTTGGCAACGTCATATACTTGAATTACTTCGTTGCCAAGTCGTTTGTTACTGTTCAGAAGCTTATGAGAGAAAAACAAGTCACCAATTTTAAATTGTTGTGAAAAAAGATATTTTGCTTAGTTTCAAAGAAAAATGTCAATGTTAATAATTTAAAAACTCACCTCCTTCTATACTGTAGCGGTAATCTTGTGTCCCAGTCATTCCTTGGATTTCTGCAATAGAAATAATTAAAATAGTAAAAAAATATTGGCATTAACTAACTAAAGGTTAAGACCAATTGTAAATTGCCTTCAAAGTTGGGACTAGAATTTACCAAAAGAGTCAGGATTTCTTTTAACATAGGGATTAGAGGTAGTTTTTAGAATCAGAACTAAGAGTGACCTTTAGGACAACGTCTGAGATTAGGACTGAAAATAGCCCTTCTTTATATTTTTTTGCTGTAGTTTGTAAGTGGTTAAACTGTGAAACTTATTACTTCAATAAATTCATCACGAAAGGATTTTTCCTAAGCGTTCCGTCTGAACAACTCAATTAATTCAGAAAAAACGCTAAGGGCCCATCGAAAACCTTCTGACTTTATTAGAAAAGTTATGGGATATCGAACTGCCTGAAAGTAGAATATTAATTTGATATCTTATAATGTTAGTTTGTTATTCAAGCCCACGAGTGGTGGGTGCCCTTTTACCTCATACCATTCTATTGCTTTTAAGACTTTTTCTCCACTCAATGAAGATTAAACTTAAAGTTATACATAAAATTGTCAATATGTATTACAGAAAAAAGAACACAAAATTATTTGAAAAAGAGCACTTGAATGTGTAGATAAAAAAAAGGAAAATTGGTTACTACATTCAGTAAAAAAAAAACGTAGTAAGATGTACCTATAGTACTGCAAAGAAAGATTGAGTAAATTGAGTAGATATGACTCACTGAGAATTTGTGTTGTAGTAGTGCATCAAGACCAATCAAAAATAACGATTAAGTACTGCCACACAACACTTATTGGGCCACCAGTAACGAAGACTTGTGGCAGTCACAAGTCGTTGACGATATTTCTCGTTCATTTTATACAGTTCATACGTAAAATGATAGTTTGAGCGGCTGTGTTCGAGCCACTAGCTATGATAGTGACTAGCGCTCGCTACATGTGGCGATACTAGTGGCTTGCGCTCATTAGACCACTGTCGTTGGTCACAACGTGCATCAGTAACGACAAATCGGCAGAAATTTTGATTATGCTTATGGCCACTTGTAAATGCGACTTGTGGCGGCACCAGCAACATGTAAATGCGGCTTGAGGCTACGTCTAGTCACTTGTAATGTAACTGCAACAGGTGACTCCGTCTAGCCACTTGCGTCTGCGACTTATGGATGCGTCTAGATACTTGTAACTGCGACTTACAGCCACATCTTCCCACTTGTAACCGCGCCTGGTGGCTGCGTCTAGTCACTTGCGACTGCAACTGGTGACTACGTCTAGACTCTAGACGTCTAGACACTTGAAACTGTGACTTGCAGCAGCGTCTGCCCACTTGTAGCTGAGCCTGGTATCTCCGCCTAGCCGCTTGTGACTGCTACGTATGGATGCGTCTAGCCACATGTAACAGCAGCATGTGGCCGCCTCTAGTCATTTCTAACTGCGACTGGAAACTGCGTTTGGTCACATGTAACTGTTACTTGCAGCTGCGTCCAGCCAATTGTGACAGCGATTGGTGTCTGCATCTAGTCACTTGTGACTGCGACTGATGGTTACGTCTAGGTACTTGTGGCTGCGACTTGGGGCAGAAACTAGTCGCCGCTACTAACGACTTAGCGTGCGGCAGCAATTATCTTTGACTTTAAATTATCATTACGATCATTTTATGCATCCCATGTTGGTATACTCTGTCGAAGGTATGTTATTTGATGACAATTTTTGAGAATTTGCAACTTGTCTTAGTGTAGTTTCTTGGTCCATATGTACATACTTATTAAGAATAGCATTTTCAGAGGCACGTAATAAAGTAAAAAGTTGTTTGTTTGAAACTTACCATAAAGCCTTAATGTGCCCTCTGCTTTTCCCAGAGAATTTGTTGAGACGCAATTGTATGTTCCAGTGTCTCGAGGATGAAAATTGTTTACTACTAGCACCATAAGTACAGAATAATTGACCTTTTCTTCTCGTATTGAATACTTAGTCCTAGAAAAAAGTACAAAAATTGAAACGTGTGCTTTTGATAATTAATTTTTTCTTCTTATGTTGTTTAATACCTATCCTTTAGATGACGTTGAAATTAATTAGGTATATGTTATCCTGAATTCCTAAAGGAGGGTGACGAACTCAACCTAACTTCGTTTAATTTAACCTAACCTAATTCCAAACTTTAGACTACAAGACTGAAACAGTTCTCCACATTGGCCTGGATGAATGACGTCACATGTAAGCACTTAGGCCTTTAATCTAGGTGGTAATGCCCGAAGGTACATACGCCCACGTTTGTTTATTTGTTTTCAATTCCTTACCCGTTCAATAGCATTTCCCCTCTGTTCTTCATCCAATAATTCACAGTATTCGGAAAAGCTTCGACTTGGCATTCCAAATGTACTGGTGCCCCCAGGGGTGATCCAAGAAGTTGATTTGGAACTTTAATAACTGGGGCGACTGAAAATAGAAAAGAAAAAAATTGAGAACGTAAAAGAAATACTTTCAATGCATTTTAAATGAGAAACCCGTTTCCATAGTACCGAACATAATAGAATGAAAAATTTCTACCCGTCTTCGCGAACTTCTTGAAATTGAAATCTACGTTCGTGATTGATTTGTGATGTTTTGTTCCCGTTAAATTACACTCGCTAGGATTTCTGTTGAATTAATTTCAAATTACTAGTATGTACTTGTTTAACGTCGTGGTAGTGAAACTGAAGATAATGTGACACGAAACTGTGATACATATTTAATGTAATCTAAAATCTATTACCTTGATCCAATCATTCTAAAAAAGATAGACTCAATAAAACTTAGAAATTCCATTCTATTTTTACGTTAAAAAGAATGTCTTAGATATGGAGGCTTTAAAGGACTTCTTTAAGGTCACAATTGAAAGGTATTTCAAGGTCAAGTAAATTTCTATTTTAAATCTGCTCCTAAAAGCGGGCCAAATTCTACGTTTCATCATACCTCCTTATAATGTAGATAGAGGGTCATTTGAAGGTCATTATTTTAAATGAGTTTAATAATGCTTGTTTAAGGTCAAAATTGAAAACGTAAAATTTTATACTCTTAAGATATGGGATCAAAAATGGATGTTTTTATTAAATAAACCAACTTAACCTTGAATATGACCTTAAAATTCTATTACAATTTGAATGACCTTGAAATTTTATTTCAATTTGAATATGACCTTGAAATTCTATTTAAGTTTGGATTTGACCTTAAAATTTTACACAATAAATAAAATTTCAAGATCACTGCATTTTTCCATAATAATTGTGTAACTTTTTTTCCTAAACATTTCGACTTAGGATGTTTTTATTAAATAAACCAACTTAACCTTGATCATTACTGAAATTCTACTTCAATTTGAATATGACCTTGAAATTTTATTTGAATTTAATATGATCTTAAAATTCTACATAATAAATAAAATTTCAAGGCCATTTTCAAGGTCACTACTCGATTTTTCCGTAAATGTTGTGTAACCTTTACGCCTAAACTTTTTCGACTTAGATTTTCCCCTAGAAAAATCTTCTCAAAATCCTGGATTCGCCTCTGATACTACTAATAGCATCAATTTTTTTTAGAATTTTTTTTATTTAGTAAAAAATTACACATACGTTCCTTACGTTCAGTCGTTACTACTTTGACATTTTAATAAGTAAGTTAAATTTAAAGTACCAATCGTAAATGCATGTGTGTGTGAATGCGTACACCCACATACTTATGTACATGAAATATAACCGATACATGTATGTTCCATGCAACATTTGCATGCTTCAGCGAGTTATTAGTATGTATTTCCAAGCAGATATTCAATAAAACTTAAGTACGAAAGCTCTTCTGTACCTCTTGGGGCATTAAATTTATACTTCAAACGCTCTACGTTCTACGTAGATCAAACCACTACACGCTGGCTGAATGGGTTTACCCCGATGAAAACTTACGCAGTAGGTATATATAGAGCTCATGGGTAGACATTATTATGCATTGAATTTGTAGAAATAAACTTATCTTAAAGGAAAGTCAGTTGAATATCTCCTCATGAAAACGCTTGCCTACTGGACAGAATAGTTAATGAGCCGCTACTAGCTACTTGTAACTTTTACTAGTGGCAGTGTTTAACTGCTTGTGACTGCAGCTGGTGGCTGCATCTAGATCTTGGTGGCAGCGCCTAACCACTTGTAACTGCGACTGGTGGTTGTCTTCAGCTACTTGTGACTGTGATTAGTAGCTGCGCCTAGTTGCCTGTAGCTGCAACTGGCGGCTGCGTCTAGCTACTTGTAACTGTGACTGGTGGCTGTGTCTAACTACTTACAGCTCCGACTGGTGGCAGCATCAAGTTACTTGTGACTAACTGGTGGCTTCATATAGCCACTTATAGCTTTAATTGGTGTCTGCGTCTAGCAACTTGTGGCGGTAACTTGTAGCTGCGTCTAGCTACACTCAACTGTTGCAGTTGCCTGTGTGTAACTACTTATAACTTTGACAAATGGCTCTATCTAACTACTTATAACTACTGACTGATGGCTGTGTCTAACTACTTATAATTTCGACTGGTGACTGTACATACACAGTTGGAACCATCTGATGGCTGCATCTTGCCACTTGTAACTGTGACTGGTGGCTGCATACAGCCACCTGTGACTGTAACTGGTGGACCATTCAAACTACTTTTAATAATCACTCATGGCGGCAACTACCTGCTCGTAATTGCAACTGGTGGTTGTGTCTAGATACCTGCGACTGCGGCTGGTAGCAGTGTCTAGCAACTTGTGACTGCGACTGGTGGCTATATCAAGCCACTTGCAATTGTGACTAGTAGCTGCAACTGGCGGCAACGTCTAGCTATTTGTAACTGTGACTGGTGGCTGTATATAGCTACTTGTGGCTAACTAGTGGCTGAATATAGCTAATTATAACTGATTACTGGCTGTGTCTAGCCACCTGTGGTGGCAACTTGTAGCTGTATCTGGCTACTTGTAACTGTAACTGGTGGCTATGTACAGCCATCTATGACTGTAACCGGTAGATGCCTGAAGCTACTTATAATAATCGTTGATGGCTGTGTCTAGCTAGTTGAGATTGCGATTAGTGGCCGCGTTTAGCAGCTTAGCTAATCTACTGGTAACAGGCACTAGTAGTGGCAACATTATTAATTAATAAAATCTATAAAATTTCATTTCAAGAAAATACAAGATTATTGTGTCTGAAAACATTTATTCGAAATTGTACGGTTGTAGTAGAATGTGTTTCTTTTAATGTGCTTTGTCGTATAGTTTCTTTGAAGGAAATCGTGTTTTCCTTTTATTAAGCATTACTTTTAGAGCTCATAAATCGACAAAAATGCAGTCGAACTCAAATCGACAACAGTGTTACAAATAACTTTTGTTTCGATTACTAAAATTTTCGCACACGGTACAGTACTATATAACATATAAAAAACAAATGGAGATTGATCTGAAATTGGATAAACAATATTATCAGCTCAGGCTTTTGTTTACAGTGTTGTCAAATATCACGGCCCTTATCTTAATGTTATTTTTTTGGGGTGTGCATTTTCATTTCAGATTGTGACTGTTTTTTTGATAAGACCTTCACGGTTTCCGGCGTTAGTCTCTCTACAACAGCCCTCTAATTTTAAAACTGTGACAGTTAAAAGATTAAATTTCTACGCACTTCTAAAAGTTTATTGACCCATAAAAACGGCACGCTAACAAAATAGAAACAGCTTTTCCTACTTTTGTGGTACATAATTAACATGTTTATATAGGTACCACCGCATAGAAGAGCGTATAGTGGGCCATTAGTAATAAAGACTGGTGGCAGCCACAAGTCGTTGACGAGACTGAGAGTTCAATTGGATACGTTCGAGCCTCAAGCTGTGGTCAGTGCTTGAGACTATGATCGACTGCGCAGGCAGAACAACAGTCGTCAGCCACTAGTACGATTAGTAGGCATCGTGCCTATGACTTGTTGCCGCGTCCAGTAGCTTGGTAGAGCTACTAGTGGCAGACACTAGTCATCGCTATCAAAATCAAACTATCGATTAAAGCAGCGAATCCCGCAGTGACAACCACTACACAGAATGAGATAGACAGTGACCGTAGGGTCACTATAACTGAGATATTGTTTGTGAAAGTCAGTATAAAAAATTTAAGGTTGCTTGCTGTGAAATGTATTTTGGTTTTTTGCCAATAATGAACTTTTTTCAATTTCAAAATAATGAGATATATTTGTGTATGTAAATATAATATTCATACTTCGTGTTTATGAGTTTAACTTTAACTTTTTGAGTGTCAAAGAGATCACAGTTTCCTTTTTTCAAAGCGAGCGGGATCCTTTTGACGGAACTTAATGAAAGTATGCCCTCATAAGAAGCGAGAGAAAGAGATGTGTAACAGAATCTCAAACATCGTTTATGATGATGGCAGGGAGGGAGGAATAACGTAATGCGCGAGTACAAAGTTAACAGAGCCCTTCTTCGTATCATAGGAGTATCAAAAACGTTTCCTTTAATATTCAAGTTCATAAAGCACCGTATCTTATGGAGCTTTAGTCTAAATAGATTTAAGAGACGCTTTACGGAAGAGAATGTAAAACGTGATACAATTTTTATTATTTTTTTTATGGTACACATACGTTCATAATTTTGTACTTCGAGTTCACATTTTCGTCAATGGCCGATTGTTCAGTGAATTGTAAAGCGAAAATTTTTTTCGAAAACTACAACTTACTACCCTTAGTGATAGTAGAGGTGGTCAAAGCGTCGATCAATCATCCCCGTAAGATTAGCCATTCAACCACGTACACATTTTGCACGCACAGCCACACATTGGGCTACCGGTGGCAACGACTAACGTCAGCCACAAGTCGTTGATGACACTGACAGTTGGAGTGGTCGTGTCAGCCACTACGTATTCCAATCTTGATAAATAGACGGAAAAGTGGATACTACTAGTGACTGTTCATAGCTACTAGTGGTTGTGACAAGTGGCTGCGTTTATCAACTTAAATTAGTCACTAGTAGCAGACACTGAAGCACGATCTTGAGCAGATTAGGTAGATCTATGACACAAACATTACAATCTCAATAAGTAGACGGAAAAGTGGATACGACTAGTGGCTATGTATAACCACTAGTGACTGTGACTGGTGGCTACGTATAGTATCTTCTATCATCCACTAGTAACAGACTCCGTAGCCCAACTTTTAAGCAAATTGGATACACCTATGACATAGATATTCAAGTAGGCGAAACAGTGGATACGACTGGTGGTCGCTTAATACCACTCGTGACTGTGACTAGTGGCTACGTGTAGTAGCTGCTATTAGCCACTGGTAACAGACTCCGTAGCCCCACATTTGATTAAATTGGATAAACCTATGACATAGATTTTCAAGAAGATGAAACAGTGGATACAACTGTTGGCCGCTTATTACTACTAGTGACTGTGACTGGTGGCTACGTGTAGTATCTTATATTAGCCACTAGTAACAGACTCCGTAGCCCCACTTTTGAGCAAATTGGATACACCTACGACATAGATATTCAAGTAGACGAAGCAGTGGATACGACTGGTGGCGGCTAGTGACTGCGACTAGTGGCTGCGTTTAGTAGCTTCTGCTAGTTACTAGTATTAGATTCAGTAGCGCTACCTTTGAACAGATTAGACACATCTATCATATAAACGTCCAAATCTCGACAAATAAACGGAATGTGCATATGATTGGTGGCCACGTGTAGCCACTAGTGACTGTGACTGGTGGATGCGTCTAGTAGCTTCTATTAGCCACTAGTAGCAGACTACGTACTGATACTTATGAGCATATTTGGCACATCTATGACATAAACATTCAAATCTTGACAAGTAGACGGAAAAGAGGGTAGGACTGGTGGCGGCGCATAGTCACTAGTGACTGTGACTGGTGGCTGCGTCTAGTAGCTTCGTTGAGCCACTAGTAGCAGACTCCGTGTCGCTATTTTTATTGTTTTTAGTACAAATTAAGTACATCTCTGACAAATGCATTTTCTCAGTAAGTAATCGTGCAACAACAGTTCATTGGCAACTAAGTAAACTTGAAAAATGGATTATGGAATTGTTTGTTACTCGTACAATAAATCGCAGTTACTTTTACAATAACAGTAACGACCTTACTAAACAGGGATTCCCTAATGAAGTAGTAGCTCGCCACATTACGTAAATTTTATTGAGCTGTTCAGCAGAGTTCGTCTAAGACAAAGGAATTGGGGTAGAATTTAACACTAGGTAATTGAACGCCCTTTCAAATCGGACAGAATGGGGGTTGTGATTACATGACCAAATCTAGCAGCTAATGTATGCATGTGTATTAGACCATTGCAGATGATGAATAGCAATACATATGTACACAGGTATTTCTCTTTATATTTTTTCATGTGTCCTCACTGTTCTCCATGACCACATACTGCCATCCACTCGCGGTGTGATTTAAGATAACTATCACCCCTCTTGAAAATTTTTGCCATGTACGACAATGGATTGGGGCAATTCTCATGTACCAAATTTATCTATTTTTTTGTTCTAATATGTGAGAGATTTACCTTGTTCTATCAATGAGAAATACGTCGGTGATGTACCGACGTTTACGGGTGAAACCGCAATTTAATTTCCCCGAAGCCAACAGAAGGAGAACAAGTAGCGATTAAGGAACCGGCTTATCCAAACTGAATTACGGTACCTGGTAGGTCGTTCCACTGCCTTCAAGACAGCATTATTTGACAGTAAGTGACTCTTTGTGTAAAGGTTATAGGGTTTCTGGATAAGGCCACGAATCACTCCAACATTCTATTAAACGTTACGTAAAAGATGTAAGAGAATTAGGTTTTAAGCCACTTGCACGGCGGGCTCGTTCTTTATTATAAACAGGTGCAGAAGAAATTGTAGTGGTGTGGACTTGACAACTTTATTGTCTTTTTAAATTATAAAGAACGTACCTTGTAACTTAAAGTCAAAGATAAGTTTAAACTACGACTAGTGTCCCTTGCTTAGTGGTTTAGCCGAGCTACTAAACGCGGCATCCAATCACCGTTACAAGACGCTAAGCCTAGCCACAAGTCAAGTGGCTAAACGCAGTCACAGGTCAAGTGACTAAGCACAGCCACCAGTCAAGAAGCTAAGCGCGACCACAAGTCATGTGGTTAAACGCTTCCACAAGTCGCATCATCTTTTCGGTTTGCGGTGGAGAGTACACAGGCTATACAGTCGCCACAAGTAGTTTGTGAAGAAGCCCAATCAAGCTACTAAACGCAGCCACTAGTAGCAGTGATAATAACTAAATGCAGCCACTAGTCAAAGTTACAAGTGCCCGGTAGCGGCCATAAGTGGCATCAACTTTCCTGTGCATGAGCAGCAGGTGGCAATATATCGCCACAAGCAGACACCTCTGACCACTTTCACGACTAGTGGCTCGAATATGGCCACTTTATTTTTCAGCTTACTTTGAGGTTATATCATCATATGGATTCAAAGTATCGTCAACGACTTGTGGCTGCCACTAGTCGTCATCATCGACAGCCTAGTGTACACATCACTATCTCATACTAAATGAAATTAAATATTTTTGCTGAAATTTTGACGATAAGTAAGATTTGATGAAGATAAATAATTGATTTCTACATAACTTTGGGTAAATAAAGGTGTAGATGCAATGTCGTTTTTTAATGGCAATTTTAATGGTCCATAATTCTTTAATATTCCGTTATGGCCGTAACGATTTAAGCCGCGCTCGGATGCCCATTTCATTTCCGATTTTGTTCACTAAAACTAGTCGCATTCGGCCCTTTTATGTCGTAAATCAGCAATCCACAAACCTAAACTTTCCCCAAAAGCTGATCTACGTAATAAACCGGTAAAAACAGCTTTAAAATTCGTCCAGATATTAATTATAACCTCTAAAAAACAGTTGAATGCATTAACGACAATTTTGTTATATTTTGTATTAGAATTTCACACAAGAAAATGGCTGTCTATATTCATAGAAATGCTTGAATATTTTGACACCCAGTATATAAAAGCCTTTCCCAAAACTTTTCACTAAAAATGGAACTCTATTTCAGTTGAAGTAGGCTTAAGGATTATTCCCATTGTGACGATAGTAATCCGTTACACACTGTAACGTAACAATCCTCTCTTTTGTTTTACCCGACGCGAAACAACAGTAACTTTGCGCATATTTCAGTTTCATTATGAAGTTTTCAGACCGGAAATCGTATTCGGACATAACCAACCACCATTCATTTCGACTAGAAGAGTAGAAAGATACATATTAGCAGGTACCCCACTACTACTTTTTTTTGTAATTGTTTACAAGCATCTGCAGCCTGCGGTTGTACTGACACTGTTTAAGGAACACCTTAACTCAAAATTATTGGTTTGTTTCCTAATTGAATAATTTGGGCTTCTATTGTAGTTACCTTAATCAAAAAGGCTCTAACCGTCTCGCATTCTTCCACCCTGATTGTCTCCACCCCGCCGTGGTTATACTGTCCTCTCTCATCTTATCTAGTTCTTTTACTCTAACCTTGTCTGCCTTAATCCATCAAGCAATCTCTGTCTTTCTCCCTCCAGCGTTATCCACCTTATTCTCTCCAATCTTGTTTTCCTTGCCCCCTTACGCTTTGTCTCATTCTCCCTCTCTCCTCTAGCTCTGTCCGTCTTGCTCCCTCCAGCGCTAGCCGTCTCACACTCTACCGCTCTAACTGCCGTCTTCCCGCCCTGGCAGTCTCCTTCCCACCCTAGCTGTCTCGTTTTCTTTTTCGTCTTACATATCTCGCTCCTTTCAATCCTATTCGCCTTGCTCTACTATTCTAACCTTGTCTGCCTTGCTCCATCCAGCAATCTCTGTCTTGCTCCCTCCAGTCCTGTCGGTCTTGCTTCCTTCAGCGTTATCCACCTTGCTCTCTCCGATCTTGTTTGCCTTTTCCCCTTCCGTTTTGTCTCGTTCTCCCTCTCTTCTCTAGCTCTGTCCGTCTTGCTCCCTCCAGCTCTAATCGTCTCTCACTCTACCGCCCCAACTGCCGTCTTCCCGCCTTGACTGTCTCCTTCCCACCCTAGCTGTCTCGTTTTCTTTCTCGTCTTATATATCTCCTTCCCTTCAATCCTTTTCGGCTTGCTTCTTCCCGCCCTGAATGTCCCTTCACCTTCCCTCCTTTCAGCATTTATTGATCGTTCTTTAAAAATATCCCCTGCAGTGAACTTATTAACAACTAATTTTGAGTTAAGAGGCTCCAATAGTATTATGACTAAATGTTATGTTATGTTACCATGCTACGGTGCCATAGATATAGCATACAATTATATTTTATTCTATTGGGTAAGTGGTAAACTAAAAAGACGTTATTTAACCCTACAAACGCCCCAATCATTAGCGTTTCTTTGTAAGCGGGGCTCCAGAAAAGCCGATAGTGATGTATGCTGTTCATTGTGCGGCTTCGAATTTATTTTACAAACAAAGGATTTAAATGGAAAGGATCACAGCACGTTACGTTCTGAAAAGTGCAATTTGTCGAATAAACAGGGCCCGTTCGAGAAGCGGACAGTTAATTATTGGGCCCTCTTTTTTTCTGTTCGTCGATTAAATATTTAATTGGAGGGCATTGTGTGTACTTGATTTGTATAGCCCACGCGAATAATTGACGGTTTGGTGAACCTTAGACGTGAAACTTTCAAAACACGAGATAAAAAAGGACGGTCTATAGAATATGGGGAAGTAGATTTTAGACTTTCGCGGTCGAAGTTCGTCGAAATCCTGTCCTCTTCCGGGCTTTTGTGCCATAGTCCGTGGAGGAATGTCGAAACGTCCGGATCAACAAAATTTCATGGACCAATACACAATACCCAGAGAGAAGTCAACATTTCAATTTGGTGGTGGTTATTTATTTCGTGCTAAAAAAGTCAACACTAATCTGTCGGTTGTTATGGTTCCGGAAGGAGCTGCAACAGTTTGCATTTTGTCTATGGGAACTTTGGATTCCATGTAGCTTCATAAAATGTAACCACAAGGTGACGGGTCTGGCATGCTAAGAGGCCATTCCACATCCCCATTCGTCGAAATCAGGTGTTCAAAGAAACATTCTCTTAAAAAAGGTCCATTATTGGACATTACATGCAAGGAGTCACCCCATCTTCTTGGAAGCTCACTGGTCTTTCTGGGTTCTGTTAGAAAATAACTGGGCAGCATGCTGAAATAGCAAGAAAGGATGCATCCAGTTTGTGTACATCATACCAAACAGTTATGTACATTTTCTGTGCCCAAAGGTTTGTTTTCGATTCCCATTCAGGGAAAATGGGTCGCGTTACTCATAAACAAAACGATCTTTCCTGCGCACCTACGCTGTCTCACAAAGTCATTTTATATTGACGCAAATGTTTGCCACTGCTTGGGTATACCCATCGTGCCCATAATGGTATCCCATCGTGGTAGACGACCATACCGACCAACATTATAATGGAACCACAAAAAGACCAGGCCTTGGCTACTGGAATGACATCCCGCAACGCGTAGGTATCGATCATCGTTTTTCTAAGATCTTTGCGCTCTCATACCCATTTTCGATTTTGACCCTCTTTGGTCTTTATCTTTTGATCATCTTTTCGACTCTCAACGCTATCTACGATCTAGAGAATTTCTCCAGCTGCTTCAATAAGGAGGATGTCCAACCTCTTGGCCTTTAGGCTAGATGTGGATAGCGAAAGCAAAACTTTTTTAGTGGGTACACTGACCTCCTGAGAGTCCAATACAACCGGTGGTTCTTCCTTCGGGCAACCCAAAAAAGTTAGGTTAGGTTAGCTTATTTTAGTTTAGAGCTAAATTTCTCAACCGAGTACAACGAATGCCATACCGTACAACAATTTGGAGATCATCGATGTGAATGAAGACTTAATTTTCACAATTCTTGGATGAAAAAGGTCGATTTTTTTTTTGGGTAATTTAACAGCTGCCAGTTCCATAACACTGATAAAAATTTCCAACGAAGTCAGTCTCTCTGTTGGTGGTATCAACTCCCTCAATTCATACCTACTGTCAACATGAATCGTGGACGGCTGACAGCCCGATTTTTTTACGCACGGCTCGCAAGATATAAAGGGTTTAATTTTTCGCAATGTTTACAACGACAGCGTTGACGCAGGGTCGGATTTCCGCATATTAAGCACACTCGTGTGCACCCACACCTCACGCACACATTCAACCAGTGTCTCAGTGACACGACCGCCAAAACGGTGTCCTAATAAATATGGCAATAACCGAAAATTTATGACGGACATTTGTTTGGAACGAGAAGAAGGTTAACGTCAAAAGGGGCTTTCACCCGGACGCCGTTATTCATCTTCGCGGGTAAAAACATCGATAGCTCGCCCATCAGCACACACCCCACACGACTCCTTCCACTTCGCAACACTCCCACAACTTTCCCCTTACGAGCTACCTCCTCCCTCGTTGAGTCTATCGCAGCCGTACGCGTCACTTATTCTTCTGAGCCCTTATGACCACAACGCCCTATCGTATGGCCTTTGTAACCGACCAACTTCCTCGTTATCGAGCTTTTCCAAAATGGAAAACACTCTAGGAACAATCTTATCGATGCCGAGAGAAAATAGCAGCCGTTTAACAAGTCGATAGACATCAGGCATCAGAAGTTATTTTTAAGAGGCGCTTGGGTGTGTGTGTGTGTGTGTGTGTGTGTGTGTGTGGGGTTCATTCCGGAGAAATGTCTGACGTTTTTTATAGTAAATTTGCCGTGGAAAAATATGTGGCGTAACTTGGCACTAACTTATGACCGTGTGTGGAAAGTAACGAATGAGGAATGGAAGGGTGAGCAAGGTCCGTCTCGTAAAATTGTTGAAATATACACTTTCACGGTGAAGTCCATAAAAGGGGTGTTGATTTCTGGTTAGTGCAACATAATGAAGGATAAATCCTTTTGGGAGTTTTCGTAGTTAATCTACATCAATTCTTAAAGCAATCGCATTTTGGTGTACAAACTTTAGATAATTATCAAATGATAAAATCTTAAGTTGGGGTAGTAAGTTGAAGGTGTATATACAGGGTGGTTGATAATTGGGCGCTCTGTTGGATTGTGGTGTCATCGGTCTGCGTATGCCCATATTCACGCATGCGCAGAAGGAATTTTATCCGGAATCGCCACAGCTATAGTACTAATGAAAAATTTTATAACCCATATTCCTCCTATCTATAAGTACATTTCAAAGAACAAATACATCTATGGACTGGTTAGGAGTTGACAAATAATATAAATTGGTCGTGATTGAAATAATGCTGTGCGATTCAAACTTCTGGTTACCGAATGTTAAATAAACCCACACATTTCTCCCCAAATGTAAGAAAATCCGACAGGTCGGTAAATCAGCTGCCAAACTCAGCCAGCGGACGGCGTGGCGATTATTTGTTTAACATGTTGACGCTGTGAAAGTTTGGCGTACGGTTTTTGTGGAAGTGTGAATATGTGTGTTTCGATATGATGGTTGGTAGTGGCGGTGGTGGCGTTTCTCATCCTCCCGTGCCTCGAGTTAATAGCCCTTTTAGTATAGAGCTTCTTGGCCGAACTTCATTGTAAGTTTACCAATTTCTGCTTCCGTAACTGGCAAGTTCCAAACTGCCGAGAATTGTGCTACAGTTTCAGAAGGAAACTGACCGAATCTCCGACAACTTTATCCCATGCTGTCCTGCCACGCTATTATTTACTTTACGGAAGAGAGACGGGGAGAGATAAGAACATTTAGGTACACTTTGCTGCATTTCCTCTCTCTGATCCCATTCTATCGCCAAACTGGCCACTAACTCAGTGTATCACTTACTTAGCACAGGCCAACTTCGATTACTATGTAGTTTTATTCGTAATGCACATACAATAAATTGAATATCCAAAGAAATGATCAGCGTCTCTGAGATTTACCGTTGCTATCGAGCAATAACAAGCCCAGGCAGTTTATGTGTGACGTCATTGCAGGTAGTCGATGTAAGGAACATTTTTAGTCTAGTAGTCAAAGGATTCCCCAAGAATTTTTTTTATAGTGGATTATTGTAGAGGTAGATGAGAAGAGCATACAAGGGATCCTATTTTTCCATTCGAATATACGGAATCCTCAAAAATTATAACAAGTTCAAGTTTTTTTAAAATTTTCTTTACGTGGCTTCCTCCAACAATTACCCCACGTTTCCCTACACCTTCTTTTCCTACCCTCTAACTACTGTACATAAAGATGAAAAATTCACGACATAACCCACCAGGTCTACTTAACCAAAATCTACGTAATAACATCCCTGAGAGCGTTAAAATTTCAAATAAATGTAAAAAATACAGACAGGGGTCGAGAGGGGGAGCGTGGAGAAGTAAAGGAATGGGGGGGGTGCTCTGGCAGACTGTATCCGGAGTTTATTTCGTATCTCATTTAATCTGGTGTTCCATTTTCGGGAAGACAGAAAAGAGCATAAACGAAAAGGATATACAGCTTTATTATTCAGAAATTCGCGTAAAAGCGAGCCTATTTCATATTCATGCAGGTTATAAAATATTATTTTGGACGCAAAACTGTCAAATGCGACGTTTTAAGGGGCGTTGTAGTTTACATAGACCGGTAATAAACCACCAGATCTCGGCCGTTGGCTGGTTTTTAACTGCTTCCACCATATCTTCCCTGTTTATTCATTTTTATTCTTTAAACTCATGAGAATTAAGTATTTAAGTAAAACGTACTAACTCTGAATATCAGTTTCAAGATATGGGGTTATAAATAACGAGAAAGATCAACAACATCTAGAAATCAAGGATCAACAGCTTCCCGAGACGTCATAGCAAGGTAGTCCAACGCTCCAAAGGCGCTTCAGCACCACATTACACGTTTAAACGCTGTATCTTTTTACCTGTATAAGATAGAGAGGTGCTGTTTGGACATTTTTTATAGAAAATTAAATTCTCTATAAAAAATTTCTATACAGTTTTTGTTGCATCTATCACGGTTTTCGCTACCTAAGCGTCAAAAAAATTTCGCAAAACTTTATCATTAAATGAATAATACTAACAATTATTCGTCAGTGTTAAAAATTTACATAAATGATCTTTTCATCGGTCTTTACAAAAATCCGCAATTGAAATAATTCTTGCATGATATAACCTTTGGCTACTAGACTAATAAGGTTCCGTACAACCTACCTACCTGCACCGCCGTGTCTAGTTTCTTACGTCAGAGCTATCGGGCCTTGTTTTCTCGAAGGTAACGATCTTGGATACTTACGAACAGTACAGTTCATTTCAATTGCATGTATATTTATTTAATGGCACACGAACACTTCAAAAAAAGTAATTCAATTTATCCCAAAGGTCCTTTGCCCCTGACTCCTTTGCTTTTAAAAGCAACTTGCGATAAAGAGTAGAGATTAATGGCAAACTCTCTTAGACTTAATTGAGCTGTCGAGTTAATTAATTTTGTTCGATATTAATACTTCAACTTAAAGTCGATTGTATTCATTACCTCTATCACTGTGTGCAGGGTGGGCCATTCTAGTCTATCTTTGAGAAAAAAAGTCCTACGCGGAAAACATTGTAAAGGCCAAAGTTGTAGGGTGTCGAGGGGATATCAAGCGGTGATCTTGAATATTACCTTAAGTTTAATTTTTAAGGTTATTTCAAGGTCTAGTTTATTTTGAATGTTTTCAAGTTTCATTCAAGGTTTATTTTAAGTGATTTTGAGGTTATTTCAAGTTTATCTCGGATTCAAAGTTTTTAATGAAACAAAGGGCGAAGGTTTTGGAGTGACTTTTGATTACCAACATGACTGAACATTCAAACCTGTTTTTTTCGATTTATTTTCATAAATGACCCACAGCATACTTCAAAGCCGTTTGTTTAATGTTTCTGTTGTAGAAAATTAGTAGCATTCTCGTAATAAAGGAGAATGAACAACGATTTATCAATCCGTGACACAGCAACCGTTTTCATAGTGTCAACTGCTAATAAATCACATTTTCTAAATTTAATTGCTTTATCTAAATAATTACTTTATTTGTGTTAATATGAAGCGTCTACAAAGTTGAAATAATTAAATTTCGATTGGATAACATCTCGTAATTTTAAATATTAATGACAGCTTATTTTTTTTATAGCGTTATTATTTTAGCCCAAGTCTCAATTTCGATAACCTTTTTTACTGCCTATTTTCCAAGGCTGGACAATGATCTTAGTAAAATGAACACTGCCCACCTCTGTTCCCCCTAACTGCGCCCATGATTTAAATACAAAATTTTACTTACAATTGACATTAAGCACAATCCTTTTGCTAACTGCAGGCGGCACATCATTACTTGCAATACAAAGATAGGCCCCCATTTGACGCCTGTCCAAACGATGGAAATGGAGGTGGCTACCGTTGTATGTATCCACTGAAAAAAAAAAAACAAATTTGTAATGCACAAAAGTTTCACCGATTGTAGTTTTATTTAATTTTGTAAATTGTTTCACCATGCCAGAGGTATTGTACTAAATATGTATTCCTGAATTGAAAGTTGGGTGTTTTTGGTCAGGAGAAAGGGGTGGTAAAGTTAAGTTATATTAATTTAGGTTAAATACCTATTTTACCCTACATAAACCTTACGGAGGCTAAGAACTTAAACTGACCTAACTTGCAGGGGGTGGTGTTGGGAGAATTGTAGATCCAGAAATAGGATGGGGTGAGGATGGTGTTGGAGATAGAGGTAGCATTGAAGGTAGAGGTGGCTCCGGGTGTAGAAACTGGTGACGGTGGTAATGCTGGTGGGATGGGATGGCTCTGAAGATGGTGGTGGCCGTGGTGGAGATCGTGCTGAGGCTGGGATGACTCTGGAGGTGGAGTGGTGTTTGGGGTGGCACCAGAGCGAGGTTTTACGATGTGGAAGCAGGAATGGTGGTGATGGTGGTGGCGGTGGAAGTAATGTGGCTTCGGAGGTGGTGTTTTAGTGTACCAACCTAAAGTATTTTTATGACTATCCTTGACGTTGTCTTGTGCTAAATTCAATTTCCGCACGATAAACGACTATTTGGAAGCCATATTATGACAAATTCACAATATTGGTTCATTCTAACCATAACATGATTTTAATTAAGTGAAAACATACTTATTGAGTCTTTTATTTCTTCTACACCATAAATTAGGTTCAGAAACGAAGCGAAGAGGATCAAAGTAGTTTAGCTTTCATGTACGATGAGTTAAAATTTATCTCAATTCAGAGTTGGAAATGTAACTTTAAAAGTAACCGAAAAGCTTCCGTCAAAAAAGAAGAAATTGTTCCCGAAACGTAATACCACAAGAAGCATCTGTATTTAAGCACTTACCCTAAACCGAATGAACAGCTTTAAAGTTGGTAGCACTACTTTAAATTTAATACTTTAACTGTGAAGCCGAAATTATTTCTGTCAAGTCAAACTTTCGTTCGTACACTATCCTTTTAAAAGAAACATGCTTACAGGCAAAGAGCAAAGAAACAGTCTCTATTGCTCCCTTTTACATGGAAGGTCTCGCAGGAAGATTAAAGTTGAGATGAAGAAATGGTTTTAGATTAAAATGCCATTAACAGTTGCAAAACTAGAAACATAATACCACTGTATAGACAGTTAATTAGTAAATTACCTAAAATTGTTTTGTTTCATGCATTTACTAATTTTCTTGACAAAGAAACATTAACTGGCATGGAATCATGAAAATTGTTACCACCAAAGCTCTAGGGAAGCTAAACAGTAACTCATAAGAAAAAGAAACGAACTCCCCAAAAATCAGTGGGGGTAATGACGTCATTAGTCGGCGCATACGCAGAAGGAATAATAAAATCGGTGTACTGGAGTTGCCGTAGCTATACTACTGAAGTGAAAAAATTCAGTGAGCTAGAATTGGCAAAGCTATACTACTCAATTAAAAAAATTCGGTGTGCTGGAATCAGCATGCCTATACTACTGAGGTGAAAAAAATCGGTGTGCTGGAATCGGCATACCTATACTACTGAGATGAAAAAATTCGGTGTGCTGGAATCGGTATACCTATACTACTCAAGTGAAAAAATTCGGTGTGCTGAATTGCCATAGATACACTACTGCGGTGTAATGGCACGCACATATTCTCCGTAAAGCCATGAAATTTCACCGAGTGTGCAAGTTTAACTCAAGAGATCACATTCTTCCAAGAGTAGTAGTATTATCATTTAATTTTACTTCTGTCGCACCGCTGCTATTATTCTTAATTAACCGTCGAGAAACGTAATTAATTTAGTTAAAATTAATATCTTACAAAAAATGAGAAAGGGACTAAAAAATTAAACGCCTGCTCGGCGTTTTTGCCGACGAGAGCACGAGATTTCGAAAATAAAAGACGAAAGATAAAGAAGGAAAAAAGAGGGAAGATGTAAAAGTTTAAAATTTAATTATTTTTACTCTAGCAAATTTCTTCTCTTGTCCGATTCCGTTGACGGTGTTATCGTTCTTGCAAGTAAGGGGTAAAGCGAGATAAACGAGTAAAAGATGGTAGAAAGGGAGGGACCGTGCCCGTTCTACCCGTCGTTTTGACTCGACCCCAAACGCTATTAACACCATTACAGATGCTATCAGACTGAGCCAGGGCCAGGCAAGAACCGTCAGAGTTGGCTAGAACCAGAACAGAGGTACATAGTTGAAAATCGTCGTGTTCCTGATTACATTACGGCCAATGGATATTTTTGGCTCTTAAAATGCAATTAGCTTTTCTGGAATTTCATCAGCTGCCTTGTCACCATGTGGTGGTGGTTGGCCATTCCCTTCCACCCTCCAACTTCATGATACTAAAAAGGGCTAATTACATGCTGCGGTTATTATGTCGAGAGTTTTATGCTGATGAATCGTTATAAAATTTCTGTCAATTTGAAATTAATTTTTGCAAGCATCTGTTTTTATTTTTGAAATAATCCACCATTTCTTCAGAGCTTCACCCTAATGTAGACTACGTTCCTTGAAAGGATTAGGTTAGGTTAGGTTGTAGCTCTTATCTCTCCCCCAAATGAGTTTCTGGACAAAAGACGTCCATCAACATCAACTGGTGACCTTGAGTCTAACCTTGAGGTTGATTTTCAAAGGTTTTTCAAGGTCAAACTTATTTTCTCATAGAGCTCTTAGAAGTCTAGATTCAATATAATGTATCACGATATGTATTAGGTCAGGTTATTTCAAGGTCATTATTGAATCAATGTTTCAGAAAGAACATTCATTTTTTTCTCATTCCCTGAAACACTTAGCAAAGAAATTCAAAATAGCATTATTATGTTGTTTTGAATTGTAAATGACCTTGAAATGACCTTTGACGTTTATCACTATACATATAACTGAATGTAGAATTTTAAGCGCTCTTTCAATTGAAGCATCCGTTTGGAAAAAAACATCTTAACCTTGAAAATTAACCTCAAAATATAATTCAAGGTCACCATTTGATGAACTCCTCAAAATACTAGAACTTTGATACGTGCTGGGGAATAAACTAAAGCACTTATTTGTCAAACGTTAGTCAGTCTGTGGATTCATCTGCTTCCGAAGAATGACGTTAGGTGTAAGTTGATGGGCCTTGTATGTTGCCTTAGTATTTATTCTACCCTCTACATCATTCTTTCTCTGTCAAAATTTTACCGATGGATGTTTATTGATGTGTGAACCATTGAACGATATGTGGCAACAAACGAAGAGAACTGAACAAACTTTGTGCTATACGTTATACGTTAAATGGTCTGAATAGTTTCTAAGACCACATCAGAGTGACCAGCTGCATGGAAGATTACAGGCTTGATTGAATCGGTTCTTGGCGAAACGGAGATTTGCATAAATGAACCAGAAGATTACTGCATTCTAGCTGAGTTACATTTCAGAAAATAACCATAAATTAACAACGCTGGTATTTAATTAATTGAATAACGTCTTTATATTGAACATGAAAAGGTTTCTAACCTACATACGTATTTTGAAGAGAAGGCGTGTTAACTTTACCGAAAAAGGACTACTCGTACGTCAAAATATCTATAGTTATCATTCACAAATAAATGTCGATATCCACAATATTAGGCAACTCATAACTATCGATATTATCGATAATTATTAACTTATCGACGTATCGATTGCATCTGATAACCACCGATAGTTCAATCGATATTCTTGATAATAACCAATGTATCGATATCCACATTTGTTAGATATCGATAACCTATTAATATACATATATTATATATTAATATATTAATATTAATAATAATAAATAATATAATAATATATTCGATAATTCCAAATTTATCGGTGAACACATCCATCGTTTTTGGTTATCGATAACCGGAAACTAAACTAAGAACTAACTACAGCTAATCTGAAGTCTAAACCTGTCCTAATCAAAGATATTTTAAATCGATAGTAAACGGTACGTATCGATATATTGATAGCAACAATAACTATCAATACAATTATCAATAATTATGGAAAGTTCGGTCTATATAATCGATGACTAAAAAAATTATCGATAAGTATGATGTATCAATACTTTTTTGGTATCGATAATCGATAACTAAATTCCATTATCTCCCAGGGCTAAATGAAACTCGTCTGCAATGTAAACCTGGACTACTCCTGAGCAATAAGAGTATCGATATATCGATGACAATGATAGCAACTAATACTTATCGTTCTATCAATAACTATTGATGTTTCAATCGATATTACACGATAATTTTTAATTTATCATTGCATTCGAAATATCGCTATCTAATTGGAGTTGAGCTGGAGTCTGAACCTGAATGTAACAAAAGTATCGATAGGTATCGACAATTATCGATACAGCGATAACAATTGTAACAATGTCGATCATTAACGAAAGTTCGATCGATACTTATCTGTTTATCGATATATATGGATAATTCGGAGCTTTTGACGCTGTGATTGATGTCGATCATTTATTGATGTGAGGAACTTTTAACCTTATTATCATTTTGTAAATCAAATCGGAAACAATTTAACAGAACTTAAGTTTTTAAACTGGCTCTAAATTTTTTTGTTGGGAACAAAAAAAAATAAAAAAATGCAATTAACAGATTTTTGTATGTTAGAAAAAGACGAGCATCGCCAGCAGCTCGAGCAACTTGGTTGTTCATAACGGTTGTTTTCATTCCTTTAATGGGTTCACATCTTTAAATGCTTTTCTCGTTTTTCTCCTTTGCCCTGTTCGCTGTTATCTCTCTTTTACATTCAACGCTGCTGTTCCTGCTCATGGTCGATTGAAACTTTTATTTCCTTTGTGTTTTTCCATCGTCACTCAAAAGCGGCAAGACTTGAAGGAGAAGAACCTGGTTTTAAAGATACCTCCTCACTCATAGGTACCCCCTAACACTCATCAGCTCCTGGTGTTCCATCCGCTGCTGTTGGTTACTACAATCCTTCCCCATCAGCTGAATATGTAGTGGAACAAGGATAAGCCAAGTTGCTGTTATCGTTACTTTTGTTCACGATACGAGGATCGCCTCTTCTTTCCTTTTCCCTTTTTTAACCCTTTTATTTTGTGTTTAATTCCCTACAAACTAAAACGCTACCAGTATTGTCAACTGACTGACTGAAGGAGCACTTGAAAGATTGTTATTCTTCAAAACGTTCTCGGGTAACAACTATTATGATTATACTCAAAAAATTCTTGTGATGCTCGAAAGCGAACGTCCTTTTCGTTTTCTAATTTCTTTTTTATTTTTCTTACTTCGTTAAAAATGCTACCCACGGATGACTTGAAGGAAAATTAAAAAGCAACAAAAACAGTCAAATGATCGATGTACCAGCGTTCGTTTTTCTTGTTTTAAACTCGCTTCAGGTACAATAATAATTATTGTAAAAATCTTTCTCCGGAATAAAAACATTTCTGACGAATTTCTTAAAAAAAAATGTACAAAAAAATGGCGGTCACCATCTAATGTCCCTCTTCAAATCAAACTACTTTTGCGGAGTTTTTTTATGTGAGTTAATAAATAAACACAACAAATACGGTTTTCTGTACGTCAGAAAGAAAAAAACAACCCTTATTTTGGGGTCACTTATGTGTCTGTCTGTCCGTCTGTCAATTTACACCAAATCTGCTGGACAGATTTACTTGTTTGGTAAAAAAAATACACATGTTTAAGAAATCCAGTAAATAAATAAAATTTTGTCTAAATGGTTCATTTGGGGGAGAGGGAAAAATTTATAGAATTTAAAAGGTGCCGTGTGACATATCAAATGAAAGGGCTTGTTGTCAGGTTGTCAAATATATATTTTGTATATTTTTAAAATAAATAGTTTTGTCCCTTTTTTAAAAAAAAGTTCCAAATGAGCTTCTAAAAAAAATTCTTTTGTTAGTGAGAATGGTCAACCGTCCTCTAGCAACTTGTTTGTTCGTGATAAACCTTAATTATTTTATATCCACCCTGTATATATGTGTTCCACCACTGACATTAATGGATTTTCTAAGCAGTCGACAATGAAGATCGATCTTCGGCAACCGAGTCGAAGGAGGTGCAGTTTTAAAATTACCCTTTTTATGACTTTGCAGTAGATGCTGGTAGGTGTGGGAACAACTGCAGTATAATCAAGTAATTTTAAGTTCACAATATGCATTCTAATGGTTTTTCTATTACCTTCGAAAATCCCGGACTACATGTTCGTGAGTTCAGGGAATTTTTACTTCAGTTACAAAAATTTAAGTTTTAACGTATGAGTAATTTCACTTACGTACGTTTCTTTGATGCGTTTATGCAACCTGCCGCTCTCATGCGTGTTAGTTAAACTGGCTGTCTACCAGTTGGGAGCATTCAGCTGCCATTAAAATATTTGAAATAATTTTGTTTAGACATAACTTTAACTCGGATATATAAAAAAAAAAACATTTTTAATTCTTTTTTTTATTTCAGCGCCCACTTGATAGAGAACATATCCTACTATTTCATCCGATGACAAGGTAAGGAAAAATTTTTTCTTGTTTTTCTATTTCCATTATTATTATAAAACAAATGTAGGTATCTATAAAATTTTGAAATATGATTAAAAATCAAAAATTCTGGTTAAGACCGTTTAAACTCGAATCCTGGCTGTAATACAACGCTGTACATAAGAACAAGAGACAGTAAATGCGCAATAGAATTAAATTTCATATCATTTATATGGTTAAGGTGGCAGGAAATGAAAAATTGTACTGAATTTTTCATGAAATTCGTATTTTTACAGCGTTTCTTGAATAAAAGATGGCCCATCTGTTTGAAAGTACACCTTATATTTAGATAAATCTTATATTACGATACAATAAAACGTAACTTGCATTTATTCGCTCATTCCTTGGTTCAATTTCATTACCATCTTCATCTGCTTTAGGAGCTTATCTTTTAGAGATAGATTAACATCATGTAAAACTACAATTTTTATTGATTTGTATAACCATAGAAATATGGCAGTATCGTTAATTTCTTCACTAAATTCAACAACAAAAAAAGTTTACTTTAAGCTTTAAATCAATAAATCTCTAAAACTACTGTAGTGAACTACGTGATAATGCATATCATTGCAAAGGGATTTAAAAGATCTTTAAAATGAGGTATCACATGACCCCCTGTTCTGTTTGACACTTTAGGGGCGGTTCCATCCCCTGCTAGTCTTGTACGATAGCTGATTTAAATCATCATTTATCGAAGATAGAGAGAGTCCGGATACACGTTAAGATAGATTAGTAGGCTATAGAAGAAAAAGAAACATGTTAGGATACTTTCTGGGGCTGGAAGGGGTCCGTGTAGATGTTAGGATGCATTATGAGGTTAAGGAAAGAGGTTCGGGCACGTTTTAGGATAAGTTTCGAAACGGGAAGGGTCCAGATGCATGTTAGGACAAGTTGTGAGGCTAAAAGGGCCCCATATACACATTTGGATAGGTTATGAGGCTAGAGGGGTCCGGTGATGGATTATGAGGCTAGAAGATGAAAACTGTAGGTGATCCAGATGATTTCTAGTTTATTTTATGAGACTTGAAGGTGGCCTGAGTTTATGTAGGAATACGTTATGAGATTTGAGGGGGTGTCGGTACATGATAGGATGGGTTATCAGGCTAGAGGGGGTTCCAGGTCCGTAATATTGTAGCGTATGAGCTAACATGTATAGGATGCATGTAGTAGTAGTGGTTCTGAGAAGAACCGTTTGAGATGCGGATCCGTAGATCATGTCGGGGTCACCAATGTAGCGTATGAGCTAACATGTATAGGATGCATGTAGTAGTAGTGGTTCTGAGAACCAGTTAGAGATTCGGATGCTTATTTCGGCATCCGTGGTGATCGTCGGTGGTGAACGATGAATGCCTCTCGGTATTAGGGTGGATACCTCTTCGGCATCTGGAAGTGCAAGGAGGATATCTCTTCGGTATTAGTTGACAAGGAAAAGAGAGTCAGAGTTAGACCGAAGGAGGTATAAGCATCCGCATCTCCAACTGGCTCTTCTCAGAACCACTACCACTACCACGCACCCTATACATGTTAGCTCATACGCTACAATATACATACTATATAAACGTTTAACGATGGTTTTTTAAAGGAGAATGTAATCGAAACATTTTGTATATATAATTATTTAAAAACCGATTATGAAATTTATCTTCACTATCCAACATGGAATTCCAGGATATGTCAAATTTTCGAAATATTCCTTCTAAATTCCCTTGATTTACGTTAAAATTCGCGCACAATTTTGACATATGAAGTGGCTAAAGGCATATGTTCAAATTAGGGTAGCATTTGAATAAGGGTTGGTGGCATCTGGTAAATATGTTATTTTATAAATATCGTCCTAATTAAATATGTATACAGAAGTTAATTTTCATGTGATTAATAGCACGTAATACTAATGGCAATTTAGACAGTAAATTCACGGGATTTGGAAATTATTACGATGATGCCACCTCGAGATTTAGTGGCACATAAAGCGCTGTGTTAATTAACACGTTCCATGCACACCCCTTTCACGCTACTCACTCATTCAGGTACCATTCGGTGGATGAATAGCACGCATCTGGCGTTGACACAAACAAACGTCAAGGAAGACTGAGTGCTGAATAATATTTACAAAATCAGTCGTCATTGTCACAACCAAAATCATAATTATAATATTAACAAAAAAAATACGTTATACCTAATGCCACTTCAATTAACAGCAATCATCTGGATCACCTATAGTATTCTTCTTTAACTTCATAAACCATACCCGGACCCCCTCTAGCCTCACAACATATCCTAACATGCATCTGGACCCTCTATCGTTTCGAAACTTATCCTAATTACTGCCAGGACCTCTCTCTAGCCTTATAACCCATTCTATCATGTACCGAGACCACCTCAAATTTCATGACATGTTCTTACATGAACTGAGGCCACCCTCAATCCTCATAACACACCCTAGCAATCACCTGGATCACCTATAGTATTCTTCTTTAACCTCATAAACCATCTCCGAACCCCCTCCAGCCTCACGAAATATCCTAAGCTGTATATGGACCCCTTTTAGCCTCACAACTTATCCTAACATGCATCTGGACCCTCTCTCGTTTCGAAATTTATCCTAATACGCGACAGGACCTCTCTCTAGCCTCATAACCCATTCTATCATGTACCAGGACCACCTCAAATCTCATGACGAGTTCTTACATGAACTGAGGCCACCCTTAATCTTCATAACACACCCTAGCAATCACCTGGTTCACCTATAGTATTCTTCTTTAACCTCATAAACCATCCCCGAACCCCCTCTAGCCTTACAACATATCGTAAGCTGTATATGGACCCCTTTTAGCCGCACAACTTACCCTAACATGCATCTGGACCCTCTCTCGTTTCGAAACTTATCCTAATACGCGCCAGGACCTCTCTCTAGCCTCATAACCCATTCTATCATGTACCAGGACCACCTCAAATCTCATGACGAGTTCTTACATGAACTGAGGCCACCCTTAATCTTCATAACACACCCTAGCAATCACCTGGTTCACCTATAGTATTCTTCTTTAACCTCATAAACCATCCCCGAACCCCCTCTAGCCTTACAACATATCGTAAGCTGTATATGGACCCCTTTTAGCCGCACAACTTACCCTAACATGCATCTGGACCCTCTCTCGTTTCGAAACTTATCCTAATACGCGCCAGGACCTCTCTCTAGCCTCATAACCCATTATATCATGTACCGGGACCCCTCAAATCTCATGACGTACATGTGTACGAGCCTCCCTCTAGCCTAGTAACACATCCTAACATGTACTAGGAGCCCCTTTTAGCCTCAAAACTTATCATAACATGCATTTGGACCTCTTTCAGTTTTGTAACCTATCTTGAAACATACGCAGAACCCCCTTCAGCATCTTAACGTATCCTGACCTTTATTCGAACTCCCTCTAGCCACATAGTGGAACCGAACATGTACCCTAAGAGCTCTTCTAAGCCAAGTCGACATATTACTGATGACAATTCAGGAATCCTTCAACAAATCTTACCTCTGGGCCCCAGTTCCCTTTTTCGGGTTTGATACCTAATAGGAACCGTACCCTAACCATGATTCAACGTTTTGGTTGTTTTTACTATCTTACCTTCAATGAAATCTTTTGGTCCTTTTCTTATGAGTATTCGTCGACCATCTTCTCTGCTCCAGCTTATTCTGGGACGAGGTTTTCCGGTGGCCCTGCAGGATAAAGTCGTATTTTCTCCTTCCAACACCGAGATATCTCCACTAGTTTCGTCATTTATTATATCCGGGGGAACTGAAACAATTTAACGAATTCAAACAATTAATAATTAAAAATTAGACATCTTCAAGAACATAAAATTTAAAAAGAATTTTTTCACTATGAGGCACTAATCGAAAACGGTTAAATTTTCACTATTTCTATTGTCAGATGTTAATTCTGGTCCACCCTGTATTTACTTGTCTGACCATAGTTTCCACTCTCAGCAGTCATTGAATGATTAATTAATTGATCAAGTAGCCGCGGGTCCGTTTGCGGATCGTATTTCTACATCGGGTTAGCCGTGGGACCCCGTTTGCTGGTTAACACCTCGAGCAATGGTCAATAAATCCGCCTAAACAATTGGAAACTGCTGAGAGACAATAGGATGCCGTCTGCTAGATTCTCTATTACCCGATGCGTGTACGTTCGGCACGAACCATTTTCGGAAATCGTAAAAACAATAGAGCAACGTAAACAAGGGTTATATATTATTACAACATTATAAAGCATCACAACCAAACACGAAATGGATATTCAGCAAATTAACGATGGATCTCCTTGCTAGATATTCAGTGAGAAACGTATTTGACGTTATTATTAGGATATATTGAAATGTTGGTTGTATATACAGCCGATATACGTGAATGCGAATGCAATGTGAATGTGGACGTGATGCGAATGAGAATATTCCGGTTTAAAGTCAAAGATTAATAAGAGAAATAATATTATTTAGTTATGTTGTTTAGAATGCGGATGCGAATGTGATACAGATGCGGATATTCAAGTTTTAAGTTAAAGTTTATTAAGACAAATTATCTACGTTTTGTTTTACCGGAAGTTATTCGCACATTATGTACCTATATTTAATTTTGCATGTGCGGATGCGGATGTGATGCAGATGCGGATATTCAAGTTTTAAGTCAAAGGTTTGTTTGTCTAATACTTTTCGCACGCCATCTATTCTTAATTTATCGAATGCGGGTGCGGATGTTTCAGATTCGAATATTCAAGTATTATGTCAAAGTTTATCAAGAGAAATAATATTTTTTAGTTTACCTAAACTACACATTGTATATTCGCTTTTTCGAATGCGGATGTGATGCAGATGCGAATATTCAGGTTGTAAGTCAAAGTTTGTTAAAATAAATTACCTACGTTTTTTTCTGGAAATTATTCGCACATTATGTATATTTAATTTTGTATATGCCGATGCGGATGTGATACAGATGCAAATGCGATGCAGATGGGAATATTCCGGTTTTAAGTCAGTTTATTCGGAGAAATAATATGTATTAATTTAATTCTTTTTACTGGAAATTATTCACACATTATGTATATTTAATTTTGCATGTGCGGATGCGGATGTGATACAGATGCGGATGTAATGCAGATGGGAATATTCCGATTTTAAGCCAGTCTTTTAAAATTAAATTGTTTTCCTTCGTTTTGTTTACTTATAGTTATTCGCACACTATATGTCTATATACAGTTTTTCGAATGCGGATGCGGATGTGAACAAATACTCGAATACGAATATTCGTTACATCACTAGTATATATAAATAGAATTGAATAAAAAGCCTCTCAATTTTATTCCTTTCTGAGGAAAGAAGTTTTACTTTCTGCCATGTTATTTCAATTTTATGGTATTTCAAATTGATAAGAAAAGTTGTACTTATACGTATATATATTGTTTCAAATAAAAACGAAGACACAATATACCGAAATTTGAATGTTCCTCCAATAAATGTATACGACAAACCAAAAACGAAAACAATAGAAACCGATCTCATGCAGCCTTCAAACGGAACGCATTGGATGGCTCTTAAATTTTTTATCGATTGGCAATCAGGTACCGGAAATCGACGCAAGACGAACGATCAAAATGAAAAACGCAACTTACTATGATCTAAGTAGAAAATTGAAAGAGAGCATCTTTTTCTCACGTAAGAAATATGTATTTGTCTGTATTTCAATAATAATCGTCATAAACTCTTTATGATCGATACAAGTATATACAGGGTGATTCTTTACAATAGCAGCTTGCGGACTTAATTTTTAGGAACAAATGTGAACATACCTTACTGAAAAAAATCACCCTTATTACAGTTTACTCAGTGTTGTAATTACCACATATTGGCTCGAAATGCCAAATGGTTGTCTAGCGTTAACATAAGCGTTAAAGATTTACACGTGGTTATTCCGAATTCAATGCTTACTCAATATCTTAAATACGTACTGAAAAGCGCCAATTAGTCGCCAAGCGTTAACGTTAGCGTTAAGGTCTTACACTGGTTCCGGATTTTGAGTCTTTCTTAGTATTTTAATTACAAAATATGGTCTCAAAACTCTAAGTAGATACCAAGCGTTAACGTTAACGTAAAGATCAATCACGTGTTGTTTCCGGATCCTGTTCTTATTCAGTATTTTAAATGCTTACCAAAAGTTGTCTCAAGATGTCAAGTGATTGCCAAGTGTTAATTTTAGCGTTAAGGTCTTATACTTCATACTTCCGGTTTCGAGTCTTACTCGATATTTTAAATACTACAAATTATTTCGAAATGCTAAGTGGACGCTAAGCGTTAACGTTAGCGTTAAGATCCTATACGCCTTGGTTTCAGATCCTATTTTTCTTCAATATTTTAATTGCTTACCAAAAATTTTCTCAAAATGCCAAGTAGTTACCCAGCGTTATTGTTAGCGTTAAGGTCTTACGCTGGTTCCGGATTTTGAGTCTTACGTGATTGCGTATTTAATTCTCACTCAGTATCTTGAACACCAAAAATTTGCTCGAAACGCCAAGTGGTTGCCAAGCGTTAACGCTGGCGTTAAAGTCTTTCAATTGGTAGTTAAGGTTAAGATATTTACTCAGTATTTTGATTATTAAAATTTGTCTCAAAATACCAAGCGACTGTCTAGCGTTAACGCTAGCCTTAGGTCCTTACACTTGATGATTAGGAATTCAATTCTTGTTAGAATTTTAAATGCCAAAAATTGCTTCATATCGCTAAGTGGTTACCAAGCGTTAAGGGTAACGTTAAAATCTTCCACTGGGTGGAACGAATTCACTTATTATTTAGTATTTGAATACCAAAAATTGTCTCGAAACGCCAAGTGATTGCCAAGCGTTAACGGTGGCGTTAAAGTCTTTCACTTGGGGGTTAAGGATTAGATTCTTACTCGGTATTTTAAGTACTAAAATTAGTCTCAAAACACCAAGTGATGGTCTAGCGTTAACGCTAGCCTTAGGTCCTTACACATGATGATTAGGAAGTCTATTCTTGTTAGAATTTTAAATGCCAAAAATTGCTTCATATCGCAAGTGGTTGCCAAGCGTTAAGGGTAGCGTAAGATCTTTCACTGGGTGGAACGAATTCAGTTATTAATCGGTATTTGAAATATCAAAATTTGTTCGAAACGCCACGTGGTTACTCAGCGTTAGCGTTACAGTTTTACACTTGGTGATTATGTATCTATATAATTATCACTCAGTATTTTGAAGCGTGTTATCACTTCAGTTGAGATCTTACACTTGGCGATTGCGGTTTCGATTCTCATTTATTATTTTAAGTAGCTGTTTAGGGTTACCGTTACGTCCCGGGTTCGACTTTCCATCCAAACCAATCCTTTTTCTCAAATTTTTTTTCCCTCTTAATAATCTGCTTAAAGTTAGGTTTACAACGACTACAATTACGCTTAAATAAAACAAACAAAAGTACAAGTATTAAACACATGGTAGGAAAGAATTCATGTTTTAACACCCCATGAGTATAGGGTAGGACCGAGCAGCGTGATATGTTGCGGTTTTGTTGCAATTGACATGGCCCTTGTTGCTACAACAATTCGCTGTAATTGACTTCTGATGCGATTTACTGTTTACTTGTCCAGTTTATAGCTGAGTCGTAACAACGAACAACGGAGACTGTCATAAAATCTGGCAGGTGCCACGGAACGCTTTTAGGTTATGTAACTACATTCGTTTTCCTACACTACTTACATTTCGAAATAAGACTTTTGTTGTCACCATTTGATGACAAACTAAAGAACAAGGGAGCACGTGAAAGTTAGGTTAGGTTCACGGTTCGTCGTAAAAACTATTGATGTGGATTTTCTTCGATCATCTTTAACCTTAAATAATGTTGAGGTTATGATGCTGGTGGAAACCATACTCAAATCCATCTCAAATCATACTCAAATCACACCCCTGTTGATGTTGGATGAGAAATAGTTTTCAGAAGATTTCGATAATGTTTCTTAAACGAACCAATAGAGGTAGATACTCGACGTTATTGGTTCGCAGCCATCGCTGATCTTGATGTAGACAGGTAGATCAGGAACTGCCGGGAAATGTTTGTTCAAATCTCCCCTATTCATGTTGTAAATTACTTGACGTAATGGAACAGGTGCTAGTAGAACTCGGTTTGACAATTTTAAGCTGAATGGGTTTTTTTTTTTTTTCGAGAGCTCGTTTCCGAATTGAATCGGAAAATGAAAATTTAATGTACGTACTCGGAACAGGGAATCGAATAAATATGTACTTTCTTTATTTTATTTATTCCAGTCTACGGAAGAAGGTGTGTAGAACAAGAATTTAACGACTTTTTTAAATTTAATTTATCTAACCTAACCTCAGTTTTTGTAAATGATTTAGGATCGTATTGTATTCCGCTGTTCTCCTATGATTTTAAGTTAAATATGCACTGGGGAGTATGATGGAAATTGTTTTAGAACATCCCAATTTTCTATTTTACGTTTCGCCTTTCAATTTATTCTCATGTTTTCCAATGGCAACGCGATTTTCTCTTATGTCAATATAAGATCGATAAGTAGCGGGACGTTTGGCTTACCACAGTCTCCGGCTTGTAATATTCACGTCTTCCCAGTAGAACAGTCGATAATGAAACTGTCACGGAAAAGTGCACTGGTTTTTTAAAAATAAAATCGAAAAATACGAGAAGCGCACAATTTTCGGCGACGGATGATTTGTACGACTTTAGAATCCAATTTGAAGTGGCGTAAAATACGACCGCGACTTGAACTAAGATATAAATCGCACCATGCTTCTTGCTATACACCAGAAGTTTCTCCATCTATTCAGACGTAATGTACCCCCTTGTGTTATCATAAAAGCCTGCGCCATCAGACCTCAAAACGACCCGTTCCGTTTGGGGCAGCGAACTGTTAAAGAAGTTACGACGTTACGTTGAAACTTTTTCTATAAAATCGCCGACCCGACTGTTGAGCAACAAAAACCAAATGGAAACATTTGTCCCGTACTAGAAAGGGGAATCGTAAAAACAATACCCGCTTACTTTAATATTAGTAGTAGTAGTAGTAGTAACAGCAATATTCTGTGATCAAAGTTTATAGGAAAGCAGGGTAGTTTTTATAGTATAATAATAAGAAATCTGTAAAGAAGTGCACAAGGAATAATATGTAGTAAAAGTGAACGAGTAAGTTATATAAACGTTATGTAACAGAATTTTTAAAGTCTGGCGTGGCTTATGGGCTAGAGTGACTGCCTACGAAATACGTGGAAAAGATATATTGTGGGATCGAATCCAATCGCGGACATAACCAATGTTCCCTCTAATTTTTATGTTGACTGCGCGGTACAAAATTGTATAGTAGCAAAAATTTTTGAAACGTATATAAGTGCAAGTGAGAGGGTGGTCCGGTGCCATAGTTTTTTTAATAATTACTTTTTGAAGTATTTTAATTAATACACGAAAAGGAAAAGGATTTCTACATTATTGTTTAATCTTGTCAATATTTTCGTAATAGTTTAATTTTCGTTTAGACATTTTTATCTAAAATAAATAATACTCATACCTATGCAGACATGTGCCTAATTAGGGCGAGCTATAATAAAATTTATGTTTTAAATTTTACTTTTATAACAACGAAAAAATAGAAAATAAAAAACAGGAACTTTCACTAAAATTTATTCGATAACCTCGACAAATTTCTGTATTCCTCTTTAAATGACTTCGTTTGGGTCGAAGCAAATTTGTCGAGGTTCTCGAATAAATTTTAGTGAAACTTTCTGTTTTTTATTTTCTGTTTTTTCATTTTTAAAATGCAGTTTCACAAATAGTGCTCCCTTCTATGTTTATGTTTTATAAACACAACTATAATATGTAGTAATAATAATATACTATTATATATGTATTTATGTAACAATAATACAGAAATTCAGCAAATTTTGCAACAGTTTACCTTAATTCTTCAATATTTGCACTTTTGAATCAAACTACAAAACTTGGGATGCATACAAAAAAGCAATGCTCTTTAACATTGTCGGGGAGCCTTAAGAAATATTCTTTTTTTGAACGTTTATAGGGTAATATACTTTAAACTTTGTTCAGTATTTATGGTTTAACATCTGGTAACTGACCGCTCTCTCTCAAAACAAAAAATTTTGCAGGATTCAGAATCCCGTTCCTGTTAGGCTGGGTAGCTGGTACTTGCACGAGAATTTTACAACCCTCTTGTAACATTTGGACGTATTATCATCAATCTTTTTTTAATTTCAAAGACAAATTTCAAAATATTTCAACATTTCTTTTGTGAAATTGGGATTTTTGTCTTTTTTAGTTACTTACAATTATTTTTTAAAATGATTAAAAAAATTGTGCGCAAAATACAAAACTGGCTGCGCAACTTTCAAAAACTTAGTGCGCGGCCGCGCAGCTTAGAGGGAACTATGGACATAATGAGGAATAAAAACCAGACATTGTTCAGGGCCTCTTGTAAAAATTAAAAGCAGTTAAACTACTGGAAAAACAGTAATGTAAAAAAAAAGTTAAAAATAAAATTGAAAAAACCAGAAAAAAACAGTTGTCTGTAGCACTCAGACAAATTGCTTAAGGTGAACTAAAAATATCAACGAAAAGTAAGAAACCTGCCACCGATTAAATAAAGTGTCCAATTAGATTTTACAAACTTTCAGACAATGGCATGATAGATATAGCAGCGTACAGAATCCTATCAGAAGCAACTTTTTAACATCGAATTAACTTTCGGAGTGGTCTTCCTTTTTATCAGACTGGATAATGAGTGCCGGGGCATTTCAAAAATCGTTTAATTAAAAGTCAAAGTCGAGCATCGGTTCACGTCGAAACTAGAAACTTTGTCAAAAATTTAGGAGCTCGACAAAAAAACCAAAGAGGTAGGAAAAAGCGGGCGGTGTCGTCCGCGCGCGCCATTTAATTGAAGTACAACCGGAGTGAAAAAGTTTTCGCACAGTTTTCAAACGCTGATGAGTTCCGAGACTATGTAACTTTGATTTGTGTTGGTACAGCTGACTGCTCCGTCCACTTCTACCCGATCTCAGATTCAAATTATTTTCGTAACTGTCGCGTTCACTTCTCGCGATAAAAAAGTCCCTTTTTTTCTATTTCGCGATAGTAACGAAGTAATTATGAGACTCAATTCGACGAGAAATATTCTTTCTTTTTATATTACACGAAGTTATATAACTGGAAACGAGATAATAAAGCGCCATCTTCAACTATGTCGGTAGTGGTTCACGGATAAGTTAAACGGTTGGCAACAGTGTGAACTTTACATGACTGTTAAAGAAATCAAAAGCTTGTCTGACACGAGTTACAGTTTATATTGTTACAAGACATTTAAAGTAATGTTTATAGGCTAGATGTTGTTGGCAAAAGAGCAATATATACAACGTAGGGACAGTCAGCGTGCTATAAAGATGTTTTCAGTAGCTATATTGTTACAAAGTTACTTTAGACTGTACTCTAAATACTACCCCCAATGGATCAGTATATCAGAATGTATCCAAACGAAATAAACTCGATGCTTTAAAGTTATGTTTACTACCACTTCTGTTTATCATCAAAAATAATAGTGTATAATGTTTGTAATAATTAGTGTTTCATTTAGGGAGATTATTAGTGTTTCACAGCCTTCTATTTATTGTAAACTGGTCACTGTTGCAAGGCTATTTTAATGTAGAGTAATTGTTATGATGTGTGCCGTTGTTTTCTCCCTCATTTAGGGCTTACGTTCCGCCAGGCGTGTTGCCTATTATTCTCTCCGTTTTTCCCCGTTCTCTTCTTTTTTTTTTTTTGCGAGGGCTATCATTCTGGTAATATACGTGGTCAATCATTTTTCGTCGTGGCGCGCGTGAGAGAAGCAGAGGCGCGGAAAATGTCACGTATTTCAAAACGGTCCTGCCCTGGTGTGTATATTTTTCCACATTTATTAAAGTCGCCATGACAGCAGACCGCGTCGCGACATACGACGTCCCTTCCTGGTGAAATACGGACGCGGTAAATCAGTCGGGATTAAAATCATACCGTCGTCATCAGAGCAGATATTAATTCTCGGTTTTATTAAATAAATAGTTTTACCACCCACCTCCAAGTAGGAATGGGGGTTGACATCGACGCTCTCGCCATCCTTAACCATTAAACTTCTTTGTTGTGTTAAGGATTTGTTTTTGTTACTTGTAGCAGTTGCTGCTCTTATTGCGATTTAGAGGGTTATATTGTGGCATTTGTAATTTATTCTTTAAACTGTGTGTCCTTTTTTAAGAATATAAACATGACCAAGGAGTCCATCAGAGCTCTCATATGGCATCCCTGTTCGTTTGTTATAAGCATTACTTCACTAAACGCATTGTCCTATTTAAAATTGTGACTCGCACTTTTTATTATAATGTGCCCCATTTGTTCAGTTAGCTATTCCCTTTTGGGTACTTCCCAAAAATAAAGTATTCTCTGGTCATCCACAGTGGTAACTCCTCCACCTTTTCTGATGTAGTACTCCAAACGTCGATGCTTTTTCTCATTCAGCGTGGAACAGTGGAAGGTAATGTGAGACTTCTCAATGTAGTGAAGTAAACTTAGGGAAGATTCCCATCACAGTTTAACAGATCATCCCAGTATTTATAGTTTGTAAAATAGATTACGGTTTTTGCTTGACTAAATCCCAAGTAACTTTTTCTGTCTCTGCGGAGTTCCTTTTCAGCTTAATTTGGCATAACTGGTGAATACCAAAAACGAGTTCTGCTCCAATTAGGCATACCTTGGCGTTTACTCCAGCCGGGTCGTTCGCAATTTCTTTTCCCCTTAAGCCAAGAGGGTTAATGCCTCCCGCTTCTAAGATGTAGTGCCCGAAAGATCGACCTTTTTGTTCATTCAGATGAGAATGTGAGTTGTTCTTTCCAAGTCTGCTTTCCATAAACAGTAAAGTGAACCCAGCTGTTCTTCTGATATAATAATTCACCACAACCAGTATGGATACCCGTCAAAGTTTTACATCCTTTTCCTACTGAGAAGTTGATCGTTCCAATCCAGTTTTTGCTTTACTCCAACTTTCATGATCCCTGCGAAAAGATTAGTCCTCGTCATCTTTTGTTGTTTGCTTTGGCTAAATCGTTCACAATTTCGTTTCTCTTTAAGCCGCTACTTCTAGTCATCTCGAGGGGTAACACCTCCCGCTTCCATGATATTATGTTCGAAGAATCGATACCTTTGGTCTTTTAGAACTGAGCAGTTGAATGCTCTTTCCATATCTTCTCCACGTGAACATTATATGGAACTTAACTCTTTCTGCAGCATTTTAGTTCACCACGGCTAGTAAGGAAACCTATCAGAGTATTATATCTTCTTCCTGCTGAGAAGTTGATCTTTTCAGCCTTTGCAATTTTTGGGGAATATGAAGGCTATTAATTGACTGCAACCCAAGCGAAGTTCCCAGTCCCTGCGAAGTTCGGTCTTTCTGTTTTACAAGACTGACATAAACACCAAAGGGGAGTTCTAGTAAAATTGAGTATCTCATAGCACTCACTTTGACCCGGTTGTCTGCAACTTCGCTTCCCTTTAGGCCGCTACAGGTTGAGACTCATAGGTGTACGACTTGAATGACAATGGAACTTTCACTACCAATGGAAACGTAATTGCGTCTTTTGGTATTAAAAAACCGAAGCTACCCAGGTGTAGTGAGTAGTAGCAATTGTTCCAACCTGACAGGAAGTAACTTAGAGATAACCTGGTCCAGGTGAAGCAATAATTGTCTTCCACTCGACTCCACTCCACTGATAAATCATGGGTCTCTGTCGTACGGAATGTCTTGGATCCCCTACATAATCAGATCTCCGGAAAGCTCAATTAGGCGCACTTTATCTTCAACTCCTAGGGCTCTAGTGGTAACCGTTTTAAGGGTTCCATGCCCAGGAGAGTTCCCAAAGCCGCAGTACGGATTGTCATCTGGCATCTTGACATCTTCATTCTGTTTTGGATTAAATATTTGAAGCCACATCCATAGCAGCCATACGATGCCCTTTTTTAAACCTTGACAGATACATTTGCTGGACTGGTTCTATTATTTTTACCCTTTGTCCAAATATTAAGTATGACATTTATCTCTCCCTCTTTATTTTCATTAACATCACGATCTTGCTCTCACATCGTCGAACGGTTACTAATGGTTTCCTAATTACTTAAACGAAGCGGATCATTGTTTATCACTTACAAAGGGTCCCAGTCCCACTTTAGGTCCCAGCGCTATTCGCTCATCAAAAAGCGCAAACGAAGATAAAATGCTCGAGGGACTTCACTTTGATTACACGGTTTTCGCCATAATTATACGCAATTCGCCTTACAAGCACCAAGGGAATAAACGTGAACCGAGACCCCTACCTCGCTGCTTATTTCGACTACTTATATTCATTTCAAAAATTGAAAGGAGCGAGAAGCTTGAGTTAAGCACAAAACAAAAGGGCTGGTTTCAAAAAGTGACACTCGAAATCATTTTGATACTAGGTTATGAATTAAAATTTGTGTAGGAGCTGTGGGAAGCAGGTACTTCCCCTTTATGTACATTGAAGGTCTCCTTTTTTTTTTTTCAATATTTTTACCCTCTTTCGTGCATGTGAATTACCTACCTCTACCTTACCCCACGTTTTCCTAAAAAAATACTTCTTCACCATTGGCGACGTTGTCATTATCAGAAAGATTAACGGCTCAATTCCTTAATATCTTCCACAACCCACCACCAACGGCACAGAGGCAATAAATTTTTTAATAAGTATACAAAATTAGTTAAGAAAAATTTAAAAGCCCCGAGGCACTTGTTTTACGCCGGGCTCGTTCAGCCGTCGCTGTTGTCGTTTCAAGGACGCAACCGAACGTGAAGGAGGAGATAACAATGAAGTAATGATTGACAAATTTATTACTTTTTTCTTTCTATCTCGCTCACGCCCTCGTTTCGTACAAGACTCGTCTCTGAGGAAATTTTCTCGTTACTCACTGACATCAATCAAAATTAAGACTGGGAAATTCACAAATTGTTCTTTTTTTCTCGCGTTTTTCTTTCTCTCTGGGATTAAACAAAACTTAAAATTTAAAGATAACAAATTCCATCGTAATTACATCTTGTCCTTAACCGATAATTAATTGCAACCATCCAAACACCCCCCATAATCTTGATAGAATGCAGAATGAAATAGGGTTAGGTAATACTTTCAGCAAAAAATTGTAAAAGCCAATATTCTAGAATTTTCAAATGTTGACCTTGAATTTGACCTTGAGCTTTATTTCAAGGCCAAGTCGTTTTTGTTAGATTCAACGAGCGCTTAAAATTAAAAGTTCCACCGTATAGATTATAATAGGCGTCAAAGTCATTCCAAGGTCATTTCATAATACATCCAATTTTGTCGAATTATCAGCTTTATGAGAAACGTGAAGTTCAACCTTCAAATACTGTGGTAAAGTCTCAAAAAACATTATGACCTTGAAATGACCTTCGCGTGACTGAATTTAAGTTCGAAAATTTAGTTGTGTTTGATAAAATAATTTTGACCTTGAAATTTCTTTGACAAAGAAAACGATTTCAAGGCTGAATTCAAGGTCACCATTTGGTACTACCTTGCAATTTTACAACTTTGATCTTAAGATGCTTTTGAGCCTTTATTTTGAAGTTATTAGATTTTTTAGTCACAACTTGATCTGGTTCATTTTTTTTAAACCCTTTATAAAAGTTTCTACTTACCCGAAACATCAATGCATCCCTTTTGTATCTTGAGGGTACTGGTGTTGATTTCGCACATGTAACACCCTTTATCCGATTCTTTGACATGACGTATTCTGAGTTCCCACGTCCTAATCCCATCAAAAGTAACGCTAATCCTTGAATTATGCGTCACCACTTTCGTCTGCAGGCTTAGCACTGTTTGATCTTCGGCTCGCAACCATGCGACCTGCAGCAGACGAGAAAAAGTGTAAAACATAAACCGCTTTGCAAACACAGTTCTTTTGCATACTCGATTTATCAATGTCAGCCGTTCTTGACGAATGAGAAACAGTTTATTTTACTTAATTGAAAATCGAGACGTCTTGCAGTAAACGTGTGAGACTTTCCCCTGGGTGTTATTTAAGTGATTTATTTAAAATAATGACCTTAAATTGACCTTTGATCTCTGGCATGAAATGGTATGGTTAAATACAGAACTTTATGCGCTTTTGAAATCCGAAATAAAAAATTGACGTTTCTATTTGAAAAACCGACTTGACCTTAAAATAACTGCATTTGACCGCAAGGTCAAGATGTGACAATTTTATTTACTCCTACGATCCTTGTTACAGAATGGTATCGTCAAAAGTAAAATTTTATGCGCTATTAAAAAATCCAGAGTTAAAGATGACCTTAAAATAATTTTGAAATTTGACCAAGAGGTCAAAAATGTCATACTTCTGTTTCATTCTATTTCTACATATTTTTTGACTTACGACTCCTAGGTATTAATGAAATGGTTCGTTTATTGTAGTGACCTTAGATTGACCTTTAGTCTCAGCCGTAAGGCAGGACGGTCAAATGTAAACTTTTACCCGCTTTCTAATATTGAGTTAAAAAAAGTTTCCCTTTAAAATACCTCTTCACCTTGAAGAAACTTTAAAATTTGACCAATAGGTCAAAAAGGTCATAATTGTTTTTATCACTTACAGCCATACAACTTCTATTTCTACACATTTTTTGATTTAGTCCTTTCTCTAAGGGTTGTTTAAGAGGTTTATTTAAAATGATGCCCTTAAATTGACCTTTGATCTCTGTAATGAAACAGTTTTATCAAATATAGAATTTTAGGCATTTTTACAATTCAGAGTCAACAGATGTTTCCATTTAAAAGAAACCGACTTGACCTTTTTGTGACCTTGAAATTGACCTCAAGTTCAAAAAGGTTATAATTATGTCTCCTTCTAAAAGTTATATTACTTAAAATGATGACCTTAAATTGACCTTTGATCTATGTCATAAAATGGTGCAATCAAACGTAGAATTTTACCGACTTTTTGAATCCGTAGTCAAAAATTGTTACTTCCATCTAAAAAAAGTCACTTTGACCTTGGAGTAACCTTGAAATTGACCGCAAGGTCAAAAAGGTCATAATTCTATTTTTCCATCGAAGAGCTATATGACTTGTACACATTTCCGATTTAGACCTTTCTCATAAAGCTATTTAAAATTATGACCTTAAATTGACCTTCTATTTTTGACAAAATGGTGCAGTCAACGGTAGAATTTTACGTACTTTTTGAGTCCGTAGTCAAAAATAGTCGATATATGATCGTAAGTTCAAAAAGGTCATAACACTATTTTCTCTAAATGACATGCAACGTCTATTTCTGCACTTTTTTCAATTCAGGCCATTTCCTATGAGATCGGTCACCTTGTACATTCAGCTTTCGAATAATTGACAGTTTAGTCAGTGTAGAATGATAAAAAGGAGCAAAGGAAAAAATTCAATTGCCCAAAAAAGAAATATTAGGACGAAGTTGCAGTAACGTCGTCTAAAAATTAATGTTGAGGATTCCGGATAACGACATACGTCAATACACGCATCCGAGGTCCCTGTTGTTCCCCTTGTCATCTTTTCTCCCCCATTTCGATTTAACAGCTTATTCTCATCTGTAATACGCGCGGGGATGCTGAAAAGTTATATTTCGTTCGACATGTCGACGGGGTGGTGGTGGCGATAGTGTGTAGTGGAAGCCTGTGTTGAAAGGTGTCAGCAGGCTAATGTGCTCGTACGGGTGTGAAGAACCAGGCCACTAACTACATCATTTCTAAAGTGAACCTGCTGCTTCGAGGGTGACAGATCGCTTTCAGGCGTGGATTATGTCGACCGTCAACTTACTCTCCAGCTACACATAGACGGGGCTACGGTTAAGATGACGTCTTTTCAAAAAGTTAACTGAAAAGGGTCTGTTGTTGGCTGCTAGTGGCTGAATAAATAAGAAAAAGGAACTGCCATAAAGGGAAAATTGTTAAAGAAAACTGGGAAAAAAGGAAACAAAACAAAGTACTATTTCACAATGTTTACCTACTGTCATTATTAGGTTTTAGAATCTCATAACTGAATGTCAAAAAACTGAAACATTCATTCTGTTACTAAAATATCTTATGTCGTACATTACACCCCCATGGATTTTATGGGTTAGACAGGGTGATCTAATCGTAATCATCTCCAAAGATTTTGCAATTGTCCAGGAAACAACCAACCAAACAAAGGAAATCCCAAAAGATCAAAATATTTCAAAAACCAAAGACAAAAATGATAAATGGCCGAGCAAAGTGGCGCCACTTTTCTGATTTGTTCAGGAAGCAGACAACTAAACATAGAACCCAAAGAGAACAAGACCACCAAAGGACTCCAAAAACCAAAGACTAGGGCAATGTGGAGTCACTTTTTCTGTCTGCTCAGCTAACAAAACCATCTCAAAAATCAAAGACAAAGGGCAAAGTCAGCAGATACACAAAAACCTCTTTCTTCGTTCAATCTGTTCAGAAGACAGTCCACCAAATGAAAAAAAAACTCAAATAGATCAAAACCATTAGACAATTTCGAAAGCCAACGACAAAGGGCAATACCTAATAGAGACTCACCAGATGTCTTTCTTCAGCCAAGGATCGGAGCGAAGGGGCGCTACTTTTCCAATTTGTCCAGCGAATCAGTTAAGCAAACAAAAGGAAATCCAAAGAGGGCAAAACCACCAAACGATTTCAAAAAGCAAAGTAAAATGGCAATATCCAGCAAACACAAAAACGTCCCTCCCCAGTGAAGGATCGCAACAAAGTAGCGCCACTTTTCCAAACTGCTCAGGAAACAATCAATCAACCAAACAAAAGAATCCCATAGAAGACAAAACCATCAAAAGATTTTAAAAACCAAAGCAACATTTACAAAGGCCATCAAATATACAGAAACATCTCTATTCAGTCAAGAATTGGGTCAAAGTAACTGGGAAGGGGCCTTACAAGGTTCAGCGAGGTAAAAACGACTGAGGAGGAGGAAGCTTCTCTGCACATGCGACCAACATCACACCAAGTAAACGAAAAAGAAACAGAAAGAGAAGACAGAGGCGTCCCATGGGTACTGTCCATAGGGGTTGAAAAAAAAATTATACCGAAAGGCCTGGAAGTCGAAAATAGATGATTACATTAAAAAACCAACTAAAATTGACGTCAAAGTCAAATTTTGTTGCCGATTGCCTATTGAATTTCATTACCTTGCCTTGAAAGTTTGTGATCTTAAAACCTTCACGGTGGACACGCTCTGGATTTATGAATAAAGAAAGCCTCTCTGATTTTCGTTCTTAAAAATATCCATCCCTTTATTCTGAAGGGAATATTGATGATGTAATTGCCTTTGTCGACAGAAGTGGACGGAGCGCGTTGCCCGGTACCTTGACTGCTCTTTACATTGTGACAACTTTTTACATATATCACAACATGACAAAAAACGAAACACATTCGTAATTTTTCTTCCGTGTTCTTTGACGTTAACTTTGCGAAATTTATTTATTTCCACGTTCCGAAACTTCAAAAATCCGACGACAACGATTCCACGGAGAATAAAATGTCCCGTTGGAACGAACGTCAGCCATCAAACTTCATATGTGTGCGGGGGAAAGAAGGGACGGCTGTCTGGAAAATATTTCCGACGACATACCGCAATTCTATTGTTTAGTTAGAGAAATTCCTTTGGGAAAATTTAATAAGAGACGCCTTTCGAAACTTTAACTGAACCGATAGTAGACGTCAGACTGTATGGTCTGATGACATCCGGAAAATTAGTTCACCAACTGTGAAAAGAACAACTTTCTATCGAACCCAAAAGTGAAACTCTTTTTTGGATCGACAGCCCGTCAATTAAAGGTATGAAGAGGGAAGTTAAACCATAAAAAAAATGGCGCAAAAAAGATTTTAAAGTAAAGTAAAGACATTTTAAAATATTGTAACGAGCGTGTATGTATGCGAGAGCGGCGACGAGATCCGAGAGCAGATAAGCGGAGTTCAAAGAATACCGGCGTCGGTCGGCGCTTTGATGACAATAAACAAGACCATAAATTAAACGAACACAATAGGAACTCGCGTAAAGTCTAGTACGTCATTCTCGATTCTTCTGGAACTTTCGGTGTCTGTTGACGTGGTCAGTGATAGCAGTTTAAGTTAGCTTCCGAACGAGTTATATAAATACCGAACTACGATATACCGAGTGATATAAATACACATTTCTCTTGTCATATAAATAAGTTGTTGAATTGTTATTAGTGTTTAAGTGTTAAATAAATAGTTGTAAATAAATATCCGTTAAATAAATAAGTTAAACTAGAAAAGTCGTTACAATATTGTTCTCACTGACTGGTTTGGGTTCGCACTGTTCGGTCATCAACCGCCCCACTTTAATGACTCACCGTTTAGTTAGCCGTTCGCCCAACAGAGTGAGCTGAGAAAGTACATCTTACAATTAGTGTAGGTAATGAAAACGTATACGAAAGCATCGCTAGTCCATAGGTCAATTAGTCGAACCTGAGCGTCAAATAAAAAAGGGTTGTTTTGTTAAATTTACATGCGCTCATGTAATTGGGAAGTCCGCATGAAAATACGTGCAAATGAATATTTAATTGCGTTGTAAAAAGGGAAACAGTGGATGTGCAGCCATTATGGATTCAGGGCAGAGCTTGTAAACAATTTTGCAGTGACTTGTGTTCTAGGATTGAATTTAAAATGGACGTCTAATAAAGTACTTTATATTCCGTTTGCAGAAGAAATCCTCACTGTCTGGGAATAACGAGTAAGGCCCTACGTTCCGCTGGATTTAAATTAAGCAGCCAACGCTCTTCTTCAGCTCCTTCTTTGTCTCAATCTTCTTCCTATTCCTTATTCTTCTTTCTCCTGATATATAAAAAGATAAACTAATACATGAAGGATTGATATACGTACATATACATGTATGTAAGGTACGTTGCGCAGGAACATTTCAAATTGACTTCAGCAGTGCACACAAAATGTATCCCAAAAGATCCTGCACCAAGTCCCGGTTCCATTAACTTAACCAACCGAAGAAACAATTTGTCTCTGCTCTGACGGTTACACAAACGAGTTATACTTCAGGATTTGCATTGTTCACTATCCCTTACTCAAGACGTTTTGAATTCATTATAAGTGATTAAATGTATTCAATTTAAATCCTCATAAATCCTCAACTCATCATGACATTCTTTGATTAAAATATCATTCAGACATTGTTGTTAAAAGTTTCATGAAGACCTTCATAAATTCCTTATTGCTCGTCTTTGTACGACTATCGTATCATTGATGTTCTTTCTAGTTCAATTCCACTCATTTTGGGCAGTCAGCCATCTCATTAAGACCACCGTAACACATCAAACCGCCGTAAGCTATCCTGACTCATCACCTGCCCATCTATTTTTTTAATGTCAGTTTATTACCAACATCTCAGTCTTGTACCGCCATTTTCCCAGCAGCCCACCACCTCCTCGTACCCTCACCAGTAACAGATCCATCCGCCGTCGTCATACAACCTAAAAGACTCGCCATATGCACATCATCATTCGTCTAATACACTGCTATCATTAGCTTTATCCTATGGTTATGCATCTCACTACACTCATTCCACCTTCTCACCACTCCTGTACTTCTATGAACATTTGTTATATTAGCAACCATCAACTGACTTATCATGACACCTATTAAATTATCCTGCCTTGTTCTTTACCCCTTTTGAAACGAAGCTTCCGTTGGAAGATTAATCTTTGGTCATCTCGCCCCATTACAACAAACCACCATATCACTTGATTGCCCTCATCTCAATCTTGTACCTTCATCTCCCCAGCATCTCACCGTCTTACTTTTATCCTCTGCATTACTGACCACCTCAGCATCGTTTTCCAGTCACATGCACATCATCACTCGTCTAATACACTCCTACCATTAGCTTCATCCAACTCTCAACCATCTCACCGCACTCCTTCCACTCTCTCATCACTCCTGAGTTTCTATGAACACTCATAACATCAGCATCCGTCAACTGACTTATCATAACACCTCCCTTGTTTTTTTTTACCTTTTTTGAAATGAAGCTACCGTTGGAAGATTAATCTTAGACCATCTCACCACAATACAACAAACCACCATGACCTATCCTAGTTCGTCACCTGTCCATCTGTCCATCTACAATCCATTCATCGTTTCATATCACTTGATTGCCCTCGTCTCAATCTTGTACCTCCATCTTCCCAGCATCTCCCCATCGTTATCCAACCACATGCACATCATCGCTCGTCTAATACACTCCTACCATTAGCTTCTAACCATACTCTTTCAACACCTTCTACAAACCTTATCGCCACTCATTCTTTTTTCATCCACTTATTGATCATCTTCTTGTACCATTGAATCATTTAAAAAATATTTTCTGCTAGAATTGTCACGTAGTTCGTTTATCTCACCATGAGATTCCTTGGTGGTCACAGTCTGCCTTTTTATTCAGAAGAACCATAAATTCATCCCCATTATGAAATTCTTCATATGCAGAGTTGTGAATTGTTAATTAGTTTTCATTGTTCGATAAGGTACCTCGTGAAGTTTATTAATCAATTCTAGGTGCTTATTATCGACTATGTTTCATGCGTTGAATTTCAAAATTATTGAAATTCCTTGTTAAAACTCAAGCAAGTCAGATCGGGAAGTTTAAGTTTGCGGTTTGAACACTACAAGGGGTGAATTGAGTGTGTTTGAGTTACGGGAGCGTGTCACGTTCTTCAAATCGATCTCAAAGCAAACTGAACCTTACTTTGAATTGATATTTACCCAATTATAGTTTCCAGATTCGTTCAAAGAATTACTTACAGGTCGTCCACAAAGAGGAGAGTTAAATTAAGTTACAAAAAATGAAAAGGCTAAAAGTGCTCCAGGCACAAAAATATGGACATGTTTGACATCAATAATGAAGAATACCTCAAAAAAATTTTTAGTACACAAAATTCAACCCTAACCCAAAAAACACAGACATACATACTGCACTGCTTCCCCACTCCACTTGTTGTTTTATTCATAATTATCGTACACAGCGAGCGAGCTAAAAATGCAAATATTCGTACTCCTGTCTATGAATACGGAAAAAATGTCAAAGTTTGCCATAGAACTCATAATAATAAATGTTTTTATTATGGTAGTTTCCTTAGAATTTTTTCGGGACCGTCATGCGAACAGTCGTTTGCCAAGCAGCTGTAAACTGTCTCCTGTTGCCCTTTCTACATAAAATATTCACGCAAAAAGCTTACGAGAAAAAGTTGGGGACATTAAGTGTCCTTTAAGTCACAAGGCACATTACCAAAAAAAATTTTTTTAACAAACAGAAGAAGTTTTTAAACTGAAGTTTTTTGGCATAATGTTCAAACTAGAGCGCCCTCTATGACGATAATTATCATTGTCCAATTTTTTTTTAAATGATTTTCCGATAGGGCTTTTAGAATGCTTACTACCCCAGAAAACACAAGCCGCTTCCATAAGTATTTCTCAATAAAAAGTGAGAATGGTCTGAGAGACCGAAACTGCCCTTGCACACCGCTAATAGGATTTCGAACCGGGATCTTTTTGGTTCCCAGCTCAACGTACTTAACTTCGTGTATTGCCATTAAATTTGCAAATATTAACTGAATTAATAGCCGTTGTTAATTCGGTTATTCAAACGCATACGGACGAGCGGAAATTTAGCAGTGTAATGCGAAATAAATGTAACACTTCATTCGGAAAAGTGTAAATTATCGTAAACATTAAAAGGAGATAAATTAAAGTTTATGTAGCTTCAATTTCGTTACAGAAATTTATAGGATTTGCATATCGAACTCATTTATTCCTGTATTGGTTCATTTATCTTGTAAATCTGTTCGGTGATTAGAATTCATTAATTAAAATTGAGTTTAATGGCACAGTTGGCTGACAGGTGACAAGAAGTTATGCTACCCGTGTATTTAATAATATACACATGCTCCTGTATGATATACATTTATTAGAGGGTGACTTTTTTATCTCCATTTTTGGACTAATAGAGACATCTACACAATAAAACTTCCTATCTAATACTTCAAGTATTGGAAATCCTTAGAGACATGTCTACAAGGATACCCAGCAGAAATGGCACTTAAAGTGCCCAAAAGACTTTAGGTATCCCAAAACGAACATTGAGGATCCCTAGAATCAATTTCACATGGATCCACAAGTGTGACTTACAAAAGTCCTTGGAAACACTTCTACAGTTATCCCAAAAGAAGCTTTGAAGACCCTCAGAAACACTTTCACAGGGATGTCAGAAAACATCTGTTGGAGACCCTTAGCAAAACGATAATACGTCACTGCCATGGAATAGAGACGAAGATCCTTCTCATCGGGCTCAAACAGACCGATCAGTGGAACAGAAGCTCCTTCTACACGTGTTACAATGATGAAGTTTTCAGTCACGTCAGAAAAACCAAAAGCTCACAGGAGCAAAAGAAATCCCGATGCTTTCCGTGACTCAAAGGCATAAACAGGAGTAGTACAGCTATGGAACAGTGAGGAAACACCGTCTGCGCATGTGCAAACGGTGCCGAATTCAATATGGCTGCACTATTTTTATGTAACATCACTGTCACCGAACAGGAAGGAAGATTCATCGCATTGGGCTTTTCCCAAAAAAGAAATCGATGGATGACGCTCCTTCTACGCATTCGACAGTATTCACGTTGTACGTTACGTCAAAAGAACCAAGCGTTCCAAGAAGAAAGTCTTCCTATGACGCAGTGGCATAGACAGGAGTGGTATGGCTATGGAACCATGAGGCCATCCCGTCTGCGCATGTGCATATCTCGTCAGAATTCAAGATGGCTATTTTACTTCTAGGTAACGCGTTTGTACACACGAAAATGGACATTATAGGGGACAGTTGCAGTTGTAAACTGTGAATTCAAAAGTGTTGCGTATAAGCCAACATGTATAAGGTGCGTGCAGTGGTATTGGTTCTGAGAAGAACCGGTTGTTCCCACACAAGAAATAATGTTATCTTTCAATACCAGAGGAATTTCATTAAATGAAATTTAAAAAAATTGTCTGTTTTAATTTCATTATAAGTTTGATACAGTTTATATAAAATCAGTTCAATTTCTACTGAATTTTATCATATTTGGAATTTAAATATTTTCGTTGTCACTATTTATTCAACAAAAACTGTTTGCATTCGTACTGGAATCAATATCCATTAATTTACAGAGCAGCTAATGAAAATGGGGTTTATGTGTTGTTTGTATAGTTTTCTATCAAAGCCCGGTGATTTACAGACCTAAAGAAAAAAACGACAATACTGAAGCGCAATGCATCAATAATTGATGAGAAACCGAATAAAATTCCAATTACCTAAACAGAAATTTTTACGTTTCCATCCAAGATCGATTTGATAAATTGGAAATTTCCATATCACAACGAACCCTCTTTTGTACTTATAACAGAAAAATATTCAATTATTTATATCAAAAATCTTTTTTCCAATATCAAATTATTCAAAATGTAATGTAACGATGAAGGCTTTCGCGGCCGGTGTCGATATTCTGGAGAAAATAATTTACTCCGTCCAGAAGGTTAGAGAAACTCCAACATTTCGTCCATATCTGCGTAGGACATCTTTAAGGATGGTGTCGACGAAGATCGTAACGATGTGAAATCGTTGGAACTTTTGATGGATCTGGGATTTCTATATCCTACTCAGAAATCCAAAATAATATCGATTTCAGACAGAGATAGTCTATCAAATTTGCAAAAGCACAGCCATTGTATCCATATCTGTAGATTAATTTTTAACAGTAGTGGAAGGTACGAGACGTGAAAGCTCACAAATTGACAATTTCTCGAAAGCTCATATTCATAAACGTCCCTAACCGCACAGCTATCTCGATGAGTAGGTACATATCGTGGAGGTTATTGGGAAGCGAAAGCACCAGGAAGTGGAAAAATCGGGACGGGAGAGGAAAAATCACGGGTGCAACCGATGCAGATGATCAACCGTCAGCTTCCGGCACTGTTTCTAATTAAGAAAAAGCTCTGCTCATAAACGTTGATATCCACGTTGCATTTCCATGCACGTACATATGTAAATAGATGAAAACAACCACACGTAATGATAGTAATAATTCTTCTACAGAATAAAATAAACACCCTGTCAACTATACACATTTGAATGAACCTGTAACGTTCATAAAACACGTCAACATCAACTAAACAAGTTTAGAAAATTGAAGCAAAGTTTCTAGATTTTACTAAACCTACGGATTTATGCAACCTTTGAAACACGTGTGCAAAGTGTGTGTGTCGAAATCTCTAGCAACTGTCTAGACTGTTCGAGAAACTTCTAGTGGCTACTGGGCGACATCGAATAACAATAAAAGGAGGGCGACAGTGATAGTGAAACGAGAGAGACGGCAAGTGCGCGAACCAAAGAAAGAAGAGCGAATGAGTGATTTTAAGTTGAGAATTGTACTATTAATGAAATTGAGTTGTTGTTAACGGTTGTTAATTTAGAGGAGTGTTGTTTGTGTTTCGAGTTATCATTAAATAAATAGTTTGGAAAATTTTCTAACAGAATTATGAAAATCTATAGCTTAAACATAAACGCGTCACATAAATATAAATAATTTTGAATATAGGGATAACTTTTTGGAGGGTGGAGGGAAATAAGAACATATACAGTACACCATGTGACATATCAAATGAAAGGGGTTCTTGTGACGGTCTCAAATATATATTTATGAAATAATTTACTTGAGCTTTATTAAAGCTCACTGTGATTACGTACAGGTGTATCGTTCTTATGCTTAAAGATTTCCCAAGCAACTGAATCTTTTTATACTTATTATAAAATAGAAATAATAATCTTGTGTAATGCTATTCTACACGAGTCGAGGCACGTATCTGTGCACAAATTCCGTAAATACGGTTCTGCAGGAAAGGATTCCGCTTTTCTCTCGGAGACGAGAGCGATACAAAAGATTGCTTATAACAGCTGGAATATTGATTTCTTAAACGTTGTATCGGGAATGATGTGTTCTATTGTTTCAAAGATTGCAAAATCCTTTTTGAATCGTCAGAAATATAAATTTCATATTCAACAATAATTGGTTATTTACGATGAAATGGGTCAAATACAGTGGAACCGTCAACGCTGTATACAATAAATTATTTATTTTACGAATTTTAAAGAGAATGGGACAAAAATATACAACTGAGCCTTTGGTAATAGAGCTAGGAGAGTATGGGAACACTGAAGTCCAAATTTTTCCTTCTGCGCATACGCCGACTTATAAACAATACAAGATGGCGTCCGATTTTTAGCCACCCTGTATATACTTTTTGTGACCACCGTGTATATAATTTTTATGATCACCCTGTATAGACACTTTCACATGACTAGTTCCAATGTGTAGTACTTTTAGCCACAATTGTCAATTCTAAGATGGTACCTGATAGTGAGCCACCCTGTATATACTTTTTGTGACCACCCTTATGTAATTTTTATGATCACCCTGTATAGACACCTACAATTGACCCTTGTTCCTTTGTATAGTACCTTTAGCAGTAATTTTTTAGTTTCCGATCACTCTGTATATACATCTTCAATTAACCACCCTAAACCTGATAGATAATCAGTGCATTTAGCCACGTTTAATAATTATGGTTAATAAGAAGGCCCTGCAGCTTACACGTGACGTCTTTAATAGTAGTCAATGTACAGAACCCTTTTAGAGTTGTAGCGAATGGATTTTCTCCTACAAAAAGTTTTCTAATCGAGGATTCTTGTAAAAGTCTGTCAAAATAACATTTGTATAAATTTTTGATATTGATGATTAATTGTTACTATTATTTATTTGATATTAAAGTTTTTTAAATGTGGTTTTTGATCTTTCGAAGCTTACATAGAGAAAACTATAATAGATACAGAGTATTTTAAAGAAACATTTTTGCAGAGAATTAAATTTCATACAAAAAAGTCTAGGGCAGAGCTTCTCTAACTTTAACAAGTAAAAAAGTGCAGCGCTCTAAATACGACTCAACGCCATAGTCTGCCGTAATGGGCGCTGCACTTTTTTATCTGAAAGAGATAGAGAGGCACTGTTCGAAACTTTATTATAGAAAATTTAGTTCTCTACAAAAAAGGTCTCTATACTTTCTTCTGTATCTGTCACGGTTTTCGCTAAGTAAGCGCCAAAAAGTCAAAAAACGCATTTTACAAAACTTTAACATTAAATAAATAATAGTAACAATCATTTATCAGTGTTAAAAATTTTCTTAATTGCTCTTCTCATAGACCTCTAGAACAATTTGTGATCAAAGAATTTTTTGCACTCTAAAATTCCTTGGCTACTACTCCATAAGGGTTCCGTACATCGCCCACTATCAGTGACGTCATGCGTACGAACAAATTAGGGACGTAAGTAATAAGTAGAAACTCAATGACTGTTTTTCTCTTCTATTCGTTGAAACTTTTCAACGTGTAGACATCAAATTTTATGAGACTTGTAAATTTCACAACTCACAGTAAATTCCGAAAGTAAAATGTTGTTCCTAATGATGCATAGTAAAATAAGTAGTAAAAACTATTCTAAACTTTTATTTGCTTGGCTACAAGATTTATAACGTGTTTAGCCCATTAAATTGAGCCGATCTGCGTTAGCACGTTTCAGTTTGACATCTTTAGGGTTCCGTACGTCCGGTAGCAAAATTGGAACCCTTATAGAATTACTCGTGTATCTTTCTGTCCATTTGTCACAGCTACTAATGTACTGGGCTGATAAGTTGACATTTGGAATAAGTATGAGTTTCTGCGACGCAAACATGGACGCGTAGCGTAAATAATGAACCTTGAATAAGGGGGTCACTTTGGGGGCCAAATTAGAAAATTTAAAAAAATATCGTGTGACATATCAAATGAAAGTACTTGTAGTGAGGATCTCAAATATACATTTTATTATAATTCTAGAATAAATATTTGTAAAATTTTACATTTATGTTCGAAATTACTGAACCTAAAATTTTTAAAAAATTAAAAAAAATGTTGTTTACATATAAATTACAGGAAAGCCATAAAAAGTCTATGGTCTTAAAGCTTTTTTTCAAATCTTTATCGACGTATTATGAGTTTCTGTTATCTAAAAGCGGACACGAGGCGTAACTAATGAACTTTGAAAAAGGGGGTCACTTTGGGGGCCAAATTAGAAAATTTAAAAAAATATCGTGTGACATATCAAATTAAAGGACTTGCTGTGAGGATCTAAAATATATATTTTTCATAATTGTAGAATAAATATTTGTAAAGTTATTCACTTATGTTCGAAATTACTGAGCCTAAAATTTTTAAAATTTTCAGAAAATAGTTTCATACTTATAAATTACAGCAAAGCTATAAAAAGTTCGTGGTCTTAAAGCTTTTTTTCATATCTTTATCGACGTATTATGAGTCTCTGTTAACTAAAAGCGGACGCAAGACGTAACTAATGAATTTTGAAAAAGGGGGTCACTTTGGGGACCAAATTAGAAAATTTAAAAAAATATCGTGTAACATATCAAATTAAAGGACTTGTTGTAAGGATCTCAAATATACGTTTTTTTATAATTTTAGAATAAATTAAATGAAGAAAATATTGACTGTCAATAATTTTAAAAAGTTATTTACTAACATTCACTGAAGTTTGACTAGTTTGTTCCAACGAGACAACTCTTATCCCTCAGTTGAACATGTATTGTTTTAAAATTTAATAGCCCTCCATCAGAACGTCTAATAGGCCCCCCTAAGCGTCAATTTAATGTGTCAAATTATAGCCCCCAAACTCACCTTGTATCTTCCCAAGTTGTTAACGGTACACGATAAAACAGCATCCTTGCCAACTTGGACTGTTAAATTTTTAATGGAGCCTACAAAGTCTGTCTCTTCCGTCGAAACCCTCGTTGTGGGCCAATTATCTGTAACAAACAAGAAATAATTTATTAATTTGCCACTTCGCACGTGGACTAATCGCAAATTTCTATCTCAAAGTGATTTTCGCAGTAGGCCTGGTTTAATTATGAAAATTCATTAACGTTTCACCAATTCACTTTCTATCCAAATCTCGTTGTTGTGTAATAATTATGTACGTCATATATAAATAATAATTTATTTATAATTTGTAATCATAAAAATTACAATACAGAGTGTTTAGATGACGCCAGATTTTGAACCACCCTGAGGGCGTATATACAGGGTGGATCAACATTAGGCGCCATCTTGAATTGTTACTATACGACAGGCCCTCAATTTTTTGTGGTCCATACTGTATGTTATCCATATATTTAGTATATTGTTTAGTAACTCTGACAGCTTTTTTGTCCTTTAAGTGTGTGTAAAGAAACAATTTTCAAAATAACTCCTCGTTCTTTCTTGAAGGGTCCTTTGCTGGTCTGTAAATCTGCAAATGCGAGGTGCTGCCCCCATTTTTTCACATTAAGGCCCTGAATCAATTTCACGCATCGTTAAGCCGCGACATGCTCGAACGAATTTTTTCTTTAAACACAATTCCAAGATTCCCAGGAAACAGCTCAGTTTCCGTTTTCGTTTTATTTTTTAATCGTGAACTTTATACAGTTTCGTCCTTATTTTTTCTTTCAATATGGAAGAAGGGTGTACCTTCAATAATTTATTATAATCTTTCTAATCTCCAGTTTGAAAAAGGTAAACATTATTTCAGTCATATTTTATAACGGAAATATCAATTTACACCCTGTATGTTTATGTAACTAGAAACTAATACCCCGTAAGTAAAAATGGTATAATGTAAGACGTTGCGAGAGTCTCGATAAAACTTTCTTTCATTTGCGAAATTGGTTTTCGCGGATTATCCCCCCAACTTGTTTGCGGCGTTCCTCCTTCATAACCCATGGCATATTTTAGTGCAATATTGAACGAAAACAGGACGAAAACGGCATCCACTCACTCGACTGCAACTACACTAACCGCCACTAAATAAAGAAAAGTTCGCTTTGAGGGTTGCGTCTCTCGTACACGCCGCCGATGACGTCGGCAGCTTCGGGGGTGGTGTGGTTCCTTCTTCTTCTTCTTCTTCTTCTGCTTCTTCTTCTTCTTCTACTTCTTCCGTGCATTCAAAAGCTTATTGAAATTCCCCTCAAACTCGAGCTTCCAACTTTAATCTGAAGCGTGACAGACTTCCAAACCATCGCGTACCGCATAGCCGCCAGTGTCGTAGAAAATTTCAATAAACAGTCGCACCTCCGCACAGATGCTAGTGCATTGGAGGTACAATAGCGTTCATTGAAAATTAAGCAGTCCTGCAACCCGTTATACACCCAAGATAAGATTATATTTTATTAAAGAGACCATTATACCACTAGCGGACTAGTGTCTGCCACCAGTGCCTCAGCTAACTTACTCGACGCGGCCATCAGTAGCTGTTATATGTGAGTAAACACAGTCACCTGTTGCAAGCACAAGTGACCAGACAATGCCTCTAGTCGCAGTCACAAGTAGCTAGACAACGTCACCAGTCGCAGCCACCAGTCACAATTACACACAAGGCCACCAGCTGCAGCCGCATGTGACTAGATAAACACATTAGTCGTAGTCATAAGTGGATAGACAAAGCCACTAGTTGCAGGAACAAGTGGCCAAACAAAGCCTCTAGTCACCGTCACAAGTAGCTAAACAAAGTCACCAGTCGCAGCCACAAGTCACAACTACACACACAGCCACCAGCTGCAGGCACAAGTATCTATACAAAACCACCAGTTACAGTCACAAGTGGATAAATTAAGACAGCAGTTGCAGGCACAAGTAGCCAAACAAAGCCTCTAGTCGCCGTCACAAGTAGCTAAAAAAAGTCACCAGTCGCAACCACCAGTCACAATTACACACATAGCTACCAGTTGCAGGTACAAGGAGACAGTCCAAGCCCTCAGTCGTAGTCACAGGTGGATAGACAAAGCCACTAGCCGCAATCACAAATAACTAGACAAAGTCACCAATAGCAGCCACCAGTCACACAAAGCCACCATCTGGAGGCACTAGTGGCTAGACTAATCTACCAGTCACCGTTTGAAACAAAGAAACTTCTCAGTAACAGGTGACCAGACGTAGCCTCAGTTTTAATAACAAGAGGAGTTGACGCAGCCACCATCCGAAGAGACAAGTGACCCTAAACAGCCACCAGTTGCAGATAAAAGGGGCTAGACGCGACCACATGTCGCACAAACTTTCCTACCCAATTGCTGAGAGAAAAGTACGTACTAGCCAACGGCTATGGTATGATATGTGCAGGTAGAGGCGACTGTACATCGCCACAAGTGGCCATAGTTGGCTACACCCGAAGCTTGTGGCTCGAACACAGCCACTAGAAACTCACTTTGCGTTCAAAGCATATATAATGAATGTAAACCCCTGTGAAAGACTTGGACTGCCACTAGTAATTGTCACCTGTGGCCCAGTATGCAGCAGCTCTAAACATAGTAATTTAAGGGCGTATTAGAATTTTAAAATCCTCACACCCGACTAAAGAAGATACAAGACTTTCAAAACTGAACTCTTTGCCTGTTGTTTTTCAATTTCTTTTTCTACTTGTCTTCATTTTTCTTTGAGGATTTTATGTCTATAGTCTTTAACCATTTCCTTCTTCGACGTGCCGACACGGTTACACACTCTCGACTTTCGATGACCCATCATCTCGTTGTTGTCAACGTCAAAAGGACACAAAACTCTATTCAAAATTCGAGTCTTTTGCTGTTCTCTCGTAAAGAGCTTTCGCGATAAATTTCTTTTTATGGAAGCGATGCCGCGATATGCGATACAGTACAAAGTTCAATGAGGATGCACTGGAGGAATAAGTGCAAAGTAAACATTTTTCGACTGATGGATAATTTTCAACACGAAGTGATATGCAGGGTATTAGTAAACGTAATATGTAATCTAATGGTGACTACACCGGTGATTTGGCATTGTAGATGTCTGCAACAGAACAATTGAGCCGTTCAATAGACGAACGTAAAGGAAAGCGGACCCGTTATCAGAGGACTAAGGTAAACATCAACAACCGTTTATTTAAATATTAAACTTCCTCAAGTTTTACGTCTCCAATTTTGCTGTTTTTGTTGGTTCAAAAAAAGTCTGTAAGTTTGACTGGCAATTTATTGTACTTAAATACAGACTGTAATGGATTACCTAAATGTTATTTAATCAACGAAGAATAAGGATGTATTAGAAAAAAAATGCCATAAATAATTGAATTGGATGTAGGGAGCAAGGTAAAGGCGTTCCATACAAGATTAGAGGAAGTAATTGGTGAAATTATTATGACCAGGATAAGGTACACTTGCCGGGCATAAACGACAACGACGCGCGTCGCTGGGCGTCACTCCGACACGAAAACTCTTTTAGCTGTTTAGTTCCATGAATATTTAACAGTCAGAGCAATTGAGTCACTCACGCGAGACTTGAATTACGAACAAAATGAAATATTCATACCTGATATGCATGTACCTGTTCGCTATCAAAGAGAGGGGTCCAAAGTGCCCGGCACCTAAATGTCATTGTATAAACTATAATAATGCCACGACCTAATATTAACAACACACTGTGTTTGATGAACCTATTGAATAAACTCGGATATGAGCGGTCCACCGGGTTATTTTATGTTGCGCCATTGTCTCACTTTGTCGAATGCAACTTTTCGAGCAGTTCAGTAGCGTTCACTCATTCACTGGCATGTTCGAATGGAGTCAGATGAAGTTAGCCAATTGTCAGCACAAATATGTTTCAAAACAACTGACCACTACTACCAGTCGCGATTATAGTGGTACGATAGCAATTTGTAGGAGGAAATGGATGGTTTTGTATGAGCAGGTTGTTTACAAATGCATCCATTAACAGAAACAAAGTGGACTTATAGATGACACGATTTAGGACATCTTAAGGAACTTCCTGAGTTTTCTAGAACATACTAGAATTTTCAGTTTCAATTATTAATTGCTTTTTAAATAAAGTCGAATATAAGCACTAAATCGGTTTGTTTTATGTAGCGCCATTCTCTCACTTCGTTGAATGCAACTTTTGGAACAGTTGAGTGGCGTTCACTCATTCATTGGCATGTATGGATGGAATCAGATGAAGTCAGCCAATTGTCAGCACAAATGTGATTCAGAGCAAGTGACCACTGCTATAATGAAAATTTTAGTCTTTTAAAAATCCACTTACTATTGATTATTGAAACAATTTATCAATTATCAACATGATATGATGGAGTCAAAATCCAACCGGAGTAGTTGTTGTGACATCAACTTTAAAATTTTTGAATGAGAGCTTATATAAATAATGCATGGGAATTTACAACGAAAATTTAAAACACAGCAACCAGTCAAAGGTCAAGGAAAGTCCTGACGTGAGAGATAAATATTCTGCCATTTTAAAAAAGCCCCGGGGTTGTTTGCAAACGTTTATCACTCTTACATTTTCTACTTGTTCGTGAACCCACCGCGGTTTTCGTTACAAAAATTAATGACTTTAGCTTCTCTACCTTCAACAAGACAACCACCATTTCATTCACTCCTTTTTAGATCTTACAAAACGAACGCAACTTTCTATAAGAACGCGTACTAGACATGCGCGCCTAGCTAAATGATAGATTTTCAGTACAGAGTGGTACAGAGGCCTGAGTACCCGCTTCTGTCTACAGATTAACCTCAACTATTTTGATTTAAATTTAAAAAATAAAAATAAAACCAATACAAGCTACAAAGTTTTAGCTTAACGAACGCTAATTATTTTCTGCTTTGCGTTCGTTCTCCTCTACCCGTTTTTATTTCTTTTTTTTTTTTTATTAAATAGAGCGAATTTCGCTAACGAACTAGCTCCGGTCTCGCTTTAATCTGTTTGGACGCTTAGAATCTTTTCAGTCTTTCCGTTTAAAATTAATTAACGGCGCGGTTTAGACTGAAACGTCGGGAGACGGGGTGTCGTGTGAGAGGGGAGGGTGTAACGTAAACATGTCGAACATGGCATGCTTTTAGACCTCCTCCTGTTACACATTACCAACTACCAGCACGTCTTTCATAAGAAGTCCATTTTGTTTTTTTATTTAGGAACCTTTCCCCTTCCATCCTTGTTTATATAATATTATGAACTACTCTCTCCCTCCCTTTCCTCCTTATCTATACCCAGATGTTTTGACTATGTGTTGATATGTGTCATTTTATTTACCATTTTAAATGTATAAAATAAATGTACCTGCTTAGATACATAGATGGCCTGTTAAGATTTATAAAAGCACTGCATATTTCTGTAATGAGGTGCCTTTGTACTGAATCTATACCATTCAGCCAGAAAGTCAGAAGTAAAATTGTATGATACTCATACTGAATAGCAGTTCTTGTTCGAGGCAAAGAAGCTTAGTCGTTAATTATTTCTTCCTAAAAGCTATACCTTATTATATATACAGGATGTTTCTTAAGTTAAGTACATATAAGGGTAAATTTTTCTGAATCGTCCTGATGCCCTCCATGTATACACAGTTAAACTGTTCTTTGTTACTAATTGGACGCTCTGTTTTATGATGTCATAAGTATCAGCAAAATTGTTGTAATTTTTGTATTTTTGGTCCCCACAGTCTTCCAGATTTATCCTCCTAATAAAGATAAATTTAGAAAGGAAATGAAGGGAACAAAGAATTTTATTTTGAGTTGCCTTAAGGAACATATAGTTTATGCCAGACAAACAAATATTATTTGTAAAAATAGATTGTTCTCATTTGTATTCTGAATTTGAAATGATGTAGAAAAAATAATGTTCAATTATTTTTAACGACGACGATTTATTTAATGTATTTACTTTATTCGAGACCATTCTTTACCATGTGTTCTTCCTACGCCTCAATTTCGTTTTTAAAGGTTAGTAAACATGCAAGGGATTTCCAGCAGGCCTCTTCAAAATCCTACCATTCCATTAGGCAACTAAACTCATCTTGGCACAAAGTTGCTTATTTGGCTTAAAAGTGACGATTTATAATTTTTTGTTTGTTATAAATATAAAAGGGCCAATGCGATTTAGTTAAAATTTAGTAATGTTGTACTGTGGGACAAATAACTCAATGTCAAAATTATGGCTAATATTCTGAATCACCTGGACCACCCCAGGAAAAAAATCATACTCTACATCCTGCAAAAGTACAGCCATTGAGAAACACTGGGATCTCAAATTAGTCACGATAAGGTGAGTGTTAGAGGAGATGCTTAAACCTCGAAAGCGTTGGTCTACAAGAACTCCACATGAAGCCCTGGAGAAACTAAGAAAAATAGTGCCCAACAGTTTTTTGGGGGCCATTAGGAAACCACTTTTGTGGTGGCTCTGGGAATGCTCTTTGGCTGCCACTACTATCTGAGGAAAAATTTCACTCAACCTTCCGCAAAAAAGAAGAGCCATTGATAGACGCTGGGGTCTCAAACCAGCTCGGATAAAGTGGAACCTTGAGACGATACTGAAACCCACACTAACATAAGCGCGTTAGTCCAGTAGACCTTCCCATAAGGCACTGGATGAACTGAGAAATATGGTGCTCTAGACTTTTTACGGTGCGATTCGGAACGCCCTCAAACTAGCTGCGATTAAGTATTTTTTTATGAGACACTACTGAAATCCAGGCTACGTATGTCCACTAGAACTCTGCGTAAAGTCCTGGAGAAACTAAGAAACATGGGGCCCAACAATTTAAGAACTCCCTTTCATTATCCTGGGAATGCTCCTTGGCATATAGAGACCACTACCTGAAAAAGAAACTAACTCTGCCTCCGGCAAACAAAAAAAATCATAGACAAACGCTGGGGTCTCAAACCAGCTTCGATGAAGTATGTAGTTCTTTGAGGCGATTCTGAAACCAGACTACGATGGTCTAATAGACCTTCACACTGGAATAATAAGAAACATGGTGCTAAAAGGTATTTGTGAGATGGTTAGGTCAACTGCTGGGATTGATCCTTCGCATAATGTGTCCCTTAAAGCAGCTGCAAGTGGAGTTTTTTCTAAGACCTACAGAAGACTTAGAAATGAAGACAAACGGATCTAGAGATAGCCCTGATAGGATCCACAGGACTAGTGCACAAACTAAACCCCGGGTGCAAGGAGGATCCATGGCTTATCGATGAATCCAAGAACCAAGAAAGTGGAAGAGGAGTGGAGCCGGCATTTATAATCGTCGCAATGAGAGAAAGTTGCCATTACATCTGAGCCAGTTTGGCACTTCCTTTGGGTTTCAAATTATTGCTATTACCCAGTGAATCTGGGTAGTCTCGATTTCCAGCACCAACACCAAAAAGTATTAGGCTGGAGTAAGACTTCTACGTATGGAAACGTGTCAAATTTGAGTGTTTCTAAAAAGTAAATCGTGATATTTTTGCAAAGAAAAAGAAAACTAAAATTGATCAATATGACGCAGCTACTCGAAAAAACGACGAGGGAAATGGAAAATTGAGAAGAAGGAGAGAAAGCACCAGTTCGAACTACGTATATTTACACATGTAGTAGAAACCGTCCAGCTTGACCGCAACAATAAAAAGCACACTCGACTACCTTCTTGATGGAATAATTTCCCATTCCGAAAGTCTTTCCGTCATAAATCTGACGCCAAACGTGCCCTTTTTTTCCGGTACCCGTCGGAAAAACCAGATGAAAATACGAGTGTTAAAATGAACGATGTTGGTTATGACAAACGAATTTGTAGACGAACACTGGATTTTGCGATTGACGACTCGTTACCCGAACGATAGATAAATGCTAATATATCAACTTCAGTCAATTTACAAAGCAATTTTTACAAACGGTAGTAACTTCCCCAAATTAATTTTAAAACACCCATAAAATTACATTTGTTACACTGTTTAATTTGAGGACCAACTCACATGTATTTTGTAGCAACAAAAAAATTTTGTAACCGAGCAGCAGAGGTATAGAATTAAATCAATAGAAAAACTGGGGAGGTATTTTCATAGATCGTCTACGACATCCCGAATGCCACACCTCCCACAGACTACGTCTTCTTAGTCAATCAGCATTAGTGGATGTTCACCGGACGAACCGCCCACAGCCTGACCCCACCTTGGTTCCCCTACCACTTGACAGTATAAATATAAGTGCACAGCTGGTTCTCCGCTTAGTCACAACCAAACTATCGAGATACAGTCAATGCAGTTACCACCAGAAAAAGTCAGTCACAATAAATAGATGTCGTAATCGTTCATTTTCTTATGTACAAAGCCATGTCTAAACGTAGGACTTTAATAGTCTTTTTGGAGTCAGTAGTAAGTAGATCAGATAAGACAATTAAATTTTCAAACGTAGCAAAGTCGATACTACAGGTCACTAATATACGTTGGGTAATCAAGGTGATGCAAATCGAATTACCTGCACAAACACGACACTTTGCATGTAATCCAATTTGTCTAAAGAAGGTTTTGTGTTACGACGTGATCTTCGATTAAACTGGGACGTCCGTCGTCACCATTGGGGCACCACTTGTATCGCCACTTTACATTGGCGGAATCAACGATGAAATTACTTCGTCAAGTCGACATTGAAATTAATTCCTATTATCTGTCTCTCGGGTTCAGTTGGCAGTTTAATAGAGAAAGATTGAGGAGTGGGACAGGAGGAGCGATCAGGAAGGTATAATCTAAATTGATTCGCGGTGCGTCTGTCCAATCTCTCCTGGATCCTACGTTCATTGATTAGGGGGTAAACGTGCTGTAATATCCACAATACCGTTCAGTAATTGGTGAATGTGAACCTATTGGTAGTCATGATTGAGTGTATGCATGCATGTATATATGCAATTAGCGGAAGTGGTAGGTGGCTTTGAGAGTTTCGATAAGCTCGTTCGAGTGCTTCGTCTTCAACAGTTAATGAAAGGCATCGAAATTATGAAACATCTCTCGCGATTCGTTGGGACAGAAATACAATTTTGACCCTTCAACTCGAATTAAAAAAATGGGTCTATGTAACATTTACTGGGGTGGTGTCACCTTCTTCAGTAATTTATCGTATCACCCCAGTCCATTTCTTCCAACATCCGATGGAGCGGATGTTGAGGTCGAACAAGCGTTAAGGTGACTTCGGGGGTGGTGCAGTTATTGGGGGTGGCTCCGGGAACGAGGGTGGCTCCAAGAGTGTGACCCACCCACATTGAGGTGCCACCAACATCACCAGCCGCCCAGAGCCACCCCTAACAACCACACCACCCCCAATATATACCCCACCCTCAGCATCCGCCCCACTCCACCGCATCATGGAGCTACCACTCCCACCCTCGGAGCCACTTCAAATACCTCTGCCACCCTCAACATCTTCCCCACCCCCCGTGCCACCCACCTACTCAAACACTGATTCTCCAAAATTGATGATTTCTATGCCAGTACAATTTTAAATAAAAGTCTATTGAACCTACCACCCCCAAATAAAATTTGAGATGCGCGCTTGTCAGGTTCCAATTAAGGGAAATGTCGAAAATTGATTTTCGCATCGTTCAAAAGAGAGACAAGATAGAATATTAATTGGGACACCAATCAGACTAATCCGGCGACCGGTTCGGCTTTTGCACTGAAATTTAAATTTGATTAGGTTACAAACGGACAACGCACCCTGGGATCGAAAAATGAAGTGCGCAAACAGATCCTGCAAACTCCAGACCTCAATAACTTGAGTGCTGAATCGACCACAACGGCGGTACTGCTGCAAATTTTAGGCCGATTTACTTTGGCTGTTTGATCATCTCAGCAAACGTTGCAGTGGGAACTTAAACAAGTTGACAAGTTACTGGGTCATGTTACAGAGTGGCTCTGTAGCCAACCTTTCCCCTTATTGGTATAAGTACACCCAAATGAAAAAACAGTTTCGTATTTTTTAGAAAATACATCAGGGAACTAACTCCTCAAAATCAATTCCAAGGTTGGGTTAAGTTAGAACGCTTTATCTACCACACAGTTAAAAAGGTCTTTTAGTTCGAAACGTGGGTAGTGAATAATTCCGTCATGACCAAAACCGAAAAAAAAAAAGAAAATGAGATTCATAAAAGAGGGAGCATTAAAAAGACTTATTAAAAAGGCCTTTTCACGGGAAGGTAATGGGAATTTTGTGAATCGGTTCTTGAAATTAGAGAGGTCGTTTACCTTCCAAGAAAGCATTGCCGAGACCATTGAAATGAAACTGAAAGCACGAAAGAGCACCGACTATCCCGCAGAGGTTCGCGACACCAAAGCCACCACCGCCACCGCGGCGGTCGATAAACGAAATAATGAAAGTGGTTTCACTGCCACAAAATAACAAGCTCTACCCTCAACAAACAATTTCACAAAGAACACAACTTTGTGGGTTACACGTATAAAATGGGGAATTCAATTTAACAACTTCAAATTAATATTAAAACGGCCTTGAAAGTAATTAGATTCCACTCACAGAGGAAAGGTTAACCCTTCAACGTTAATCCTAAATAACAATAAAACTTCTGAATACCATTTTCTGATGTTTTACGTAATTAACTGAAAAGATTAAAAGAACACACTGTGTATTTCAATAATTCAGTTATTAGAATAAAAAAATTAAAGTAATATTCCCTACCTAAACTAACTTATTTTTCCTAAATTGATTACAAATCTAAGAAACGGAATAAGAGGTTTCATCCACCCCAACATCACACATCTGGTGCCACTACAACACCAACCTACCTACACCACAACGATACAACCACCCTCGAGCATATCACCACCACCCCAGTGCTACACCCACCGTTGGTGTCATCCCCAACACTACTCTACCATTGATGCCATCTCTAAGGGTCTGTGGCGTTTCGCCGCGGCCGGTTCGCAGTCGAAGGAATAAAACAAAATTGAACCTTCTATAATTTTTATTGATTAAATTGGTAATTATTCGCTATTGAACGTAAATATTCAAGTCGAGTTCGATTGTCAAAATCCCTCACAATTCTCAATATTCTTTCGTCGGCATCTCGAATTTTTTTTTAATTTTAGAGGTGGAAAATGTCCGGCCATTAATTGTTCCATATACACATCACCTAACCTAACCCAACCTAAAATATGTTTAGTATAAAAATTTTGTAAAATTTGATAAATACGAATAAGTGAAGTAAATATGTTTATGTTTAGTATAAAATTCTTGCAAACTTTGTTAAATACGCCACTTCCATTAGAAGTACTGATTTAATGAATGCATTTTGTGCCGCCGGCGAAACGTCCCATACCGATCTCTAATACTCCCGACACCATTCTGCCGTCACTGCCAACCCGGTGCCACCTTCGGCTGCACTCCATGCACCGCTCTACCACTGATGCTATCTCTAACACTCCCGACACCATCCTGCCATCAATGCCAACACAGATGCCACCTTTGGATACACTCCCAACACTGCTCCACCACTGATGCAATCTCTAACACACCCGATGCCATTCGACCATCAATACCAACTCCGACTCTACTCCTAACACCACTCTACAACCGACGCCATCCCCGGGTCCACTCACAACACCATTGTACTGCTGATGCCATCTCTAACACTCCTGACAAATTCTGCCATCAGCTCCAACTCCAGCTTCACTCTCGACACCACTCTGCTACTGACGCCATCTCTAACACTGCCGACACCATTCTTCCACCAATGCTAACCCCAATGCCACTGCCAGCAGCATTGATGCTTTCCCCGACATCACCCAACCAGCGATACCGCCCCCGACAACACAACTACCGACGCCACCCCCGGTATTATTCCCAATGCCACTTCCGACAATACTCTACCGCAGAACCACCCCCACCCACCAACGTCTCCACCCCCATAGCAAAATTTTTAATTTTTTCTCAAAATTCAAATTAAAATTCCACAAAATATTTGTAAATCCAAAACGTGTTTCGACATAAAAGTGGTCATCCTCCATTCTTATACAAGACAATTACACAACACTACCAACATTTTTGGTTGCTTTTTTTTAATTATCTACAGTATTTGGATAAAATGTGTTTCCAGTGGTACCTACCTAACCTAAACAATTTGGACGGGTTCAACCAGCACTATAATAATTATGCTCGTTATCAACAGAAGGAACAATCGTGTGATAACGAAGGGAATAGGAGCACGGATGAGGTGGCAAGGACAAAAGGTGTAAGGGGAAAGCAAGAACCGGATGGTATGAGAGAGTAGAATTTTGTGAGACTTGCACCGGAAATTATTGTTCCTCCTAAGATAAGCGTATTGCCGTCGCGACGCCACCCGTCCTACTTCAAGATCCGTGAAATAATAGTGTATACGTGTGTGTCCTGTACATACACGTATATATGGCGCCTGTTCAAACAGAAAGTTTCGTTGTTAGAGAAGGTTTAGTCCTCTCCAGAATTAATTTTCATAGCGGTAAAATGGAATTGATAATTCCTCATTCTTGCTCTATGTATGTGTACGTATACTTTGGTCGGCTAAAATAAACTTGGGTAATTATTCCGGTAAGTATACTATACCTACGCGGTTCGCCAACGAGGTCTGAAAAGTTTCAACTTTAATATTATTAAATCGATAATTCAGGTCGAGTTCATTTCCGGTGGTACCGCGTTTCCGGTTTGCTAACCACATATCTTTGGCTGTCATCTATAAAACTAGAAATGTTTATCGAAGGAACCATCTCGAAATAAAATGTTTATTGACACCAACAAAAAGTGGACAGATTCAAAAGGTATCCTTAATGCGATATTTATCTACTTCCGATTATAATATCGAAATTATTGGTTACAAGAAGTAGAAAGTTATTTCCAATGTCATATTTACCCTTAAATTGCCGCCACCTAAAACATGAAGTACCAGAAATCCTCATCAGATAAAAGTAACGTGTGACTATAGAAGGGCGAAAATGAAAGAAGTTTAAGGATAGTGATAAGTATCAGTAGGTGATGTCTACTTCCGGATGCAGTGTTGAAAATATTCGAGAAAAAAATAATGACCACAAAGAAAATGGGGACAGCCCTACATCGTAGAGTAATTTCAAATGGATTCGTATCAGTCGTTGTGTTCTACTTCCTTTATAATACTCGTCAGAATGTTACGTTTAATTGTAGTAAAGGGGACAATGTATTACTCATTTGACTTTACCTCAATGTGCCATCTATTCCTAATTATAGTGTAACGACTTTTCTAGTAGAACTTATTTATTTAACGGATATTTATTTTACAACTATTTATTTAACACTTAAACACTAATAGAATACTTAAACACTAATATCAATTCAACGACTTATTTATATCACAAGGAAAATGCGTATTTATATCACTATATATCGTAGTTCGGTATTTATATCACTCGTTCGGAAGCTCACTGTAAACTGACTGACTGACTGGCCACGTCAACAGGTATTTATACTGATTAGGAACAATCCAGAAGGTTCCAGAATGACGTACTAGACTTTACTGGAGTGCCTATTGTGTTCGTCTAATTTATGGCCTTGTTTATCGTCATCAAAGCGCCGACCGACGCCGGCATTCTTTGAGCTCCGCTTATCTGCTGTCGGTTCTCGTCGTCGCTATCGCACACACACACGCTCGCCGCACTGCTCGCTCTCGAACACATATACGCTCGCTACACTGCCCGCTCTCGCATACATACGCTCATTACAATAGTACCAAAGCCATTAGACACAAAGTTTATAAATAAAAGTCATGTTTAAATTAAGTATTAAAAATATGAGCAAAATGAGGACAGTCCAATGTCAACTTGATTAATAATAGAGTACTTCCAGAGTGATATTTGTTTCAAAGTACCATCCACTTCCGGTTATAGTACCAAAAACGTTCTACAAAACTATGACGCTTAGGTAAAGTTTGAAGACCACAAAGAAAGTGAAAACAGCCTTATATCGAGTTTGTTAAATCGTAGGCGAATTTCAAAGCGATAAGTACCAATAGTTGTTATCTATTTCCGGTTATAGTACCGGAAGTACCTACTCGTTATATCAATTAAATGCAGACGTTACGTAAGGCTGAAATAAGGAAGACATGAAAAAGTGTTGACAATGTGCGATTCATTTCACCTTACCTCAAGGTACCATCTATTTGTTGCTGGTTATAGTACCAATAAAATGTCTCAAAAAGATTGAACATGCGGAACATGAGGAAGGAGAAGATAGTCAAAGTTATATTTGTTTTCAAGTACTACCTACTTCAGGACATAGTACCAAAAACCATACAAATATATGAAACAAGTGAGCGTCATTCCTAACGTATATTGACTTTTTTAGATCATAGAGGTACGTACGTACCAATCGTCATCTATATCTGGTTATAGTACCGGAAGTACTTGTCAGAACAACTAAATACAAGCGTTAATTTTTTTTGACTAATAAGGAGAGGCATGAAAAGGGTATTCACAATCTGTTATCAATTTAACCCTATCTCAAGGTACCATCCTTTTCTAGTTAAAGTACCAAAAATATTTAACAAAATGATTATACGTTAAAGGTACGTCGTGAAGAGAGTCCAACTTGACTTAATTGTAGAGTATTTCTTAAGTCATAGTTGCTTCCAAGTACCAGCTATAGTACCGAAAGACGTGAGGTACAATATGCGTACCTACCCCAAACGAGGGGTTATCAACTTTATTTAATGGTAAAGTAATTTCAAACTGGTACTTATCTATTTATCTCTAGGTACCATTATCTTCCAGGTATAGTACCAAAAATATTCTTTGAAGGAACTGTACGAAAATGTAGCACTCAAGAACAATATGGGGACCTAAGCGAAGTGAGGATGGTCCTCAGATAAAACACGATGACGATTTTTAAATCTTCCCAATCTGACCATTAGTAAATATTTACAATTACGGTTTACTTCCCAATACCAAATGAAATTAGACACTCGTGGGAAATTTATTCCTTCCCAAGCAGTCTACGTCATACTTTATTTTCTTATTGGTTGGTTGGTCTAATCGCCAGAAAATTTACGATTGGAATGTTCATCACGCCCCTTCCTCAACGAACTTTAATTCCCATTTAAGATATTTTTAAGCCACTCAAACTTATTCCTTTCGTGTTCTTTTATCTCCCTTTCTCTCAGAAAATTGTTAAGCGCTTTATCCCTTCACTCCATCACACGCACGCACACAATCGTGGACATTCCCTTGTCTTTACGAACACTTCCTTCAACTTTGTTTCGTCCTCCAGTTGGAAAAGAGACGATCGGGGCGATAGAAGGAAGAGGGTGAAGTAGGAAGCATTTTCCATTGATGTTTTCTGTCCGTAAGTTGTTTTCGCCTTTATCTCTTCGTCTAAGCCTTACACTGCTCATATAATCCTCTTAACTTCTTCGACGGAAATGGAGGCAACCGGAACGGATTAAGGAATGATTCGGAAATAGCTACGACGCCCGATGCATGCCACCTACTTTTGCAGCTATCCCGCTCCCATTTCCCTTATTCCTTCTATTTTATTGTTTGTCAGTTGTTGCAATTTCTAAAATGCCAGTGATTAAGTGTTTTTTCTACTCAACAACCGAGCCAAATCCGTTACGGGATCTTCATCTTCTCCTGAGGACTTTGTACACTGGGGAAAGTTCCCCAATAAAACGTTCAAAGTGACCCTCGTGACTGCTAAGCCGCTCAACAGCATTACTATGACTATAAGGTGTTTTGAACCACGTGAACTTTACTTAAGTGATTTTTTTTATTTGAGGGTGGCGCTCTGAATGTGGTTACTGTCAGCTGTCAATTAGCTGTCAGTATCGTCTTGTGGTGGTGTAAAACTAGTGTTCAAACGCTCCAGCTGAATCATTCGAATGGAAATGTAGGTCATAGTAGAGGGTAACTTTTATGGTCAACTCGATTTTTTCAGTGAAAACCATTACAACTTTCGTAAACAAAGCAGAATATAACAAAGCCCTTTCGAAATGCGTCTCCTCTAGCATTAATTTAATTGATGAAAAGTTTTCGACGACGCCCGTTGGAATTTCGACGCCACTCAATAGGTGATTTTTGTAAATGGGCGTCCAACTGGAATGCAATTCGAATGAAATTTATTTCATTCGAAACTTTTAACCGTTTAACCGCGAAACAAACGATGCAAGCAGCTCTTCCAGCTGAGGGATGCATTGCGCCACTACAACATTAGGAATTCTTGAGGCGTAGACGAAAACGATAATGAGATAGCAATGCCGAATTCCTGCTAGCAACCACCTTTCTTTTTCTTCCTTCCCTATTTAAACCTCTGCAGTGGGGTGACGTTGACCGGACGCATCCCGTTTCCTGTCTTGGGAAGAAATAAATCACTATTCATGATGTTGTTTTTTCTATCGATACTCGAACAAAAATGGTTGCTTCTGAATTAAATACAGACATAAGATGAAGGGTTACTTTAAATTCTACACAAATATTGTGCGATGCGTGAATTCACTTCAAATGTGAATTCCAATTACGAAGATCTTCAACCCACTCATCGTGATCAAAAGGTCGTTTGTCCAAAAACTGATTGGAGACCCTTCTGCATCTTTTCCTATCCTGAGCAACCCTTGACATCCCTCGAAAATTTCTGCCTCTAACAAATTTCTAATCCTTCTTGTGTCCATTGGTCCTACCCTCAAATCCGATCGCCCCTTTTCCTTTTAAACGTCCATAGAGTATTTTTTTCTCCTACCCTTCCAAATTTTTTGAAGCTCTGCCAAACTAGAACCCATTTCAGAATCTAAACTGCTCTGACTTTTTGATGGCAGATTCTCTTGCTCTTTCCAATACCTCCTCCATTCCAATTTTTTGAAGCTCTGCTGAACTGGAGCCCACTTCAGAAGTTGATTCTGCACATTCTTGAAGCCAGAATCTAAAAGCTCCAACTTTTTGATGGCTGATTATCGTGGAAGTCAATAAAGAAGAGTAAAAGAGCCATTTTTATATTTTCTTGTCCTTGTGCTACCCTTGGCATTCCTCGAAAACTAAGACGTCCTACAACTTATCTGCTTCTGCCCTTCTTTACCCCTATTTTTGCCTCCAACATGTTTCTACTGACCCCTCCATGTGTCAGAAGGTGACCAACCATCCAATCCCCCCCTTTTTCTTTTAGACTTCCACAGAGCTCTTTTAGCCTTCTTCCCTTTCTTTAGTACTTCCCTTTATCCAACTTCGGAAGTTAAGTCTACACGTTCCGGAAGCCAGAATGTAAACCATTCAGACTTTTTCATCAGGGATTCTTGTGGAGGTCGATGAGAAGAGCATAGACCAAAAACATATGTCAATGAAACTTCATCTGCCAAAAGCATCTGTAGAAAAATTTGGTAAAATTGTGGCACTGAGTGTGTTCAATCAGAAATCGATTTGAAAATCTTAGGCGCCATTCAATGACCTCAATTTCTGAGAGTTAATCTTATTATGTACAAAAAAGGTCAAAGCACGCAATATTCCCAGAAACAGCTTCGGAGTGATAACAAAAAAAAAACAAAGTAAGCAGAATTCCACGTAGAACAAAAATATTGTGTTTATTTTATTTGTCGAGATAGTTTTCAAGGCGTGATCCCTTCAAGAATGTTCTTTTTTTTGTTTCCTCTTCTATTACTTTTTCAAACAATCGGCAATTCGATTTCCAGAAAATAACTTTCTGAAAAGTTAGGAAAATAAACGAAAACTGACACATCGTACTGTTGTTGAGAAGCAATGTAAGTGTCAGGTGTTAATTTTGTTCGCAAAGTGTGAGGTTATGCTGGGTTATGCTCACTTCAGAAACAAATCAATTCGCTGACAACTGTTTCTTAAATGTACGTTTCTCAACTTCTTTGAAATATTATGTATTATACTTATTCACAATGTTACACTCCTTTGTAATGAAAACGAAGATTTGAAGGAGGGTATTTGGTCATTACCCCTGAATATTGCCCCAGATCCGGTTGCGTTTGTCACTGCGAGCCGATTGAATGCGAAATGTAACAAAAAGCAATTTAAAGATGGATCCTTTACGAGCACAATGTCATCGTGAAACTACTCGTGTTCCTCCTCTAAAAGGAAAATAAACGTGATTTCATTTATTTAACCCCTGCTTCCAAGATCTTTTTCGCGATGAAAGCTCGTGACGACGTTAAACTGATTGATAGACAGACGTTTCCTTTTGCAACTATGTAAATGTGTCGAAAGCTCGTTGTCCTTGTCAGCAACGTTGGGGGCTGTTAACCCCGCTGCTATTATTACTTATGCTGACTGTCACTCCTGCACCCCTTTCTAACGAAATTAATAACCAACCTGCGTAATAAGATCCATTAAATAAAATTGTTCTTCCTAAAATGCTTAGCATGAATCTTGTACTAAGTGTTCAATATTTATTGTCACTGAGCCACCGGTGACGTGACTAACGACAGCCACAGGTTATGATTACTAGTGGCAGCCACAAGTCGTTGACGAGATTATTCTTGTATTTTGAGTGGTTCGCTATTTTCGCCTGCCACTAGCGCACACTAAACCACACTCGATAAAAGAACTGAATTGCGGTTTATGGCAACATCTAGCCACTTCCATCTGTGACTAGTGGCTACATCGAGAAACTTGTGACTACCCCTAGTGACCACGTTCAAATACTTGTAGCTGGTGGCTGCATCTAATCGTGAAGACTAGTGAATGAATGTAGCCACATGTAAGTGTTCCTGGTGGCCATGTCTAGCCACTTGTGTCTGCGCCTTGAGACCACATGTAGTAGTCTGGCGGAGTCACTGACAGCAGACACTAGCCATTGTTACGTGTACACACTTGTGACTAGTGGCTGCATCTAGCCGCTTGTGACTGCACCTGGTGGCCACATTTAGCCACTAGTCACCGCCACTGGTGACATCAGTATGCAGCAATACTTAAATTTATTTTTTGCTATCCGATCGTTACACAAACTTATAGCAGTCCAACCAGAAGTAATGTTATTATCAACTAAATGCTGCACAATTATTTTTCCAGCTTTTCCATTTCAATTTGTAAATAGATAAACGAAAAAAAAAAAACAGGGAGGAACATAACGGCTGACTGATCCGTTGAAAATCTTCATCCAGGTCACGTTCATCGTTCCTGCCGGAATTCGTTCTAAATTTTGTGCTCCAAATCCCCTTTCGTGGTGCTGATTAATAACAAATGTGAAAATTGAGGCAAATAGCTGATGCTATACCAAACAAATAAGGGAATTCTTTTGATCATCCAAACCTTGTGAGCGAAATTCGAAACATAAATAAGTAAACTGACGAGACAGAAAATAAGTCTTAAGATTATCGTGTATCGGGAGATTTGGGCCAAATGATGAGATTATGTTCTCGTATGTTACGGTCTTAATGGCCTACCTGAAAAAAAAAATGTTCGCGGCAGCTACAGATAGAAGTAAAAATTCTGACGATGATGTAGTGGTAAGAAATAGGCAGAAACTTGATTAACGTAGAGAACCGTATGTACCTAGGAACAAAATTTTATAGATTCACAAAATTCTTAATTTCTAGCTAATTTTGAATATTCCAAGTCATTCCCGGGAATTCTAAACCATTCTGGAAAAATCCGGATCGTTCTAGATTATTCTCGAATTTTCCAAATCGTTTTAGAAATATCTGGAACTTTCTGGATTCTTCAAAAACCAGAACAATTCACCCCATAAAAGGGCTTTCATTTCTTCTTTATTTCTAGCTAATTTTAAACATTCCAAGTCATTCCCGGGAATTTTAAACCATTCTGGAAAAATCAGGATCGTCTTAGATTATTCTCGAATATTCCAAATCATAATCGAATATTGTAAACCATTTTTAACAAATCTGGAACGTTATAGATCACCCTTTGATAATCAAAATCATTTTCGAAAAGTTTGGATCATTCTCAAAAAATCTGTACCTAACTCTCTAGATCATTACCAAATATTCAAAATCATGGTTGAAATATCTTTATTTTCCAAATTAGTCTCGAATCTTCAAAACCATTCTGGAATATCTAAGAATATTCTAGAATATTCCAAATCATTTCCAAAGGCATCTGGAACATTCTGGAATGGGTGGCAGTAAGTGGTTAAGGAAACTTGTGAGAACAAACAGAAAATCGTCTGTTTTTCTATATACATATATATATATATTTGTGATTTTGTTTTATCCATTATTTTTTCGAAAAAAGTGTTTATATCTTTTGCCAATCACTATTTTCAACTGGAATCTATCTCTCACTTTCTTCGTCTCCCTCCATCCGATGTGCATTGCTCTTTTAAAGTATCATTCGTAGACTTCAAAAAGCGCCACTGTTCTTGTCGGATCATAAATCAAAAAACTATCAAGTGCATCGGTTGCTCCGAACAGTTACACTGAACGCGTCTAATTCCCATCCTCCAGTGGCGTATCGTGATCCCTCAACCCTGCAAACTCGATTACAAGAGATGAAAATATATCATCGTCTAACACTCGACAACTTTATGTACAAATACAACCGTTGCCTATTGTTCTTTCCCTGTTTTCATACGTTGTTATATGTGTATTTTCTGTCTAAGAAGCGTCAGAATCAAAAAAAAATTATTCTCGAATTGTTTTCGAAAAATCTGGAGCATTCCGTAACACTATAGACAATTCTAACGAACATTGCAAATAATTCTCGAAAATTCTGGAAATTTCTAGATCATTCTAGAACATCCAGAATTATTTTCAAACAATCTGGAATATTTTAAGTTAATCACTAATATTTCAGAGCATTTTTAAAAAGTCTGGAACATTCTGTAAGGTTTTGGGCCATTCCCGAAAAATCTGATACATTCTGTAACATTTTGGACTATTCTCACGAACATTCTCAATTATTCTTGAATAATATGGAACATTCGTCAACATTCTTGAAATATCTGGAACTTTATGGAATCTTCTAGACCAATCTTGAACATTTCAAACCGTTTTCAAAAACTATGGGACTTGCTGGGTCATTCTGGAACCTAATAAATGATACTCGAAAAATCTAGAATATTCTAGATTATTTGAAACAATTTTCCAAAAATCAGGAAAATTCTGTAACATTTTGAACTTTTCTCACCAACATTCTCAATTATCCTTGAATAATTATTGAAAATGGAGACACCTAAGATGAATAAAAAGATTGAAAAGGATTACCCACTTCCAACCCCAAAAACCTGTCCTTAATTTTTCACCAGCGTTTGATGCCCCTACGAGCCACTTCATTTACCTTCCCCGGACGGCTACCACTACCAAAAAAAAAAAGATGAATTATTGAGAAGGAAGGGCAAGCAGATGTGCCAGGTTGGTACCTGTGGAGAAACGTGGAATTGGTGTCATTAGTCAATTTTTCACATCAGGCTGTAATGAAACATTCGATTTGCAATATTTTCGGAAGGGGGCATCTCGATTTGTTCGGCAAGCAAGCTGGCATCGGTCGGTGGGTCGTCACGACGCCCAGTCTTAATAAGGAGGTGAAAAAGGGCAATCAATCAACGAGGCGTCAAAAGCGGCACCATCATCGCGTACATGCGTTCGAAGAGAGGGATGATGAAGAAGAACGAGAAAACTGAGAAGACGACGAAGAAGAAGGCAAGCAGAAACTAAAGTGACGGCGGAGGGCAAAGAGATTCAACAGATGTTTTTGTTGCCGTCAGCGCCTGGGGAATTTCAATCTCTTTCCTCCTCCTCCTTCTGCTCCACTACTTCCTCCCTTCTTTCCGTTTCTTGTATGTATATGTTGTTCCTGCTTTCCTGTACCCTTCCCGTTTCCGTCGTCACAGCGCAGCGTCGTGAAAGCTGGTGATTAATGAATGTTGCAATTATCATGAGAGAGGCCGGATAATCGCGACGCTGCTGACTGGGATTTCCATTAGCGTTGCGCGCATACAAAAAGATCCCGAATGGATAACAGGAATGTTACCGCTTTATATACAGGGTGCACCCACTATATCTGAACGACGAACGTCCAACTGCATGAGATAGAGCATATGCGGCGTTTGTTTGATATAAAGGCATATAATGTCATGGGTTAAATTTTCGCTTATACTGGGTGTCTAGAACAACCCAAGCCCCTGGGTCTAAAGACTTAAAATTTTGGACATACGTTCATTTTACAATATAATTGAGACCTACGAAAAGATTTTTTTTAAATTCGATCCTTAGTGGCACATAAAGGGGATTCAAAGTTTGACATGTCGATCAAAACTCCACAGCCGAAACTCCTGGATCTAGACGTGGAACTGGATGCTGTACCATTGCTGTACGATGGATGAAATGAGGCATATGACAATAATGTCATCGGTTGGATTTTCGTCAAGGAATTGATCTGTTTATGTATGTACACTGGGTATCCAGAATGCCCCAAGCCTCTGAGTCTAGAGACTTAAAATTTTGCACAGACGCTTCTTGTGCAATGCAGTTGAACACTACGAGAAGATTTTATAAAAATCAGCCCTTGAAGGAATAGAAAGGGGATTCAAAGTTTGGCATGTCGATCAAGACAACATAGTCCTAGTCCAAACTCCTGGAGCTAGACGTCCAACTGGTTTCTGTGCGGTGGATGGAATGGGGCATATGGCGTCCCTTATTTGGCAAGAAAGCAATAATGTCATCGGTTATACTTTTAAGGTTAATGAACATTAGTTCATCTCAAGAAAACCTCATAATTGAATTGGAGCAATAACTAGAATTGGTAAAAAAAAAAACATAAATTAAAACACAAGGCGAAGAATGTGTCTATCCATCTTTCTTTCCCTCTGTACCACGTGGATGGTGGTGTAGTCTCTCGATCAAGCTAACTTCTTCCGCGATTCTCAATTAACAAGCCTTCTCTTAATTAGCAGATAACTTTGGAGCTTTCGAACTGATAAATCTTATTAGTTAGCGAACCGGTTGTCCCTTAATTGTTTGGCATCTGGAACGTAATCCAATTATAGACGAAACAACAATGTCGAAACTGTAGTACGTATAAATACATAAAGGAAATGTAATTTGATTTTCAATTGCTTTTACACGACCATTTGATAATTCTGGAGGGAGTTCAATTATCGATAACTACAAATCAATAAGAGGCAAACACCAATTATCACATAGTCTAACAAGCAGACTCTGGAGAAAAAGAAATGAAGGAAGAATCGTTCAAAAACTGAAAAAAATGAAAGACCCGGCCCACGAAGTCAGGAATAGACCCAGCTACCCAGGATCACAACTGAAACCTGATATAGTTCCACGATGACCAAGAAGGTGCAACTAGTGGTCGATTTAGACTATGTACCCAAGGGAGAAGAAAGATTTATTAAACAAAAAAAAATGGCACACCGTTTTAAAAAAAAATATGCTTTTGTTGTGAAAATAATTGTGCAAAAATTAAGCTTTCAAAACCGAATTGGAACAAAATCAGCTTAACTTCGGTTATTGTACTGGCAATGTTGAAAATTTCGAGCGCACCCTCGTTACGGACAAATATTTCTGGTTTTCCATCAATTCCAGTCCACAGATTCCATCCATAGTCTGCCAACTAGGAATTTCACGTAAATTCGGTTAACGTATGAACAGGAGAAGGCAATTGCATCTGGTTCATAAGCATGCTTGTTACTACACAATTTAAGTACCTACATCCGCCCCTCATGGGTGGATTCTGTCTCTTGAAAAGCATCTTGTTATCCCAAACAAATCCAGACATTATTTTTCAATTCAATTTCCATTAAAACCGCATGAATGAAACGTAGTTTTCCACGAAGAGTTATCTAACCTTATCAAAGACGTTAAAATATTCTACATCGGATCACGTGACCCAGAGGAGAACCGCGGTACAAAACTCAAACTTAATTTATTCAAAACACTTTACACTCAACTGTAAAATTGTACTTGCGCGGATATATGTGTACACATGTATGCATATAAGCCAGTGCAGGGCAAACAGCAGCATATTTACCATTGCTAATTACTCTAACGAAAACTAGTACGACCGGTACGTACTAAGTACCACCGTAACTCGAAAGCGCCCGCGGTTAACCTTTTGAACTCGTGTCAGTCAGACAATTTCAACGCCGAATCGCATTTGTGCTTCTACTCGTTTGTATGCATATTCATTAATATCATCAAGATACTTTTGTTTATGATCCTCGGAGGGTTTATGTGGACAATATAATGTAGTAATTTTAATTTTGCTGCAGGCCAAATCAAGTTTTTTACGTATCTACATTCCACCTTCATTTCCACACAAAATTTTTGAATACTAACGAGCGAGCACTAAAGCTAGTTTTTAAGTAAACTACTTTTTCGTTAGGTATCAAACGGATCTGGTGTGACCATTAGAAAAATCAGAATAGCCAATTTAGTACACCCTTGTTTCAAGGCCACGTTATGACGCGCCATTACCTAACCTGACTTCTATTGGCTGCAGCATGTTATAACCGGTTGAATGAAGTTAGAAACACTCACGGCGCACCAAAACCAAGAGTCAGTCTGGTGCGAGCATTAGTAGAATCAGAGCAGCTGATTTAGTGCAGCCTTGTTTAAAAGTCACCTCACAAATCACGATAGCGGATGCTTTCAAACAACTGAAGGCCCAGCGAACAACTACTGACGAAACTCATGGATTGCTTAAGCAAACCCACGAGAAGTCTGCGTTTAAGTATGTATCAAATTCTAAGTAAATGAAGAAGTTCGAGGAGAGCCAGGAAGGAGTGGATGATCACTTACGCTATTAACACCAAATAACCTCACACTCATGAAAATGTATAGCCCGAACTCAAGGTCAGACCGTCAACGCTGCCGACTGGGTAAATGTACTGGAATGATTGATGGAAGAGGTCATCCGTGTAAGACACTACATGGCCGCTATTTGGGTACCCCATTATAACAGTGCTTCCAACCACATTACTCTAAGTTACTAACGAAGCGTGACGACGCAGCCACCTTGAAGCCCCATCCTAGCTTCGGCCAACGTTGTATTTTTTCACCGAATCTCCCACGTCCAATACGACCTTTCAATGGCCTCCACAAGAACCTTGAAAGCTGAGTTGTCATGTTGTAATTCGTTAGAGCGAGCAAAGACACGTGGCTGGACGCATTGTCACGGTGTAGCACTCAGGTAGCAGTTCCTCAATCTTCCCAGAAGTAATATCCAGGAATTAGTGGCGTTTACGTATTGTGAACAGGAGATTGGATGAAAAAAATACGATGTTAGCTGGAGCTGTGATGGAATTGCAGAGTGATTGCGTCGTCACATTGTGTATAAAAGTCGGCGGAACAGAGAGATGTAGTTGGAAGCACTGTCACACTGTCAGGGACGGGGATGTACCTGCCTGCTTCTCTGAATTGAGGTTGGACTCATGGTGGCAGAGGCTGACCCTGTATGCTAGGGGAGAGGCGTATCCGCTCGGGTACAAAGCCCGCACCAGCGGGTTCCGGTGGTCTTACAACCATTTGAATGCAACTGGTAGTTGTTGATTTTGGACTTCCGCGTCCGTACCCCTGGCCAGGTATCACCACTTTTAACTAAAAAGCCGACTCAGGGTGGCCTCGGCGGTGTAAGACGTGACACAGTGTCATCGTAGATCGCCCAAGTAGTGGCAGTGTTTTTTCTTACACTGTTGATCTCTTTCCTCAATCTTTCCAATTCATCTAGGAAGTACGTAGCGTAAATAGCCTGACCTTGAATTCAGCTATCCATTATCATCAGCTTTGATTTGTTGTTGCCGATCTAGAGAACAAGTCATCATCCACTCCTTCCTGACTTCCCATGAGTTTCATCGTCCACTACTTTGAAATTTGTATGTTTATTCGATGGTTCACACTCTCCACGGGCTTGCTGAAGCAATTCGTGACTTTTTGGCAGTTGTCGAGTTTTGTGATACCAGTGACTTTTATTCATACTTAAATGGCCCCTTTCCTCAATTTTTCCAGAACTTCACGTAGTAGTAGCTTTAATGGCCTGACCTTGAGTTTGGCTTGTTGTTGGCCGTTAGGAACGGAAGCTATCATCCACCCTTTCCAGGCTCTCTTTTAATGTCTTCGAAAAATATAAACGATGGAGCGCTTTAAAAAATTTATAGGTTTTTATGACATCTGAGCCACATCCTGTACACTATACTATCAATTGCTCTTGTACAAAATATAAGTGACGTAAATGACCCACCACGTTGTCACTTAGAATTGCGCGAAATAAGCAAAATTAAATAAGGAAAATGAAATATTCATTGAATTAAAGTTCTCCTTTCCCTGGCGCGCCAATTCTCCTCCCACCCAGAACAAGGGAAGCCGAGTCCCGTCAGTTCGTATCTCGAACGGGTGGCGGATGCGAATGAAAGGAATAGGAATAGCGAGGACGCGAGACGCGCAGCTACGTCGACTTCCAGGAACATGGTGAAATTCTAATTACCCTTATAAGTTGTAACCACGAAATCGGAGAATTCAGATCGGAATGCTTACAGGTCTCTCGGTCCCTCGGGAGATCTCCGGTTGCATTTCTAGCCGTCATGAATACAATGATCAGAACGGGCGCGACTACAAATTAATGATCTTTGAGCAGTGTGGAGCAGAGCACAGCAGAATTAACGCTAACCATCTGAATGCTGACAATACATTCCGTTTCCACATCTGTACAAAAATTAGGGGCGCACAAAATTTTTTGTTGTACAGACCACCGTAGACCTCAGCATGGCTGGGGAGAAAGTTAAAAAATTAGAACTGTATTGTGTGACATATCAAATGAAAGGATTTGTTGTGAGGATCTCAAAAATATATTTTTTTTAATTTTAAAACAAATGGTACAGTTGTGTACAGTTTTAATTTTTGTCGCTTCACATAGCAGTATTTTAAGTATTTTAAGTGAAAGAGCACGTGTTATGTATGTATGTATGTATAAGGCACCATTTTTTCCATTTTGTTTAAATGAAGCCCCCATTTTCTAAAATAATTAAATCATTTAATACAAACAAACACGCCGCGTTGTTCCGCCTTACCTACCATTAATTTAAATCCGTTCATTAAATTTTGTACGACATTTAAACCATTGTAATTCATCACTGAACAATGCTCGCAGCACTATAATAGATGAACAGGGACAAGGACAATTCTAAATGAATTTCTTAATTTTCCTTTTTCCATTATTTTGTCCCGCTTATTTATATGTGTGTAAAAAGAATGGAGAGTTCTTTTGTGTGATATATAAGGGATGTATTATTTTTTAAATATAAATAAGTAGAAGCAGTGGCGTCTCGTCAGTTTTGGTAGAAACATAAAATAGCGTAAATCCGTTACTATCGAGAAAAAAGGCCTAACAGCTTACGCGTGACGTCATTCATCCAGGCCAATGTAGTCTAATAACCAAGAGATTATTTTATATACTTCCGGCGAAGATAGAGGGGTGCTGTCAGAACTTTTTTTATAGGAAATTAAATTCACTACAAAAAAGGTATAATTACTTTTTTTCGTGACTATCACGGTTTTCGCTACACAAGGTCAAAAAACGCATTTTGCTAAACTTCAAGGTTAATTAAAAAATAGTAACAATAATTTGCCAGTGCTAAAAATTTGCTCGTGTGTTCTTCTCATCGATCTTAACAAGAATCCGCGATGAAAAATTTTTTTTTCTCGAAAAATCCCTTGGCTACTGGAATTCAACAATTCCCTACATTGGCCTGGGTGCATGACTCATCGATGACGTGCGTTTTGGGCCAGATTACTCTAAATCGCGTGCACTTCACCACACTCTCGACCCCGGTAACACCCAGTTTTTTCATAAAATTCAATCCGTCTGTCGTCAAAAGTCATTATTGTTAGTAACTCGTTTATTTACAGTGAAAACTTCGATTGCTTTGCTGTCAAAAAGTGTCTCCGTTATTTCAGATCAAGATTAGTTTTTGTTCTTCGGCGTTAAATTGTCGGAATAATTTTATAACTTTTTTAAAAGGAAAGTCGAAATAGCTGCGACACAACAGCTTTCAAAACTTTAGCACATTGGCTTCCGCACATATAAGTTTCGAGAAGTTGTTTGTTAGTTGTAATTTATGCATTTATTCGCGTTGTTCTAGAAACACCGTCTGTTATATTTGCCCAACGTTTCGAATATGAATAAACCGAATGGTGAAAGTGTGTACAATAGATATAAGTATGCGCCTATTTGTTATGAAAAACTTCTTGACAAACAAATTAAGACTATATATATATCATAGAAGGCCAAAGCGTCATAACTGTTTCTAATACGTATTTAGCACTGGCACATAGTGAGCCACTGGTGAAAACTGCTAGAGGCCGCCACAAGTTGTCGACTGATTGAGGCCGACATTAGCTACTTGTGGCGACATGTAGTCCCCACCTCGCTGCATGAACAAAAAGAATAATACAACTTGTGGCCACTTGCAACTTGACTAGTGGCCGTTGGTAGCACTTGCAAATGTGACCAGTGGTAGTGAAGAGCCACTCGTAATTTGACTAGTGGTCGTGAATAGCCACTTCTAACTGTGGCTAGTGGCTACGTCTAGCCACTTGTACTAACTAATGGCTGTTGATTGACACTTGTGATTATGAATAGTGGTTGCGTCTAACCAATTGTAACTGACTGGTGGCTGTGTGTAGCCACTTGTAACTGCGACTAGTGGCTACGTCCAGCTACTTGTGGCCTTACTCCTTAATATAAAGCTCCATATAGACGGATATTAGATGGGTTTACGGTACGAGAAGCTGATTTTCTGATTTCTCAGCATGTAGTGAGACTTGAATTTTGTTCTTATTTCATTTTTTTGTAGCTTCAAATCACGTCGTACCCCTTCGTTTTCTTGCTTGAAACCGTGAAACTTTCTCGGCATGACAAACACTGTAGCGTCGTCGCTGCCACCGTAATAACTGTTACTAATAAATTGTTCCCTTGTTCGCCAGACTGCAGCGCGCAAAACTTTTCCCATAAAATTACTGTTCGTGAACGGACAAAGTCGTAATTTCAACAAAAGACAACAACACGCAAAATAACTCCACAATTGAGTAGATGCTTGTTAAGAAAACATTACTTTCGCGCAAAATGGCCCCGTTCAGTTGCCTGCCCTGAACGTTGTGTCAGTGTCGGTTGGCTGCCCGGGTACGCTGTCGCTTCTCCTCTCCTCTGTCGCAGTAGTTAGAGCAACGAGCGTCAGCGGCATCCAACGACTGCTATCTCAACTAATTATGCGAGATTGCTCGCTACCAGCGCTACTTGGTTGGCTCGTAGGTTCGCAGGAGATGGGACAAAATTGCACCCTCGAGAATTGCCGCCCGTTTCAAACTAACGAATGATCAACGACAAGATGTTGCAGTAAAAGCAATTTACAACTTAATTGGTTCTTCAATTGTGACTCGAGAGGATTACGTGTGGAACTTCAAAAATAAACTAATCCAGCTAACTATCTCAACCCCTCCCCACAATTCACTCCGTCTTTTTCTAGTACCTGTTCAGTTAGTTTTAGTTACCGCTGTGCCCAACTGTCTGAGTGGCTACCCACTCTTTAAATGGGTGGAGAAGAAGTGAAATTTTCTTCCTCATAAATCTGTTAAAGCAAAATTAGGAATTATTACGCTGAATCTGCTCGAGCGGATAGAAACTTAAATACATATTTCACCATTACTTTGTAGTAGCTTTCGCTTTTTCTTAGCGTCAAAGTAAGTATAGTAAACTAAATTAGAAGCATTTAAATCTTATCATTTTATATATATTAAACCTGTGAATGAACCAGCGGGGGGGGGGGGGAGGTTGAGTTAGGTTATGTTATGTTATGTTTCCTTCTAAAATTTATCAAATACGTTGAGGAGTTTGCTGCATTTCACGTAAACCCGTCCCATATCCGAATTTTATATTTGAATGTGGAGGAAATTATGATTAACCAAAATGAACGATGTAATTGACATGCGGCCACCAGTCGCAGTCACAAGAGGCTAGACGTAACCACCAGTCGCAGTTACAAGAATCCAGATGCAGCCACCAGTCAGTTACAAATGGCTATACGCAATAATAGTCATAATTATAAGTTGCTAGATGCGCCGACTAGTCAGTAACAAGTGTAAAGATGTATGCACTAGCCACAGTTACAAGTGTCTATCTACGACTACTAGTCACATTCACAAGTGGTTAACCGAGACCACTAGTTAGTTACAAGTGGCTACAGGCAGCCACTAGCCACAGTTACAAATATATATTCCCGAGTATAGGTCTGATTACAAGTGGCTATCAACTACCACTAGCCACATTTACAAGTGGCTATCCACGACCACTAGTCACATATTCAAGTGGCTATCTGCGGCAACTAGTCAAGTCACATTTGGTTAGACGCAGCCACAAGTTACAAGTGACTATTCACGATTAATAGTCAAGTTACAAATGGCTATCCTTGACCACTAGTCACATTTACAAGTGGCTGTCTGCGGCCTCTAGTCAGGTCACAAGTGGCTAGACGCAGCCACTACCCACAGTTACAAGTGGCTATCCTCAACCACTAGCCACATTTACAAAAGGCTGTACACGACCTCCAGTCAGTAACAAGTGGCTAGACGCAGCCACTATCCATAGTTACAAGTTTCAAGAGACTATCCACGACTAATAGTCAAATTACAAGAGGCTGTCCACGACCACTAGTCATAGTTACCATCGAGAATTCAAGGCCCAAGTACTTACGCACGACATCATTGATTAGTCAGTCATGAGCGTCCTCGTAGTGAGGTGCTCGCAAGCTGTTTCGAATATGTTTAAAGCTCGGTTTCGACAAAATGCTAACCAAGCACGTTTCTGCTATACTTTGAATAGTTTTTGTGACCACAAATTTTCTGTTTAGGTAAATTAAAAAGAATAAAACAAAATAAAACGGTTATTAAATTATTTTATAAAAAAAAGTGCTTAATATTTATAATAAAATTTCTAAACTCCTATATAGGTTCTTATATACATCGATAATTGTTTGTTTTTTTTTATTGGCAAAGACAATATGTGAGTGGATTGTTCATTTTATCGCGTTTAATATTTATTCTCATTGGAGGGTAATGTAGAGGTAACGCCACCACAACCTGCTGCCTGTTCGTAACACGGTGGAGGTTCGTAACGAGGTGGTGGTTCACAACCTAAAATCATTTAAAAATAAGCAATAAAAAAAATTATAACTTAGCCTTAAATAATTTAGAAATCATAAACTGTTAATGTATATCCCAAGCTTTCGCAGTTATTTTAAATGTTTCATAGTTTCTCACGTTGACATCTTCAGTCAATTGACTTCTGGGCCAACTAGTAATATCGAAACAGGTAGGATTTCAAAAATTATCAAATAAAAAAAATATCTGTATTATTATCAATTTACCCGAAGGACTCCTAAGAATGTGTTGTTGTACATAAGTCGCTATCTCACTTGCTCTCCTATTGGATAGATCATATCCTGGCAGTCGTACCAATCGTCCTTAGAATTGAAAATAAAAAAATTATCGTTCATTGTAATGACTAACTATAAGCATTTATTGAACTTTTAGAGCAGTCGATCAAGAATCCAATATGGCGTCACAATTGAGGTTATGTTATACTCTAACCGCTATTTCAAAAATATTCATTTTAAGTTCTTTGTAAGCTGTTTAAATTAATTCTTATTTACCCTTCCAAGCCGTCTATATAGACATATATGCACCCCTTGTACAAATTTCTAGTTTTGACACGTTCAAATCATAAAATATGACACGGTTTTCGCTGTATGTAATTAAAATCAGCTTGGAACGTGTAAATTTAGTTTTGTATTGTATAAGCACATACACTTGTATGTGTGTGTCTGTGCTTATGTATGTATGTATGTATGTCTCAGTTTTGACCAGCAGTCGCTTATGTCGAACAACTTCTATTATTTGAACGGCATATGTGCGAAATAGGAAGCTCTGACGGGGCCCTTATTAAATAGAGGGTGCCATTTTAATTAAGAATCGCAAATCAAATGTTCTCCGAGTTTTCTTATTATTAGTTTTAGCGCCAGGCGACGAACGCTTGCTTATCGGTTTTACCGCGCTGCGGCTGAATTGTTAATTTCATGTCTCACAGTCTATATACCGGGTGATCCGAACATTACACTTCTTTCTTCCCTACTTTGACGCCCTCTAGGGGTCGTTTCCTCGGGTTTTAAAGATTTAAACCTTACTTTGGGTGAGCTATCGATTAAGAGGTGGCGCCACAACATTTTATAAAAACCCCATCGAATTACTGATACATAGATAGAGATGTGTACGTTGATCGCGTGTTTGTATATATGTAATATGTCAATACAGACAGACACATAGACAAATGCCGCTGCACTTGTAGTGCTCACCATAAACAAACAGTGTTCTGTGCGCGATGTATCTCGTGTGATTAAAAGTAATGGCCAATTTTCTCGAGATAAACAATAATTAATTAAAAGAGTAATGGGTTTTGCGATAGTATCGTGTCCAGTTGGCCATGTTACCTGACTACGCGTTCTCTGACAACTGTAATTACGAAATAATGTCCCTGCAAGGAGTCACATCGCGCGCGCGAAGGGGCGATAAAATACAACCAATCATGCAACAGCCCTCTGCGGGCTTAATAACTACATTATAACACTGGAAACGTTATCTTATGCGTTATCTCGCTGGTGTATCGTGCGATCGTCCTTGACATTCGAAAAAAATGCCACTTGTTGAAATAATAAGGGGGAAGGGAGTGGGAGAGCTAGGGGGGTAAGAGAGAGGGAGGGAGGGGCGAGGAGTTTGAAAGAGACAATAAGGCGGCTGGGGGTGGGAGAAATATAAGGTGAGGAGTGAGGGAGAGAGAAACCTATAGTGAAAGAGGCGGAAAAAACGAGAAAGATAGATAGAGAGAGAGAGAGAGCGAGGATAGAGAGGAAGATAGGGAAGGGATGGTGAGAAATTAGGAGGGAGAGAAATACAGGGAGGAGGAAAGATCTAAGGAAAGACAGAATCGTGATGATTATACAGAGCGAGAGAAGGAGGGAGAGATATAGAGCGAGGTTGTGAGATAATAAAGAGAGGGGAAGGAGAAAGATATAGAGGGAGGGCGATAGAGGAGAGGGAGCTTGCGCGAAGGATGGTGGGAAATTGGGAGAGAGAGAAAGATAGGGAGGGGAGAGATCTAAAGAGAGACGGAAACGAGAGGCTTATACAGAGCGAAGGGAGGAGGGAGGGATGAAGAGCGAGGGTGTGAGATAATAAAGATACGGGAGGGAGAAAGATACAGAGGGGGTGAGAGAGGAGAGGGGAGGGAGAGCAGGCAAAAAAGGGCATGATTAGGAGAAGACGCACTGAGTCAAAACTAACGAGGTTGGATTGTCAAAAAAGACTCCGGAACCGAAACAATTCTACACTCCCCCCACTATTGCTGCTTCCTTCGGTTGCGGTCATCATTTTACTCTGTTCAGAAACATTTGAACTAAAAATAATTTTGTTTGTGTTCTAACGCATTCAACCGGAAACAATTTTTTTTTTAAATTTGGAATAAGAATATCTTTTGAAAACTGAGTAACGTATTATGATCCCTGATTTTTTAATTATTTCAGTTACGTCCCAAGATTTTCAGTCGTTGTGAAACATTATAACACCCTGTACGTTAAAAGTCAGAAGGGCCGTTGTTTTAGCGCCAACTCTCTGGTGTCTTGTAAATTATCTGTATTGTGCGGACTGTTTACAAGGACGCCCCTCGGGGGCAGTTATCGAGAATCTTCGTATAATTTATGACAGAAATAAATTGATAAATCCTAATCGCGTCTGAGCTGTATATAAGGTGATACGTAATTACTCCTTATATCAAAAACGACATTTTACACTATTTTAATATGGAATGTGAGCACATTAATCGCAGAGATAATAGAAGTGGCTCCGGGGGTGGGATGCTTTTGGAATAAGGGTGGTGTTTGGAGATGACTCCGGGAATGGGGGTCATCTTAGGAAGCTTCCAATACTACAGCACACACGAGCCACCCCAACAACTACCCCGCCCCTCACACCACCCCCATTCCCGGAGACAACCTGAACATCTAACAAATCCACGCCCAGAGTCACCCTGAAACTTTATTTCTATTCCAAGGACCACCCTCAATATATTCCCACCCCCAGAGGTACCGTTCAACACCTATTCCATCCCTAAAGTCTACCCAGTCCCCAACAACAACGTACATTTGCCTTAATTTTTTTTCTTAAGCACACAATGTTTTTATCAGCATTTCTGATTAAATTGAAAAGGTAACTTTACCCTCAATCAAACTGCATTACATTATCATAATGATTCATTCAATAATTTTTTATGTAAACAATAAATAAATTTATCTGTAGACAAAGCAATATTACAAACGTCTGAACTGGCGTCCATGATTTTTTCAATATCAAAAATATAATTTCGTATCAGTGTGTCTTACCACTCTCTATGAGTTCTCTCCTTATCTTCTTGGTCCCACTGCTAATGTAAAACATCACACTGAATACCACAATTCCAGTCACTAAGGACATAATATATACGAGCATGTATTCAATTTCCATTTTATTTAAAAAAAGATCTCAAAAATTTTAGTTTTTACTTTCACTACAACACAAATACTGGAACTCTAGGATACATTATGATTATACATTATCACGTTATCTCTATATCCGTGACTATATCTTGTTATTGCTATTATCAATTTCGATAGTGAATTGAATTTATCGATGTTTACAGATTTCTTTACTGGTGCCCATGATAATAAGGCGCATGAGTAGTTATAGAGTTTATTCTTTTGTGCAATAAAAATTTATAATAAATGTCTGTCCTCTAAAACACCCACTGGATTATTGAGGGTGACGACGAAATTTTTCATTCATATTTATGGTATCTATGTAAATTGTACGTACTAGTGTCCGCAGCCAGCCACAAGTCATGAGTGGGGTGAGCGCTCGCGACTTGTGGGGTGCTTAGTCACCTACTATCTGCGCACACTAGATCACAGTCGTCAACAGCTACGTAATCAATTCTCAATAAATGGAAGGAAAACAGATGCTACTAGTGGCCACCTCTAGTCACTAGTGGCCGCCTCAAATGGGAGACGGAACTTTTTAAAAAAATCATGTGGTCTCAACACAGGTTAAGGATTCTAGTGGTTCTAGCCATAAGTCGTGAGTGTGGTCTGCGCTCAGTACTTGTGGCGGCATTAATCTCCTCCTATCTGTGCACACTTGACCAGAGTCGACAACAGCTGCGTAATCAATTCTCAATAAATTGTAGGAAAGACACTTGCGACTAGTGGCCTAATTTAACGACTAGTGGCCGCAAGAAGAAAGCAAAATTTTTCGTATATTTTATATGGTCTTAACACAACCTAAGCATTTTAGTGGCCAGGTCTGAGCCACAAGTCATGAGTGGTGTCAGTATTCATTACTTGTGGCGACATTTAGTCGCCTGTTATCTGCGCGCGCTAGATCACAGTCGTCAACCACTGCGTAATCAATTTTCAATAAATGAAAGGAAAGACACTTACGACTAGTGGCCAAATTTAACGACTAGTGGTCGCCACAGGAGGGAATCAAAATTTTTGATAGATTTTATATTGTCTCAACACCATTTTACTGCCCGTGTCCGTGCCACAAGTCACGTGTCGGGTTTGCTCTCGCTACTTGTGGTGGCTTTTAGTCGCCTATATGCGCATATAAGGCCACAATCGTCAGCCGCTGTATACTCAAATCTCAGTAAGTGAAAAGAAGAACAGGCGCGACTACTGGTCGCATCTGGAAACTAGTGGCTATTTTTAGTAGCTCAGCAAAGATACTAGTGGCAGCCACTAGTCGTCGTAGTCGATTGGGCGTATTTTGAAGTTTTTATTGGAAATATAGTCTTCAGTGTACATGCAACGAACGAATCGTTGCAATAGATTTTTTTAAGTTATTTTTCAGTTTATGACTTAATCAATGTAAGTGCCAGAAAAATTGTTGATACTTTTCCCTGGACGAAGCTGAATGGCGTTAAAAAGGAATTTAGAAAGTTTTCTAATTTTTCTGAAAGCATCTGCACAATACGAAAAAGTTAGTAAACGTATTACAACCGAAGAAGGTGATCTGATACAAATACCACTTCTTAATATTTCAGACGAAGGTGGTAGTAGAAAGAAAAATTATGAAAACAGGATAACATTTCTATATATTTTTATAGAAATAGAGGAAGGTATACCACATATCTTTTAAGTAGGTACCTACATATGTTATATAAAAATAGTTGTCTAGGGTAGAAACGAAATGAAAGTCAATCTATAGTAAATTACATGTGATTAATATCATGGAGACTGCAGACTGTCTGGAGTGCTACATGTTAAAAGTTGAAAATCAATTTTTTAACCACGTTATTTACCAATTAATACACTTAGAGTACATTGGAGCATAACGTTTCTGTTCATTGTCGGGTTTGAGTGATATGCTCCTAAATATTTCACATTGTCCTTAATAGAGTTGACGTGTTTAAATGCATTTGGTCCTTTGTGTATTTCAGTGTGACGGTTTGTCGCCTTCTAAGCGGATGTGTCGTAGGATGGCAGGGAATATACCGGTATGGGAGCTACCCTCGGAGACGCCACAGGGTGGATTCTCGAAAGCGAAAAACGGATGGCTTCAGAGTTGGTGATAAAATAGTAACCTGTTAAAGTCAAATATTATTAGGTAATATAATTAATTAATAAAATCGACGGAATGTGAATCGCATTCATCGTGGAACATTTAAAAGTTCGAGTAACGAAAAGTTGTGACCTTACATATGACCTTTAGGCCAAATTTTAGGGTTAGTACAAGGTCAACTAATGTTTTTTTTAAAGGTTTTTAATTCTGAATTCTAAAAGTGCGTGGGAATTTATGGTAAAGGTCAAATGTCACTTTAAGGTCATCACTTAAATAACTCCCAGGAAAAGATCTACATTGAAAAAAGTGTAGAGATAATAGTTCGATAATTTTCAGGAGAAAATAAAATTATGACCTTTATTTGACCTTAAAGTCAAATTTCAATATTATTTCAAGGTCGAGTCGATTCTTTTAACGGAAATGCCTATTCTTAACTAGATTATAAAAGCGCGTGAAATTTTACATTCGACCGTGAGAAATTATGGTAGAGGTCATTTTAAAGTCGTCACTTAAATAACTCCCACTAAAAGGTCTAGATTGTAAAAAGTGTAGAGATAGTAGTTCGATAATTTTTAGGAGAAAATAAAATTATGACCTTTATTTGACCTTAAAGTCAAATTTCAATATTGTTTCAAGGTCAAGTCGGTTCTTTTTACGGAAATACGTATTCTTATCTGTGGATTTTAAAAGCGCTTGGAATTTTACATTCGACCGTAGCAATTTGTGGTAGAGATCAAAGCCACTTTAAGATCATTATTTAAATAACTCCCAGGAAAAGGTCTACATTGAAAAGAGTGTAGAGATAATAAATATATTACGGCCTTTGTTTGACTTAAAGTCGAATTTCAATATTATTTCAAGCTTTCTTAACTGCATTCTAAAGGTCTAAATCGAAAACATGTTGAAATAGCATTACTTTTAGGGAAAAATCTAATTATTGCCTTAAAAGTTACCTTGAGTTTTAATTTTAAGATGAATAGTTGTTTCTCAAATGGAAACACCTGCTTAGCTCCAGATTTTAAAAGCGCGTAAAATTATACGTTTGAGCATACCAATTGCTTATACAGATCAAAGGTCAGTTAAACATCACTTTTAATGAATATTAACCTCCTGAGGAAGGCCTTAGTTGAAAAAATATTGGAATGAAAAGTCCATCCTAAACTTATCAGAGGAAATAGAACTACGACCTTCAACGTAGCCTTAAATTCTAATTTTTAGTTTATTTCAAGTCATTTTTTATGGAGAAACTTCTGACTGCGAATTTTAAAGTACGTAAAATTGTATGTTCACTGTACAGATCAAAGGTCATAATAAGGTTGTCATTTTGAATAGATCGCCTATAAATGTAACCTCCAAAGGACGATCTAAATCGAAAAAGATATCTAAATTAGACAAATACTGGTTTTAGGAAGAAATCGAATGATGACTTGATTGCGTCCTTGAGTGTGAATTTTAGAATATAATTTTAAATTGATCGCTTATAAATGTAACCTAATCTAACCTCTAAGGGTAGGCCTAAATCGAAAAAGATGAAAATAAAAAAAATTATTATGACCTTGAATCTGCCTTTAGGGGGAATTTTAAGGTTAAGCTACTTTTTTAACGAAAGCATCGATTTTTGACCGTATATAATTCTACGTTCGACGAATTTCTGATAGGTTTTAAAGGTCAATAAAAGGTCATTACAAAATAAAAATGATAGAAGAATCTTTATCTTCGATCGGAACATTAAAAAAAAAAAGGAAATTCGTTAGTTATTTATTTTATTCTTAAAACAAATCAGGACATTTTACCGGCCTTGAACTTTAAGTAGGATCTCAGTATACTTTTTGATTTTTTTTCGAATTCGTTCGACACCGTGTACATCTACTCGAAAACCGATATAAATTATGTGCTATAAACGAGACATAAATAATGGCAGTTTCCTTACCTTCGCCCATTAGAGTTCTAATCACTTTAATCCTCCAATAAAATACTAGACCAGCCGTTAAAACAGTCAAATTTATTAAACCTAAGGCCACTATGCCGTATAGATTTATGAAATCCATTTGGTACATTGCTAACAGCTGCTCGAAATCTCTTTATGGTGCGCGTTTTGCGGCTATGCGAACCCTTCTGAATTGCTACATTAATTTTTGTATTATTCTGGTTATAAATCCACAACAAGCCAACCGTAGATACCTATTCGTTATCGACTCGATTGATGAGGATTGAGGTAAATTAAGACACCGACCGATTAGATAACAGTATCGATAAGATATCATTATTATTGTTTGGCTCAACGTCACACATTTAACGAAATAATTTACTGCTACTGTAACAATAACTATCAATAAAAGTTCTTGCAACGCATTTAAACAAGACAGAGCAATATGGGCGGGGAAACCACCCCTTCACATAATTTTTCACAATGAAACTTATATTTGTAACACACAATCAATTTTTTGAAAATTGAAACTGGGCGTGGTACTAGGCGTGGAGGTGTGGCGGTACTGGGGTGGAGGTGGGGTGGCACTTGTGGTGACGATGCGGTGGCACTTGGGGTGGAGGTGGGGTAGCACTGGGGGTGGAGGTGGGGTGGTATTTGGGGTGGAGGTGGAAATAAAATGCATGTTGAGAGTAGGCTATTATTCGGGATGATAGATATTTCAGTTTTGGCTACAGGAGTGGGGTGGGGGTGGTCTAGAGGGTGGTTTGGTTCCGGGGTAGGAGAATTGATGTTTAGGAATGCCTCCAAGGTGGAAACACCTCTAACATTTATCCACCCCCAACCTAACCTTGAAATATGACCGAAATGTGTAATACGAGGGTAGACTGCAAAATTAATGTGCAAATGCTGGGAGTACACGAACAAAAACAAGTACGAAGATTGAGTAAAAAGGCTTAATCATTTCCTTCAACCTGTATACAAAAGTTACTTGATTTGAAAGGTGGGATTAAATGGTGAACCTAAACTCGACCTTGATTTTGACTTTCAAGGTAATAAGTTAAATCGTAATTTTTAAATGAGATCGCATATTGCAGTTATAAAGTTGGAAAGAATGAAAAATTTTACATTACAGTTAGTATTGAGAAAATTTTATAATGACTTAAGAGAGGCTAATTTAAGGACAAAACTATTTTAAATTATGCAACTGCATACCTCGACAAGGGAGCGACCAGTCCGAGAAGAAAACCTTCATAAATGTAGTTAGGATGGGAGAATGACATCAGATGGTGACCTTTAATTTGATTTTAACTTAAGGTCAGGTTAAATTGAAGGCTTTATATCCCAGAATTCTTTTGAGTTACGCAAGTAAAGGGTCTCATTCAAAAAATTAATTTAACTTTTATGTGATTAAATTTAAAGGTCAGGATCGAATTCACGTCACCATTTAACAATATTGATCTCTGAAGGCTTGTCTTGGTTTGGTGGCTACCCTGATAAGACAATCAGTTACGTGGTTTAAAATTGTTTGTCTCCAAATTTATATCTTTCAAGGTCATGAAATTTTTTTTCTATATTTCAATTGTTAAGTAAAGTTTTGCACTGTTTCTAAATCAATGATCCAAAATAGAAAATCTCACTTTAAAATTATAATTCAAACTCAAAATTATCGTGAAGGTCAAGGTCAAATTAAGGTCAGGATTTTTTTTTTCAGAATTTCACCATAAATCGATATAATGAGTATTGTTTTCAAGTACAAATATTGTTAGTTTATTCTCCGTTACATACAGATAATAAAATCAAAATTCTGTCTGTCTGTACGTATGTTTGTTCGAGGTTATCTTGGAAACGGCTGAACCGATTTCGATGAAATTTTACAGGCCTTAACAAAAGGTTTCCGGAAGTCACTTAAGCTATTTTAAATTGAAATATCTTTATATATGGTTGGACAAATTGGCATGGATAAGTTTTTTTTATTTAAAAGTTAGTTTATAATAAATAAATAAATAAATGGCTCATTTAATGGCAATTACAACTTCTAAAAAAAAGCTGTTAAGCTGACCAGTCAGTATCTTCCAATTTATGCCTTTTTATTATGGTGGCCGTAGTGGCAAACTTTTTCTCCTGCAGTTGAAGTAATAAATGTCGTGAACTTTTAAATGAAACTTTCGAAGAAAATGGTGCGGAAACGACGCAACAGGAAATTAATGATTGTTATTTAGGCCGTAATTTCCAGACATTAATAACAAGAAGACGACTGTTTCAACCTAAATTGCCGCAATTATAACTTAAATGAAATATGGCCTACACTTACCTTTAGACGTGTACTATATAAAGAGGGTGGACATTTTCTTATTAATTTTATGCCTTTTATTGTTAAAGCCCGCCAGTTTATGTTTATTTGAATTTGTTCAAAAATCCCGAAAATGTTAAAACAGATTTTTGTGGCAAAAACTCGAAAATTGATTCGAAGAATAAATATTTTTTTTTCAAGAGTAACACGAGATTCCAAAGAAATTATTTGACCTTCCTCATGTTTTACAGCATCTTTTATTACACATACGACGTTGACAAGTCATAAATAGACTCGTCATGAGAAAATATCAACTTTTTAGTCTTGGAGCATCTTTTTCAGTTCCTGTTCTTTTTTCCTGACATTCCAAGATTTTTTTTATAAACGTTCAAAGAATTTGTGTTCAAAGTTTTATTAAATCCCTTGCGTCACATCCAGTTGGAAATGCCCACGTTCATTCGGTATCATATCTAAATTCTTACGATTCTCATGATATCTGATCTATTTTTAAACTATTCTACTAAAACTCAGGTAATTGTAAAAATAAATATTCTGCTGTGTGGCTGCCACAAGTCCAACAATAATTAAGCGCGCTAACTATGACTAGTGGCCGCCTCTAGCCACTGCTGACTTCGACTAGCCACTGGTAACTGTTACTAGTGGTCATGTCCAGTCACTATTAACTGACTAGTGACCGCGTCTAGTCACTGTTAGCTATTACTGTGGGTATCGTGTCTATCAACTGGTGACTGCGTCTAGCCACTAGTGACTTTTGGTCGCGTCTAGCCACTGGTATGTGTCACTAGTGGCCGCGTCTTGCCACTGGTGACCACGTCTAGCCACTAGTGACTAACTGATGGCCGTGTCTCTTATTGGCTATTACTGGAAGCCGCATATAGCAACTGGTAATTACGTCTAGCCGCTGGTGACTTTTGGGCGCGTCTAACCACTAGTGACTGGCTCTAGCCACTTGTGGCTGTGGCTGTAGTCCGCGTTTAGCCACTGGTGACTTCGTATATGACTGACGGTTACATCTAGCCACTGGTTACCACAACCAGCCACTGGTGCCTGTGACTGGTGGCAGTGTCCAGCCACTAGTTACCTTTACTTGTGGCCGCATCAGTAGCCAGTCCGACCAACGACACATGACGACTCAGTATACGATAGTACTTAACGTAACCAATACGTTTACAATTTATCGTGAGATAACTCAACAGTTTGGAGCAGTTTTATTTCAAATTTATTTCGATTGAAAGTGCAAAGTTTAGATGGTGGTTGAAGTGGTTCTCTTTTGTATAGGAATTGATTTTCGTGTTTGAAACCATATTTTTGAAGATGTCGGAAGTTATCGATTTTAAATTCCCAATAGTGTATTATTGTACTCACTCAAATGAACTTGATGAAGTGAACAGCTACATACCTATTTTTAAACGATTTACGCTAACGAAGCAGAAACAAAAAAATGTTCCAATATGCATCATCATGTCGAGTGATTTTATAAAAATTTTTTGCTTGTTTTCGAAACTAAAATTGCTTCGAAGACAAAATAAAATTTCTAGGAATTCTCGAACAATCTGGAACATTCCAGAACTCTCTAGGAAATCCTAATATGTCATTATAACTCTTTGAGACACTAAACGCCACTAGAAACATTTTCGACTCAATGTATAGAAAAATGCAGTGTTGTGGGTCATGAAGCAAATAAGGACCCGGAGAAAAATCCCTGTTTTTTAAATATACTGTGGTTTCCGGGTACTTTTTTGTAGTGAATAATAGGTTAAACCGCTGTGCTAATTAGAAACCTCGTTGATGAGTGTAACTAGCAAACAAAAAAAAAAGGAAAAACGAGAGGAAATTCCACGACGAACAATCGCATAATATAATATACTTAAAGTTTATACAAAAGCTCCCGTCCGTATACATTAGGGAAATCTCCAGGAAAACTGTGTAACTGTTGTTGACGATAAATGTAAATTCTCGCGGATTAGGATTGGCTTTTCTGGACTAAGCTTTCATGACATGCAATTTAACCGGTTATTTTTAATAATTTCGTTTTATTCGGAACAAAAATAGAAACGAAGGTGCGCTGATGTAAACAACGAACGGATTTACCTACTGGAAACAATGATTACTCGTTAAAGTCATTTCAATCTAGACTGCTAAATTGGATAAAAGAACAAAGCAATGGCGGAAAAATACAGAATTTGAATATATTTGGCATAAAAACCACTAGTAGCTGCGACTTCTACGCACCGATGGTTGCAACTGTTGGCCAAGTCCAGCTACTAGTGGTTGCGTCAGGTGATCTCGTGGACCTGCTAGTGGTGGCCGCATCCAAATATTAGTGGTTGCGACTAGTCGCCACGTTCAGATTCTAGTAGTTATGACAGGTGGCTACGTTCAGCTGCTAACAATTAAGATTGGTCGCCGAGTAAAGCTACCAGCGATAGCGACTAGTGGCCACTTGTAGCTACTAGTGGTTATTACTGGTGGTCACGTCTATATACTAGTGGTTACGACTGGTAGCCACGTTCATCAACTAGTGGTTACGGCTAGTGACCACCTTCAGCTACTGGTGATTATGACTAGTGGTTGTGTCGAGCTACTAGTGATTATGACTGGTGATCACGTCCAGCTACTATGTAGTTGTTACGTCTAGTGGCCGCGTCCCGCTACTAGTGGTCACGACTAGTGGCTGTGTCCAGCTACTAGTGTTTTTGGCTGATGGTCACGTTCAGCTACTAGTGGCAAATTTTTTTTTATAAAAAGGTGAGATTATGTTGGTTTATTGAAATTTTATAACAATAGATTAAAATAGCCATCTACAAAACTCCACTTTAAACAAAAATAGTATTGATAGACGCAGGGCTGTATAAATATCTTATGCCCTTTGATTTCGTTGCAGTTAAAATTAGAAACCTTTTGAGAACAAACTGCTCAGTTGTATAAATGAAGGCAACCCAAATTGAATTCGGATTCTAAAGGCAAAGCTAATGTAAACGTCTTTTGTATATTCGCGAGTCCAATAAAGATCTTCGACTGAATAAATGCATCAGAGATGAACATCTTGACGAGGTGCGGATACGTATACTGAAAGCAATTTTAGAAAGCACAGAACGCTCTTTAAGGTAACAATAATAATTGCACCCCGACGATTTTGACAATGCCAGGCCAGCGGAGGTGACTCAAATGGCTTTTGAAACTTCTCAGTTAGAAAGGAAGTTTAAACACGACAGTGATACTTGGAATTAATTCGAAACTGTAATTGTCTTCTTATTATAAGTTTCTCTGTTTCACCAAACCTTTAAAGGATCTGCAATTTACAGGGCAAATTGAGATTTAATCAACTCAGTTTCATTCGCAATATTACTTTTCCTTTTACCCTTCAAGTTTCAAAATATAGCGGTCATGACAAATTTAGCGCTACCGCGACTGGTTACCATGACTAGTGGCAGTCGCATGGCATTGACAATATGCCTCTTATAAGGTTTCAACGCAAACTGGCAGTTCGAATGGTAGCGTTCGAGCCATAGTTGTGATAGACACGTTCAAGTGCTAGTGACTATGACTGGTGGCCGAGTACAGCTACCAACTGCAGCGGCTTGTGGCCGCAGCCAGCCACTAGTGGCTACGACTAGTAGTCTCATTCAGCTGCTGGTGGTCCTGTCCAGCAACTAGTGGATTGGGACTTATGGTCCTATCCAGTTCCTGGTAACTATTACTTGTGGCCCTATTCAGTCAGTAATAACGGTTACTTGTGTAACTGTTGGTGGTGGCACTGTCAAGTCACTAGTGGCTGTTACTTGTGGCCTTGTCTAGTAACTAGTAACAGTTACTTGTTGCCATGTCCAGTCACTAGTAACAGTTACTTGTGGCCCTATAAAGTCACTAATAACAGTTACTCGTTGTCCATTCCAGTCACTGGTAACTGTTGGTGGTAGCACTGTCCCGTCACAAGTGGCTGTTACTTGTGGCCTTGTCCCGCAACTAGTAGCTGTTACTTGTGGCCATGTCCAGTTACAAGTAACAGTTACTTGTGGCCACTTCTAATAACTCTGTTGACCACTACTTCTAGATACACGTTCAAGCGAGTTATTTTCATATTTGTCAAATATCCCACGTCCGAGACAAAACAAGTGTAATTTCCAATGTCGTATATTTTTCGAAATGAAATTAGTGGATTGTTCGAGATGATTTAGCGAAATTGCTCCCAATTTATAACTAATTGGAAGGCCATTGACTGGTTCCTACTGGTTGAAGTGTTCCACATAACGAGTCGGAGCCATTAAATTAATTGTGCCATTATTATATTGTATTGCTTGACACAGCACACTCGATCGATACTTCTCCACTTTTCTTTCCTCCCCCGTCGGTTACGGCCCGAATAATACCAACCGCGCCGATGTAATTCCTCTATGAAATATGATACATAGTGGCCGTCCCACGACTTGAACGATTAGATACTGTTACTAGTGGCGAGTGAAACTGGGTAAAGTCCAAATTAATTACCCGGTTTCGATGAGCCGGAAAATTGATAAAAGGGGGAGAGGAGGACGTAATCGTGGACGAATGGATAGGGACACACAAATACCGGTGACGATAGGGGGGTGGGCAATACAGAACGGAAACGGGGGGTGGTAATGTTAGCGGATGGAAACAGAAGAAAAGTTCTGAGAATTAATCTTCAATTCTCGCTTTATTGCCGACCGCTTTCCTGTTGTAATTGCAGTCGTTTATAAAGCTGGGGGTGGAGAGGGTGGCCGTTGGACTGCGAGAGAGGGTGGCGGGAAAAAACTGGGACAGTAAATAAAATTAGGTCCGCGCTCTATGATCGATTTAACCGGTAATTAAAAAACTTTGGTAGCTTTCATACATTCTATCGAATTTCAAATAATTTTCTGGGCAGAAAAGAAAGAGAAGAAAAAGTGGCGGTCGGCACACCGGAAATGTTACGTGAAAAATTAATGTGGTTTGTAACAGATGGTTTGTAAAGTTTAGCGGGACTTTTAGGACTAATTAAAAGTCTTTGTAAGGGTAAGCGTCAGAGAACAGGTGCTAATTATCATAAATCCATAATATCTCGTCTGACAGACTAAGACACATGCGTGTAATGTAACTTATTTGCAAGATATATACAACTACAGGCTGCCACAAGTCGTTGACGAGATTTTACGAACGCTTTACAAGTAGTATTCAAGCCACAAGCTGTAAGAGAAGTCAGCGCTCTCTACTTGTGGCGGCATTTAGCAATCTGCCTCCTGCACACAGTGGGTCAATCTTCGTCCACTACGTACTTAAGTTTGGCGACTTGTGGCCGCGTCTAGCCACTTTTGTCTGTGATTTATGGCTGCAACCACCACTGCTGGCTGATCGTGAGACTGGTGGCTACATATGTCACTTGTATCTGCGGCTAGTGGCTACGTCTAGTAACTCAATTAAGCCACTAGTTACAGACACTAATATTAGTTGTCTGCCTCATGCACACACTTGATTAGTCCTCGTCCACTACGTGCCTTAGTTTGGCGACTTGTGGCCGCGTCTAGTCACTTTTAAGTGTGACTGGTGGCTGTATCTACCGCTGGTGACTGACACTGGTGGCTACATATATCATTTGTGTCTTTGACTAGTGGCTACGTCTAGTAACTCAATTGAGCTACTTCTTATAGACACTGGTATTAGTTGTCTGCCTCATGCACACACTTGATCAGTCTTCATCCACTACGTGCTTTAGTTTGGCGACTTTTGGCCGCGTCTAGTCACTTTTAAGTGTGACTAGTGGCTGTATCTACCGCTAGTGACTGAGACTGGTGGCTACATTTATCACTCATGTCTGCGACTAGTGGCTACGTATAGTAACTCAATTGAGCCGCTAGTTACAGACACTAGCAGTCGTCATCGATGCCCCAGTTTACATCGTTGCTTCTCGGATGTGTCCCAAAGATACACACGCCCCATTTTTTAAATATTTGTTACTCTATCTACATCTTCAGTGAACCAAATTCAAGTCATTTTTTTAATACCACCTATTTCTTATTTTCTTTTCAGGATCCGCATGATACGTAAAAATTAACGACTACCCCGTGCGCTACATTTAATTCGTTCAAAAACAGCAACGGGAACACTGGGGTAAGTACCCGGATTAGATTTTATTTTAAAACGCCACTTTCCTGCTTACAAGCCACTTTAAATTAAGTAGAAATTTGTACGCGCTCGGAGTATATCCCGACCTTTTTGTCCCTAAGTGCTCCGCATTACAGGAAGCGCACCCTCTCCCGTAGAAACTTTCTTTGTGTCTCGAGTAAAAGCCGCCATTGATAAAGCCACCGACAAGGACGTTAACTTACTTTGCCTGAAAACGAATATACATGTACTTACCTTAATGCAATGAAAACTACACTCATTCGAGACATCCCTTTATTATGCGGGCGAAACTAAGGTCCTTAGTTTCAAAAAATAAGTGCTCGGCTTCATATATTGTTGAAATTAACTCTGAAGATGATCTGTAATAGGTGTGGCTAAAGCGACTGTTTCTGGTCACCCACTTATCTGATATGTACACATAAAGCACACTGCGCTACTGGTGACGACGACTAGAGGCAGCCACAAGTCGTTGCAAAGATTTTCTTGCACTGTATACTACTTCAATGTTTTCGAACCACAATATGTGATTGTAATCAAAGCTCACTACTTGTGGCGATATACGTGCTCCAGTCTCGGCGACTTGTAGCCACGTTTGTGCTCCAATAACTGACAGGTGGCTGCGTCTGATAACAGCCTCTAGTAGTCTTCGTAGCAACCTCTGGTCGTCACCATCGCCACTACAGTGTACAACCGCTTGTAGCTGTGACTAACAGCTGAATCTAGTAACTGATAGCAGCCTCAGGTCGTCACCATCGCTCCTCCAGTGTATTTTCACCTTTGACTGTGGCCAGTGGCCCTGCAGGGCTACTGGTGGCAGCCTCTAAGCCTCTAGTCGTATCCATCGCGACTACAGTGTATGACAGCTTGTATATGTGATTGGTAGCTGAGTCTAGTGACTAGTAGGAGCCTCTAGTCATCACCATCGCTCCTCCAGTGTATTGACGGTTTGGACTATGACTAGTGGCTGCGTCTAGTGACTCTACAGAGCTACTGGTGGCAGCCTCTAAACCTCTAGTTGTCGCCATCGCCACTATAGTATATGACCGCTTGTGGCTGTGACTGGTGGCTGTGTCCAGTGCCTAGTAGCAATCTCTAATCGTCACTATGGCTCCTCCAGTATATTGTCAGTTTAGACTGTGACTAGTGGCTGCGTCTAGTGGCTATGCAGAGCTACTGGTGGCATCCTCTAAGCCCCTAGTCGTTACCATCGCATAGATAGAATTTTCGACGAAAAAACTTCCTTTTGATTTTGTCGTTGTAATTAAAACTGCTTTTGTCAAGTTTAATATTGAAAGCCTGGGGGATGGCAAACTGCTGTTAAAAACAACACTTCCATTCGGTCGACTGCAGTGAAGAAAGAAATAAAGTTTCTTCGGTGCAAAAGTTAGAAAAACTAAACTAGGCTTTAATCGTCATTATTGTTGCGGAGAATTTTCTCGCGACGTCATAAAAGTTTTAATTACAATCGAAGAAGAAAAAGGAAGGCATGCAAAGTTGACTCCTTCACTCCAGTGTGTGACAACGAGTGGATTTGTATTCAGCTACATTTTATTTGTTTGTTTAACCAGTGGCGGAACATGTTTATATTTCAATCTATAAGTACGTATACTAGAAATACGAAAGTCTGTCTATCAGTCTGTTTGTTTGGTACGTTTTCACGCCCAAACTGCGGCATCGATTTTGATGAAATTTGGTACGAAGATAGTTTAACACTAGATAAGGGACATAGGCTTTTTTTTTTAAAACCTGCCCCTTTGGGGGCGAAATGGGGAGGGGGTAAAAGTTTCTATGGGAAATTCTAAACAGCTACTGAATCGATTATGATAGTAAGTGAATCAACTAGTTTTTTTTTGTCTGTACTGCAAAACAATTGAAAATCGTGCCACTTATTTTAAGTGAAGATTAAAATATATGGAGTACAATGTGTAAAGTTCTATTACAAGTAGGTCAGTCGACAAATTGTAAAGTACATTTTTATTACTTACTACAGACTGGCGGATACATATTTGCGAAAATTTCGCCGACCAAAAGTCATCATCTCCATTTTTATATCTCTTTCTCTCAGCAAATTCCACTTGATGGGAATCCTGACCGATCGCTTTACGTAATCCAGTGTAAATGTGATAATATTCTCAGGCGCGTCTGCACTAAAGATTCATTTTGACGCGTTTCATTTTTAAATTCCATTTTTATTGAGCGTCGATGTGACTAACAGTATGTTCCTAACCTCAAATTTTTTTTCGATCCGAAAATATCTCAATGAATCTTATTCTTCTCGCCAGAGTATTGAAAGTAAAAGTACTTCTTAAGAAATACTAATGCATGATAGATAACATTACATGCAATACCCTTCATACCATGTAGAGGATGGAATGACGTCACTTGAGGAAAACATAGACTGCCTTATAGACCATAGAATGGACCGAGCATTTATGTTCGCATGGTCTCTTTCTAGAAGGTAGTCAAACTTCTCTCTTCATGTTAATGTCAGTAGCCAACCAAACACTAACCTCACTATTCCTAATCGCATTCATATTGTACAGTATTCAGTACTACCAACTGACTTTCTCAGTTCAGTAAATTTATTACCTAGTGAATTTAAGAGGGGTAAAATACAATAGAATGGTTTAATAAATACGAATCGAGTGAGAACTAGCTATTGAAAAAGGTAGCTGAAAATATATCTTGAGGAAGAAGTATCTACTCAACTAAAAATTGTATTTCCACACTATTGATTCCAAATTACCAGTCCATTGCAGCAAAGCCGCAATATCGACGTTATTTTCAAACCGAGCGTACATTGAATTACAACTTATGAAGTGTATGAACCATATGTGAAACGTTTTCAATAAAGTATTAGAATTAATATCGATAACGTTTATCCTAGAGAGCCATTAGAATTAACATAACCTAATTTCATCAGTTACTTCTTAAATTAAATTAAGAAATCCAATTTCAAATATTTTTCTGTATATGTTACTGAAGATATAGCCACCAATTCGAATCAAATAGACCAAGACAGTGAGAAGTCATCCTGTTTTCCTCCTCTGCCTCCCAGATGTGTGCTTGAAGGTTCATCGATATCTACTGCGAAGAAGAATCGATTGATCTCTCTTTATACTTGTCTACTTATATCTGATTGGCGCCTCTCACTACCAAGGTTTAAATTTGTATCAGTGGTAGGGATTCTCGCGGCATAAAGCGCCAATCAGAAGCATGTAGACCAAGACAGTTCATTAACCTCTCTTTATTTCTGTCTGCTTGTTTCTAATTAGCGTCTCATGTCACCGGGGGTTTGATTTGCTTCAATGGAGGGGCACGAAGCCCCAATTAAAAGCAAGTAGAAGGAGAAAAATCAGCCTATTCTCCTTCTCTCCCCCTTCCACTTACACAAGCTTCCATACTGTGCTTCATCTGCCTTTAGCATTGCCTCTGTGACATAACCCATCTTTATTATTTTCGAAAGCCAGCTACGATACTTTATTCCCAATAACTTAAACGCAAGTTAATTGAAGACAAACGTAACCAAAGAGAAGTGGTAGGATAAGCGTAGTATCGAAAAATCGGCATGTCTTTATCAAGGAGAAACACGATCCCCCATCTGCTAAATAAATGCGACCACTGCTAAGACCGTAGACCTATAAATTCCTATAAAATACGTACATCTTTCCAACCGCGATTTATTTTCTGGAAGATTTACGAGCGCACAGGTATATTGCAGAGCAAGTAGAAAGAATAGGGATGACCCACTCTAACGACGCACGACCGCTGAGATGGAACGGTACGGAACACCGTCCGAACCTAAAAGACTTCGGATTTTGAATTTAAATTTTTATGGACGATGTTACATCTACATGTATACACACATCACCATAGATATATATATATATATGTATATAAGTACCAATAACGTTCGAAGCCGGTTCAGTTTTTTTATCGTCTCAGCTTTTTATTATTTTCGTTTGGGTATTTCAACCTAATTTTCCAAATAGACCGGGAGAAAAATATGCCAGAAAAAAAGCGTTATCTCTCGCAAGACGTTTACATTTCCATTGATTTGTGGATGTATAATATTCTAGTTTTTTTATCTTGGAAATAAATAAATTGAATGGTTCTTTTTTCGAAGTTTTGCAGAACGTGGCAAAAAACGACGGATTCTCTGCAGCGACTGAGTGTAGAACTGACTGTGCACTGACATGTATACTGTAAAGTGGACGGGGCACTAAGCGGAGTCGGTCTCAGAGCAGCTCATTTTGTGAACACACCACACGCTGTTGCTGATTGGCGAATCCCACTTCTCCTGGGTAGTGCTCTGTAGAACCGAAACGTGTGAGCCAATCAGCTACAGCAGGTGTTCGAGCCGCCCAGAAGCTAACCTCGCCTCGGTACTCCCACCACTGTACAATCAGCTCCTCAGCCAGTCGCTGCCCAGACTTCGAGATGTAACTTTCTCTCACTTATTATAGTTAAACAAACTTATATTTGTACCAGTATAATAAACGTATTTGAGCTCTGAATGAACGACTTATTATTAATAAAAGAATTATTTATTGTATTACTATTTGACGCGTATGCAGTTGGGCCTTAAGTTCTCGATGGTAAAGTTAAGTTACATATATGCAATTGTCTGTCTCACCTCATACATATATATGACGTTTTGATATTCTGTCCACTTCCATTCCTGCAGCTGATAAAGTGAGACCATACGTTTTGGGGGTGTGAAAGGGAGGAGGAGGGTGAGAAGAAGAGTAAATCACGTTTTCAATAACATTTTGAGAAACGTGAATATGAATTATTTTCAGGAGGGAATTTGTATTTTATTCACGTAGCGAGTACTTATTCTCAATATACGCCATCGTTTCCATCGTCTTGTGTAAATGTAGGTTTATGTGTATGTATATATGTATGTATGTAATATGGGTACATCCCATGAATGTTCACCCCTTCATCTTGTACTGTATGCTATTATGTTAACAGTACACTTTGCGTTATCTTCAAACGCGATGACAAATTACCTGCACGTGTCTCCTGACTATTTCTCTCGCTCCGTCTCATTGTGTCTCACCCTCTGTCTCTTTTAGTCTTTCTTGTACGTAACCAAGCGACGAAATGGACGGAATCGTCAAGTGAGAGAATAAAAATGAAAAATATATACAGAGTGGGTCGTTCGCTCGAGGAATTGCTTCTTTGTGCATTGTTAAAACAAATGGCACCCTTACTAGGGCCATTAAACGGGAACTTTGATGCGCCACTTTTTTTTCTTTTCATTTTCGTGCCACATTTCGAGCTTCAAGTGTGCTCAGAATACAAAACGAACCTAACCTCAAAATATCATTTTTTTTTTTCATAACTACGTCAATTTATTGATATAATAATTTTTTGAATATTATTTTAAAAAAATTTATTCATTCGGCTCATCTTTAGAACCCTCAGTCCGCCCCTGTACCGTCGCTTATCAAAATTCCTGAAAAGCAATCAATAATAATTCTGCGTTCAAAAACAAATTTACCCTTCCGTAAGTTTATTAGGTATATTATAATATAGAGGCTGAAGGGATGCGCATAAAAGGGCGCCTGATCGTCGAAAGCGATTAATTAATTAATTAATTGGTTATTAATTTATACACCATTACCCGTCCGACATAATAATGCTAATTCCGTCTATCCGAGTGCGTCTGTCCGTCCGTCAGAACTGTCAAAAGAGGCAAAGACGAAATATTTGAACGCAAACATGGACGTACGTTTACGAAGCACGTTCGTCGAATTTAATTTCGGGATTTAATTCGAATTAACGAAACACCGCCTCTGCACCTGTCCTGTCCGTCGCCATTTTGAATTTGGATTGCATTATTTGCGCGCGATCTGACGCGACACGTAAGCTGACGTGAATTTCGTCCGATGAAATATTGCAGCTGAAATATTCAAACAAGGATTAGACCAAGGATTTGCCAAAATCGTTCATGCAACATTAAAATAGACCATATTATATGTGTGTATAGGCAGGTTCATGTGTGGATGTTTAAGCACCTTAATCCGTCCCTGTATGTCATGTTACGAACGGCTGTGAAAGGCATTATATCGTGAAAATTGTGTCATATCCGTTTTAATTTTTTTTTGTAATTTCGTTATTCGTTTAAGTTGATTGACACTAAATCATTTATTGTATGTATACGCACGTGACACAAATTCATTTATTGTATGTATGTGCACGTAATATCGATGATTAAACACCAGAAATTCTAAATATAAAATCAGGACAAATTTATTAATGCTCAGCATCATTAGTTTGCTATTTTAAATAACATTAGTTCATTCACAGGATTGTAACACAAATTATCTGCAGCAACTAAGCGTAGAAGTGACTGTGCACTGATATTTATACTGTAAAGTGGAGGGGAACAGATCTCTTTGAACCGCACGCTGTTGCTGATTGGCGACTCCCACTCCTCCTGCGCGGTTCTGTGTAGAGTTGGAAGGTGTGAGCCAGTCAGCAACAGCAGGTGTTCGAGCCGCCTAGAAGCTAACTCCGCCTCGGTACCCCACCACTGCACAATCAGCTCTTCGATCAGTCGCTGCTAAAACTTCGAGGTCTAACTGTCTCACTTATATTTCTATTTCTTACCTTGAAAAGACTGTTGGGACAATGAAATCAGTGTTACCATGATGATAAACACATGTGGGGCTCCAAATGTACGACTTGAATCCATATTAAAGTAACTAAGTCACTTCACTCTACTTTTTCTGTTTTTTTTTAATGTCTTTATTCCAAAACCATTAATTCTCTTTTATTGTTTTTCACACTTTTTTAACGAGAATTGGTTTATTTCAAATTAATACGAGTTCTCCTCTCTTACTAACAGGATTTTGATTCCATATAACGGGAACTTTAAAGGAAATTACGTTTAATGGAGTTTTTCATAAAAGGTCAGCGCAAATGAAATGCCCTATTAAAGCTGGCGAAATGGACCCTTCCTTTACGATTTTAAACAGTTTTATTTCATTTGAGAGTTAAACATTGTACCTGACGTGTAAAATTGTTATGAGTTTTGCAAAAAATAGGTGCAAATACGAATTTGGTTCATTTTGTGGCGTAAACAGTTGGCAATCATTCATTCATAGAAACAAAAATTATATTTTTGAAAAGAACTAAAGGCGTAATGAATAAGAAAATTGGTAAATCCGAGTTAAAGGGTAAGTTAGGTATATATAATAACCATTTTCTATATTTTTTCAAAATTTAGTTTTAGAAATAATGGAAGAAGAATGGTTATTTTTTCTATTTTCTTTAATAATTTTAATACTACTGATAAAAAAAATATTTGTGAGACCCTCATAACGAGCCCTTTCATTTGATATGTCACACGATATTATTTAAATTTTTTAATTTACCCCCCAAAAGCAACCCCCGTATTCAAAATTCTTCATTTACGCCACACGTCCGAAAATCCTTATGTGCACCTGCCAATTTTCAACTTGATCGTTCCAGTAAATTGTGAATAAATTGGTTGTGACAAACGGACAGACAGATATAAGGGTTCCGTTTTCACATTTAAACAAAGGGAACCCTTGGATTTTTTTTCTATTCTTGTTAGAGTTACACAATCTATTAATTAATTAAAAAATGGTAGTTGCCAAGTTTAGTGAAGCCATGAAATAAAAATCTATTTGAAAGTTGCAGAAGTTTGAGAACAGCGAAAATTAGATTTTAAAACTTGATTTCGGCCACAAGTTTTATATCTATGTGACCGTAAAGAGGTAAACTCCAACCGTAAAGCTCGGGAATAACGCGTTTTTGATTACTTTTATGAAACAGCTGCATGGCAGGGGATGCTTTTTATTCAATTTTTAAATTTCCCGTACGTTTTAAACTTTGGCTTCGTGTGTAATATTATTTTTGACCGAGAAACACTCCAATAGACTTGACAAGAAAAAAATTAAACGACATGATTTCCGAATTTAGATAATAATTAAGAAAAACGTGTGCAAAATAGTAATGAATAGTAAAAAAATACGAAAAGGTTTATAAAAACCAATATGACATTCTGCTGCCCTAGACTTTTTTGTAGTAAATTTAATTCTCTACAAAAAATGTCTGTACAATTTTTTTTTTGTATCTACGACTGTTTCCGCTACGTAAGCGTCGAAACGTCAAAAACGAGTTTTACATAACTTTAACGTTCAAAAACTGATAGTAACAATAATTTCCTAGTGTTAAAAGTTTGCACAAATGTTCTTCTCATCTACCTCTACAAGAATCCGCAATGAAAAAAATTTTATGCGAAAAATCCCGTGGTTACTACTCTAAGTTTGCTACATTGGCCTGGACGAATGACTCATCGATGACGTCGCGCGTAAGCTTCTAGGCCTTTACTCTCAATGGCAACGGTCTCGTCTGTAGCGACCCCGACCTTTTTCTTTTTTTTTTTTTTTTTTCGTTTTTCTAAAATACTTGACATCAACCTAGGTTCTTGCTTGATTAAATGTTGGCGAAAAATTAAAAAAAGAAAAAATGAAAATCATATTTTGAATTGAAAATGTTTTTTACAGCGCTACATTGACAACGCTCTTTTGGTGACGTATGTATCTCTTTAAATATTAAACTTTGACCTGCAAAATGGCACACTCAAATTTTCATAAAGTTTCGGCAACAAAAATCCTTTCGGCGCTTCCCTAATTAACGTCCGTTGCAAAAATTAATCTTAAAATCGCGACAAACGGATGAAATTATTAGTGAATGTCCATTAAACTGAAAATTTCCTGATGAATTATTCAGAACATCATAATAAACGCATTGAAAGGATTGATACAGATTTCTTCCTGGGTACGTTTTTGCCAAACACAGAAAAAGAATGACAAAACTTTTTACAAGCAATAAAATACTACTACGTCCAAATTTGGTCCATTGCATTTAAGAAATTATAGTCAGGGCTACAATTTAATACCATAACCTCACTTGTTTCTTCGTACATGTCCGTACAATAGAATATAGGCAACTCATCAACCGTCTGCAATTGTTTTAACACAAATCTGGAAATGTCAAAATTAACCCAAAAGTGCAATTTTCGATCTCTTTTCCCATTGATAACTGAGTGTCCGTCAAACACACAACAAATAAACTGAAAAATTTTAATAACTATTAACAATGAAATATTTAATAGTGGCGTCTTTTAAATACATTAATATGAATTCAGTTCAAGAGCCAACTACAAAAAAAACACAAATTAATGTGGAAAACGGTATTGTTGTCATCATGTCGCCGTAGCTTGGTGGTTAGAGCAATGGCGCGTAAAGCCAGAGACGCGGGTTTGAATCCCACCGGGGACATGATGACAACAATAGCTTTTTCCACATTAATTTGTGGTAATTTGTAGTTGGCTCTTGAATTGAATTCATATTAATGTATGAAAATTTTTATATTGTCTGATTATTTATAATAAATATTTATGGTAAAACGTGGCAACACCGCAACATACGTAGTTCAATATCAAAGAAACTTAACCTAACTTAAACTATTACTTACCAACCAACTGTTAAGAAAAAATCCCCAGGCGATGTTGTCACGTTTACAATTGTTTTGAATATGACTTATTTTTGATTTTAATATTTTTGTGATACTTATAATTTTTTAAAATATTTTGCGATTTTCAATGTGTATTGAATTTAAAATTACGTTTGTAGGTGAGATCATAAAGAAGTCAAATTTAAAAACAGTTGTAAACGTGGCACATCATCCGGGGTATTTTTTTCTTGACAGTTGGTAAGTAAGTAAAACATAAGGTTAGGTTAAGTTTTCCTGTCAAGTGCCCTCGATTTGTTGGTTGCGAGTATATGTATTACAAAATCCGTAAAATGTAAAGTTTTGTAAAAAAAATCATTATTTGTGACAAATACAGAAATCTAAAATTCCACAATAACTTAAATATTCTTTTATAAATAATGACACAATATAAGATTTTTTGGTTAATTTTGACATTTCCAGATTTGTATTAAAACAATTGCAGACGGTTGATGGGTTGCCTATATTCAAGTGAGGTTATGGTATCAAATTGCCTCCCTGATTATAATTTCTAAAATGCAATGGACCAAATTTCGACGGGTTCAACTAATTTTCGAATATTTCCCGAAACAAAATCTACACTCAATCTCTGCTTGATGGCTATGGATGTGAAACCTACTTTCTATGAAATTAATAATAAGGAATACAAACACAATTGGAAAGGTTTCACTTGATATATTGAAAAATTCTTAACAAATTTGTTTCGACTGTGAAGTCATTATCAAAAGATATGAGTTTGTATAATTTAGTTTTCGACCTTTGTTGGCGGAATGCAATTTTTTAACTGAATCTATATTAATTTTATGTTGGTTTTCGATGCAATGCTCAGCAAGCCCTGTATTAGTTTTACGGTTTTTAATGCTATTAACATGTTCAATAATTCTACATTGAATAGATCTCCCTGACTGACCGAAACTAACTCAGATACCAGAATATACTGTTCTTTAAATTACATAAAAAATGTTAGTAATCGTGTTAAGAATAAACTTTCTAAATTCAATCTCACAACTATTGAAATTAATAAAAAGAATCTTCATACATTCTTGGTCAACAATAAAACTAAAACCAACCCCTTAGAAACAAGCGGAGTTTATAAAAATTTTTGTAAAAGATTGTGAGGCCTTTTACATTGGTCAGTCAGGGAGATCTATTCAATGTAGAATTATTGAACATGTTAATAGCATTAAAAACCGTAAAACTAATACAGGGCTTGCTGAGCATTGCATCGAAAACCAACATAAAATTAATATAGATTCAGTTAAAAAATTGCATTCCGCCAACAAAAGTCGAAAACTAAATTTGTTAGAAAATCTATAAATTAAGAAAGCTGTATATCAAAATTCACCCTTAGTCAACAACCAAATTGAACTTCTCAGTAATAATACCCCACTCCTAATTGTAGGTTTTCCCAATATGTATAAATAGACATTAAGACATTATTTAGCTTTAATACAAACTCTTGTATCTTTTGATAATGACTTCACAGTCGAAACAAATTTGTTAAGAATTTTTCAATATATCAAGTGAAACCTTTCCAATTGTGTTTGTATTCCTTATTATTAATTTGAATTAAAAATGTTTCACAACACATGTACCACAAACTCCTTAAGTTTTATTACATTCTATGATTTTAACAGAAAGTGTATGACCTCTAATCTCTAATGCTTTCAAATTTTGTCACTATAGATTTTTTCCTTCTGTTTCGACACATTGAAAGGCGTAAAAAAAATCAATGGACGATCCCTACTAGACAAAAAGCTGATATTTGGACGCTTTTGTTCGATATTTACATAGCAAGCGAGCGTCGAAGGGTTCAAAGACAAAAGGGTGTTATTTTAAAATATTGACTTTCACTGGCTGAATGAGCACACCATAACTCTAGGGAACTTTGTATACCATTGTAAATAAAAACGACCTTTTTTGTGAATACAGCATTTAACCTTTTCACAATAATTCATTATGGACTGTGTAAACGCTTTCTGAAATTTGAAGCAAAAACTTTGTAACCTTAATAATTAATATTAGAACGCCCTGCATAAGTTATCCCGTTTTTAATCGTATCTTTGGGAATTTCCCTGTGTCTTTAAAATTATAAGACGAAAACAAAAAGTTTAAAATTAACGTTTTGGTAAATTAAATTTACTTTGATTATTTTTAAAGCAGATAAAGACTCCCAACTTATAGGTAACCAGTTTAACTAACATGTACATTAAATAACAAGACTGACTAGAAACAAGAGAAACAACTACTCCGAGGGCTAATACCCCTACCGGCATTGAATTACACTATTGAATCTGAAGGTACATACATGTTAGATTATGTACATTAAAGTTTTCTAAACTTTCGACGCTTATGCAGGGAAAACCATGATAGATACGAAAAAAGTAAAAAGAACCTTTTTTGTAGAGAATTTAATTTTCTATAAAACAGTCTAGACAGCACACCCCTATCATTTACAGGTAAAAAAATACAACGCTCCAAAGTTGCACTTAAGCGCATACTGTTCCATTGAACTGGATTTGAAGCACTACAATTCCTTACCTGTAAAAGATAGAAGAATACTCTCTGGGACTTTTTGTAGAACATTTAATTCTCCACAGAAAAGGTCTCTTTAGTTTTTTTCATATCTATCCCGATTTTCGTTACATATGCGTCGATAGGTCAAAAAGCGCGTTTTGCAAAAATTTAGCATTAAAAAAATAATAGTTACAACTACTGGGAAGTGTTAAAAATATGCACAAATGCTTTTCTCATCGACCTCTACAAGAATCCGCGATGAAAAAATATTTTGCACGTTAAATCCCTTGATTAATGGGCTACAACGGTTCCCTGTATTAGCCTGGATGTGTGATGTCACATGTAAGCACTTAGGCATTTTATTTTATTTATTTGTTCCACCTTAATTAATATTAGAACGCCCTGTACAGATGACCCTGTTATTAATCGTCTCGTTGGGTATTTCCCCCAGTCTCCAATTATAAAAGACGAAAGCAGGGAGAAAAAAAAATCGAAATGAATTTTCTTCCGCGGTGACATTTGAATAAATATTGTTTGTTGGTCTCAATTTTATTGGCGAACTTTAGAATACCGATCCAATTCTTTTAAAACGACTTAGAATCTCCCCGGAGGGTCCTACGTGATAAATGTTTTTTATGTGAATGACGTTCTATATATAATATTTGGAGGTCTTCTTATCCTGCTGAGGTTCTCACCACAAACCAAATCCGTTTCAATTTTTTCCTTGAGCTGACAGACTTTCCCATAGCAGACAAAAAACCTTCTTTCGTAATTTATACGTCAATACGAATACAAACATTCCAGCAGAAGTGTTTATCGCCCTCGGGCACACTTTTGTTTTTATTATTTCCAATATCTTTGACAATGCCATCTATTGCGTTATTAAATAGCTCCACTTTACATAATATGAAATTTCACGGCTTATTGTTATCTACACAAAAGTGTTTTATTCAATAAAGAAATATATAAAGCCTTACGAACTAACATTCCTGTCCACATTTTTTGTTCGTAAATGTTCTCATATATTACATATACTTTGACATCCAAATTCACATATGTTTTAACAAAATTAAATGTATAGATGCTAGTAACGTAACGAACATCCGTATTCCTATTCGTGAATATTCGCGTATATTTTGACATCCGCATCCACATCCGCATACACAAAATTAGATATACACATTCATTTTCGAATATTTTGCAAGGTATTTCCTTATTTTAGTGTTTCTTATCAATTCTTATTACTACAAAATCGAAATAACATGTACAGTAGTTATGTAATCAGTATTCGTATTCGTATTTTCCAATAATCGAATATTTTTTGAATGCGGATGTTCATTCACATCCACAACAATAATTTCTTACCAACGTAAAACTTTTAACAGTATTTACGTAAATCTTTTTTATTTTAAATTTAAAGTACTTGGTTAATTTCTTTTATAAAATTAATAATATTAATAAACAAACAAAAATCATATTTTTAATTTGATTATCGATAACTGCAGTCAGATTTGTCCGATAGATATGGCGACTTAAAAACTGAATATCTGCATATGCATCCGCATCCGCATCTGCATGTTGACAAGAAACGCAGTAAAATTTAAAAAAATAACTGTTTGATTGTAAATGTATTTGTTTTTAAACAGATTTTGTTAAAGTAAAGAAATCCGCATTTATGTAAAAAATTCCCTTTCCTAAAGAAAAGCACATAAATATGTATTTATTTTTTTTTTTGAAGTCCGAATTTATATGAGCTTCTAAATTTTTTTTATAAATATCTAAAATTTTATTTATAGCCCCGATATTTACGTATCTATTGAAATAGCAAAGCTGAAGACTCTTAATATAATTTTAAATAGCTTTCAATTTGTAAATTATTCAGTAGATTAATTAGTGGAAAATAGTTACTAAAAGTGAAACGAATTTTTTAACGTCATTGAATTCAAAATTCATTGATTTTAGTTATTAATTAATTTTAATTAAATCAATTTTAATCAACTTACGAAATATTAAACAAAAACGCTTTGAAGTCGTTAAAAATTCCCAATTTAGTACTACACTGCGTGTAAAATATCCAATGATATAAAATCCCCGTGTATTGTCTTTTTTTAATTCCCGACCATTGGTTAATCGTATACAAAAAGTTTAAAATTAACGTTTTGGTAAATTAAATTTACTTTGAATACTTTTAATGCAGCTGCAAGCTCCAAACCTATAGGATATATTTAGGTAAACAGTTTAACTAACATGTACATTAAAGTTTTCTAAACTTTCGACGCTTACGCAGCAGAAACCGTGATAGATACGAAAAAAGTAAAAAGAACCTTTTTTGTAGAGAATTAAATTTTCTATAAAACAGTCTAGACAGCATACCCCTATCTTTTACAGGTAAAAAAATACAGTGCTCCAATGTTGCACTTAAGCGCATTGAACCGGATTTGAAGCGCTACAATTCTTTACCTGTAAAAGCCAGAATACCCTGGGAATATTTGTAGAACATTCAATTCTCCACAGAAAAGGTCTCTTTAGTTTTTTTTCGTATCTATCGCGGTTTACATTACGTATGCGGTATGCGTCGATAGGTCAAAGAACGCGGTTTGCAAAACTTTAACATTAAAAAAATAATAGTTACAACTGTTCGCAAGTGTTAAAAATTTGCACAAACGCTTTTCTCATCGACCTCTACAACAATCCGTGATGAAAAAAAAATTGCACGATAAATTCCTTGATTATTAGACTACAACGATTCTCTACATTGGCCTGGATGTGTGACGTCACACGTAAGCACTTAGGCATTTTACTTTAGGTAGTAACGGTTTGTCCTTATCAACCAACTACAGATCTTACTGCTATTATTACGTTTCCTCTACGATACTGCAGATAGATCACTCATGTGTCTGTCCGCCCGTTTGTAACAACTAATTTACTGCAAATCTACAAGACCGATTAAGTTGAAATACGGTACACATATGAATTTCTATGACTCACACTCGGACATGCATGAAAAAGTACGGAATTTCGAATATAAGGGCCATTTTGGGAAAGGTCTTGTTGTGAGGATCTCAAATATATATTTTTTTTAAAATTTTGAAATTAATGGTTTTAAAGTTATTAAACAAAATAGACGAAAATTAACCATATAATTTTTTAGTTAATTAAACATCAGCAATTTTATTTTTTGTTTTTTCGTTTTTCTTTTTGATTTGGTATGACTACTTAACAAAAAGTGGCATTCCATTTTTTTTTTTTTATTTAGTTGTAATTTTTTTTTCCGTGTCTAAACTAAACCACTTACAAGAAAATTATTATCACTATTCTCCAAGTAGAAGTCGTAGGAAAAAACTTCGCGCACTTATTTGAACCGGTGGCCCATTGTTACCAGTCATCAAACAAACCGGATCGGGAAACAGCCCCCGCGGTAAGTATATACGTCGGTTGATTTTTCACCACGTCCTCCCGTCGCGCCCGATTCGACACTGTTCGTCCGCTTGGACCGATTAATATTTTAAGGACCTGGTCCTGCTGGCGTGGCGTCTCTGCTTCGTAGCGTACAGGCAGGATACACAGACTGAATCCTTGCGCACATGCGCCGAGACGACCGTCACGACGCTGAAAATTCCACAGGTCGCGGTCTCTCTTAATACCTCTCCAATTACTTCTGATCATTAACATTAACGGTTTGGTTCATATACCTGCATTTTGTATGTGTATTTTTATAACATAGGTACTTGAGGTGAATTTTAGAGGTGATTTTTTTTTCAAAATTGGCAGAATTTTTAATTTTAAAAAAGTACGAATAAATAACGTAATGTACAAGTTTATTTTGTTTTAATTTTCTCTACTTAAATTAACCGTTTAAATATTGTTCTCACACTTTTTGATTACACCCGGTAAATGCTTTCATCTATACATTAATTTTCAAAAAAACTGATAATTGGATATTTGGATTAAATTTTAAATCGAATGCGTGATAAAAAATACGGCGTCATTAGCAACAATTGTACAACAATTGAAAAAGTATAATGGCCAATATCAGTAAGAAAACAAACGTCAACAATGAAAAAAAAATAGAATGGCTGATATCAGCAACAATTAAAAAGTTATTATGACAGGAAATAGCAACAATACGTCAACAATAGAATAGTAAAATGGCCGACGCTATCAACAATAGATAGCAATGAAACAAATATGACTGACCATTACTGATGATTTTGTTCTTACCCTAATTATAATCATTTATTTACTAAAAACATCATAATATTTTAAAGCTGTTAAATATTTCATAATATCATATAAACGTAAAGAGCTAAATACAATTATTTTTTAAGTCTTTAAAGCCACTGTGCATATCAAAAAAATTAATTTAATTTACCAAATTGAGTAAAATAGTAAAAATCAGAGTACACCATTGGATTGACGTTAAGAGAGTGCTTTAAAATGTGTCTACTACTATTTTTATATTCCGTATGGGCAAATTATAAAATGACCTAAAATTGGAAATATAAAACATGCCATTGTTTCGATTTAATATTTTTAAAAATCGACATATTAATCTTTTAAAATTCAGTTTTATTCTTTTTTTTCTGTATGAATATCTGTAAAAAAAAACTGAACTACTCATGAATTTCTATTATTCTAGATAGTTGTTGGTGAAAGAATTTTTGAAATCAAATAAATGGTTTCGGAGGTTCTCCTGAAAAAGCAACATAAGTTACACTTAGCCCCATCTGTGGCGATTTACTATAACAATTACTGTCAGGAATCAAACAGGTGGTGGCACCTGACGGCTAGGGGCGGAAGTTTACATCAGTACTGACATCTAGTGAATATTTCTGTTACAGGTCATTCAGAAGGTAAACCTTCAGTAGAAACCGATAATATACAAATTGCCATTTAGACATACTGTCAGCAGATGGCGCTTATGAAAATTGTAAAGGACTCTGTTTATCTCCTAACACCAAAAACAAAAAAATAAACAACAACCTTTCCTTGTCTATGCTATGAACCTTTCGCCATGTTTTGCATTTCTTTTGTTCGTAGATGTTTTTTTACTTTACATCTTCAATCTCGTTTAAGTAATAGTGTAATTACTAATTAATTCATCGTTTCTTGTTCATTTCTGCAGGTTAAAGGATTAATAAAATAACTGCACGTTGAACATTAGTTCAATCGTCACGATAACATCACAACGGCTTCGTTCTCCTCGTTCTAATCACCTTTTTCTTCAAACACTTAATTAATTCAGGTGAGAATGCGTGCTTTAATTCATGTCCAAGTTTTTTAAAAAAACAAAGTGTATTTATGTCATATTTATTTAATCATAGATCGTACAAACATCAAAATTGTCCGCGTTGTATAAAAAACTATGTATTTAATTAAGGTTTCTTTTTTTTTTCAGGTTCTGTACAGCATGTTCGATGAATCAGAATCATCAGAATACTGAAGTGTTTTTAAATCCACTGGTACAATAATACGTCTTTATTTCAACCCATTTTGTTCATTCTTAGTGTGGGTACACCTACTTCGTTTACCTTGGCTTCTTCATTTTGGAACGATAGCCAAATAATTAAGGTACATAATACTACAAATATTAATTTGGAATTGGTTTAATCAGATACGTTTTTGGTATGTACAGTGATTGATTAATTAGTTACATTAATTTAATAATAAAAAAGATTAGTGAAGACCAACTACTTGGTGTTATTCGATTATTATCTATAGTTATGGATATTCGTCAAGTAAAAACTAATTCAGTGTTAATTTGTTAATGTTTTTATTGTTATCATTTTTTAGAAAATATATTTCAAGTCTTGTTTGTTTAATAGCGCCGTTTATAATTTGTTCTTGAATTTTCTTCAGTTTGATCGATGAATAAAGATACGTTGAAGTTTATTTCGATCCTACTGGAAAAACAGATCATCTCACTTTTCTTCACTTCTCATCCTTTCTTGACGTACTTTGTTTACTTTGGCCTCATCCCCTTGGAACATTCTGCAGTTAATTAAGGTGAGAATATAAATAAAATTTGATATAAATGGAACAACTACTCATTGCTAATTTATTGCTACTGTTATTTGTTTCAGATCTACACTGGAGAAGACGTGGAAGATCCCAGAGTATTAGCGATTTATTTGTTAATTTATTTGAATTATTTTTAATTTTACTTGTTAATTTTTTTTTTACCTACTTCATCCGCAGTTTTCAACATTTCGTTATTGTGTGTACAAAATATTCATTTATTGTAATTGTATTAATTTGAATGAATTCGTTATATAATTAATGTTTTCTATTAATCATAAGAATTATATGTAAAGAATTTATTGTTAAATAAATATCTTTTAATATACGCAGCGTTTTATTTATAAAAAAAGAAAAAAACTTTTATTTTTAATCTTCGGTCTTCATCTAAATAACTGTTAGGAACATCTTTACGTTAAATGCTTAATTTAAGTTCCAAAAATTATCTAAAGCTGGTCCTACACTAAAAATGTAAACCCAACAGATAACTTCTGCTACTTATGCTCTCCTGCTACAAAATTCCGAAATTTAAAGATTCATGCGAATTTCCATTTATTTCCTGATTGACCCCCGTATATAAAATTACCTATTTCCAATCTCCGAATATTTCCTGACTGCCCCTCGTATATACCCGCAAACTTCGAAATTTCCGAATTTTGTACCAGGAGAGCATAAGTTGCAGAAGTTATCTGGTGGGTTTACACTTTCAGCGTGAACCCATCTTTAGATTACAGTTTTCTGTTTTATAAAACTTGTAGTTCATTTTTTCGTTTTAAGATGGCGCTAGTGGTATCAAAAATAAATAATTAATTTATTAAACGGAAATAAAACACTTCTAAACATTTAAAAGTTTATTTTAAAAATATATTCAAGATTTTACAAATATTTAAGATTACAATGAAATTACTAAAGCACAGGAAACACAAAATTATATCAATAAATTGCATTTACTATAAGTAACTTACGTGCGAGGAATATAATCTACAGATTAATAATTTTTCATTCGTTTGTAACATATTAAATTACATTAATTTTGCCAAAATTCAACTAACAACGTTTTTTTCTATCGTTTTAAAAGACATTTTTGTATGAACAAAAAGCTTTTCATTAATAATATTGATAGTATCGGCGGTAGGGTAATTGTAAAACATCTTTAATAATACTTGAGAAAAACACAATGTTGTCGTTTTACACTTTTATTTAGATAATCTCTAACAATTGTTTCGACCTATTCGGTCATAATCATAGAGTTATATAATGAAAACTCATTCATTATATAACTCTATGATTATGACCGAATAGGTCGAAACAATTGTTAGAGATTATCTAAATAAAAGTGTAAAACGACAACATTGTGTTTTTCTCAAGCTTTTCATTATTTATTACATAAATTCGCACTCATACGTATTTGTTATTTCTGAAAAGTTAATAAATTAACTAAACAAGACTTACATAAATTTTATACAATACATTTTTGTCAAAAATTGATTTAGAAAGTAATGATTTATCAATTTTAATCCTAAATTAACATTGATAATAATATAACAGTCTAAAAAATACCTCTATGCTCTATCGAACGACATCCATCCAATTCTTTCTATGAACATAAGCTGCTAATATTTGCCACGAGTCCTATTTTATTAGCATAAAAAGAAAATAATGAAATTGCTTCTCTGTAGTTTTTACAATTTTTTCTTACAATTTCACTTTAGTCGCAGTCTTTTTTCTCTTAGATCGAGTAAGGAAAGTGTATGACACTTTAAGAAAAGCAAACAACCAAAGAGCTAACGTCAGGCGACAAAGCGAAGAGGTAAGCAAAAAATTAAGTATAATTCAAATAAATTATTATTATTATTATTATTATTATTATTATTATTGAAAAGGTACAGGCTAAAAAGCCCAAATTTACAAAAATAATACAGTAAATTAGATCAAGAAATAAGACAAAACAGTTACAAAAAATTTGCATTAACTTTCAACAGTGGTTGAAGCAATCAGCCAATTCAACCAATGGAAAGAAAAATAAAATAAAATCAATTAACGCAATAATAACGTGTTAAAGTTAGAACTTAACAAAAAAGAAAAGAAACAAATGATCCTACAATATCTGAATTTCGTGCCTCCTGATACAAGTTATTAACTTACATTTAAAGATATGAGTAGTGAAATAATTATCAATTAAATTTTGCAATTCAGCATTACAATTTATAACAATCATCGACCTATTTAGCAAAGATCTCTGAGCAAGTCTAGAATCAAAATACAACAACAAAAATGGTTCATTCAATCTGCGTAATATTCTCTGCGGAACTCTAAACTTAATCATGTCTAACAAACCAGACTGTTGCGATCGACCAGAAATCAGCCTATAAAAAAATATAAGATCTTGAACAAGAACAAATTCCTGCAATGGTCTAATGTTCAATTTTTCAGAGATGACAGTATAGTCATGATCACAGTAATTCATATTGATATTCAGTCTCCATGATACTGATCTCATAAATCTGTGTTGAACGCGCTCCAATCTCATTCTATCATTAATAGTTGTAGGGTACCATACAGAAATACAATACGTTAATTTAGACCTAATGAATTCATTGAACAAAGTGCACAGAGTATAAACATTTCTGAATTCCCTAGACATTCTCAAAACCCACTGAAGAGTTCTATTAACTCTGCCAATAACAAAATTAACCTGGTACTTAAACAATAGATTTTCATCAAAGAAAACCCCAAGATCCCTTACTACTTCAACCCTCGTTAATATGTTTCCACGAATATTACATAGCTATTTTTGTAGAAAGTAATCACATTACATTTCTCTATGCAGAGATGTAGTCCATTCAAATTACACCAATGGGATAAATTATTAAGATCAACCTGAATAGACACACTATCACTATCTGACTTCATTACATTAATAAATAAATAAATAAATAAATAAATCGCTAATACTCTGGGATCTTCCACGTCTTCTCCAGTGTAGATCTGAAACAAATAATCTATAACGTAGTAGAAATTTTGTGTTTTTAATTATAAATATAACCGATTGTGTAAAAATTGCTTAGTGATTTTAAATATAATTTAGTAAATTGAATAAAATTATATACATATTTTTATTCTTCTTGCCATAATGTCGAAATGTGACGGGTGTGGCGATGGCTTCATTGAAGGAGACACGATTACTACCTGTTGTGTTTGCCTAAACTTATTTCACTGCAATGAAAAAAATTCGGAAGGATCTGGCTTAAATTGTGCTGGTACTACTACTACTGAAGTAGGTACGTGTCATTAAAATGAAGAGTACTATAAGACTCTTATGGTTTATCGTTGCTCTAAGTGTACAAAAAATGGTGGTGACAGTCCACGTATTGTTGAAGTAATCTCTGATCTTCAAGCTTCAGTTGAAAAATTATCATCGATTTCAAAAGATATTGAAACTTTAACAAAAATTGAGCTCCCCAAAATTCAGGATTGTGTTGCAGGCATTAAATCGTCAGTCTCTAAATTAAATGCTAAACTTGAGCAGCATATCAATGGAAGTTCACTAGAATTTGAATCTATTAAGGGTGATATTACTAAATTACTAAATAAAATTGATGGTAATTTAAATGCGTCTGCCCTTGTTAACTTTCCTGCTAATCCGCAGCTTTTTATAGAAGAAATTGATTATCGGAGAAGTAAAGAGATGTTATGATCTACATACTTAGTAGGGTTTACTTTTGTTTTTAGTTAGAATTACATTTTTTAGAATAAGGTTTGCCTCAACATTATTCAGTAGGGTAGTAAGTATATAAGATGTCAATTTTTGTGTACTTGATGCTATAAAACCGTTCGCTTTCTGACCAACTAAAGTTTCTAAATTTCGAGCCGTACTTTTCCTAAAAAGACAGTACCAAAGAAGCTCAAACTTTGTGCACTTGGTGCCATAAAACTACGCGCTCTCTGGCAACCAGAGCTGACCTGAGTTGGGGGCGGGAAAGCTAACGGTTTGTAAAAGCACCCCTATAAAAGCAAAATATGCCTTTTTTAGTTAGTTATTGCTGAGTTATTGCGTTGAATTCGAACTCTTCAAGTCCTGTTTCATTTTATTCCAATTCATGAACTCTTTTAGTTGTAAATTTTAGTTTTAGATGTTATATACGTGTAGTTTCGTAAGTTCTATAAATAAATAAAGGAAAAGACGTCCAGTATTTTCATTCCTACTCGCAAGGTGCGGATATTCCGAATTAACATCCCGAACTTAAAGGACTAGGGATACAACAGAGAACAACATTCTTATTTTGAACATTCCTGAGCAAATTTTGAATGCAGGTGAGAAATTTAATAAAGAGCACGATCTAGACCTTGTTAGAGAAATTTTAAGTGGTATTCAAAATATCAGTACCATTCTACACACTTTGAATGTCAAGCGTTTTGGTGCTTTCAATACTAACAAAGTACGTCCTGTACTTTAGTATATTCTTTGGTCCTGTACTTGTTTGTTTTGATTCGCGCAATGATGCCATCAATGTGTTGACACACTGGCGGCTTGTACCTAAGCCTTATATTGTTTCGTATATAATTGCTTGAAAAAAGATGCCAAAACGTTTAATGACTGTCAAGTGAATAAAGATAAAAATCTTAAGCAAATTGTTAAATTTAGAAATGGCAATCCTTTTCTTTTTACAATTTCTCCAAAATCTAAATCTAATCAGGAAAACTAGCAAAGTCAACGGTTAAGAATCTCTGCATTTATTATCAAAATGTTCAGGGTTTGCGCACTAAATTAAATGTTATACAGCGAAACATAGCTCTCTTATCTCCATCTCCAGATATTCTTGTTTTAACTGAATCTTGGCTTCACCCTGGCATCTATGACTCTGAATTGGGTTTACATAACTATATTGTGTTTCGTAAAGATCGCTATACATTTGCTGATGCACCGTATGGTGGTGGTGTACTCATTGCGGTAAAAAATAACTTAAATGTGAAATTGGTTGCCATCGTCAATGAAATTGAAGAAATCTTTGTTGAAATCTCTGGCCTGTCAAAGGATCTGATTATTGGCTGTTTTTATGCGCCCAATGTGATCACAGAAGTCTATGACAAGCATATTGCTTCAGTTGATTCACTTCCCAATACTTATAATAATCATGAGTTTATGGTCTTGGGGGATTATAATCTTCGGGAGACTATTTGGTCCAACTACAGTGACTTATCTGACAATTTGCTTGCTAATTGTTATTCTTCGAATACATCTGTTCAAGAAAATGCTGCTTCTATTATGAATTTTTTCTCATATGCTGATATGTCTCAGTATTTCCCTGTTCATCGTACCAAAGGATATACTTTGGATCTTGCTTTTTCTACTTTTGAAGAAAATGAAGTTAAGATTATTAATTCGTGAAGGTAACTCATTGCCTCATTGGTACCATTGGTTCCTCACCATGATCAGGTCTTCTTTGAATTAAGTAGTAAGCATAATAATATTATAAGAAGAACTGAGAATATACTTAATTTTCGTAAAGCCGACTATGGCTTAATTAATGATAAACTTTCACTTGTTAATTGGGAAGAAGTATTTGTAGATAATAATATGGATGGTAATATATCTAAGTTTTATTCTATTATGAATAATTTAATTAATAATTATGTTCCTTTGAAAAAGGATATTCCCAGTTTCTATCCTATTTGGTACTCTAATGATCTCATTACATATATTATAAACAAAAAGAAAATTCATAAGAAATGGCTCCAATTTAATGTCTTTACTGACTATATTGAGTTTAAAAAACTAAGAGCTAAGTGTATAAGAAAATCAATTATTGATAAAAAAGATTATATTGCCAAAGTTGAAAGTAAGTCAAATAAAAATTTGAATGTCGGTTTTTTCCAAATTCGTTTGGATAGATTCGGCGTTTGCTCTGCTTCCCATTTTACGAATTTTCTTGGATTTGTCAGCGACGATCGTTTCGCCTTTCGGCATTATCAAGCTGTCTGGTGTGTATTTGTTTGCTGTTGCGTATTTATAGACTGTGTCCACACAGTCCAGGACCTATAGAAGATACACTCACAATCCTACATTACGCACCAAAAAGCAAAAAACTAAACATACTAGAAAATATGGAAATATATAAACAAAAAATAAACAACAACATAATCAACGTACAAATAAATAACACATCGGACACAATATTCACCCCACTCAAACTCGTCACGCGAAACACTATAAATACGCAACAGCAAACAAATACACACCTTGGGTGGTCGGTGGTTCAGTGGTTAAGTGTGTTGGCTCGCAACCGAAAGGACACGAGTTCGAACCCTAGCTAAGCAGAAAAAAAAAAATTACCGACCATTTCTCATAGCGAAGATAGTTCAGTCATAAATATACCCATATTTGAAACCACAAAAAGGCGAAGATCCCAAAAAAAAAAAAAAATACACACCAGACAGCTTGATAATGCCGAAAGGCGAAACGATCGTCGCTGACAAATCCAAGAAAATTCGTAAAATGGGAAGCAGAACAAACACCGAATCAAATAAAAATGTTAAATGCTTCTGATATTATATTAATAATCTATCTAAAGCTAATGGTATACCTAGTGAAATGTATTTAAATAGCAAACATAGTTCTACATGTAAAAAAACTTGTACTTTATTTGCAAAAAACTGAATTTGTATATTTGCAATCTAAGTCAAATTTTGTGCACCATTTATATTTAAATAATGAACTTGATTTCACTATAAGCATGGAAGACATTAAGCGTAGGTACTATGTTGAGTTTGAAAGAATCTAATAATGTTGGGCCTGATGGACTGTCTACCTATTTTATTAAGAAATGTATTGATCCTATTGCTAAGCCTCTGTATTTGTTATATAACCAATCCTTGGTTCTGGGCACTATGCCAAAAATTTGGAAAAAAACTTTTATTACTCCTGTTTTCAAGAGTGGTAATAAAAATGATGTGTTAAACTACAGGCCTATTGCTATTATAGGAACTATTTCCAACATTTTTGACGCCATTGTTTCTGTCAAACTCTCCGAAATTTGTTTACTCTTTGTTATTAATGAACAACATGGGTTTGTTAAAGGTAGGTCCACGCTTACCAATCTTCTGATTTATACTAATTTTATTGCGGATACCTTAAACATGGTTTCCCAACCTACTGTTTTTAGGCAGGTTGATTCAATTTATTTGGATTTTGCCAAAGCCTTCGACTCGGATAACCATGACCTGCTTATTTATAAACTATCTAAATTTGGCCTTAGCGATGGTACTCTCAAATAGATTTTCTCCTATTTAACTAGTCGTGAACTATTAGTTAGAATTAAAGGTAATTTTTCTGAGTCATTTGTTGCATCTTCAGCTGTTCCTCAAGGTTCTCACCTTGGCCCATTATTATTAGCTAGTTGAACCCGTCCAGCATTGGACGGTGGTGCATAGCATTTAAGAAATTATAATCAGGTTGACAATTTAGTATCAAGACCTCAGTTACTTTTTGCAAACTGTTTTCTATATCGTCTATATAATAATCATGCTGTTTTAAGAAAAAGTTACACATTTCTGAAAGTTGTTGTATAAGTTTCTATTTAAACTGATTGCTTCCCTTCACCACACATCCAATTCTTTACTGTTATGAATACCATCCGTCAAAGTTTGGACGGTGGTGCATAGCACTGTAACAAATTTAATCACAGGGCTCGCTTTGTACCGTAACCTCACAGTGGTGCGTAGCACTTACCCAAATAGTGCATAGCATTTACCTTACTGGTGCATAGCACTTCTATTAGTGCATAGCACCTATTGGCGGTTTATGGCGAACTTCTAGCAGGATAAAAGAACATGAAGGTGGCTCCAGTGGCGGGGCTGCTGTAGGAGGTAGTGTGATGGGGGGTTGGGGGTTGTGTAGGGAGTGGTACGGGAAGGAGGTGGAAAATATTACGGATAAAATAAAAGTTTGAGATTGGTTCGACGGTGTAGTAGAGTGAGTTCTTGACCCCTTTGAAACCACCAACAACTGCAACCACTACCCTCTGTAACTACCACCTAAAACGCATTCACTACTACCCCCACCACCCACCACAACAGTATTCTTAAACGTTTTCCAGATGATTCTCAATTTTCAGTGTTTGGAATTTGAATTCTCAAAGCGGAAAACCATGTGAAGGGGTGATTTATGCGCCCAGCATACATGTATAATCTTGCTATAAACGCGTACAATTACCATAACCTAATCGATAACCTTAATAACACACCCCATATTTTACTGTTATAGTACTACCTGTCAAAACTTGGAAGGTGGTGCATAGCATTTAATGAATTTACCATAACCTATCGCCGGTTGACAATTTAGTATCATGAACTCAGTTGATTTTTGCAAACTTTTTTCTAAGTCGTCTATATCATAGTTATGCTGTTTTGAGAAAAGTTACATATCTCTGAAAATTGTTGCAAACGTTTCTATTTAAACTGATTGCTCTCCTTCAACATACATCCCATTTTTTACTGTTATGAATACTATCCGTCAAAGCTTGGACAATGGTGCATAGCACTGTAACAAATTTAATCAGAGAGGCCGCTTTGTACCGTAACCTCACGGTGATGCATAGCACTTAACCTAATGGTGCATAGCACTTATCTTACTGGTGCATAGCACTTCTCCTATTAGTGCATTGCACTTACCCTATTACTTCATATCACCTATCGGCGGTTCATGGCGAAAATCGTATGTGTTTCTTTAATTTTGTTTTATCTAAAAATCGTAAAATACTTCAACCTAACTTTTAGTATTTATTATGTAGAGCACATCTTATTATTTCAAAGAGGCCCTCAATACCAAAACGTATTCTACATAATGCATTTACCATTCCATTGCTTCAAATATATATTATTATTCGATTATTTGCGCAAAAGTTAATAATATTTAGCATTGTACTGTGTATATATTATTTGATTTACATATTTATGTTTTTATGACTAGCATGAAAGCTGTAATGAATACTATGTATATTTACGCGTACACCCACCCGCTTCCGTAACTTCCTTCAACCCTTACATAATTTGATTCCCATTTTTGACAATATCTCCGCCTCTCAAAAAGCATGCTCGGGGACACACACACATACACACCTTATCATAACCGTTTCTCCATTGTCATCTTGAAAAAATTTAAGAATACTGTTGTGGTGGGTGGTGGGGGTAGTAGTGAGTGCGTTCTAGGTGGTAGTTACAAAGGGTAGCGGTTGTAGGGGTTGGAGGTTTTAAGCGGGTCAAGAACTCTCCCCCAATCACACCCCCGAACCCATACCAAACTTTTAATTTATTTATAATATTTAAAATATAAAATATGAATAATATATAAAATATTTTAAATAAATACTACAACATACTGATATTTGAATCGAAACGGGGAGGTGGAAGTAAAAGCGTACACAATTATAGAACAACCATACTTATAGTGCGTTTATGGCTTAATTGCTGTTTAGCTTTCAATTACTTTTATGAGAACTCAACCCCAGACAGTCATAAAAACTGACCGATACAAACACCCTTGTTGAAGTAATCTCAGGTCCGTATTTTAAAAATTATTGAATTTTAATTATAAATTTCTCTTGAAACTTAAAAAAATAAAGAAATAAATGTTAAATATGCATAAACAGTTGATAATCATCTAAATATTTGTACCTATATTTGTTAAAGCCAGACAGATGTAACAATTATTCTTAGAAACTTTTACTTTAGGTATTTCTACATCCTTTGTTACCTTCAGGTATTTTGTGATTTAAAATTTGTTTACACTTGGAAGCTTGTACATATATTTCAGGTATCAGAACTAACGAGGGGAAAATCCGTACATTTAAGGTAGGTATCAAGAACCAGGTTATTTTTGTCAGATATTCGTCTTCCAGTGGTACCATTAACCCTGGAATTTACGCTTACTTATTTCTTAGAAAATGCATGTTGTTCCACCCCTCGTTGGAATGTACCATCTTAATTTACATTTTAGAATACGCACATAAGAGAGCAGTACTTAGTAAGAATTACTACTGTACGGTACGCTTAAAATCTGTAACTCCGATCTTTAGGTATTTTCATAGCTTCATTTTTTAGGTTTAAATTTTAGTATAATTGTTATTTGTTTTCGAACTAGTTTTATTAATAAACTGAGCTCAAGTGTTGGTAAAGTTTTTTTTTCTTTTTAACTCCAACATAAGCAATATTAATGAATTCATATTATATATATAATATAAATGAAATGAACAAAAACTAAGAAACGATTAAGAAATTCTACATAAACAGGTACAAACAGAAGAATAATAATATTCAATTTTTTCTAACAATCGAACTTTAAATATCTACGAATTAAACGAGCACGTTGATGGAAATAATTCTATAATAATTTTTATACTTTACTTTACTCAAATAATTTTTCCTAGTACGGACCATTAACCTCACAGCTTCGGTACAAATACCTTCCAAATTACTTTATTGCCTTAAACATCAGGAGCTATTGTAAACCACTCAAAAAGTCAAAGCCATAACCGCACTATAAGTATGGTTGTTCTATACCTACCATGTTTTCTAAGATGATCGCCAACCTTCATAACACACCCCATATTTTACTGTAATAGTACCTACTACCCTCCGTCCAAACTTGGAAGGTGGTGCATAGCCTTTAACGAATTTACCGTAACCTATCGCCGGTTCATGGCAAAATTCAGATGAGTTTTTTTTTTTTTTTTTCGAATAACCTGCAAATGGTTATGTTAATTTAATGTTTTGGAACTTACTTTGAGAAAATTATTTATGCTCGAAGTAATAAATTCAGTATCTAAATTTAAATATAATACTTAATTGATATTTAAAAAAGTTGTATTGCATCTCACATATAATTACAGCATAGGTATTTATATATTCTTGTTCAGCTTAACATGTTCTACAACATACGTACTACAAGCTCAAAGTAATCTAAGTTGGCGGGTTAAAGTCTATCATTACCGTTAAAATTGTCAAATTCAAGAAAAAACAAAAAACAAGAAATTCGCCTCGGATGGGACTTGAACCAACTACTGCTGCAGTAGGCGTTAGTAAGATCAGTGCACTACCGAATGCGCTACGAACCGATTTGACTTGGGAAACTATATTTACTCGTTTTTAGGTATAGCGACTGTAATGAATATTATTGCATATAAATTATATTTATTTTCTTATTTCCTCTTTATTAAACGTTCTTTGATAAACGTCAATATAAACGTCAAACTTCCAAGGTTCGAATCTACAAATATATACAAGCAGTAACAACATAAGCCCCGCCCATCCCTCTGAGCAGTTGTTTCCTTAGAATCCGGATATGTCAAAATTAACGATTTTTAATTACAAATTTTGATTAAACGAACACATAACGGATGATGAAAATAGGCCTATGTAACACTTTGGTCCTTAACTTGAACGTTTTAATTGTCGACAAATTACAGATTATCCTATCTTCGGACGAGATAGATCTAAAAATTATGACTTTTAACCAACAACGCGTTTTTTCCCATTTTCATTTGCTAATATCATTTAAACCACTTATTAAATCCGGATGAAATTTTGCGAAACCCTACTTCGTCTTAATCTTAATCGATATCGTTTACGGCATTTTGCGCGTCTTTTGTAGGTTTTCGGCAATCTTTAATCGAAAAGTGCAATTTTTTTCATGGCCAACTGGGTCGTCCTCAAACAAACATCCGGACACTAGAACATTATTATATATGATGATGATGATAGATAGATGATGATACTTTTCGTAAATGATGTTATTGAAAATTTAAAATTTGCTAATGTGTTATTATTTGCGGATGGTATAAAGATTTATGCCAATGTAACATCCTTTTATGATCAAGTTTGTCTACAAAAGGATCTTCCATTTATTCACGAGTGGTCGTGTTTAAATCAGTTGAAACTTAATTGTTCTAAATGTAATGTTCTATCTTAAGGAGTAAATATAAGAGACTCTCTTTTCCATACTCTATTGCTGGTCAGCCTCTTGTTGTTGTGGACCAAATTAGAGATCTGGGGATTATTTTCCATAGTAATTTTGAATTTGATGTTCAGCTAAATGCTGCAACTTCCAAAGCCTCCCAGATGCTTGGTTTCGTAAAGAGGTCAACTAAGGAATTTAGGTCTCATGTATCCATTGTTCATCTTTACAAGTCTCTTATTCGTCTGATCTTATTATATAACTCTATTATTTGGTCTCCTACTAAGGTCACTCATATCACTACTCTTGAGTCTGTTCAGCATAAATTTTTTAGGTACATTGCTTTCAAAATGGGTAGAGCATTTAGTGTTTATGAGCATGATTATTCCGAGTTTGCTGATCGCTTAAATTAGAGTCCATTAAATCATTGCACATTTACCAAGATTTATATTTTGTACAAAAAGTTCAATTGAATTTAGTTAATTGTATTAGCATATCTGAACTGTTTGGTAAACGTAAGGTACCTTATGAGCTACGTGTGTTCAGTGAGGTAAAGGAAGAAACTGTTAACAGAAACTTTATACGTGATTCGCCTGTGCCACGTCTGCGGCGCAAGTGGAACAAATGTGTTATTTCTTCTGGCATAAATAATACATATAATCTTGGATTATTTAAAAGAAAGTTAAAAGAACTAGTAAATCGTTACTTTTAATCGTTACTCTTAATGAGTGTTTGGTTGTTGTTACTTATTTTTACATCTTTGTATTTTAATATTTTTGTTTCTACATTTGTATCAAAAGGGGTTCTCCCCGTTGACTATTGAATAAAAAAATAAATAAATAACAGTAGCAATAAATTAGCAATGAGTAGTTGTTCCATTTATATCAAAAATGTACACGTATTCTCACCTTAATTAAATGCAGAATGTTCCAAGGGGCTGAGACCAAAGTAAACAAAGTACGTCAAGAAAGGATGAGAAGTGAAGAAAAGTGAGATGATCTGTTTTTCCAGTAGGATCGAAATAAACTTCAACGTATCTTCATTCATCGATCAAACTGAAGAAAATTCAAGAACAAATTATAAACGGCGCTATTAAACAAACAAGACTTGAAATATATTTTCTAAAAAATGATAACAATAAAAACATTAACAAATTAACACTGAATTAGTTTTTACTTGACGAATATCCATAACTATAGATAATAATCGAATAACACCAAGTAGTTGGTCTTCACTAATCTTTTTTATTGTTAAATTAATGTAACTAATTAACCAATCACTGTACATACCAAAAACGAATCTGATTAAACCAATTCCAAATTAATATTTGTAGTATTATGTACCTTAATTATTTGGCTATCGTTCCAAAATGAAGAAGCCAAGGTAAACGAAGTAGGTGTACCCACACTAAGAATGAACAAAATGGGTTGAAATAAAGACGTATTATTGTACCAGTGGATTGAAAAACACTTCAGTATTCTGATTCATCGAACATGCTGTACAGAACCTGAAAAAAAAAATTTAAAAACAACGCTATTACACAAATCAGATATAGGATGTAATATATTTTTGTTAGAAAAAAGACAAGAAATACAATGCCTTAAAAAAATATTAATTAATTCTCACCTAAATTAATTGGACGATGTTCCAAAACCAAGGAGATAAGAACGGATAAAATGCAGGAGAACGACGCCATTACGACCACTTATTGGAGCATTTCACTCTTCAAATGTACAATCCATATCCATCAATTAACGTTAATAAATGAATAAGAAACGAAAAACAAACTAACGGCACTATTAAATAAACAAGACGTGAGATATGTAAATTATAAATAAAGGCACCAAAAAAACGAATAACATGAAGCAACATGAGCTGCGCGCATGTGCGACTCCACGGCTTTCGGTCTAATTACCATGGATATAACGCGCAAATAGTTGTCGTCTCTAAAACTGAACAACACGAGCATCCAATATTGTAATACGACCTATTATACTTACCTGTTTGAAATAACACAGTCGCAAAAGAGAGATAAAAAACTTTCGTTATTATAAACACTTATTTATTAAAAACGATAGGTACACGTAATATACAATTATAAAATAACTGAATTACGCCATCTGCAGTGTATTAGAAACAACGGAAACAATCCAAAATATATTCACTTGTTATTCATAAAAACCATTAATTATCTTCGTTCGTTTCTTTCTTTTTTTTTTGTTGTTTAAATGTAGGTACAAGCTTTACTAACCGTAAGCCGCTACTACATTACAGATTTCTACACAACGAATTCCTTTTTTTATAGAAATTATTTGGCTGGTTGATCTTATTATTTCCAATTTGTTTTTTTTTTGTTGGTACAAGTAAAAGATTTCACAAATTGGTTACAGAGAACGAGATTTATTCACTTGACTCCTCGTTTGCTACAATTTGAATGTCGAAACCACTTCGTGCAAGACCATAGAATAGAGGGGGCTGAAGTGATTTCGAGGTAAACTGCCACCCCAGATGGACTCGGCATAGTTTACATTGCATAATTGTCCAAGCATATCTAATTAATAGAACCAAAATCAAACAATTGCCATTTTTTTAAATACACAGTGTTGCCAAATAAGTTTGTTTATTGATCAGGCTTTTATATACGTAATTCTATTTTGCTTTGAATTTTTTTATCCGATGCGTAAGGATAGAGCTAGCAACAATTGCAACACAAATATAGTAACAAATGAAACACAAACACAACAACAATAAATTAAAATAAAACCACTGCAACAATTCAAACGAAGGTGACAACAACTGAACCACACAAACAACAAGTAAAATGTAGCAACCATAGAAACATAAATATTGCAACAATTGAAACAAATGTGACAATTGAAACAAATGCGACAATTGAAACAAATGCGACAACAATTGAACCACAAACACAACAATCACTGGAATGTAGCAATAATCGAAATAAATATTGCAACAATTAAAACAAACAGGACTAATTTAAACCACAAACATAAGAGTAACTGAAACGCAGCAACAACAAAAACAGAGTATTTGTAGAAGAAAAATATCGTTGATATAAATTTGCAATTATGTATATGAATTGTGACCTAAACAAATATTTTGTTCAAATTAATAATAAACGGTTATTAATAAACATAGACAATGTTAAAGCAAATGCATAATTAAGATAAAACTTGTACATGCTTTGTTTATCATTTGTTTGTAAAACAATATCCGTTCAGGTGAATGGGAATTTTTCCTAGGGCTTTTTTTTAGTTTTTCTTAACGATCAGTTCACGTGACATGCGGGTTTGTACAAAACGGTTTACACCTCCCAAGAACTTCACTCCATTTTTGTACCTCTTTTAATGTACCAAAAACTTGTTACATTTGATTAATAAATTCATGTTTTATTCACCAAAATAGCTCATTATTTTGAAAAGCTTTAACAGACAATTCGCAATAAAATAATTAAGGGATATTTTAAAATACAGATTTGGTTAGGTTAGGTTGACGTAAAGCGTTGATTTTCTGTCGAAAATGCCGAAAATACCCATAATGGAAAAATAAATATAGCAACAATTAAAGCAAACAAACAAAACAATCATTAAAACAAACGTGACAACAATTTCATCGCAAAAATAACCGAAACGAAGCAACAACTGAAACAAAAACGTAGCAACAAATGAAACACAAACGTGGCAACAACGGACCATAGACACATCAACAATTAAAACAACGTGACAACAATTGAACCACAAAAATAAATGAAACACAGCAACAACTGAACTATAAACTTAGCAACAATGGGATCAAATACAGCAACAGTTAAAACGACAATAGAAATAATTAAAACAAACGTGAAAACAACTAAACCACAAAAGAACAACTAAAACATAGACAAACAAACTTACAATAAATCAACAACGCCCTGTGCAATGGATCAAAAAAATTTAAAAAAACCATAGAATTTTGGCGCAAATTTTTCATTTATTTTAGTAAATTATACATAAGCCACTTACCCTGGAAACCAGCTAAACTGTTTTGAAGGTTCCCCAACTAAAGTGAAGTTTTTTGCTTTAGAAACTGTCACAGTTTCATACACATAACCACCTGGATCACATAACAAATTGAAATAAAAAAAAAGGAAATAAAAACGAACAAAAAAATATTAATATTAATAAATAATATTTTACCTGGGTTACAGTAATTACTCTGCACTCCGTCCTTGGACATTGCGAATACATCGCTTTGTTTCGCTATATCAACTTTACAAGTCGCGCAACAGATTATCCTTTGCTTTAAATGAGAAACTAAATTTACGTTTATTTTTGACCATCAAATAGCTTACCATTTTTAAATATCTGAGTTCCAGTCTTAATCGTTCCAGGGACGTATTCAAACGCATTAATTTCAGTCTCTCCTCATGAGTCAGTTCGAAATTTTGTATGAACCAATACGACAATGATACAGGTTCAGAAGGTATGTTATCTACATTTTAAAAACGTTTCAAATTAGTAGATATCGCATTTTTTAACCATACAGAAATGCACACCTTTTAAATAAAACGTAGACAGTCCATCTAATATTAATTTAACGTAATAGAAAAGTTCATTATGGTCGTAAACCCACGAAGGATGGGCAAATTGAGCTAAATGATACCTACAAAATAAACCGTTGTTATATGTGTGTGCTCATTGTATGCAAGTAATAATATTACCTTCTATACTTATAATACTTAAGAAAATCTTCGTAATTGTCCACCACACATTTTCGCCTCTTTCTCAAAACCAACAGCTGCGTATCGTTGATAGGAGAAATAATCGTTGGTTCAGCTAAAATCTTGACGGTCAATTGCTGAAGGCGACCTGTAAGAGGTCGCACCTCCCTTTCCGACAAAATCTTACATCTCTGCCTTCCCTTCGCTTTCAAATATAAGGTCTCTCTTTTCACAAAAGACTCATATACTTCCATCGTAACACCGTACTTATAAATTCTAGAGCCCTCCTCACTTAAAATTACAATCTTAATTAATAGTGTCGTAATTATGCGCTTTTAATCTCCGATTCACTTCAAATTTTGGTATGTTCTTCGCGTTTTCGAACTTATTGGTTCTCATCAACGTGCTTTAGGAAGTTCCGACAGAATATCGACCGAAAAAAAGCTCTCGTTACGCATCTTAAAAATAGTTTGTTCCCAACGCGTCTCTTAAGAGCAGAAGACGCGCGACGCGTACGTAAAAATTTAGGGAATCGAAAACTGAAGACTGTGCGCTCCTTTGATTCTTCCTAGTTTTTGTTTAAAAGCAATTTGTTCTTTTCGTGTTTTTTTTTTTTATCTAATTGTATATTAATTTATTTATTAATTTTTTAAAAGGCTTTAAATCTTGTTTAAATTGTCGTCGTCGTCTCTTATTGTTGGTGAAAAGGGATTAACCTTAATACTTTAACAGTACGTTTAGCGCCATCTGTGTAATTTCGCTACAAAGTACGTTCCTTTGTTTAGATCCATTTGACAGTAGAATTCTTTAAACTAAAGGAACCTGTTGATAGCGAACCTACTTTGTATCTAAATTACACAGATAGCGCTAAACGTACTTTTATTTAATAGGTGAGACTGGGTGGTTGTCAAGCTGTCGGAGCGATTTTACGACGCGCGGGGGAGGGCCAAAATAAACTCTTAAGTCGCGATCATCTAGGGCAGTGTTTCCCAGCCTTTTTCTCCTCGCGAACCAAAAGTAAAATCCAACAGAATTTGGCGAACCCCCTATGTAGTCGTTAATGATAGGCAAAAAAACAATAAAATTTTGTAGAACATTTTTTTTACATATTGCACAAACATTCATAAGACTAAAATGATTAATATTAAGAAGACTAAAATGAGCTATAAAAATTGAATACAAAATAAATTTAACAAGCTGGTTTTTATTTCAGTACATGTTCCCTTTGAAAAAGCTCTTAATAGGATATTAAATTGTTTCTATATTTAACTTTCAGATAAGTATACATATGTTGAAAATTCTTTCTCGCACAGATATGTTGTGCAGAATGGTAATAGAACGTCTATGGCTTTTTTTGTCAGAACAGGATATTCATTTTTTATACCGAGCCAGAAGTCAAATAAGGAGTGATCTTTAAAAATAGCTTGCAGAAAACTGTCACAGGACAGCTCTATGAGCTTTTCTTTTTCTAATAAAGTTAGAGAGGTTTCTAAACTTACATTTACTTGAAATGGACTACGTATCCAGTTGTTTGAGATGGATATATTGTATCTATTGGGAAAATAGTTATCGAAAGTTAATTTTAACGTTTTCTAAGTATTCTAGACATTTATTTATCTAGTGCTGATCTTTAACGGTGCATGTAGACGCATCATTTGATTTTTACGGCATTGAGTTTGAATTTAAAGCCCAGTAAAATAGCTTAACTAACTGTTGGCAACCATAAGATATAGGCAGTATGCATACGTTCGAAACAACAGCGTGCAATCTGCATTGCATTTGGTGTTTTTTTATTTTTTTGTGTTTTTGTTTTTTTTTTTTTTTGCTTTTATTTTTCTTTGGCCATTTAAAATCCCCCCAGGGGTTCGCGAACCACCGGTTGGGAACCGATGATCTAGGGCAATCTAGGGTCGCGATTCGCGTCTGGCTGTTTCAACAGATTGTTAACCGAGCATTAATTTATGAAATAATTTGGGTTAGGTAAAGTTCATTTTTTTGGCAACTCAACAGTAAGTAAATTAGAATGGGAAAAAGTCGGAAAATGTAGAAAATTCACTAAAGGAACCAACCTAACCTAACCTGAAGTTTTAAAAAATTCTCAATGTACATTCAGTATTGGAAGTAGCGATGGACTTATAAAAATATCGATATTTTTAAATTATACCGATATAAATAGAAAATATATATATATGTATATATATCGATATTTCGGTATATCTACGTTTTTTCCCAAGACTTGATTACAAAAAAAAATATTGTTAAAATATTCAAAATTATTAAAAAAAAAGAAATATACAAAGCTTTAAAAAAAAAAATATAGTCTTCGATACTCGAAAAGAAATATCGATTATTGATATATCGAGATTAAAAATGTCGTCGATATACATCGATTATTTTTCAAAATAATATCGATATTTTAATATATCGATATTTTTTACCCATCCGTAATTGGAAGCTTAACTTGACGAAAATCAGCCTAACCTTTTTACAAAAAAAGTAAATGTCGGAGAGGGTAAACATATAGAGGGTTAAAACCTAAATTTACAGAAAACTAACCTGACCTTTTATTATTACTGAAACGAAAATGTCTGCAACAAAGCTATAATTGTTCTGTTTTGGTTCTGTTCGTTCGACCGCTCGACGAACGTAAAGAAAGCAGACCCGTTATCAGACGACTAACGTAAACGTCAAAATTTACGGCACATTTATCGACAGCGACGAGTTAAAAATTTGAAGCGAGTCAGAATTTTTACAAGCATTTAAAAATTATTTTAAACACTTACTCCGCACAAACTAACGCAAACACGTGTGACTGAGCCAAATAATTTTGCATAACATTTTTTTCCATCTCGCTGTTCATTACTAACGGTAACGTGAACCCCGGTAAAACTAAAGTACTCGTATGTATGGCCAACATGGTTTGGATTTCGCCGTCGTCATAAAGTGTATAGCCACTTACATTATTCAATTTTCCTAAATACTTCCAAAAAAATACAGAATAAACAACTGTTACAAAATCTGTAAGTCTGCCTTACATTGTGTGTAGTTGGTAGGTTCGTGTCAAACTGAACTTCACTTCCAGTATTGTTTACATCTTCTATAGAAGAAGTTGTATTTTTTTAGTTGTACATACGAATAATGCCGTTACTTAGGGAAATTATAAAAACATACCTGTTTCCGACTCGCTTAAAGTATCCGTATCGTCTGCTTCCACGTAACCTTCCATGTCATGTGCATTATTATGTTGGAAATTGTTATCACCACTATCGTTCGACATTTTTTACTAATCAAATTATCGCCAATTAAAAATTATACGATTTTTTAACACTTTTTCACACCCAACTATACCACATTGAAAATTTGACATTTCAACAATAGACAAGATAATTGACAACAAAAGAATAAAGGTAAATAAATAGTGAACCCTACGCATGCGTCAATTTGATTTTAGATGCGTTCATATAAACTGAACGAAATAAATAGACCGTAGTAGTTGTGAGGATAAAAACAATGGCAAACAACGACACCATATGAAGTATTAGATCAAACAGATTATTAAACTGCTATGCGAACAACACTAACCGAAATATAGGATAATATTGTATAAAAAATGAACGCATTAATTAATTTATTCGCGACTTCGCCTTTCATAGTTTCTACAGATTCATCATATCTAACCTTACAAACATTATCGGCTTTAAGACTTTTTTCGCCCTTTTTTTTTAATATATACGTTTCCTCCTCAAATAAACTGACTTCAATAATTGATGCAATTTTTTTAAGTAAAGTAACACTTTTTTGACTTTATTCAACGAAAGCAGTACTGCTCAACGTAAAAACCCGTAGAAAAATGGATTTGTCATTACACAAACCGCCATATTTTATGACGTCACATTAATTTGGTCCATTAAAGAGAACTTCTTTTTAATTTGAAATGAAAATATAACAAGACTGGTGTAAAAAAAAAACAAATCACCAGATAGAATTTTTAAATACAAACAGTAACGATATAATCTCAAAAAACGATATATGTAGTGAATTAGAAATCATCGGAAGAGTTGTAGATTTGAACGCACCTCACGCCTGCCTAAATAAGTTAGGTACTTAAAGAACAAGCAATATACACAACATAACCTTAAAAATGTGGTTTATAACCTCAAAGTGGTAATCAAACAAATGTGTTATGTTTATAATTAAAATCGTAAGTATTATGTATTAAACGTAATTAAAATGAACCCGGAAACGTTATATAACGTTTCGTTTACGAAGCCAGTGCCGCCAAAAGTGTTTCGTGCAATACAAAACGTCGACATAGACGAACTCTCGAAATGCTCAGAGGAAGAGATTCGCCCTATACTGCCTTGTTTGGTACGTATGAGCCTAATTGCTCCGTTGGACATTTCGAAAAAATGCTCCAAACAAAAAATTGACATTTTAACTATAATTTCGGGCATAGAACTTGTTAATTCAATCGTCGCACTTTTGTCGATCGATTTCCACGCACTTGAGTCCGATGTTAAGAAAGAACAACAACTACGACAAAAATGCGGAACTTCTCAGAACGAATCTGTGCTTATAAGTGGCCTTCCCAACGGCTTAGCGTTGGAATATGAAAGATCGGACATGACAAGAAGACTACGACTTGTTTTGAGTGAATTGTTATTTATTCAGTCCCAAATTCAGGAGTCACTCGAAAATACTTCGGAACACGAGTTCTATATGAAGCAGTCCGAGTTGTTCGACAACGATATTTACATAGAAGAAATTTCGGATGTAGTTTGCATAGCTCTAGCCGAGCTGCCAACGCTATTGAACGTTCAAAATATCATCGAGATACTTCTTCATATCCATAACGGACCCGCAATTATTTGTAGAGTGGTCGCAAATTTCCCGGACTCGTTTCGTGAAGGTAAATTTTTCTTTTGTTTCATTTAGTGTCCATTGAGTGTTTATTTTGTATTAGGTTACGGTAGTGGGTGTGTGTGTGTAAATTTACAGAAGCACGCCCACAACAGTAACCTAGTATGCTACTAGAGAAATAAACATTTCGCCGTCCTTCTTTGTCTAATCTACAAAATATTGAATGTGTTTTTAGCTTGTATTCGGTTACGGTATTGGGTGTGTATGTGTAAATTTACAGACGCACACCTACAACAATAACCTAGTACGCTACTAGAGAAATAAACGTTTCGTCAAGTATTCTTTGCCTAATTCATGAAATATTGAATGTGTTTTTAACTTGTATTCGGTTACGGTAGTGGGTGTGTATGTGTAAATTTACAGACGCACACCTACAACAATAACCTAGTACGCTACTAGAGAAATAAACGTTTCGTCGTCGAGTATCCTTTGTCTAATCTACAAAATAGCGAATATTTTAATTAAATAGAGAATCAGCTAATAGGTTAGGTTAGGTTAACTGTTTTAACTGGAAATGGGGAATACCATATTATACTAAAAAATAGTTAAAGCGACCACTTACCAAAAATTATTTAAAGTATGCACGAGCCTGATCCAGAAAGGAGAAAAGCAGGAAGAAAGCGCCCACAGTGCGATTAGGCTGAATGCAATTTCAATGTTGTGTAAAATGAACCCTTCCGAAGCCCTCTCTGTGCGGAGTAAATGCGTCGAATTGTGTCGCATGCCCGCGTTGGCGATCTCTCTCTCTTTAGACCACGCCAGCCGATGTTCGTCTCCACAACCTGAAGGTGACATGGTGGCTTTTGTTTCTGGGTTGCTTTTGGGCAACGACCAAACCGTAAGGTAAACTTACCGCTCTCTTTACTCTTCAGAAAGAGTTCATGATGGGGGTTTGTTCTCTCGTTAGAAATTGGTTCGCTTTATTCGTGAGGACGGGACAAAAACGCAAGGGCGAAGTCTCCAGTAATATTTTGCAACAACTTCGTGACGATTTACTGCGTCGATTACAGACCATAATCCAAGCATCTCTCGAGGGACAATTACCGGACAGTTACGTAGTTCAAGCGTCAGCCCTTCTACGATTGTATTGCGCTTTGAGGGGAATTGCTGGAATAAAGTAAAGACTAGTTTTTTTTTTGTTTCGTTAGAGTAAGAAAATTGCTCACGTTTCGTTATTTAGATTCCAAGACGAAGAGGTGAACCAAGTCGTTCAACTTTTGACTTCTCATCCGAGCCCCACACCTGCTGGGGTCCGTTTCGTGTCTCTAGGCCTTTGTATGTTAATAGCGTGTCCCTCACTTGTAACTCAGACCGAACACGAACGCAGAAGCATCGAATGGGTATGAATTAATCCATTTTTTTTTCACTCGCTCTCATGTCGTGTAATTTTTTTGTCTTCATTACACCTAAAGGTTCAATGGCTGGTTCGCGAGGAGGCATATTTCGAGTCTGCCAGCGGCGTTTCGGCTTCGTTCGGCGAAATGCTCCTCCTTATGGCGATCCATTTCCACAGCAACCAACTGAGCGCGATCTGCGACCTGGTCTGCGCCACATTGGGCATGAAAATCCCCATCCGTCACAACAACATGACCCGTATGAAGCAGGTCTTCACCCAGGAGATCTTCACTGAACAGGTGGTGACCGCACATGCCGTCAAAGTTCCCGTTACCAACAACTTGAACGCCACGATGACCGGTTTCCTCCCCATACACTGCATACACCAACTTCTGAAATCCAGAGCTTTTGCCAAGCACAATGTCAACATCAAAAATTGGATTTATAAGCAAATATGTGCCAGTACCAGCCCTTTACACCCCGTACTGCCCATGCTTGTCGACGTGTACGTCAACAGTATCGTTTTGCCAAGTCTTAAAAACGCGGAACACACTAATAAACCTCTGAGCGAAAACGAGATCAGAAGGGTGTTCAAGAGTTCCATTTTCGGACAATATTTCAACCAAAAGACTTCTAGTTTCAGTTTGGATTTTGATATAACATCTTCAGACTATCAAGACATACCTGTCAACGAAAGCAGCTTAACACCTCAACTCCTCTTACTTTACTATCTCCTCCTGTACGAAGATTGCAGATTAACGAATGCTCAGCAACTTACGGCATCTGGAAGGAAGATTAAACTTTACAGTGCCGAATTCCTGTCTGAATTACCTATAAAATACCTCCTCTACCATGCACAGAAAGATCAGGCTTCGTACTCGACCCTTTTCGGACCCTTGTTGAAACTGCTCGCGACCCATTTTCCTCATCTGACGCTCGTTGACGACTGGCTAGACGATATGTCGTTCAAAGTAGATGAGAAGAGCGCGTATATAAGCGAGTTGAATTTGGTAGAAGCGTTCGAAGAGGTCAAAATCAATCCTTCAGGTCTTGCTAAAGTCTTGCAGTCGTTACTAAAGAAGGAAGCGATCGATATATGGCCGTTTGCCGAAGTTTTCACGCATTACGTGAGGGAAGTGTTGGACGAAAACGTGCCCAGGCATCTGCAAGACTTGTACAAGGACGTGTGGCTACGACTGAACACTGTGTTACCGAGAAGATTGTGGGTGTTGACGGTGAAAAATTTAGTGGGCGATTTGACAGGATTTGTTCGAGTTGATGTAGCTGAAGATCCATTGCAGGTTGAATACGTAACCAATTTAGGTTTAAATTTTGATAATTTGAACGATTGATTTCTAGATTATGAGATGCGACGAAAGAGTGTTTCGCTGTGCACCAATTTACGCTATAGTGTTACGGGTGTTAAGGGCGAGCCTGGCGTCTTCGAGAAGCCAGCTGTTCCAGCATTTACAAACGAATCCAAAATTGGATCAAATGGGGCAATTATTAAATGACAGCGAAAGAGAGGAGATGTGTAGAGCGTTAGTAGCAGCGCAGGTACTTAAATGATTCTAAAATTTTCCTAATAGTTTCCAAATTTGTTAAAAAATGTTAATTGTAAGCAATTTCTTAAACTTACCGATTTAAAGGATAGTGCAGCTGTTCAGATGTTACTGGAAACATGTCTTGAAAGCGAACAAGACAAACTGGTCCCGGGAAGACTGTTGGCTTTACAAGAGGTCCGATCTCTGGTTTGTTCGTATTTGCATCAGTTATTTATTGCTGACACCACTCTGGCCAAATTAGTTCATTTTCAGGTAAGAAGACTTGATGCTGTATTTAAAAAGATTAATTAACGATTTAAGGACGTTCCCAACAGCATTTTCAACACGTAAAACTTTGTTAGCCAGTTCTGCGTTCTTGTACGCTACCATCCATGCGCACAAGCACATAAATGCTGCGCACTCGACTGTCGGTGCCCGTGTTGTTGCAACGTTGCCAAGTGTTGGGAATGTCCTTAAGTGTTTTGAGGTTTAAATAAATTGATAATTTAAATTTAAGGGCTACCCGAGTGAACTAATCGAAGTTACAGTAAAAGGAGTGCCTTCCATGCATATCTGCCTCGATTTTTTATTAGAATTAATGCAACAACCGAGTATAAACAAGCAAATTTTTGCTATACAACTTCTGTCACATTTATCTGTTCAGTATGCTTTACCAAAAAGTCTTAATCTTTGCGTCACAGCGCTTAATCTTCTTTATGCTCTTTTAGGAGGTCAGTAGGTAAATAGATTATTACTTTTATTTTCCATAAAATAATTTTTTTTTGGTAGGTCTTTCGAGCCCTCAAAGAATGAAACTTTTCAAACCAATTTTGCCGGCCCTGGTTCGCATAAGTAAAGCGTTTCCTCCGTTGGTGGACGACATCACTCAGCTTTTGTTACAACTAGCGAAAGTATGTCAGTCCCAGGCTTCACTGACGTCCCATTTCAGTGTTCACATGAACTGGGACGACGAACTCATTACCGAAGAAAGCAAAAGTTTGTGCGAACTTGCGCAACAAACTTTCAGTGAAATACTAACTCAGGCTGTGTTAAAAACTGACACTTATAGTTAATAAACGATCTGGATTGTTACAGAATTAACTAAAACGTTCAAATATTATCGGGAATTATTCAGGAAGTTTCAGAATGATCTAAACAACAGTTCAGAAATACCTGGATTTTTCAAGAACAATCTGAAATGTTCCACAAGTTCCAAATGTTTTGGGAATGATGTCTACGTAAGTTGGTTTTAATTCCAGGCTTTTCAATTAATTTTATGATTATGTATTCAAAAAAAAACTCCCAAATATACAATATTTCATTTATGAAATGAGAATACATCTCAGATTGTACAATCCGTGTTAATAAACGTTAAAAAAATATCTTTTAAAATGAAAAAAAAAATACTTTTCGTAAATAGGATGATATTAATTATATGAAAACTAATTAACTAACTAAAACGCCACGAATAGATGAGCGCAACAAATTAAATTAAAAATAAACAGAATGATGAAGAAAAATGTACGTTTGTACAGTCAATTAATTAATTAACAGTAGATACTATTTATGTTAATGTACAATCTACATACAATAAATTATTTATTCTAAAATATTACCGTTAATAATTAGATGAATAATATTTACAAATGGAAGATTGGGAGTATTATTGCAGCACAATTTTTTAATGTAATATCTATTTACATGTACATATCATCACTGTAATATTTTCAATAATAAAACGACGTTCAGTCAGTCTTAGCGAGATTACAAAACTAGAAACCCTACAAACTATATGATGAGCTACCTAATTTTTAATTGAAATAATTGTTGTATTTTAAATTAAAGCTACAGAATAGAATTTAATAATAGCGTCAATAATTAGGTTTAAAATTAAAATAATTGCCGTCGTCATTTCACGAAAATTCAACGCATTATTTTCGGATTAAATGCAACCAAACGAATTTTCCGGTTATATTTTAAATGTGTACCTGACAATCGACAGTATAAATTTTATTCGAATCAGTCACGACAATCAAACAATGAAAATAAATTTTCAATTATGTTGATATTAATCAAATATCGCAAGATCAATAAAAATAAAATAAAAAGCTGCTTATTGGCAAGATTAGCTTTTATTGATCCTACGATAAAAATAAATTATTTTCGAGAATTTAGATGGGTTCATAAAAAGCTGAAATTTGTGGACACTTTAAATTAAATTAATTAATAATAAAACTAATAGTCGAGGCAAAATAACGAAGAGAAGTTAATATTTTGCATTCATCATGTGCAGGATCGTTGGACCATTACGTCCAGTAGACAATTAAAAAAACCTACAAAATGGTTTTTATTTAACGCCTTAATTTTTTGATATAGTAATTATGCAAAAACTACTAGAGCTAGGGATTTTCCTTAGGGTTCGTTTGAAAGTGTTCATCATTAGCTATAATTTGCCGGAATATTTTTTCTTAATATTTTAAATTACCCAAGATAATGAATTTTTAAAACAATTGATCTTTTCTTATCGTTTCTTCGACTTTTCTCGCTAAAGAATCGTCCAATTGGACTTCTGAAAAAACCATTTTGTAGGTTTTTTAATTGTCTACAACTTATCCATTGGATATAATCAGCGTTGTTGGTTAGTTTTTTAAATATAAGCAAAAAACAGAAAAATTGTTAAGTATTTTTCTTATAGTCATTGGTGGTTAAAAAACGTACCGGGACTCAATAGCTGTTGTGATTTTTGTTTTTATATATTGCCTGAACTATAAATGTACAAATAATTGATTACTAATTTTTATTTTGTTCGAATTTTAAAAGTTAAATTATCCTGTCGATTATCACGATACATTAAAAGCCTGCGGTTGAACTGTCGACGCGATACGATAGAAATAAAATAAATACTTAAACGAAAATCAATCAACTTTATAATAAATTAAATAATCCATGCACCAATATTCTGTTCAAATTATAAAATACATGTCTGCGTTTATAAGTATACGTATGTACAAAATCCTGATGGACGTAACTACCACATGCGTAAATAACGCCGACGATGGTCAACGAATCAAATAAAAAAAACATATTAAAACGATAATTATCCAAACGATCGTTCCAAACATAAAAAAAGACTACCATAAGTACAACCTCATAGGAGCAAGCATAATAATAATTTTTGGCTAATTATGAAACAGTTCGATGATAATTTCTTATTTCGCGCTCAGTATCCATTTGAATAGATGTTTTTAATATATTCATTCGTTACCTATTAAATTCTTAGTTGTATACATGCAGCTGCCTTAAAATCTGCAAAGTTTCCCGAAATTAATCTGCTTTGTACCATGATAACTTTTGATTTGTATCCGTCTTTCAATTATTACTCAATTAGCTTCTTCGTAGAATGTTTTATTCTTCAATTAATCTATCCCATTACCTCTTAGAACGTTCCCTTAACCCACTTTTAGCCGTCTCATAACGTTCACAAAAAACTTCTATTGCCTCCCTATTACCACACCATCCAGTCATTCTATTCTCTTATTTTTCAATCCTGTCTTTTAACCTTCTGAAACGTCCAGATCATCTCCAATACTCACATATATCACATCAACACAGATTTACTCCTTTTACTACGGCGGTGTCCGACTTCTGTTATTGTTCGACCGGTTATGGTTCCGGTTGTTCCTGAAGTTCCTATTTCCGTTTCGATTATTGAAATTGCGCCCCCGCCGCGACCTGTTATCACGTCCGTATCCCCTTCCGTCATTTCTGTTTCCGTTTCCCCTAAATCCGCCGCCTCCTCCTGCGCCTCCGCCTCCTCTTACTCCATCTCCTACTACTCCACCACCACCACCACCGACAATGGGACCGACATCTCCATCGGGATAATAATCGTCAGAGCCGTAACTAGGCGGAGGGAAGTCCAGCGGTGCGTTACCCAAAAGTCCTCCCTGCCGCGGATCGAAATTGAGCTGAAAGTCGTTGACAGGAGGACCGGGACCGAGCATTGGTCCGTGAGGAGGCGCACCCATAGTGTTCGGATTCTGAGGCATCATATTGTGCGGAAAATTCGGATTCTGTCCCATCAAACCGGGAGGCGGAACGTTCGTTCCCATGATCGCTTGGTTCGGATTCTGCGCCATCAGGAGCGGATTGGGACCGAGCATTGCGGCAGGATTCGGGCCCATTTGAACGCTATTTATATTGGCAAGCATACTCAGGGCGCTGTTGTTCGCTGGTAAACTGGTGGGCACTGATACGTTCGGCAACAGGCCCAAGTTTGACAGCAACCGCGTCAGTACCGGATCGCAACTGCCACTCTCGTCCGCTTTGGAGGCCAGTTCCTGATTCAAAAGCAACTTCTGGTTGCTCGTGAGGCTCTGGTAGAACGCGGAACTTTGCAAAACGTTCAGTTGTTGCGAGTACGTCATCTGGGGCGTGACGTCCGATTTGTTCTCGTCTTTTTTTCTTCGACGCGGATCGACTCTGAGTTGTGGTGTCATCTTGGGACTGGCGGGACTATCTTTTTCGTTGAAGCTCTGTTTGAATATCTTGCGCAGACGCGGGTCTCCGGTGGTATGGGCGTCTTGTTCCGTCAATTTCAGTCCGGTGTAATCAGGCTGCGGGATTTCGACTACCATCACCTTCCACGGAATCGGTGGGTGAGAATTGATGCTGGCATCGATTTCAGTTGCCGGGGTGTAGTTCTGGATAGCTTTGAATGGCAAGTTCAAGTTGCGGAGATCAATATCTGGTCGCATACCTTTTCATTAAAGTATCAATTATAAACTATTGATTAAAACGTAATTATAATTTATTGGTCTTACCGCTCCTTAAGTCTAGATCGCCCAGAGGAGTCCTTAAGTCTGTATCTTTCCCGACGTTCCTCAGATCCACGTCCTTTTTCGCGTTCTCGATTGACAAACTGCCCTGCTCATACACGCTCAGTTTGACCTCTTTGGGTTTGCTTTCGGTCGACGGAAGCCTGCCACGTCTAGGGTCGACGGGTGATATTTTCGGCAGCTCCGTTGTATTAGACGAATGAAGACCCAGTCGCGGATCCTTAGGAAGTCCGGTCACTTTCGTTGCGGTCTCTTTAGGACTCAAGGCACCTTGACTTATGGAACTTAGAAGTTTCGTCACTTCAGCCGATATGTCTATTTTAGAAAGATCCCCCAGTTTCTCCATTACTTCGTTCGGTTTGATTTGGGAAACGACGGAAGTGGTTGTCGGCGATGGAGATCTTTCTTGTTTATCATCTGGTTTGGGCTTGGTCTCTTCCACGTCATCTTTTATCGTTAACCTGTACCAATAAGGGAAATGTAACTGCAGCATTACGTGTTGCCCTTTAATAACTAACCTGCAATCGTCGTCGTCATCCGAATACCAGTCAACATTGGCGTCGTCGTTGTCGTCACGTTCGGGACCTTGGACGTCAGGGACCGCGTCCTTTTGCTGCGCCTGGATGCGCAAGAACAGCTCCATTTGCTTCTTGGGAAGATTAGGAGGCAAACTGCTACCAAAACCGATTCGAGTGTCGACATCTTTGCTTGTATCACTGTTAAAGGTCCTAGTGTCTATATCTCCTTTAGACGAATGTTGTTGTCCACCAATTCGGTGATCTTCATCAGTGATTATTTCGAGATTGGATTCGTCGCCCAGATCGCGGTCGACTGCCATGTTGTTAAACTGCCTGATGTCTACGTCTTTTGCGAAATCGATCTGTCTCGTGTCTACGTCCATCGGGGTATAATTGGGGGGTGGTCTGCGGATGTCTACGTCCTTTGTGTCGAAGAAACTGGTCGTGTTCCGGATGTCCACGTCTCCTCCCGTGTTCCTTATGTCGACGTCCTGACTGAACGACATTATCGGAGTGTGTGTGTCTCCTTTAGGGAACGTAGTTGCAATGACAGAAGGCGGAGGAATAGAAAGCGGCAACGCGCTCAAATGGGGAGGCAGCGTGCGCATGTCAACGTCTCCATTGGTGACTCTCATGTCCTGGTCTCTCTCCGCGTAGAAGCCTTTAATCCTGAGGGCCATCTGGATTTGTTGTTCCTGTAAAGCTGCGGCAGTCTCGGCAGGATCGGCGTCTTGCCATCTGGACTTTCTCTCTCTGGTTCCCGTTTTTTCAGTCTTCTCTTTCTTTTCTTTATGCCCTGACTCACCTTCGTTTTGGGCGTCGCCGGGCATCGGAACGCTGATGTCGAAAAGCGACGGTATGGCGTCTTTTTCGTCGTCGCCTCCCGATCCGCCGTCTCCTCCTTCGCAACCGAATGTCGTTTCCAGCGTCTTCTGCGTCTGATTAATCATATTGATGGCGCCGTCTCTCGTTAATCTGGGAAAATCGCCCAAAATCTCTTTCGGAGCCGTCTCTATATGTTTGAACAAAATTTGCTTTAAACCTGATAAGACAGAAACAAAAATTGCCCTCCTTAGAAGAATGTATCTCGTCCTATAGATTATAGGTAAGAAGAGGAAATGGGGAGTTCGTAGAGGGTTCGGGTTCAAAAACTCACCTCCACTGAGTGGTTTGCCGTGGGAGAATTTACAGTTTTCCTCTGCGAAGCACTTCAGACCAGTGTGATAGAATTTACAGGGAAACTCTGAATGCATGTAAAGACACTTGTCCCCTTTGGCACAACAGTCCATCAAATAAAACTTACACAGCTCAAGTTTCATTGGAGGCAACGCCTCGTGGGAGTAAGTGCAATCGTCGCCCTAAATAAAGAACGAAAGAACAATATTGGCTAGATAAAATCGTCTACCTGAAAACTTACCTTATGACACTTTCCTTGCATATAAAACACACAAACACTCTGCGCGTCTTTCGGTTGCGGTTCGGATGCGGTCGCCTTTTTTTCCTTGTTGCGATCCTGGTTGTGTTTCCGGTGTTCACGTTTGTCCCTGTTGCTGTTGCGTCCGCGTGATTGCGAGTTCTTCCGCTTGTTGTTACGGTATTTTCGGTCTCTTTGGCGCTGCTGCTGCTGCTGCTGTTGTTGTTGTTGTTGGCCTCCCTTGTCGTCGTAGCTCCGATTCAAGGAGTCGTCGGACTCAATTCCCTCGTCATTCTCAGATCTAGATGGCGAGCGCGATTCGAACGGTGGCGTTCTGTTGTTGTTCGCTCCGTAACCACCGCTGCCATCTCGCGGCGAACCGAATAACGGTTTGCTGTCGGCTCCCCGGAAGTCTTTGTTGTCGTCGGACGGGTAGTTTCCGTCGCCTTTTGGCGACTCCATGCGACGTTGTTTCGACTACAACATTAACGCATAATAAAAACATTGTTATTTACTAAAATTTACTGCTACTTATACCTTCTTTTTATCTTTATCTTTCTTTTTCCTTTTCTTTCCTCTTTTTATTTCTTCTTTTTCGTCGTCGCTGGTCTTGATAATGTTGCCCTCTTTGTCCTTCTGCTCCTTCTTTAGCACGTTAGCAATCGCCTTTTCTATGTTACTTGCAAAATCGTCGACTGAAATTAATAGAAAATAATTTATTTATTTATTTGTTTAAAAAATACAATCGCTCACCTAACACGCCATGCTCCCTCTTAAACTTGTCCCTCTTTTCCCGTTCCATCCGTTCGAGTTTGTGCAAATACATGACGCTTTTCTCGGCTTCTGTGAGATGTTTTCCACCCCTGTCATCGCCACTACTGCCCCTCCTCTCCTCTCTTCGTTCGAATCGCCACCTGTCCCGGTACTTCCCATGGAGCCGATTGTTGTTGGGTGATCCGAACTTATTTGCATCCCCAACAACAAACTTATGTTCGGAAGAACGAGTGTCAGTCTCGGAACTGTTATTCCCTTCGGGGTGGTGATTGGGGGAAGTTGGTAGTTGCTGTTGCGGTAGTTGTTGTTGTTGTTGAGGGAGGTTTTGAGGAGGTAGTTGCGCAGGATCGACCTCCTCGTTTGGTGGAACTTCTTCTTCTTCGTCGTCATCTTCAATTTCCCCATCTTCGAGGTCTTCATTGGAGGAAGGTGCGGGTTGAGCTTCTGAGGGTTGTGTCTCTTCATGGGATTGTTTTGTTTGTTCGTCTACGGAAGATTCTGCTACGAAATGAGGTGCCTCTGGCTGAGCCTCTTCAGTTTCCATACTGTTTTATCACGAGAGAAAGAAAAGAAAATTACCAAGTGTGTAGGCACGTGTTTTTATTTTATTTTTTTTGCCAAAAAAAACTGTGGAGAAGAATTCGTCGTGTGTGTGCATATTTTTTTTTTTTTTTTGAAAAACTACGAAATGAAATTTTTTATGTGTTCGTATGTTACACGATTTCTTCGTCGATTATGAACCGATTTTAATTATTCTTTTGTTATTAAATAGTGTATATCTGGAGGGTGGTCCCGTGTAAATTAGAAGAACAAACCCTATCTCTAAGGGTGAAAAATTAGGGGTTGAATTCAGATTCGTACTCACTTCGGCATAGCACCAGAAAAACCAGAATTAGACGTACATTTACGGTTGATTTAATCGAATTACATACACACATATATTCGTATAAACGAATTGAATTGTTCATCTTGATGATGGCCGAAATTTTTGGTCGAAACGTTGCACAAATATGTACTTTGAAAATTATCTTTAAAATCAAATTTTAATTTTATGACCTGATGATGGTCGAAATTGACGGTCGAAACGACGCGTAAGTTAAAAAGTACGAACGTTGAAAACTGTTTTTAAAATCAAATTTACAGTTATTTTTTAATGTTATTTTTTGACCTGATGATGGTCGAAATTGACGGTAGACACGTCCGGTAAGTGGTTACTAAACATGTAGGTACGTTGAAATCTATTTTTAAAATAAAATTTAAAGCTAATTTTTAATTTTATTTTTTTGACCTGACAATGGTCGAAATTGACGGTCAAAACGTCGCGGAAATAAAGTTACTTTCGCGAACCGTTATCTGTTATAGTAATTAATTTTCGCGCTAAAACTTTTTGATTGTACCTCGTATACTAAATATTTCGACTATTATTCGCCGTGGAAAACTACATAGATGGAGAATTTACAAATTTTGTGTATTCGTATTCATGTCTACGAGAATTGTTTAGTCGATAGATAATTCTTATCTTCCGAAAATGTACTTTTGGTATCGATAGTCTACTTTTTGTATGTCTGTGTCTAATCGTAAAATAAGTTCGTGTATAATAGGTACGAAAAAAAACATTCCACAAGTACGCAACCTCTATTATACGTATCGTTTCGGGAATTTTTAGGTCTTTAATACTTAACAGTTCATAAATGATGAACATGCAACCTTTGAACCATTAAATACATAAAATATGATTAAAGTAGGTTTGTAATAAACAAGATAGGCAACCTTACTACAGAAATGACCACTAAATTATCAATATTTACTTCCAGACCTCTACACACACCTAAGCTAAAAATAGCTTTGGCAATGTCATAGATAACGTCACAGCAGTGCTCAAAACGTACTTCCACGTGGACAAAAAAAATAAATGACTGAAAAAATAATTGAGTGTTAAAAGCACTCGATTTTTATTTTCGATTTAATATCAAAAATTCTAGAATTTTTTTGAGTAATTTGAGTTAGAAAAATTAATTTTTAAAATAAATAAGGAAGAAAATATTTTTAAACGATAAAAATTAAAACGTACTTCTGCACATACGCATTTATATAAATATATTATGTAAAATATATTTATATAATTATACTTCGTGTCGTTTTAAAACGCAGCCATGACTATAAACATGGCGTAGCCAATATGGAAACCATTATGAAGCCCTTCTTGTTACTATTAACAATTTATTAGCAAAAGAATGTTACGAAATATGCTAATATTATGTTACGATCGTTTCCATTTGCGTATTCTTAATTATCGTAGCACATTAAAAAAAAATAATCAAGATCCAAGTTACCTTGTAACGACTCGGGGTGGGATATTTATAAAATATATCGTAGTAGGTAGGTATGCCACGTCAATACATTGACAAGTAACATATTTACGTTTTTTGGAAAAAATGTCAAAGTAAACGGACGCCGCTTTGCAAGAAATTATCGACCTCGATTAATTTCGTTGCAAAAGCATCGGTCAGTGGAAAGATAGGGAGACTTTTCAATGGCCGACCACGCCCTTTTTGAAAAATACTACCAGCTGTGCTGATAGGACGCGTAGGTACACAAAAATTTCGCGTTTTTTTCTCTCGTCGATCCTAACATAATTTCAACATATTTCTGGCTTCGAAACTTTCGTGTAATTTCTGGCGTAAAAATAATGCAAACCTTTTAATATCACATACGAGCGCCATTTTCAAATCTAATTTTAGATCACTAGCAGGAAAATAGTATTGAAATGGCATAGATTTCACTCATTCACTGTTTAAATCTGTCCTACTATGTACAAGGGACAGAATTCTAATTTTCTTCGCATTTTTCATCTAATAAAACCAGCTACCCGACTGTTCTCTTAAGCGAGGTGATCACAAATGAACTTTCCCTGGAATTTTAGCTATCGAACCGTCGCCCAGAAACAGCGAATCAACAACCAGAGGCGTCAATATGCGCCAATGACGATCGAGAGGGAGCGAGACGCAACGATGATGTTGACCTCGATATAACGGAACTGTGTATGTATGTAGTGAGCGTACTGAGGAATGTCGTTGATTTCAACTTTCCAACGGTCTCGAACGATAATCGCCTTTATGTATAACGACATAAGGCTCACATCGATTACTACGAAGTTTTTCGACTTGTAATTTTGATAGTAAACGAAAAATAAAATAAAAATACAAAAATTAACAATGTCGTTGTTTTCCTGCGTGTCCAAACTGAGTTTGCATCACTTTTTCTTTTTGCCAAGCGAAAACAAGAAGGAACTTACGAACTTCAGTTTCAGCTTCGATTATAAATTAAGATTTGTGTTATTTTATAAGAAAAACTGATATTTTTTACCTTATTCCGTCACTTGTGTATGTTATGTATAACTTTTGTCAACCGATAAAAATATCTCTCTTGTCTCTAACGCAATTTATTGTATGACAAAGAATTAATCTATTGAACGCTGCCTCTGGCGCCATCACCGTTCGAATTGCTCAAACATGTAAAGTTACTTCCTCTGAGCAACAGATGGCTTGTGCGTGAATTAAAAGCAAATCATGATTTCTGTTCTGATTCGTTTAGAAAAGTTTTGTACCACATTTTTTTAAACTTTGGCGCCTTTTCGAAAAGGTCAAGTTTAACATAATATGTGTAAAACATTGCGCAGGAAATTCCATTCAAGTTTGAAACAGGTTTTCCTTCATTTTTACTTAAAATTGGCGATTTTTAAAAAAGTGACACTTGTGATTAACCAACTAACGGATTTAGTGTAACCATTTTAAAATAGTTTATTTCTTGTGAATAGTGAATTTTGTGAAAAAAGTGTGTCGATGATACTACACTAATAATTTGTAAGTCTATACCATATATTTGAAAAAAAATACCTTCGATATTTAACAATTTCTTATCGTAAAAATTATCTAAAATTCGTTCAGCAGATTTTTTTTATTCGTGTTTTTATTTTGTTAACTTGTTTGTGCAAAAATTTTAACCTTATAACCCTTATATCTTTTGGGTCACTTAGTACTGATAAAAAGTAAGCAAAACAAATTTAAAAAAGTAGGTACCTACAAAATGGTTAACTTTAGAAAAAAGTACCACGAAGGTCATTGTCACTACTTTAACACAGATACAAAATCAAAACTTTAATTTCAATATTACTTTTAATTATTTATTTATTCTAAAAGAATGGTGAAGTATGAAAATAAAAATGATTTTTTTGTAGATAAATGTCATATGTAAAAATTAAAAATCGGACTTTTTTAGCTTTCAAACCGGATATTACAGATTTTGTACTACTATCCCAAGATGATAGATAATTTAAGCATCACCATTGAATAAAATAAACAAATTAAAAAGTACCCTTTCCATAATTTTGAAAAAAGATACGTATTTTATTTTAAAATTACAAAAAAAATATGTTATTGAGACCGTCCCAACAAGCCCTTTCGTTTGATATCACACGATATTTTTCAAAATTTCCTTATTTGCCGACCCCCCCCCCCCCAAATAAAACCAGTATATTGAAAATTCATATTTTAGGTTACACGTTCGTTTAATAATACCATAACATCACTTGCAATAGAATATAGGCAACCCATCCACCGTCTGCAATTGTTTTAATAAAAATCTGGAATTGTCAAAATTAGCTACTTTTAATTATGAATTTTAATCAAACGAAATGATTATTATTCGGGCTATTATTCTTATTGGGTTAGGTTAGGTAATGTTCGTTTATATGACAGTTTGTTGTGTTTTTTATTTTTTAATAATTTACTGTTTTACTTATTCACTTATTGTATAGTATGTCACACACGATAAGTAAATTTATTCATATCCAAAAATCATTTAATTTCCAAAACTCTCTTACGTATAATAAAAACATATTTTATTTTCCGATTGTGTATTTATTGCTGGTCTTCTTGGTCAAGAATTCTGCCCATTAGTGTGGTGAGTACGACCCAGCCAAGGTTGTTCTGTTCAACTTGAACCCGTGTAAACAAAATATGTAAAAGAGGAGGAGAGACAACGAAAATAATAAACTTCTTCGACCGCTTAGTACAGTTCTGGAAATCGAACCAAAAACGCACACACATTTCGACAAACAAAAAACAGTCGTGAAAGTTTTTCTTTTTTTTTTTAACTTTTTGTTTTTATTGCGCTGAAAAAAAAAAACATAATAATAACCAAATCCGTTTCTAATTCTATGAAGTAAATATTTCTGATAATGACCTGTGACTTGACGATGATGATAATTTAAATATCATTAAAAACGGAATTTGTCAGTGTCGTTTTCGGTTACTTATTCTTGCATACTGTTATGTTATTTGTATTTTTGGTGAAGTGTGCGTTGTGTTTTTCCAATTTTAGCGAGCGATGATCAAGTTGGCGTGTGTCGTGGCGGTGGTGCAATTGCAATTGTTATGTTTTACACGTAGTGCAACGTCCCAGGAGGTCGCGGTCTCACCCTGTCCCGAAATTCTAGAGTACGAGCCCAAAAATTCCCAATATGACGACCGGTGGTTCGCCTCGATAACCCTAACGACCAGGGAGGAACTGCATGGCGTCTGGATGAGGGTCTTTCTCGATAGGAAGGCCGAACTTTTGGGGGTAAGATTCTATACACCCTGTATATATGTATGTACATATATTTTACTACTTTCGGATGGAGTTGGTCTATTATTTCAATTTTACTTTTTAATGGCGAATTAGAAATACAGAAATTTAAAAATTATTTTAAAGCTATTTTCTTTACAATCATAAAAAATATATTTTTGAAACCCTCACAACAAGCGTTTTAATTTGATATGTCACACGGTATTTTTAAATTTTCAAATCCCCCCCCCCCCAATATTTAAAATTCATTTATTTTCTGTTATTCGTTCGTATATGCGTCACAAAAATTCTTATATGCCCCAATCGGTTGAAGTTTTAATTATCTGCCTCTTTTTACTCCTGTTTCTGGCTCTAATATTTACCCTTCGTGTCTCAGGAGAAGAGTTACACGATCCTTTTCTAAAGTCTCATCGTTTTTATCTTACGATTAAATGAAAAATAGTAAAATACACGCAATATTTTTACAGTAATTGTATATATACAGTACGTCCCAGAAGAATAGATAAGTAATTCAGGAACTAATAATAAATATTCTTTGGATAATTATCTTTGGAGATATCTTTAGAACTACAAGTTTCAGAAATATCGTTTTATTTCTGCTTCAACTTAGTTTAATGAACAGTAATTATATGAATGGACAAAATACAGATTGACTGGAGATGTTTAAGAAAAATAAGAACAAAATTTAATTTCAATTTTTGTTTTCAAAAGTTTCAGATATATACATAACCTCATGAACGTAGTTGTATGTACAGTACGTCCCACAAGAATAGATAAAACTAATATTAATAACAAATATTTTTCAAATTCTTCATCTTTGGAAATATCTTCAGAAATATTACCTTATTTCTATCTCAACTTTATTTAATGAACAGTAATTGCATGTACAGTATATCCCACAAGAATAGAGAAACTATAAATCGAAAAAATCAATCTTTTTTTCCCTTACCAGTTCAAAATTTTTGTGGGATGCTATGCAAGACGTAACTTTGTTTAATTTAAATTAATGTTAATTTACCTTGCAGACAAGGCTAATTTGATGCTAGACTGCCAAATTAGTTAACAGATACAGGATGCAAAACGAAATTTTATTTCGAGTCATAATATAATTAATTAATTATTAATTACATATGCATAAAACTGGTTCTATAAATATTGAGTAACTAATATTTTTAGAATGATATACATATATACATATGTATATATCCCATTATTTATTATAGAAATTATATACTTATTTATAATATTTGTTCTTGAAGGTCACAGACAAGGTGAAAGTCTAAGGGGTTAAACTTTCAAGGTCAAATATATGGCCATCAAAAAACAGCTGATTAGAAATTATGTAACCTTTGTACTGTACATGTTTCCCAAAGTTGCACCCCCTGGGCCAATAATTATTATTATTCTGGTATTTATAACACCCTGTATGTATCTGACTGTTTTGATAACAATTAAATGCAAACAATAACGGATAGTATGTTAACCAACTTCAATCCATTAGTTCATAGAAAATTAATTACATAACCTTCTAACTTCATGATAAATTATTGTAGATTATCTCTTATTTAATTACCACAACATTCACTTTTTTGCGTACTAATTGTAAGTAATGCTCTTTTTTTCTCTTTCTCCGAATCAACGCGGATACTATTTTTAAAACTGAAATAAAATGCAATTTTAAATTATGAGTTCAAAAAGTAAAGCTAGAAAATAGTCTCCGGATGTACAGGGTGTCCCATTTGAAAATGAAATTTAAATATCTTGGAATGATACACCCGGTATATTTTCAGATATTCTGTTTGGACTTTTAATTTGCTTTTCTAAAATATATAACAGTATAAAAATTTTTGAAATTACACTTAAAGCGAACCAATAAATATTTTTATATTTTTCTCTGTAGTAAATTAGAAAAAAAGTATCAAATAATGAAATAATCAATTAATTTTTAAAATATTCCAAGCACTACTGTAAGCTGAAAATTGCCTCATCTTTAAATAATTATTGCTATTAATTTGTAAAAGAAAACTTTTAACGTGGGAATTTCCAGATTATGAAGACAGTATTACACGCCATAGAAGAATTCATGAGTAATCGATTTTTATTAAAATATTTTTTGACAACCACACCAAACAACAAAATATTATTATGTATTATAGAATTACTGAGTAATTAACGAACCATTATGTATACCTTTTTGTCGTTAGTTAGTAATTTAACATTGGTACAACTCAGTTTTAAAATTTTTGAATTTCGCGCCAACTTTTATAAAAAAAAATACCCCGTTGTAGAACACAAAAGACTTTTATTTGAAACCAATGAATAAATAATACCATGCCCAAAATTGCGAAAGAAAAACGATTTTTTAAGTTTAATTTATTTTTGAGGTTATGGTTGAATTTTTCGGACTAAAAGTTTGAAGATATTCTTTATTATTGATGTCTAATTTGTCCAGATTTTTTTTTCAATGTCTCCTGGAGCACTTTTCACCTTATTTAATTCATTTCATCTTTATAGAATTGAAAAAGAATTTTTTTTGATTTTTAAATTTTGAAAGATCCATAACTTTTTCTTCTTTAATGGAATGGTATAGTTTTTGGTCCAACCCGATACAAAAATCTGTTTTCTATCGATTTTAGGAAAGTAAAGTTAGGATAACTAAAACCTAACCTAACTGCTGCTTATTTTAATAAAATCGATAGATAAACTAACAGCAGTAAGAAACTATATACATAGTTCTATTAAAAAAGATGCTGACGAATTAATGTTTAAAAATTAAAACAATTAAAGAAAAAGACACACTAATCGAAACATTTCTGGTCGTAAACATTTCCAAATAATTTTACTTAATCCGGTACTGTTCTATTTTCTATTATTTCACCGTTGTAATTTACCATTTGAACTTACTATTACATTGACGTAATTTGATCCGGAATGAGTACATATTAAGTACTTTCAACTTTTTTTTTAAATTCTATTATTCCGCTTACCATAGAAGATGAACTTGGATTAAACAATCATTACGTTATTAATTAACATCAACAAATATATTGCACGATTATTTCAACAAACAGGAACAATTATTTTAAAATATATTATAAACCAAGTTTCTTCCAAAAGCCGGCCTTTTTTATATATTTATTACTAATATCATTTAAAAGTATAATTTATTGGATTATAACTGATAAATTGCATTTCGTAAATTTCTCACATCGCGTTTCGGATACGTGTATTTTGTATGCCCAGAACGCGTTGTGCATTATTAGAATAATCCACAAAGTTTAGTTAGCTTTACGCTTTGTGGGTATTTGAATATTTTATCCATAACGCGAAAATAGTTCTGTTTTCGGTGGTAGTCGTAATTTCGCTTATTGGATACTTTTGGTAATACACAACGCGTTCTGGGCATATAAAATTGTACCTGCCCGAAACGCGATGTGGAAATTTATAAAAAACCATAACGCGTTCTGGGTAGAAATTTCGATTCAGGGTAATAAATACACCAGTACATAAGCACCAAACCCTCGAGGAATAAAACTAATGCTTGCTTGATTTTCTCATTTCTAAATATAAAATAAAAATTAAAAAAATATTTAAATTATGGAAATCTATTTTTAAACTTTTATAAGTAGGTGTACTTATTTATCACGAACAACATATTTACTCAAAACGATCTTTTTGTGTTCAAATTGCAATTATGTATATTTACGTGTACATTTGTTTGTATACCCTAATTAAAATATGCACGATAATATTTATTTAGAATATCAAGTAAGTAAAATTTCTTAAACGGCGTAGTAAAAACAAAAATTCAACTTTTATCGAATTCTGTATCTAAATAACATACTGTTATCAATCGATTCATTGAGTGACTAATGATAATATAATTTTATAATTTAAATATTATGTAGTAAGATATAAAAAAATAAGAAATGTAGTTTCATAAATAAGATGTACCATACATATTAAACTATCAGATAGTAATTTAAAGCAAAACAATGTTCACCATAAGCTACAGCACACTGAGACTTCAATAATGACGACTTGTGGCCACCAGTCGCAGCCGCAAGTGGCTAGACATAGCCACTAGTCAGGTACAAGCAGCTAGACGTAGTTGTCACCAGTCAGCTACAAGTTGATACTGTTAGACGTAGCCGGACATAGTCACGAGTCAGCTATATATGCTGCCACCAGTAGCATATATGTACATGTGGCTAAATGCAGCCACCAGTCACATATGTATACATGTGGCTTAACGCAGCCGCTAGCCATATATACAAGTGGCTAGACATGGCCACCAGTCAGCTACAAGTAGTAGTCACCAGTCGGCTATATAAGTGGCCATTAGCAGTCTGTATGTACATGTGGATAAATGCAGCCACCAGTCACATACACATGTGGCTAGACGTGGCCACCAGTCGCAGTTACAAATGACCAGACGCGGCCACCAGTCCCACTTACAAACGACTCGTTGATTAGCAAAACTGCCACACGAGGCTTAGCACACACACACTCCCTTTTGATTAAAGACTATTTTTTTTTTCAGAATTGGTTCGGCGAATCAATGACAAAAGACAACATGGAGTTTACAATTAGGAACCCTAGCTACAGCTTGGCCCCAGGTCCCCCGGTCACGGTAAGATTCTTCGTCAAATACGACCCAAACCTACCCACACCCAGGGTCCGCATGATCCGTCTAAATGGTCGCACGATATGTGGGGAAAGTGCGACGCCATCCCCCTCAGACTTCAACACCCTTCACATCAGCAGACCCGTTGAAAACAACGAAAACAACTTCAATTTTAACAATCTTGGACAATCGGAAACGCAAAATTCGAACAACAGACCGAATCAGAGCAGTGGAAAACCGATTCAGAGCAGTCCGAGACCTGCTAGCACCAACAGACCCCAGAGTAATAATAATAATGGGAACAGACCTACCGGTAGTAATACTGGTAACAGACCTGCTACGAACAATAATCCGAATACACCCAGCAACAATAATAGACCAAACGAGAATAGACCCAGTAATAGTGGGACCAACAGACCCAATGAACCCTCCCTTATGAGCAATTTTGTAGGAACACTTGGTCAAGGGAACAATAACAATCGTGATGGTGATAACAATTATCAAATCACAAGGTAAGATAATATTTATTTTAAAGTCCTACAATTTTCAAAACAGTGGCGACGACTAGTGGCAGCCACCAGTGCCTCATGTGAGTCACCAAACGTGGTCATCATTCTCAGTCACAAGAACCTAGACAAAGCCACAGGTCACATATACAAGTGTCTATACGTGGCCACAAGTCACAGCTGTTTGTGGCCATACATAACCTCAAGTTGCTAGGCGGGGAGTTACAACAATCTTTCTGTTCACTCGAGGACAGTGGGCACAATCGAAGGCGACCAATGTCATAGCTTGTTCTTGCCACTAGTCGTCGTCACCGGTGGCCCAGTGTGTGGCAGCGCTAAATGTGTACCTACATATTAGACTTGAAAGAAAAGTGGCAGCGGCCACCGTTGGCGACGACTGGTAGCGAGCTACTAGACTCTGCCACCAGTCTTAGTAACCAGTGGCTAGGCGCGGCTACCAGTCACTTTCACTTTTTCCTTCTAGAGTATTCAGTGACTGACTGTTGTGATCTAGTGTCCACAGGTGGCAGACGACTAGATGCAGCCACAAGTAGCGAGTACTGACCACATGTAGGTACAACTTGTGGCTCGAACACTCCATTTACATTAAACTGTATAACAAAATATAAATAAATAATATCGTCGACTTGTGGCTGACACTAGTAGTCGATACCAAACAATGTGAGTGCGACATACACAAAATAACGTTTTTGACAAAATAAAACGATTTTTCTTCAACCGACTTTAATGTCTTTTTAATGTGGTCTATTGCTATTGTGTTAGAGAATTTTATGTGTCATTTACATTCTTCCGTAATAACAACGACATTTCTTCGAATTTAGATGAAAAGATATATTTAACATAAATATTTTTAAGAAATTTGTTTTTTAAAAATCCTTGAAATTAATACGTACGGGGACCTAACACCTTCGGTGAGTTTAATTTGAATTCATCAACCTTGTTTATGGACCACTTTGACAGTTATTTAAATGAATCCGTAATGATTATTCAATTTTAATATTATTTAAACAACAACCAAAGGTGCATCTTGAAAAAAAACTGTTTAAACCACTTGTCGCTCGTAGGGCTGACGCGCAGGCGCAAAAACTTTTTATTATTAAAAAATAATAATTTTATTAGTAAAAAAAAAATCCTCATTACAGTTCACGTCCAATTTTAAATGACGTTCCTACACAGCAAACATTACCTTTGTACCCGTTGACAGATTTCAACGATTCTATTTCTTCTAATAGGTAACGACAATGAAATAATAACAATAATAAATTTAAACGAAAACTGAAAATTATTTCACTTTTAGCAACAACAATAATAAAAATAATAACAATAAGAATAATAGACCTCCCAATAACGTTCAGGCGAATTATCCTCAATCTACAACCACTACAGAAATATATTTCGGCGAGATCAGTAGGTAAACGCCCTGTATACAATGTTAGGTAGAATAGTTATATGTTATCCGTAGTGAAGGTAGTTAAAGGTGAGGGAAATTGTGAAGTATGTATTTACCATAGAGGTAATGTTAAATATGGAGAGACGGAACCAGAACATATTGCACACGTCTCGTCTGGAAAAAAGCGAAGGAGGATCGGTTGGCCTCTTTCTGTCTTCGTTCACTTGCTTCTGATTGGCATTTCACGTCACCAGAGTTATCAGCTAGACTGAAGCGCCAATCAGACGCAAGAATACAAAGATAGAAGAAGGTTAATAATTTTTCTTTCTCTCTTTACCAGAGGTGCGTTCATATGCCGTCATTTGCTCCTCTATATTTAATAATATATCTATGATAATGATACAATATTTCATTGAGAGAAATTTTGAGAAATAATTAATAAATCTTTGACTAATTGAAAAAAAAAAAAATACTAACAGCATGAAAACGATTAAAATTATAGAAAAAATAGTAAGGCGCTAGAATATTTATTTTAATATTTGGTAGCAATAACAAAGGTGGTAATTAATTGGTGTAAATTAAAAGGTAATGTTGTGGCACTAATTTTGCAACACCCTATTGTTCGTTGTGACCTTGGTAAATATGTAGTGGTTTCCTTTACGTAATTATAATTATTTTTTTATTGCTTATTAAGTGTATGTGTCAAATAGAAAATTTAACATTTAATGTAGAATATAAAAGTAACATCATAAAAATGAAAGTTAATAACTAAAAAACAAAATTATACAGAAAAAAAGCTAACTAACTACGCCACTGGAATATGCGTAAAAAAATAATACCTCTTTTTTAATTTAAATAAAAATTTCTTTTTGACACGTACGCCTATGGTTAATTAATAAATATAATTAATTTTAATATGTACTAATTTTTTTTTATAATGTAGCACCACAATTCGTCGCCCAGAAATAACTTTAAATAACAACGAAGAAGAATTTTTCCCCGGAGACTTTAACCCCTCTCGACGACCCATCGTGACAACCATTGTCGAAAATTTAAACGATAACGTATGTGGTATTATTGCCCAACAACCTCGGCCCCTTATCACACATGGCAAAGAAACCTCAGCAGGTAAAGTTAAAAATTTTACTGATTAATTATTTATTTATTTAAAAAAACTACAATCATGAGTGGCGAATCCACAGGAAAAATTTCCAGGTCCGGACCAACTCCTTCAGAATTTTTGTAGACTCTCTCTCCCAAAATCCTTAATCCGCTCCTATTTTCTAACAATATCACGATTTTTTGTTAGTTAATATGATTTTTTTTTAATTTTTAAACTTGTAGGTAAGTATCTATTCTTTTTTTGTTTTTAGTTTTAACATATATAACAGTAACTTTATTAAGAGTTTATTCAAACACTAAAAAGAAAAAATATCTGAACACATTCCCGATTAATTATTTTTATTGGTAATGATCCGTTACTAGCGCACTCTATCGTCCGGTGGTGGAACTTACGAAAGTCAGTCATATTTAATACGTTCATAGTAAAAAAAATTACCACGTTATTTTAAGATCTATACTTCTCGTAGGTTTTTTTTTTGTAAACCATAAATAAATAACTATTTTTTGTTTTTTTTTCAAAATTTTAGGACCACCAGTTTCAGCGGTTAGGGGTGGAATGGTCAATTTTCGTCTATTTTCTCAAATAACCTTCAAATTGCTTATTTTAAAATTATGAAAAATGTATATTTGAGATCCAGAACAAGCCTTTTCATTTGATATGTCATACCTACAATATTTTTTCAGTTTTTCAAATTTGCCTCGCCCCCCTCTCCTCAAACGTGACACCAACATTGATAATAATTAGCAAGAATTGTAGAGGTCGATGAGAAGAGCGTATGTGTAAATTTTTTACGCTGGCGAATAATTTTTACTATCATTTATTGAATATTAAAAAAATACAATTGGCAGCGCTGTATTTTTTACCTGTAAAAGATAGAGGGGTGTTGTCCGGGACTTTTTTGTAGAAACATCAATTTTCTACCAAAAAGGTATATTTACTTTTTTTCGTAACTATCACGGTTTTCGCCATGTGAGCGTTGAAAGAAAAAAAAACGCGTTTTACAAAACTTTTACGTTAAATAAAAAATAGTAACAATAATTCGCCAGTATCAATAATTTACGCATATGCTCTTCTCATGTCTCTATAAAGATCCGCGATGAAAAAAATTTTTTAGCAAAAAATCTCTTGGTACCAGACTGCAACAGCCTGGGTGAATGATTCTCATCGTTGACGTTGCTCGTGAGCCTTTAAGCCTTTTTGACTCTCACTCTCTAGTTCTACTTCGAGGCGATAGAGCGCGCTAGTGAAGCTAGCTATTACCAATAGTACATACTTCAAAAAAATTAAATACATACATAAAGGGCGTTACGTTTTACATTTGCCCTCCCATTATGTTTCGTATGATATATATATATACGTATATATATAATACAAAGTAAAAGGGATTTTAAATGTTACCAATACCCTTAAAAAAAATTGGGAGAGGCTGAACTATTCAAGCAGTGTAGCCCCCAGTAAATGGATAAATTTTGTCCAATAGATGCGCAGCAGAATGGTTCAGACAAAGGACCAAGAAATAGTGACAACCGTAAGTATGTAGGTACATATTGCATGTCATGTACACCGTAATGTAATACCTATTATCTTTTTTACACTGTAACTACCAATAAAAAAATTATTTGTGAAAAATTAAATTTTTAAAGGCTGTAGTGGGAGTCGAACTGTGTTGAAAAGAATTTTAAATTAACCACTTAAAAACTCCTAGGGAAATTAAAAAAAAAGTTGAAAGGTTGCACAAGGAAATCGAATTACATTAAATATGACCTTGAGATCAACTTTCAAGGTTTTATCAAGTCGAGCTGTTTTTTTTAAAGAAATTTTGAAATTTCAACAACCTTGCGAACTGAAATCCAATTTCGAGGTTTTTCAAGATCGAGTAGTTTTCTTTATTAGAAACCTCTACATTTGATTCAAAAAGCGCTTAAAATTCTACGTTTGATCATACCGTTTCGTGAAAAAGATCCAAGGTCAATTCAAGGTCACTTAAGATTTGTTTTGTGTAAAATTAGCCATTAATGACACGCTAAATCAAATATCGACCTTGAATTGTATGGTTAAAAGATCAAGGTCATTTTGAAACAATTCGATTTTACAATGAACTTATTTTGACCTTTATTAAAAATCATAAATCAAACATAGGGTTTTGCTTGCTTTTAAAATTACTTGGTACCATTAAAAACGTACTAGACCTTTAAAATTTACCGTCAAGGTCACAATCAAGGTCATTATAGTCCTTAAATTACCTTAATTGGTAACCGTAATTTCAAAAATATGTACTAATTTTTACAGGTGCTCCTTAAGAAGTAAACAACGAGTTCTGTACGAAGTAGAAAAACATCCCTATAGAATACACGTACATACATGCTATACATACACCACTTTGCCAAAATTTAAAAATTGGCTCTAATTATTTTTTTTCAGGTCAATGGCCTTGGCACGTGGCACTGTACAGATCAAAGGGCACCGATCTGCAGTACATCTGCGGGGGATCTCTAATAACGAGAAAGCACGCGTTGACAGCAGCGCATTGCGTGACGAAACTCCAAACGAATAGAGCAATTAATCCCGAACTGCTGCAACTCTATTTGGGTAAGTCCCGTTTCCCTTACAATTTACTTGATTATTCCACAGCGCCATCTAGTGAGTAATACCGAACTAAAGTAGTAAAATCTGTAGTTTTAACGAGGGATGTGTGATGTGTATTTTTTTTGAAGGTAAATACAGCTTAAGAAAATTAAATCCCGGCGTCCAAAGCATGATAGTGGAAAGGGTTCTGGTTCATCCCGAATATAACGCCACGGTGTTCCATAATGACATTGCGATACTTAAATTAACCCAAACAGCCACCGTCACTGACTACGTAAGACCCGTATGTCTGTGGGAGGATGAAGTCAGTCTAAATTCGGTCGTCGAAAGATTGGGTAAGTTTGAATTTTCAATATACCGGGTGTTCCGCAGATAAAAATTTATCATACCCTAACCTAACTTAACTTAAGTTGCTAATAACTCCGTAATGTGTCATGTACGACTTCAAAAAATTTTTTCTAACGGCTATGTAACGTAAATAAATTAATTTTTAAGATGGGGTCGCCTGGGGGGGAGGGGGTGAAAATTTAAAAAAATACCGTGTCACATATCAAATGAAAGAGCTCGTTGTGGGGGTCTTGATCGTATTTTTTAAGTAATTTTAAAATGGATAGTTTTTACGTTATTTCAGAAAATAGATGAAAATTGATTGTTTCATTGCTTAAAAAATAAATAGGCTTGCCGATAAAAGAATAATAATAATACAGACGATATTTATGATGTTAATTACTATTTAATTTGGTCGTAAATAAACAATAATAAAGCAATTAATTTAATTACTAATTTAACTGGAGATACCGTTTTCGTTTTAAAATAATTACGTGGTACCCAGGTAGTTACCCGTTCATGTATTCTCAAATTAACACGATAAAAAATAATAATTAATTTAAGATATAAAAACACTCAAATAAAAAAAAAAATCGTAGGTATTTGAAAAAAAAAGTAAATAAAACAAATTAAATATTTGCTGGTACGTCTACGAAATGTAAGGTTATGCGCATGCGTGGCCATCTTGCTTTTTACCATAGCACTCCATATATCTCGTACCAGAACGTACTAAATAGCTCGAACCCTGAAGAAGATAACATTGTTATCGAAAAGTGCTTCGGACATTTTTGATCCAAGTTTTGGCGTTGGGGTTTGAGCTATTTAGTACGTTCTACAACACCGCCGAAGTTTCTCCAGTTTCTGATATCTCGTACCGTTAACTTCGAGAATAACAAGACCCGACAGGTTACGCGTGACGTCATTCTTCGGAGTCAATGTAGGAAACTGTTTTAGTCAGTCTATTGTCCAAGGGATTAATTGCAAAAATTTTTGGTCGCAGAAAACTGGCACGCGTATTTAATATTAAATGTTTTTTTTCTGAATAGGAACCGTTGTTGGATGGGGCTACGATGACACAGGAGCTCTCACAGAAAACTTAATGCAAGCTCAAATGCCAGTCGTGACCACCGAAACTTGCATATTTTCGAATAGGGAATTTTTTTCAAGATTTACATCAAGTAAAACGTATTGCGCTGGTTTCAGAAATGGTAAGGCAATAAATTATGCATATTAAAAAGAATAAATTTACTCTTAACTTTGGTACTTTTTCAAAAGTTACATAATCCAAAAAAAAAGAAATTTCAAGGACTTTGTAACTTCAGAAAAGGTCACAAAGTGGTGAAACGTTTCTTTAATTAATTATTATAAGGAATTGATTACCCAGGTACGTCCGCTTGTACCGGCGATTCCGGCGGGGGAATGTTTTTCCCCAAAGTGGATCAAGGCGATTCGAGAAACAAAGCGTGGCAAATACGAGGGGTCGTCTCGCTAAGTGCAGCCTTACAAAACGAAAAAACTATCTGTGATACGTCCAATTACATCATATTCACCGACATTGCCAAGTATCTCTCTTGGATCAAAGATGTAATAGAGAGGAGATAATTTGTTAAAAAAAAATTTATTAATTTAATCAACGACCAATGTGCCAGAAACAACTCAAAGGAGCCTTATTATCTTTAAAAATAAATAAAAATTGAATCCTTTAAGTAAGTATTTATATTAAGACAAGAAGAATAATAAAAAGACACACTTCGCTTTGTAAAAGGATTTAGAAATTTATATTCTACGACTCACAACAGTACTTTTTATTTCGTTATAATTCTTTTACGAAATATAAGCAAGTGTCTTAAAAATTAAACTGTATTATTGTACACCGAACTGTTTGTTTTATCTTTGTACAAAAATTATATTATTTTTTTTTTATCTCGTTTGTTATTGCAGCTGGAAAAAAAATCTAAATGAAAAAAGACTGGGTAACTTCCAAAGTCCCTCTAGATGCTTCTTTCAAATTTCCTGTAGGAAGTTTCGTTTAAAAGACGTTTGCAAAAAATTCGACAGAGCATAGCGACAGAGTACGAGGAAAACGAGATGGAACCTCACCATATCTAGTTCAATAAAATACCACTGACAATATGCGAACGCTATCTGCGGGAGTTCAACGTAAACAACAACGAACATTCAGGTGTTGATCCTAACTTTTGGATAACTCCCGCAGATGGCGTACAAATGTTATCTGTGGTATTTTATTGAACTGGATATGGTGAGGCTCCACATCGTTTGATTCCTAGTCTGTCGAGTTTTTTGAAAGATCCAAATATGTCGTATAGTTTCGCAAATACCGCTAAAACGAAAAGACCTACGGGAAATTTCTCAGAGCAGCATTAAATTGAACTTGAAATTTTCCGCGTTTTAAACTATTTTCCGTCTGCAATTATAAGCAAAATCCCAATGAGCGAAGCTCGAGTTTCAGACACACTTGATACTAGAAAAATTTCTGCAGTTTAGTGCCGTGCGTACGCCCTTGGTTTCAAAATTTTTTTTATACAAAAACAGCGACGTTGCAACACTAAAATATTGCGCAAATATTAGGCGAACGCGTATTATTACTGCTTACCCCTCCAAAATTAGGAATGGGAGTGGGCGAATCGTACACATATGATGTGCGCAATGTAAGAACGCACGAGATCAGCTATCAACGAATTCAGCCGTTGTTTTGAAAGCCCTTTTCATGCGCTTTTTTAGTTATGGCTTTTAATTATGTCATAAACAAGAATGAATAATTTAACTTTAGATGCATATTAAAAATAAGATTGTTTATAAAATATACATCTAAGAGAAAAAAACAAAACTTGCCATTTTCACTAAAATATTAATTTTAATGCTCCAATAAGTAAATACTTATGTGTATTCATTATTGTGTTTTATTTACTTTCAAATGACCACGAAAGTATTTAATTACCGAAATAATTATTATTTATTCCACCTTATAAAAAGAAACAAAGTAGTAAAACCAACGACTAATTACAACATTTTACTAATTATATTCTAAAGAAATAAAGTCGACAACAATTTAATGAGAATAAACATGTCTACCTTTCAAAATTCTTCGCATTAATATTTTTCTGCCGTTTTCAGTGCTCATTCGTTTATTCCAACCGTGTCTCTTAATTCTTTTTCGTTCAGACGGACGTGGAAAGTGACATCTGATAATAGTACGAAAACTAGTATCAAAAATACCACCGGGGTTAACAATACTTCCCAAAGAACCCCCAAGACAATGGAAAGACTTTGGTAACAAGCAAGTAACACTGGTTTTTCTAAAATATACGTTTCCAAATCAAATACGCAAATCAGAATATATTAAACAAGACTTACTGTATAGCGTTTAAAAATGACGGAACCACTTTAAAAAGAGCCATTTCTTGAGGAAAAAATGGGGCACAATGTCAAAAACGTACGAAAAGTTGATAAAAAAATTAACTTATGTTAGGTTAGAAAGTAGAAAATTATTTGAGGTTATTCGGTTATTCCGAACCATAGATAAAACTTAATGATGTTAATGTGGATCATTTGAACTATACAGGGCGTTATCCATTTACGCCTGAGGGGCTGCCGGTGCTCCACAAGTGATAAACGTCGACTGCAATTTCAGTTATTATTGCCAAATTGTTGTTTATTTTTCTGTTTCAAACTAATAAGGCAATTTATTACGACAACAAATATGAATAATACTGAAAATTTTTGTAAATTAAATTTAATATGATATAATAAGTTCATATTTTTCGGTGCTACTCTGTACCACTCTACTCTACTCGGTGAATGGTAATGGAAAACGCAGTCTTTAAAATACGAGGATTATAATAATATTATGAAACAATTAATATAAAATTTAAATAACTCAAAAATAAAAATATTTCCTGATGAGGTTATTTTTTATTATTTATAAATTTTTCGGAAGTAGGTCAAATATTTGACAGTAGGTCGAATGAATCAAAACATAATTAGTATGACCTAACCTAGAATTTTTTTAAATTTTTGGGGAAACAGAAAAGTATTTGCGAAATGAAGACAAAAAGGGCAAAAAGCCCTCATCGAAATAGTGACCCAGAATCAAGTAGAAAGAGGAAAAAGCCATCCGGTCACCATTTTCCGCTAGAAAGGTACAAATACGAGCTAAATAGATTTCTTCAAGATTACGGAGGAATACCGAAAACGAACGATTTCTGGAAGTTTTTTGAGAAATATCAAGCTATTCAGGTATCGAAAAAAGATTCAAAAACAAATTTTGATAAGACTTTGTTAATAAATCAATCATTCGTTTCTAAAACGAGTAAATTATACGACAAAATACCAACGTTAGATCGACACGGGGAAAGGATGCATATACCCTACGAGACATTTAAAAACTTCCTGCAAACAGTTCTAATATACCAAGACTTTCAACAAAAAACCAAGATGGCCAAGTTAAAAAAATTGCGCCAAGCGCAACGGGACTTACCTATTGCCCAGTTTAAAGACGAAATAATTTCAAGATTGAAAGACGCGCGTGTTTTACTCATCGCCGGCGACACAGGTTGTGGAAAATCTACACAGGTGCCCCAATATGTCCTACAAGCGGGTTATAACAAGACAGTATGCACTCAGCCAAGACGCATCGCTTGCGTATCGCTAGCCAAAAGAGTGGCTTACGAAACTCTCACGGACTTTAAAAGCACCGTGGGTTATCAAATAAGATTCGAGAAAACCAAAAGGGCAGACACGGCCATCATATTTATGACGGAGGGCCTTCTACTACGTCAAGCGGCGGAAGAGGAAACGATAAATCAGTATGATGTCATCATATTGGACGAGATACACGAGCGACATTTGTACGGCGACTTCTTAATCGGAATAATGAAGTGCCTCGTGCATAAGAAAGACGACTTCAAGTTGATACTCATGTCCGCAACGATTAACATCGATTTATTCTCGAATTATTTTAAAAACGAAAACATCCAAATAGTTCAAGTACCAGGCAGATTATTTCCCATCGAAATTCAGTACAAGCCCATAAAGAAAGATCCCTACGAGCGCAAAGCCAGCAAGTTTGATTGCAGTCCGTATCTCGAAATCGTGCAGATGATAGACGCTAAATATCCGCTCAATCAGAAAGGGGATTTACTCGTATTCCTTAATGGCTTCGCAGAGATATCCGCTCTAGCAGACGCAGTAACCGAATACAGTAAATTTAAGAATAACTGGATCGTCCTGCAACTACACAGCACCCTCTCCTTAGAAGAACAAGACAAAGTCTTCGACTATCCTCCAGAGGGCGTCCGGAAATGCATAATTTCCACGAACATTGCCGAAACGTCAGTCACCATTGACGGCATACGTTTCGTCATAGACTCGGGGAAAGTCAACAGAATGACCTATCACACCGTAGGAGGTATAAACAAACTCACAGAAACGAACATTTCCCAAGACAGTGCGAAGCAGAGAGCTGGAAGAGCGGGAAGAACGGGACCTGGCGTCTGTTTCCGAATGTATTCAGAAGAAGACTTCAAAAACTTTGATGCATTTACCACCGCAGAAATTCACCTCGTTCCTTTAGAATCCTTACTTTTGCACATGATCTCTTTGGGCCTGACAGACATAGTGAATTTTCCGTTCCTGGAAAAACCGAGTGACAAAGCAATCGAAGAAAGTTTAGAGCGACTCAAATTTTACGGTGCCCTCCGGCTGGACGAGCAGTACTTAGTCCTCACTCCTCTAGGGGAAGCCCTCAGTAAACTTCCCGTCGATCTCACCATAGGAAAGATGCTTATAATGTCGACAGTTTTTGGAAACGTAAATGCAATTTTAGCCCTGGCAGCGCTCCTCAGTGTACAAAGTCCCTTCACGCAGTCCGCTTACAAGAACATGGACACTTTAGAACTACGAAAACCTCTAGAGTCAACCCACGGTGACCCTGTGACCTTCTTGAATCTCTACAAGGACTGGCTGTCGATAAAATACGAAACAACTCCAATTTCCGGTTCCGGTGCTTCGTCGTTTTCTAAACAGAGAGAAAACTCCAGAATTTGGGCAAGAAAACGGGGCCTGGAAGAACAAAGGTTCTACGAAGTCACCAAACTCATCCAACAGTTCAAAGACATTTTGGAAGACGCAGATTTGTTACCTAAAGGACCCGGTGTGGAACTTACAAGTAGTGAACGTGCCATTCGTTATGGAGAACTGAAGCATCTAAAGACGTTGCGAAGGGAACTGAAGGAAGAGTCCAGAAGTAGTCGCAAGAAACAACTTAAACACGACACATTCGTTTTTGAAGCGGACGAAGAGAGAAAAGAAGCACAAAAGGTCGACATAAGGGACGTGGAGTTTAGGATTGCAAACGACTTTAAAAAACTGCAAAAATTATTAGACGAAACGTCTCCGGACAGTGCAAGAGAACTTTTTATGTTAAAGCTCATCCTTACAAGCGGATTGTATCCATCTGTAGCCGTAGAAGATGAATTTAATTCATCCAAAAGCGTTGCAGAACGACTATACCACACAAAAAGTAAAAATTTCGTCTTCCTTCGGCCCTTAAGTTGTTTCACTACAAATCCAGAAGTTCTGGAACTCCATGCTGATGATATAGAAGTTCCTCCACCAGGTTACTTCAGCAAAAGACCTCTCAGTCGTAGACATCAACTGCTGATCTTCCAATCGATTTTGGAAACAAGAAAAGTATATTTGGTTAACGCAACCAGAATGCCTTGCATTCAAACGTTGATGTTATTTGCGAAAACGATTGCAGTGAATGCCACATTAAGTAAATTTGTTTTCGACGAATTTCTACTCGTTGACGTTCCTTATTTTGGTCAGGGGAAAACCCTATTACTGAGGGCTATCGCGCTCAGAAAGAAATGGAAAATAAAACTAGAAGAAAAACTGAAAGATCCGAATTCGGTTTCGAAAAAAAATAATGAAGAAATTTTTTATTTCATGGAAGACCTCGTTAAGTTTATAAATACTGACGTGTGTTACAACGTGAAGAGGCTATTGCCGGCCGATTTGAAGGTGATCTACACGCACGAAACGGAGTTTCCCGATCTCGAAAAAGTGAAACTTAAAAACCCATTCGATCCGGATTTTTCTGTAACCGTAAACGACAACTACGGGGGTTTACAGGTCACAGAAAACGTTGTCTATGATTGTTTAGTCCAGGAAGAATGGGCGGTGGCAATGGAGGAGGAAATTTGTGGGTCTCCCTTTGAGTGTCCTTATTGTAAAAAGATCAAACATGGGTTCTCTGTTTACAAAATAATACAACACGAAACGTTTTGTAATGGAAAAGAAAAAAGTGAATCCAATGCGGATAAGAATGATAGCCAAAACGTTGTGATAGTGAAACCGAACTCGAGACAATTTTATTGCGAAAATTGCGAAACGAATTTGATGTTGACACCTATCGAAATTTTAAAACACAAGAAAAGTTGCAAAGGCAAATAAAGACTGAAGTTTTAGGATTAATTTTATGTAATTATACTGTCAATTTACCAGATAAATAATTACCTATACTGATTCTAAGATAATCATAAAACACTAATCCTAATCACACAAGCAGACTCAAGATTCATGACAATTCCTTGACTAATCCTAAGGGGCTCCGATCCCCAAGATCTTAGACTTAAAGACTTATATAACAACAATTTATTTACACATAACTTTTCACTGCGCGTCTCGATTTATTTCTGAAGTCACTTCAACGACTGTCAATTTATTTATGACTCTTCGGCGATCGTCTCTTCTTTTGATAGTTATGTATTTAAACTCTGGAATATTCTGGAGGTATTTGGAAACGTCGGGAGTAGTTTATTCTTCTCCGAACTGCTTTATTGCTTTCGATGGTACGATACAAATATTTACATACTCATATTCGACTATTTTTCCATTAGTTTATCAACGAGCCGCCACTGCTTAAATGTGGCTGCAGAATTTGCAGCGATATCTATGGCAGCACGATGACAACGAATGTCATTTATCTCGTGAATAACCAGCAATGTAAACGTAGTAAAAGTGTGTATTTTGCGTGAAATGATAAAAAAATGGCGATGAAATTCGAGTTCGAGTGCAGTTCAATGAACAGCGTCGCGTTTATTCAGGCGAACAAAAGTTCTCTATCTGACGAAGATAAAGTCAAAATCAAAGAACTCGGAAGACCAACACCACATCTAGACATTCAAGTAAGTGCCTGTAGCCGAAACAAAACGTTCAAGAGACAATTTAACGTCGGCATGTACGCAAAAGCAGACTGGATGTGCGGTTGTGACGTAAACAACGCACTTTTCTGTTTCCCGTGCCTGTTATTCACCGGCGATAAAGTGTGGACAGTGAACGGCGTTAAGGACTTAAGTCATTTGACTCAAACCATCCGGAGACACGAAGTGACAAAGAGGCATATATCGAACGCAATGAGTCTGGCCTTTTTCGGCAAAATAAACATCGGAGAACAATTAGATCCTGCATATTTGACTCGTATACAAAAGCATAACGAAAGCGTCACCAAGAATCGTTACGTTTTGTCCCGAATTATAGACTGTATCAAATTCTGCGGGGCTTCCCAGCTGCCTCTTCGGGGATGCGACGAAAGTGTCTTTCGCGGTGTCATAAACTTCAGCGCCGATCTCGACGACGCTTTACGAGGACATCTGGAACATGCGACGATCTTTAAAGAAACTTCCAACCCCAAAGAAATACAGGGCGATCTCCTCAAGTGTATGCTCGAAGTGTGCAGAAATTCCATCACATCTGAAGTAAACCAGGCAAACTTTTTGGCTGTTATGGCAGACGAGGCAATGAGTATAAGTTCAAAGCATCAAATGGTCATCATTCTACGCTATACCCATCGGGGGAATCCCGTCGAAAGATTTTGGGGATTCGTAAACCCCGAGAAACATGATTCGCAATCTTTAGCTGATTGTATCTGTTCTGTAATTGACCTTCTTCTAGAAGGCAGCTGCAAAAAATTAATTGCACAATCATATGATGGTACATATGACAGTGTTAGTGTCCGTATGATAATTAAAGAGAAATATCCGTTAGCTTATTTCGTACATTGTTATGCTCATCAGTTGGATGTAATTATGTCTCAAGCGGTGTCACAAAACACACAAGTCCGGCTTTTCTTTGCCAATCTGGATGATATTGTTTGTTTCTTTTCCAATTCTCAATCGTTAGACGTTCTCGATGAAGTTGTAGGAAAAATGATCCAGTCTTGGAATTTCAAAGCTAGAACTGTAGTCATTAATATTATTTATCAGTATAGAGTATCTTTAATTGAATGCATGCAACGGATACAGGAACGCTTTTCGAACTCAAAGGTCATCAGTCAGGCGAGTGCCATAGAACGGTTGCTGTTCGACAAAGTGTTTTTGTTTTGGTTGAACATTTTCCAAACCATTATGCCACACGTTGACGTTTTGTACAATCAATTGCAAACAATAAAATCCGATACCCCACTCATTAAAAGTGCAATCAAAACTTTTGAAAACAGTATCAATAGTGTCCGAACAGATATCCAATCAGTAATCAATAGAGGTGAAGAAATGTTTGAAGATGAAACCGCTCTCGTTCCTCCCAAACGAAAACGCGTTTCCGAAGATAATCTGCACACATCAGCCGTAAAAGTGTGTGATATAATAACTGATGTAGCAAGGACTCGATTTGAGTACATTGATCACTTAGTTGCCTCAACGTTATTTTTCTCTGAACTCTTCAGTGATTATGCGAAAGTGTTTCCGGAGAGTGCGTTTGAAACTACAGTCGACAGTTATCCAGTGTTTGAAGCAGAAAGATTAAAAAACGAACTGAGTATAATCTATACGAGGCCCGAGTTTCGGCAAACTAAAGGGGCTGTAGCTTTTTTGAACGTGATAAAAGCTAATAATTTGACTCAAACGCTTCACGAAACAGTGAAATTACTAGAAATCATAATAACAACCCCAATGTCAACAGCAGATGACGACGAAAGAAGTTTATCAACTTTGAAACGCGTCAAAAACTTTCTAAGGAATTCGACGAACGAAGACGCGCTTTCGGCACTTTCAATGCTTTCTATTGAAAATTTTTTGATTAAAAGTGACGTTACTTTCAACGAAAAAGTTATTGAAATGTTCGCTTACCTAGATCAACGACGCAGTGACTTAATTTACATTAAATAAATAAGCTTTAGTTTTTTCTTTTTCTAATTTATTAAATAATTAAATGTTTTAAAGACATTCGGGAATGTACCTACAACTATTTTAATTTCAAGTTTATTTTATATATTCTGAATAGTATTTACGCGCCGCCACTGTTTAACTTATTGATATAAAACATAGTCTTAATTTAATTTATGAAGCAATAAATTAAGATGTAATAAATTGTTGAAAATAAAAAAAAATTAACATAATTTAAGAATAATTAATCGGTAAACCAAATTAACACTTTATTACCCAAAAAGATACAAGATCTTATCCTACAGAGGTAAACGAGGTTAATTAATTACGTAACAATTTCAAATTGTGCGTGGTACGATAATTTCCATTGATATAAATAAAGACGTGATTTGCGTATGCCGGAAAGGCACATATAAAAGATAGGTTAAATAGACGCCCCAAAGAGACGCCCTATCAAAATAGGAATAATGTTTTTTTTTAAACTGATTTTATAAAAAATCTAGTTTAGTTTAACTAAAAGTACTAGTTTTAGTTTGAAATTTGGCAACTGTGCGATATGGCAACATTCGTGTTTTAATATGTTTTAAATATTCACAACTGCCGATAAACCATAGAGGTATAAAGATAGAAATTATGACTAAGTTTTAAAAGAAATGCCAGCGAAAGAGAACCATAAAGGTAATACGACGCAATTGATTCTCTTTCTATAGGTCCATCTACTATGGGCTGTCTAGGTGTTAATGTCATTGAATAATTTCGATATTATGGCGCAAGCGCAACTATCGCTCAGGAAAAATTGACGAAACACTAGCGGTCAAAAATCGAATCCTAGATGAGTTTATAGATGCGAAACTCGACTTTGGGCTTGAACGTCCAGCGCCACCTTCTCGGACGGCACCAGAATTAAAAGGAACTTGGAAAATATAGAACATAGAAAGCTACCTTACCGGCTATGGCGCGAAGTTTAAAATGGCAGGTTGGGAGGGGTTTTTATTTTTGGTTATTTCAATTTTAATTCGTTATCAAAATAAACACAATACATCGTGATAAAAATATATTAAAAAAAAAAATAATTACAACAATAAGCAATGTTTATATAACAACAGCAATAATTGTATGGAAAAAAAATATTGCATGATTCTATTGTTGAAATTAGACGACAATTAGCATACCTAAATACGATTTTTGGTGTAGTGTATAATTATTGGTATTTCATTGCATGAGCAAATGCAGCCTCCAAATCGGGCTTTCCCTCAGGGACGCGATAATCTATAAAAGTAAAAATCAATTTCCGCATACTCGTCGACTTTGAAATACTTACAAGGTAAATGGACACTTGGAACTGCACTCCGTTTGAGTCTACCATTAGCCCACTTACATGCAGGGTGAAAATGTTTCCCACATACACGGTAATTTCGAAGACTTTTGGGAAGTCTTTCCCAAACTGTAGGGGAAAAAACCCTTTCCACTTATACATGTTGCATTTCTTCGTTCTTCGGAAAGGAATGCCTACAAAAATAATAATTAAGACATATTTACAATTCCTTAATGAAAATTAATTTGTTTTTACATTGTGGTAGCTTCTGGTATACACCCCTCAACGGAGCATCTTCCTTTCTTTAGTGCTTCCATTGTCTATAATTAACAATATATATTTTACTAACAATAATACCAAAAACATGAAGCCATAAACAGAAACACACCATTAACAGTTAAGTTATATTGTCCTTTTGGGGTCTTAATGATCGTAAGTTACCACAACTATTAAGTAACTTTATTTATTTATTAATAAATAACTGTGCATTAATGCAAAAACGCGACAAATAAGGCAATATGTAAAATATTATTTAAAAGACATAGGAAAATATATCTGCAAGGACAATTCATTCAATTATTTTTCTATCTTAAGTTAATTAATGTATATATTTTATGGATAATAGACTATAGACTATAATTATTTTTTGAAGTTAACAATTATATTTTCTCAAAGCAAGGATGAAATTATTCTTTAGTAACTTACCTTGAAAAAAGTAAAACAAACACTAAAAAGTTTTGAAAACACTGTAACAACTTAAAAAACAAACAACACACAATTTCAATGAATAAATATTAAAAAATCACAAAAACACGAATGAGTGGCTTCACCTGGCTTCACCGCTATTATTGGGGATTTTTATTTCAAATTAGTCAATTTCACAACCGAAAAACAATCTCACTGTAATATTCACCGACTGTAATTTGTATTCTGTAATGGTAGGTAATTTAGAAGAAAAATAGAAGTGCAGTTTAGCTTTTGGTGCCGTCCGAGAAGGTGGCGTTGTGTTCGCAGTTTCAGTACCCTGAATCGAATTAAACAGCTGTAATTGTCTGAACATGTTGGGTGCAGTAGGACGTGCGGCATCCAGCCTTTTGGCTGGAAAAAGTGTTGAAAAATTAGGTTCAGAATCCCTAAAAGCCCTATGCGCTTTCACAGGAAACCGTGAGTACATTTATAGTTAATTTTAAACCGCTGTCAATCGTTAAATTACGATCGTTTGCGGTCATGTAACATGTATCTCGCACAGGTCAAACCTTCAAAGTCAAAAAGGTCTCGAAATAAACAATATTCGTGCTCAAAATTTACTTAAAATTATTCGAATGAACTTTTGTGTGTATAATTTATAGAGAATTGAACGATTTTTAATGGAAAAAGTGTCTATTCGATTGAGGTTATTACATAATCGTCGGCGAATAAGTGAAGTCTGCCATTTTGATTTTATATAACCAATGTGATTGTTAAAATAACGAATAAAATCAATTGCAACAATGAATACGACGATTGTTACTATAATGCTGTGTTCATTTAACAATGATCAAAAACAATTGTTATAATCTATGAAATGATTGTTGCAATAATGAAAAAGCAATTGTTGTAATAATAGAAACGCTATAGTTCTAATAGTAAGAAATCAATTGTTGTAACAATAAAAAACAATTGTTAAAACAATAAAAAATTGCAATTGTTATAACAATGAATAAAGCGGTCATTAATCGAAATTTCAAAAACCACTCGCCCTTTCAGGAAGGGACTATGCTGCAGCTGCATCTGATAAGGTAGCCTCCGGTAAGATCGTCGCAGTCATTGGTGCCGTCGTGGACGTGCAATTCGACGACAAATTACCACCAATTCTCAATGCCCTTGAAGTGCAAAATAGGTCACCAAGATTGGTGTTGGAAGTAAGTTAATGACATGAGACTTAATCTTGTGTTCGGTGACTGTAAGTTAATTTTTTAACGACAGATTGCCCAACATTTGGGTGAAAACACTGTGCGTACCATCGCTATGGACGGTACTGAAGGTTTAGTTCGTGGCCAGGTAGTTTTGGACACCGGCTACCCCATTCGTATCCCTGTAGGTGCGGAAACGTTAGGCCGTATCATCAACGTCATCGGCGAACCTATCGACGAAAGGGGCCCAATTCCGACCGATAAGTTGGCCGCAATTCACGCTGAAGCTCCCGAATTCGTTGAGATGAGCGTAGAACAAGAAATTCTGGTAACCGGAATCAAGGTGAACGTTTTGTAGAACTTTTAAATTTTTTTTTTTGAATGCCCTGTTGTATTTAAGGTCGTAGATTTGCTTGCCCCGTACGCCAAGGGTGGTAAAATCGGTCTTTTCGGTGGTGCCGGCGTAGGAAAAACTGTACTGATTATGGAACTTATTAACAACGTAGCCAAGGCCCACGGTGGTTACTCAGTGTTTGCCGGTGTAGGAGAAAGGACCCGAGAAGGTAACGACTTGTACCACGAAATGATTGAATCCGGTGTCATCTCGTTGAAAGATAAGACATCGAAGGTACGAGTTTAAACCTTTTGTCGTATATAAAACGTAAACGTTAATTAATTTTAGGTAGCGCTTGTGTACGGTCAGATGAACGAACCCCCAGGCGCCCGTGCTCGTGTCGCGTTGACAGGTCTCACCGTAGCTGAATATTTCCGTGATCAAGAGGGACAAGACGTGTTGCTTTTCATCGACAACATTTTCAGATTTACACAGGCCGGTTCCGAGGTATCTGCCCTGCTGGGTCGTATCCCGTCCGCTGTAGGTTACCAACCCACTTTAGCCACTGACATGGGTAGCATGCAGGAAAGAATTACTACCACCAAAAAGGGTTCCATCACTTCGGTTAGTCTCTTTTTTGATTCTATTAATGAACGTGCGTTTATTGAGTCTTTGTTGTATTCGAGGTGCAAGCCATTTATGTGCCCGCCGATGACTTGACCGATCCCGCCCCTGCTACCACTTTCGCTCACTTGGACGCCACGACCGTGTTGTCGCGTGCCATCGCCGAATTGGGTATTTACCCCGCTGTCGACCCTCTCGATTCCACGTCGCGTATCATGGACCCCAACATCATCGGTCAAGAGCACTACAACGTAGCCAGAGGCGTCCAGAAGATCCTGCAGGATTACAAGTCTCTACAGGTGAGGCGGACGACGACGTTTCGGTTCGAAAACGTCTACTAATTTTGTTGTAGGATATCATTGCCATCTTGGGTATGGACGAGTTGTCTGAAGACGACAAATTGACCGTCGCACGTGCCCGTAAAATCCAGCGTTTCTTGTCGCAGCCTTTCCAGGTCGCCGAAGTTTTCACCGGACATCCCGGAAAACTTGTACCACTCGAACAAACCATCAGCGTAAGTTGTATTCTTTTTTAGAAACTTTAGATTGTTTGTTTAAACGTTTGGTTTTTTTTTGTGTTAGGGATTCAAGAAAATTTTAGGAGGTGAATACGATAATCTTCCCGAAGTTGCGTTCTACATGGTGGGACCGATCGAGGAAGTCATAGCAAAGGCAGAAAAATTGGCCGCCGAAGCATAAGAAGCATTTCAGAATAATAAAATTAAATAAACAAACTTTCAAACAACAACGTTTTAAAAATATATATTCAGTCACGCGAAACATTTTTTTAATGCTGCCAAAACTTTCATGTTTTCGATCATCAGTTTTATTTTCTAAAAAGGAAGTCCTTTTGTTCGTTGATTATTATGGTTGAAAACGACCTTGTTGTATAGGTAAATGTGTACTATCGTTTTACAATTATTATTATATTAAATAAAATAAATAGGTTCTTAGAAAATTTGTTATTAACTCCTCATGTTCCGTAATAATACATAATAATAGTCGAATTTTAATCAGAATCGGAATCAGAACCTTGTATTTTTCGAGCCCTTCTCGTCGTTCTTGTCGACTTTCTACCACCGTTTTTATTCGTCGTATCATTTTCTTTCTCTTCATCAGACTCACTATCGTCTTCGTCGCTTATCTTGTGTTGCCTTCTCGGTTTCTTTTTCGGGGCGCGACCCTTGGGTTTCTTGAACGGAGTCTTGGAACTTTTACTGGTCGTTTTATTGAAGCTATTCTCTTCGTCGTCTTTCTTCTCGTCGTCGTCGTCGAAAAGCGAGTTGATTTTTTCTTGCAGTTCGGTGGCCATTGTCTACATAAAAACCAACATCAACATAGTAACCATCATATTAAATTTTGCCCACCTTGATCTCGTTTTTAGCGCTTTTGGTGCACGTGTTGATTACTTGCTTGAAGAACGAGTAAAGTTCGTTGTCGATCAGGAGCCTCTTGTACATCTGAAAGCTGTCAATGAGCTTGCGCAGACCGCGGTCAGTGTACTGTATCAGCGACAGGCAATAACCAACGTTTCTGCAGACGTGCATTTCTTCCGTTAAGCTCAGCTTCAAACAGAATCGTTCCACCAAATTCTCCATGTGTTTATTTTTTTCTATCAAGCTGAACAGGAACCTTTTTTTTTTGTAAACAAAAAACTTTAGTCCGTAAAAAGCCTAATATCTCATCAACTCACTGCATTATATGTCGTAGTTGTTCCTCTTCCAATTCTTTGTCTTCGATCAGATGAGAGAAGATGTCCGGTAGGACGTTGTACAAGTTGTTGGCCCGATGGGAAAGGAGTATGAAAAAGTTTTTGCTCATGTCTTTCAGTAACGGACTGTCGTCCACCAAACATCTGGCCATTTTCGCTATGTGACCCTGTATACGGATCATGTCGCGAAGTATTAGATTCGACAGGAGGTAGAAAGTGTTGTAACGAACGTCGAAGTCGTTGTCTCTCAGTCTAAGATAATGTGGCAGATACAAATTTTGTAAAAAGAAGATTTTTTTTTCTCACCTTTCGTACATTCTGGGTGTCCAAGGCTCGACGATATTCGGAAATCTTTCTAAAAGATCAGACAAATGTATCATGATGTTGATTTTGACTTCAGAATATTTAGTCTTTTCTAACATCGTGAATACGAGCTGCATGTTCTTCTCGCAGAAACAACTGGACACTAACATGTACCGAAGCAAAGCAACGCTGAAAGTCCCTTGTAACGCGACACAGTCGTAAATGTCAGGTCTTTCACAAACCATCGTGATTAAATGCGCAAATTTTTCGAGAAGACCTTGCCCTGTTACAATGTCGTTTTCTAGAACGTTGAGGATGAATTCCGCTTCCGGATCGCCCGCTTGTACCCCTTCTAGAACGCTCTCATCCAACTGAAACAACGACAAAGCTCAAACTTCACGCAAAAGGCAACAAACAAACCAATTAATTACCTTAGTTTCTTCACTAGTTTCCGAAAATCTACTCTTACGTCTTGAAGACGACGCGTTAACAGACACAGCGTTCTTCGATCTCACGTTGTTTCTCTTCTGTTTATCGTTTTTCTCTTCTCTAATGAAGTGCCGTCGCTTCAGTTCCTTGTAAACGGCCTCGTCCAGGTAATGGAGCTCCTTAATAGCCAACTCGCCGAACAAATGGCCGCACTGTATTATAACGTAACGCGGCAGTTCGTCGCTGCCCTTAAACTTTTCCTTGATCATGTCGAATATTTGGTAAAGGAGCTCTTCCCATAAATGTTCCGGTTTCGAACACAACTGAAAGTAACGTTATTAAATTAAAAAGAAATTTAAAAAAAAAGTTGACGCGTAGTTACTTTGTAAGTTAATTCGACTGCAGCTGTTGTGACTGTCGGATAGAAAGGGTCCGCTCTAAAAAACGTTTTCTGCAGAATAGACATCAGATCAGTCCAAATTAGGTCTTCCAGTTTGATACGGAACGGCGGATTTTTGTCTGACATGTTTTGTTTCTCTGTACCTGTAATTTATTTATTTACGGCTGACGCATTATTCCAAACATATTTAAGGTTCTCACCGGCTACTGCCATCAGTTTACAGGCAGACGCCAAAAGAAGAAGATCTTGTTCGCCTCTGTTCGTAAAAGCGACCGTAGCGATCATTTTCAAGTTCTTGCTTATGATAGTCTTTCGTCCTTTGGCGGCCATTGCGAGCAGGTCGATGGCGGCCCGGCTGTCGTCCTCTGACACGTCTCTCTGTTTCGTGAAGCACTGCCAGAGGGCGTCGATCACGCCGTTATCCAGAATGCCTTTCGACGTCCATTCGGTCACGATCAGACCGAAGTCGTTCAAGCTGTCGTACGGCGTCGTTTTCAGTAGATGAATCAAACGATCCACTATCGTTGTAGTGTGTTCCCTTTGTACGAAATTTAAGTGTTAAATAAGAGAAAGAACGTATCATTTGTGTACTTACTTCATACTTTTGGTGTCGGTGGTCAAATAAATCGTCTTGAAAGCGTTCACGACGTACTCTTTGCGCTCTTGTTCGTTTCGTTGCATTATTTTTAGCATGGCTGCGTTAAAAAAATAAATAAATGTCGCAGTTGATAAAGCAAATTAGCGGCGAACTTATACGAACCTAATACTCCGTTGAGAGCGTTTTCGATTTTGAATTGGAAAGCGGTGACGAAGAAATCGACGGCTTCCTGCATGTCGCCGACAGACGTCGATTCCAGTAGCTCGATCATCGGCTTGATGGCCCTATCGATCTGTTTCAAAAAGTCGACGCAATTTGTCAGGAATTGGACGTGACTTTCGAGTTTTACGAGCGTCTTGAACGTCGATTCTATGTCGACGCCCATGGACAGACCGCAGCCGTAGAAAATTGTTTTCATGAACATCAGGAACAGTTCCGTTTCTTCTCGTTTGTTAGGATTTGTACTGTGAAACAAAAAAAGTAAATACATAAGTAATTAGATCAACGTATGTATAGGTTAATTTTTACTTTAACTCTTTCCATTGATCAAGTCGTTTTACTTCAGGTGCGCATATTTTAAAAGCTTCGTCGAACTTCTCTTCCCTTATATACTGTCGTACTGAAACAGAAATTTTGTTTTTGTCTCCATTCGCTTCTTGTTCCTTATTTTCTTTATGTACATCTGTAACCTGTAGTAGATTTTCCGCAATAAATTCTTTAAGTTTCTCTTCTTTCGCTGCCCATTCCTTGTTGACTTCCGTCAATTCATTTGCTGTATTTTGACACATATTACACTTAAACCTGTTCAATTCGTCCTGCCTTTGCAGCAGCTCCTTCTCCATTTTACTCAATTGCAACTGAACATAAACAACTTAACGTAACAAAATCTACATCTAAAAACTATTTTAGTTACCTCTGCTCCGTAGATGTTATGGGTTAAAAACGTCGAAACGCAATTGGCGGCACTTTTCCTGACAATGGCTCCCTTGTCGTACAGTCGTTCCACGATCTTTTGCAAGACGCCATTCTGTACGCTCAGAGGAATCGCATTCTCTTTCTGCAACCTGGCCCAGTGCTGCACAACTTTCGTCCTCACATGGGCCGACGTGTCGACGATGTGCTCTTCCAAAACGTCCAGAAACTCGTCCCGAAAGTCCTTCTCTTCCTCCGTTAAATTGTTCTTGCTCAGTACAGTCAGAACCACCTCCGCTATCACGTTTAGAACTGAATTCCTCAACGTGTACGACTACAAAACGATTTTAAAATAACTAGACATTAAAAAACTTTGTTGCATTATTTACTTCGTGTGCAAGGTACTGATTAAGATACATGACCTCCGGGATCATCATGTCGGGCATCAGCTTTGCCATCTCCGTTAAAATACCCGAACAAAATTTCGTGCCCTGTAAAAGATGATTTTTGTGTACCTGTTTCTTATTTATCGGACAGTACCTGTGAGTCCTGGAACTTCTCGTCAGTTTGCCACTCGGTAATTTCCCTAATAAAATTTCTGACTAATCCTTTGCAGTTGTAGTTGTTTACTAAAAGTTGTACGCCTTCTGGAACGCAGAACATCAAGTGCTCGTGCATTTTTATCAGCTGCGTAATGCGTACGTTGAACGTCATTCCGTGATTGTATCGTTTTAATAAAATTCCTATGGCGTTAAATAACGCATTACGCAATTCCCTGTCGTTTTTTAACGATGGGAATTCCAGAAAACGATAAAACACTTCGCTGACCATACTGCAAAAGACTCGTGTGCTTAATAATAACTAATTATTAATTTTAACAGTATGAGACGTACTTGACAAAAACTTCCTCGACGACCGGAGGATCCCATAAAAGATTTATTTCCCTGTCCAAAATGTTATTGAGGGCTAAAATCACCCCTATTTTATTAACGCCTTCGTCTTCAGGAGAATCTGTACCCTTTTTTCTACTATTTTTCGCCTAAACAAATATTATTTAATACCGGGGAAAAACTTGAAATGTGTAATTAGTTAGTTACCTTGGACTGTAACAAATTTTGCCTTTTAACATCTATCTTATGTTCGATTGTAATTACCAAGTTCGTGTAAGCGTACAAAAGCATTTTAAGAATGTTTTGGTATTTAGTTTTTATTTCGTCGTTTAAACTTTCTTTGTCCTCCAGTATGAAACCGATGTTTTTATTTAAATCTGTTACAGCTGGAATTTATATCCACATTTAAGAGAAAAAAAAAATTGATAAATAAATAAAACACAAGTTTAGGGCGATTTTATTAACCAATTTATACAAAAATAATCGCTACCGCAATCCAGTTTTTAAACTTTAGAATTTTTTCTGAACGCCCTGTAAAAATTATTAAGTTCAATTTTGTCAGGCCGTTAGCTTTGAGATTCAGCTATTGCTGGTAAAAATTTCAACAGATTATGTTAAATTTTGTGGAAGTGATTATTTTTTATAATTTAGGTGTACAAATTAGTTAACAGTCACCTTAAAATTTTGTGTTTAATTTGTATTTGTCATAAAAAATATACCATTACATTAAAAATAACAAAATTAACTTCCGGTATAACCGTAAGCGGTAGACAGTTGAAAGTATTTTAGTTAGAAAGATCACACTTTATAATCTCTACTACCACATTTTCTAACCTCTAACGTGCTTAGTTTCACCATAATTTTTTTATTTATTTATTTATTTAACTCTACGGACTAAAAAGTCCATTATTCACAAAACAAAATTTATAAGTACAAAATACAGAGAAGAATATAGCTAAAAGTACAACTTAATCAAATTTAAGAACACAAGCTCGTACAAAAATATCAAGATCATGAACACTAGCTTCATAGATATCAACATCAGAGTGGTTCACAAAGTTACATATACCCGTTAAGGGATTATTACTTGTGTAAGAGGCATTGTAACAATCAACATAAAACAAATCCTTATTTGTTGAAAAAATTTTAATACGTTTATTTATTTACTAATTTTAAGTAGATAATGTCACTACATTAGGTAAAGGTAGCTGGTTTAAATTAACAAGTACATAAAATACTTCATACCTAACCCAACCCAACTTGTCTCACCCCAACATATCAACCTAATAATTACTACTAAAATACCTTTGTGTAAGTCCAGATAGCCCATCATCATGCTCTCCATCGTATAAGATTCTGGTCGGAAAAATAACGAGAAATAAACATCAAAATTATCCACGATAAAATCGGGTCCCTCATCTCGCAAACACTGCTTAGCAACTATAAATTAACTAATTAAACTTACACTTTTACGTTATTTTGCCCCTAACTGTACCTTTCAACTTCGAATAAATTTCTTTAGGCCCGATCACGTCTCTCACAAAATATTGGTCGGACTCATGAGACAACAAGTCGTTCTTCGATTGAGGTACAACGAAATTAATGTATGCCATTTTTTCAAAAACATTAAATTATTGATTTTTTCGCTAATATAATACTACTCGCACTATTATTAACAAAAGAAAATCACAAACACAAAACATAAACAGTTAACCACAGTTAACGAAATTTCCGGTAAGTTCAATTGGATTTGTTGACATTTCAAAACAACCAATCAGGAAGCATCTGATGTAGTGTCTCAATTAAGGCACTCAGTAAAAATTTAACAGAAAAATGAAATAATTGCTTAGTATAAAACTACAAATCAAAAAAACTAAAAAGTAAGACCAAATTTTTAGTATTATAAATGATAAACATAATACATGCTTTTTAAAAAAGGAAATTTAATTACTGTTCAAAATTATATTCTGGTGATTATTGAACCACAATTTCTTCTTTGTGAACCATTTGTAAACATGGCCCCCTAGATGCATGGCCCTAAACATGGGTTTTTTGTTGTGGTATTACCTAATGCATTATTTGGTTTAATTAAAAGAGTAAAATATAGATTTTCGAACCAGTTAATATATAATTAAGAGTTCAATCATGGAATTAAATAGTATTTGTAGTATATGTTTACATAATGACTACACGTTGATTCAGTCGAAAGAAGTGGACGCTAATAATGTTTCTTGGTCAGAAAAATTAAAAGCGGTCATCCCTGAAATAGTAAGTTAATAAGTATCATCTAATTTCGTTGTTTTAGTTCAATTTAGCCTAGCAATTTCATAATAAGTATGTGTGGAATTGTAAAAAAAATGCTGCATTGGATGAGTACCTACTAGGTTAAAAACAATTACATAGTTACAAAAGTCTTATTTAATTACGTATTAAATCATCAACAATTAACTAAATGTTAATTTTCAACGAAATTCCACAATTTTTTGTTGCTCTATATTAGGAATATAACTTTTGTTTTATTTAGTATTAATTTTTTTATTTATTTCTTATAATCAATTAGGTACCTATATTACGCTTTAACAAATAAAAATTTAGTTCGTTGTTTAATATATTAAAACGGGGTTATGTTACACCCTACTTCGCGAAATTTGTGTTATTACGCATGCGCTATCTTGGTTCCGTGGACCTGAAAATGGGTCAAATGGGTGTAGTCGGTAGCTTCTTTACTACCTTCATCAGTTGTAGGCGCATGCGTAGTCGATTTTCGACTGCACGATAATCTCGTTTATGTTCGAGTATGTTCATTGCGCATGTTTATCTATGCGCATGTTCTAATCGGACATTATTGGGCGTATTCGCTGACTACATCACGTGCTTTCATCAGTTGTAAGCGCATGCGCAGACAATTTTTAATTGTGCGAGAATGACCATTGTGCATGTCGAAAATCGACTACGCATGCGCTTACAAATGATGGGGATAAAATAGAATTATAACCTTGAATGTGACTACACGATTTTCAAGGTTAAATAAGTTGTTTTACATACAAAAAATTCTGTTTGAGACTGTGCGAGACTAAATATTGGAAGCGTAAATCATAGTTGTATTACTTCGGGGAGGGGAATCGACCTATGACCTTGAATGTGACCCTGAGATCAAATTTTAAGGCGAAATCGGTTTTTTAAAAAGAAAAACCAATTTTTTCTCCGGATTATCGAACGGCATAAAATTCTACGTTTGATTAGGCTAAATAAAATTGTCGTACTTATTATTATGACGATTATATTTAACTTTTATTTTATAAATAAAAATTTTAAGTGAAAAGTGTAGTTCGTGATGTGAAAAATATGAAAATATTTAAATAAACATTGTTAAAAGTTTACTGAGTTAATATAATGTTAATATTTCATAATTGTACATTTAAATAATAAATAAAAAATTACACTCCTATTTTGTGTTTTGTTATTAAATAATATGTACTGCTACTATTACGTGAGTTTTTTTTAGATTGACAGATTCTCAAAACACGTTACGGAGCCCTTTTTCTTCTTATTTTAGGCATGGAATGAAAAATATAGTATTTGCAAGGCGTGTTTGAACCAAGTGGAGATAGCCACACTGCTCAGAGACCTCTGTCTTCAAAATGAAGCTATCAGACTGACGTACATTAAAATGGAACAGTCCCCGACTGACGAGGACAAAACTATTTACAGTAACGTCGTTTTAGTAAACGAAATGAAATCTGCGAACGAAATAGCCGACTATGAACGAGACCACACGAAACAAATTCCATGCGATTTCAGTATGGAAAGGGACACAAATTTCTACGACGAAGAGCCCTCATCGAGACTCTCCGATTCGAGTGAGGACAGCGATTGGCCCTCAACTCCGGCATTCATGCCACAAAAGAAAAAGCGAAAAGAGAAAAAAATCGAAGACAAAGAAGGGACATCAACAACTAAAAAAGAACTCAAGAAAGCCCGTTTGAAATACGACAGTTTCAATTGCGAAATCTGCAATGAGCACTTTACAAAAATAAAAGATTTCACGGATCATTCAGTGAACGAGCACAACTTGGAAGGCCAGTCTTTGAAACCGTACAAATGTTCCCAATGTGACAGCAAGTTTTCTACTTCTTCTTATCTGTTACGCCACTCGCGAGTCCATGAGCAAAAGAGAAGTCACATTTGCACCTCCTGCGGAAAGGACTACATACATCGCAGTAACCTGAAACTTCACGAGAAGGAGCACTTGAACAAACGAGAATATCAATGCGACAGTTGCCCGAAGAGTTTCAACACTTTCCCTCACCTCAGATCCCACAAACTTGTCGTACACACCGACAAGAATCTCTGGAAGTACGTATGTCCCTATTGTGACAAGAGATTCCCTATAAAGACGAATTACAGCCTACATATGAGGAGACACAACGGAGAAAGAAATTTCTCTTGTCATCTCTGCGATAAGACCTTTATTGAGAACGCGAATTTGAAACGTCACCTGACCTCACATACGAACGTTCGTGCGCACAAGTGCGAACATTGTCCGAAGGAGTTTAAACTGAAGATGGTCCTCAAGATTCACATGGCCAAGGCTCATGGTATTGGCGAATATAAGATACCGGCTGCAGCTAAAAATCACGAGTGCACTGTGTGCGGAAAGAAGTTTGTTGCCAAGAACAAACTGAGCCGCCATATGTGCACCCATACGGGGGAAAGACCGTTTCCGTGTACCAGGTGCGATAAGAGGTTCACCGATGGATCGTACGTTACTCAACATTTGAAGACGGTGCATGGAATTGTCAACCAAGATTAATAAATAAATAGTGTTTTGTGAAATTATGTGGGAAATTGTAGAAAAAGATGCGGACGTTATAGTGCAAAAGGGCGACACCAAACGTGGTCTTATTTTATCGGTAGATTTCATCCTCCCCCCGTTTCTTTAAAACCTCCAAAGTCCGTGCGGATATCAATCAAACTAGTTATTTGTAGTTAAATAATTAAAAGATTTTAGAAGTTTAAGTAACTCTTTAAATTTATTTCAGAAATGGGAGGAGGAATTTTACATTTGCAAGCCATGCTTAAATCAAGTAGAAATCACGACTTTATTGAGAGATCTCTGCCTCCATAACCAGGCCGTTCGCTTAATAAATCTCAAAACCGAAAATCATTCTGCAAAGTCCCCGGCACCTTTCGAACAGAAAACTGACGATGACAAAAAAGAATCTAAAACGTTAAACGAGACAACAACAGACAAATTGGCCGAAGAAGGCAACAACTTCAATGACTCAACGAGAGCCACCGATTCCAGTGAAGACAGAGCCTCCGGCGATGATGAAGACTGGCCTCCACCGTCATCTATACCTAAGAAAAAACCAGGTCGAAGAGGAAGAAGAAAATTATCGAAAAAAGACAACAACCAATCGAAAATTAAATGTACCAGTAATGTGGTTTTAGTTAACTAAATTTTGTTGGATACAGGTGAAATTATGCACCTCTGTAGGTCTACATTTACTAGTTCCGCATTATATGTACCTAGTTTAAGTCAACAAATGCTTGAAATACATCAAACTTAACCCAACCTGTCCTACCCGAATCTATCAACCTAATCTCTAATTTTATGTCATGAAAACACATTAAAAAAGTACTTAACAAGATAAAATTCGAGTATTTTTGTATTTGATATACAAAAATGATTCTCAAGGTGTCAACAATAAGCATTGAGGAGGCACATTCGATATTCAAGACGTAAACGAACCTTTGAATATGTTTGCATCCGTATAAGGTTACGGTAGTGGCTGTGTGTGTGTAAATGTACATACGCACCTCCAACGGTAACCTAATACGCTAATGCATAAAATAAGCGTATTTTTCGATCATGTCTCGCAAAGACAAGTCGTTTTTCGATTGAGGTATAATGAAATTAATATAAGCTATTTTCTCAAAATCATTAAATTATTGGTTTTTTCACTAATATAATACTACTCGCACTATTATTATCACAAACACAAAACATAGCATAGCAGTTAACGAAATTTCCAGTAAGTGCAGTAAGTTCAATTGGATTTGTTGACATTTCAAAACAGCCAATCAGGAAGCACCTGATGTAGTGTCTCAATTAAGGTACTCGGTAAAAATTTAACAGAAAAATGAAATAATTGCTTAGTATAAAACTACAAATCAAAAAAAGTAAGACCCAATTTTTAGTATTTTATTAATGATAAACATAATACATGCTTTTTAAAAAAGGAAATTTAATTACTGTTCAAAATTATATTCCAGAGGTAATTGAGCCACAAATTGTTCTTTGTGAACCATTTGTAAACATGGCTTTCGTGTATGTTTCGTGTTGTGATTTTAGCTAACCTTTATGTACGGTTTGGTTTAATTAATAGTGTAAAATATAGATTTTCGATCCAATTAATGTATAATTAATAAAAGTTTCAATCATGGAATTAAATAGTATTTGTAGTATATGTTTACATAACGACTACACGTTGATTCAGTCGAAAGAAGTGGACACTAATAATGTTTCGTGGTCTGAAAAATTAAAAGCGGTCATCCCTGAAATAGTAAGTTAATAAGTACCATCTAATTTAGTTTTTTTAGTTCAATTAGCCTAGCAATTTAATAATTATTATTTGCAAAATTGTAAAAAAAATCGTTTTATAACCTTAGCTGCTTTGAATGAGTAGGTGCTAGGTCAAACAGAATTAATTATAAAAGTCTTAATTACGTATTAAATCATTAATAATTAATTAAATATTAAATACATACTCGAGAAATATAAATAGTCTCATTTGTGATTACTTATGCGATTTATTTAGTGTTAATTCATTTATTTCTTTTTTTATAATTAATTAGGTAGGTATATTATGTATTTCAATTGTTAAATTTAATTAAGGTCCGTGTTATCTACGTTAAAATAAATCCTTAAAAGTATTTTAAAATAATTTCTTCCTTATCGTGATAAAATAAATAACACATGTACCTATAGTTATAGCCCTTTTGGTTAAGGAGTTTTTCGCAATTAGGTTATGGTGGGTTATCGATTCGTATCTTCTTAAATTTTTATCGAAAAATTTGAAAACGAAAAAAGTTGCGCAGAAATTATTTTCGGCTATCTATACAACGTTTTAATAATTGGTTTTGAAATACTCATTCATAATTGACAATTGCTCCAAAAAAATAAAATTTGATTAAATTTTCGTAATTAAAAGAAGGTATATTTCAATTTTTAATTAACGGAATCATTGTGAATAATAAATTATGAAAATATTAAAGCAAAAAATTATCACCTAAATGGTTAATATAAATAAAACATTAAATGTAGGTACGATTTATTTAATTTAACCTAACCTAACTTATTACTGTGGAGTTTTTGAAAATTTATAATTTAAAATTTGTAGTTAATTTTAAGTTTTGTTTATAAAAAAAAAATTGATAAAGTAACGATAAGTGTTTAAAAAATACATTTTTTTAAGTATGTTATGTGATTGTGAAAAAAAAATATATCGTCTATTATGACCTTGAAGTCAATTTTCAATGTTCCGTTATTTTAAATTGACACCGGATTCTAAAAGCCCTTAAAATTTTACCTTTGAGACTATTTTATTTTAATGAAAAGATCAAAAGTCAATTCAATGTCATAAAAAAAAAACATTCCAAATTAGCGTTTCCAGACGTCCCGTATTTTCCGGGATGTCCCGGATTTCAGGCGTCATTTTAAACATCCCGCCTGGGCATTCTGCCCCATATTTCAACTGTAGATTATTATTTTATATTTGTTACGGGGAAAAATTTGAAACCTCGTATTCCACACAGAAAGGAATTCGAATTATGACCTTGAAATCAAATTTTTTAGACGAAAACCGTTGCTCCGGATTTTAGAATAAGGATTTTTTCTACGTTTGATTAGGCTGAATAAAATTGTTGTGCTTATTATGACGGTCATTTTTGAATTGAATTAAATTAAGTGTGAAGTGTAGTGAGTGATTTAGTGAAAAATGTGAGAATATTTAAATAAACATTGTCAGAAGTTTAAAATGTTAATATAACGTAATTGTACATTTACGTAATCTAATAAATAAATAAAATGCACTACTATCCTGTGTTTTGTTGTTTAATAATAATGTGTATTATGTATTACGTAAATTTTTTTAGATTGACAGACTCTCAAAACAACGTTATGGAGCCATTTTTCTTCTTATTTTAGGCATGGAATGAAGAATATAGTATTTGCAAGGCGTGTTTGAACCAAGTGGAGATAGCCACACTGCTCAGAGACCTCTGTCTTCAAAATGAAGCTATTAGATTGACGTACATTAAAAATGAACAGTCCCCGACTGACGAGGGCAAAAATATTTACAGTAACGTCGTTTTAGTAAACGAAATGAAATCTTCGAACGAAATAGACTACTATGAAAGAAACCAAACGAAAAAAAATCCAGGCGATTTCAGTATGGAAAGGGACACAAATGACTACGACGAAGAACCGTCATCGAGACTATCCGATTCGAGTGAGGACAGCGATTGGCCTCCAACTCCAGCACCCATCCCACAAAAGAAAAAGAGGAAAAGGAAAAATATGGAAGACAAAGAAGGGACATCAACAACTAAAAAAGAACCCAAAAAAACTCGCACGAAATACAACAACTTCAATTGCGAAATCTGCAATGAGCACTTTACAAAAATAAAAGATTTCACGGATCATTCAGTGAACGAGCACAACTTGGAAGCCCAGTCTTTGAAACCGTACAAATGTTCCCAGTGTGACAGCAAGTTTTCTGCCTCCTGTTATCTATTACGCCACTCGCGAGTCCACGAGCAGAAGAGGAGTCACATTTGCACCTACTGCGGAAAGGGTTACATACATCGCGGCAACCTGAAGCTCCACGAGAAGGAGCACTTGAATAAACGAGAATATCAATGCGACAGTTGCCCGAAGAGCTTCAACACTTTTCCTCACCTCAGATCCCACAAACTTGTCGTACACACCGACAAGAATCTCTGGAAGTACATATGCCCTTATTGTGACCGGAGATTCCCGATAAAGACGAATTACGACCAACACGTGAGGAGACACATTGGAGAAAGAAACTTCTCTTGTCATCTCTGCGATAAGACCTTCATTGAGAACGCGAATTTGAAACGTCACCTGACCACACATACGAACGTTCGAGCGCACAAGTGCGAACATTGTCCGAAGGAGTTTAAACTCAAGAAGGTTCTCAGGATTCACATGGCCAAGGCTCATGGTATTGGCGAATATAAGATACCGGTTATAGTTAAAAAACACGAGTGCACTGTGTGCGGAAAGAAGTTTGTTGCCAAGAACAAACTGAGCCGCCATATGTGCACCCATACGGGGGAAAGACCGTTTCCGTGTACCATGTGCGACAAGAGGTTCACCGATGGATCGTATGTTACACAACATCTGAAAACGGTGCATGGAATTGTCAACCAAGATTAATAAATAAATGTGCTTATTTAGTGTTTTGTAAAATTATGTGGAAAAATGTGAAGAGAGGTACGGACATTATAATGCAATGCAATGGTTACATCCAACATGATTCCATTAAATCGGTACATTACACATACCCCTCCCCCCGTTTCTTTATAATCTGGGCATCAGACTCGAAAAGTCCAAGTTAAACAAATCCGACCAAAAAATATAATCTTCATTACTATTTTGATGTCGCATTAATTTGTTCGATTCGGTCAATTTGGGTTTTCCAATTTTGGCGCCCCCTAGAGTCTGTTTTGTCCAGATCTTAGAGAACTATGTTTCATTAAAACGTTACTCCAGGTAATACAAAACTTTTGGTAAGTCGTCATCTCACATCTACACAACATGATCCTTCCTGATGTAATTTAATAATGAAGGAACTGGTTATATAACATTGAATGACGATGATATAAAATAACATACAACTTGTATAAGTTACTGTTTTTATGTAATTATAACAGTATACTTTTTAGATAATTTATATAAATTAATAACTTAATAGATAGCCAGTGTATTAAGGCATTAATTTTTTTTTAATTAATCAAAAGTAGACGTAGGAGACATTAATGATTTTAGGAAATATTTCTAACCATAATAAAAATAGTCTTAATCGTACTATACGTACTGCTTTGATGCTTATACTTTAATAAAAAAAAATGTTTAATTTAATTGATCTGTTTTCTTCAACGAAAAGTCAAAAATGGAATAAAAAACCATGCGAAATAGTTAAAAATATTATAGAAGTGTAAGTAACTTTCTATTTTGAGAGACGTTTTTTCTCTTTTTTATTCCAGGAATGGGAGGAGGAATTTTACATTTGCAAGGCATGTCTAAATCAAGTGGAAATCGCAACTTTACTGAGAGATCTCTGCCTCCATAACCAGGCCGTCCGCTTAATGAACATCAAAACCGAAAATAACTCCGCGGAATCCCCGGCACCTTTCGAACAGAAAATTGACTACGACAAAGTCATTGTAGCCCAAGAATCTAAAACATTAAACGACACAACAGACGAATGGACCGGAGAAGGCAACAACTGCGACGACTCGGCGAGAGCCACCGATTCCTCTGAGGACAGAGACTCCAGCGATGACGAAGATTGGCCTCCACCTTCATCCCTACCTAAGAAAAAACCAGGTCGACGAGGAAGAAGAAAATTATCTGATAAAGACAACAGCCAATTGAAAGTAAAGAAAGAACCGAAACAATCCCGAGTGAAGTACAACAGCTTCGACTGCGAAATATGCAACACGAACTTCACCAACGTGAAAGACTTCACCGAACATTCAGTGAATGAGCACAACTTAGACGCGAAAACTTTGAAACCTTACAAATGCACCCAGTGTAACAACAAGTTCTCGGCCTCCTACCACCTCCTACGTCACACGCGTGCCCACGAACAGAAACGGAGTCACATATGCACCTACTGCGGCAAAGGTTACATCCACCGTTGCGACCTGATCCTGCACGAGAAAGAACACTTAAACAAACGAGAATATCAATGTGATAGTTGTCCGAAGAACTTCAACACTTATCCCCACCTCCGGTCCCATAAGATCGTCGTGCACACCGACAGAAGTCTCTGGAAGTTCATATGTCCCCATTGCGAGCGCCGGTTTCCGATCAAAGCCAATTACGATCGGCACGTGCGCAGACACACGGGCGAGAAGCATTACTCGTGCCATCTGTGCGATAAGCAGTTCGGCGAGAATGCCTACCTGCAGCGCCATCTCATATCGCATTCGAACGTTCGCGCGCACAAGTGCGACCATTGCACGAAGGAATTCAAACTGAAGAAGGTTCTCAGGTTGCACATGGCCAAGGTGCACGGAATTGGCGACTACAAGATACCGGTCATCGTCAAGAAACACGAGTGCTCGATATGCGGCAAGAAATTTTGCGCGAAGGACAAACTGAGCAGGCATATGTGCACCCATACGGGGGAGAAACCGTTCCCGTGTCCCATGTGTGACAAGAGGTTCACGGATAGATCTTATGTCACGCAACATTTGAAAACGGTGCATACCATCAAGACCGAAGACATTAAAGATCTTAGTGGCATGCTTTAGAAGGGGTATAAAAAAGTGTAAATGTGAGTGTAAGGGGACGATATATCTTGCAACAAGTAGAGAGCGGTGACCACTACGAGACTTGCGATTGGCACTATTGGCTCAGTGTGTGGCAGCGTTAAATGTGGACCTTCCCTGATACACAAAATACTGCTTAATTGTTTTATATGTTTTGTTAAGACGTACTTTTCACGCTTTTATCGTATTATCGCGTTATTATATTGAAATTATTTTGTATTATTCTAAATACTAGATAAATGTACCTAATACTTTTCCGGATTAAGTTAATGATTGTAGCTTAGACTTTTTTGTATGTAAACGAGAATATAATTAAGCGTTATAAAGCGCACTAAAAAATACAAGAATGTAACATGTTAGGCACTTCGAATTTTATATGTATAAGCAGCAAACATTAGAACCGTTTAATTAATTTAAATAAGTAACTGGTTACTTAAACACAACTCCCTTTAAGCAGTCTTTTTTTTTTAATAAAAGTTGCATTGAACTCAGTAAGAAAGTTGTTTGGCCTTCCTGTTCTGCTTTTAATATAAGTACACCTGGAGACAATTAATTCAGAGAACCTTATCTTTTCCACGGCGCACAATCTACACGTTTTTTGGCTTTTCGACAAAACCGTGATAGATACAAAAAAAGTGTACAGACATCTTTTGTAGAGAATTGAATTTTCTACAAAAAGGACCCGGACAGCACCCCTATGTCTTCGACAGGTAAAAAATTACACCGCTCTAAAGACGACTCAGCGCCACTTAGACGTTTGAGCGTATCTTTGGAGCGCTATAGTTTTTTACCTGTAAAATATAGAAGAATGTTATCTCAAACTTTTTTGCAGATAATTCGATTGTCTGCAAAAAATGACATACTTTTTTTCTGTATATATATATATATATATTATATATACGTTTTTGTACCAAGGTGAGATCCGAATAAAACTAAGACAACCTGCGCTCCACCAAAACTATTTCAATTTGAAGAGTATATATTTCACGTTTGCTTTAAAAGCTGTATTTTAAATTTGGACAGTTGCAGAGGGGAAGGAATTTAGGCATTTTAATTATGGTGATACTTTTTTCTATTAAACGAGATCCGTGAAAAAACACATACTGTTGAGATCCGGAAGTGTATATATACGAAAATACCTTAAAGGTGAGGTCCGGCATTGTTGCCAATAACTACTTTCAACAGATAAGATTTTTAGCGGTCGAACAGTAGTTGTCAGTTTTGTGTGCTAATAAAATTAAAATAAGGAAGGTCGTGGTAAAAGATTGGTACAGTTGGCGAAAACAAATAAATGCGAAAACAATCCTCTTTTAAACGGGAATTATTTCTTGCAAAAATGGTTTAGTCAAAAACAGTTTTGACTGGTCTTGTCAGTCAAAAGTGGTTTTGACCAACATTCTTATTCAAAAATTGCTTCAACTGCGGATTTAACTGCTTATGAAATTTTAGTGTAACATACATGTATCTATAATTTTACTAAGTTGCAACATAAGTATCAATTATTTTAGAAGAAACTAATGATGATGTAACAATTAAAAGTAAAGAAGATCATTGGTCTGAATTTTATAAATGAGAGGAAAACATATTGAATAAGCTAACTAAACTTGGTAATCGTTATTATGGTTACTATTCTGCAATATTATGAAATATAAATTTTTGGTCTACATTTATCAAACTTTCTTTAACAGGAAAACGAAATAGAATACGAATTATCCGCCTGCCTCAACAAATCATTAACAGAATATGTTGACTCATCAGTAAGTCTTCCACTTGTGAAAAAAATGTAGAGGTGTCCGCTTTTAAGAGGTGTCCGTTATCAGAGGTTTTACTGTATTAGATTTTTTAGATTTAGATTTATTTCTCTTTTCTCGAGTATACATTACGTATAGCTGCATTCACAATACTTCATTACAATACATATGTATGCAAACCGCAATCCACACGCGAGGCCACAAAAGAAAAATTTCTTGCTCGTGGGAGAAAACCTACCTATCTTACATACCTACATAGTTGTCTTAGAACTTTCTTATCCTATAATTGAGTATTTTGTAAATGATTGATGGTGTTTTAAGTACATGTATGGTTTTTTTTCTTCTTTTCTTTTCTGTTTCCTAATCACGGAAATTTTTACGTGGGGTTATTTAGCAGCCAGTTTTTTACTTTTTTTTTAAACGTTTTTTGATGATGTCTCGCTTCTTTGATGTTGGCTGGTAATGTGTTCAGGTATTTTGTACCAGTGTAGTCGAAGCATGTTTGTCCTATTTTCTTGGTTTTGTATGGAATTGTTACTCGACTGTTCCCTTGTCTTGTGTTGTGTATTTTTTGTTCTATAAGTCCTGTTTTGTTTTGGTAGCAAATTGAGTTAAGTATGAAGATTTTCTTGATTGTTAGCAGGGAAGTAGTAGTGTAAAGAAGTTCTGTGGGGTATCTGTTTGGAAGTCCATACATTGCTTTTATCATTCGGTTTTGTAGGGTATTTAATTTATTAATTGCGTATTGTGATGTACCACCCTACGCAATTATTCCGTATGTAGCGATTTGTAGGAATAGGCTGTGGTAGATGTTGAGCAGCTGGTGTGTTGGGAGAATATTCCTTAGTTTTTTTATTGTGAAGGGAAGGTAGCGTAGTTTGTTTGTGATGTTAGTGATATGTTTTTCCCATTTTAGGTGCCTGTCGACTGTGATTCCAAGGTATTTGGCGTTTACTTTGGCTGCGATTTTGAAGTTTTTTCCTTTGTAGGTGAAGTTTATTTCGTTGATGCTTGGGAGAGTGTCTGAGTAACAGCTGAAAGTCAGAAAGCAGGTTTTATCGATGTTTATGGTGAGGCAATTGTTGGAGAACCATTTGGTTAGGACTTCCATGTCTCGGGCTATCTTGTAAACTATTTGTTTCCAGGTCTCTGCTTTATAAAATACTGCTGTATCATACGCATAGGCAATCACATTGCCTTGAATTTTCTGATGGAAAAGGTCGTTCATGAACAGAATGAAGAATAGTGGACCCAGAATGGTTCCTTGCGGAACTCCGCACGTGATTTCTCTTGGGCTGCTTTTTTGGGTTCCGATTTTTACCGTTTGAGTTCTGTTTGTGAGGTAACTCTTGATCAGATTGTATGTAGTTCCTCTAAATCCAAGGTCATGTAGTTGCGCATAAGCAAATCATGGTCTAGGGTATCGAAAGCTTTCGACAGGTCGATAAAGACAGATGCACTTCGATAACCCTCGTCTAATGCGTTTGTTAAAAATTTAGTACATTCTGCTAGCGCGTTGCTCGTAGATATATTTTCTCTGAATCCATACTGTTCTTTGTTTAGGATGTTGTGTTTTGTGATGAAGCTGGTAAACCTTTCTTTGAGACTGTAGTTGTTTGGGTCTAGTTTGTTACCTGTTTTGTGGATTGGAGTAATTTGCGCTTGTTTCAGGTGTGTTGGGCAGGTTGCAGTTTCATAGCATCTATTGAATATGTGTAGTAGTGGTTTGGCAAGATATTTTGCGTTTGTTTTCAGTACTGAAGCTGGGAAGCTGAAGGCACCCAGTCGTCATATGGAAGTAGCAATCCACCGTCCTTGGCTGTGCGGAATCTCGTTGGGGATTGTTAGTGTATACCGTTATTTCGACGCCGCTCCACCGGAACAGGACCTCCAACATGTTCCGCACCACTCTCCAGTTCAGTCCATCCAACCCACATCCTATCCTTGGCATGGCTAATCTTGTGGTACCCGTGGATAGCAGTTGGTCTCTTAGTTCCACCAACGAATTCCATAACGAGCGGTAGGTGGGTTTTTCAGACGACGCCTCCTTAGTGACCAGGTATTAAATGGATCGGTTCCCGTCCACCAGACGTAGCACTTTCTTTTCACCTCCAAGTTGGTCCCGCAGCTCTGGCAAGTGGCCAAAATTCTTCTTGAATACGGTGGCAATACCGCGATCCATCCTCAAGTCTTTGGCCACACAATGAACCAACGAGTCCGAAGCAGTAAACAAATTCTCGGATCTCTCGGAGGTGACACCGAATCTGGAGTTAGCATACAAGCTCGGCGTGGCCATAAACTCGTCATACTGGGGATCCGGGGAACGAGCTTGCATAAGCCTGATCCGTGCTTCTTCGTGATTGTCACCGGCATATGGGGCCAAACGGTTAAAATGGACAACCTTCGGTTCTCCATTTGGTGTGCGTCGAATCCGGTAAATAACGTCATTTATCCTCTTGACGATTGTATATGGACCTTCCCAGTGCTGCTGCAGCTTCGGCGAAAGACCTTTACGGGGCTGTGGATTGTATAACCACACCATGTCTCCCTCCTGGAAACCTCCATCAGTGGCCCGTATATCGTAAGTGTCCTTCATGCGGTCGCTAGCTATCTGCATCCGGGAACGTACTTCCTCATGGATATCGTCAAGTCTTCTGCGAAGATCACTAACGTAGTCTTCTCCGGCAACGTCCTCACCAGGTTTGCAGCCAAATTTCAGGTCACATGGTAACCGTAGCTCCCGACCAAACAGTACTTTTGCTGGTGTTTGTCCAGTAGTTTCGTGAATCGATGATCGATATGCCATAAGAAACAGTGGCAGATGGCGATCCCAGTCTTTTTGGTGTTTGGAGATCACTTTGGACAAGTACTTGTTAATGATCCTGTTCATTCGCTCTACCATGCCGTCTGATTGAGGATGCAGAGGTGTTGTCCGGGTTTTGTGAATGCCTAACGTCTTGCAGATTTCCTAGAACACGGCCGACTCAAAATTCCGACCCTGATCAGAATGAAGCTCCATGGGTACGCCGAACATTCTGATCAGATGGTTTATGAGCTCCTCCGGTACTGTGGTGGCTGTCTGATTTGGAAGTGCGTACGCTTCAACCCATTTCGTCCATTGCCACCAGGATGTATTTATTGCCACCATCGATCTCTGGAAACGGTCCTGCGATGTCTATGGCAATCCGTTGGAATGGACTGCCGACACGCCGTCGTCTTTGTGGTCCCTTGCTGGCTGCACAAGTTGTGCACTTCTTGCACCAGTCTTCAACGTTCTTTTTGCAATTGACCCAGTAAAACCGCTCACCAGAAAGATCGGGAATGATCTTCCAAAATTTACTCGAGCTCCTGTTGTGTTCGTTTTATTTATGGCCTTATTTATTGTCATCAAAGCGCCGACCGACACCGGTCCGCTTATCTGCTCCCGGATCTCGTCGCCGCTCTCGTACACATACACGCTCGTTACAGTATCCATAGATCACGGTGAGCAACAAGGAATAGCATAATACTTTGTATAAAACAGAAATCATTAGTTTTTTTGTTTTTTAAACTGTTAGTTTTTAATTTCGATTTAGTTTATTATGCTGTCTATGAATCAGTGTTTGTCTTATTTTAGTTGATTTTAATTATTTATTAAACTTACAAATTATTTGAATTGTATTTTGTGATTTTTGTATTATACAAATTATTATGGTGTTCTCAAACTTTATTTAATAACGTAACATATGTTTCGCCAAACTTTGGCTTCATCAGACGGTAGAGTATTTACTACTAATTGTACAAAAGAGGGTTGGATGTTTAAATAGTTTACAATATGGTTTTATGAATTTTGTTTAGAATATATTTAAGAGTGAGGAATTGTTCCCTTCTATTTGATCGTTGAGTACTGTACCTAGTTTTTTATATTTATTAATTTCTTACTTTTCTAGTAATGATAATCTAAATCCCTTAGTTTCTAAATGTAAAATGTCCAAATCACAGTTAAATTGGTGGCCTTCTTCAGTAATGTGGTTTGCATAGGTGGAATCTGTCTTGTTTTTTATGTAACTATTTTTATGTTCTTGTAGGCGTTTTTTGAAGTTCCTGCCTGTTTGCCCGATATATACTTTTTGGCATGACCCACAGGTTAACTTATACACTCCAGAACACATTTCTTTATTAATTTTGTCTTTATTGTTTTTAATTAACTTACCTATCGAAAAATTAGTTTTATAAGCTAAGTTAAGACCACAACGTTGTAAATAGGTATATATTTTATTACTTATGGGACCTAAATAAGTTACACATTTATATTTTTTATCTAAATTTTCAACTATTGATGGATAAATTGATTTTAAGGCTAGTTTGTATTGTTTTTTAATTACTAAATTATCTATTAAAGAAGGGTTATAACCATTATTAAAAGCTATTTGTTTAATTAAATTTAGTTCTTTAAGATAATTATCTTTAGACATAGGAACACTTAGGAGTCTATGTGTCATACTGTTGTAGGCTGCTAATTTATGTTGTACCGGATGAAAGGAACTATTGTGTATTGTAGAGTCAGTATGAGAAGGTTTGTGAAAAATAGAGAATGTGATTTTTTTATCTTTTTTAGTTAGAGTAAGATCTAAAAAATCAATAGTATTATTTACTTCTTCTTCTACCGTGAACTTAATATTAGGGTGCAAACTATTAATATATTTCAAAAAGATATCTAGTTGTCTGTTTGTACCTGTGAAACCCGTGATAATGTCATCTACATACCGATGCCAAAATATGAAATTGTTATTACCTGAATTTATAATAGATTCTTCTAAGTCGTTTAAGAAAATTTCCGCTAGTAAAGGACTAAGGGGATTACCCATAATTAAGCCATCTGTGCAAGTAAATATCTGATCATTAAACTGAAAATAATTTTGTGATAAACATATCGAAAGTGCATTTATAATTTCTAGGTTTTCTTCTGGACAGTTATTATTTTTATGAAGTAATTTTTTGACGATATTAATGACGTCCATTGGTGGTATGCTGGGGAATAAATTTTTTTTTTTTTTTTTTTGTGTTCCGGAGTGTATAAGTTAACCTGTGGGTCATGCCAAAAAGTATATATCGGGCAAACAGGCAGGAACTTCAAAAAACGCCTACAAGAACATAAAAATAGTTACATAAAAAACAAGACAGATTCCACCTATGCAAACCACATTACTGAAGAAGGCCACCAATTTAACTGTGATTTGGACATTTTACATTTAGAAGCTAAGGGATTTAGATTATCATTACTAGAAAAGTTAGAAATTAATAAATATAAAAAACTAGGTACAGTACTCAACGATCAAATAGAAGGGAACAATTCCCCACTCTTAAATATATTCTAAACAAAATTCATAAAACCATATTGTAAACTATTTAAACATCCAACCCTCTTTTGTACAATTAGTAGTAAATACTCTACCGTCTGATGAAGCCAAAGTTTGGCGAAACATATGTTACGTTATTAAATAAAGTTTGTGAAAATTTCGTTAATTGTGTTATTATTATTATAATGAATTTTCATCAAGTGAAGGTCGAAACTATTCAATTATGGTGTTCCTTGTTGCTAGCAGTGTCCTTGGAAGGATACTAGTAATTTGTACTTTAAAACCTACCTTCAGAAAGACTCACAACAAGAGGCAAAACGTCAGTTATTGGTTTTAAAATAAAAACGCTAACGAGGCCAGTTGACGAAACGTTGGATGAACAACTCCGTCGATGTTCTCACCGAAGGAAAAATCCTAGACTGCGGCCCTTATTCCAATGGTTAATATTTTTATTTTTTTTGGTTATGCATTATTTTTAATTTTTGTATTCACTTTTTAATTTCATCATTATTTTTATCGTATTTCGTCTTAATTTTTCTATTTACTTTGTTATTTTTTCATTTATTATTATCGGCCGAAAATCGGTATATTACCACCATAGCACCTGTGTGAGCCAAATACGTCGATATACACGCTTGGAAAGAAGAGATCCGAAAACGGATCTGGCCTTTCAAAAATGATCTCTACTGACCCAAGTTTTTCTAAAAATGATCTCACCTTTCTCATTTATAAATCTATCTTTATATATCTATATATCTTTTTACTATATACACCTCAAAAGGTCAAAAAACGCATTTTACAAAACATTAACATCAAATAAACAATAGTAAAAATTATTCGCCAGTTAGAAATCTACACATATGCTCTTCTCATCGTCCCCTGCAAGAATCTGCGGTCAAAAATACCTTTCCACGGTATTTGTCTTGGCTACTAGACGAAGAGGGTTCCGTACAATCGCCTACCTACACCGCCATGTTTGGCTTGTTACGTCAGAGCTACCGGGCCTTGTTTTATCGAAGGTAACACCATTCTTATCTGAATGGATTTCTACTTGAAAATGTTCAAAGGATTTTTTTCTATAAGATAATCAGATACGTGATGTTTTTGTGGTACACACTTAATTGTAGACATTCTTGCAATTAAAACAGAATAAAGATAAAATATCAATCAATAAATACTTATTTTAAATTGGATCGATCGATCAATCGATAATCGAAACACTAAAATCTTACGTCTATTAAAAATATTTAAAAATAAGAACATAACCCACTTATTGTTCAATTAATTTTTTATGGGTGCCCTGCTTATGAAATTTTTGAATCGGTAGAAAAGAATAATTTTTTTTATGGTCTGACAATCTATATGCGATAATATAAAAATATGAAATCAAGGATACACATTAGGTTAGAATTACTTTCCTACTTTTTAAAGCTATACATAGCAGGGGCGGATCCATGAAATTTTTGTTTGTTTTGACAGTATTTTGAGTAGGCAGAAAATTTTTCTATGATTGTGTAGGAAGGATGTTGATAAGTTTAAAACTCAGTCTGCCATTGAGCCGCCATATTCAAAATAATGGTGGAATTAATTGTTTTGCATTTTCACCACAAACATAGATAACGCTCACAAAATTTTCTTGAAGAGCTTTTTTGTACCTTACTCAATAATCTAAAGCTTTTATTAACAATTTTTTTACGTAAAATTAATAATTAAAGTTGTATCAGGTAGAAAAGTCAAGAGACGAACGTCAAAAACTATGTTTTCGTATTAAAACTCGAGAATACTGTAATGAACATTTTTTGTTTACTTTTATTTTTCGACTTTTATGTTTGGTACAACTTTTTATTATCAATATTTAACGAAAAAAGCTTGTTTATAAAAGATGTAGATTATACAAGATGGCGGCTGAGTGGAAGAGGTTGGAACGCGGAGAATATAACCTAACTTTTTTTCTAAAGCGGTTCTGCCGTCTCCAAAAATACCCTGAACATACATACAGACACACGCAGAAAAATGTGTAGGGGTACTTTCTACAATTGTAAATAATGTGACAAACAGTTGTAGCACAAATGGGGACAAAAGAAGTTTGTAGTTATGTTGTCGACAATAATGTAACCACCATCAGTACCACAAACTATAGCAGAATGATCTACAATACATTTTATATTCGTTCTAGAAAATGTAGAAATTGTCCCTTCCTGTTGTCTAATACACAACTGCAATTTATGGAAATAAGAACATTACTTTGTAGTAAAATTTCAGTTTTAAGTGAAAATTTTATAAGCAAATGTGGGAAAAATGACATAGCTCTAATTGCTGACTTTACCACAATACATTCGTTAATATGTTTCATTATATTGATTTGTTTTATTGGATATTTGGAAAGGCTTCCCTCCATTATTAGGTTAAATATGTTTTTATTTTACTTCAATTGATTCTGTGCGTGTATGGTAAAGGAAAGTTTTACATGATTTTGAGTATTTCAATGTTAGTGTTGTTTATTTTAATCTAATGATTTATTTAAATAGGACAGACCATAAAAAATTAATTTGATAAGACAATATAAACAAGTAAGTAAGTTTTTAGTAACTAATGTCGATACCTATTTTTAGGTGATTTCATATTTTTTACGAAATTTAATTTAAAAAGCTGCGATTTAAAACAAAAATTTCAATTAGAATGTTTCCAAACGTTCTAGAATGTTCGAGATATATCTGGAATGTTTCAGAAATTTCGAAATTCGTATTTGGAACGGTTTACTTTTTTACCTGTGAGAAATAGAAAGTTGCTGTCTGGGACTTTTTTGTAGAAAATTCAATTCTCTACAAAAAAGGTCTCTATATTTTTTTCTATATCTATCACGGTTTTCGCTACGTAAGCGTCGAAAGGTTAAAAAAACACATTTTGCAAAAATTTAACATCAAATAAATAATAGAAACAATTATTTGCCAGTGTTAAAAATTAGCACAAATGTTCTTTTGATCGACCTCTACAAGAATCTGTATTCGAGAAAATTTTTGCACTATAAATCCCTTAGCTATTAGACTAAAAGTGTTGCGTACAATCGACCACCTATAGTGACGTATCAGGCTTTACGTCGAAGCTGTCTGGCTTTCATATAAGCCAGTACATTTTTTCTGTATCTTACAAAGTATTTTTGTCCCGTTGCTTTCAGTACAATCCTTGTATCATACATCGCAAATCTGTTTACTGTTATTTTATTATCTAGATAGTTTGGATTATTCCAGTAATTGAAAGATAGTATTTTCAAGTAAAATTTTATTGAATGCGCACATTTCGCAAATACTTGGAAATTATTACGACTTCCTAGCTGCATAAAAAATAATTTTACAGTCAGTCAGTCAAAATCAAAGTGAAGACGCCTAGGAAATAATTACTAAACAACGAACTGGTCAGATGCATTATCTCGTCTGTTCTCTTCTCAGCATGCTTTGATGTTATTATTATCAATTGTCAGTTCATTAAAAAATCAAGACACCCATGAGTTGTGAGTTCGTTTGTTGTATCAGTTTCAGTTCAGTTGTAGCCTTCGAGTTGGTGAGACGTGCTCACGTACGTTGACATATGTGCACATGTAAATACGTAAACGTTTCGTTAGCGCTTTCTAATTTAATATAATAAAAAAGACAAATAGAAACATTTTGCACCTGTCATTTTTTTAACTATAGTAAACGTATGTGTGTAACAGTTAATTAACCTCTTATTCGGTGACATTTAAATTATCTGTTTTGAAACAAAAAATTAACTCAAAACACCACGTGGCTTACAGGACAGAAATAAATTTTTAGTAGTGTGAACTTTTGTGTTTTTATTATTCAATGTAATGTGAAGGACCTTGCTCGTTTTTTAAATAATTTTGTGTACCTACGTTTAATTGCAACAATGTTCCGTGTGTTTGGAAAAAATAATTAATTATACCTACCTGCTTAGTGAAAGTATTCAAAAGTAGGTGTAAATAACAAAAGGATCTAACTAGTTAATGGAGGTAAGTCGTTGTAAATTCATAATTTAAGTTGAGGAAAAGTTCTTCGGAATTACGTAATGCAAACTAAAGAAAATAAGATTTTTGTAAATAAAGTTTACCTTCTATAAAGAATATGTGAATAATACGAATTTTTATAATTACTTAAGCAATAAATTTTGTGTCCATTTGTTTCAAACATTTAAACTATTATTTACCAACTGATAAAAGCAAGTCTTATCATTCATGGTAACTTAAAGAAAGATATTACAGACAATTTTGTGCCAGTTTGTATTATTTATTAAATTGATTAATTAAAAGATTAAAATATTAAGTAGTTAATTGTTCGCCAATAAAAGATAACTATAAAACAGATATAGTTAGTTAAGGGACGATAGTTGTTACGTCATTCAAAAATTATAATCATAACTAATAAATAAAATTTAAAAAAAAATTAGTAATTCCTGTATGCTCTCGCCCCTTCACAGCCTTTTTATTCTAAAAATTCAAATTTGTAACGATATACCTAACATGATATTGAATTTTCGAAAATTGGAAGTTTTGGGCAGGAGAAAGGGGGTGGAGTTGCTTTGAATGTAACAGCGAGGGTGGTGTGGAGGTAGTACGTTTTGGGTACTGCCTTGTGGGGATGGTAATAGGTGTAGGATAGATGTTGCTGCTGGTGTGGAGTAGGAGAACCTTTGAAGGTGGGGTTTATGATGAAAGTAACTTTGGGGGTGGGGTGCTTTGGAGGTGGTGTAGTTGTCTGGGGCTGGAAATAATGTCAGATATGCGACTGGATGGTACCTATAGTGTTTAGGGTAGGACACAAGGGTAAACCTCCACCCCACCCGGTATTTTTCATAAATAAACATAATAATATCGTTGTTGGTGTTGAACCTGAATTACGTCTAGTTCCCGCAGATGGCGTTCACATGTCATCTGTGGTTTTATATTTGTTTTGAATTTTTCATGAATATTGGAATTTTTTTTAAAAATTTTTGTTTTGTTGTATCTAATAGTTAATTTAAGTTTTATTTAAACTACTTCATAAACATGTACTAACTACCTAACATAACATAAGGTCATTGAAAGTGGTTTTATCAAAATAGTATCGATTGACCTCTATTATTTTATACATAACTACATACGTGCTTATATTTATTTCCTCTTAGAGTCGTCCTGAAGGTCTTAAACCAAAGATTTCTAGCTTTTTATTTACTATTAATATACAGGGTGTCCCAAAAGCGATTAGGAAACATTTGGCAGTTAATTTTGTTTTCATCTTAAATATATGATTTTGACTCATTGATCTTCAAAGGGAAAAGATAAATTTTATCAAATTACATAGGTACCTCTAAATTACTTATTGTTATGTCATCAAGTTAATAGATACGTATTAAAAGAAAATAAATATTCGAGCTTTGTAAAGAAGTGATTTCCTAAAACATCCTGTATATTGTATGGCGTACGTGCATTGATTACATAATATGTATTTGCAAATAAAAAAATTTGCATTTAAAATTACTGACCGCGGATCCACGAGCATTAGGTACTAACACAAAAGTGTTAAAATGGGAAAACCTTGCAATTTTAATGATGCACTTACATAGAATTCAAGATCATACTGATCATGGGATTTTATTAACCAAAACGGGGATTTTTGTCTACTTTAAAATAACCCAGTTATTATTTTTAAAAAGTTGTAAGCAAATTTTTTTGTGTTTTGGATTTTTGTCAGTTTTTTTTTGCTTGTTGAGAATGATCTTGAATGCATCAAATCTTTTAGAGAATAACCTGGAATATTCAAAAGTGGTCTAGAATTCTTCAAAATGTTCCATATTCTTCGAGAACAATTAGGAACATTCAAGAACAATTTTGAATGATTCAAGTCTTTTTGAGAATGACTTGGAATGTTGGGAAATGATTTAGAATTCTCCAAGTTGTTCCAGATCATTCGAGAACGATTTGGAACATTTGAGAATGATCTTGAATGCATAAAATCTTTTATAGAATCTTTTATAGAATGTTCAAAAATGGTCTAGAATTCTCCAAAATGTTTCATATATTTCGAGAATGATCTAGAATATTCTTAATTGGGTTAAGTTGGGTTAGGTTAGGTTAGGTTCTACAACTTTGTAGGATGATCTAGACTGTTTAAGAATGATTAAATTTAACAAACACTACTGATAATTTCCTCACTGTTTTGCATTGTTTCGCCACTTAAATGTTTTCCTCAGAATATCCAATAACACTTGTATCAACCCAGTTACTGAGAATTCATTGGGGTTGTAAAATTTTTACGTAGCTAATCATTTTCATGGATTTTTGTATTTCATAAATACATGGCTAAATTATCACATTGACTGCCACGTGACTGATATTAAAAGATTTTCGTTGTTCTATAGAGTTAGAGACAGTTATAGAGCTCTAAATTTTTTAACCTTTAAGATGTTTTGCGAACAAATTTAACTAAACATTAGTACTAATGACGAGTAAGCACTTAAAATATGAATTATAGTGAAACTGTATTGTTTTCAGTCGAATATCTATGTTGTAGGTAAATATTTGGCGGTTATGCTGTTTGAAGAGCTTATTCGAAGGTTATCACACTATTGAATTGAGTGGAATTTTTTTAATTTCAAGTACAGGCGCAATATTTGGTTTATTATTTAGTTCTTTACTAAATACCAGTCGCTTAATGAGTTTTATTTTTATTACTTATACAATAATAGAAATTAAATTTTTTTGATTCTCATTAAGGATTTTCGGTATTTCAAATAAAATGCAAGGTTAAATTTTTTTTAACAAAAAGAACACGTGCCTCAAGACGATTCAAATTCAATTTTTGATGACATAGTAGTCTTTTTTTGAAAATATCTCTTAAAATATACGTAAGTATTTGAAAAAAAATATGAAAGAAATTTTGTAGGAAATTAAATTCTCTAACATATATTTTCAATAATTGTAAATGAGAATAATAATTTTTATTTTCTCACAAAACTATCCATCAAAAATACCAAATATTCAAAAATAGTTGTAAACTTGACATCGTCTAGGGTATTTTTTTTAACAGTTGGTTGACAAGTAATATTTTAGGTTAGGTTAAGTTTTCCTGTCAGATGCTTCCAGTTTGTTAATCTTAGAAAGTTTGCAAAAAATCATCGTATTTATCAGATGTAGAAATCAAAAATCCGCAAGAACTTGCCTTGATTTTAAAAATTATTTGTGGAAAATGTTTCATACTTTACTGTTACATTACATATGTTGCGGTGTTGCCACGTTTTACCGTAGATACTTAGGTTACATTAAATTGAAATTGTTTACAATTTATTAAAAAATAATTCAATTAAATCGTTCATTACTTTTATCGTGTTTTACACCACATTATCTTTCATTACCCACGGATTATTTGTGCTATTTTAAAAACACCACAGGTGCAAATATAGAAATAACGTTTTTACTTCAAAAGTATTATTTTATATGTAGGTAAATCTTGTACTCGAGAGAGGCAAAGGTCTGGGTAAATAGACGATAACCTGTGCACATAACATTGTATGATAATCTTGATTACACAAGTCAATATACGTCCGTATGTATAACAAGTCACGAATACTGACGATGATTTCGCTCACGTCTGGAGTAATAGGAAGGCCGGACAGCTTCTGCGCAACAAGTCTGATACGTCACTGTAGGTGGTCTATTGTACGGAACTGTTTAAGTCTAGTTAGCAAGAGATTTATCTTGTAACAAGTTTTTCGATGCTTACGTAGCGAAAAATAGATACAAGAAAAAGTAAAGAGACCTTTTTTGTAGAGAATTAAATTTTTTACTTACAAGAAAGTCCCGAACGGCATCCCTCTATCTTTTACAGCTGAATAAATACGGCGCTTCAAATACGCGTTTATAAGTCTTCGGCATTGAGCTGTATTTGGAGCGCTGCTGTTTTTTACTTTTAAAAGATAGAGATGTGCTGCCTGGAACTTATTTTTAGAAAATTCAATTCTCTACAAAAAAGGTCTCTATATATATTTTTTGTAACTATCGTGGTTTTCGCTACATAAGCGCCAAAAGATCAACAAACGAATTTTTTAAAACATTAACATTAAATAAACAATAGTAACCATTATATGCTAGTGTAAAAGATTTTTACAAAGTCTGTTCTCATAGAGCTTTATAAGAATTCGTGATCAAAAAAAGTTTTGCATCCTGGTTACTAGATTAAAACAGTTCTGTACTTCGACCACTATCAATTACGTCACGCATAAGCTGTGTGGCCTTGTTATTTCTCGATGGATAACGTTCCAGTTTGACGCGCAGTAGTCGCGGGTTCGATTCCATGTTATGCATTTATTTTATTTTTTTTAAATATTTTTACCAAAAGAATGATAATAGATAATGTTACGAGTTTTTTAGGTTCGTTAAACGTTTCGACAATAAATTATTCAACATCATCTTTTTAATAGTCTGTATATATATTTTTTATTTACTTACTAGTTATTAAGTAAATAGATCATAAAAAAATGATTATTTTCAATATGTTATTGTTAAAATATTTAACGAGGCTAATTAACTCATCACCTAATTTAACATCATGCATAGTATAAAATAATGTAGAAAAAAAAAAAGAAAAAAGTCATTACAGCAACCCGGAATCGATCCCGCGACTACTGCGTGTAAAACCTGAACTTTCTCTAATAAATCATACGATTATATCAATTACCATCGAAATATAGCAAGGCCAGACTGCTTATGCGTGACGTCATTGATAATGGTCCATGTATACATGTAATAATAATAATTTTACTGCAAGATTAGATTTTTTAGTGCGACTTACAGTACTTTCTTCATGATTATAAATGCAACATCGTAAAGTTTATGATAATAAAAATAATTCCCGCTTTTGTGACAGACTGTACATACGTGCATATGTGAAAAACTAAAGTGTTCTTTTTAACTCTTAACATGACTACAGCTAACTAAATACCTACTCATTTGTGCTTGTCGGTCAAAGCAATTGTTTATTGTTATGATTAGTGCTAGTAATTACTGTACGTCTGTCTGCACACTCGTTTTGTTTTGAGTAAATCTAATCGTGAAAGAGATAATTTTTGTTTCTTGCATTTTTTATTTTATTCGACAGAAACAAAATTAAAGTGATCGTTACGAAGTTTCAAATGATAAAAGAAAAGGAATGAAACAAGTGATTTCGTCAATATCGTCATCGGCCAATGTAAGTCATTATTTTTGTTTGTCTGGTCCATTTTTACGGAATTTTAATCAATTTGTTAACTGACTGAAATATAGTAATTAAATGAGATAATTTTATGAATATCTGTTTTAATGATCGTAAACAACTTCAAAATTTTGACGGTGATCCACTGCATATAAGAAACAATTTAATAACATAACCTCACTTCTTGCTTTTTGCTAATTTATACCTAAATGTCCGTACAATAGAATATAGGCAACCCATCAATCGTCAGCAATTGTTTTAAGACGAATCTGGAAACGTCAAATGTCTGTATGTACGTTAGGTAATTATAAAAAATCATAACTTCCACAAAATATGATTTAGAGTATTGAAATTTTTACCAGTAATAGCTGAATCTTAAAGCTGAACTTAATAATGTATACAGGGCGTTCAGAAAAAAATTCTAAAGTTTAAAAACTTCAAACACGAATATTTTTTTTATTTTATTTCAGATGTCCAATCCAAATGAAGAGGGCGACGGTTCTGGGGACGCAACGTCGCGGGCGAGACCCAACGTAACCGAGAATTCCCTTCTTAGTCCCGTCAATAAACAAACGTACTTCGCAGACCAAAAAATCCAAATTCCCGAAACTGATTCGGTAAACATTTTTATTAATTTTATTTTTTAAAGAATTTGCACACGCACATAATATTATTCTGTTCCCAAAACATTTCCGTCTTCTTTTTCTTTTTTTTAAATACAATTAATTATTTTTAATTAGAAACCAATTTCGTCCTTAATTACCCTCTGCTTTCGTTTGTTTGCTGTCGCTTCTAATGTTTCTAAAACTGTTTCAACGCCTACTTATGTACATTCTTACTATCCAGTGACGCAAGCATCTTAAATACTATACGTAAACATTCTTTTGTCCAAAAGAATTAAAAAAAAAAAAGAAACATAAAAGCAAACTGCTTCTATTGTTTCAGACGGGATTTAGTTTTAGAAAATTATGGGCGTTCACAGGACCTGGGTTCCTTATGTCTATAGCCTACTTGGACCCGGGTAACATAGAAAGTGATCTACAGAGCGGCACCGTAGCCCAATATCGCCTACTATGGGTACTTCTAAGTGCCACAATATTAGGCCTTGTTATGCAGCGATTAGCAGCACGATTAGGTATGAACCTAAACCTACATACAATTGGAAACCATATTTTTTTGTGTGTTGTATTTAGGCGTTGTGTCTGGACTACATTTGGCCGAAATGTGCTACAGACAATACCACAAAGTTCCTAGATTATTATTATGGATTATGGTGGAGATTGCTATCATTGGGTCCGATATGCAAGAAGTCATAGGCACTGCCATCGCATTATATTTGTTATCGAATAAAGCGTGAGTATTTAATTCTATTTTTATTCACCGCTGCACATTTTTATCTATAAAAGATAGAAGAGTGCTGTCTCGGGCTTCTTTGTAGAGAATTTAATTTTCTACAAAAAAGACCTCTGTACTTTTTTTCGTATCTGTCACGGTTTTCGCTACGTAAGTCTCGAAAGGTCAAGAAACGTAAAACAGACATTTCTTACATCAATGACGTCACGCGTAATCTATCGGGCCTTGTTATTGTCGACCGGTAACGGTACGAGACGAACAAAGGCGACGATGAAAAAGCAAGATGGCCACGCATGCGCATAACCCTACATAAGCTAGATGTACGAGTAAATATTTAATTTATCGTTTTTTGCGTTTAGTATTCCACTATGGGGTGGCGTTCTTATTACAATAGTTGACACTTTCACGTTTTTATTCCTCGACAAGTATGGCTTACGTAAATTAGAATTATTTTTTGGACTTCTCATCGGCGTAATGGCGGTCACATTCGGCTACGAATACATAATATCGACTCCAGACCAATTGCAAGTCATGCAGGGCATGTTCTTCCCTTGGTGCAAGGACTGCGATTCCTCTGCACTTTTACAAGCTGTCGGGATAGTGGGTAAGTAGAACAACTCGGCGAGTTTTAGTCGTTGATGCAACCATTTTGACGCCATTAATATACTTGGCAACGTCGATGTGTTGCTTACCAGCGACCATTGTTTATTTGTGTTTGTTTCAGGTGCGGTTATAATGCCCCATAACCTCTATTTACATTCGGCTCTGGTCAAGTCACGTGATATTGACAGAAGGAAGCCGGATAAAGTGAGAGAAGCGAATATGTATTTCTTTGTCGAATCGGTCATAGCCCTCTTCGTTAGTTTCATTATTAATGTTTTTGTTGTTGCCGTTTTTGCCCACGGATTGTTCAGGACCGAAAATTCGGAAATCGTAAGCGTTTGATTCTCTTGTTGTTGTTCGTTTGGATTGTTTTTTTTTTTGTTTCAGAGGAAAACCTGTGAGAGTCATCCTTACATAAATGGCTCAATTTTTCCGGTAAGTGTACCTATTTTGATTAAATATTTAATAAAACAAAAAATTAATTGATTTATTTATTTATTAAACACGTCACAATTTACATCGTCATATCTTTAAACAGTAAATTACAATCTCATCGATTTAGTCGGTTTACTTGAAGTCTCTAGCTTGCCCTCTCTCCTCCGTTTCGTACCGGATCTTGCCTCTATTTGCCCGAGATTCAACTGAAGTGCCCCTCCATCGAAAACATTTCTCCTTTCCCCCATCACTCTCTTCCTGGCGGAACTGTTTCTCCCAAACATTTTCGTTGTCGATTCCCGACGTTCCACTCGAGCTGCTGGTTGAGGTTTTAACAGAAATTCGATCCTCAATCGTCGTTCTTCCTTTAACTTTTTCTTCAACGTCTTTCTCAGAGTCGGATCACCGAGAATAACGTTTCTCCATTTCGTAGAAGTTCCCGCAGCCTTCATCAGGGAATCTCCATCCAAATACCTAAAACAAATAAAGAAAATAAACATTTAAATAAAAACACGTAACACAAATATTTATATTAATCAATAACAACATAAAATAATTTATAATAATAATAATGATAACTTACCTGAACACCATGGCCAAAACTTCCGTTGGTAGTCGATCAACTTCCGGTTGTAGAACAGCGGCGTAGATGGCGATCGGAAAAATTCCATAGAACATCTTGGTCACTTGTTTGCTGTATACAATTCAAACACGAATGATTGGGGTTGTTCCAAACGCCATTATTTATACCGAATGAAAATCGTTGGGGTGGAAAACATTGTTATCATTCGACCGAAAATTTCGCCACGGTCAATTGACCGCGACAATTATTTATGTTTAGAATTTAATGGTCAAGCGATTTTTCAAAAACAATTTACTTATAAGCCAACATTGATGGCGGCCAGCGTTCGCCATATTGATATTATAATTCATGAAAATTGAGTTAGCCATTTATTTATGTTTTTTTTTTCAGGATAATAACGAATACGTAAGTGCAGATTTGTATAAGGGTGGCATATTTCTTGGTTGCACTTACGGCGTGGCAGCCATGTACATTTGGGCACTGGGGATTTTGGCAGCTGGTCAAAGTTCGACAATGACCGGTAATCAATGTTTTGACCCATTTGATGCGCCGAATGTTTGCATGCTTATTGTTTTTTTTTTCACAGGTACCTACGCGGGTCAATTCACCATGGAAGGCTTCCTCAATTTGCAATGGGCGAGATGGAAGAGAGTCCTTTTCACCAGAACCATTGCTATCATACCGACATTCTGTCTGGCATTTTTCAGTCAAATAGAAGACTTGACGGGAATGAATGACGTCCTCAATGCCGTTATGAGTCTTCAACTGCCCTTTGCCACAATTCCTACCATTGCTTTTACCAGTAACCCGCAAATCATGGGAGAACAGTTTGTTAATGGATGGTAAGAAATCATCAATTTTTTTAAATTATTTTCCACGAACTCTCCCCTTCTTTCCTGTCCCATTGGTTTTCTTTTTTCCTTCTGGATTCTGGTTACAAATCGTCTTTCGTTTAATTCTTCCCAATTTGTCTTTCTCAGGGGTAACAAAGTGGTGTCAACCCTGTTAAGTCTGGTTGTGATTAGCATAAACACATATTTCGTCGTCGAAACGGTCAAAGAGCTCCAATTGAGTTGGTTTTGGTTGATGATTGTCATTCTAATCGGCATCCTCTACCTCATATTTTGCGTTTATCTCGTCATTCACATGACCGTCTCTATGGGTAACACCACTCTTGCTAGGTACAAATTCGTAAACAGGTATGTCATCGGACCGGTTCATTCCAAATTGGCTTCCAACTCCACGACGTATTCAAGGTAAGAACGTTAATTTATTTTTTATCAATAGAAATGGATTTGATGTAGTACTAACAACAACAGGTCGTGGGATTGTTGGGTGGGTGTTAGATCTATAAGTCTGAATGTTTCTTCTAATAATATAAATTTAGATATATGAACGTTTAAGTTAATAAATATGCAAAAAGTTAAACAGGGTTGAAATAGCCTAGGCAGTAGAGTGACAGGTTACGATTCGAAGTAACAGGAGTTCGAAACTGTACCGCGCACATGAAAAAAAAAGCAGTTTTCCTTCCCTTCTACATTAAATTACAATCAACCTGTAAACAAACTAAGAAGTCGTCTTTGATGTAATAATAACAATAACAAGTATTATCGGTTGAGTATTCAATGTCTGACCGTTTAATTGTAAAAATTGTAAAACAAATTAAGGGACTGGCGGTAGCGCAGGTGGTAGCGTGACCGGTTATGAATCGAAGTATCACGAGTTCGAATCCCACCGCAGATTTAAAAAAGGTTTTCTCGCTTCTTGATTAAATTACAATTGGCGTGTTTATAAACAAAGGAAGTAATTTAGACATAACGTATAACAGTAATTAACCTTGCTAGTTAGTTACTCATATAGCTACCAGCGATTGCTACATTTACGGTAGTAGTATAGCTTCAATGGTTCTACAACACCTGAAGGATACGGGTTTTTATCAAATTTCTAATACTAAAGGAAAAGAGCGTTGTCATTGAAATTTTATTTATGTATTTATTTATTATTTATGAACACCATTTCATTACAAAGATAAACAGTGTGTACTTTAAAAAAATATTTTTACATTTTAGCTGGTCATTGCCCGACGCGTAAGCCGTAGGGACACTTTGTGACGTTTATATGTGGGTAAATAATGTGCTTTTTTGTATTTCATTGATCACGTAACAAAACTTGAAGTTAGTTTCAAGGTCATCAATTGATTTTTCTTTAAAAGTGTAGGCCTTTTTATTTTATTATTTCTGCTTTTGTAAATAACTAGTCAGTCTGCTGTAATGCTTAAAAACTTGTCATCTTCATAAAAGTGTTTGAAAAAGTGCTGCTACTTATAGTATATAGGCGTTTATTTCTACACCAGTTGCTTTTGTTTTTTTTTTTTGTTAACAATTTAATAGACATTTATGTAGATTCTATTTTTAACAAAATACTAACTCACTAACCTCACTTTATCTCTTTAAACAGTTTAAGAAAAAAGGAATTGGCTTCACAGGTGGAATTCTAACAATGTTAAAATATGTTTTTATCCTTGTAAGTAACACCTCTCTGTACTATACACGTGTATTAATTTTTTTAATTGATGCTCTAAATTCTATCTTCCATGGCTTTGTCTTATATCTAACGCTGTAAATAATATTTTTATGTAAATATTTCTTCTTTTTTATTTTAATCTTGTAAATAACATATTTCATTTTTAATATCATTTTAGGTAATCATTTAAATTTATAGTTATCTAAAAATTTAAAAACTGTTTTTTATTCTTCTTTGCGAACATTTGATTTAATTTTTTTTAAAAAGTTCCACCTTTAGATTTTTTTACAACAGGTAGGTAGGTACTTTTTTTAATTTACATATTATTTTTAGTGAAAATGGTGAAAGTGGCAACAGCTACAGGGTGTTCACAGTCCCATACTATAGCAGTACAGACAACTTTTAACACTTATTATTTTTTACGTAAATACCTAATTATCATCAGTTTCTAGTTTGATGCCAAAAATTATATAAAATAAGTAGTCGTAACACTGGAATCAAATTTCGACAAAACAGTGATCCCTATTAAGAACAAAATTATAAAAATTACTTTAAATTTAATTTAATTGTTATGACAAAAAAGTATCAAAACAACGTTGTGCAATTTAATTTTAATTTTAGACAAATGAATTGTGTGATAAAATTGTTATTAGACAAAAATGTAAAGAAATAGGTTAATATTATTATTATTGATATTATTATTATTGAACCAAAAAATAAATAATTTTCAATTAAGTAGGTATATTTTTTTAATGAAGCCTCAAAAATAACCATTATTTTTATTTTTATATAAACGAAATTATGACCTCCACTTTTTTGCTCTTCTGATCGACCTCTAAAAGGCTAAAACAGTTTTCTACTAGAGGACTCCTTTGAATGACAAATCGATGACGTCGTGCATAAGCTCTCCGGCCTTGACAAAAACGGTAACGATTCAAGTCCATAGAGATAATACATATGTGTAAACAGCTAATGAAAAATGCGATGATTAGAGTGGGCCATAGAAAATGCCTACTCTGTATACTATATCTCTGGATGGAACAGATTTAATTTTATTTTTATTTATTTATTTTTTATTTCTTAAATTAAAATATACAGACTGAGATATTCAATTCTAATAAATTAAAAACATCATAACAAAATAAATAAATCACATATATACAAATAGGAACTGCTACATATATAGGTACATCTAACTATATATGGGAAAATATCATTTTTTTTTTAAAGAACACTACCAATATCACTTTTACAATTGAGAATAACGAATTCGTCTGACGACGTCGCCTTGAACATGTTCAAAACGCTGGGTTTAATGTTGAGGAAGAACAGGGGTTGATTTCTGGTATAAAAACTCGAAATTAAAGTTCTTATAGCAGTAGCGGTTGTGTAGTCACTGTCATGAATATGGAGGCAGTCGATAATCACGGGAATCCCCTTGGATACAGAGTGTTTTGTTACCAGATTCCTAACGTATTCCGCCGCAGGAAAAACTAGAAATCTGTCAGGCGTCACCAGCAGGTACTTTTTTCCACATTGTGTCTAAATATTTAATTAGAAACATCATAAAAGTATAAAAAATCTACACATGTGTTCTAAAAAGTCCGGTTTTCAAGATACAGGGTGTCAAAGTTTTTTAAAAAAATTGTTTTTTTTTAATAGCTCAAAATCCTTGTGCTTTTTTTGTTGAAAATTGGCAACGTTGTTAATTGTAATATATATGTATATTGAGAAACGGAATGCTTAGTTCAGTCCATTGGCGTCGTACTACAATGAACAATGTAGCCAAATTTTACATTCAATCGCGACATGTCTCTGCCATCAAATTTCTTTACCAATAGCCTTGATGAACGTTAGTCGAGCGTGGTTCGCGACGTGGTGTGTATGTGGTGTGTTTTGTGAAGTACATTGGCTGAAAAATGGCAGACACGTGTAGAATAGTTATTTTCTGCATTTCTACCAACGAAATGGTAAGTTCAATTATGTTTTTTTGTATACTTGTACTTAATGCCACTTTAAATTGTAAAAAGCAGCTTAATATCGTATCCATGTTGCAAGAATTTGAATCATAAGTAGGTACGTTTACTAAGCTAACAACGACTTATTGAAATTATCGCACAAGAGTACGAAACTTGTACAAAACGTAGCACTATTTCATCTCGGGGGTGTCGCTTTTTGACAATGAATTTTGACTCAAAATAAGACGAAAATAAAGATGTTTGATGTCCCGCTTCGTTTTCGACATATCACTACTTTAACTAACTCTAACATTAATGAACTCAGAACTTAAACTTCAAGTGAAAGATCAAAAAATTTTATTCTTTATTTTCTTCTTATTTTGGTTTCAAAACATGGTAAACATTCATTTGCTATCAACATTTTGACTGGTTAGGTACTTTATGGTTAGTTAGTTTAGTTTCATTTGAAAAAATACCTAATACTTCAATTATTTATGAAAGATTTTTATTTTATATTTTAAACGACTTTATTTATCCTTTATAAAAAAGTAATTAAAAAAAGAATGTTCACGCCTACGACCTACAGTTGACCGATAGGATTAGTTTTAATTTTAGTCGCTACATGTCGCTGGGATCGTATCCCTTTAGCAATAGCCTTGAGCTTTGAATTTACGTTAGTCATAGATTAAGAAAACGTTAGTCGAGTGTTCTTCGTGGTGCGGTGTGAGCATGGTGTATATTTTATATGTGAATTAATTGAAAAGTGGTGGACACTTGTAGGAAACTCTACTTACAAAATTGTAAGTATGATTATAGTTTTTTACTCTATTTTTTGTAGTTAATACGCAAAGATTTACATTTTAAATTATAAAAGACAACGTAGATACTGCAGCATCCATATTTCAAGGTGCATAAATACGTTCAATTAACAAACTTCAAAATCTTTTATAGAATATTTAAGCAGAAATGAGTTATAACGAATTTTTTGTCATAAAGAATTAATGTTTCGTTGCTCAAAGTCACTTTTGTTTCCATTCTTTCTTTTAAACAAACAGCGGACTCTTTCTCTCGCTATGTAGGTATGTTAGTAAAACTGGTTGCTTATTAGTCAAGAGTATTCAGCTGTAGGTTAAATAATTAAAGTAAAATTTTTAACCGAAACAATAATTTTAAACTTTTCGCTTTAGCGGGGGAACATAAACTTTAAAATGACATCTCAGTTATTAATTTTTGTAAACTTTTTTCTAAGGTTCTATTTTAAAAATTCGATGGTTACGTTATTTTTTATAAGTGGTGGAGCATGTAGGGTAGTTGCTTGAAATTAGACTTCTGTTTATGAGTATAATACGAATGAAATTAATAATGGTTATTAAAAAATCCTTCATTTAAGACTAGAAACTGTTAACCAAAAGAAAATATCTTACCTCTTCAATTTCGATACTTATTTCTGGCCTGGAGGCATAATAAAGGATGAAAAGTAAGTGAATTACGACTCCGACCATGATTCCAGCTGCCAGAGGTATAACGAGACAGGCTATGAATGTGGCTAAACCAACCCAGAAATCGGATTCTAAAACAAATCAAATACCTAACACTGTTGCCAAATTACCTTAAATTATTTTGAATAACCAACAAAACCAAAATCTTTTTAATATATTGTAATGAGCGTATATGTGTGCGAGAGCGGGCAGTGTAATGAGCGTATATGTGTGCGAGAGCGAGCAGTGCAACGAGCGTATATGTGTGCGATAGCGGCGACGAGATCCGACAGCAGATAAGCGGAGCTCAAAGAATGCCGGCGTCGGTCGGCGCTTTGATGACGATAAACAAGGCCATAAATTAGACGAACACAATAAGCACTCCAGTAAAGTCTAGTATGTCATTCTGGAACCTTCTGGATTGTTCCTAATCAGTATAAATACCTGTTGACGTGGCCAGTAAGATTAGTTTACAGTGAGCTTCCGAACGAGTAATATAAATACCGAACTACGATATACAGTGATATAAATACGCATTTTCCTTGTCATATAAATAAGTTGTAGTATTCTATTAGTGTTTAAGTGTTAAATAAATATCTGTTAAATAAATAAGTTCAACTAGAAAAGTCGTTACAATATTTTACTTACTTTTGGTTTTCCACATTGGTACAATGGCCTTGACGTCAACCATAAATATTATGGCGGCTATGACGATAGCTGCCAGGCAACATTTCGGAATGTAGTAAAAGGACGAAGTGAAAAACAGTAGGGCCACTATAACCAAAAGCCCTGTATATAGGGAAGCGAATTGAGTTTGAACTCCGCTTCTTTTGTTAACGGCGCTCCTGGCCATGGCGCCACTTCCGGGATGACCTTGCACAAATGAGTTGACAACGTTGCAAAGGCCTACAGCTATCATTTCCTGCGTTGCGTCGACTGATTTTCCATTTGCTGTCGAATAAAAATTTTTAAAAATAAAAATTGCCTGGGTCTCGGGCAATTGTGCCTGATTTAGAACACACAGGGTGTCCCCTCATTCGAAAATAACCTTGACAAAGTTGTTTGGTTTGGTGGGGGGTGGATGATATTGAATTTGAATTGGACCTTGCCTTTTAAGGTGTTTTGAGGTTCAATCCTCATTTTTAGGACGAACCTTTTTCATACATAATTGAACATAACGTCAGGAGTGATCAATAAAAAGAAACATTTACAAATGTTGTCAGGTCCATAGAATCCATCATATGTTGACCTTCTAATTCCTTGAATAGCTAATTTAAAGGCAAATCTTTTTAAACGACGTAACTGAACATTTCGTCAGGAGAGATCAATTAAAAACCCTTCAAATGTTGTCCATAAGGTGGTGACCTTGAAATGTTATGAACTTGGGCTTGTAATTTTTAAATGAGAACTTGTTTCTTCGATTAAAGATTTGGCAAGAGTGAAAAACACATTATTTGAGTTTGTATCGAACGAATTATTTTAATGACCTTGAAAGTTTAATTTAAGGATAATCAATTTTGAAACTACCTAACTGAATATCTCATTAGCGGAATGACCAACAAAACAAGAACCTTCAGAGATGTTAGATACGGAGTGGCATTAGTTGATGACCTTCATATGTAAGGCCATTGGTAGATAAAATTGATTTTTGAATGAAAACCTTTGTTTGTTTTCCAGAAGGCATGAAAGTTTACACTTAAATTAGCAGTAGTTTGACTTCAAAATAACCTCTCAAGGTCATTACGAAATTTCCAATTATGACGTTTTAAACCTATAATTACCTTCAAGTTCAAGTCACTCTTCAGAACCAAATAATTTATTTTTGAAAATTAATATGGAAATATCAGTTTTGTGTAAAAGGTCATTTTCTCGTGCGTATGGCCTTGAAATTAAACATTAGAACTTTAAATTCATACCGAACGATTTACAAGTCGATATGTCTTCCAACAATGATAACAATGGAACCACGAGAATTCCTGATCCATAACTAGAAATCATTTCTGAAAAACTAACGGTTTCGTTGCCGCTGCCAAAACCAAACGGTGGTAACGAAAACGCTGGTAATCCACTTGGTACATCTTTGACCAACGTAAGAGGGGACTCTTTGTAGAACACCAAAGACCAGTAGGCAATAACGCTGCAGAATACAACAATGAGAGCGTTCCTACAGTTGAAGAGCATTCCCAACACGTGACCAAATACCATTACAATTTTTTTCTTAGGTTCAGGTTTCGTTTTGGTCACTGGTAGGGTTTTGGAGTTTGATTTCGATGAACTAAATACCTGGGAGAAATAAATGTTCGTTAGAAAAACGTAAATCAATTTAATTTTTGATACACATACAACCAAGTTCAAATTGGGAAGGCGAAGTTTGCCAAGGTCAAACGTCTGTACGTTTGAAACGTAAAAATAATGGATACAAACCTTCATTAAAACCAATATTGCAATAGACGTTAATCCCATAACAGTGTCCCAAATATTGATTTCTGTGATGTGGGAAAAGATGTTGTAACAGACTTCGACGAATGTCGTGCCTGGTAAAGTTAGACCCAGTATGTCCTTTGCCTGATAAGCGGTCACTATCAGGGCCATTGCTGATGTAAATCCTGACGAAACGGGTCCGGATATAAAATCCACCAGAAAACCTAAAGAAACACTAACAATTAAAGTACCTAAAATAACCTTGAAAACTTGTATTCTACGTGAGAATAACTCGAAAATAAAACAAATTGTAGACTTTTCTAGGAGTGGGTTTCGAATGAAGACCTTGAAGTTGGCTTTCAAGGATATTTCAAGGTCAAGTTGTGTTTAAAGTTGTATTTGAAAACTGATTTCGAATATTTTTGAGAATGACCTAGAATGTCGAATGTGGTTTGGAGTATTTTAGAATGTTCCAGAATGTTAAAAGTATAAGAGAATTCTTGAACATTCCACAATGATTTGGAATTTTCCAAAACGATTGGATGTTAACCTGTGGTACATGCCAAAAAGTATATATCGGTCAGACTGTCAGGAACTTCAAGAAACGTCTGATAGAGCACAAAAACAGCTATATAAAAAATATGTAAATCCGATTCAATTTACGCAAATCATATTACAGAAGAAGGGCATCAATTCAACAATAATCGAGAAATTTTACATTTACATAATAAAGGATATAAACTTTCACTCTTAGAAAGAAATTTGGAAATAAATAAACATAAGAAATTAGATATTATATTAAATGAACAAACAGAAGGCAATGATTTCCCACTCCTTAATTTATTCTGATCTTCCGCCACCCTTAGTACTAACTATTTAAACTCCCACGCTTGAAATGTATATTTAGTAGTAAGATGGTAGTAAGTACCTACTCCCGTCTGATGAAGCTAAAGTTTAGCGAAACGTATGTTACGGTGTTAATAAAGTTTATGAAAATCCTTCATTGTGTTTTACTGGTTTTAGTAAATTCCTACATTAGTGTTTGTTTTCCTGTTATGGAGTTAATTGAAGTTTCTAGTATACAGTCTAGCATATATTACAAATACATTTTTTTCTTACTTCCATTCATCTTGCATTTAGTAGTGAAAAGATCTTTATTTCGTTATATTGATTTTCCTCTCTTAAAATGATCTATTCAAAATCCGAATGCACGATTCAGATACAGTGGAAGCAGTATTACATTATGCAAATATTTATACAGGGTGGTTCTGATATAAATACGGATTTTTGGAGGGTGTCAACTAGATGCAATATGTAATCGAATGGTCACTACAGCAGCGCGGTGAAGAAACAAAAAAATTTTCAAAATTTTTGAAAAACATCTTAACGAATTAATTTGAATACGGTCCTGTGCGTTTTCGCTTTGACTTAAGCAACACATTTGGCAACTGTCACAAAATTCTGATGAACTAAACGCCATTTTCGAACACACTTGTTTACGTTACAGTAACCGAGTAACCTCATTCACCGTCAGCTGATTGAATACAGCGTTGCCACTACACACGACCAGGTCAATCGAGGACACGTTTTACACAGGACCGTACTCGGTTTTGCCTGTATTTTCACATACGTTTTTCTCGAAAACGGTAAACTTTAGGACCTGCGAAGTTTTGCTTAATTTTCTTATTTTCTACTGCCCTATCACCTCCTTAAATATCCGCAGTTATATCAGTAACACCCTGTATAGCCAAAAACAGCTTTCTACTAAAGTGAAACGAATTTGCTGAAGATTTCCTTAACTGCAATGTACTAGAAGAACATATGAAACTACTTATTAAAACTTATAGTTACGCATCACATTTTATTAAAGAAAGGCACTTTGAATTCTGAATACTGAAGCAATAGAGATTAATAATTTTAAGCACAAAAATCTTTGCTTAATGGACAGATAGAATTGTACCGTTGTATTGTTCTCTATTACTTAATTTTCGTCCTTTTCCGTAAGTATCAGCATATCAAGATATAAAATCTGTCTAGTTTTTACCTGTGTCATGGCCCCAAAGTGAAAAGCCACAGTGAAAGGAACGAATGAGGAATCACGTTTCACATGTTAAAACAATTTTCAGTAGGGAGTATAGTTCAGTAAAGTAATTCACGTTTTGTTTGTTTCTTGTTTATGTATAGGTACCTTAAAAGCTGTTATGATTTACATACAATAAACGAAAATAATTCATTAGAATAGTTTACTGTAGGTGCAAGAAACAACAAACACGTTGGAAGATGTAAGAAGAATGTGCCTGTTCTCGACCAGTTAACTGAAATTTCGACTTTGAGACGTGATAAATATAAGAAAATTAAGCCAAATTTCAAATGTTATATCATTATTTTATTAGCTCAAGTGTTTAGATGGGTTTATAACTGAAATTTTGGGGTTTTTACTCGTAATTAATGAATTAATTGATAAAATATTAAAAAATGCACTTTTAGCCGGTTCTCGACCACCGGTCGCAATTCTCGACCACTTTGAACCCGGTTCTCGACCGCTTATAAACCATAGGAGAACCTGCGTACCTATCGACGAAAACAAAAAGATTGGAACACAAAAAAAAACGTTTATTATAAAAAAAGCCGGTACAGATTTTAAGAATTTTTTTATAAATATACATATCATTTCACAAATCTCTCAACATTGATTACACTTGTACTCTTTGCAATCTGCAATGGAATACGGAACACTATACATTTCGGTGCATTTTTTGTGATACCAGTTATCACAAAAGTCGCAGCCAATACCTATTTTTATCGTCATCATTCTCTGTTTCACTATTGAGGTTTTCTTTGCAGACATTACATGGTATTTTATTCTTACAGTTGTATCACTCTTTTCTTTCTTTGGTTTTTTTTGTAACTTATTTTCCTTTAATACTTTCCTCTCTTCCTTTCTTTTATTGATATCTAGTTGTTTTTGGCGTTTTTCGATATCTTTTTTCTATAAAATTCTCGCTACTCTTCAGAGGAAATGGCACTTGGAGCTTTATTTTTTATTCTTTTTTTATTTTTGTTCTTACTTTTTTTTATGGGATCGGGATAATTAAGATGCGTTTAAAATTGAATTGTTGTTTTCGGGATATTAAAGTATATAGTATGTTCTTCAACATTCCAAAATGAACTGGAATTTTCAAGAATGATTTAGAATTAGTTCCAGTTTTCTTGGAATGACTTTGAATGTTACCAAACGTTCTGAATGATCGAGAGTGTTCCAACTAGTCTATAAATATTTTTTCGACTCACCTAAATTGAATATACCCATTAGTAGTTGTATGATTCCCGAAAGGAAACAAAGCAATATGGCATATTCAGGTGCTTTCCCGTTGGTACTCTGATATGTCAAAAGAGATACAATCACAGTAGGTCCCATAGAGATATCTTTGCAGCTTCCAAAAATTATGTACACGAAAGACCCTGCGAAAGCACCGTATAGGCCATACTAAAAAGAATAAGACAAACAATAAATTTTATCAAAAAAATTGACAATAGAATTAAGAGTGTTACATCAGTATTATTTGCTATGTCTGTCTGACCGTTTGTCACAGACCATCTGCTCCGAATCTACTAGACAGAGTATAATGTTCCGTAACCTAAATATGGACGTGTAACGTAAATAGTAGAATTTTGAATATGGCGGTCACTTTTGGGGAGTAATTTGGAAAATTTAAAAAATACTGTGTGATATATCAAATGAAAAGGCTTTTTGTGAGGGTTTCAAATATTATTTGTAAACGACTAGTTTTAAGAAAATAGATGACAATTGATTTCCTTATTTTCGAATAAAAAATTTGCATATATTCATACATGTGTTTACTTTTTTTAATGGTTATAATTCCAACTGTGGTAATAAATAAATTAATAATAAGAAGAGATGTTTCAAATTTCGTAGAAATAATTTCTTATTCAAATCGGTATTACAAGGTTTTTTGTTAAAGAACTTCACCTTGAATTAACATAGGTATTCGTGTACATTTTCTTTGTAAATCGTATTTCGATTTCGTAAAATAAAAAACGACACGTACAGGTGTCAATTACTTCAATGTATGTACTGTAGTCACTCACCAGTCACCAGACAAATGTATTAATGATCACGTTTTTTTTGGTTTACAAAACAGATAAGTGGTAATTATTGTCAATTGTTTATATTTAGTATACAAAAGGTAAAACAAAGAAAGAAGAGCATAAAAAATATTTTTTGGTAAATTTTTGTGTTGTAGTATTCGTCATTCTGAGCAAGAATACGTAGGTACATGTATATTTTTGTTCCAGAAACCACCCCTAAATCACCCCCTTCTTATAGCTTTTTTAATTTGGAAATTAAAATTTATTTGTCTTAAAAAAAAAGTTTTGAGCCTTGGAGGTGGCACTGGGGTTGGCAGGTGGGGTGGCCGATTTAGGGGAAGGGTTAATTCCGGTGGTTGTATGGTTTTGACGTGGGGATTTTGTTGGTAGATGACTGAAGGTGGGGAGTGGTTTAGGGGTGGAAGTGAAAGTCTGAATCATCCCCTCCTATAACATCACACACTCCCGTAGCTACCTCCCAACAACTAAGCCACTCTAGGGGGTTATGTTAGGTTAGGGGTGGCAATTTTTAACATCCACCCCTCCCACCCCCAACATCTATCTCATTTCCATCCTCTTCAAAACTCTCAACATTAAATCCAATCCCTACATCACCCCAATCCAACTTCCAGTGCCACCCTCAAAATCGTTCCACCCCTTTTTTGTGTATATTTTAAATCGATTCTCAAATCTTTATTAATCGATTTTTGTGATCGAATTAATATTTTATTTTCGTAGATTAGATAGGTACTTTTAATTATTGAAATAAGAACTACATCAGTATTTAATTTTAAGTAATGAAAGATTTTCTGCTAATTTACTATTTTATATAGGTACGTATATTTTTATCTCGTACAATAATATAAAAGATTAGATATAATTAAAAAAATCACAGATAAGAAATTTGTTAATATAAACATTTATATTATTAAATAAAAAAAACATGGTTGTAATTTATAGTTTTTAACGATTTAAAAAAATTTTTTTTAATGATCGATATCTAGGTTGATTATCCTTGCTCATTGTCAGTGTCAAGACATAGAACTACTTATGTAAATATGTAAGAATAAATTTATTAAAAAAAATAGAACAAATATACGATAATTTGATTAACGTGTATGACCCCATTAGAAGAGGTAATTTAATTTTTTTTAAAAATGTGTATTTATTTATTTACGCTTGAGAAGGAAAAAAGTATTAAAATTATTACAACATAAATAATTAGCCAAGACTTGGCAACGTCGCACGATGAGAGTTGGCCGACTCTACATACTAGACCAACTAAATTGCAATTTGGTACACGTAAAAATTGTGTGACCCAAACAAACACGGTCATGTGACGTAAATAACTCAATTTTGAATAGAGGGGTCACTTTTAAGGGGTAAAATAAAAATTTAGCGAAATACCGTGTGACGTATCAAATGAAAGGGCTTGTTGTAAGGATCTTAAATATATACATTTTACAATTTTCAAATATACAATTTGAAAGTTATTTAAAAAAAAATGATGAAAATTGATCGTTTCTCCCAGGATCTTTTTGTAAAATGTCCAATATAAAAAGGAAGCCTTATAGGATCATTGGTCTGTTTATCACAACCAATTTGCTCCAAATATACTGGACCAATTGGCTTGAAAATTATGTAACCTAAACATAGATATGTAACGAAAATAAGGGAATTTTCACTTAGGAGTCACTTTTAGGTGTCAAAATAAAAATTTAAAAAAATACCGTGTAACGTATCAAATGAAAGGGCTGATTGAAAGGGTCCCAAATATAAATTTTTTATAATTGTAAAATATATAAATTACAAGTTATTTAAGAAAATAGATGAAAATTGATCGTTTCTCCCAGAATTTTTTGTAGAATGATGTCTATCTGTTTATCACAACCAATTTGCTACTAATCTACTGGACCAATTAAGTTGAAAATTCTGTGACCTAAAAACGGCCGTGTGACAAAAATAAGTGAATTTGGAATGTAGGGGTCACATTTAGGGGGCAAAATAAAAATTTACAAATACCCTTGTTACATATCAAATGAAAGGGCTTGTTGTGTGGGTCTTGAATATATATTTTTTATAATTCTAAAATATATAATTGAAAAGTTATTTAAAAAAATAGATGAAATTTGACAATTTCTTCATTTTTTCTTGTAAAATATGCAAGTAACAGAACAAAGAAATATTTAACTGACTAATTATTTCAAAAAAACTTTATTTAAAGGATCAATAAAAAATAATTACCTATAAAATTAGGTTTTTTGTTGTTAATAGTATCCAATTGTATAGTTTTACAGAAATTATTTTGTTAGTTAATTGAAAATACAGTAAAACGTCTGATAACGGACACCTCTTAAAAGCGGACACCTCTACATAACGGAGCTAATTTAAATCCCCAAATATGTAGTATGTACTCACTTTGTACACTTTCTAACCTCTTGACAACGGACCCTCTAAAAAACGGACACGGACAGTCGGTTTTGGTACAAATATATTTGTGTATTTGTGAAAACACCTCGTTATAACGGACAACTTTACTAGACCCGACCATATGACCAGATGTTTTATAATCATCTAAGAACTTTGCCGTTTCCTTTTGTGTGGCCGCTCGCCGCTGGTGATTCACAGAATGCGTTTATCGTCGGAAATACCCGGGGATCGGTAACCATAAATAAATAAATAATATTTCGTTCGTTCAGTTGTCAGTTGTTCCGAGTTTGTTCGATTAACATGGCTGCGAATAAAAGAACTTTTGCTGAAATTGCACGTATTTGTTTGTTTATAATGTTCGCCCGACTTCTGTATTTTCAATAAAAATATTTTTGATTTTATACATATTATTTAACTATCCCTCTTAACTACGGACACCTCCCAACAACGGACATTTTGCCAGGTCCCGCCGATGTCCGCTAAAGAGAGGGTTTACTGTAATTAGTAGATTATTTTTTGTACAATATTTTCGACTTTTATAGAAATAATTTGACGTAAATAAGATTTAATGTAAAAGGCTATTTCCTATTTTGCAAATTAGTTTTATTTTTAAACTAATGACTTTTTTCTTTACCTGAGGTGCCAAACCAGCGATATTGGCACATGCTAGACCTTGTGGTATGATCATGAGACCAACGGTTATTCCGGCTATTAAATCACCTATGGCATCTTTTTTGTTGTACTTTGGTAACCAGCCCAAAATTGGTAGACGACGATAGAGAATCTTCTTTTTAAAAGTTCTTTGAATGGCGTCTTGTACCCATGGAACTACAATCTTCATGGTTATTCTAGAACAAAGTTTTAATTTATAAAGGCAAAAAATATTTTTAATGTCACGTAAATAATAAAAAATTAATTCATTTAATTTATAAAAATTATAGATCAGAATTCAATAACATTTTATGATGTAAATAGTAACGAATTTTAGTTCTTGATGTATATTTAATATCAAATGTTGTATTTCCGGTTTTAAAAACACATTCATTTGTTGATAACTGTAATAATTTTTATTATCGAAACTGTTCTGATTTATTATTATTAATTTTATAATTCATTAATTATTATTATTGATTTTAAACGTATAGATCATAAGTCATATTTTGTAAAAGTTATGATTTTTTATGCGGGTGTTGCCATTGTCAATTCAAGGACAGGTGCAATTTAAGGGGCCCCAGGTAGAGAATTGTAGACTGGTACTCGAGAGATTTTATCGTCCAAAAATTTTTGGTGATAAATAATACACGTTTTTTGTCCTTTTGAAGCTTATGTAGCAAAAACGGTGACAGATACGAAAAAAAGTAAAGAGGCCTTTTTAATAGAGAATTGAATTTTCTACAAAAAAAATTCGGACAGCACCTCTTTATCTTTTACAGCAAAAATATAGCGCGTTAAAGACGTCCTTAACGTACAACCACATTTTGAGCGCTGTATTTTTTAAGTTGGAATTAGTTTAGTTAGAAAGACGTTGTCCAGGACTTTTTTTGTGGAAAATTCAATTGTCTACAAAAAAGGTCTGTTTACTTTTTTCGTATCTATTACCTTTTTGGCTACGTAAGCGTCGAAAGGTCAACGAACGCATTTTGCTAGCAGTTCCTTACGGGGACCACTTTGAATGACGTAATCATCAGTGACGTCGTGCGTTAACTCTTAAGCCTTGAATTAACGGCCGGGTATGCTTATTAGGTAACAAAAATCAATCTATGTGACTGTATTGGCAGACGTAATCCAATTTGTTAATTTATTTATAATAGAATTAACTAAATGTGATACTCCTTAATAGTAGCGTAACGCAAAATGTTTAAACCTCCCCCCCCCCTACAATATCAAGTCTGTGGCCCTTATTGCCTCATCAATCATCCATAAATGCTACTTAAGTAGGGCGCCTAGTCTTTTGGGCCGTCAAAATGGCTGCTACCCCCCCCCACTTTCCATGTGGGGGTGTATTTGAAGCCACTGCTTCCAAAATCAGTACAAAACGAATTAATTCACGACTGGTACCGAAGGAAGTTGGTTGCTCTAACCTACCCTAAGCCCCCCACCCCTTATTCGCAACTACTATCGCTTCATTCAGTTCTAGCCGTTTCGCACTGGGTTTTCTGGTAAAAAATTGAGGAAGTCAAATTGTTGCTTTATGTCTATTTTCAGATTTTTTTTTTGCAAAAATTAACTGTATTTATATTAAATAATTAATGTTAAATACGTTATTGAAAACTAAAAATTTTGAATTTTTATTATTTATTTATAACCACAAAAAATGCACTTGAAAAATGATTTTGATATTAAAAAACAATTCAAATGCATAGATATTCTTTTTTTATTACTTGCTGTTACAGCTGCTTTGGCGTGCATTGTGTTTTTGTACCTATGTTTTGGATATTTATTAAAACAATATTTTTGTTTGCAGTTTTAAAAACGAACTTCGTGAAACATAATGTTTTATTAATTGCTAATATTATACCATTGCCTCAGGTAAAAATACCACCTGGTGTTTACCAGGTCTCTACATCTGTTGGTTTGAATTTAGTAAATATTCTGTTGTGCTATTTAATTATAATTTATAAATTTTAATTTTGCTTTAATCCACAAAAATGAAGTTCTAAAAGTGATAAAAACACGGAAGTGTAGCGTATAGCGGGGGAGGGGGCAAATTAGAAAATTCAAAAAAATATCGTGTGACGTATCAAATGAAAGGGCTTGTCGTCGGGTCTCAAATATACATTTTATTATAGTTATTTATCAGTGACTCATATAATAATTTACTACTCAAAACTTAATAAATTGTGTTGACAGTAAATATTTGTCATAAAAAGAAAATAAATACCATTCGGCTTTCACATACGTATAAGAACATTTACATAAATTACACTTTTTGGGGGCAAACGAGGAATTTAAAAAAATACCGTGTGACATATTAAATGAAAGACCTTGCCGTCAGGGTCTCAAATATATATCTTCTATAATTTTAAAATTAATAGTCTAAAAGTTAACAAAGGAATTTTTTTTTGACTTATGTTTAATAATTTGTGTGTGTACGTGTGGGAATGGCACATCTAGCCCTAGGAAAGGAGCTAAAAAGGGACTTTTATTTTAAAAAAAATATTAGGTACTGTGTAATAAGTATTGACATAACATTAAAAATTCATGAATTATTCATAAAGTGCTTATCAAAATAAATAAAATTAGAATTGTACAAAAATTAAATGCCCTTGTACATACCTAAGTGCTTGATGTGGCGATATTGCTGATAGGTGCACACTTATTGGGTACACAATTTATTGTCTGTCGTCTGTATTCACCACTTGTAGGTACTATAATAAGAAGTTTGAAAAAGTTGTTTGTATTTAAGTATTGAAGTGATTTACTTAGTTACGTCTGCGCATGTGCAATAGCGTGTAAACTGAGCACCTAAAGTCGATAGTGCTGAGCACTTTACTAACCAACTGTAAGTGACTTTGCGCATTTGTATTGGGGACGAACGTGTACAGTGTTGCGGCAATTTACTACTTACAAATTTGGACAGTGGCGGAACATCTATACCTACGTATAGATAATATTAAATCGGTGTTTAATTAACCTTACAAATTATTTCTTTTTAATAACTAAGTTTTATTAAAATAACTGTAATTAGCTAAAGAGGGTTGAATGCTTAGCATAAATATATTTTCTTAAAAACTTCAATAGCAGTTGCTTTATAATTTATAAAAAAATACAATACAATACATGACACCCCCATAAAAAGCTCTTTCATTTGATGTCACACGATATTTTTGAAATTTACGAATTTTCCCCCTAAAAGTGACCCCCACATTCAAAATTTATTTATTTACGTCATACGTCCGTGTTTGGGTCACAGAATTTCATACATTGTGACCTTAAGGGGGTGAAATGCTTAATTTAAATCTGTTTTTTTAAATAACTTCAAATGCAGTTGCTTTATAATTTATAAAAAAAATTATATTTGACACCCCCATAACAAGCTCTTTCATTTGATATGTCACACGATATTTTTGAAATTTTCGAATTTCCCCCCCAAAAGTTACCCCCAAATTCAAAATTCATTTAATTACGTCACACGTCCGTGTTTGGGTCACAGAATTTCATACGCTGTGACCTTAAGAGGGTAGAATGCTTAATTTAAATCTTATTTTCTCAAATAACTTCAACAGCAATGGTTTTATAATTATAAAAAATATATATATCTGACATCTCCATATCAAGCTCTTTCATTTGATATGTCACACGATATTTATGAAATTTTCGAATTTGCCCCACAAAAGTGACCCCCAAATTCAAAATTCATTTATTTACGTTGCAAGTCCGTATTTGGGTCACAGAACTTCATACGTGTATTAGATTTTAAATACAAATTGGCTGTGACAGACGGACAGACATACACACGAGTGACCCTATAGGGTTTCTTTTTTGGATTCGAAAGTAGGGACACCTAAAAAAATTTCTTAAAATTGAATTACTGGTTTTAAAATTTTAATAATTTTTATAAAAACAAAAAAATGTACCTATTTTTTAAAATAGAATGACCTTAAGCTGTTTTGCACTTCATAGGGTAGTGACCTTCAGATTATATTTTAAGTAGGTAAAGTTAGGTTATATTAGGTTCAAAAGCAATTTTTAATTAATATTATTCAACTATTTAAACTCTAAAATTTGAACTACGCCACTGGTGGATTTGTCTTGTATTATTATCAAGAGTTCGTGTTGGAAATTGGATTTTAATGTAACTTTGAGGAAATTTAATAGTAAACAAAAACAAAGTAACCACAAGGCCTTATGTTACATTAAATTGAATAAAAACTGCAACTTGCGTTTATGTATATTAGTGAAAATACTACAATAAAATAAACCTCAATTTAATCGAGTTTTAGGGTTCCGGGAAAAACGGGACCCTTACAGGGTTATTTGTATGCCTGTCTGTCAGTTTGTCACAGACAATTTGCTCTGAATCTACTGCATCTTATACCGATTAAATTTAATGTTGAGTAAGGGGGTGGGGCAAATCAGAAAATTTAACAAAATACCATGTGACATATCAAATGAAGGGGCTTCTTGTGAAAATTTCAAATACATATTTTTTATAATTTTAAAGTACATAGCTTTAAAGTTATTTAAAAAATTGATGAAAATTGCCCATGCCATAAGAGTCAAATTTCAATAGTGTTTTGTTTTGCAATACAGAGTCCTGTTATTTGTGATCCAAACAGACGCATAACGTTAATAAAAGAATTTTAAATAAGGAGATTACTTCTGGGGGATAAATTAGAAAATTCAAAAAATACCGTGTGACATATCAAATGAAGGCTTCTTGTGAGGGTTTCAAATATATATTTTTTATAATTTCAAAATAAATAGTTTTATTGTTATTTAAAAAAGTAAATGAAATAATGGTCAAATTTCAAGAAGTCACCTTAATGGCACAGTCGATTTAAGTCTAAACTTTAAATGAGTTGCTGTTTATAATTTCGATTCAGATTCTGAGTGTTGACTGTTGAATACTGCTTAGTGGGATTATCCGCTCGAAGCAAAGTAGGAAATAAAAATATTTAGCGAGTCATGTTTTTTTTTTTGCAAAAATTTCCTTTAGTCAATTTACGACAGGCGTTTATGTTATTATAATTATTACAGGTTGTAAAAATAAAAACAAACACTTGAGGAAGATTGATTAACAGAAGTCACGAGACTTTCTTTTTGTTACTATTATTATTTGAACGATATAATCTGGAGTGCCAATCACATGTTTTCTTAATTTCATTGTGTATTACATTAATTAAATTTTACACTGTTTAGTACGTGATTTACAATTTTTAGGTATCTATTATACTTGTCAATCGGAAAATATAAATATTGTGTAGGTGGGCTCACGCGACCTATGGTAATGAATATTAACAATTTGTTTATCTATAATTTTTTTGTCAAATAAGTATATGTGACAAGCATACCTATTTCTTTGTTGTAGACCAGCCACCAACAGGAAAAAAATTCCATGAGGGCAAATAATGTAAGTTAAATTAAAACTTTTTTATTTACATATTTACAATATTATACATAGTCATATTACATATACATACATATGATAATTTATAGTCTCATTGTTTTGGTCGGTTTACTAGAAGCCTCCAACTTGCCCTCTCTCCTCCGTTTCGTACCGGATCTTGCCCCTATTTGCCCGAGATTCAACTGAAGTGCCCCTCCATCGGAAACATTTCTCCTTTCCCCCATCACTCTCTTGCTGGCGGAACTGTTTCTCCCAAACATTTTCGTTGTCGACTCCTGACGTTCCACTCGAACTGCTCGTTGAGGTTTTAACAGAAATTCGATCCTCAATCGTTGTTCTTCCTTCAACTTTTTCTTCAACGTCTTTCTCAGTGTCGGATCACCGAGAATAACGTTTCTCCATTTCGTAGAAGTTCCCGCAGCCTTCATCAGGGAATCTCCATCCAAATACCTAAAACAAATAAAGAAAATAAACATTTAAATAAAAACACGTAACACAAATATTTATATTAATCAATAACAACATAAAATAATTTATAATGACTTACCTGAACACCATGGCCAAAACTTCCGTTGGTAGTCGATCAACTTCCGGTTGCAGAACAGCGGCGTAGATGGCGATCGGAAAAATTCCATAGAACATCTTGGTCACTTGTTTGTTGTACACAATTCAAAACACGAATGATTAGGGTTGTTCCAAACGTCATTATTTATACCGAAAAAAAATCGCTGGGGTGGAAAATATTGTTATTATCAGATCGAAAATTTTGTCACGGTCAATCGACCATGACGCCAAAATATGAAATTAAAAAAAAAAAAAAAAGAAAAGTGTAGGTACCGGATTTGAACTCGGGACCACCACGTGGCAAACCGTAACGTTAGCCTTTATGCCAAACTGTTGCTTGTCGTTCGGAGTACACAAGGCTCCATGGTAGCGCGCGCATATCACTGACGTCACATTCATTGATGGTATTTTATGTACAGGGGTTTATTTATCTTTTAGAAATACAAGTTAATTTTCCGTATGTTTTTATTACTTCTCCAACAATGTAATTACTATAAATAGTACAATTTTTAATCGAGTTCTAATTTTCGAAACGTTCCTTCAACTCCAAAAATATCTCCAGACACTTTTGGTCTTCCGGGTTTTTGACTTTCGTCAGCGATTCTTTTTTCGTCTTCGATAAAATACTTAGCATTTTCGTTGATATCTTTATTCACTTGTTCTGCAAAATTCGTAACAAATTTTTAGTTTGAAAATAAAAATATAATTTAAATGCATAAAAATTATTTTCTTGTTGTTATACCATGCAATTCAGTTAAACTGTCAGCAGTTCCTCCATAATCCTTCGGGAGAGATTCTCGAGGAACGAATTTGTACAAACTTTCCATACCATCTGTGTGCAAATGAAACTGAAAAGGACATTATTAAAAAATATATATATAATAAAATTAAACAGGTATGTATATAGATATCTACCACATTTAGTAGTTCCTTCTTCATAAAAGGTTTCATTAGTGCCATTATCTTGTCCATAAATGATACGACGTTTATAAAATGTAAACCCTTTAATCGAATTGGAAGTGCATCCTTCAAACAAAAATTGAAAAAGGAGGTAAATACATTTTTTTTTTGTTTTTTCGTTTATATTCAACCCAAATTTGTTTGTGACCACTACATAAAAGTGTGTGGTACCAGGTTGTAGCGGGGAATTACACAGGAAACACATAATACATTTTTGGATAATTCACAATAAAAATTAAATAAAACCGGTACAACAAAGAAAATAATTTTTTTAATGTGTTGCTTACTGTTTTTATTCAGGTACACCCTGTATTTGTTTTAAAATATCAAAAAAAAAAAAAAATTTGAGACCGCCACAGTGAGCTCTTTCATTTGATATGTCACACGGATTTTTTAAATATTTTTAATGTACCCTCTAAAATGACCCCCACATAAATAATTTACTCGTTTACGTTACATATCCGTGTTTGGGTCGCTGAACTTCATACGTACACCGAATTTCAACGTAGATTATCGATCCATTAGCAGCAAACTGACTAGCAATAAAGCAAACGGAAAGACAGATACGTAACCTAACCTAACCTGACCCTATAAGGGTTTCGTTTTTTCCTTTCCGAGGTACGAAACCCTAAACATTATTTATTTTTCAAGACACTGTATGTGTAATTAGTGGAGATAATAAACTTGAGAAAGATTGATCAACGGAAATCACAAGACTTTCTTTTCATTATTATTTAAACGATATCATCTGACATTTATCATTGTGTATTACATTGTAGTGGTCAGAGGGGTGGTTCGTTATACTTCAAAAGGAAGTAACCAAAATGCAAGAAAGTACCAAGGTGGAACAGGACAAACAAAACAAAAAATAAACTATCCAAAATAATGTGAAAAATAAATCGTATTTATTAAAAAGGTTAAATCAAATAAATATTACGATGAAAAAAAATAAATTAAATTGCCATGTTCACTAGGACTCCCAGGGAAAAGAACATGACAAAGAAAAACCCCGATCTCAGTCCTTAAAAGTCAAAATTGTGAGATGCAAACAAATAAAAAAAAACAAACATAATATAAGATAGAGAAAGCCGCCTATCGGAATGAAAGTAACATTATAACGTCCCACTATCATCCCGCGCCCCTAATCCCCTTCGTTCCTTTTACACAAAACAAACATAAGTGAAGAAAAATTTATGTTAGTTAACTGGACGCCGCCAGTAGGTACACATGACCCTGGGCTACGGGATTCACGGCTAGAGTTGAAATTTAGGGTACGATCTGGGCCTCACTTTAAATATTCTAATTCAAATCAGTAATTCGAAATGGACACATAAATAAACAGTTTCGTGAATACTCCTCAGATCTGTTACCCTACACGGGAGAAAAATGTTAGTCAAATTCAACAAGTCAGATCGTTCCGTACGTTATAATGAAACATAAACCGAAGGCGGATTTCAACGCGACAAAAACAAACACACAGTACCTATAGATTTAAAAATTACGGACGTTACATGACTGCACCCCACAATTGACAACAAGAAATAAATTTAGAAAGACAAAAACACAGAATTATATACACGTTGAAAATAAAATATAAACAAAATCATCAAATATCGTACAACAAAAAAAGAATTCCACAAAACACATCACAACAAAATTAAAGAAATTGAAATACAAAATTCAGAAACATATAAAAATCAAACGTATCGATCTAATTCTTTTCTTACCACTAATAAAATATTATATACAAATAACTCACCTACAAGAAATAACTTTAAACACTAAAAAAAACGTACAAAAATTAACACTGTTCACTCTCGTAACACTGCGTCTCGAATGCCCTCTTCTTCGCGTCCTTAGTTATTCGTAAAACGAAAGAATTTCTAACATAAACATTCCCACTGGAACCACGAATACATAGAAGCCCATACACAGCGTAGCCAAAAACTACCCTGCGAACCTTCCACATGTGAGAGCGATAACGTCGCCTCCAGAACCACTTATGTAAACATTCCACCCCAAATTAGAAACCACTGGCTTCAAACTAGTAACATGAATAAATGATTTTTTTAAAATTTTAGATACTGGGGAGAAAATAATAATATTTCCCTTATTGTGAAATCGTTTGAAAATAAATTAAAGAGGTGCGATTCCTTCAACATTAATTAAATTTTACACTGTGTAATGTTTAGTACGTGCTTTAAAATATTTAGGTATAGAACAACCATACTTATAGTGCGGTTATGGCTTAATTGCTGTTTAGCTTTCAATTAATTTTATGAGAACTCAACCCCAGACAGTCATAAAAATTGACCGATACAAACACCCTTGTTGAAGTAATCTCAGGTCCGTATTTTAAAAATTATTGAATTTTAACTATATATTTCTCTTGAAACTTTTAATAGAAAAAAATAAAGATGATCATTACTGTTTAGGTATAGTTAAAATTAAACGAGCACGTTGATGGAAATAATTCTATAATAATTTTATACTTTACTTTACTCAAATAATTTTTCCTAGTACGGACCATTCACCTCACAGCTTCGGTACAAATACCTTCCAAATTACTTTATTGCCTTAAACATCAGGAGGTATTGTAAATCACTCAAAAAGTCAAAGCCATAACCGCACTATAAGTATGGTTGTTCTATACCTATTATACCTGTCAATCGGAAATTATAAATATTGTGTAGGTGGGCTCACGCAGCCTATGGTAACTTTAATTGGATTAGTTCTTAGCCTACTACGTTCAATAACTCTATTCTCATGAAATGTGAAGATTTTAATCGAACAGGAAGGGCACCCTTGGAAGAATGAATTAAAAAAAATAGTGGAAATAATTATCAAGTGCTCTTATGAAAAAAATTAATATTAAAACGATTACAAACAATTTTTTTTCTTTTTAAAATTCTTTTATTTGCATATTTACAATATTACTCATAGTCATATTACATATACATACATATGATAATTTATAGTCTCATTGTTTTGGTCGGTTTACTAGAAGCCTCCAACTTGCCCTCTTTCCTCCGTTTCGTACCGGATCTTGCCCCTATTTGCCCGAGATTCAACTGTAGTGCCCCTCCATCGGAAACATTTCTTCTTTCCCCCACCACTCTCTTGCTAGCAGAACTGTTTCTCCCAAACATTTTCGTTGTCGATTCCTGACGTTCCACTCGTACTGCTCGTTGAGGTTTTAACAAAAATTCGATCCTCAATCGTTGTTCTTCCTTCAACTTTTTCTTCAACGACTTTCTCAGAGTCGGATCACCGAGAATAACGTTTCTCCATTTCGTAGAAGCTCCCGCAGCCTTCATCAGGGAATCTCCATCCAAATACCTAAAACAAATAAAGAAAATAAACATTTAAATAAAAACACCTAACACAAATATTTATATTAATCAATAACAACATAAAATAATTTATAATAATAATAATGATAACTTACCTGAACACCATGGCCAAAACTTCCGTTGGTAGTCGATCAACTTCCGGTTGTAGAACAGCGGCGTAGATGGCGATCGGAAAAATTCCATAGAACATCTTGGTCACTTGTTTGTTGTACACAATTCAAAACACGAATGATTGGGGTTGTTCCAAACGTCATTATTTATACCGAATCAAAATCGCTGGGGTGAAAATATTGTTATTATCAGATCGAAAATTTCGTCACGGCCAATTAACCGTAACGATATTATCAACTTATCAACCAAAACATTACCAGTGGTTGATTGTTTATTCGTAAATTGTCTTGCTTATCTTTGAAAAATATTTAATTGGTAGTATTTTGAAAAATTACATTATGTAAGAATTTCAACACAAGAACTTGTGCTCAAAAAAATTTTTGCACAACAAAATCTCTTGGCTAATTACCTAAAAGGTTTCCGTACGTCGACCACTATTGACGACGTCACGCATAAGCTGCTAGTGTACCATATTCCAATCAATTTGCAGAATATCGGTCTTAAGAATTGTTTTCGAACTAAACATGTCGTACAAAAATTATTGCATTATTGCAAACCTCTACACAGGAACATTTAAATTTAATAAATATTGAAAATCACTAAACAATATAGGTATATATGCATTAATAAATGAGAACAATAAAAAAAATTCTTTTATCACATAACAAATGAAATAAAAAACAAGTCGTATTTAAAACAATTTTAAATGTGGCAACGTCGCTTGAGATATTTATGTTCTTATTCAATGTGAACAGCTGATCAGTGAAATTGAAATTAGCAACAGTTTAATACGAATAATGTTGTGTTAGGATCTGTAATTAGAATGGCAAACTAACAAAAAATACAACGTGCCAATAGAAAGAAACAGAAAATAAATAGTACAGCGTCTATCTCTTTTCATCTCCACCATGCATTTCATTTGATTTGAAGTTAAATTCGAGTGAAGGAAGATAGATCTCCATTTTCTATCTTTTTTTCTATGTATATTATCTCTACGTCAGCTGCAGCCAAGTAGAGTGAGCATGAGTTATATGTACGTAACCAACTTCATACACGTAGGTACGTTCCAATTATTGATTTACCTGGCGCACTGTGAGTGAGAGAACGAAAAAGACTACGTGACGTACGTCGACGTCTAATTCGTCTACTACAAATCTTACAACAATGCTACTATAGAAGCAAATCTTAGGTATTTTATTTTACAGTAACTGAGTATTTGTTGTCACTGTGAAAATTATTCCATTCCGTTATATTTTTTTCGTGTTACAATATCACGAGTTTGTTAAACCCGTTAGGATGATTTTCATAACGTTCCCGGTCACATTTTATATTATCGACTTCGAATCACATGCCGCGAATGTCTAATTTATTCGCTAACTACAAGACAAAAAACGCTAAATAAATATTTTAGGTGTTCATTGCGCGAACAAATAATTTAATTATTTTATCTCAATGCAGTTTGTCTCAAATTGGGAATTAGCACATTGTCGATTATCGAGTCAAACGGTTGTACTATTCTGTTTGCTTTTAATTTATTGATATGCAAATGCACACAGGGTCAATTAAAATAAATAAAAAAATTAATTCCTATTCCAGCAACGGGTGTCTGTCCTTTTGACACAATAGTGTTAAAAATACAGGACCGATTACATTTAAATTTGGTACGCACACGGAGTTCTATGGCTCGAATGCGGACATGAATTTTTAATGTAGGGGTCACTTTTGGGGGCAAATTAGAAAATTTTGAAAATATCATGTGACATATCAAATAAAAGGGCTTGTTGTGAAGATCTGAAATATGTGTATTTTATAATTTTAAAGTGAACAGTTATAAAGTTGATAAGGAAAATAGGTAAAATTTCGCTTTTTTTTCCTTCTTTATCTTCGAAACTACTAACAATAAATTTTTGAAAAAAATACAGAAAATAGTTCTTTACTTGTTCATATATTATACGAGTTTGAAAAGACACCCTTATATTTTTAGTCGATTTTTATGTTTTTTTTGATATACCTACTGTAAAACCTGCGTGATCTTGAAGGCAAATATTAAAAAGCTTTGTATTTTGGCCGACTTACATATGATTACATACCTATTAGCTAAAAGATTATGTTAATAAACGCAGGCAAATATGACAAAAAGTGCATAAATAGAGAACATGTGATGGGGAATGACGTGTGATAAATAATTTAATTACGATAACGTAAATTTTGTATTTACATTTAGTGTAATCAGGAAATACAATAGATCTACTCAATAGCAAGTATGTATTATCAATAAATTGTTAAGTTAGAAGTAATTTTATTGTAATTTATTTGAATTTCAAAATCTGATAAGTGATAAATGTACCTATTGATTTATAGTCGTGCACAAAGGTACCGTAGAGTCACTGTAATTATTTCAAATTAACCAATTTCATTTTAATAAGCAAATATACAGGGTGGTCAGAAGTCAGTGGCCTGTTAAACGTTTGTGGTAGGTAAACTATAATGGTAGAAAATTTTTGAAAAAAATCGTGTTGTGGTGACGACACATGTCTATATTTTTAACATATTTTCAATTTTGTAGCACTTCCGGCTGTACCGAAAGTTGATGTCTACTTTGTTATTGTAAACGATAATGTATATTATATTATAACGATTTCAAATAAATGCTAGAATTTAGAAATAAATCCTCAGCAATTTCTGCGAATAGGAGGTGGGTGGGGGGGTTAGGGAATTTTCATCAGTTGTTTAAATAACTTGAAAACCGTTTATTTTGAAATTATATTCATTTTTACATGTGTACCTCTTAAATTAATTGATTTAGTAGATTATATGACGAAAAGACAGACGCATGAGTAATTCTACAAGGGTTCCATTCTTCCAGTTAGACGTAGGGAACCTTAAAAATCTTAAAAAAAAAAACGTACCTATAGTATTGTCTGTGTCTTGTCCATAATTAGTACATACATACAATATTACTAAAATGTAAATTTTTTAATCGAACTGCCAAGTCATCCTTGAGAGAATAAGTAAAATAAAAAAGATTTTAGTCTTTAGTCCACTTATTAGACGAAATAATTATCAAAAGTGCTCTTATGAAAAAATTAAACAGATCCGTGATTAATATTTTTCAAAGCGAGCTTTTAAAAGGATTATAATTTGTTTTGTTTATTTGTAATCATTTTTTTTTTGTTTCAGGCTACTCACCAGTACTACTATATAGGAAAAATTCCGTGAGGTCAAACAATGTAAGTTAAATTAAATTAACTTTTTCGGAAAATTGATACAATATTATGCAAGTGTAAGCTTTCCACTTGGGTTAGAAGGGCCCCATTTAAACACTTTTTAAACAAGCGAATTTTGTGAAAACTTCTTCAAGCGCTTTCTGTTTAGTGGGAATAAAAATGTGGATTCGCGAGACCGCTCCAGCATTAGACTAGCGCGGATACGCGTATTCTACCCGAATTCATTGCGGTTTAGTAGTGTAAGATGACCGGTTCTAGTTCAGAGGAGGAGAGGTTACTTAAGGTCAAATTGACGGAAGGTCATTGACTTTAAACTTGTGTGTATGTAGTGGTCGAATGCTTCACAATGAATTGAAACATATGTACATGTATCGGTAATGTGAAATTAAATACGTCTGCAGTCGTCTGAAGTTTACGATTCTTAAATACGTTTACATGATGATGTAGAGGAAGTGGAGAAAATTGTAAGGTATAGGCATATGAAATAAAAGTGAAGTCGTTATAGTTTCTTCTCTTTCTCTAACGATTCTTTACTTTGATATAAATGAAGTATGTAAGTGATACAATCAAAATATTGAACAATAAGATTATATTAATAGTACTAACAACTTGTAGAAATAAGAAAGAGTCGGTGATATAGCCCTTAGTTATAACGTCTCTGTTTTCATCATCCTTAAGCTGAATCCATCGGCTTTCAATATATCTTCGAAACTGTCCATGTTTATCAATAAATGCTAGTTTTACAGAGTGAAGGTTCTGCACGTTCTCAACAGTAAAGACATTTGTTCCATTAATATTTTTTAAAATAATAGTATCCCAATTTTTCTTCCATGTACAAGACACATCAAAATCCTTATTAAATTTTTTACAAACATAGGCTTCATCTCCAATAGTATTATCAGGTCGGGAAATGTAGAGGGTATTGTTATACAAATATGTTAAGATCAGTAACGACGACAAACTGATCATGATTGCTTTTTTCCATAACAACTGAGACATTTAAAACAAGCAACGTGGTTTGTATAATAAGTTCCCCTCCACTGAGGCTTATGTAGTGGAAGGGGATTTTACATAAGTTACGTGAACGAGTGAAGGAGCGGTAGATGCATAACAGAGTTGAGTGCGTTTAAGTCGGTATAACATGGAAACCTTTATCGAAAAGTTTAATAATGTGCGGGTGGGTTATGAAGAGAAAGAAATACGTGCTCTGAAATAACTGGAAGTGAATCAAACGTATCCCGTGCAACGCTTCAAAAAGGTGAATACAAAATGGGGACCTCGTCTATTAGCTGATTTATACAGCTTTATCATATTTCTTCCGTGCAGACACGCAGAAGCTTTTACGGATGCTGAAATCGAGGACATAAACGAAAAAATTGTAAATAAAGTGGGTCATCCATCAATTCGCCTTAAAGGATTTGTTGGAAAAGCGGCTGATTTAGAAATAGATATGTAAAATGTATAACATTGTATAAGAATATAAAAAAAAAAATCTAATTTATATTATGAACGTGTTTTAAGGAAGAGATACAGTCAATTTATGAGTGTAAAGACAACCAATGTTTTAATAAAAGAACATTTTTATAAGCACAATTCAGTTCAACAGCGGTTGTAAATAAATGATAAGAATACACTAACTTTAAAATGAGTTGGGAGTTTGGAGAGAGCTGGACATCCGATATCTTCAATGTTAACAAAGTTAACAGTAGGAAAGGATTTCTGCAACCACATCATCTTTTGTAATCCTTTAACATATACAACTGTTGACTCCATCAATATGGAGTAAATTCTATCATAAAGTGTAGAGTACGGAAGATCGCCGTTATCCCAATATAACCCATGAAAATTTCTTGTTAACCAACGATTTTGACTTCTGTAACGAACGGGGAGAGCGTCCCATGGAAATGGTGGTTCAAATGTGAAATGATAAACTGGTTCTTCTTTTAGAGCAACAACAGCTACTTCTTTAAAAACAAATCGATTCTCACTACACTGAAAACCTTGTACGTCCAATAAGAAAGTCATCGTGCTCACTGTTCAGTACCGGTAAGAAAACTAAACTGTGGAAGTGATCGTTGTGTTTTATACTTCTTGAACTAAGTTTGTGGACGGATTGTAACGTATCACACGATCATGTATTATTAAACAGAAAGCTGCTGTTTTGTCTGGTATATTTTCTTTATAGTAGAATGTAGGCTTTCACGGCCGGCGTCAATGATTGAAATATTCTCCGGGTTGAGTTGCCGTGGTCGATTTTGGCTTGGTTTGCCAGACGTTTCGTCTTCTGCTACGGAAGACATCTTCAGTGGCGTGGTCAAAGTCTTCTCGGTGATGGTTGGACGTCGAATGCGGCTGTACTGTGCCGTGGTGTCGTATTTATACGGTCTTCGATGCGTGAAACCGTATGCGCAATGGTCGGGGGCGTGTCTCTGGCCACTCGGCGTTCGTGCAGTACCGGGTACCAAGTTGTAGCTAACTTGATACCTTCTTCTTTTTTGTTGAAATTATCTTTATGTTTGAGGAATTTTCCAAGAAATCTGATCCAAATGTACAAGTACATCTTCAAGTGGCGTTGCTGAGCAATATAAAGCATTATTGTCAGTGCTGCTGCGAACTAGAACTAATTCTTGTCGAACGTTTAATATTATTTTTCGGAAGTCTTCTGCAAATACAAAAATCATACGTAGTGGAATACAAACGTTGAAGTAACCGTTGGAATCTACTAGTTTTACAGAATTAAGCTTAATTCCTTGTAGATCGCTTAAAGCAGGAGGCAACCATCCACTGTTGCTGAGACGTTTACTTTCATTCTCGTTGTAAGATGCGTAACCTTTCATTGTTGTAACCATGCCAGGATTACGGACTCGATCAATAACTTTTCCGCCTAATTCATAACGAATTTCATCAAACAGGTGTAAAATTCCATTGTGGATAAAAGAAGTGTTCGCAGTTGCCTTTCCATCCTTTTTAAGAAGCAAACGACCTTCTATGTATAGGAAACTACTAGAAGGCAAAGTGTAAACATCTTCATTTTCTATTGGAATACGTATCGTATCATTATTTTTGAAAGTTGAGTTCGTATAAGGTTGATGAGTATGTTTATCAGCGTTAACTATAGCGTTATCGAAGACTGCCTTTTCGGTAACATTCAGTATTTCTGCTACCATTTTATCGTTTCCTCTTTTTCAATCGCAACCCCAAAGATTTAAGGAACTGTTTATTAAGCGGTGTTAATCGCTTAATGGTTGTAGGCGAAATAAGTACTCGGGATTGTGGTAGTAGTTTTATAATACTATTCTTCTTTGAATATCGTTGGGGACAGCTATATTGCACTACCATGTTATGCTTTTCGTAAGTGCAGTCTTATTGTGACACGCTCTCCACGGAAATTAACTAGATTACCGTCTTGATCAACTATTTTAAGGGAAATGTAGTCGATGACACGAGTGTTGATTGATAAATAAATAAGATTCGTAGGATTCTCAACAATTTTAAATCCGGGGGGTACATTGGGAAAGAATTGATGTAGTATATGTCCATCTAGTCCTTTAACACCATCACTGGTATGTATGTAGGAGTTAGTTACGAGGTTACACATCACTGAAATCGTGTTTACTTTGAAAATGTCAGCTACATGATCAGACACCTCTTTAAGTGATGGTAGAAGCTTATTTTCAAAACCCAATATCTTTGCGGGAGAATCTGTAGGAGCGAAGTTGACTTTTTTGGTGCTTTTTATATGGCTTTTTAAGGTAGTATTGTCTCCAAACAATTCAATAGCATCATCAGTATGTCGCAATTTCTCGCGAAGATAATGATTAATATCATCGATTTCATAGGATCCTTCCGGAAGAACAACGACTGGTGGTGTAGAACCTTCAAAATAGAATTTATTGTTAGTTTCATCGATATTCGGAATACTGTTATATGCTTCAAAATTTAATAAAGCAATTTGATATTCATCATCATCGCTTAAAAAAATTGGTGGACTTATTATCATTTGCAGCTCCGACTTTGTATTAGTCAAGGTAAATGTGTAAGACATGTTTTCGGTTTGACGTTCTGTCTACTACAACGAAGTTAGTTTGAGGGTTTGTTTTTAAGAAAAGGTTTGCGTAGTCTCATTAAGGAATTGGACAACTAAATGGCCGCAGTTAAAATCTGAGGGGTTCTGAACACGATTGTAGTTATAAGTGATAGCACAAGGTCCGGAAGATTGTAAATATTGAACCATTTCTTTAGGTGGACGGAGATCTCCAAAACTATCAAAGTACATAGCTTTGTTATTTCGTTTTACATACGCTGTCCAATGTGTACCAGTTCCTGTGTCTAAATCTAAATTAACAATTCCACTTTCACACCTTTTAACTTTTCTGGGTACCTAATTCGTTACGCATAAAGATTCCCCGAAAATGTGGAATTTGTAAATAGTTAATGTAATTGACTAAATCCAAATCTGTCAAAGGACGGTTAGGTAACTTTACGAAAAATTTTACGTTTTTTTTTTTTTGTTGATAAGGTCTTAAGGTTTAAACCGAAACCTTTACGGAAAGGTTGTACTGAAATATTTTTTCCAAGAGCAATAGCTTCCATTGAAGCGTTTTGACGTTTATCTTCTTCTAGCTGTTGTTGTGCTGTTTTCGCATCTCGTACAGCTTTAGCTACCCCAGCAGCACCGGCAGAGAGAGCTCCAAGTGCTGATAGTCCAGCGAAAATCGGAATTAACGGTAGAAAACCACCTGTCTTTGGAGTAGGAATGATTCTGGGAGATTTAGATCGCTTTCCAAATTTACGAATTGTATTTAGTGCTATTTTAGCAGCATATATCAGCTGGAGAGGTTTCGTTTTCTTAAGAGCAATTTTCGCAGTTGTCACTAGCTTACGAAACGGTAGAGTTCCTCCTTTTCTTGTTCGCCTTCTCTTCTTTATTTTTCGCAACGGAATTGAACCACCAACTTTACGACGTCGCTTTTTGTGCCCCATTCCACATTCCAAGTTTCTCTTTACTCTTCATAGCTGAAGCAATTGTGAGAGCTGCCAAGCGTTCACCAAAAGACGCGTCCGACGACTTCAGTCTTTGTAATGATTGTTGCGCCAAAACTTTATCAGCAATTCGACGATGGGAAATGTCTGGAAAAGTTTCGTAAGCAATATCGTGTAATTTACAAGATTCGTCAAGGGGATTTATACCGATATCACCTCGAGCTAATCGTTTGTCCAGTCGAGTCAATGGACCGCAAAAGTTATACCCTGGGAGGTGTAATTCAATAGGTAATTTATCTATAAACCTATTCAGAAAACCTCGTGTCATGGAACATGTGTAGTGTTAGCTCTGTCACTATACTGAACGAACTGACTACATAAACACTGTTAACTCTAAATTTATATATCCGAGAGCACATGCGTAAACCGTTTAATCATCAATAAACATGCGGATAGTACAACATCCATCTGTTCTACCCATAACCAATCGTGACTTCGACATTGCCAGGAAAATAAATCGACAGGGTCTATTACTACCATCCACAATAAGAGCCATTGTCGCCGGACCTTCAAATTGTGGAAAAACAAATGTGATTATAGGACTTTTGGAGCAACCAAACGGTTTACGGTTCGCAAACGTATACGTTTATTCCAAGTCATTGTATCAACCAAAATATAAGTATTTAGCCGAATTATTGAAACCAATTGTTGGAATTGGTTATTTTCCCTATAGAAACTCTGACGATGTAATTGCCACATCACAGGCAATCCCTAATTCTGTATTCATCTTTGACGATGTTGCGAATGAAAATCAAAATAAGATAAGGGAATACTTTAGTATGGGAAGATATAACTCAATCGACACTTTTTATTTAAATCAAACATATGCACAGATTCCCAAACATTTAATTAGAGATAATGCAAATTTAATAATACTGTTTAAACAGGATGAATTAAATCTCAAACACGTCTTCGCAGACCATGTCACTACAGACATGACTTTTGACCAATTTAAAAATATTTGTGCAGAGTGTTGGAAAGAGAAGTTTGGATGTCTAGTGATAAACAAGGATTGATATTTTCGCTTAAGAAAGCCGTAGTAGAAGTCATACATAACAACTTTTGATAAATCCAAAATAGTGAAACCTACATAGAGCGATTTATCGTAAACAATGTGTAATTTATTCATCTGAATCGCTACGAAATGGGGGGTGAAAATTTTTGAATTTCTGAAATTGGGTTTAGCTATTAAACTTTCAGCACCAAGGTACCGTCCAACGTTTTGCCAACGAGTAACTAACTTGACGTCAACTCGTTTATCAACGTTCTCCATCGTTTTTCCGAAAGTACTGTTATTATTACACATATTGCGTTTTCTAGTATTCAAATCAATGAAAGGTTTCAACCATTGTGACTGTTTAAACTGAATAGCTCTATGCACTTTAAGTAATTTTAATCCGCTCAGGAGAGCTTGTTTAAGCGGTAGGTAATGAACAATATACTTTGTCTTAGTCATAAGGTTCGGAATCAATATTTTGACTCTACTATTAGCATTACCAGGAGAAATAATATTTTCAACTAAAAAGGGAAGATCAGCATGTAAATCGTGTAGGTTTTGGGGATATTGAACGTCAACTTCAAGTACATAACCGTATTCAGAAGAAGCATGTAAATCGAGAACATTTAATTCATCAATTTCAACATCGGTGAGCCAACGAAAATGGGATATGGGAAGGTATTGACTCATGCTGTGTCCATACAAATTGGTAGCATCCAAATACATAATGTAGGAAGTGGGAGCAGATGCGTCATAATCAGGAAGGTGTGGGTTATTGGCGAAATGAATTCTTTGAACACACTGACTTATTCCTCCGCGTACCCCTTTTTGAAAAAACTTTAACATATCGATGTCAGTTAGAAGTTCTAAATTAACGCGAGTGAATTTTAACATGCTATCCCACGCTAGCCCGGGGGCGGTGTAATATTGAGCGGGGTCCAAGGCGTAAGTGGAAATAAATATTTCACGAAAATTCTCGAACACGTCAGCTTACAGTAGGACATTGGTTTTCAAGTAGAGGTCAGAATATTCTATTGCGAGTTGATAGTGTTCCCGGTGTTTCAGATAACTCAACTCAAAACGTATTTGTTAAGATTCGATTTCTCGATTCCTTTCGTTTTAAATGTTACAAGTATCACACCAGCGGTCAGAAGAACCAGCAGGCGTAGCAATTTTAAGTTTTTTCTTCGGCAGAGGCGATGTACGTTGGAGCTGTGCTCGTTTCCGACAAGAAGTTAATCGATGTCTTTTTAAATTATCAGATCGCGTAAAGGAAGCATCACAGTCCGGACAAGGGATCATAGCGGCTAGCGGTAAGAGGTATATCTCGACAACGACTGAGGAATACTGAACGCGAGGGACAATAAATAGCTATAGGAAAAGGGGAGGGATGTGTAAGGTGGAGATGGCATAAGGAGAGGGGCGAAAGAAATATATATACTGAAACTGTAGTGGGTACGGTGTGGTAAGATGAGTGCTCAACAACAGGGTAACGGTGTTGATTTAGCTGCTGAGCTAAATATGAACGAAACCGAGCTGGCTGATATATTGGAAAACTTCTTTCCAAACGATTCCTTCACATCATCCGCTAAAGGTGAGGGGTGTGTTGGAGGTGCTACCACGGCAATGATGGCAGAGCCTGTGGCTAGCACCTCTACGTTGGCGGTGGCGGGAACGAAGTCGATATCGATGAAGCCGAAGAAGCGATCGTACACACGAAGGTTGTCGACTGCTCCATTCGATTATTCCAAGATAGTGGACCAAGTAGGAGAAGCCATAAATAGTGTTAAGGAGGAAAAGCGGCGACGAGAAATGGTACTGAATGAAAGAGAGACAAAGGCCGCTTCATTGACTGAGTACATGAACCGGAAAGGGAAGGAGCTGGAGGAGTTGAACAGATCGGTAGTTGAAACGAGAAAGGAGGTACAAGAAATCGAACATAAGCTAGCTAACCTTAAGTCTGCTTTACTGAGTAAATTTAATGACTAAAATTCAATGATGTTTTATATTATATTATATTATATTAAATAAAATTATGTTATATTGTATCGTTTTATATTTTGTAATTAAAGAAAATAAAAGAGAATATAAATTATATATATATTTATTTATTAAAATAAAAGACGAAATATATAATACAATAGAAAGTTCAAGTAATGGTTGTTATATATACTGCTCCTCCGTGGCCCATCACACAGACGACCAGTGTCCCCTTGTAAGAGGTCCAGGACAGCTCCGCTTCCAGGTGTTGGCAGAAGTCTACGACGGGTCTTCTGTCGGACGCGTTCCATATGCTGAACCCTCCTGCAGTGGTACCAGTGAACAGCGTTGCGTCCACGTTTATGTTGGTATCAGTCGGCGCGGAGTCATAGAAGAGTACTGTGTATTGCGGCATTTTTGTTGTATTTACTTGAACAGTCTAAGCGATCTGTGCTGAACGTTGTGAAAACTTGAGTATTTATACAATTTGGAGAAGGAGGATATGAGTGGGGTAAAGTTAAGATCAGCACAAGTGCTTGTGCGAAGAAGGAAAACTAGAAAGAGAAGTTGTTTGAGCTATAAATGACAATGTAAGTTAGAGTGAGGTGTGGATACTTTCTGATTAACACCTGTATACCAGCAGCACTTTGCTGACCGAACTGTGCATATTTCAATAACAATCATAATAGTTATTGTATTGATTTTGCTGATATTTTATAAATTAAAAATAATTAGTATTATAAGAAATTGTGGCAAGAAAATTCCGAGTTCCCAGGAAATTGATGGTATTCGAGGTCAACCTATACCTAAGACGGGGACGTCTTCAATCTAAGGGGGAAGGAGTAATGTTATGAACCTACGGATAGACATTGTGTTTGGTATCATCTCATACATACATAAAAGTTCTGATACATGGCTCACCGAGCGTGTGAACCATTGCTTATTCAGCAAATAGAAATATGCAAGAAGTGTGGAGGGAAGGTAGCAAGCGGAGCGTCGTCTCATTCTTCTCTCCACTCTCGTTGTGAGCAGACGTTCGAATAGTTATAAAACCACCACGACAGCGACCACGAGGAGGAGCGCGGTACCGACGCCGTTGTCCACGTCCACGACGGCGGCAACGACGTGTACCTGGACAACGGCGACGACGATGACAAGTGCTGCTTCGGTGTCAAGTAACTGCAGTTTTTCACTTCCGACGCTTACGCCGATTCCATCGCCTGTTTCTCCACTTCCGGAAACCCCAACGACGCCTTCTCAGACGACGCTATCACAAGACATAGATAGCCTGGAAAGCGCCTTTGGGATAATTCCGAAAGTGTGTGAAAAGATAGCGAATTTGACGTCCGCTTGGGAATGAAGGCGCGCTGCTCAGCAGAAGGTGCGCGCTGAAATTGCCCAAGTCGACAAGGCTATCTTGCAACAGGACGACGACGTCGCTAAGTGGAAAGCTGAAGCAAAAGTGGCGAAGTATGTCTGTAACAAGGCAGCTTTGTTGAAGAAACGGGTCGAACTGGTGGAGGACCACCAGCTCGATCAGGAAGTGGACGTCTTAGAGCGCGCGAAGGAAGCAAAGCGTCCGAAGTGGTGAATTTATGTTTCCTAGGAGAAGTTGTGTATAGGTATGCAAGGAATAAAAAATGGGGTGGAAAAGGAGTTGAGAAGAAAATCCGCTGAAAAACATCATAGGGAAATGGGTACGGGGGGGGGGCGCGCCGAGGTGGGCTGGTGGGGGGAGGTCGGGAGGCATTAAGTCCGAGAGGGGAAGTTGTCTGAATTTGATACTTCTGACATTGCCAAGTGGTACCTTCAGTCTTCGACATCAATAGTGAGAGAGGTACTTTTTTTTTAGCACCGCTCCTTATACCTTTAATTAATTCTTGATATTTAGGGTAGAAATTACTTCCCCCATTACAGACGTTCTCCAAGTTTCGTTGGAAGCAAATTGTTCTTCATGGAACACTAAACATTTTTTACTCAGACATTTTCTCCCTATCATCTACCCTTCATACACTTTACGGGGGTCAAAGTATGAGGGTGAAACACGTTAAAAAAATATTTCTCAACTTTTCAGGGTGGTATCATTTAGCCCACTGTTCAACTTACATTTTCCAAGAGGAACACTTTTTTTTTTAACTGCTTCTATTTTTTTTAAGCTTAAAGGCGACAACTTTTTGTCAACTTTATTTTTTTTTTTAAAATTTTTTCAGATTCGGGTACTTCCACTCGGGGACCTTCTTCCCACACCATAAGTTATTACCCGATTTCAACTCCTTCTGCTTCAAAAAAATTTCTAAAGCCTCATTTTTACACTTTTACCCCCATCATTTTTTACGCTGAAGTATTTCATTAAATACTTCATTGTCTTCTTATACTACACCTCATTATCCATATTTTCATGTACTAATTTTTCATACTACTCTTTTCCTGCCCTCAAAATATATATTTTTTAATTTCCTCCGACAACTGTCTATTAAAATTCATAAACGAATACAACAGGTTCAATAACACATATTACGCCTTATATACTCTTTTAATTACCCACTCCTTCATCAATCAAAAAATTACTACTACCTAGCGATGCCACCTCATTATAAAAAATATTGCTACACCATCACCTTCGCTACCACACTACTCTATACCACTTTCTTTACATCCCCACTATTCCCCACTCTTTCCCCACCACATACCTTCCTATTTAAACCCTTGTCAACCTGAGAGAGCATCACTTCACCAGAAGGGTCTTACGAATTAACATGGATCTTTGTCGTGTATCTATTGTCCTTTCACCATTCAGGCAAACTGTTAATGAAACCACCTTCCTCCAATGCGGATATTGTTGGCGTTTGCGTGAAACCTGTACGGCTGAAACAGGATTCTGCTGTCAAGAATGTTTTGACAACAGACCTCTGCTTTTCTGCCACAGCTGCAGATTTTATCATTGTGATGTCGTAAACTTGTGCTGCCGACCTTGTCGTCAGGGGACTCAATCGCACCTCTGCGAAAAGTCGGGCTTTGTTTACGAAATCGATGATACGCACACGCTGTACTGTATTCTTTGCAATACTTACGAGCAAAGGCGTCAACTCTTCCGATCCATTATGTTTTCATAAACCTACCTTTCAATTACTATGTCATTACCTGTCCCTCCCTCTCTTACACCTTCCTTTTCCTTTTTAAAGACTTGTGACCTTGACACACTTTCCATATAACTTCTTATTATCCCCAAACTCTACCTTAATCTTATATCTCAAACGTCTACTACCTTTTGCTTCTTTATTTATTTCTTAACACAAATATATACATGTACACGTTCTACGCTTCTTCTACATAACCAAGATTATTACTTATTTCTATTACATATCCTTCTTCAAATACGGTCTTATTTGTGATACGGTGGTTCTCACTGCAAACAAACTCGTACCTGCACATCTCACCACGCCATCCGCAATGAATGTGAACTTCGTCATGGATATACACTTCCAACATCCATAAATTCGGAACTCGTGTATATAATGACACAATTCCTCCATTACTTCCTCCATATCGACAGCTCCAACACATTGGTAGGTAGCGAAGATTATTCCTATCACAGTACAGCACATACGCAGAACATGCTGAGAAGTTCGTTTCACATTTGAACAGTTTTCGAGCTACTTTCCACCCTTTCATTGAGCTAACATCACTTACATACTTCTTTGCTTTATTTACAGTATACTCCTCTGTGTCTACGTAATCTCCTCTATGTAACACAGTGTTACGCTGCGCATCATTCAATCCTTCCATGTGGTTCGCATTATTCCAATACTCTACTTGTTTTGTACCACCACAAACTTCATCGATACTACCACCTCTACTACTGCTTCTTACATCCATTCTCAAACCAATCTTCTCAACTACTTCTACCTTCTCTTCCTTTTCACTACTTTAACGATTGTCTACCTGCTTACAACTGCACTTCTTTCCCATCCTTCCCCATCACAATATCTACATGAATCACGTACAATTGCAATTGCATTAATCAGTGTAAGTGTAACTAAATACCTATCATTCCTCGAATAACGTTGCAATGACACTTCAACGGCTGTAGACGTATTTAAAACCTTCCGTCATAAAAATCGTAAACTTCAGACAACTGCAGACGATACATGTACATATGTTTCAATTCATTGTCAAGCATTCGACCACTACATACACACAAGCTTGAAGTCAATGACCGTCCGTCAATTTGACCTTAAGTAACCTCTCCTCCTCTGAATTAGAACCGGTCATCTTACACTACTATGATAAATTAAAAAATCGTTGCGCAGATTCTTACAATTTCCCCATTTCAATTGAAACTCAAAATTTTGTTATAATATTTTATTAAGTATGTCACTTTTTACATATTTACAATATTATATGCATAGTCATTATACAAATGGTAAATTACAGTCTCATTGATTTCGTCGGTTTATGAGAAGCCTCCAACTTTCCCTCTCTCCTCCGTTTCGTACCGGATCTTGTCCCTATTTGCCCAAAATTCAAGTGAAGTGCCCCTCCATCGAAAACATTTCCTCTTTCCCCCACCACTCTCTTGCTGGCAGAACTGTTTCTCCCAAACATTTTCGTTGTCGATTCCCGACGTTCCACTCGAGCTGCTGGTTGAGGTTTTAACAGAAATTCGATCCTCAATCGTCGTTCTTCCTTCAACTTTTTCTTCAACGTCTTTCTCAGAGTCGGATCACCGAGAATAACGTTTCTCCATTTCGTAGAAGTTCCCGCAGCCTTCATCAGGGAATCTCCATCCAAATACCTAAAACAAATAAAGAAAATAAACATTTAAATAAAAACACGTAACACAAATATTTATATTAATCAATAACAACATAAAATAATTTATAATAATAATAATGATAACTTACCTGAACACCACGGCCAAAACTTCCGTTGGTAGTCGATCAACTTCCGGTTGCAGAACAGCGGCGTAGATGGCGATCGGAAAAATTCCATAGAACACGTAACACAAATATTTATATTAATCAATAACAACATAAAGTGATGGTAGAAGCTTATTTTCAAAACCCAATATCTTTGCGGGAGAATCTGTAGGAGCGAAGTTGACTTTTTTGGTGCTTTTTATATGGCTTTTTAAGGTAGTATTGTCTACAAACAATTCAATAGCATCATCAGTATGTCGCAATTTCTCGCGAAGATAATGATTAATATCATCGATTTCATAGGATCCTTCCGGAAGAACAACGACTGGTGGTGTAGAACCTTCAAAATAGAATTTATTGTTAGTTTCATCGATATTCGGAATACTGTTATATGCTTCAAAATTTAATAAAGCAATTTGATATTCATCATCATCGCTTAAAAAAATTGGTGGACTTATTATCATTTGCAGCTCCGACTTTGTATTAGTCAAGGTAAATGTGTGAGACATGTTTTCGGTTTGACGTTCTGTCTACTACAACGAAGTTAGTTTGAGGGTTTGTTTTTAAGAAAAGGTTTGCGTAGTCTCATTAAGGAATTGGACAACTAAATGGCCGCAGTTAAAATCTGAGGGGTTCTGAACACGATTGTAGTTATAAGTGATAGCACAAGGTCCGGAAGATTGTAAATATTGAACCAATTCTTTAGGTGGACGGAGATCTCCAAAACTGTCGAAGTACATAGCTTTGTTATTTCGTTTTACATACGCTGTCCAATGTGTACCAGTTCCTGTGTCTAAATCTAAATTAACAATTCCACTTTCACACCTCTTAACTTTTTTGGGTAATTCGTTACGCATAAAGATTCCCCGAAAATGTGGAATTTGTAAATAGTTAATGTAATTGACTAAATCCAAATCTGTCAAAGGACGATTAGGTAACTTTACGAAAAATTTTACGTTTTTTTTTTTTTGTTGATAAGGTCTTAAGGTTTAAACCGAAACCTTTACGGAAAGGTTGTACTGAAATATTTTTTCCAAGAGCAATAGCTTCCATTGAAGCGTTTTGACGTTTATCTTCTTCTAGCTGTTGTTGTGCTGTTTTCGCATCACGTACAGCTTTAGCTACCCCAGCAGCACCGGCAGAGAGAGCTCCAAGTGCTGATAGTCCAGCGAAAATCGGAATTAACGGTATAAAACCACCTGTCTTTGGAGTAGGAATGATTCTGGGAGATTTAGATCGCTTTCCAAATTTACGAATTGTATTTAGTGCTATTTTAGCAGCATGTATCAGCTGGAGAGGTTTCGTTTTCTTAAGAGCAATTTTCGCAGTTGTCACTAGCTTACGAAACGGTAGAGCTCCTCCTTTTCTTGTTCGCCTTCTCTTCTTTATTTTTCGCAACGGAATTGAACCACCAACTTTACGACGTCGCTTTTTGTGCCCCATTCCACATTCCAAGTTTCTTTTTACTCTTCATAGCTGAAGCAATTGTGAGAGCTGCCAAGCGTTCACCAAAAGACGCGTCCGACGACTTCAGTCTTTGTAATGATTGTTGCGCCAAAACTTTATCAGCAATTCGACGATGGGAAATGTCTGGAAAAGTTTCGTAAGCAATATCGTGTAATTTACAAGATTCGTCAAGGGGATTTATACCGATATCACCTCGAGCTAATCGTTTGTCCAGTCGAGTCAATGGACCGCAAAAGTTATACCCTGGGAGGTGTAATTCAATAGGTAATTTATCTATAAACCTATTCAGAAAACCTCGTGTCATGGAACATGTGTAGTGTTAGCTCTGTCACTATACTGAACGAACTGACTACATAAACACTGTTAACTCTAAATTTATATATCCGAGAGCACATGCGTAAACCGTTTAATCATCAATAAACATGCGGATAGTACAACATCCATCTGTTCTACCCATAACCAATCGTGACTTCGACATTGCCAGGAAAATAAATCGACAGGGTCCATTACTACCATCCACAATAAGAGCCGTTGTCGCCGGATCTTCAAATTGTGGAAAAACAAATGTGATTATAGGACTTTTGGAGCAACCGAACGGTTTACGGTTCGCAAACGTATACGTTTATTCCAAGTCATTGTATCAACCAAAATATAAGTATTTAGCCGAATTATTGAAACCAATTGTTGGAATTGGTTATTTTCCCTATAGAAACTCTGACGATGTAATTGCCCCATCACAGGCAATACCTAATTCTGTATTCATCTTTGACGATGTTGCGAATGAAAATCAAAATAAGATAAGGGAATACTTTAGTATGGGAAGACATAACTCAATCGACACTTTTTATTTAAATCAAACATATGCACAGATTCCCAAACATTTAATTAGAGATAACGCAAATTTAATAATACTGTTTAAACAGGATGAATTAAATCTCAAACACGTCTTCGCAGACCATGTCACTACAGACATGACTTTTGACCAATTTAAAAATATTATGTGGCTATTTATACATACAGTATGTATATGCAATTGGCTATTTATACATACAGTATGTATATGCAATTGGCTATTTATACATACAGTATGTATAAGAAATTAAAAAAATAAAAAAACCGTCGTAATAATTCAATGTGTCTTGAAATAGGTTATGGTAGAGGGTGGGTGTGTTTACATACACATACCCCACACCCCGTACCCTAACCTAACCAAATACCAAATTAACTATTAAATTATAATTTTGGGGTGTGGGGTATGTACATGCAAACACACCCACCCTCTACCATAACGTACTTCAAGACAAAGAATTATTACGACGGTTTTTTTATTTTTTTAATTTCTTATACATACAGTATGTATAAATAGCCAATTTCTTATACATACTGTATGTATAAATAGCCAATTGCATATACATACTGTATGTATAAATAGCCAATTGCATATACATACTGTATGTATAAATAGCCACATCCTTTTAAAAATATTTGTGCAGAGTGTTGGAAAGAGAAGTTTGGATGTCTAGTGATAAACAAGGATTGTGGTATAAATGAGGGAAGATATCGCTTAGGATTCGATAAATATATATTAATGTAATTGATATAAAGTCAATCAGTTGTTAAAAGACAACCTTGACAAGAGCATGGATGTAAAAGCAAAGAAAGAACTAATCAAAGTTAGGAAAGCGGTAAAGAGGAAATTGCAAATGTTAAAGGAATCGACAGCAGGACAGAATCTCCTGTTGCAGCAAGCATATCAACCACTTACAAAATCGCTTCTTAACTTGAAATCAGAGCTGGGTGAAGAGATCAAAAAAGAATTAAAGCCAGAAGTGAGTAATTGGTCGAAAGGTGACGTTCCAGCTTCGTCAACACCAATAAAAATTAGAAAGCTTGACCCTTACATACAACCAATATTAAGGATAAAATATTTACATTGAGTGACATTTCAGCGTAAGCTATACTTAAACAGAACTCCAGGTAGGTATTACAGTAGGTGTTCATAAATATTATCAATGGCTTCCTGTGGAAGTGACGAAGCTTCGAAAAGTCTTTTAATAAAGTATTCTCCAACCGTTAAGTCGTCGGTATACGGTTAATGAAAATTTTGTATAAATCGATCAACGGCACCGTCGAAGTTTGAAAGGGAACTGTTTGAGTTTTTTATATTGTAATGTCCCCAAGGAAGAGTATTCGTTGTTTTCGGAATTAAGAAACGTTTATCATCTTTGGGAGAGAGGGCTACTTTCGTCTTCATATGGGTAAAAATAGTATGCAGATCGGAAACGAAAACATTCATTCATTTAAGAATGGTGGCGTCATCTCTAATGACGCGTAGGTAATCATCGATTTGAAGATGTAATTTAATGACATTTTTCTTGACACCTTTTATGCTTTGCTTTTTTAACAATTTGATCAACGGATTCAACGCAGTAAGCTTTTGCTCCGGTTCCATAGAATGCTTTAATGGGATTATTAGGGAATTCGTCTTTAAATTTGCCAATAACAGAAGAGGTAATAGGGATATTGAAACTATTATCATGGAGATAATTGGAAGTGTCGAAGTGATGAATATTTTCAATCATATCTCTGTAGAAATTTTCGGTGAAAACTTTAAGAATGAAGGAATCAGTATCCATATACATCAAAGAAATATTTTCTTGATATTTTTGCTTAAGAAAGCCGTAGTAGAAGTCATACATAACAACTTTTGATAAATCCAAAATAGTGAAACCTACATAGAGCGATTTATCGTAAACAATGTGTAATTTATTCATCTGAATCGCTACGAAATGGGGGGTGAAAATTTTTGAATTTCTGAAATTGGGTTTAGCTATTAAACTTTCAGCACCAAGTTACCGTCCAACGTTTTGTCAACGAGTAACTAACTTGACGTCAACTCGTTTATCAACGTTCTCCATCGTTTTTCCGAAAGTACTGTTGTTCATCAATTTAAAGAAAGATTTCCCAAACTTATTATTACACATATTGCGTTTTCTAGTATTCAAATCAATGAAAGGTTTCAACCATTGTGACTGTTTAAACTGAATAGCTCTATGCACTTTAAGTAATTTTAATCCGCTCAGGAGAGCTTGTTTAAGCGGTAGGTAATGAACAATATACTTTGTCTTAGTCATAAGGTTCGGAATCAATATTTTGACTCTACCATTAGCATTACCAGGAGAAATAATATTTTCAACTAAAAAGGGAAGATCAGCATGTAAATCGTGTAGGTTTTGGGGATATTGAACGTCAACTTCAAGTACATAACCGTATTCAGAAGAAGCATGTAAATCGAGAACATTTAATTCATCAATTTCAGCATCGGTGAGCCAACGAAAATGGGATATGGGAAGGTATTGACTCATGCTGTGTCCATACAAATTGGTAGCATCCAAATACATAATGTAGGAAGTGGAAGCAGATGCGTCATAATCAGGAAGGTGTGGGTTATTGGCGAAATGCATTCTTTGAACACACTGACTTATTCCTCCGCGTACCCCTTTTTGAAAAAACTTTAACATATCGATGTCAGTTAGAAGTTCTAAATTAACGCGAGTGAATTTTAACATGTTATCCCACGCTAGCCCGGGGGCGGTGTAATATTGAGTGGGGTCCAAGGCGTAAGTGGAAATACATATTTCACGAAAATTCTCGAACACGTCAGCTAACAGTAGGACATCGGTTTTCAAGTAGAGGTCAGAATATTCTATTGCGAGTTGATAGTGTTCCCGGTGTTTCAGATAACTCAACTCAAAACGTATTGGTTAAGATTCGATTTCTCGATTCCTTTCGTTTTAAATGTTACAAGTATCACACCAGCGGTCAGAAGAACCAGCAGGCGTAGCAATTTTAAGTTTTTTCTTCGGCAGAGGCGATGTACGTTGGAGCTGTGCTCGTTTCCGACAAGAAGTTAATCGATGTCTTTTTAAATTATCAGATCGCGTAAAGGAAGCATCACAGTCCGGACAAGGGATCATAGCGGCTAGCGGTAAGAGGTATATCTCGACAACGACTGAGGAATACTGAACGCGAGGGACAATAAATAGCTATAGGAAAAGGGGAGGGATGTGTAAGGTGGAGATGGCATAAGGAGAGGGGCGAAAGAAATATATATACTGAAACTGTAGTGGGTACGGTGTGGTAAGATGAGTGCTCAACAACAGGGTAACGGTGTTGATTTAGCTGCTGAGCTAAATATGAACGAAACCGAGCTGGCTGATATATTGGAAAACTTCTTTCCAAACGATTCCTTCACATCATCCGCTAAAGGTGAGGGGTGTGTTGGAGGTGCTACCACGGCAATGATGGCAGAGCCTGTGGCTAGCACCTCTACGTTGGCGGTGGCGGGAACGAAGTCGATATCGATGAAGCCGAAGAAGCGATCGTACACACGAAGGTTGTCGACTGCTCCATTCGATTATTCCAAGATAGTGGACCAAGTAGGAGAAGCCATAAATAGTGTTAAGGAGGAAAAGCGGCGACGAGAAATGGTACTGAATGAAAGAGAGACAAAGGCCGCTTCATTGACTGAGTACATGAACCGGAAAGGGAAGGAGCTGGAGGAGTTGAACAGATCGGTAGTTGAAACGAGAAAGGAGGTACAAGAAATCGAACATAAGCTAGCTAACCTTAAGTCTGCTTTACTGAGTAAATTTAATGACTAAAATTCAATGATGTTTTATATTATATTATATTATATTAAATAAAATTATGTTATATTGTATCGTTTTATATTTTGTAATTAAAGAAAATAAAAGAGAATATAAATTATATATATATATATTTATTAAAATAAAAGACGAAATATATAATACAATAGAAAGTTCAAGTAATGGTTGTTATATATACTGCTCCTCCGTGGCCCATCACACAGACGACCAGTGTCCCCTTGTAAGAGGTCCAGGACAGCTCCGCTTCCAGGTGTTGGCAGAAGTCTACGACGGGTCTTCTGTCGGACGCGTTCCATATGCTGAACCCTCCTGCAGTGGTACCAGTGAACAGCATTGCGTCCACGTTTATGTTGGTATCAGTCGGCGCGGAGTCATAGAAGAGTACTGTGTATTGCGGCATTTTTGTTGTATTTACTTGAACAGTCTAAGCGATCTGTGCTGAACGTTGTGAAAACTTGAGTATTTATACAATTTGGAGGAGGAGGATATGAGTGGGGTAAAGTTAAGATCAGCACAAGTGCTTGTGCGAAGAAGGAAAACTAGAAAGAGAAGTTGTTTGAGCTATAAATGACAATGTAAGTTAGAGTGAGGTGTGGATACTTTCTGATTAACACCTGTATACCAGCAGCACTTTGCTGACCGAACTGTGCATATTTCAATAACAATCATAATAGTTATTGTATTGATTTTGCTGATATTTTATAAATTAAAAATAATTAGTATTATAAGAAATTGTGGCAAGAAAATTCCGAGTTCCCAGGAAATTGATGGTATTCGAGGTCAACCTATACCTAAGACGGGGACGTCTTCAATCTAAGGGGGAAGGAGTAATGTTATGAACCTACGGATAGACATTGTGTTTGGTATCATCTCATACATACATAAAAGTTCTGATACATGGCTCACCGAGCGTGTGAACCATTGCTTATTCAGCAAATAGAAATATGCAAGAAGTGTGGAGGGAAGGTAGCAAGCGGAGCGTCGTCTCATTCTTCTCTCCACTCTCGTTGTGAGCAGACGTTCGAATAGTTATAAAACCACCACGACAGCGACCACGAGGAGGAGCGCGGTACCGACGCCGTTGTCCACGTCCACGACGGCGGCAACGACGTGTACCTGGACAACGGCGACGACGATGACAAGTGCTGCTTCGGTGTCAAGTAACTGCAGTTTTTCACTTCCGACGCTTACGCCGATTCCATCGCCTGTTTCTCCACTTCCGGAAACCCCAACGACGCCTTCTCAGACGACGCTATCACAAGACATAGATAGCCTGGAAAGCGCCTTTGGGATAATTCCGAAAGTGTGTGAAAAGATAGCGAATTTGACGTCCGCTTGGGAATGAAGGCGCGCTGCTCAGCAGAAGGTGCGCGCTGAAATTGCCCAAGTCGACAAGGCTATCTTGCAACAGGACGACGACGTCGCTAAGTGGAAAGCTGAAGCAAAAGTGGCGAAGTATGTCTGTAACAAGGCAGCTTTGTTGAAGAAACGGGTCGAACTGGTGGAGGACCACCAGCTCGATCAGGAAGTGGACGTCTTAGAGCGCGCGAAGGAAGCAAAGCGTCCGAAGTGGTGAATTTATGTTTCCTAGGAGAAGTTGTGTATAGGTATGCAAGGAATAAAAAATGGGGTGGAAAAGGAGTTGAGAAGAAAATCCGCTGAAAAACATCATAGGGAAATGGGTACGGGGGGGGGGCGCGCCGAGGTGGGCTGGTGGGGGGAGGTCGGGAGGCATTAAGTCCGAGAGGGGAAGTTGTCTGAATTTGATACTTCTGACATTGCCAAGTGGTACCTTCAGTCTTCGACATCAATAGTGAGAGAGGTACTTTTTTTTTAGCACCGCTCCTTATACCTTTAATTAATTCTTGATATTTAGGGTAGAAATTACTTCCCCCATTACAGACGTTCTCCAAGTTTCGTTGGAAGCAAATTGTTCTTCATGGAACACTAAACATTTTTTACTCAGACATTTTCTCCCTATCATCTACCCTTCATACACTTTACGGGGGTCAAAGTATGAGGGTGAAACACGTTAAAAAAATATTTCTCAACTTTTCAGGGTGGTATCATTTAGCCCACTGTTCAACTTACATTTTCCAAGAGGAACACTTTTTTTTTTAACTGCTTCTATTTTTTTTAAGCTTAAAGGCGACAACTTTTTGTCAACTTTATTTTTTTTTTTAAAATTTTTTCAGATTCGGGTACTTCCACTCGGGGACCTTCTTCCCACACCATAAGTTATTACCCGATTTCAACTCCTTCTGCTTCAAAAAAATTTCTAAAGCCTCATTTTTACACTTTTACCCCCATCATTTTTTACGCTGAAGTATTTCATTAAATACTTCATTGTCTTCTTATACTACACCTCATTATCCATATTTTCATGTACTAATTTTTCATACTACTCTTTTCCTGCCCTCAAAATATATATTTTTTAATTTCCTCCGACAACTGTCTATTAAAATTCATAAACGAATACAACAGGTTCAATAACACATATTACGCCTTATATACTCTTTTAATTACCCACTCCTTCATCAATCAAAAAATTACTACTACCTAGCGATGCCACCTCATTATAAAAAATATTGCTACACCATCACCTTCGCTACCACACTACTCTATACCACTTTCTTTACATCCCCACTATTCCCCACTCTTTCCCCACCACATACCTTCCTATTTAAACCCTTGTCAACCTGAGAGAGCATCACTTCACCAGAAGGGTCTTACGAATTAACATGGATCTTTCTCGTGTATCTATTGTCCTTTCACCATTCAGGCAAACTGTTAATGAAACCACCTTCCTCCAATGCGGATATTGTTGGCGTTTGCGTGAAACCTGTACGGCTGAAACAGGATTCTGCTGTCAAGAATGTTTTGACAACAGACCTCTGCTTTTCTGCCACAGCTGCAGATTTTATCATTGTGATGTCGTAAACTTGTGCTGCCGACCTTGTCGTCAGGGGACTCAATCGCACCTCTGCGAAAAGTCGGGCTTTGTTTACGAAATCGATGATACGCACACGCTGTACTGTATTCTTTGCAATACTTACGAGCAAAGGCGTCAACTCTTCCGATCCATTATGTTTTCATAAACCTACCTTTCAATTACTATGTCATTACCTGTCCCTCCCTCTCTTACACCTTCCTTTTCCTTTTTAAAGACTTGTGACCTTGACACACTTTCCATATAACTTCTTATTATCCCCAAACTCTACCTTAATCTTATATCTCAAACGTCTACTACCTTTTGCTTCTTTATTTATTTCTTAACACAAATATATACATGTACACGTTCTACGCTTCTTCTACATAACCAAGATTATTACTTATTTCTATTACATATCCTTCTTCAAATACGGTCTTATTTGTGATACGGTGGTTCTCACTGCAAACAAACTCGTACCTGCACATCTCACCACGCCATCCGCAATGAATGTGAACTTCGTCATGGATATACACTTCCAACATCCATAAATTCGGAACTCGTGTATATAATGACACAATTCCTCCATTACTTCCTCCATATCGACAGCTCCAACACATTGGTAGGTAGCGAAGATTATTCCTATCACAGTACAGCACGTACGCAGAACATGCTGAGAAGTTCGTTTCACATTTGAACAGTTTTCGAGCTACTTTCCACCCTTTCATTGAGCTAACATCACTTACATACTTCTTTGCTTTATTTACAGTATACTCCTCTGTGTCTACGTAATCTCCTCTATGTAACACAGTGTTACGCTGCGCATCATTCAATCCTTCCATGTGGTTCGCATTATTCCAATACTCTACTTGTTTTGTACCACCACAAACTTCATCGATACTACCACCTCTACTACTGCTTCTTACATCCATTCTCAAACCAATCTTCTCAACTACTTCTACCTTCTCTTCCTTTTCACTACTTTAACGATTGTCTACCTGCTTACAACTGCACTTCTTTCCCATCCTTCCCCATCACAATATCTACATGAATCACGTACAATTGCAATTGCATTAATCAGTGTAAGTGTAACTAAATACCTATCATTCCTCGAATAACGTTGCAATGACACTTCAACGGCTGTAGACGTATTTAAAACCTTCCGTCATAAAAATCGTAAACTTCAGACAACTGCAGACGATACATGTACATATGTTTCAATTCATTGTCAAGCATTCGACCACTACATACACACAAGCTTGAAGTCAATGACCGTCCGTCAATTTGACCTTAAGTAACCTCTCCTCCTCTGAATTAGAACCGGTCATCTTACACTACTATGATAAATTAAAAAATCGTTGCGCAGATTCTTACAATTTCCCCATTTCAATTGAAACTCAAAATTTTGTTATAATATTTTATTAAGTATGTCACTTTTTACATATTTACAATATTATATGCATAGTCATTATACAAATGGTAAATTACAGTCTCATTGATTTCGTCGGTTTATGAGAAGCCTCCAACTTTCCCTCTCTCCTCCGTTTCGTACCGGATCTTGTCCCTATTTGCCCAAAATTCAAGTGAAGTGCCCCTCCATCGAAAACATTTCCTCTTTCCCCCACCACTCTCTTGCTGGCAGAACTGTTTCTCCCAAACATTTTCGTTGTCGATTCCCGACGTTCCACTCGAGCTGCTGGTTGAGGTTTTAACAGAAATTCGATCCTCAATCGTCGTTCTTCCTTCAACTTTTTCTTCAACGTCTTTCTCAGAGTTGGATCACCGAGAATAACGTTACTCCATTTCGTAGAAGTTCCCGCAGCCTTCATCAGGGAATCTCCATCCAAATACCTAAAACAAATAAAGAAAATAAACATTTAAATAAAAACACGTAACACAAATATTTATATTAATCAATAACAACATAAAATAATTTATAATAATAATAATGATAACTTACCTGAACACCACGGCCAAAACTTCCGTTGGTAGTCGATCAACTTCCGGTTGCAGAACAGCGGCGTAGATGGCGATCGGAAAAATTCCATAGAACATCTTGGTCACTTGTTTGTTGTGCACAATTCAAAACACGAATGATTGGGTTGTTCCAAACGTCATTATTTATACTGAATCAAAATCGTTAGGGTGGAAAATATTGTTATTATTTTGCCGAAAATTTCGTCACGGCCAATTAACCGTAACGATATTATCAACTTATCAACCAAAACATTACCAGTGGTTGATTGTTTATTCGTAAATTGTCTTGCTTATCTTTGAAAAATATTTAATTGGTAGTATTTTGAAAAATTACATTATGTAAGAATTTCAACACAAGAACTTGTGCTCAAAAAAATTTTTGCACAACAAAATCTCTTGGCTAATAACCTAAAATGTTTCCGTACGTCGACCACTATTGACGACGTCACGCATAAGCTGCTAGTGTACCATATTCCAATCAATTTGCAGAATATCGGTCTTAAGAATTGTTTTCGAACTAAACATGTCGTACAAAAATTATTGCATTATTGCAAAACTCTACACAGGAACGTTTAAATTTAATAAATATTGAAAATCACTAAACAATATAGGTATATATGCATTAATAAATGTGGCAACGTCGATTGAGATATATATGTTCTTATTCAATGTGAACAGCTGATCAGTGAAATTGAATTAGCAACAGTTTAATACGAATAATGTTGTTAGGATCTGTAATTAGAATGGCAAACTAACAAAAAATACTATGTGCCAATAGAAAGAAACAGAAAATAAATAGTACAGCGTCTATCTCTTTTCATCTCCACCATGCATTTCATTTGATTTGAAGTTAAATTCGAGTGAAGGAAGATAGACCTCCGTTTTCTATTTTTTTTTCTATGTATATTATCTCTACGTCAGCTGAAACCAAGTAGAGTGAGCATGAGTTATATGTACGTAACTAACTTCATACACGTAGGTACGTTCCAATTATTGATTTACCTGGCGCACTGTGAGTGAGAGAACGAAAAAGACTACGTGACGTACGTCGACGTCTAATTCGTCTACTACAAATCTTACAACAATGCTACTATAGAAGCAAATCTTAGGTATTTTATTTTACAGTAACTGAGTATTTGTTGTCACTGTGAAAATTATTCCATTCCGTTATATTTTTTTCGTCACACAATATCACGAGTTTGTTAAACCCGTTAGGATGATTTTCATAACGTTCCCGGTCACATTTTATATTATCCACTTCGAATCACATGCCGCGAATGTCTAATTTATTCGCTAACTACAAGAGAAAAACGCTAAATAAATATTTTAGGCGTTCATTGCGCGAATAAATAATTTAATTATTTTATCTCAATGCAGTTTGTGTCAAATTGGGAATTAGCACATTGTCGATTATCGAGTCACACGGTTGTACTATTCTGTTTGCTTTTAATTTATTGTTATGCAAATGCACACAGGGTCAATTAAAATAAATAAAAAAATTAATTCCTATTCCAGCAACGGGTGTCTGTCCTTTTGTCACAATAGTGTTGAAAATACAGGACCGATTATGTTGAAATTTGGTACGCACACGGAGTTCTATGGCTCGAATGCGGACATGAATTTTTAATGTAGGGGTTACTTTTGGGGGCAAATTAGAAAAATTTGAAAATGTCATGTGACATCAAATAAAAGGGCTTGTTGTGAAGATCTCAAATATATATATTTTATAATTTTAAAGTGAACAGTTATAAAGTTGTTAAGGAAAATAGGTAAAATTTCGTTTTTTTTTTTTCTTCTTCTTTATCTTCGAAACTACTAACGATAAATTTTTGAAAAAAATACAGAAAATAGTTCTTTACTTGTTCATATATTATACGAGTTTAAAAAGACACCTTTATATTTTTAGTCGATTTTTATGTTTTTTTTTTGATATACCTACTGTAAAACCTGCGTGATCTTGAAGGCAAATATTAAAAAGCTTTGTATTTTGGCCGACTTACATATGATTACATACCTATTAGCTAAAAGATTATGTTAATAAACGCAGGCAAATATGACAAAAAGTGCGTAAATAGAGAACATGTGATGGGGAATGACGTGTGATAAATAATTTAATTACGATAACGTAAATTTTGTATTTACATTTAGTGTAATCAGGAAATACAATAAATCTACTCAATAGCAAGTAGGTACGTATTATCAATAAATTGTAAGTTAGAAGTAATTTTATTGTAATTTATTTGAATTTCAAAATCTGATAACTGATAAATGTACCTATTGATTTATAGTCGTGCACAAAGGTACTGTAGAGTCACTGTAATTATTTCAAATTAACCAATTTCATTTTAATAAGCAAATATACAGGGTGGTCAGAAGTCAGTAGCCTGTTAAACGTTTGTGGTAGGTAAACTATAATGGTAGAAAATTTTTGAAAAAAATCTTGTTGTGACGAAACATGGTCTATATTTTTAACATATTTTCAATTTTGTAGCACTTCCGGCTGTACCGGAAGTTGATGTCTACTTTTTTTATTGTAAATGAAAATGTATATTTTTATAACGATTTCGAATAAATGGTAGAATTTAGAAATAAATTAATTAATAAAGCAATTTCTGCGAATGGGAGGTGGGGGGGTTAGGTTAGGTTAGGCTCGTTTTTAAAAGGATTATAATTTGTTTTGTTTATTTATAATCTTTTTTTTTTTTTTTCAGGCTACTCACCAGAAGATAAGATTTCGTGAGTAACAATGTAAGTTATAACTTTTTCGGAAAATTGATACACTATTATGCGAGGCTAGACTAGCGCGGATACTCATGCGTATTATAGCATACTGTACACTGTACATGTGTAGCCGAATTCGTTGCGTTGTTTAGGGAAATTACCAATTAAAAATAAATAATATATGCAGTGTAATTGAAATTAAACGTTTATTTATTTAATTATTTCACATTTAACCCACTGAATTCTTGTTTCTTATACTATTTACCATATTTGTTACATATTTACATTTACATTTCATATTATACATATTATATATACATATATTATATATTCAGTCATAGTCTCATTGATTTTGTCGGTTTACTAGAAGCCTCCAACTTTCCCTCTCTCCTCCGTTTCGTACCGGATCTTGCCCCTATTTGACCGAGGCTCAACTGAAGTGCCCCTCCATCGAAAACATTTCTTCTTTCCACCACCACTCTCTTGCTGGTGGAACTGTTTCTCCCAAACATTTTCGTTGTCGATTCCCGACGTTCCACTCGAACTGCTTGTTGAGGTTTCAACAGAAATTCGATCCTCAATCGTCGTTCTTCCTTCAACTTTTTCTTCAACGTCTTTCTCAGAGTCGGATCACCGAGAATAACGTTTCTCCATTTCGTAGAAGTTCCCGCAGCCTTCATCAGGGAATCTCCATCCAAATACCTAAAACAAATAAAGAAAATAAACATTTAAATAAAAACACGTAACACAAATATTTATATTAATCAATAACAATATAAAATAATAATAATGATAACTTACCTGAACACCATGGCCAAAACTTCCGTTGGTAGTCGATCAACTTCCGGTTGTAGAACAGCGGCGTAGATGGCGATCGGAAAAATTCCATAGAACATCTTGGTCACTTGTTTGTTGTACACAATTCAAAACACGAATGATTGGGGTTGTTCCAAACGTCATTATTTATACTGAATCAAAATCGTTGGGGTGGAAAATATTGTTACTACTTGACCGAAAATTTCGTCACGGTCAATTAACCATGACGTTATTATCAACTTGTCAACTAAAACATTACCCATGGTTGATTGTTTATTTCTAAATTGTGCAATTTATTTAATTACTGGCTTCAGAAAATAAAATTTGCATTTAAAAAAATAATATATAAATTAATTTTCGTTAAAAAAAAATTTTTAATAACATAGATCGAGGGTAAACATAATTTGAATAAAATAATTTTCGTAAGAATATTTTTAAAAAAAAGTACCTAATTAACGCAGTTATATAACACAAAATGTATTCTTCAACTAATAAAAAAATCCTCTTTTCTTCTTAATTGTTTTCTTCGTTCAGTACTCGATCTTTTCCACAAATCGAGAAATTTCATCCTCATTCGTCGTTCTTCCTTCAGTTTATCCTTCAGTGTCTTTCTTAAAAACGGATCACTGGTTCGAAACGTTCCTTCAACTCCAAAAATATCTCCAGACACTTGGTCTTCCGGGTCTTTGACTTTCGTCAGCGATTCTTTTTTCGTCTTCGATAAAATACTTAGCATTTTCATTGATATTTTTTTTCACTTGTTCTGCAAAATTCGTAACAAATGTTTAGTTTAAAAATAAAAATGTAATTGAAATGTATAAAAATTATTTTCTTGTTGTTATTACCATGCAATTCAGTTAAACAGTCAGCAGTTCCTTTATAATCCTTCGGGAGAGATTCTCGAGGAACGAATTTGTACAAACTTTCCATACCATCTGTGTGCAAATGAAACTGAAAAGGACATTATTTAAAAAATATATATATATATCGGTAAAGGGTTCGATGCGACCTCCGTTAAGGTATATGGAAGTAACGTTATGGACTCATATCGCCGTCGGTGGGGATGGATTCAGAAGCTCACATCCGAAAATAGTGGGCATGTTCCGATATAGACTGTGAGCACTGGACAGTAATGCCAGTATACAGAAATGCGTTCCGATATAGGCTTCCAGTGCACCGTGACAGTGACAGAAAGAAACTAATGACGTCATATTTGCCACCATCTTTGTACTGGGAGCGTATTACCTCTGGGAGGTAAGGCGCTTCCAGTAGTTTCCACTAGATAAAAATGGCAGACATAGCAAGAACACAGACTACACCACAACATGGACCAATATTTTTCTTAAAACTTATAAAAAGCTACAATTCATTAAAAGGATTAAAATGAAAGAAATTGAAACATTGTTATTGCTCTGTTTTACAGTTTTTGTAATTTGTTTGTTACTTAAACCACTAAACACCGTTTTTACTTAAACTTATTCTAAAAGCAGACCTGTTCAATCATGTAAGAGAAGGAACTTTTCCTCATTCTTTTACATTGTGTTCAATCCACTAGGTCTGGATGAATTACAAAATTGTGAAAAACGGAAATAGTAATTTTGAGGTGATTTCTACTCTTAACGTTTCACTGCAAAAAATATGCATATTCTTATTTTGACATAAATTAACATATACCTAAGCACAACATATACTATTAACAGAGTTTTGGTCGGTTCTGTATGAAACATTTTTTGAATAGAAGAAAATAAAATAAATAAACCACTTGTTTCAAAACGAGTATTTATTTAACTCTACAATTGTTTCGGTATTATAATACCTTTCTCAAGAGTAACAGGATTTAGGTATAAATAGATGATAAGCACCGCATTAAATTTAGTAAAATCCTGTTACTCTTGAGAAAGGTATTATTATACCGAAACAATTGTAGAGTTAAATAAATACTCGTTTTGAAACATTTAAAAGTGGTTTATTTATTTTATTTTCTTCTAAGCACAACATATTGGTCACTCGGAACGTTTTCTTGTTAGTAATTTTCATTAGTTAAGATCATGAAATTTTATTAGGTATACCGTTATTAACATTTTTTTATTCTCAAATACATAGTTTAAAAAATTTATTTGCCAAAAATTGCAATATTAAGCCTCATTAAATGTTAAAATCGTGCATTAATACATCTAGCGCCTCTATCGGATAGTGTCTTAATTATTTTTGACAAAAGTACTGAAACAGTACTGAAATACGTTCCGATATATAACAGCCAGTAGTAGATTCAGTGCAAAAATCTCAACCGGAACGGTGTTTACAGTATACTGTGTGACGTAACATGTCACAGTGCTCACAGTGTATATCGGAACACGGTCAGTACCGGAGGTCACAAAGATACCTCTGAATCCCTATTTATATGATCTTGGTTCAGGGGTTCTCCGTTGGCGCTGTTAGCGCACTTTTGCAGATTCGAGCAACACGTTGTAACCTCCCATCATATAAAATCGCCGAAAGTAGTACAGTCAGCACCTTGTGGGTTCCAAAATTTGGCAACACAGCAACAATATTTATCTACTACGCAAACTAAATGAGAAGTTTCAATGTGAGATTTGTTTTCATTCACAAAAACGGCTTAAAGTAAATTTTGATTATCGCAATCATTCGCGCACTTATTTGAATGGTTATTCTGTTGCTCTCATTAAATGAACCGAACCATACAGATTCATATTTTTAGACTAAAATGGTTTGAAATTTTAGGATTTATTATTGAATTTATGTACAATCGTGACTTTTCTTTGCTATTTTTATAATTCAAACTTCATTTTCAACAATTTATATAACGTCTGAGTATCTGCTCTCTTTTAGCACAAAAGTTAATGGGCCGGTTTTAACATAAATATTAATCAACAATAATAAAACCAGCAGATTTTCCATTATTTTCAATAAAACAGGACAATGCGAAGTTTTTAACGAGGTTTTGACTGTATTAAATAACAATTGTTTATGCTCCCGTTATTTTGGAGTATGTATGTACTTTCTAATTGAAATACAGAATCTTTTTTTTTTTGTAAGTATCAAAGTTTAGGCAATTCCTTTTTCTGATGATCCACAAAAATTAGTAATTGGAACTACTGTAGTAGAGAGCTCGAGCTAACTATTAGAAGATTACGCTTACGCATATGTTTATATTTTGTCTGAACGTTGTTTCTATTTGAAACAAGGAGAGTGCGGGACCGACAAATGGAAGTAAGAGTTGATGTGGCAGTGCGAGAGGACGGTGGTATTATTGGTAAAGGTAATATACTAGTTACATTTTTGAGTTAGTGGTGCTACCACCCGAATGGGTAATTAAATGATTGGGTAGGTCTATATTAGACGAAGCGAAGGAATGACTATATTGATGGTTATTTTGATTTTTATCATTTATATCATGTGTATATAAATTGTGAGTGACATTTTGGTGGGCGCCTATGCTGCGGTGTAGGTAGGAAGCTACCCACCGTGGATCTAGCTAGATATTCCTGGGGGAAGAGGTACAAAATACTAGTTATAGATAGAGGGTGCCTCCCCTTGACCTGCTGTATACGGCAGTGGCTGACCATGACGGTAAAACTGCGGGGTTATCGGCATGGAAGGCGTCCCGTAGGGGGATAAAGTCCTACAATAGCCTTATAGTGCGAGGTTAAGCAATATAGGCGATCCATGTACTAGGCCAGTACATGGAACTGTTCGGTTATTTAGCCGGGGCCTGGGTGTGGCAAACACCTATATGTTACAGGAAAAGCCGGCCAGCTAACCCAAGAGGCTCCGAGATTGCAGTTGATCCATGTACCAGGGAATGAGGCAGGGTGGCCCCAACCAGGGGCGGCCACCCCTGTAAGTTACTAATCATTGCACATTTATTTAACGAACTAATGTGGGTTAATTCTTTTCATGTTGCTTTTAATTTCCGTGTTCGCACTGCCGCTGAGTTACCTGCTCTTCCGTACCCCGCTCAAGAGTCGATGGTTACAGTAAGATTTAATATATATTATTTAAATAATTTCCTACACTACTAATAATTATTACTATCTAGTTAAATGTGAAACTAAAATTTAGAAAGATTAAGCTAAAATTATCATGTACGTATAGGGTGGGGCACTATCGATGGTTTGATAGGGGAACTCGTCATCTATAAGAAACACAAAATAATAATAAGGAAAATGCGTATTTATATCACTCTGTATATCGTACTTCGGTATTTATGTTACTCGTTCGGAAGCTAACTGTAAACTACTCACTGACCACGTCAATAAGTATTTATACAGAAACCGAGTTCCAGACCAATCGCGAAACCTTCTAAAATTATCTCGACTGCCTATTGTGTTCGTTTAATTTATGGCCTTGTTTATTGTCATCAAAGCGCCGACCGACAGCGGCATTCTCTGAACTCCGCTTATCTGCTGTCGGATCTCGTCGCCGCTCTCGCACACATATACGCTCGTTACACTGCCCGCTCTCGCACATATATACGCTCGTTACAACATGATTAATCATTACATAAACGTATTGGAAGGTTAAGGCCACGTATTGTTTGTGTATACATCTCTGTTTTCTGGGAATACAACAAATACATAATCATTACAGTTTTTACTTGACATTATTCCATGTATTAATTACACAAGATGGGCCAATAGTTCGTGCACGGAAGATTGTGTCGTTAATATTGGTTTTACGAAAAAATGATTCAAATAAATTCCTTTTATGAAAATGAAGTTATTGATGTGTTTAAAAGTTTAAAAACAGAAATTGTTCTGTTTCACCTTAGCAAAGACGAATTGAATTAAATTTGGATATGAGACGATAGGATATCGTATTTCTTTCTCTATGTAATGGTGAAATCCGGATACTTCTATATTGTTTAGTTTTGGAGATACCGACTTTTTTTCTGAGACGCTGCAAACGTTCATTTTTTTAAATGCTAAATAGTGCCGACATGGTGCAACTTACGCCCAATATTTGGTTATCGAAGTGACCATTATTTTTAACCGGAAATTCATAAATGTAATAACATAATAATAATAATAACGAGTTTATTTAGCATTTCTTTGCTACATTAGTTACATCTAGCCTATAAATGTGTACATATGTATATGTATACGTATATATAAAAAAATAAAATTTTAAACCTTAAAAATACTGATTAACTATTGATAGTATCTGATACCTATGTATCTACTATTTCTATCCATTACTCTCATTTTCTGTCACGATAATGCTGCTTTATTTTGTTTTTAAATTTGTTTAATGATAAACTTTTGATTTCATTTTAATAGCTTGTTATAATCTGTTACTCCTTTGAAAAAAATTGAATTTTGTGTGCTTTTGTACTTTACATGTTGCAACTGTAAGTCCTGTCTATGACGAGTAGGACGTTCTATTCAATAAAATGAAGATAGGTAGCGCTCAGGCGAAGTGATACACCCTGTATATATGAAAATAATTTTAGACAGTGGAGAAGTTCATTAAGTGAAGCTTTTATTTGAATAATTTTTTCGTAAAACCAATATTAACGACACAATCTTCCGTGCACCCATTGTTGGACTACCCTGTATTCTCTATCTCGATATTGTTTTCAACAAAGATTCCAGTGTTTGTAAACATTTGATAGTTGTTTAAAACGGTCTTAAGCGTAGAAATCTGCTGAATTCTTAATTTAAACTGATTGGTTTTATTATTTGAATAATTTGGAATGAAAACTCATTTATTGGATAGTGACATTGGCGAATATGAAATTTAAAGAAAAGCCCGTCAGGTCTGATTTGTAAATACAAAAGCAAAATGAAAAGCTACAAAAAGAAAACTTTCGCTGTTAAATACTAAGGGGCTGTTCATAAAATACTTTCGCAAGTAAGGGGGAAGGATGGGTATTGCTTAGCGTGACTGGCTCTGACAAGAGCTACTGGGGGTCTAAGTTAATGTGACTTTCGCAATCAATAAATTTTAATTAATTATTTTAATTGTCTCTTAATTTGGTAGTTCTTTAAACTTTTTAAAATAACTAGGGGGTGGAGTGGTCTAAAAAGGTGAAATTCTGAGTAGCGAATTTTGTGGACGGACCTTAATAGAACAAAAGTGATACTATAAAGTAAGTATAGGTACATATTACAAAAAAAGCAAAAAAAATTCTATTGAACTAAAGTGGACCTTAGTATAATTTATTAAAAAAAAAAGTTAAACTATAACTTGAGAAGCTTTGACTTTTATCAAATTGTCTATTGCCACTGTTTCTTACACAAAAAAGAACAATTGGAAGACAGGCCAGGTTCGACGTTATACGCGATGCAACGATCGACGCGCTCCGCTCTTCCTAAAATTATCCATTGAAGCTTCATATTTTTTTATATGCTCTAGTAAACAAATTTCGGGATGGAAATGGCAAGTACCTTAATAATTTTTCTTTTTCTACTTTGCACCAAATTAGAAAAGAAAGAATTTGTAAAAAATGTTTTCGGTGAAATTGTGATTTTTTAAAACACTGTTACAGAATTATCATTATTTCACCTATTTTATGAACCGTGCGACAAATTTGGAAATCATATCAAAAATGATATTCCATAATCTTACCGATATGTATCCATATTTAAGAAAAGGTCATGACCTATTAAGTATAGAGCCAAAAATTTTGTAAACATTGAAGAAAATGAGTATCTTTTATGCGAGCTTTGTGACATGGCTTCAGCAGAAGAGCGCGCCTGCTTATCGTTAGGCCTTTTTCACACGTAGGTATACTGTTCCATTCGGTACAGTCCATGTTCGATTCGTTTTGAATTATCACAGACCTCTTCACACTCACGCGGTTCCTATCCAAAACATTTAAGTAGTCGCTCAGTACTCACCACGGAGGGAAGTCAAATTATTGTTATGTTATTTCTGTAAAGAAGAATTAAAAGACAGAGAAGGAAAGTTCGAATTTATTGGGAGCAGAGCACTCCATCATCTCCTAACGGTTGCAATTTGGAGTACTTTACATCGTTTTTTCCAAAATTAAGAGAGAACAAAGTTCTAGTTCTTCATAAGTCACTGATAATTCCAATAAAAATAGTTTTCCACGCTTCCTGTGTCTTAAATTTATTTATTTATTTTTCCTCTGCTTTATCCCACAGCACTGGCTGACATTGCACTAATGAAATTAACTGATCGATATCCACATCAGGTAAACTGCACATTTTTAATTAAAAATGACTTAGGTATAGGTCGACAAGTCAACGTTAAAAGCAAAGCTGAACAGTACAAGTGTGAACGCCACGTTCTCTGTGTGTGCCTTTAACCCGAATTAGCGCCTTTTTGAAACCGCATTAAACCGATTCGTGTAGAGGGTGAGTTCGGCGCTACGCGATGTCTATTAGATTCTTACATGTACCGCACTAGTCGGTTCACACTCGTCGGCAGCAACCGATGACGAAACGAATATGGGCTATACCGAACGGAACCTTCCTTATATGTGTGAAAAGAGCCTTACTGTACCACATTATAAAATTGTACATATAACATATAAAACGGTAATTAATTTCTGATAAGTAGGTATATCGCTCTATACGAAAACATCGAATTGGCTGCAAACAACTTGGCAACCCTGCTGGAGGCGACAAAACTAAACTGTAAACCCTTTAATCGAACTGGAAGTGCATCCTTCAAACAGAAATTGAAAAAGACAGATAAATACATTTTTTTGTCTTTTCTTTTATATTTAAACCAAATTTGTTTGTGACCACTACATAAAAGTGTGTGGTACCAGTTTGTAGCGGGGAATTACAGAGGAAACACACAATACATTTTTGGATAACTCACAAAAAAAATTAAATAAAAACGGTACAACAACGAATATATATATTTTTTAATGTGTTGCTTACTGTTTTTATTCAGGTACACCCTGTATTTGTTTTAAAATACTATACAATATACTATACTTGTCAATCGGAAATTATAGATATTGTGTAGGTGGGCTCACGCGGCATATGGGAACTTGAATTGTATTAGTTCGTAGCCTACTACGTTCAATAACCCTATTCTCATGAAATGTGAACATTTTAATCGGAATTAAACAGGAAGGGCACCCTTGAAAGAATAAATTAAGTAATAAAAATAGTGGAAATAATTATATATAAAGTGCTCTTATGAAAAAATTTAATATTTTTGAAAGCTCATTTTTAAAACGATTATACAATTTGTTTTGTTTATCTATAACTTTTTTCTCAAATAAATGTGAATAAATAAGCATACCTATTTATTTGTTGCAGACCAGCCACCAACAGGAAAAAATTCCATGAGGGCAAATAATGTAAGTTAAATTAAAACAACTTTTTTTTAAAAAAGTTCTTTTATTTACATATTCGCAATTTTATACATGGTCATATTACAATTACACATACATATGGTAATTTATAATCTTACTAGTTGAACCCGTCCAGCATTGGACGGTGGTGCATAGCATTTAAGAAAACATAATCAGGTTGACAATTTAGTATCAAGACCTCAGTTACTTTCTGCAAACTTTTTTCTAAATCGTCCATATAATAATCATGCTGTTTTAAGAAAAGTTACACATCTCTGAAAATTGTTGCAAAAGTTTCAATTTAAACTGATTGCTTCCCTTCACCACACATCCAATTTTTTACTGTTATGAATACCATCCGTCAAAGCTTGGACGGTGGTGCATAGCACTGTAACAAATTTAATCAGAGGGGCCGCTTTGTACCGTAACCTCACGGTGGTGCGTAGCACTTACCCTAATTGTGCATAGCACTTCTCGTATTAGTGCATAGCACCTATCAGCGGTTTATGGCGAACTGCTAGCAGGATAAAAGAGGATGAAGGTAACGTCAGAGGTGGGGCTGAAGTAGGAGGTGGTGTGATGGGGGTTGGGGGTTGTGTAGGGAGCGGTACAGGAAGGAGGTGGAAAATATTACGGATAAAATAAAAGTTTGGGATTAGTTCGAGGGTGTCGTAGGGGGAGTTCTAGACCCCCTTCAAACCGCCAACAACTGCAACCACCACCCCCTGTAACTACCACCTAAAACGCACTCACTACTACCCCCACCACTCACCACAACAGTATTATTAAACGTTTTCCAGATGATTCTCAACTTTCAGTGTTTGGAATTTGAATTCTCAAAGCGGAAAACTATGTGTAGGGGTGATTTCTGCGCCCAGCACACATGTATAATCTTGCTAGGGGCGATAAATACTACAACATACTAATATTTAAATCGAATCGTGGAGGTGGGAGTAAACGCGTATAATTACAATAACCTGATCGATAAACTTGATAACACACTCCATATTTTACTGTTATAGTACTACCTGTCAAAACTTGGAAGGTGGTGCATAGCATTTAATGAATTTACCGTAACCTATCACCGGTTGACAATTTAGTATCATGACCTCAGTGGCTTCTTGCAAATTTTTTTCTAAATCGTCTATATATATATAATAATTATGCTGTTTTGAGAAAAGTTACATATCTCTGAAAATTGTTGCAAACGTTTCTATTTAAACTGATTGCTTCCCTTCACCATACATCCCATTTTTTACTGTTATGAATACTATCCGTCAAAGCTTGAACGATGGTGCATAGCACTGTAACAAATGTATTCAGCTTTTTGGTTCTTAACTTGGACGATTCAACTGTCGACAAATTCCAGATTATCCTATCTTCGGACGAGATAGATCTGAAAATTATGACTTTTAACCAACAACGGGTTTCTTCCCGTTTTCATTTGCTAATATCTTTTAAACCGCTTAATAAATCGGTATGGAATTTTGCAAAACCCTACTTCGTTTTAATCTTAATCGATATCGTTTACGGCATTTAGCGCAAATTTTTCAGTTTTTCGACAATCGTTAATCGAAAAGTGCAATTTTTGCTACTATTTCCATGGCTAACTGAGTGTTTGACAGACATCCATACACTAGAACAGGGGTCGGCAACCTTTTTTGGTCGCGGGTCAAAATCAACCAAAATGCGAGTAGTAAAGAGACGTTTGGGTCAGAGATATTTTCGTATTAAAACAGCATTTTAGTAAATAATAAGATATATTTTATTAAGAAAATAATTAGAAACATAATTGAATAAACTTTATTTATAAACTTTCTCTACGATATCAATGGCTCCCCGATGTTGAACTTGTGACGTCAATTTTGTCAAGTCTGGTTTATAGTTAGTAGTTTTAAGTCGAACACAAGCATCTGAATTTTCAATAGTTAACCTGCTCCTGTTTCAGCTTAAAATAAATTTCATTTGTGAAAATATTTGCTCACATTTATAGGTGGACCCGAATGTGGACAAAATGGCAAAGCCAATTTTTTTTTAATGATGAAAACCTCGTAGGAAGTGATGCCCAACATGTATATATCATGAGAAAATGATTATCTTTTGTATTTTCCAAATCGTTCCGCAATTTCTTGAATTTATCCGTCCATAATGTTAAACTTTTAAAATCAATCATTTCTAAACTAAAATTTGTAGACTAGACTTTTATTTTACCTAATCACTGGAAATATTTGAAAATCCTCCGTGGGTCAGGTCAGAGCAGTTTACCTCCGGCAGTGTTCGATTTAATGCAATCAGACAGACGAACATTAATTACATGTAATAAAGAATAAAAATTACTGTTCTGTAAATAATACAGTTTACGTAAAGTACTCACCGGGGGTCCTCTGCCACCTCACAATATTCATATGTCAGGAACGTGATATCCAGTTATCATATCGACATTAACTAGGTTTTAAAGTTAATGATTACGTATTTTACATATTATCGTAGTTATCTTCAATCTTCAACTACTAGCTAGAGTCACCTGAAAAAGTAGAGGCTTCCCCGGACGCCTGTACACGGCATCCCAATGCATCGTAACCCGAGGATTACGAATACATGTCAACGAGGATCTCATAACGCCCTTATTATGGAGTTTCGGATCTCTCGAGGAACCATGGCACTTTTGCCAGGCACGTGTGCACCAGAGGGCTAATTGAGCTCTTCAATAACTTCACAAACATATACAAATACATCTACCTATATGATCATTGAATACTTAATTATTACTTTTACTGATCATTTAAATCTCTGTACACATTAATAACCTGCATATAACACACTGGCTCATACCACTAATTAAAGCGCCGAAATAACCCTCCCTCCCAGCTCCTCCAGGACCTCGTCCTGGAGAAGAAGACCTGAGAAGTCGGACCCGACGATTAACCAGTGTAGTTTCACAACTTACTTCTTTGAGTCACAAGTCACCACTGTGTACTTAAATCTCGTGTGTTTTTAGGGCTCTCTCCCTCTCTCACACCCCGCAATAGCGTGAACATTCTTTCGTAAACAAAACAAGAACAACTCTGTGACTCAATAATAAACAAACGCAGCTATAAACATCAATTCTATCGAAAAGGCTTTAATATTTAGTATAATAAATCAGACAACGTTACAGTATCATACTTTAGGTAAAAGATAAAATATTTTTAAAAAACAAACGTTACAAATTGTCAATTCTTAGATAGATAGATATTATAGATTCAAATTTGGTAACTTTGCGGCAAAAATTTTTTGGGAAAAAGAAAAATAATGTTTGTATCTTATATTTTATTTTCGGAACTAAAGTGGGTCACTTGAAATTACCAAATGGGTCACTCGGTGACCCACGGGTCATAGGTTGCCGACCCCTGCACTAGAACATTATTATATAGTATAGATATAGATTGTTTTGGTCGGTTTACTAGAAGCCTCTTACTTGCCCTCTCTACTCCGTTTCGTACCGGATCTTGCCCCTATTTGCACGAGACTCAACTTAAGTGCCCCTCCATCGAAAACATTTCTTCTTTCCCCCACCACTCTCTTGCTAGCAGAACTGTTTCTCCCAAACATTTTCGTTGTCGAATAAAATATGTTCTCGGTCAGTATCACTCATTTATGGTCAGTATTCTGTCGAAACCACCAGACAAGGATCGCGATTTCGAGCTGGTTGGCTCTCATCAGCTATGCGTGAGGACTGGTTTAACAAGCATTGCCTTAATGAAAAAGGCATCTTGTTAAACATTACAGTACCTCTTATTAAATAGCATTTACCATAGATGGCGCTCTAGTGACATCTTTGGTCCTTATTTTCGTTGTCGATTCCCGACGTTCCACTCGAACTGCTCGTTGAGGTTTCAATAGAAATTCCGTCTTCAATTCTCGTTCTTCCTACAACTTTTTCTTCAACGTTTTTCTCAGAGTTGGATCACCGAGAATAGCGTTTCTCCATTTCGTAGAAGCTCCCGCAGCCTTCATCGTGGAGTCTCCATCCAAATACCTAAAATAAATAAAGAAAATAAACATTTAAATAAAAACACGTAACAAATATTTATATTAATCATTAACAATATAAAATAATAATTAATAATAATGATAATGATAACTTACCTGAACACCATGGCCAAAACTTCCGTTGGTAGTCGATCAACTTCCGGTTGCAGAACAGCCAGCGGCGTAGATGGCGATCGGAAAAATTCCATTGAACATCTTGGTCACTTGTTTGTTGTACACAATACAAAACACGAATGATTGGGGTTGTTCCAAACGTTATTATTTATACTGAATCAAAATCAAGACTGACTAGAAACAAAAGAAACAACTACTCCGAGGGCTAATACCCCTACCGGCATAGAATTACACTATTGAATCTGAAGGCACATGTTAGACGTAGATAAAACAATCTAAAATCCTTAATTGTTTAGACGTTACAGGAATTTTATCTGTCTTTTTAGATTAAATCAAAATCGTTGGGGTGGAAAATATTGTTATCACTTGACCGAAAATTTCGTCACGGTTATTTGACCATAACAATGAATTATCCATCAAAACATTGCTAATAATAACTGATTTTGAAAAGCGCAACCGCAGGAAATACCTTCATTTCATGAGGATACATAACCTCAAATTTATTTTTTAAATGTTTATTCGTAAGGGGTTTAATCAATTTTATTAATGAATATTGTAAAATTTAATATCCATTAATAAAATCGTTTGTACCTCTTTTGGTAAGTGGTCAAAATTGCGAATAAATATATATAAATAATTAAAACGAGAAGTTTATGTTTTACACTTTATTAGAAGGAACTCTAACAATTGTTTCGACTTACCTATGCAGTCATCTTCGGAGAGTTATACTACAACTAACTTAAAACTAAGAAGTACACGTTATTTATTTATAGATATTATTACATACATACATACAAATATACTCCATTTATACAACTACATACATATTTATGTTTGGTGTTTGTGACTGCTTTGAACAACGGGCTGTTTACACCTTCCGTTAAATCGTTAGTTACATTTATTTTAAATTTAATAGCTTTCTGTATTTCTAACTTTTCTAAATAATTGAGTTTGTAACCTTTATTTTTAATATGTATAATCGACAGGCTTTCTTTATTAATAGCACGAAGTATAGATATGAAGGAGGCCGAACGCAATGTTATACGAACGGCCAAATTTCTAGTGCAACGTCCTTGAACCGATAGGGCGCGCAGCGGTTCAAGAACAGTTCAAGAACCCTTCTCAAATTCTTGCGCGCGAACGGCTGTCTACATTGTAGAAACTTATTTATTTTCTTATTGATTAACATCATATAATTCTGATAAAAAATATTTAAGCAAATGTAAAATAAAATCAAATCTAAAAGCAACGAATATAAATAATATATAATATAGTAATAGTAAATAGAGGGTCGAGAAAAAGAAATGGCGATTGGTACGGAGTTAAAATACAAATAAATAGTGTAAGTGAGTAGTGAATATTGAAAGAGAAGGTTGGAAGTGTAGAGAAAAGGGGCGACGTTATATTGAGCAATAAAAAAGAGGGTGAAGAAGAACAAATAGCGAGCAAACTAAAACAAATAGTCAGGGATATGGAGGAGACAAAAACCAAAAGAGGGCCAGGTCGACCACCTAAGAAGCGCGAGGATGGTAAAGACGGGAGCCTCCTTAAGTTCATTACAAATGACGGCAGAGAGAACCACATGGTTCTCCGACCGGTGGAAGAAAAAAGAACAACCCAAACGGAAGATCTGGGGGGCGCAAATAGTAGCGACGAAATAGATAGAGATGGCGTAAACACTGTAGATGAAGAAGAAAGGCGTAACAAAAACAAAAAGAGTGAGTTGGGAGATATAGAGATGGTACGAAAAGAATTGATGATAATTAAAGGCGAAATTGGTAAACTCTACGGATTTATAGCAGATATGAAAAAAGAAGCAGATTGTAACGACTTTTCTAGTAGAACTTATTTATTTAACGGATATTTATTTTACAACTATTTATTTAACACTTAAACACTATTAGAATACTTAAACACTAATAATAATTCAACGACTTATTTATATCACAAGGAAAATGCGTATTTATATCACTCGGTATATCGTAGTTCGCTATTTATATTACTCGTTCGGAAGCTCACTGTGAACTGACTACTACTGGCCACGTCAACAGGTATTTATACTAATTAAGAACAATCCAGAAAGTTCCAGAATGACATACTAGAATTTACTGGAGTGCTTATTGTGTTCGTCTAATTTATGGCCTTGTTTATCGTCATCAAAGCGCCGACCGACGCCGGCGTTCTTTGAGCTCCCTTATCTGCTGTCGGGTCTCGTCGCCGCTATCGCACACAACACGCTCGCCGCACTGCTCGCTCTCGTACACATATACGCTCGCTACACTGCCCGCTCTCGCACACATACGCTCATTACAAGATAAACGAGATAGGGAACGAAGAGAGGAAAATAATCTCTTGGCCCATAAAAAAGAAAAACTGAGAGACAGTTTGCGGCAATTAGAAGAAAAACTAAAAGTTGATAGACAACAGAGGAAGACAGAAGAGCAACTCAGAAGCGACGTAAGCGAGGAAATAGAATCGCAAAGTGATAGTAGAGAACAAAGCCAAAATAATGCACAGAACAAAAAAAAAGTGTGTAATAGAAGACAAAAGAAACCCACAGGAGGCCGCCGAACACCCAGCATGGAGGAGGGCCAGAATATAGAAAAGCCAATAGGACTTGTGGAGGATCACTGGAGATACGAGATAGAGGAGAGGAGAAAAAAGAGAAGGAACGTAATAGTGAGATGTGTAGGCGCAGAAAAAGATTATAGCAAAGAGGAACTGGAGCATCTTATTATGGAACGATTTAAATTGGATGAACATATGTACAGAATAAAGTACGGCCGAAACAACGCCATATTCTTGCAATTTGAAAAAATGGAAGAGAAGCTAAAAGTAATGCGTAATAAAAAAGATCTAAAGGGCTCATGTATATGGATTGACGACGACCACACGAAAAGAGAGGTAGAGATACAAAAATGGTTAAGAGGGATGGCCAAAACAGAAAGAGAGAAAGGTGTATGGGCCAAGGTTGGATATCTGAAAATAAATCTGGACGGCGAAACCTATAAATTCAATGAGAAGATGGCAAAACTGGAGAGGCAGCCCTTTCAGGAAGTTAGAGTCAGCGAGTAGCAGAGCGAACAATAGTGTATGTAACATAGGTAGTGACGTGGAACACTCATGGTGCGAGGAAGTTTAGTGAATTAAGGGACTTCCTGGAGGTGTTTGACATGGTGATTCTACAAGAGACATGGCTAGATGACAAAAGTGCAATGAAGGCTGTGCGTAATCTAAGTGACAATTACAAATACTGGGCAAAAAGTGCAGTAAAGAAAAATACCTTCAACAAGAAAGGCAGACTCTATCCGGGGGGCAAGTAGTAGGAATTAAGAAGGGTATTGAGAAGGAATGTGAAGTGAGTGAGTGGGAGCTAGGGATGATAATACGATACAACAAAAAGTTTTGCATAATTTCTGTATATGTAAATACAAAAATGAGCGATGTAGAGTTAAAGATAAAGTCAGCGATAGAAGAGGTTATGGGAGAATATGAGGCAATTTTTGTGTGTGGTAATATGAATGCTAGGGTGGGGGATACGCAGATGTGCAATGGAATTGAGGAAGAAGGAATGAATCTAACGGTGAGAAAGAAGCAGGATAACACAATAAATGAGAACGGTAAGAGATTGACAAAAATTAGCGAAGAACTAGGATTAGTATTACTGAATGGTAGAATTAAAGGGGACACGAAGATGGCAAAATAACTTATGTGGGGGGGAATGAAGAATGTAGAGGGTCAGTGCTAGATTTGGTCTTAATGGTAGACACGGGAACGGAGGACGTGGTTAAACACTTATAGGTTGTGACAAGAATAGAATCGGATCATTTACCGGTAAAGTTCTCGATTGATTTAGGTGTGAAGGAAAATAGGATGGAGGATGAGATGAATGAAGAATTAATAGGGAATAAGAAGGAAAGGATTTTATGGGGTAACGGTAAAGAAGCGAGGTTCAAAGAAATCATTAGACGTAAAGTAAGGAGATGGGAAGAATTTTGTGAGGGGGAACTTGAAGAAAATCATTTAGAGGTAAATATGGGAAAGACAAAGATAATGGTTTTTAGGAATGGGGGGAGAAGGAGGTCCAGTGAAAACTGGACATTCAAAGGTGATATGATTGAAATTGTGAAGGATTTTAAATATTTAGGGTTCTGGTTTTCAACAACCAACAGCTTAGTCAAACATATAGATAAGATGGCAGGAAGAGCGCAGAAAGCTGTCAACTCTACATGGGGGGTAATTAAAAGAGCAGGAAGGGACAAGGGGGACGATCGGATTTATCTGATGAACTCTATTGTTAGAGCGATAGCCATGTACGGAGTAGAAGTATGGGGATGGTGTAAAGTAGGAAGCATGAACAAAGTTCAGGCAAGATATTGCAAGATATATGACGCTAGGGGTAGCCAGAAACACTCCAAGGTACATATGGAGAAATGAGCTAGGGGTAGTAAGCATAGAGTATATAGCAAGAGAAAGAGCCTGTAAATACTTTAAGGATGTATTAGGGATGGATAATGATAGGTGGCCAAAAGTATGCCTAAAAGAAGAAATGAGAGCAATTATAAATAACAAAGCATCAAAATGGGGTCAAAATGTATGGGAAGTATTACAAGAATTAGGGACGACAGAAATCTGCCGAATGATTTGGGAAGGAAGGAAAAGGGAAGAAATTGTAAGTAAGTTGGGGGAAGGATTGGGTAGATGGTGGAGAAAAGAGATAGAGGAGGAATGGAGAGCGATAGAAACTTCGACGTACAACAATCTGTATAGAGTTTTAATTCGGGAAACAGGTGGGGCTGGGTATTTGAATGCTGTTTGCAAACAAAGAGATATGGGCCAGAATGAGGTGTGGGAATATTGGTAGGGCGTTTAAAAAAGGTTATAAGGAGTGGAGCTGTAGGCTCTGTGATGCAAGAGAGGAGACTTTGGCTCACTTGTTTTGTTGCAAAGTAGCAATAGGGGTACAAAAGGAAGAGACAAGCAGATTCATGAACGAATGGATGGGTGACAGGCACGAGGATGACATGGTAGAATTAATTAATAACTCAAAAATTAAGAGGAGAAATCTGAGACGAAATGTGTGAGTATATACGAGTGGTAGAGACAAAGATGAGAGACAGAGCAGGGACAAATGAGTAAATGAGGAGATAATATGAAAGAATGCCAAAAGATATGTACTTAGTTGATAGCTAGGAATAAGTAAAAATTGTAAGCACAAACCGTAGTTTTAGTAGACTTTCTGTAAAATTATGTAGTGTCAAGAAAATGTAGAGAGCAATTAGCAAAAGCCGCCAAGGCATACAAGGAAATAAATTATTATTATTATTATTAGTAATAGTAAAGAAAGTAAAAAGCAACTCCTATTTTTTAAAAGAACGAAATAGGCAGAACTTTTTTCAATTCCTACTATCAGCACGTAAAATATGTAGGTTTTTTCGCTTTTCTCTCATTACTTAAAATATAAATGTTTCTTTTGAAAACTTGATAAGGAGAACTCAAAGAGAATCATTTGAAGGTGTTTGAATTTCGTCAATTTTTTAAAATTATTTTTTCTGTAATTTTGAAGGCAAGAATTCGGAAAAACACGGTATGCTTTAAGGACAAAATTAAAAATAACAATCAAAATTTATATAATTACAAAAAACATTTATTTCAAATAAATTAAAAAAATATTCACATCAGATCAATAAAATCTAAACCTGCCCATAACCAACAACTTTTTATTAACAATTAGGCAATGTTTCGACCGTCAATTTTGGTCATCGTCAGGCTAAACACAACATCAATACATCATGACATAGTAAAACAAGTCAACATGTGATTAGATTTTATTGATGTTTACCAACAAGATTAAATTCATTCATTAAAAATTATCACATAAATTAATCATTCTTTAGTAAAACAAAGGTTCGGTCTTGTAGGTCGTGGTCGATAGGAACTACTATTTCTAAACGTTTTGTTGACAACTTCGGCTGATATTTTCAGTACATCTGTATTTTTTTTTTTGTTTTCGTGGAAGAGGGGAAATCTTCAAAAGACACCCTGCCGCCCGATGCGACTGGGTAGTGTCGGATTCCTGAGGAAGGTGTCCTCAGACCTATCGATTAAAACCCCTCTACCTCTGGCCGTTACAGGTCTAATGATTGAATGATTGGACCTCTTCTGCCGTGTGTTTGGAAGTTAGATGATTGTGTGATATGCTGGTCGGAATGTGTGGGTAGGTGTGAGTGTGTGCGTGCGTGCGTGTGTGTGTGTGTGTGGGGGGAGATGTGTGAGTGTGTGTGTTATTATTTTAGGGAAGGTGGGAGGTTGTCTAGGAAATCGACGAAGTCGTCGGGAAGGTCAGGCGTGATCGCCAGGAGCTTGGCGGGGGGTGAGGTAATTTTCGTTTGGGTTTGCGGGTTAATCTGCGGGGTGGGTGGGTTAGTGTTTTTGTTGAGATTGGGTTATTGTTGTCGATGGCTTTTTTGACGAATTTAGTTTGTAGAATTTTAACGCGCGTTGTTATAGGTATGAATTTTAAGTCGTCGTATAGGGTAGCCGATGGATGGAATCTATCTAACCTCGCTATTTTACGTAGGATGCGCCTTTCTGTCTGGGTAATGCGGTGCATTTGATTGCGCGACATTGCACTTAGCGATGGTATCGTCGATTCTGGTGAAACGTTCGGGTTCGGGAGTAACGGAGGTAGTGGAAGCTGAATTGTCTTCCGAAAATTTATCGGCAGGACGGTCAACGCACCTGACGGGTGCGATTTTAGAGGGTGTTAGGGATTTTGGGGAAGGACGGTTGGGGCATTTAGTTATGTTAAAAATTTAATGTTAGAGAGTTAGAGAATATGTAAGTTAAATTCATTCTAAAGATTACAATGTAACTGTGTGTATTAGCAAAATGCTACATATCAAATATCAAATAAATAAATAAATTTAGAGTCGAAGGCAAGGTGCTCGCCTTTACAGTTGGGACAGGAAGGAGAAGAGGTGCAGGATGCTGAGGGATGCTTTCCACCGCATCGGAAGCAGAGCGGTTCGGCTTAGATGCAGGAAGTAGTGTTGTGGCCAAACGCAAAGCATTTGCCAAACTGTAGAGGTTGAGGTCCTGGGGATTGGGAAGGTTCGCAACGGTAAACCTTTGAGAACATTCGGAAGCCTTTGGAGAGGAGCGTGTCGATGGACTTAGGGCAGTTCGTGATGTCACGGAAAAGGAACGTGTCCTGCCCTGTTTGCCTGGACTTAATACGCCAGGCGTTCTTGGCTGGAATGTTTTGCTCGTGAAGAGCTGAAAGGACGTCAGTCGGGGTTATGTTTAGGTCGACACACCTAACCACACAGGAGAACGTGGGTTTGTGGTTGCGTGGAGGCGAGGGTCTGGGAGAACTAGCGGAGATGCGGTTGGGGGATATTTTAAGGTTCGGCGATGTCAGAGGTCGAAGTAGGGTCGACAGCTTTTTCAGGAGATCAGGATCTTTTGAAGTAACAAGAGCCTTGTTACCTCGGTATACCGTTAGTGAAAGGAAAAGCAGGGTAGGAATGCTCTTGAGGAGAGCAAAGAGGTCCTTCTGATTGGACAGCTTGTCCGGGATGTTCGAAAGCAAAGCTTCGAACACGGGAGGTGAGGTTGAGGATTTTGGGGATGAGGAGGTGGAGGAGAAGGAGGAAGAGCGGCTGAGCCGGCGGTTGGCAGCCTTGGAAGGCTGCATTTCGATGGGAGAGTTGAGAGCAGGACGTTTAGTAGATGGTGTTCTGGTGACCATCGCTTGCTTGCAAAATACAATAAAAAGTTAGGATGAAAAAAAGAAGAATAAAAAAAAAAAAGAAAAAAGAAACTAAGTAACGATAATGAGCCGCGTCGCGTGTGACCTTGAAGAGGTTTCTGTAAGGGTATAAGCGCGGGTGTTAAGTTAGTTTGTTAGTGTTAATGGGGGTTGATGTTAATTCAAAGGGGCGTTGCGTACTCGCTTACCCAGTTATCTGCTTGGCTAACTTCTCACTTTGCTGTAAAGAAAGCTGGGCTATCGGACGATACAGCGCTATTCTAACGAACGGTTGCTGTAGGTTGTAGATAAACGCCACTTGTCGCTCTGGAAACGCTCAGGTTCTGTCAGCTGCTGCTGGTTGGTTGTTTGCTGCTGCTGTCAGAAGATCTGCTAGGCTCGGATGCTAGCTAACATCTGTATTGACGAGAGCGAGATTATATATCTGGAAGCCTCGACTCCATTTTCTTAACATTTCACTGTTCTGTTAATCGAAAAAAAAAAAACACTTGTTTATGTAGTTATATAGGTACCTACGCGTTACGAGCAGTAACGAAATTCAGGACTTAGGTTTTTTCAAGAAAATAACTTACGCGGAAATTGAACGAGCAATTAATAGAATGAACCCACGGAAGGCACCGGGACTCGACGACGTAACTTCCGACGCAGCCCTGGTAGCGTTTAAAATTGCGCCCGACGTTGGAAAAAGCAATCCGTCAAAATTATACCAAAACCGGGCAAACGTAATTTCGACGACGTTAAAAGTTTTCGGTCAATTACTACTACTACTCGGCTACAATTTGAAATTAACAAAAATGGCGGTTTAAATAATAATCAATTTGGGTTTGTAGCCGGTCGGTCCACCACGGACGCAAACGTAAATGCAGTCGTAACGAGTATAAAAAACTCGCGCGATAACGATAATAAATTACGTCGCTGCTATTGCACTCGATATTTCGGGAGCCTTCGACAACACTTGGTGGCCGCGAATTATTTTCGAGCTTAAAAAAACGTAACATTTCAGGGGCACTAATAAAATTACTTCAAAATAATTTTAGTGATAGAACCGCGGTTGTCACTATTTCGGAAGCGCGATTACAAAAAATATCGAGCGAGGTTGCCCGCAGGGGTCCTGCTCCGGCCCGCTTCTGTAGAACACCCTGTATAACACAATTTTCGAAATAGACCTTCCGATTGGAGCAAAAATTTTTTCGTTTGCCGACGATACCCTGCTTATCGTTGAGGTGCGGCAATACATAACTCTAAAACATAGGGCCAACCAAGCACTCGGTATGGTGTCAAACTGGGCGGAAAGCTTAAAATTAAAATTTAACGCGGATAAAACGGAAGCGCTATTTTTTGGCAAAACTAGAAATCACCGGAGACCACATTTACATTAAACGGGGGTTTCGTACATTGTTCAGAAAGCATTAAATATTTAGGTATAATTATCGATGAAAAGTTTTAGTGGAAACCTCATATACAGTATGTTTCGAATAAGAGAAAAAAAATTCGCGTAAAATATCGGCGACCGCTAGAGTAACGTGGGGTTTTAGGGGCGCGGCATTGTCAAAAGTATATGAAGACGCGGTACAATCGACTTTGCTTTACGGAGCACCGATTTGGGCTGATGGGTGTAAAGTCAAAGAAAGTAGGTCTCTTTTAAGCGCGCAAAGAATTATTTATATAGGTAGTGCTCACTATCAAAAATTAAAATTAGTAATTACAATTTACGTAGAGTTTCGGGAGGAAGAACTTTTTTATTGGAAATTTCCTCCCCTTTAAAGACGTTTTTTCCAATTTGCGCTATCACTTCCGATTTTTGAGTTATTTACGAAAAACTAAATGCCTTTATTTTCTCATCTGAACTTGTTTATTACGTTATGTGCAAAAATAATATTTTGATACATTATTCTAGACGTTATTCTGAATTCAACGAACCATCGCATGTGTTTTTAGGAGTAATAGTATGCGTCCTATGTCCGCTCTCTCCGAGCGAACGCAAACACGTAACTGGCGAATACTATTGCACAGTTGCCGTAGAAAATACCCAGCGCCTGGCGGACTCGTCTGTCGTAACGCTGCTGAATTGTATTAACGCTAGGAATGCGGGAGGGCGATAAATTATGAAGGCGTCGATTATTTACTAAAGAAGTTTATAAATGAATTTAAAAAATCGTCGCGCAGATTCTTACAATTTCCCCATTTCAATTGAAATTCAAAATTTTGTTATAGTATTTTATTGTACATATGTCACTTTTTACATTTTTACAATAGTATATACATAGTCATTTTACAAATAGTAAATTACAATCTCATTGATTTCGTCGGTTTATGAGAAGCCTCCAACTTGCCCTCTCTCCTTCGTTTCCTACCGGATCTTGCCCCTATTTGCCCGAGACTCAACTGAAGTGCCCCTCCATCGAAAACATTTCTTCTTTCCACCACCACTCTCTTACTGGTGGAACTGTTTCTCCCAAACATTTTTGTTGTCGATTCCCGGCGTTCCACTCGAACCGCTCGTTGAGGTTTCAACAGAAACTCCTTCCTCAATCGTTGTTCTTCTTTCAACTTTTCCTTCAACATCTTTCTCAGTGTCGGATCACCGAGAATAACGTTTCTCCATTTCGTAGAAGTTCCCGCAGCCTTCATCAGGGAATCTCCATCCAAATACCTAAAACAAATAAAGAAAATAAACATTTAAATAAAAACACGTAACACAAATATTTATATTAATCAATAACAATATAAAATAATAATGATAACTTACCTGAACACCATGGCCAAAACTTCCGTTGGTAGTCGATCAACTTCCGGTTGTAGAACAGCGGCGTAGATGGCGATCGGAAAAATTCCATAGAACATCTTGGTCACTTGTTTGCTGTACACAATTCAAACACGAATGATTGGGGTTGTTCCAAACGTCATTATTTATACCGAGTCAAAACCGTTGGGGTGGAAAATATTGTTATTATCAGATCGAAAATTTCGTCACGGTCAATCGACCATGACGCCAAAATATGAAATTAAAAAAAAAAAAGGAAAAGTGTTGGTAACGGATTTGAACTCGGGTCCACCACGTGGCAAACCGTAACGTTAGCCTTTATACCAAACTGTTGCTTGTCGGTCATAGTACACAAGGCTCCGTGGTTGCGCGCGCATATCACTGACGTCACATTCATTGATGGTATTTTATGTACAGGGGTTTATTTATCTTTTAGAAATACAAGTTAATTTTCCGTATGTTTTTATTACTTCTCCCACAATTTAATTACTATAAATAGTACAATTTTTAATCGAGTTCTAATTTTCGAAACGTTCCTTCAACTCCAAAAATATCTCCAGACACTTTTGGTCTTCCGGGTCTTTGACTTTCGTCAGCGATTCTTTTTTCGTCTTCGATAAAGTGCGTTGCATTTTCGTTGATATTTTTTTTCACTTGTTCTGCAAAATTCGTAACAAATTTTTAGTTTGAAAATAAAAATTTAATTTAAATGCATAAAAATTATTTTCTTGTTGTTATTACCATGCAATTCAGTTAAACTGTCAGCAGTTCCTCCATAATCCTTCGGGAGACATTCTCGAGGAACGAATTTGTACAAACTTTCCATACCATTTGTGTGCAAATGAAACTGAAAAGGACATTATTAAAAAAAATGTATATGGTAAAATTAAACAGGTATATAGATATCTACCACATTTAGTAGTTCCTTCTTCATAAAAGGTCTCATAAGTGCCATTATCTTGTCCATAAATGGTACGACGTTGATAAAATGTAAACCCTTTAATCGAACTGGAAGTGCATCCTTCAAACAAAAATAAAAAAAGACAGATAAATACATTTTTTTTGTCTTTTCTTTTATATTTAAACCAAAACCAAAAGTGTGTGGTACCAGGTTGTAGCGGGGAATTACACAGGAAACACATAATACATTTTTGGATAACTCACAATAAAAGTTAAATAAAACCGGTACAACAAAGAAAATATTTTTTTTTAATGTGTTGCTTACTGTTTTTATTCAGGTACACCCTATATTTGTTTTAAAATATCAAAAAAAAATTTGAGACCGCCACAGTGAGCTCTTTCATTTGATATGTCACACGGATTTTTTAAATATATTTAATGTACCCTCTAAAATGAACCTCACATTAAAAATTTACTCGTTTACGTTACATATCCGTGTTTGGGTCGCTGAACTTAATACGTACACCGAATTTCAACGTAGATTATCGATCCATTAGCAGCAAATTGACTAACAATAAAGCAAACGAAAAGACAGATACGTAACCTAACCTAACCTGACTCTATAAGGGTTTCGTTTTTTCCTTTCCGAGGTACGGAACCCTAAACATTATTTATTTTTCGAGACACTGTATGTGTAATTAGTGGCGATAATAAACTTGAGAAATATTGATTAACAGAAGTCACGAGACTTTCTTTTTATTATTATTATTATTATTTAAAACGATATAATCTGACATTTATCGGTGCCGGTATCGCGTGCGCTCTACCGACTTGTTGTAGATTAGATACGGAATAATTTATAGTCTTTTTCTATAGGTGATACATGATACTGCTTGTTTGTTTAAACTTTGAAAGCGGTTATTCTTAGTGTGTTACAAATACAAATTTTAGGAAAGGATTAGGGATATGTAAATTTAAACACACCCATCCTGAACCGTAACCTAATGCAATACACACGGAAGTATTACGACAGTTTTCTTTTTGTATTTTTTGAAGCTCAAAACTAGTATGAAGATGAAGATGATGACTGCGCGGTACAAAATTGTATAGAAGCAAAAATTTTCCAAACGTATATAAGTGCGCATGTGAGAGGGTGGTCCGGTGCCATCGTTTTTTTAATAATTACTTTTTGAAGTATTTCAATTAATACATGAACAAGAAGAGGATTTCTACATTATTGTTTAATCTTGTTAATATTTTCGTAATAGTTTAATTTTCGTTTAGACATTTTTAACTAATAAATAAATAATGCCCATATGCAGATATGTGCCTAATTAGGGCGTGCTATTATAAAATTTATGTTTTAAAATTTACTTTTATAATAACGAAAAAATAGAAAATAAGAACACAGGAAGTTTCACTAAAATTTATTCGATAACCTCGACAGATTTCTGTATTCCTCTTTAAATGACTTCGTTTGGGTCGAAGCAAATTTGTCGAGGTTCTCGAATAAATTTTAGTGAAACTTTCTGTTTTTTATTTTCTGTTTTTTTCATATCTAAAATGCAGTTTCACAAATAGTGCTCCCTTCTATGTTTATGTTTTATAAACACAACTATAATAGTGTAACGACTTTTCTAGTAGAACTTATTTATTTAACGGATATTTATTTTACAACTATTTATTTAACACTTAAACACTAATAGAATACTTAAACACTAATAATAATTCAACGACTTATTTATATCACAAGGAAAATGCGTATTTATATCACTCGGTATATCGTAGTTCGCTATTTATATCACTCGTTCGGAAGCTCACTGTAAACTGACTGACTACTGGCCACGTCAACAGGTATTTATACTGATTAGGAACAATCCAGAAAGTTCCAGAATTACATACTAGACTTTACTGGAGTGCTTATTGTGTTCATCTAATTTATGGCCTTGTTTATCGTCATAAAAGCGCCGACCGACGCCGGCATTCTTTGAGCTCCGCTTATCTGCTGTCGGTTCTCGTCGCCGCTATCGCACACATATACGCTCCTTACACTGCTCGCTCTCGCACACATATACGCTCATTACACTGCCCGCTCTCGCACACATATACGCTCATTACAATAGTAATAATAATATACTATTATATGTATTTATGTAATAATAAAACAGAAATTCAACAAATTTTGCAACAGTTTACCTTAATTCTTCAATATTTGCACTTTTGAATTAAACTACAAAACTTGGGATGCATACAAAAAAGCAATGCTCTTTAGCGTTGTAGGCGAGCGTTAAGAAATATACTTTCTTTGAACCTTTATAGGGTAATATACTTTAAACTTTGTTCAGTATTTATAATGGTTTAACATCTGGTAACTGACCGCTCTCTCTCAAAACAAAAATTTTTGCAGAATTCAGAATCCCATTCCTGTTAGGCTGGGTAGCTGGTACCTGCACGAGATTTTTACAACCTTCTGGTAACATTTGGACGTATTATCATCATCAATCTTTTTTAAATTTCAAAGACAAATTTCAAAATATTTCAACATTTCTTTTGTGAAATTTGGATTTTTGTCTTTTTTAGTTACTTACAATTATTTTTTAAAATGATTAAAAAAAATGTGCGCAAAATACAAAAATGGCTGTGCAACTTTCAAAAAGTTAGCCGCGCAGCTTAGAGGGAACTAAACTCATCTAGGGAGGGAACTATGGCTACCATGAAGGTGCGTGTTGCGAGAGGATTAGGTCCTAATAAAGACCGTTGAATTGGAAACGTGTTTCAGGATCCAATTATAAGCGAGTCAGGATTAGACTAGACTAACCAACTAAACTTTATTGAATAATTTACAGGTATATATACAAATAATATTTACATTAGACTTATATACAATGTGCCGTCAGCCGTTTACGCTAGTGTGCGTATTTGTGTTCTGACCTAGTTTGGCGGCCAGAACTGTTACAATTCTCTGTCAGCTGAATTTGTATTCTGCTGTACAGAGTTTGCTACTTCCCAACTTATACGTGAAACAGAGTGTTCCCACAGTATTCGGTTATGGTTCAGGATGGGTGTCTTTACATTGATATACCCCTCACCCTATCCCAACAACAAGTCGGTAGAGCACACACTACAACAGTAACAAGTCGGTAGAGCGCACGCTATACCGGCACCCATTTATCATTGTATGTTACATTAATTAAGTTTTACACTGTTTAATGTTTAGTACGTGATTTACAATATTTAGGTACCTACTATACTTGTCAATCGGAAATTATAAATATTGTGTAGGTGGGCTCACGCGGCCTATGGCGACTTTAATTGTATTAGTTCTTAGCCTACTACGTTCAATAACCCTATTCTCATGAAATGTGAACATTTTAATCGGAATTAAACAGGAAGGGCACCCTTGAAAGAATAAATTAATAAAAATTATGAAAAAATTTAATATTTTTGAAAGCCCGTTTTTAAAACGATTATACAATTTGTTTTGTTTATCTATAACTTTTTTCTCAAATAAATGTGAATAAATAAGCATATTTCTTTGTTGCAAACCAGCCACCAACAAGAAAAAATTTCATGAGGGCAAATAATGTAAGTCAAATTAAAACAACTTTTTTTAAAAAAATTCTTTTATTTATATATTCGCAATATTATACATAGTCATTTTACAATTACATATAGGTACATATGGTAATTTATAGTCTCATTAATTTCGTCGGTTTACTAGAAGCCTCCAACTTTCCCTCTCTCCTTCGTTTCGTACCGGATCTTGCCCCTATTTGACCGAGACTCAACTGAAGTGCCCCTCCATCGAAAACATTTCTTCTTTCCACCACCACTCTCTTGCTGGCGGAACTGTTTCTCCCAAACATTTTCGTTGTCGATTCCCGACGTTCCACTCGAATTGCTCGTTGAGGTTTCAACAGAAACTCCTTCCTCAATCGTTGTTCTTCTTTCAACTTTTTCTTCAACGACTTTCTCAGAGTCGGATCACCGAGAATAACGTTTCTCCATTTCGTAGAAGCTCCCGCAGCCTTCATCAGGGAATCTCCATCCAAATACCTAAAACAAATAAAGAAAATAAACATTTAAATAAAAACACGTAACACAAATATTTACATTAATCAATAACAACATAAAATAATTAATAATAATAATGATAACTTACCTGAACACCATGGCCAAAACTTCCGTTGGTAGTCGATCAACTTCCGGTTGCAGAACAGCGGCGTAGATGGCGATCGGAAAAATTCCATAGAACATCTTGGTCACTTGTTTGTTGTACACAATACAAAACACGAATGATTGGGGTTGTTCCAAACGTCATTATTTATACCGAGTCAAAACCGTTGGGGTGGAAAATATTGTTATCACTTGACCGAAAAATTCGTCACGGTCAATTGACCATAACAATGAATTGTCAGGAAATTTTCATTTCATGAGGATACATAACCTCAAATTTATTTTTTAAATGTTCATTCGTAAAAGGTTTAATCAATTTTATTAATGAATATTGTAAAAATTAATATTCAATAATAAAATCGTTTCTACCTCTTTTGGAAAGTGGTCAAAATTGCGAATAAAGATTTTAAAAAACATTTTTTGAGCTTATGTTCATCTCCAATAATTCTTGACCTTTACGATATTTTGTAGATTCTTTGGTCCAATATTGAACACAATTTTTGTTGAGTCATATTCGGACACTTACCTGTAAATAGTAAAGCATTTTCTTCATGGTCACAATGCCTAACTTGGTCACATGACCAAACGTGAGACCTTTCATATCAAAGAGAATTATTTGGCCATTATCGGTGCCTTCTTGGATCAAATAAAGCGTGGTACTCATATCGAACCCCTTGCATGCGTCCGAAAATATATAATGGTCAGGGTCGCTGTCCATTAATTTGGCGAACAACACTCTGTATCCTTCCGGTGTCGCTTTTGGGAGAGTTACATACAAACTGTTAGAAAATCAACAATTATTTATATAGTTTTTTAAAATACTTTTGGATCCGTATCAATTTCTGCAATATTTTATTTTTTTTGTAAAACTTACCCTACGTCCAAAAGAAGTTTAACAGAAGACAGGTCAGGACTTCGGTTTGCGAACAATTCTGGAGCGTGTGTTTTCATTGTGAAATACATGTCGATTGTATTTTTTGTAAATTCCACACTGTACGAACAACTGTGTAAGAATAAAATTATTTCCAATTCTAAAACAACAACTAAATAAATATAATAATTTTAAAAAAAATATTTGGAATGTTCCAATAAGTTGGACAATGTTCTGCGACGTTACAGAGTGTTCTAAAATGTTCGCAAAAAGTTCGAAATTTTTGGAGAAGGATTTGGAATCCTAAATATTGATCCAGAATGTTCCGGAATATCCAAAAAATGTTTGGGTTTGTTTCAGAAGGATTTATAATTTTCATGAACGATCTAAAATATTCCAGAATGTCATAGATTTTTGAAAATTTATTTGAAACGTTCCATGATGTTAGAGAATGTTTTACGACGTTCCAGAGTGATATAGAACGTCCTTAGAATAGTTAAAAATTTTCGAGAAGGATTTGGAATATTTAAGATTGCTCCAGAATATCCAAAAATGTTAGATTGAGTTTCAGAATAATGATAAATTTATAAAAATAGGAATTGTAGATTTTCAAAAATTATTTGGAATGTTCTAAAAAATTGGAGAATGTTCTACAATGTTCCAGTGTTCTACAATATTCGCAAAAAGTTCGAAAATTTTGGAGAAGAATTTGGAATATCAAATATTGATCCAAAATGTTCCAGAATATTCGAAAATATTTGGGTTTGTTCCAGGAAGATTTATAATTTTTTTGAACGATCTAAACTGTTCCAGAATGTCATAGATTTTTGAAAATTTATTTGGAACGTTCTAAGATGGTAGAGAATTTCTACGACGTTCCAGGGTGATCTAGAATGTTCGCAAAATGTTCGAAAAGGATTTGAAATCTTTAAAATTGATCTAAAATACTACAGTTAGTTCCAGAATAATCTGGAATTTTTATGAATGATTTAAACTTTCCTGGAATGATCCGGAATTTTAAAGAATTCCAGAGAATATTCTACATCGTTTCTTAAAAATTAAAAGGATTTTTTAGACTCGCCATATCTCTGTTAATACTTCAGCAAAATTAATAATTGGGATATCATTTTGAAGATAATGTTTCCCTCTACTACCGAAAAATAAACAAAAAGTTTAAAATTAATATTTTGAATAAAAAAATTAACTAAGCATTTTTCATAACAGCTGAATGCTCCTAACTTATAGGCAACCAGTTTAACTAACACGCCCTAACGGTATTGATTGCATATACGCATAAGTCCACTGGGGTACAACTAAATTCTACATCAGATCTTACATAAATATTTTCTAACCCTTTTTTTGTTTTTACGTACCGTCCATTTTCGGCAGATGCGGTTGTTTTTCCAACCATTCTTCAACCCTCTTAACATCATCTTTGGTTAATTCTTTATTTTTCTTGTATTCTTCATCTACGCTGGCCCTCTTCATTGTTGAAATCAATTTTTCACTTTTTCTGTCCTAATTCACTAAATTTATTAGCCGATTGTGAACTAACTGCACCTAATAATATAGTTAATACGCGCTTGCATTACACAGCAAGTTTAACATAATCTCTAACATTAAATGCATAAAGTGCATGAAATTAAATCAGTTGCGTGCTTTTAAAAAAATGTATTATATACTAATTTAAGTGTAATTTGTTAATAGTCCTACGACCTTGACTACCGTGACCTAATCTGTCACTGTTAAGGTTTGATACTAAATTACAAATTAAAATCACATCACACAGTTTGTTACTTATTACATACGTGTTATGATATCGAGGTATTTATTACCTGAGTATAAAAAATTAGAATTTAAAAAGCATGAGAACTGCAATATCCATTCCACACCTTTTACTTTATTCGAATTTCAATGTAAAGAAATTTGTCTCAATATTTGCTTTTAAATAAATATTTTAAAATAAAAAAACCACTTCGACTCCACCACTTTGGTCTATTATTTCGGATTCGCACTGTACAAACATTTGCCTCTTTACAATGCATATATGAAAAAATCGAATTAGTTCGAATCCGGTTACAGGATTTTACTTTTTTTATTATATTTCATTCTAAACGATAAAAATTTTTATTTTTGTTGGAAATATCAAAATTAAAATAAAAAAAATTGAATGCCAAGTCCTAGTGAGGTAGTTTTATTTATTTTAAAATATATTTACTTACTATTTTTTAAAAAAAACATTAATGCACCCCAAAAACGTCTAGGTATGTAGGATTTTTATTAAACAAAATGAAATATTTAATGTTATATTTTAGGTTTCTAGCAGTTATAATATTTCCAATTACAAAAAAAAAAGTATTTATTTCTAAGATCTTAATGCAAAATAAATATTTCAGTTATTTTTAAGTAAATAGGTGCTACTTACGTACAATTGATAATTAAGGGTAATTAAAAATTTTTTTTTTTATTTATTGCATCAAAAGATAAATACTCGTATTGCCTTTTGCTTAAAACCGGGATTAATATGCTCTTACGCGCAGCATTTATTATCTTTTTTTTTTTTTTTAGTACAATTACTTTTTTGCGAAAAGGTAGGCGTTCGAATCCAGGCGCAGGATTTACATTTTTTTACTACAATTTACTTTTTTATGGAACAATCGGGGGAGAGTTGGAATTTCTTTTTAGTAGGGACAACTTTTTTCTTTATGAAAAGATCGTAAAAGTTTGCAATGTTTTTTTTTTGTACAAATTACTTGTTATGAATGATCGGCAGAGTATTCGAATCCAGGCGCAACAAGAAAGTAGGCTATGACAGACCACGTGTTAGTCATTGCCCCCTTTAAGGGGTGGATTTTTGAATATATGTCACTTTTTTAGGGACGTCTGCGTAAAACATCACGTGCCTGATTATCCAATAAAACCATAAACACGTTCACATTAATTGCCATGTTTATCTGACTGCAGAACAATTACAAATTAGGTCTAAAGAGTAAACTAATAAATAGTGTATTATATGAGTGAAGAAAACAGGCGATTGTAAACCTGTTAGCCCATTTTCTTCCCATTCGTGTGAAAATTCGTCATTTAATTGGCCAAAACCAGGTTATGTGAGGTTATGTGTTCCACTTAGCTTCTTTATATTTTGATTAATACGCATGCGCCGTATTGCTTGCATTGCTTGTTTCCGTGCGCTTGAAGTAGTACTTTTGTGTCACGTTGAGGGCAAAAAGGCGATAGAAAGACGAAAAATAGTCAATGATAAGGCCCGCGGAGGGTTCAACATTTATTTTCGTCTTTTCTACCACAATTTTGTTTTCTATTTTTGTCTTAGATAAATTAAATATACAAAACGAATTAAATTAACCTAACTTTTCAAATTTTAAATTAAAAAAACTACATAATACATAATTTTATTTAACTCAAGGTTCACAAAAACTGAAACAGTTCCACAATATTTATAATTAAAATACGTTTTACTTATAAAACTTCCCATTTTTAATCTGCTTGTTTTATATTAGACTCCCAATGCTTTCGGAAGGGTTATTGCGCACGGTCCAGGAAAGTGAAACCTAAAACACTTTTATGCACAAATATTTTACATTTCCTTATAAAAAAAAACATACGCGAAATCAGAATCAGCCGGTTGTTTCTCCAAATTAAATTCAGCCACTGGTACTCCTCTCCGAGCAACTGAAGGGGCAAACATAGCAGCTGGATATACCACAGACGAAGTACCAATCACTAGACACAAGTCACACGTCCCGACCAATAACTCTGCAAACAAGATAAACCAAAATATGTAATTAAAACGGAACCTTCAAATAAATTAAAAAGTTTAAGTCTTACGTGCCTCGTCGAGAACATCTGGGTCTAACATTTCCCCAAACCATACAATGTAAGGTCTGGCTAAGGAACCACATTTTTTACATTTGGGTAGATCCTTCCTATCAATTGGTGTCAAATCAGCTTGATTCAGCGAATCATCTCTGTAAAACAATTATTTATTTATTATTATTTATTTATTCATTGCACAGCATACAATTGTAGAATGACAAGTCCCATTGAGGAGCTCGCGTGCTCCTGTGCATGGGGCTGCACAATATAACAAAAATAAACAATAAACATAACATTATATTAGGAACCACGACCAAAAAATTCATTATACATAATTAATATAATCCAGTCAATAGTGGAAACCTTACGCTCTATTAGCAAAAGCAGGCACAATGGGATCGTCGTAGTTTTCTTCAATATTTCCACACGTTCCATTGGTACATGAGACTTTCCTGAGTGCCCCATGTAGCTCTAAAACTTTACTTGACCCTGCACGTATATGTAACCCGTCAACATTCTGAGTTACAACGCTAAGAGTTCTGTTCTCTCGTTTACACTTTTTTTCATACTCTGCTAAAGATATGTGAGCCTCAAAAAAACAATAGGGGCACTATGTACATAAATGCGAATTGTTAAGTTTTATTTACCTGATTAGGATTTGCATTGAAGGCAACATGCCTTCGATAGTTATAAAACTCCCATACCAGTGAAGGATTTGAATCAAACGCGTCAGGACTTGCCAAATTTTCGGATTTGTATTTGCGCCATAAACCACCGGCACCCCTAAATACAGGAATACCCGATTCTGCCGAAATACCTGCCCCTGTTAACACTACGATATTCTTGGCAGCGTCAACAACCTTCTTAAAGCCCTCGTAATCCTCGTAGTTTCGTTTGGTTGACAATTTTCTACCGCTCATTTTGGATTTTTGTGGTAACTGAAGGTGTAACGCATATTTTAATAATTTAATTTTACTAATAAACATCGCATATTTATGAATGTGAGGTTAGAGGTTACATTTTTCCTGTCAAATGCGTCAGCTGTTTACGAAAAATGTAAACATCTATGTACAGTTGTATTCAAAAATAATTGAAATTATTTCAAGTTTTATTTGTCTCTTTTTAATTACTTCTTTTATTTAAATACATGTTTAATATTTTATTAGTTCTGCTAACAAACATTGCATAAATTTATAAATGTGAGGTTAGAGGTTACATGTTCCTGTCAAATGTGTCAGCTGTTTTAATAATATATTCGTGAGGATTAATGAGCAAATTGTTTAAATATATAATTATCTGTACCGATGGTATAAATATTGTAGTGATTTTCATTATTAACCAGCCATATTTTATTTGTGTCCTGAAAAGACCCACAATGCAATGGACCCTATTGGGACCAGCGACGAGTTCAGAGATGCATTGTTGGATTGCACTCTGAATTATCTTTTGGACCAGCCTAAAGACGTTCTGTCCTATTCCATCGACTTCTTCAGCCGATTACGAGAAAAAAAGGCTGCAATGATTCACACTCCTGAAGACCTAAGTTCATCAGGGTCATCCTCATCATCCGGCGAGGGTCCTGTTCCAAGGAGCAAGGACGAACGCAGGCAGTGCGTTTTCGCCGAAACGTACGATCCTGAGGAAGACGACGATGCGAGTTACGAAAAAGTCTTCCATCCAAAAACGACAAATCAACGTGAGTGGCTGTCTAACGAACTCAAGACCATATTCCTCTTCAGAGCGTTGGACGCCAATCAGCTCGAGGAAATCTTGGACGCCATGTTTTACAAAGAAGTGAAATCAGGGGATGTTATAATACGACAAGGCGAAGATGGGGATAATTTTTACCTAATCGAGAGTGGAGTGTACAGTGCTTTCGTTGCTTCTCGGCGGGGTGAAAAGGGCACCCTTATAAAAACATACGAACAGAGTGGCAGTTTTGGTGAGTTGTCTCTTTTGTATAATCAACCTCGTGCTGCCACGATAATTGCCGAAACAGATGGCGCCCTCTGGGGCATGGAACGGATGGTGTTCAGGCGAATTGTCGTAAAAGCCACTTACTTGAAGAGAAAAATGTACGAGAAATTCTTGGCAGACGTACCACTGCTCAATAAACTACCCCAGTACGACTTGATGAATCTGGCAGATGCGTTGGTACCGAAAACGTTCAAAGCCAACAACTTGATTATAAAAGAAGGCGCCAAACCTGACGGAATGTACTTTGTGGAAGAAGGAACTGTTCAAGTCGCCATCATGGACGATTATGGCGAATACACGACCGTTGGTTCCGTTGAACGTGGAGGATATTTTGGCGAAATGGCCCTCATCACTGACGCGCCTAGAGCCGCCTCTGTGTTTGCTGTGGGAAACGTGAAGGTCGCCTTTTTAGATCTGGAGGCCTTCCACAGACTGCTGGGGTCTTTGATTGACGAAATGAAAGGGCAGTTTGGCAACTACGCAGATATAAGAACAAGAGCGTTAAGTTCTACTCACAGTTGACACGAATTGGATTAAAAATGCGCCATTTTCCTGTATCAAAATGTAAAGTTATTCGGCATAAATAAATAAATAGAAGGGTGGTAACTAAAATCTTGAGGTCCGAATCTAAACCACTCTTTTTATCGCGAATTAAAAAAAAACTGTTTTAGCGTTTACGATTCAAATCTTCATATCCCCTCTTTTCAACTCTTTCGGGTTAGTCTTTCGGCCACTTGTAACCGTAACGAGTGGCTGTGTTCGATTTCGTTGACCACTTATGACTGTAACTAGTGGCTGTGTTTGGTTAACTGCAACTAGTGACTGTGATCAGTAACTTGTAACTGTTACTAGAGGCTGTATTTAGCGACTTTTAACTGTAACAGGTGTCTCTGTTCGATCACTTGTTACAGCATCTAGTGGCTGTATTAGACCACTTGTAACTGTAACAAGTGACTGTGTTTGGTTAACTGCAACTAGTTATCGTGATCAGTAACTTGTAAGTGGTACTAGTGGCTGTATTTAGCGACTTGTAACTGTAACAGGTGTTTCTGTTCGATCACTTGTAACTGTAACTAGTGGCTATATTTAACTACTTATGACTGTAACTTGTGACTGTAATTGACCACTTATGAATGTAACTAGTGGCGGTATTTGGCCACATGGAGCTATTACTAGTGGCTGTATTTAGCCACTTGTAACGGTAGCAGGTGTCTGTGTTTGATCTCCTGTAACTTCAGACAGTGGCTGTATTTGACCACTCGTAACTGTAACTAGTCGCTGTATTTAGCCTCTTGTAACTGCGACTAGAGGCTGTGTCTAGCCACTTGTGACTGAGAGTGATAACTGCGTCTACTGGCCAGCGCGTTGACGTCATAAATCGACGCCATATTGAAAATAGTGCTAGATTTTGTTGCACAATAACCTCATATAATTATAATATAACCTTTAAATACACGATAAGAAACGCAGTAAACTTAAAATAAATGTCATCTCTTATTTCACAATTACTGTCAATTTATATGTGCTGATGTAAAAGAAGAAACAATACGTGTTTTAAAAATGAAAAATTCTAAAAATGGTAAACTTACTTGTATATTATTCTAGAAAACCTTTTTATACATATAATTATGTACCAAATTAAAAAAAAAAATTATTTTAGAATCCATACTCTTCTATCATATATTGCTGGCCTTAATAGTACATGTGTTCACAATTTTGTGCATGTTGGACGTATATTTTACATCACCCCTTGAAAACATTACAAAACATTACAAATCTGCCATCAAAACTCCACCTGCTAAACGTGTGGTATTCATTATGGCGGATGGCTTGAGGGCTTCTTTGGTTTACACAAATAACATGTCCAGGGTCATGCCCAATCTTTAGTAAGTTTCGAAGATAACTATTATAAAATATATAATATAAGAATCGTGTCAACCACAGCACGCTGAGCCACTAGTGGCGACGACTAGTGTCTGCCACTAGAGGCTAAGTTGTATTAGACACAGCTGTGTGTGGCTAGACAACTTTCAGTCTCAGTTATAAGTGCCTAAATACAGCCTCTAGTTACGGTTGCAAGTAGCCTAGACGCAGCCACTAGTCACAGTTACAAGTGGCTCGACACTATCACAAGTCGTAGTAGTCGACGATTGTGGGCTCTTGTGTCTAGGCGTCATTTTAATTAAAAGAAAAATGTTATTGTCCATCCCCAATTTATCGTTAAAGTGCCATTAAAGAGCATGGAGGAAGTTGGGGTGTTGCTCATACAATTGCACCAACAGAATCAAGGCCTGCTCAAATAGCCATTGCATCTGGATTCTTTGAAGATCCCAGCGCGATTTATAAAAATTGGAAAGACAATAAAGTCCCTTTTGACTCGTTTATTAATCAAAGCAGAAGGACGTTCCATTTTGGTGATCCTTCTTTTTGCAAATATGTTGGCAAACGTAAGATTTTCGTCTCCTTGCCATAGTTCTTACCCAATAAAATTAGTTGCACTTTTTTACGTAGACAAAGCTTCCCACGTGAAATCTGTATACCCTTATGCCTTGTTTGTCAATAAAACCCACCTTAATCCTGAAGATCCTGTATACGTCGAACGGAATGTTATTTATAAAACCATCAAATTTATACAAGAAGGTGGGGTGTCACGTTCAGAAGATGGAATAATTATTTCTGTGTACTTGGTCGGATTAGACATAGCGTGTCACAATTGGGCACCCAATTCATCGTAGGTGAAAAAACACGTAACTTATTCTCCTTGCAGTGAAACATCTGACGAATCGGCGTCAACTGTCGTAAAAATTGAAGAAATGCACGTTTTGTTATCCCCTCCACTACATGCTGCGCGCGCAATTATACAACAACCCCCTCTCTTGAAAGTCTATATACATATACAGGCTGGACCATTTTAACCTATTTGTGAGAATAACTCGAAAGCCTAAATCGAAAAATATAGATCCAAGTTATAGAATAACAAGGAGATATTAAATAGTGACCTTGAAGTTGATTTTCAAGGTAATATCTCAAACGAATACTTGTATTCCTAGCCTAAATTCTACGTTCAGACGTATACATGTTACGATATATTTTTTAGCAAAACAGTTTTTAAAAAAACACAGCTTTATTCAAAACAATATATCTGTACTCAATCCAGTCTGAAGCTAGAATAAATCTTTACAATCAAAAAATTATAGCAAAGGCATAAAAAAAATAACTATCATAGCAAAAAGCAAAAGCTAGAAAACTATGTCAGCATCCGCGGTGTCGTGTAGCGATCAACCGTGGGATTCTGCTAAACAATGCACATTAATCCTAATTTCACGTGAGAATTTTAGAATATAACATACATCATGACAGGCGTCAAAGGTCATTCCAAGGTCATTTGAATAATCAAGCGTCATAAAGTCATAATAATGTACTAATTATTAATATACTTTGAAAAAACGACGACAAAGTAATGTTCACCAAAATTTATTTAAAAAAATTTTATTTAAAAAGATAAAGCCACTAGATAAAAGTGGTATCTACCAAATATGTATCGTGCAATACTTGCGATTTAATATACATAGGACAATCTGGTAGAGCTATCTCTATTAGATTAAAGGAACACGTTTACGACATAAATAAAAATAGTGAAAAAAACGGGCATATCTGAACATTGTAAGTCATCTAATCATGACATTAATTTAGATAATGTAAAATTACTCCATACTAATATCAACAAAAGCAGAAAATTAACTATGCTCGAAAACCTGGAGATAAAGAAAGCTCTACATAGAAATGCAAACTTAACAAATAATCAATTAGAATTAGGACACACTTCTTCCCCACTCCTCCTTAGTGATCTCCATTAGTATATATATTTTCATGTAACACATTTTAAATTTAGTATTATAATTACTCTTGAAAATGGGCAATGCCCGAAACAATTGTCGAGTGTTTTAAATAAAATTTTTTAAAATAAATTTTGGTGAACATTACTTTGTCGTCGTTTTTTCAATTATTATCATAATGTTTCACACGAAGTACACCGTTGAAAGTTTAAATGTTAATATACTTTATTACCCAAAAAGATACAAGATCTGATCCTACAGAGGTAAACGAGGTTACCTGTTTGTAGATCAGGCACTTATAAATTCCTATCTTTTAGATTACTTATAAATTCATTGCATTAAACATTAAGTATATGTCAGCCAAACCATTTTGGTAAACAAAATTGAGAAAATCATTACTATGACGTTTTGAATTTGAAATGACCTTGGAATGATAAGTATGAATGTAGAAGTTTAAATGCTCTTTGAATTTTATGTTAAAAATATACATATATTTTATAAAGAATAAACGACCTTAAAATAAGTTTGAAATTCAATTTCAAAGTCACCATTTATTGATGCGGTTTCCAAAATGTTTTAATTTATTGCTGCAACTATAATAAAAGCACGATATATTTTAAAGGTCGTAGCTAACAATCTGTGCATTTTTGTCGTAATGACTTTGATGTCTATCACGGTATATGAATGTTTAATCTTAAATGAAAAATATACATATATGTAATAGGGAATAAACTTACCCTTAAAATAACTTCGAAATTCAATTTCAAGGTCACAATTAATTGATACGGTTTTCAAAATGTTTTAATTTATTGCTGCAACTATAATAAAAGCACGATATATTTTAAAGGCCATAGCTAATAATCTGCGCATTTTTCTTATAAATGACCTTTGTTGTCTATCACGAGGTACGAATGTAAAATTCGAAACGCTAGTTGAACAGGTCAATACTATTGATATAAAGTTAATTTCTAGAGAATAAACATGACCTAAAATAAGTTTGAAATTCAATTTCAAGGTCACCATTAATTTATGCAAAATTAACACGATTTTCAAAATGTTTTAATTTATTACAGCAAATATAATAAAAATAGGATGTTTTAAAGGCCGTAGCTAACAAACTCCACATTTTTCAAATAATGACCTTTGATGTCCATTGCGGTATACGAATATAGAACTTTTAGCTTATATATATACGTTCTGGAGAATAAACATGACCTTAAAATAAGTTTGAATTTCAATTTCAAGGTCAAAAACAAGGTCACCATTAATTTATGCAAAATTGACACCGTTTTCAAAATATTTTGATTTATTACTGCAAATATGTATAATAAATTCACGATCTATTTTAAAGGTCGTAACTAACAATCTACACATTTTTGTTATAATGACCTTTGATCTCTATTATGTTGAATTTTAAGCGCTCTTTGAATCACAGCTTAAAATGTAGATGTGATGATCTAGATAGTATACGTGACCTTAAAATAATTTTGAAGTTCAATTTCGAGTTCATTATTAATTGATACAAAATTGACACGGTTTTCAAAATGTGTATTTTTGTTACTACGATTTTTCATGTCTATTGCGGTATACGTATATAGAATTTTTAATGACCTTGAAAATATTATTGAAGGTCATTTTTAAATGTATGTTGTTCTAAAGGGAGGATAAACTGCAGCAATTGACACTGTTGCCAATTTTCAAAATTATCTTTTAATTTACTGCTGAAAATACAATGAATCCACGATATATTTTTAAGGGTGGTAGCTAACAATCTCCGGATTTTTGACATAGGAGTAGGAATGTTGCAATTTTATACAGAGCACTATTTCAAAGATAACAAAACTGCTTACGTAATGACGGCAGACCACGGTATGGCCATGTCTGGAAAACGTAAAGATGGTCACCACGGTAAGGGAAGTAAAGAAGAGACAGAAGTGCCGATTATGGTGTGGGGCTCGGGGGTGGCAAGAGTTAATAAACTTCAAGACATGCGTTTAATTGATATTGCTCCTTTAGTGACTTCATTACTTGGTCTAAATTTTCCAACGAATTCTTTGGTAGATATTTTGAAATGGTGTGGGGTAATTTGTGGATGATCTTTAGTCGTAATTTTAGGGGTCTGTTCCCGCAAGATATTTAAACGTTACGGATAAAGAATTGGCGAACGTTTTGGTAGCTAATGCCTTTCAACTGGGGGAAATTTTCGTAGCTAAAGAACGAAATCTGAAGGAAAACGGTGCCCTGCTCGCTTTTATTCAGTATAGTCAACTTTCTGAAAATGATTTTAATGATTGGAAAAAATTAATTGAATCAAATATTGATAAAGTAAAATTTAGTGAAATTGTAAGAATAATTTTTAGTAACAGAAAATTTGTGACGTTACAAAATCCCCCAAAACTCAACCTAACCTAACCTAACCTTAAATTTCAGTCTAACTCGGCCATGATTATTATAAATAACTTAATACATGGGATACAGTATTACAAAAACTACAGTCACTGGTATCGGTCAATTGTTGTAACATTTTCTTTGCTAAACTGGCTTTTATATCTATCGTCATGGTTACCCAACTATTCACAAGATTACAGAAGTAATTTTAGCACGAGAAAAAAGTGGCTGATTGAAATATTTTTTGCAGTTTGTTTTGTACTTTACGTATTATTTAAACAGGGTCAGTAATGCTTAAAATAATTTTACGTAGGTACTAGAATTCTGATTAAATAATTTAATTTTCAGCGTGTAGTTCGAATTTCTATTACACCCTGTATATATTGTTCCCCGCACTGACCGGGTCTCTAGTTTACATTAGACGTAATAGTATAAAGTTACTTTTCAAAAAATCGTTGCAGTATAAAATTGGTAAATTAATCTTTGTGGCTTTGGTCTATGGATTTGATGTAACGTTAATGGAAAGTATAAAAGAACTATACAGGGTGATACAAAAGTACCGCAACAGCACAATAACTCGTTTTTTTTGTTTGAAAAAAATTGATATGTAGATATAAATGTCCATCGAGTAGAACTTGACCATGACCTTGAAGGTTATGTAAAGGTCACCTTTAAAAATTTTAAATGGAAGTGCATATCTTTGACACTATAAATGGAAAGATCGGAAAAATTTACATTCAGATGACCTTGAGAATAGTAACACTGGGACCCCTAAGGTCAAGTAAAGATAAAAGTATTCAAAGGATTTTTTGCATATTTAATGGTGGTTTTACCTTCGACCTTGACTATGGGCTTGACGGTCATATTGAAAAGCTTAAATAGAAGTGTTTTTTTGACACCAGAAATAAAAAGAGCAGAAAATTTCGTATTCAGACATGCAACACTTTCACCTCTGAAGGTTAAATCAAGGTCAAATTACGGAAAACACAAAAAATGCTCTAATAGCCCTTTTTTAGACAGTTTCGTTAGATATAACCAGGGAAAAATCTTGACTATTGTTTAACTCTGTCTGAAAATAGGCTAATTAGAGGGTTTTTGTGTTTTTCGTCATTTGACCTTGATTTAACTTTCAGTGTTAACAACTCAAGTTCATGTTTGAATATAAAATTTCTATTTCTGGTGTCAAAACGGCACTTCTATTTAAGATTTTCAATACGACCTTCAAGGTCATAGTCAAGGTCGAAGGCAAAACCACTATTATATATGTAACAAAATCCTTTTCTTAAAAAACTCGTATTTTCTGGGCTTTCTCCTACTTTGATGTATATTTGACCTTAGATGAGCCCATTACAAATCCTACAACTTTCATATTTACCACTTTTTTATTAAACGCCCACTTCTGACGAGTTATTCTAGTACTTTTCTACCACGCGATATTTTTTTAATTTTATAATTTAAAAATTCCAAATATTATTCCAAATAATAAATACAGATTTTTTTAATAAACACTTAATTTATTTTAGATCGGTACTTTTTTTAATAGAAAATGGTTAATTCCGGTTATTATGGGGAACGTTTATATTATTTACAGAAAAAATAACAAAAGCATGTTACTGATTCGAGTATGGTTCTTAATTCTTGCATTTTTAATTTGTTTAGTACTTTATTTACCTCTGGTAAATACAAGGGAATACAATGTTTGGTACCAGTAAGTTTGTGATTTATTTTATGCACCATTACCTGAGCGTGACGTCATTGAAAATGGCTGACAACTCGTAAAGTATACGCTAACACATTGTAGTTGCGCGCGCATTTAAATGACGTCATCTATTGGCGGCATACATACTTAATACTAATTGTTGTTTCCAGATTAATATCATGCTTGGCTTACTACGTTAGCATTGCCCTTATGAACTATTATATAAATATTAATGGTAGTGTATCATGTGTTAAATTTTTGTTCAGTTTTCCCACCAACTTTCAGTGGATTATGATAATTATATTTCTTAATAATTACATGGTCAACGTTGTTTTCGAAACGAGACCGGAATTACTTCCGTTTTGCCATTTAGTTTCATGGACTTTGTTAGGTAATACATAATAGTTTATGAAATAAATACTTATAGATCACTATAAACGTTCTACATTCTTTTAAAAAAATTTAATTAATTTATTTTAAGTATTTTGTGTATTGTCTCCGATTTTATCGCCGCCATTAATTACGAGAAGGTCATTGAACTGTCTGTCCTCGTTATTGGCCCTGTATTTGCTAATGAGCGGTGGAATTGAACCCATGTTTATTTTATTGTACACCTGGTTTATTATAATTTGGATTATTCTCGAACTCAAGAATGTCGAACAGTTAAAAATAATTTGGAAGCGTTCATTTAATGAAGGTTTTATTAACATTTGTGCAGATAACAATGTGGAAAATGTAAGAAGGATTTTTATATTTGTATCCTTTTTTTCGTAACATTGACCCCGGGCCTTGTATCCGTATTATCGTAGGTAGCGCTGGCGCAGGTAAATTCCACCCCGATTTCGCGACTAATCCTAGGGGCATTGGTAAATTGCACCCCAAAATCGTAACGCTATTCTAAACTCTTAAAATATTTTTTCTTACAAAACGCAGATATCACTGCTTCTTCTTGGATTCTTCGGTATCCTCGAAATGGCCAGTTTTGGCTGCAACATGAACCCATGGACTAAGGCGTTTATGTTTGATCAAGACAATTGTCGCTTAACTGCGATATTTTTTGGTTTAAAACTCGTAGTGCCCATCTTTATATTAATGGTTTTGTTTCATGTGCTAATCAAAATTCTAAACATCAGAATCGGTTACTTTTTCAACGTTCTCCTCCTGTTTTTCGGGATCGCAATGCTGCAACTTTTTTTCGCAGTCAATAATCAAGGGTCTTGGAGAGAGATGGGTTCAAGCGTGGCACGTTTCGGCACTTCTGCAGTCACCTTCTTCGCCTTAACGTTCATTAATTATACGTCGACTATTTTGACCACAACATACGTAAATATTGGCGGTATTGGAAATATCGAACGTTCAGTTGATTTTTAATAATTATTTTTATTGATTGATTAGATTTGGTTGAGTTGAGTGCAGGTTCATAAATAAATAAATAAATAAAACGAGTTTTACAAAATTACATTTGTTTATTTTGGACGGATGTACAATTCTCAATAGGTATATGCATTAGGTATGAATACGTATACAGGGTGACTGTTTATACATTTAAAAGTGAATTCCAGGGGAAGACCTAATTCATGTAAGTGTAGGAACAAAAAGTTACAAAAGTTTTAAGAGACAATCGAATGGCGACCTTTAATTTGTCAAATTTTAAGGTTATTTCAAGTTTAGTTTTCTATTATGATCAGAATCAAAGGTCATTTTTAAGAAGAACAATTTTCCATGTCTGTATGCCCTTGAAATTACAACGACCTTTGATTTCAAGGTGAAATTTAAGGCCAAACAAGTAACAAGGCAATTTTAACTGTAATGACCTTGCATTGACTTTCATCTCTATCGTAACACGCTATGGTGAAACGTACAATTTTAGGCGGTTTTAAAATCCCTTTTAGAAATCTTGAAATTCTACCTTGGTGTCGATTTAAAAATTTCAATTCAATTATTTTACGTTTGTTAGGAATCAAAGGTTTATTCAATGTTACATTACGGTGAAATATTAAAAGAGTGGACTATTTGATGCCCTTTGACCTTGAAAGTAAAATAATCCTTGACGCCAAAATAAAATTTAAGGTCAACACTTTACTTTTCTTACCTTAGACAGCAAGTTTCCACTGATAAAAATGAAATACCACCATTTTTTATCATTTCAACTGAAATGACCTTGAATTAGAAATTTTAACACAACATCCTATAGTCAACAGAATTGGTGCATCTCCATTACCTGGGGCCAAAAATAACTAGGTATATCTCTTTAAAGAAACCGACTTAATATTGAAATGACCTTGAAATTTGTGCCTTAAAATATGGAATCAAAAATAGGTGTTTCTATTTAATGAGCCCGTCTCAATCATTAATAGCCTAAGGCTAAATTCTAGATTATCATTCTCTTTTACACTAAATAACATTCAACCTTTGTTTCTGCACTTTTTGGACTTGGACTTTTCCTGGGAGTTATCTGCGTACGTAGTTCTTATTAAATGGGTCACCCTGTATATTTCAAGGATAAATCTACTTCCGTTTTATTATGAGAACGTTTTAAAACAAACGTCCCTTAACTTACATGTTTCGTATGTACCAATTGGACCTACAATATTTCTACAAACATGGCGAAAGCCTTGAAATAAAACTGACTTACAATATTTTTACATTTGCATTCTGTTTCAAGGAGAGTCTACATTTTTATTTCTGTGCGACAACTTTTGGTAGATACTAAATGTAACTTAACCATACTTTTTTGTGAACTCGCAAAACCTGAGATTCTTCAAAATTATTTACAGTGCGTCACTAATGACACTTTTGTTAAGCATGAGGACTGCTTATCAGCTCTTCTCTCCGTTCCAGCCACTGATTCCTGAGGACGATCAAAATGGCAAAGAATGTAACGAACACAGTTAGGACACTACCATATTTTATGGCAGATTCGGTGTTAGGAATTGTAAAAGTTAGGGTGTTGATCAAATCCATGAGGTCATCCGATATGTCCTTCTCAGAAATGCTCTGAAAAAATACGTTATATTAGAGGCAGGAACAGGACTAAAAAGGGGCAAGGGAGACCTAGATTAGACTACCTATAAAAAAATTAATAAAAATGAAGAAGTACATACCATTTCTACCCAGGCAACTGGTAAATACATTTCTTCATGAAATACATCCATATGGGGTATTCCAAATGGTTTCCTGGCCAACACGTTCATTTGGAAACGACTTGTGCCGCGCACTGGAAAACCCAATTTGTGCAGATTAATAAACGAATCGTGTTTTTCCGGATCAGGTTGTAAACCCTCTATATTTTTCATAAGCATAGGGTCAGCGTTGTAAAAATGTGGTGCAGAAATAAATACTGGTGCACCTGGAACAAAAATTAAAATTGAGTTCAAAAATAATAATGAATACTCCAAAAAACAAAAATCAGTCGCCATTCCCTTAATCCCAATTATTAACCCCTCCATTCCCCACCCCCAAAGTCATTATTCCCTCATTTAGGCGTCAACAAAAATGGCTGAAACTACTCTTCAGTCCAATTTCAAGGTTAAGGTTAATGAAACTCCTAATGGTCATAACAGGGCCATTATGGGTAGTCAATAATTATCTGTTACAGTCGATTTCGTTCACAAAGTAAATGTATTTATCTGCTGAGTCTGCACCCTCCTTAGAGTCCTGATTTTACACTTAGAGGCGACCTCAAGGATTAAATTAATACATGAAGTACCCTATCTCATATGTCATACAAAATATCAAACCCAGAGAAAATTGTTTTAAAAACAAAAATTGTTTGACATTTCTAGATATCATTTTCCAGTTAATGTAACAGGTTAATTTTTAATTTAATTTGCAGCTAATTAAGTGGAAAATGAAAAAAGATTTTATGGAATATGTTCCACAAAATGGTAAGAGGATTTTACATGTAATTTACATAATATATACAACTGACCTAAATCCTCATACTTGCCTAAAAAATAATGAACATAACCCTAAATTGATCCTACAACATTTGAGTTCAATTTAAATAATACGTAAATATAATTAAATTAAATAAATTGTAGGTCGAAAATTTATCTTCCTGGTAATTCTGTCATTGACAGTTCACCTTCTGATATTATTATGCACTTTGGACATTTATTTTTCGACCCCTCTCAGCCTTATTTCAAGTAATTACAAAGTAAAAGGGGTTAAACCTCCAGCAAACAGGATTGTTTTTATACTGGCAGATGGGCTGAGTGCTAACGCTTTTTATACGAGAAATATGTCGACAGTGACTCCCTACCTCCAGTAAGTCGTAGACTATTTTAATAATATTCATTTTTAAGCCTGTCGTTTCCATTTTGAAAACCAGTCATAGTGGGATAGGTTTAGATAAGGCCGGGGGTGGTGCTGGAGTTAGTGGTAATGTACGATTTGGAGGTGTCTTTGGTGGATGACTCAACTGTAGGCATCACACAAACAACCAAGATTTATCAAATTACAGCACCACCCATACCTCCGAACTACCCCACCCCCGGAGACATCATCAAACATATGTCGCATCTCCAGCAACACCTCCACCCCCGGATCCACACCCAGTTCATATGCATCCCACTTCCACCCGGAATCATCTTGACATAAATACCATCTCCACCCCCGAAACCACCCCAGCCCCGGAGTCAAATCCGACATTTATGATAAACCACACCCCTTAACCACTTTAGCATAAATACCACCCCACCCCCGGAACCACCCCACCCCCGGAGTCGAATCCGACATTTATCCTACACCACACCCCGGAACCACTTTTGCATAAATACCATCTCCACCCCCGGAACCACCCCCATCTCCAGAGTCACATCCAACATATATCTTGCATCACATCCCGGAACTATCTCGACATAAATCTCAGCCCCACCCCCGGAACCATCCCACGCCCGAGACTATCCCCACCCAACTTTAAATCACCGTCAATACTTATATGCCACCTACAGAGTAAATACTTTACAGCTTACGCCTAATCCAACTCTAACACCACCCCCGGTGGCAACTTCTATGAACACCCACCCCCTTTTCTCCTGCTCATCTCTCAATTGTTAAAAAATTTCCAGTTTGTAAACTCAACTTAAGAAAGTACAATTTTGCTTTTATGCCTTAGTTCAATCAAAGAGAAAGAAAGTAGTTGGGGTATATCTCATGTTCAACCCCCTACGGAATCCAGACCTCAGCATATTGCCGTTTTGGCAGGATTCAATGAAGATCCAAGCTCGATCTTTACAAAATGGAAATATAATCTCTACAATTTTGATTCGGTCCTTAATTTAGCCAACAAAACGTTTTATTTTGGAGGCTCTTCCTGTTTTCGATATTTTTATAGACGTAAGAAAAAACTTAAACAGTTTACTTAGTTAATTAATATAATTATTCTATTTATTTTACACAATTAGAATATTATCCCAATATCATTTATGTCGGATTCGACTACGAGAAAGACTACCCTATTAATCCACGTATTCCCGTATACGTGGAAAGGACAGTTTTTAACAATGCCCGGAGGTTTATAAACAATGGTCTGGTATCACGTTCCGATAAAGGTCAATTAATATTTGTATATGTTGAAGGAACTGATAAAATGTCACATTCACTTCCGCATAATTCTCGGTAAGACAACTCACAATACATATAATTAAAAAAAAGGAAAATAAAAAGGAGATAATCGTCAACAATATTTCCCTTCTTATTGCGAAGGCCTGACAGCTTACGCGTGACGTCATTGATAGGGGACGATTTATTTGAACTCTTAGTGTAGTAGTCAAGGGATTTTATGGAGAAAACAATTTTTTGATGGTGAATTCTTATAGAGGTCGATGAGAAGAATGTTTATACAAATTTTTAAAACAGGCAGGGAGCTCTTAAAAAAATATTTCTGAAAGATAAAATCTCTTGACTACCAGACCAAAAGAGTTCCCTACATCGATCACTATGAATGACGTCACGCGTAAGCTTTTTGGCCTTCCTATTTGCAATATGCTGTGCCTTCAGAACAATTTTCCAGGTGTAATTTTAAGTAAATATATTGTACTTTCTCGTTAAGGAACACTAACAGTTTTTTCAGCCATTTTCGAAAAAATCTAAAAATACTTGACGAAGAAGTTCAACAATTGGTAAAAACCGTAAACTCATATTTCAAAGACAACAAGACCACATTTATTTTTACGTCAGACCATGGTATCACGGTTGATGAATATTTTGCCAGATCGCATGGTGGTGGATCAAGGGGGGAGACAGAAGTCCCGTTCCTGGCCTGGGGAGCGGGAATATCTGTCGACAAATCTGAACGCAAAGATTTAAAGTCAATTGACGTCCCCCCATTGATTTCAGCATTAATTGGAATTACTTTTCCTTCCAATTCATTGGTACGTCAAAAAAATATTTCACTATCGAAATATTCTGAGACAATATAAAAACTAAAATATTTCCAGGGATCGATTCCTTTGAATTATTTGAATATTTCTTCACGTGTCGCTAGCCGAATGTTAATTGCCAACGCTTTACAACTAACAGAAATATTTTATGCAAAACAAAACAGCCTAAAGGACAATCCTGCTGTATTATTTGCAGCAGGAAACGCAATATTAACGAAATCTAAAATATTAGAATGGCGAAGAAGCATTGTAGATTTCATTTATACTACAAAATTTACAGAATCAGTAAGAAATTATATATTTGAATTCTTTTTTCTTAACACGCTATGAAACTTAAAAAAATATATATTATTTGTATTTTAGATCGGTGTTACATTAGAATATATCCATAAAGTAACGATTGCTATTAGATCCTGTGAATCTTATTCTTATTGGTATCGTACTGTTTGCGTAATGGTAGCTGTGGTTGGCTGGATATTCAATTTATTAACATGGCTACCAATAACTGATGGAACTTATACTGATCAGAACATTAAAAAGAAAAGAAAATCAGTTTATGTCTATGTAATGATCAATATATTTCTTTTGGGACTGTACCATGGTCAGTTAATAAGCTAAATTAAGCAGCAAAAGTACAAACAACAGTAAAATTAAGATTCAGAACAGCTGACGAAGTGAGTGTATGTTATACTTGAAGTCTTGTTGGCAGTGAGTGAACGAAAAGCCGACCACGAACTGGTATTTATACTGTGAGGTGGTAGGAGTACGGGGGAGCGGCCTGTCTGATGAACACCCATTGCTGCTGATTGGCTCGCTTCATGGACTCCGCCTCAATACTCCCACCACTTAAGCGTATAAATATCGGTGTACAAAAAGGTCTCGTCTCAGTTGTCACCAAAATGCCATGTCAGAATGATATTGAATCTAAATTTTACTGTACTATAAGAGCAATTTATTTTAATTGAAAAATTGTTTTGCAGTTTTGGGTTATAAACGTGACTACGCTCTATATATATTTCTTCCTACTTTTACATGGTTTCTTGTTTATATTAGAGGCAATTTTTTAAAACGGTTGTTCAAAGTTATCTTGAAATATAGATTAAAAGACACAATAATGGTGGTTGGGTTTTTTGGATTTGGAACAGAAATGCTGGTATTTTTGAACTGATTATGTACGACATCTTCGTTTTTTTAAATTATTATTATTGCATTGCAGATTTTGACATTCTTTAATAGGAAGTTTTTAATTCCCGTCATAATTGGAATAATTTGCTCTTTGTATAACAAAACACGTAGAAAGACTGCGTTAGCCCACGTTTGGGTGATTTTAGGATTTTTTATTTGTGTGATACTTTATCTGCCTCCCCCAGATGCAAATTACAATTTACAATATCAGTAACTTTTATTCATCATTTATTTATTCAGCTCACCATTTTTCCCTTACATTTTATTTTAGGGCTTTATATTTTATTTTGTGCTTTATTACCATCACTTGCGTATCTAAATGCACTAGATGCGATTCCAGCAATCTTTCTTGGCTTACTTTTTTAATCAGATACCAAAGAAGATTCATTTTAATGATGGTACTAACTCTGATTAGTAATTTTGCTATGAACTTTGGTTTTAAATGGAAATGGTACGAAATGGTATCAGTAAGCCAGTCCATCTCGTGGTTCTGTCTAGGTAAATGTCTCCAAATTTTTACCAAAAGCTTCTAACCATCTAATTATAATTATTTTTTAAGCCTATGCAATTGTATTTATTCTACGTTCCCCAAATACAATTTGCTATCGCTTCTCGAGCGTAATATATGCCCCAATGCCCATTTATGTTCTTTTAAATGGAAAAACAGGACCAATTGCTGTGTTGTTGTTCATTGCTTTTTCCATTATTTGGATTATCCTTGAACTTATAGCACGCAATCAATCGGAAATTGTTTGGAATGTCCCATATGATGAAACTATACCCGTTAATATGATTTCTCAAAGAGATAATGCCAGAAAAGTTTTTATTTTTGTATCCTTTGCTTAATAAAGAAAGTAGATTTATAGACCGTGCTTAATAAAGAAAGTAGATTTATAGGCCGTGACTGAGATAGTCAGTTACGTCACAATAGGTGAGCGAATCAGCAGCAGTGGGCGTTTACCAAACGAGCCGCCCACTGACCCCACCCTTGTACCCGTACAGTATAAATATCGACGCTCTATCAGCTCTCTGCTCAGTCACTGCCCAACCTTCAGTTACTGAGAAACGTCAGGAGGTGCTGATTATTCTTGAACATCAATATAAAATATCCTTGATGCAATACAGATATCCTTATCCATGTTGGTGTTTTTTGGAACACTTGACATGAATAGTTACAAAACATTATCCTACTGTGAGAATAATTTTTTGATCGTCATGAAAATAGCCTTGCCCTTTATAATCCTAACCTGCGGTTTCTTAATCCTGGTGAAAGCAAGTAAGATAGAGATGAGCTTTATCTTCACACTTCTGCTCCTGTTCTCTACTGTAATGATAATACAAGTGTTCTTCACCGTGAAAACCCAGGGATCTTGGAAGGACATGACCTTGAGCCTGGTCAGGTTCATTATAGCTGCAACAGTTGCTTTTGATGTTTTAATCGTCTATTTTGTCAGTTCCATTTTTGCCCATACAGAATTGGGCCACGTAGTAAGATCCATAAGAGAATATGTAAACTTACTGTTTAATTTTTATGAAGTACTGTGATTAATTGTTACTGTTAATAAAATAAATTTCATCTTACGTTCCATTTTACCGATTGATGATTAGAAGGCCTTGAAACTTGTCACAGTGACATTCTTACAAGATTCATTTTTATTTTTTACATCGTATTTTACATGTGTGAAAACATAGAATTTGTTGAAGACGACTTCAAACCGTTGATGGTAAAGTTTACGATTGGCCACCTCTTGGATAAACCCGAATCCGTGGTCACCTACGCGTTAAATTACTTCAAGGCTCTTCAAGAAGCCAGAGAACGTTACAGAATCTGTCAGGAAGCTGCAACAGTCAGCACAGAGGTAGCAGAGGTCCCCGAAGGGCCTGAGGAGTTCGACGGACCTCAGTTGGCACGTCGAAGGAACTGCGTCTTCAGCGACGACTACAATCCACAAGAGGACTTTGATGTCGAAAAGGTCCTCCACGAGAAAACAGACAAACAACGCGCCCATCTCATAAACACCCTGCGTGACGTGTTTCCATTTACTTTATTGGACATGGATCAAATGAACAGCGTCATAGATGGAATGTTTCCAATGGAAGTAATTGCAGGCGATTACGTAATACGTCAAAGTGACGATGCCGACAAATTTTTCGTTGTTGTAAGTGGTCTGTACTACGTTCACAACACCGAACCGGGAAAACCATCAAAATTACTAGCAGTATTAGACCAAGAAGGTTTTTTTGGAGAAAAAGCTTTATGCAACATCACTGGACATCCTTATAATGTGAAAGCAATGACCGATGGAAAGCTGTGGGTCATAGATCGTTACGTCTATCGACGTAGAACCACAAAGGCGTCATTTTGCAAAAGGAAATTCGACGAGGAGTTGATCAATTGCATGCCATACTTCAAAGACCTGTCGATAAACAATCGCATGTGTTTGGTCGACAATCTTGTCCACAAGATCTATGCACCCGGCGAAACTATAGTCAAAGTTGGTGACCCGTCTACTGCTATTTATTTTGTGGTAAGAGGGACCGTTAAGATTACTATTATTAACGACTGTGGCCTGGAAGTTACTATCAACGAATTGGATAAGTCAAACTATTTCGGAGAAGCTGCGTACCTCTGGCAAAAGCCCAGATCATTTTCGGCTTATGCAAGCGATGACACCGAAGTCGAACTGGCATACTTGGAAGTAGATGCTTTTGAAAGGATCCTCGGCCCTGTGTCCGACGTATTGGGCAAAGCTTCCAAGATTCGTCACTTAAAAACTAGAAGTTACAATTCTGTACACGATGACGACTCAGTGTGTTATTGAAACTTGTATCTACATCATGATTTTTGTTAAGATTTCTTTTAATTGTTCCACTATTTTACTCTATTATATACTTCTGCATAAAGATTTGTTTTGTTCCACATAAGGAGCGCTATTGGCAACGACTTGTGTCTGCCGTAATCACTAGTGGCTGTCTACGCGGCCACCAGTCACATCAACTTTTCTGTCTAATTGTCGAGACAATGACTGACGACTGAGATCTAGTGACAACCACATGTCGCTACACGTAGCGAACAATGACCACTCTCACAGCTTGTAGGTAGGTACATCTACTTCCCTGCCTGGGGCTTCTCCGGACCTCCCGTAGTACCAATTTACATCATTGGTCGGATGTTCGGAGCCACTGCGACTCCTCCCAGTTAAGGCTACTTGCACCTTTGAACAGTCGTCAGTCTCTGGTACTCATGTCGGCTAAGCTACCTTAGCCACCTGTAATGAGGTGAAGTACTGAGGTCCCCGCAATATCTCACTTGAAGTGGAATCCGTTGCGGGATATTTAAACGGCGTGTGGTCTGTCCGACTAGCCGACAGAGGGACTCTACCTCAGCACTCATGTCGGCTGGGCTACCCCAGCCATCTTTGATCACTGACAGTCGAGGCCACTTTCGTTAGACCTCTACCACACCTCTCTACTGGGGTCCCGGTCTTTGCCCACTTGAAGTTGGATCGATTGCGAGATATCTCAGTTTTATGAGTGAGTAAATAGCATGTGGTCTGCCCACGGGACTATCCTCGGACACTATGATAGCAAATACGCTCCCGGTCCGACACCTCAAACGGCTTCCATCGAAGGGACCCCGGGAAAGAGCCGTAGTTGTCTTTTACATCGGCTCCATCGCCAGTCCCTGGTGGACTTGCCTCGGTTACTAGTACCGGCCGCGCAATCCTCCACGGCACCTCAAATGGATGCCCGCCCGTTTGTTCGACGGACGCACTCCTTCTCCCAGCACTAATATCGTCTGGGCTACCCCAGCCACCTTTGACGACTGACGGTCGAGGCCACTTTCGTTAGACCTCTACCACTCCTCTTTACTGAGATCCCGACCTTTGCCCACTTATAGTGGGCTCAGATAGGGCTTATCTCAGTTTTATTAGTAAGTGGCGCGTTGTCCGCCCGAGGGACTAGCCTTGGATACCATGATAAACGCCGGGTTGAACGAATAATAGTTGTTGTGTTAAAATAATGAATTTGAGGAACCTAACCTAAATTTTCCAAATGCCATAGAAATCGACAGCAAACGTGAATTTTATTAAGTGTGACAAGTACTGACTTTTTAGTTTCTTCAAAAGAAAAAAGAAGAAACCAAAACTATGGACCCAACAAGAAGATACAAATGCAAAGACCAAATAAAAGAGCAAGCAGAACTGGACAACGAATTTAAGGACTTATTCATGGAGCTGTCATTGAACGTTCTTTTAGATCATCCGACTGACCAGATCGGCTACTCCGTCGACTTTTTTCAAAAGATGCAAGACAGCAGACATACTCGACTTGTGTACGACACTCAAATATCAGAACCATCCACCTTATACTCAGAAGATTATTACGACGATGACGAGCCCCAATTAGAATTCCGAAGGAGTTCAGTAGTGGGCGAATACTACAATCCTGACGAAACTTTCTTTGACGCAACCCCAGTATACCCCAAAAACGACCAACAAGTGTACTACATTCAGCAGACTATTGCTAACATTTTTCTCTTTCGTATTTTGGACGACAACACAAGAAGCGTCCTAATTCATGCAATGTATGAGGTTGTGGTGGCTGCAGATGAGATTATAGTCAAGGAAGGAGAGAATATCGACAAATTTTACATTGTTGGAAGTGGCAGTTATTACGTCATCAAAACCAATGAGGAGACGAACGAACCAATAGTTACAGAAATCTTACAAAATTCGAGAAGCTTTGGCCAAGTGGCGTTGCTTCATCCGGCTAATTGGGACTCTACCGTTCAGGCGATGACCGATGGAACGTTGTGGGCCCTAGACCGTGCCACTTACCATCATTTTGCTGTAAACAGCTCACATCTTAGGAGGAAATACGGAGAGAAGCTGATCGATAAGGTTCTTCTATTGTCAAAGTTACCACCAGGGACCTTGACGACAATTGCTGAATTACTTGTAATTCGCATGTACTCTCCAGGTGAAAGGATCGTCAAAGAATCTGATAATTCAGACGGTCTCTACTTTGTAACTAGTGGAACTGTTATTTTGACATTCATCAACAGTTGTGGTCTGGAAGAAACGTTCAGGAAGGTGACAGCAGAGGATTGCTTTGGAGAAGTTTGCCTCGTGACAGACAGACCCAGAACCTTCTCGGCTTATGCTGGTCAAGAAGAACCTGTCGAGGTATTCTTCTTGGAAAAAGCCAAATTCGAACGGGTTTTGGGACCAACCATAGACGTACTCAGAGAAAATATTTGCTTGTACCAACAGCAGAAACAGAAAATGGACTTCTTTGTGTCAGATTCCTGCTATGGAGAACCCTAATGAAATATTACCATAGTAATTATGGGAAACGTCACTTGTCATTAACTGACTTCAGTTTTTGTACCGTCAATTTTTCTTACTTAATAAAATCTTCAACTTTTGGTAAGGATTTATTTCTACAGTCGTAATGAGTGGATATGAACAAACACTACCAGAACATTTCCAAGACATAATCCACAGTTTCGCACTTTGTCACATGATTGACAAGCCTTCGGATCTAATTAGTTACGCAGCCGATTACTTCCAACGTCTACGAGAAGCACGAAGAACCTGTCTGATTCTAGGCGAGCAACGTTTCGTCCATGACATTACCCCTATGGAAGAAGAGGGAGAGATGATGAGTATGCCTGATCTCTTATCGATCCCCACTGAAGTGGGACGTCGTAAATGTGTGGCAGCAGAACAGTACGACCCTGAAAAGGATGACTCAGACTACGAAGACGCTTTTTACCCTAAAACCGAGCAGCAACGAACTTTTTTATGGGAGAATATCAAAAACCTGTTGCTGTTCTCATCTCTGGAAGATACCCAAATAGAAAGGGTTGTGAACGCCATGTTCGAGGTGTCAGTCCTCCAAGGGGATGTCATTATCGAACAAGGGGCTGATGCAGACAACTTCTACGTCATCGAGAACGGCATATACAACGTGTACATCTCGGATTCGAATCAAGCTGGTGTTTTGGTTCACACTTACAACAATCGTGGTTACTTTGGAGAATTGGCTTTGTTATATAATCAGCCTCGTGCTGCAACGGTCAAAGCTGTGGTCGAAGGTACTTTGTGGGCATTGTCCCGCCAAGATTTCCGCCACATCGTTCTGAGATCTACCTTTCGAAAAAGGAAGATGTACGAGCAATTTTTGGAGGAAGTGCCGCTACTCCAAAATCTAAAGCCTTACGACAGAATGAATCTGGCAGACGCTCTGGTTCCTAAATATTTTGAACTCAACGAACGCATCATTCAACAGGGTGATACAGCTGATGGGATGTACTTTATTGAAGATGGGACCGTTATGGTCACAATGACGAACGACAAGGGAGTGGAAGTGGAAGTGACGAGGTTGGGGAAAGGTGAATATTTTGGTGAATTGGCTCTTATAACTAACAAACCTAGAGCGGCTTCTGTCACCGCATGCGAAAGGACCAAGGTTGCTTTTCTTGAAGTGAACGCGTTTGAACGACTACTGGGACCTTGTCTAGATATTCTCAAGAAAAATGCGACCTTGTATGAAGCCGCCATTAAGGCCATCGAATCCTAAAGAGGCCATTGTGATAAACGAGAAAGAGAAATTTAAAATAGGCATAAGTTGTTCTAAAGCCCTTTAATTTCTACTACATACTACAAATTTTGACGCGCCTTTAAAATCCGAAATAGGAATTTCCATTTGAAAAATAAATTGAACCTTTAAAAATAACCTTGAAATTTGATTTCAAGGATGTGAAATAAAAGGCCACAGTTTGGTTTTCTATAAAGCTTTTGTTCTTACGCTTTGAGATTGAAGCCTTTTCGTGGACCCGACCTTGAAATAACCTTGAAATTTTATTTCAAGGTCAAATTTTAGGTAGGTACTGATTCTATTCTTCTCTGAAAGCTATGCAATATTTTTCTAGATTTTTTTCTGATTCAGTGGTTGATTTACAATTGAACGCCCTGTATAATAAGAAAAAGTATAAACTTACCAAACGTACAGGCGGACGCGTTAAATATACCTCGTGGCGGGCACTCGTTAGAATTCGACTGGCAGAAACATTTATTTTCTTCAGAGTCATGATCGAACACATCTTTCGGAAGTATGTATCTATAATAGGAAAAAATGGGTTGTTTAATATATAGGGTGATTACTTTTATTTTTACATTGTTTTATTTCTCACCTGTAGGATGGGATTCTACCCTTATAAACTTTTTCTTCTTTATCAAAGATTAACGGTAACCTCCTGCACATTTCCTTCTTGTATATATAGACGGGCCTCTTATTCCTTACGGCGTATGGTGGGAAGAAACTACCATCCGATCCTTCAATTCTGCAGAAAAATAAAAAATAAATAAATAAAGGCGCAATATGAACCATAGAAAAATACATAGTTAGGAGAAAATCTTTCAGAAAATATTTTACAAAACCTATTTTCAAAAAATGGAAAGTTACGAACCACCAACTACTACTATTATTATTATGTATTAATATCGATGTACCGTAGATATAAGTGCTTTTTTCAATTAGAGAAACATTAAAACACACATATTCCTATTAAGTACGTTACACATTACCGCCAAAAATTTAAATTTGAATTTTCTAACGCCACATCTTACGGATATAACCATTTGAGGTGTAAGTCAAAAGAGTGTTTTATTTAGTTCACCTTTAGGTTTATCACAAAAATAAATGCCCAGAGTGATAACAAAAATTATATGCCGGGTGGCTAAAACTTGGACGCCATGTTGGATTGTGACGTTATTAGTCAGCGCGTGCGTAGAATGAATAGTTACGTATCCAGAAGGTCCGCTACTCTACTACTAAGATGTAGATATAAAAAATGCTTACTTATTGCATCTTTTTCCGTGCCAATGAGACAATGAACGTTGTCCATTAAAAGTGTCTACGTAATTCAGTTTCCACATACTATTTTCCCCCGTATTAACCCTTATGATATCATTGGAGGTACCATTTCTCTGAAAAAATACGTATTATTTATACAATTATTTTTTTATAACAGAACTTAAGTCTGTTGTATATCCATACTGATATACAGGGTGTTTGGTCTATAAGTACAAAAAAAAGAACCACATGTTCCCTGTTGCATTTCAAACATGAATTTATACACTTTTTGACTTTTGAAATTAAAAAAAAAAATTAAAAATTATTTTGATTTCTGAGGCCGGCCCTGGTTTAGCGCGCTTATTCCCTAGAGAATAGTCGCCGGTGATAGATAACGCTGTTTCGTAAGTGGCGCTGCTCGAGAATTCGTATTTCGCCAGGCCCGTATTAAATCGAATTTCAGGGTCAAATTTTCGAACACGAATTGCGTACTTAATTGTCACTCGATTGAAAAATGCTTTTAGACTTTTGTTATTTATTGTGCAAGGAATCCATGATTCTTTTTTTTGTACTTATAGACCTAACACCCTGTATAGGCTTAAACGTCTGTCTGTCTGTATGTTTGTTTGATGTGTTTTCACGTCCAAACTGCTGCACCAAATTTGGCACGGAGATAATTTGTTGCCAGAGGGCGGACATAGGAAATTTTATTTTCAAATTCTACCCCTAAGGGGTCAATGGATGGGGGGAGGGTAATGATTTACATGAGAAATACTAAGCCGTTTGAAAGGGAGGCACAGTGGCTGGAAGGTTAGCGCTACAGATTAGTGACCACTAGGTTGTGAGTTCAAATCCCGGTAGGAGCTAAACACTTTTTAAAAGAAGTTTAGATACGTGATTTGTGTGAAGAAATATGCGAGTATGTGAGGAGTAGTCGAGGAGAAAATAAGGGAAAATGAAGGTAGATTTTATGAGAAGAGATAAGCATAGAAAGTAGTAAGATCGTTGTTGTAAGTTGTAAAAGTTGTAAAACAGTGGCAAAAATGTAAATACTCTGTTTAGAGCATACATGTGAAAAATTAATAAATTAATAATACTAAGCCGTTGAAATTTGGTGCAGATATTTACACGTGTCTTCTGTTAGTTTGGTCAGAATTTATACAGGGTGGTTCTGATATAAATACGGATTTTTGGAGGGTGTCAACTAGATGCAATATGTAATCGAATGGTCACTACAGCAGCGCGGTGAAGAAACAAAAAAAATTTCAAAATTTTTGAAAAACATCTTAACATGAATTAATTTGAATACGGTCCTGTGCGTTTTCGCTTTGACTTAAGCAACACATTTGGCAACTGTCATAAAATTCTGATGAACTAAACGCCATTTTCGAACACACTTGTTTACGTTGCAGTAACCGAGTAACCTCATTCACGGTCAGCTGATTGAAGACAGCGTTGCCACTACACACGACCAGGTCAATCGAGGACACGTCTTGCACAGGACCGTACTCGGTTTTGCCTGTATTTTCACATACGTTTTTCTCGAAAACGGTAAACTTTAGGACCTGCGAAGTTTAGCGTAATTTTCTTATTTTCTACTGCCCTATCACCTCCTTAAATATCCGCAGTTATATCAGTAACACCCTGTATATTAAAATTTATTTTTATTTTTTAAAATTTCAACTAAATAAAAATTCATTTTCCCCAGTCTTCCCTATTTTATTTTCTTCAAGTATTTTATTTTAGAAGTTACGTGATCTATCTGAACGATATCCTGTAGATATTAAATTTAAAATAAGAAAACGTTTTTTTTTAATTTCAATGTAATTTAACGTCCGATTTGATACCTACTAAGATAACCCAAAAACCTTTCCACAAGGTCAAAAAAAGGAAATTACAAGCTTACAAAAGAAATCACGAATTATAACTTATCTACGTTAAAAATTAAACATCATCATTTCAAAAATAATTTATCAAGAATTTTTTTTAAAATCGTATTACTTATTGAGAATGGAACCCTTATCGGATCACTCATGTGTCTGTCTGTCCGTCTGTCGCAGCCATTTTACTTCGATCGAATCGATTAGGTAGCAATTTGGCACACGTACGAGGTTCTGTTACCCAAACAACGAAAATAAATAAAGTTTACATATAGGGGTCGCTTTTAGGGGGCAAATGAAAAATTATAAAAAAAATATCGTGTGACATAAAATTAAAGGGCTGTTGTGAGGATCTCAAATATAGTTTTTAATTTATTTATAGCAATAGATAAAGATAGACCATTCACCCCTTTACCCCCGAAACTACTGAGCCTAAAATTTAAAAAAAAAAAAAAAGAACTTACAGCCATCATAAGCCCAAAGTTCCCCATCGGCATGTCTTCTTCAAGAGGCATCATTGTTTTTGCGAGGGTGTATAAAATATCTTCGTAGCCCCATATAAACTTATGGGCTGGTAGGTTTATAAAGGGTGTAGCACCGATGCTGTTGAATACAGTCGCCAGGGTCAATCGGGTCATGTAATACGAGTATCTATGAACATTTACTGCACTCTAAAAACAAAAACTTGGTCACCAAAAAATTATTTAGAAAAGCTAAATTCTTTTTTGTGCTTACGAGCATGGGAAGATTGGGAACGGTTACTCTACTGCTCGTCTTTTTGGGGGAGAGATCAGCCCTGAATTTGTAAGATCTTTTCTCTTGGTAACTTACGGTGCTATTTTGATGGAACCGCATGTTTATTCTTTCTAGTGTTTCCCTAAAAGGGGATGAAAAAAAACCCATTTAGTGCATGTAATTATACACCTAGTAAGTAGTATAGATTCGCCGGTTCTATGACACTGTGGAAGAGGAGGGAAGTCAAACTTGTTGAGTGTTTGCCAATAAACTTAATTAAAAATAAAGAACCTTAAAACGTTTTTTTTTTGTTTTGGTGAGCGAAAACAGCATCCCTAAACCACCCTCACTACAATAAGAAAGATAAAGTTCACTCAAGGGCATTGACTCACACAGAAATTGAACATGTTCAAACCTGCTAGAGGTAAACGACTTCCCTTCTCATCCTCAATGTCACAGAACCAGCGAATCTATACTACTCTAGTAGCTAAGATATAAAAAAAATTAAAACATTATGACGAAGTTGACATTCGGGTTGATTTTCAAGGCTATTTCAAGTCAAATTTATTTTCTCGAACGCGTAACTTTTTTGATTACAAAAAGTTAGTAAGTGTCGAAGGTCATTTCTTAATCAAAACGTCATATGAACATAGATTTTTAGGCGCTCTTTGAGTCTAAAATAGAAACTATAGGTATTTGTTTAAGAAAATCAACTTGACCTTCAAATTACCTTGAAAATAAACCTTAATGTCAAATTTAAGGTCACCATTTAATGACCCTTTCCAAATCCTACAACTTTAGTCGATTTAAACCTTTGTTGTCAAATCATTCTCAAATATATACATATACATACACTAAAATGGCCACCCTGCATATTAAGATTTCTTAAATGACCTTCAAAATTTTTTTAACCGACCTTCAGTAGTTGAAGAGTCTTCTTAATGACACATGTAAAAAAATAACAACAATTTTTAACTAAAAAAACTTACTCGTATGCAAATGGTCCTACGTCCACTACCCTCAGTTTATTTGCCAGTCCATTTTCGTAGTCATTTACATTAGTATAATTAAACAAATATATTTTTATTAAAGGGCTCACTGGCGGCTTTTTCCAATTTTCAAACGCTAAGGTGTTATTACTTAATACAAAATTCTAAAAAAACAATTAAAAACGTTTGTTATTTAATGGACCATTTTTTAGTTGGTATTGATTTATTTTTTCGTTCAATCCTACCCTGTAAATAATAGTAGGTACTTACTGATAATACTGCTCCATCAAAGGCGTCCGTGAACCACATCACGATGGTACCCGACAAGCTCGATAAAAAAAGAAGGAATAATCCAGACAAAACTGTAAAATTAAAACCCTTATTACTTATTTTGAAACAGTAATTTTATAGAATATATAATTAATTTAATGGCGGCAATGTATCTAAGGGTGGCGGTGGAATAGATTTTGAATGTGGAATATTTACTAATTTTGCCTAGGATCTGGAGGTGGCGGTTCCAGGGGTGTGGGTAATTCCTGGAGTGTGGGTGGTTCCGGAGTTGAGGATGGGATAGATTAGATGGAGATGCATCTGGGTGTGGCGTTGGTGGAATGAATTTTTGGAGTGGGATATTTATTAGGGGTGGGATATGTCCTGATTTCGACCTGGGGGTGGGGTAGGATATATGCAGCAATTAGATGGAGATGCATCTGCAGTTAGCGATGATATTGGGGGTGGGGCGTAAGATGGTTGCGGGTTTGTGGATGGGATATATGTAGTGTCTAGGCGGGGGTGGAATAGATTTTTGGAGTAGGGGTGGAGTATGTCCTGATTACGACTTGGGAGTGGGATAGGATGGATGTAGCGATTAGGTGGAGATACATTAACAGGTGGCGATAATGTTGGGGTTGGAATAGATTTTTGGTGTTTTTTATTGGGGGTGGAATACATACTAATTATGGCTAGGATATGGAGGGGTAATTCTGGTGGTGTGGTGGTTTCTAGTGTGTAAATGGTTCCGAGTATGGAAAAGTTGTGGTTCCTGGGCGGGATTGCATCTGAGGGTGGTAGTGGTGTTGGAGGTGGGACAAATTTTTGAAGCTGGATATTTGTTGGGGGTGGAATATGTATTGGTTGTGGCTAGGGGGGTAGGATAGAAAAAATGTAGACATTGGGTGGGGATGGCGGTGGGGTTCGGGGTGGGACATATTTTTGAAGTTAGATGTTTTTAGGGGTGGAATATGTATTGATTGTGGTTCGGGGGTGGGGTGAGGAAAATGTAGCTATTGGATGGTAGTGCATCTGGGGGTGGCGGTGATACTGAGAGTGGAATAAATTTTGGGAGTGTGGTATTTATTAGGGGTGGAATATTTAATAATTGTGTATATGGGTGAAGTGGGGGTGGTTCCGGGGTGTAACTGTTGTGTTGTAGTGACTGGGCGGGGGTGCATTTGTGGATGGCGGTCGTGTTTGTGATGGATTATACGTCCGGGGGGTAGTATGGAAATAGGGGTGGCATTATATCTTCATGGACATCCCACCCCCCAAAATTTATTCTCCGTCCATGGAGCCAAAATCAATATCCCTCTCTCAATAAATAATCTACTCCCAATATCAACCCATTCTCCAACGCCACCCCATTATCAACACCACCCCCAGTGCCACCTCCAAAGTTTATACTTATGCAATTTTGTAAGAATTTAATTTTTGGCTCCATAAAATCGGCAATTATAAAACAGTAGTTGGTGATAATGATTACGAAATTTTTGTTTTCTTTTTTTTTATCGAAGATGTTATTTTTACTACGGCGCCTACGTGATAATTATTAAAGTGTAATTACAATATAACTGGTGATTACCATGTCACGGTTTTCTTCAAAAATGCAAAATAAATAGATATACTTTTGCAAATCACAAATAATTAATCATATCTTTGCATAACAAATACTCCATGTAAGTGCCAAACAAAATTATTAATTAGTTATTTATCAAAGAAATTAAGGAAGGTGACAATGTTACAACTACAGTTGCCATGGAAACAAATATATTTGGAATAAACAACTTCTTTAATGAATTACTTTTTAAGTAGACATATTTAAATTTCTGCAAGTGGTTTATTTAGGACTATTTCAAATAAGTGAGGTTAGGTTACGTTTTTCTTTTTTATCGTCGTCCAATCTGCCATTTTACAAAATCACAGACTTTACTGATTTATAGTAGACTTAGAAAGGATAGTATAAAAAAAAAATACTATTGATAGCTTATTTATTGATCCCCATACCAGACACAGAAAAGTAACATTCGTCTAGACTGAAAAGATCAAAGGTTATCATTTCCAGCCGTCAGACACATGTATCTATCGATACATAAAAAAAAATACAAATCGGAAGTAATATTATTATTGTAAAACAAATTTAGTCTTCTATATTATAATATCGTAACGTGTTGACCAAGTTATTATTATCGAATCTAGTACAGAATTAATAACAATTAAACAATATAATTATTGTTCTTAAGTCGCTAAAATAACTGTCTCTTTAAAGTAATTTTTGAAAGCATCTATTTTATTGCAAAACAGTAGCCCCTCCTGATTTGTTGATTGCTTTCATTATTTTCAATTGTTTATTGTTTGAACGCAACTTTTTTGTATTGTTGCATAAAGAAAACGCGCTCTGATTGGTTGAATTCACCATTTTTAATTGTTGTAACAAGAAACAATAAGTAACAATTGAGAAACCCATTTAACAATAAGATAAGTTGCGTTCCTTTTTTTATTATCAGATGGCGCCTCTCAATACCAATGTAGGTAGGTACTTGTCACGACAAAAATTAATGAACGATTTTATTTATAAAACAGAAAAACTGGACGAGCTTTAACCTTTTGTAGATAACTTAAAAGACGATATTAACAAATTTTTGAATCGATTTATTATATTGTTTACGTCAATATAAAGTACAAACATAATATTGTTTGAAAGGCCTAGCCTAATAATTACGCAAATTTACTGGAATTGAAACTTATCATAATTCAAAATCCAAACATGTTTTATATATTGCTCAATTCATAAATAATATACCTAATTAATCATGTTGCTTTATTTACAAATATGTCGAATAAACTATTGTAAAAGTGGGAAAATAAATCGAACCTGCTATCTGGGGTGAAATTTGCTGGAATTTTAGGGGTTGAAAGCAGTTTTCCGTAATTTTTAGCTAAACTGTGAATCCTATCGAAAAAAATTAATTACAAAAGTTGTAGGAAATGAAATGGTCTACAACTTTTGTAGCCACCATTTTTACCCTAACCTCAAAATTTTTAGGAAAAACAGGCGAAAACAGTTTTCCAGTTTTTAATTTTTATCTTTGACAAAAAAGATCTACGAAGCTGAAACGTGGACAAAAGATACGTGTAGGGGTCGCAAAAGGGCAGTAATTTTTTCTAACGGAAACATTAAGAGGTTGTTGTTAAACTAAAATGATTTTGTTAATTGATAACCATTATTTAATAATAAAAATTCAAATGACCACAAAACGCCATTTTTTCGTTTTTTTTTTTAATTTTCGGTCATTTTTTCTTCTGTAGTACTTTTCTTTACCATTTACCCAAAGTAAACATATCAAGCAGTAAGTTAGCCAAAACTGAACTCCATAGGAGGCGTAGTTTTAAGCGGAAAGGCAGTTAAAAATTTCGGTTTTTTTTTTTTTAAATGAAATTTAACAACAACCTGTTAATGTATCCGTTCCAAAACATTACTGCCTTTTTGCGACCCCTAAACGTATCTTTTGTCCATGTTTAAACTTTATAGTTCTTTTTTTGTCGAAGAAAAGAATTAAAAACGGAAAAACTGGGTTTGCGCTTTTTTTCCAAAAATTTTGAGGTTAATGTAAAAATGGTCCGTACAAAAGTTATAGATCCTTTCATTTCCTACAACTTTTGTAGTTAACTTTTTTCGATAAGATGCACAGTTTAGTCAGAAATCGCAGAAAACTGCTATCAACCACTAAAATTATACCGAATTCCACCCCAAATAGCAGTTGTTGATTCGATTTATTTTTCTCTCTTTTACAATAGCTTGTTAGTTTCAGTTGTAGCGGTCCTTAACTGAAATTACCAGTACGTCTGATTTTTAGGGGCGTATTTGGCGCGCTGCACTTTTGTACGTAAGGCTGAAAGTTTCTATTTCCTAATTTCTTATTTGATAAAGTCACCATCAACAATATCAAACACCTTATTGGTGGAGAAAAAATAAAATAGAAAAAAAATTATCACTAACGATTTTCATATCTATATATGTGTGTATACATATGTAGTATTTTGACTTCCTTCGATAAACTTTAACATCATTTCGATCACACCACTTTGTTGTTGATTAACGTAAATAGCTCTTCGTAAATAACTCCTAGTAATTTAATGAGATTATTGCCACGAACAATTTTACGAATGAACTAAACACGTGTTTTGGATCAATGTGAAATTAACGTCATTATTTTTTTTTTTCGTTACTGTATTATACAAATAATGACAATGTACTAAAAATTACCTTTAATTAGTTATGATAACAATTAAATAATTACGTGACTTTCAAATTATCCCTTAAATTAAAAAAGGGGGCGTGGCAAAAAAAAACCGCCATCTTTAAAATTTAAAACTGGGGAATTCATGACCTACAGTCGGGTAACAAAAAATACCTGCCCACCCCATTACGGATTTGTGCTGTACGCCACTGATTTAATATTTTTCATTTTTTTTGTCATTTTTGACCACAACTAACCCTTTTTTTTATTATATTAAAAAAAAATTGTTATCTTACCCCATATCCTTCTAGTTCTCAGCACATATCCACAAACATTAGTTTTATTTAGAGCAATGTCTTTCAGTTCGATAATGTCCAAAAACTCCTTCGTAATGGCGGGAGTTTTTGAAAATATCTGTCCACAGTTCGTTTCTAAATTCGAGGGCGGTTTGTCGTAGGCCACTTCGCGCATGTAATCGAGACTGTGGTAAATTTTAGCCATATTAACTGAACAATCAATCGATTAATAGTTGATTAAAAAAATGTAAAAAAATCGCACTGCAATCAACTCGCGAAAGTCAATTGACGTTTGAACTCTTCTTGCTAGTACCATTGACGGTAAAATCATTAATGAAAGAAATCATATCTTAATTCATTATTATATTAATTGTAGAATAAGTTGAAATGTTATCTTAAATAGTCCTACATATAGGGTCTGTCCGAAAAGTAATGTCAGTGCATCGACTAAAAAAACATTTATTGATCCAATTCTTGCAACCGAGAAATATCAAGGCCAAACATTTTATGCGTGATGTCATTAAAGTAGTCGATGTACAAAACACTTTTTGTTTTGCAAAATACTTTTCGACGCCTACGTAACGAAAACTGTGACAGACACAAAAAAAAAAGTGAAGAGACCTTTTTTGTAGACAATTAAATTTTCTACAAAAAAGTCCCGAACAGCACCTTTCTATCCTTTACAGGTAAAAAAATACAGCTTTCTAAATACGTGCTTAAAAACCGCCATTCCTGCAGGAAATGGCGTTGAGACATATTTGGAGTGCTACACTTTTTTACCTGTAAAAGATAGAAATGAGTTGCCATGGACTTTTGTGTAGACAATTCAATTCTCTACAAAAGAGGTCTCTACTCTACACTATTCTTTGCAACTATCATCGAAAGATCGCAAAACGCAACAATTATTTTCCAGTGTTAAAACTTTGAACAACAAAAGCTCTCTATCTACCTTACCATAAAATCTCTTAGCTACTATGCTAATAAAGTTCCGCACATTGACCACTATCAATGACGTCACGCATAAGCTGATAGGCCTTCGATTTCATGTAAAACATCGCAACAATTCTCCACTGAATTCGTTCAATCGGGCGCTACATCACGGGAGAGGAAACTGAAGTTAACCGAAACGTCTGTCCCTTAGACTAGGAAAGAGAGGGGACACGTAACTCCTATGCCGACTGTACGTCGAAAATTGACGCAATATTTTGGTACCGGCTCCATTTACTGATCCCAAACAGTGCGTTGACAGCGTTGTGTAAAAGTGTCAATATAATTGAATAGTGTAGTTAGGTTTTAGTGGATTTTTGTTTAAAACAATGCTGATTTGTTCTTCTTACGGCTGTAAAAGCCGCAGTGAAAGAAATGAACCAGAAATCACATTTCACAAGTAAAAAAAATTTTACGTAGTAAGGTTAAGCAAAGAAAATCGTGTTTAATTTGTTTATTGTATACATACTACTTAAAATATGTTATGATTTACGTACAATAATTATTAATGCATCATATTTTTTTTTGTTGGAATGGTTTACTGATAGTGAGAGAAACAATAAATACTTTCAAAGTTGTAAGATGCATGCGTTTACCACAGTATTACAATAGGCGGCGTCACTTTTAGTTATAAAAATCTAAAAAAGTAAAATTAATTAATTAATAAAATTCGTCTTAATGTTTATTAGTTCCGCCACATCATGTTAATTAACGTCAATAAAATAATTCTTTGCATTTAATTTCATTGAACATGTATTCTCTTTGAAATAAAATAAATAATATTTTCTTAGTAACGTAAGACGCAAAAAAACAGTTCTTAATAATTGTTTACGTTATCAAATAAACAATTGATACTCTGTATGGAATGATAATTGTACGAATAATGGTAACAAAACAAACTCCCTCTTAACATTTTATGTTGCGATACTGTGCGCTGTCTCGCAATCCCAATCGTCCTCAATTTGCAGTCGACTATTACCTGTCCCCTCTCTTTCTTAGTCTAAGGTCTGTCCTCACTCTACGGCTGCTCAAAGACGACTGAGTGTCCGCGCGTGCGTAAAATGGCGCGCCCCCTACCAACAACATTACTGACATTACTTTTTGAATATACCACGTAAATTACTTTATCAAACAGATAAAGAAACTTGGGACACTTTCTTTCAATGAATGCATGATCGGAATATGACATAACAAAATTCTAAAATAATTTTGTTTGTCTTCTGCAATAAATAACGTGCTAAAATTATTTTTGCAGACAAGCAAAAAAGACTTTTACGTCAGGTAGTATTTAATTACGTATTTACAATGACAAATTATCACGTAAACAATTTATTTTGAAAAGCATTTAAAACATGGGTTTTATTTTTAATAATACAATGTGTCTTTCCTTTCCTCCCTTTGCTCCTGTTTCTGCCTCTAATACGTCTACTCGCAGGAATTGAATCACGTGTGAGAGCATCACACTAACCTAAACGACTCAATTTTAAGTAAATACTTAACTACTTTTTGATTTAATTTTTTTTTGATGGCCTGTGTACCTATGTACAATATCTCGCATTTGTTCTATTTTTGAAAATCAACATTGTTCTTATAATTTTTGAATTATATATTTACCAAGTACATATTTTAAAAATACGAAAAACATCAGCCAGAATTAACAAAAGTTATCAAAAACTTGCTATCAATTGTAAACAAAATTTCGAAATTGTTTGATGGAACCTCCCCATTTGATTCGATAAATTTTCTGGTAGATATCGGTTTAAATAAATTGAAAACTTTTTTTTATTTTCGTTATTAATAAAATAAACAAAATTTTTCTGGCTTATCGACCCTGTCTCGTGAAATTTCTAGGAATTCTTCTGACAATAACATTTCTAATCATCGATATTATTCACACTGAAGTATCGTGAACAATTTACGTGGTAAACAAAAATTCCAAGCCAAATGTTTAAAAAATATTTACGTCCTTGCTATAAGTACTCAATGATTTTTTTTGGGTAATTTACTTATGAAACTTTTTTATTAAATATCAAATTATTACTGGTGACGAATTTTGTACACGTTGACTACACGATGGCTTCAGCTGTGTCTACTCTCTTGATACTAGGAGGAAGAGCAAGCGACACAGTAAGCATGCGCAAGCGCCTTACCACCTAACCTAACCTAACCTAACTTTTAAATACGTAGACTTTTTTTAACATAAAATAAAATGTTCAAAACACAAAGTTTTATCCCCCTGTTAAGTTTCACGAAAATTAGGTCAGTATATGGTAGGTACTTAACATCTACCATTAAGTAACATAATTCGTTGATAAGTTGTCTAGACTATTCAGTCGCAATTTTAAAAATTTTTATTGGAGGTTTTCTGTGAATTACGGAGACGCCAGATCTTCGAGCCTAAACAGATTTATCAGTTGAAATTTCATGCTCCATTTATCGTTATAAATTGTCAATTAAAATTCGGTAATTTTATTACTTTTTATTTATTGCATAAACTTAATCAAGTATAAACATTTATTTTATCAACCGCTAAAGCAACAACATTTTTTATGCACAATTTTGTACACTTGTTAAGTAATTTTTTTTGTAATTATTTATAACTTGGGCTACATACCAAACTCACTCCTATAAAAGGGTCTCCAGTGGCTAAAAAAGATTTTTTGTAGTGACTTTGGCCTGGAGCCCCATTACTAAACCATTGCCCTTTTCATTACAACGCAATTTTTTTAATTAAAGAATTCTTTCAACAAATTTAACAGTTTTTGAAATCCAGATTTAATAGATTAATAGGAGAAGTTAAAATTCCCTTCTAGCTTTTTGTTTTTTCAGACATGTAGTTTACCTAAATTTCTTAGTACATATATAAAATAGGCAACAAAAAAAGAACAGTTTTTTAAATTGGTTTATATATCATGTCTCGTTTGTTTAGTTTTGTTTTGAGGAAAGTTCATGTTATCTAAATTAGTGAAAGAGGTGAGAGGGTGAGTTTCTCATTTTTACTTTACTTTGTAGTTTCTCTAACACTCCATAGATAAACGAATACTCGAAAAAATTCATACATAGAGACTGGACATAAATGAATAATCAAATATAGGCGTTAGGTTAGCCAACACGATTACAAATAAGACCTGATTACTGAAATAAACTATAGGGATCGATAGAGAATCGTTTGTTAGTCCCTTTGTTGGATAATCAGTATTTAATTAATAATGTAATAGACGTTTCATAAAATTGGAAAACCTGCGGGTACGCATACCAAAATACATAAAGAACAGATTCCATAAAATAAGTATTCACTATTAATATATATATATATATAGTATTTCTCTGAAACAACATCCAGATTAAAGGTACTATAAAAAAAATATTGTTAAACTGTCATCGTTTGCAAGTTTTATAATTAATTCCATCTTTAATAATATTTATCAATTCGCCTAATTCCGTTTCAAAAGAAGTAACGAGGTTTTATTTCGGTTTTCTGTTAATAATACATACCTCCAATCCGTAGTTCATTTAGACCTCGTAGTTTATGAACACTTCTATTTTTAAAATGATTTAACATTAACATCTATGGTTAAGCAGCTGTGTGCAGCTATCTTCAGTGTTATGTACTTTTGCAGCTGTCATCTGTCATTTAAATTATTTAACCTTAGTGAATTTTAAGCGGTTTTATAATCCTTTAGTAGAACATGAAATGCATTTTACACGTATGTAAGTTGTTGATTTAGTAATGCACATAGTCGATTACTCTTTTTATGTATTAGTTGTTTACTGACTATGCCGCAATTTATACATACAAAATTGAAAATGATGTAAAAATTCAAACTAGTATCTGCGACTTTTACGATGTTAATTTGTTCCTCTTCTTGGTTTTCGTAGGACGACGACTGGAAGAGACCGTTTCGTAGTTTATTTTAATCCTAATGGAATAAGTCACCTACCTACAATGACATCATTCTTCCTCTGAATTTCGCTTTCTGTTCATCTTCGAAGTTTCCAGTGGAACAGTTCGTCTGTGTGGACTGCAAAACGATGGGGAGCCTCTGTTATAAGGGAGTAGTAGGCCCACCCGAACGACATTTATCCGATTCTTTCTAGTATATAATCTGTTAATATTTGCCTTAATTCCTATTGTAATTAGTCTTATTTAGTGTACTAGCTTTCAAGTAATGGACATTATAAGAATTTATGAAGAAGTTACTTTTTGCTTTTGATTTTTACATTTTTAACGCGCAATTTCAGCTTGTTTTATCATATTGTTACTGTTAAAAGGTTTATTTTTAAACTGTTAAATTAATACAAACGTTAGCTTAGGATTAGAATAGGTAAATTTATTACTTTATGAATTAATCTTTTGGCAAAATTTTTGCAATAATTAGGCATGTGAAGGCCATGTATTTATTGATAATAAGGTAACAGTTTCTAAGGGTTCATTCATTCATTTGTGGTTTATTTAAGAAATATTGTAATAATTAACGTATCATACTTTGTAATTTTTTTATCTTTGGTATTCTTTATATTTATATAAAATTGTATCGAATGTATTTTTTTAATAATAGTTTCAATAAACAAGTTACCGTTCACAATTTTGTATTTTATTTTCTTTAATAAATCGAACTTTTTTGTCAAATTATATGTTGATTAGACCTCGTATTTATCGGAAAATTTTAATAATTCCGAAATTTGTATCAGGAGAGCATAAGTTGCTTGGGAAATATGTCCGATTATTTGTTGATCAGACCTCGTATTTTTCGAAAAGTTAAAAATTCAAAAATTTGTATTAGGAGAGCATAAATGGATTTTATACGAGGTCCGATCAACAAATAATTTAACATATTTCCCGAGCAACTTATGCTCTCCTGATACAAATTTCGGAATTTTTAAAATTTTCCGATAAATACGAGGTCTAATCAACAAGTAATTAGGTACTAAAATTAAATTTAAAACTTCTACAATTATTTTATTTATTTTAACTCTAATTTAATGAAAAATAAAACGGTTTCTGATATAAATAAATATTTATTGAAAACATGACGTATACATAAATACATACATATTATTTAATGCAATCATACAATAAAACTTAATTATTCACAATAAATTATCTTAAGTAATGGAATAATAATTTATTTAATACAATATATACCCTTCTTTGTCCCCACACCTTTCCTTACAGTTTTTAATATCTAAAAAGTAAATTTTGAATTCATTTGTAACAGTTTTTTCCAAAAGTTAACTCCGATTTTAATCTTAATGTAACATCAATATTACTAAAAGTGAAAAAAAAGTTTTACCTGCTAGATAAAAACAATATGACAAAGCAGGCTGAAATTATACGGGAAAAAATTTCATACATTTTTCGTATAAAGTCCGTTATACACTAAATACGACAACTATACAATAGGAATTGAGGCAAATACTAGTAGCTTATATACTAGAAAGAATCGGATGGATGTCGTTCGATAGGACACACCGGAAGGACTTACTACTCCCATATAACATAGGCTCTTCCTTCGTTCTGAAGTCTACACAGACCAACTGTTCCACTGGAAACTTCGAAGATAAAAAAGACGAACAGACAACGAATTTCAGGAAGAACGGTGTCATTGTAGGTAGGTGACTTATTCCAAGTCGTCAACCTACGAAAACCATCAAGAGAAATAAATTAACAACGTAAAAGTTGCAGATACCAATTTAAATTTTTACATCGTTTTCAATTCAAAGTCTGAACATTTAATTACAGTTGGTATGAGTACAAACCAATCTACATGCGTAAGTACCTACATGTAGTGTAGGTGTAGGTGTTCGCAAAGTCAAAAGTGCATACCCTTCGTTTATTTATTTCATTCACGCCACATAGTTATGTTTAAACTGCATTAGAATTATAATTTTAGTTGCATGCAGCATTTACATTCTTTTCGTCTTTGTTAATAAAGTTCACAACGAAAGTCTTAATTTTTTACATTATTGTACAAACTGCGTTATAATTAAATGGCATTGAGAAGGGCGCAGCCTCTTCAGTAAAAACTTAATCAAACGCGAAGAAATCAATTCAAATTAATTAAAATATGCAGTCATGAAAATGACGTAAAGATCAAATGTTCCACCAAATGTTCTCATTCACCATTTCAATTGTAGCAGATCTTTAATTACTTGAGACGTTGCCAATTCGCTTCCAGAATTTCCGCATGCAGTCGTTGCCTCTGTTAAGTATATTGTACATTTATACTCAATGTATATAGATATATGCGCAAGAAAGATGGGCTAGCAGCGCTTGAACGTGGGCGCAAAAGGGTTAGAGAATAGAGTGAGTCCGTCGAAGCAAGCGGAGACATGTGCGTGTGTGGCTGGTTAAGCACTCTTTTCTGTAGATATTTTTCTCGTCATTAAATATCTTTATTAATACTAATGTGTGTGCTCATTTCCCCGATCTACTGATATTATTAACAGCCTCCAAAGGAATAAAGGCGCTATCACGATCTCTTCAGGTACTCGTAAGCGAAAAACGTACAGATGACGTCCAAAGTTTGTGAAATGTTCCTGTGGAAAATTACTTACATTAGTTTAAGGTCAACAATATTTGATAATGTACAAATAAATTGCAATTAACCTTAATAATAAACAACATTAACTATAGTAAAATAAATGACAATAAATAAAATTCTAATTTCGAAAGTCATTAAAGACGTTTGTTGTTTATAGTATCTTTAAACATAGTTTTTCAATTTAAGAATATAGTTGCAATTATAATTTATTTACTACCATTTTATTATATTAAAAAAATCATATTTTTTTGCATTTGACTTACTAATAACACTTATTAGACACATAGTAAAAATCAGTAAAGAATCTCCTTTCTACTCGTGTAAAAAACAACCTATTTTTAAGAACGAATTATTTACAATGTAATTGAAATTATAATGAATTTCAATATTATCTGATATATTTCGATTGCAGAACGTTCCCGACTATATCTTTGATGACGTTTAGTACTAAATTGGTTGTTTCAGCAGGATCAAAATGAATTTCTCGAATATAAAATAAAAACGCACACAAAACAAAAACGAAGAAAAGAGTAAAATTCTAAAAACCTTTTTTTTTATAACTAACTGATTGTACTCAAATGTCGCAAACAATCGTGAAGCTATAATTGTTCGTAAACGCTTCCACTCTATTCTCGAAAAATACATAAAAATAAAAGTACCACAATCGAAACAGACGCATATTTCTGTACATTCGATTGCAATGATTAATTGAAATTAATTTCTTCCTTCTTAATTTAGTAACAATTTTGCCAGAAATCGATTACAGACCTTCTCTCCTGTTGGCCTAACTTAATACATATTTTATAATCAGATGCGTTACGATTACAATTATAAATTAATTGATGTTAACAAAAAGAATAACCGACAATGTGCATTACAAAATCAACGACTTACATATGTGCAAAATCAATTTCATGTTCCAAAGAATTAAAAAACTGCTTAAAATTCACAAAACAAGGTTAAATAATTTAATTAAATAAGACATCACAGATTCAAAAGTACACAATCAACTGAAGATAGCTGCACATAGCTTAACCATAGATGTTATTGTACAAATAAAATCATTTTAAAAATTAAAGTGTTCATAAACTAGGAGGTCTAAATGAACTACGGATTGGAGGCATGTATTATTAACAGAAAAAAAACATAAACTCGTTACTTTATTTAAAACGGAATTTGGAGAACTGACAAATATCATCAAAGATGGAATTAATTATAAAACTCGCTCAATGAGGACTGGTGGACTATTCACTTGCAGACAGTTTGACATTTTTTTTTATAGTTTCCTCAATCTGGATGTTATTTCAAAGAAAAAACTATTCACATATTAATAGTGAATACCCATTTTATGGAAACTGTTGTTTATGTATTTTTGTCAAATTTATCTCTATGGTTGATATTTGTGCAGTCTGCATGTCTATGAAATTTTCCGAGTATTCATTTGTCTATGGAGTGTTAGAAAAACTATAGAGTATATAAAAAGCTTATGTAATGTCTAAATAATGCCTGAACGGTAAAACAGCTATTGATTAATTCTTTTACTAATTTAGAAAACATGAGCTTTTCTCACCTCCAGGACGCTAGCACCCCATCCAACGAATTTCGAAAAAAAAATGTTGGATCTAATAGGTCACTAATTGGTCAGTATTGGTCAGGTGGTCCCGTTAATTGGTCAGCGATAGGAAAATAGTAAAAACAACTCGATTTTTTTGTATGAATATTCGATACTGCTGGCACCTCATCTAAAGTAAAATTAAAAAATTTCGATAGCAATCGATTTAGTTTTAGATGCTTTTAGTTGGTCAGTTATAATTATTATTTGGTCAGGCTTAGATAATTAGAAAAAAACAAGAAAATATATCTGTTTCTACAATACGCATGCGCAAACATTCTATGTTGCTTCTATGATCTATCAGCTGATGGGATGGTCGATAAAAATTAAATTTTTCATTTTCGTAAAACAAATATGTGAAATTTAAAGCTCAGTAATAGACAAAGAATATGTAATAGGCCACAATTAATCAGGTTATCGGTAAGCTCTTCCCATTAGATAGGCGACCTTGATTTTTAGTGAGATGAACTAAAGAATTACGACGCCGAAAGAGGCGCTAGCAGCGGAACGGCAATTTCTGATTGGCTTAGGACAATTTCAAATTGCTGAAATCAGCTGTTGTAGTAAACAACGGAAAACCACAAAACAAAGTTGTACTAAAGTTGGTGCTGATTGTAAGAAAAACGGTAAGTTAAAGTGAATTGTTACATACGTATATTATTAAGAAATTAAGAAGAAAGTAGCTGTGAACAGCGCATATGCCAGTATAGGCAGGAGTTGTAGATGTGTTATGGTTGTTTGCCTTCACAGTAATGTTGTGGTATTTACTACGCTTTTGATGTAAGAATTTCAGAAGTAAAAGCAAACGATTGAAGGTTCATAATTAAACTAAAATCAGCTTGTATTAAAATTTCATAAATGCTTTGCAAAATGGACAGGTGCTATGCGGTTGAGTTACGAGCAGGTTAGGATCAGTTATGAATAATCCTCCATAGTCCATATAATTGAACATTATATAATATCATATAACAGAACTTACTACATGGCACAGGATCATCTTCAAGGTACATATTATGCTTGTCTCTTCTGTTAATTGTGTTACGTATATTTTGACCTGTCTTTTACTACTATTAAGATTTCGTAATTAATAGTACTTAAGGGAACACTATCTTATTATTCAGTTTTGACTTAATTAAGATTGTATGATTTGACTGCTAATTTAAATTTTTTTTAATATATCGCTTTTTTGCAACTTTATATTGTTTTATTTGCACTTCTGCTGCTGTTATTGTAAACACAAACATTAGTTTTACATAAAGTGGCACTATGGAGAGAATTCAATCATTATTTTGAAGAAAATAAAACTAAGAAGCCCTAAATTCCACACATTTAGAGACCTAAAACGCGTTTCGACACCCAAGGTGTCATCCTCAGTTGGAGACTATTTTGAAGTTTCTTACACCTATTTCACAAAACTTGCTTTTTCTTAACACAAATCTATAACTCTAGCCTATACTGGCATATGCGTTGTTCACAGCTACTTTGTTCTTAATTTCTTAATAATATACGTATGTAACAATTCACTTTAACTTACCGTTTTTCTTACAATCAGCACCAACTTTAGGACTACTTTGTTTTGTGGTTTTCCGTTGTTTACTACAACAGCTGATTTCAGCAATTTGAAATTGTCCTAAGCCAATCAGAAATTGCCGTTCCGCTGCTAGCGCCTCTTTCGGCGTCGTAATTCTTTAGTTCATCTCACTAAAAATCAAGGTCGCCTATCTAATGGGAAGAGCTTACCGATAACCTGATTAATTGTGGCCTATTACATATTCTTTGTCTATTACTGAGCTTTAAATTTCACATATTTGTTTTACGAAAATCAAAAATTTAATTTTTATCGACCATCCCATCAGCTGATAGATCATAGAAGCAACATAGAATGTTTGCGCATGCGTATTGTAGAAACAGATATATTTTCTTGTTTTTTTCTAATTATCTAAGCCTGACCAAATAATAATTATAACTGACCAACTAAAAGCATCTAAAACTAAATCGATTGCTATCGAAATTTTTTAATTTTACTTTAGATGAGGTGCCAGCAGTATCGAATATTCATACAAAAAAATCGAGTTGTTTTTACTATTTTCCTATCGCTGACCAATTAACGGGACCACCTGACCAATACTGACCAATTAGTGACCTATTAGATCCACACATTTTTTTTTCGAAATTCGTTGGATGGGGTGCTAGCGTCCTGGAGGTCTCATTTTCTCTTTTCAAAACACTTGAACATCTACCACTACACGTAATCTGCTTTCAACAATTCAAACCTAATATTTCCGTCTACCATTGTTTATGTTCGTAAATGATAGTCCATACAACATATGAAATTAAATACATTTTCCAAATTGTATCGGTGATGGCGGGGGGCTAACTTAAGAATCAAAATTTGTTTAATTGACTATAAATAAACAAAACCCGAACAAACAATTTTAAGATCGAACAATATAGAACAAACGACAAATATTTAACTAAAATAAAAAAAAAATCAAAACAGGTGGGGCTAACTTAAACAAGTCCAGATCAAAGGTACCGACGTGCCGACGGCTTATGTCCATATCGATTTAAATGTATACTGCTTAACCATAGATGTTATTGTACAAATAAACTCACTTTAAAAATAGAAGTGTTCATGAATTAAGAGATCCAAATGAACTATAGATTAGATAGAAGCATGCATTACTAATCCAAAACCCAACGCAAAAATTTAAACAAAGTGAAGAAATTTTGTGAATTGACAATCATTATCAAAAATGTAATTAATTACCACAGTAAGATTAAACTGAAACTCACCTAGACCACATTCGGAATCATGGAAAAGCGGTAAAACAGCATGCTGGAACAAGTGATCCCGAAAGAAATCTAACCTGTATTCCAAGAAAAAAGTTTTACTAAACCAACAATATGTTTCTACTAGTTTTAGACATATAAATTGATAATTAAGACAGAAATAGAATACTCAAATATTTATTATTATGTATTATTAACTCGCATACAGCATGTTCGTAAATGATAGTCCACATAACATAGGAAATTTAATACACGTTTTCCATTGGTCTTTCAATGATTGCGCACGCAGAGTGAAACAGCCGACAACTCTCAGAACGGATCGCCTGATGGATATACCTATAACCTAAAGTACCGACCCTAACCTGACTTGTTTAGGTTAGGTTAGGAAGGTTTGGATATAAATATACCCATCAAGTAATACATGTTTAGAGTTGTCCACAAGGCTCTTCTTGCTGTTATCTACGCTCGCAGACATTGAAAAACCAACAGAAAACGTTGATTTCCCTATGCTATAGAGACTGTCATTTACGAACATGCTGACATAGAGTAATAAAAACATGAAAGCCTGTAAAAGAAAACCAGCTTCTGTGCACTGGTGTTATTAAAATATATACATTAATAAATCAACAAATAAACTCACATACGTGCAAAATCGATTTTATGTTCTAAACGGAATTAAAACCCACTTAAACCTCATCAACTAAAATCAGTTCAAAAATAAAAGTGTTCATAACTTATGAACTCTATATGAACTACGAATTGGAGGAATGTACTAGGTATTAATCGAAAACTCACGCAAAACCTCTTCACTTCATTTTAAACGGAATTTGGCAAATTGACAAATATTATCATAAATATAATTAATAATAAAACTCACTTAGACCATATTTGAAGTCATAACGAAATGATAAAACAACTTGTTGCGAGACTCCAATGAGAAAGTGCTTATCAAACCTGCATTTCAAGAAAAAAGTATTCGACAAATTGACAAGTTTCTAGTTTTAAATATACAAATTAAATGTTAGGTTAATTAACTGCACATATAACACTTTAGAGGTGAAGGTGGTAGTCTACATCAGTGATGCCAGATCTAGGGAATTGTCCCTAGTTCTGCGGAGAATTTATACCACAAAGCGACTTCATTTAAGAGAAATAAATATTGTTGTGTATTAATACACCGATATCAACAATAAAAATATTAGAGTCAATGACCCTGTTACCAAAAATTAATTCTCTTTAATAATGTAATAACAGTTAACATTTTACATATTATTAATTTCAATATGTACTTAAAAAAAGTGTACTATATAGATATGCTTTCAAAGTTAATAAAATGAACACGTACATTATTTATTTTACGTTGCTTTTGCAAACATTAAAAATACAATATTGTACTTATAGCTGGAACACGCAAAATTAGACTGACTTACAACAACTTACAATTAGATTAATATTTACAACCTAAAACGATCAGGATTACAAATGAGCAGACCAGAATTTTCTTATGCACAAATTGGCAACGCTGCTCAATACATATGGGCATTCGAACTGTCATTGAGTAATTAATTAATTATCTATGGATATGATGACATAACCTTAGTTTTTTTTTTATGTTTTCGTAATTTAATAAATAAACGTTTGTGAAATTGTTTTCGTGCTTATTTGTTGTAACGTAACCGCGACGATTATTCTTATGAAAATGGAAATACAGAATTAGTTAAAAGGCAGCTAAGAATGAGTTTATTCCGAGCTATGAGGAAGACAATTTCGAGCAACTCTTTCTTCCTTTGCGGAATAATTATCGGGTTCATAATTTCGCGTAATTTAGACAATTACGACTGCGATAAGTTGAATAGTTTTTTCGAAGACACTTCGTTCGAAAATGACGAAAACAACGCTTTACCAATTTTACAAGTGCCTTCTGGCAAAGTCCAAGTTAACGCTGTCAATAAGAAAACTGTAGAAGAAAAAAAGTCGGAAAAACGAATCACCCGACCCCGTTATTATTCGACGGAACTTGGAATTCGAGAGAAATTGTTCGTTGGAATTTTAACGGCAGAAGAACGACTGAACACCCAATGCATTTTTCTTAACAGAACGTTCGGACATTCTTTAGACCAAATAAAATTCTTCATATCCGTCCACAGTAAACCAAAGATAGAGTATAGTTTAACCAACATTGTGGGCTTCACCGACACGAGGTCCAAGTACAAACCGTTTCAAGTTATCAAATATCTCAGCGACAACTTCATACAACAGTACGACTTCTTTTTCATCATGAACGACTACAATTTTTTGGATGCTAGGCATTTAAAAGACGTTGTTAATAAAATAAGCGTCAGTCAAGAGGTATATTTGGGAACTACAGCAAAAGACAGCAGCTTTTGTGACTTAAGTAAGTAAGAGGTAACAACGTTTTTCAGAGTCAACGGAGTTGACTGTTGATCTACTAAATGTCTCCCCAATCCCTTATTCTTCCTAAACCCTAATAATAATAATATGAAGACCTAATACGTAATTGTTTAAAGATGCAGGAATACTTTTAAGTAATTCCGTTGTAACAGCCATCAGAAATAACATGGAATGGTGCATCAAATACGCCATATCGGAAGATCACAGTGAAAATTTGGGAAGGTGTGTTCACTACAGTGCAGGTTTAGAGTGTCAAGAAGTAGTACAAGTAATTAAAAGAATGGAATAAGAAGCGTACAGTTTAAAAGAAATATTTTGTTTGCAGGATCAAAGTTTAAATAGCTACAAATTAAAACATTTCGGTTTAAAAAAACATTTTGATAAATTGTCTCGATCAGAAGAATTTAACAAGGCGTTATCTGTATATCCTGTGCTTCAAGAACAAGAATTTTATTTACTTCATTCGTATTTTTCTAGGGTAAGTGTTCTTTTTTTAGTTGCTTTGATTCAAGATTGTATTACTTACCCTTATAAGCTCGTTTTTCTTGTACGCATACGCATAAATTTACTGAGAATGCGCAGAAGCAGAATCTCCATCACACTGCGGTGAACAATTAAACGATTGTTATCAACAATAAATTAATTGTTACGCGTAACAAACGAAATACAATCAAACAATTGATATCAACAATCGGACATTTCCTGTCAACAATGAATCGATTGTGACACGTAACAAACGAAAAATAATCGAACTATTGATATCAACAATCGGACAATTCCTGTCAACAATGAATTGATTGTCACACGAAACAATTAAACAATCAATATGAACAATCGAACAGTTGTTATCAATACATGTAGTAATTAAAAAAATACGTGTGGGGACTGCCGCGGTAAAGCCATTGCATAGCATTTTTTATCGACTTATGCAATTATAATATTTATGCAATATTTTTTTTCTTTTATAGAATAAATGAGAAGTTAATATTGTTTAAAATATTTTTATTATCTTATAATATGTGTAGGTTATTCAGGAATTTTTATCATTGAAACTATAGGTTTATGGTAACTGAAATAAGAAACATAAGTTTGAGACTTGATATCCTCTATTCAGCTATTCACTGTTGTACATAGATGATAGATACCTATACACCTATATACTTTCTTCTCACAAACAGCTGCTTACGTATTCGTCCGATTTCGGAGCAGCTCGTCTCGATCCGTGCGAGCTTCGTACAGTCTACACGCATACGTCTAGTCGCACGCACACAAACTCCGTGCCGAAGTCTGCCGAACTGAAACGACGTTAGACGATGCACGGCTTTCAACACCGCACCCCGCACCGCAGTGTTAGGTTTTTATTTTTCGTTACGGAATTTCTTTATTTGGTCGCCGCGCTCAAAGCCCGCGATGAAAGCTATGCAATAGCTTAAAAAATATTAGAAAATTGTTGCGCTTGATTTAGTCTTGTCTCTCTTCCATTTTAAGTTGCGATTGGAAAAAATAAACGAAAAAATTGAGGATTTGTCATTGGATCTGACCAACAGTTGGCCTCCAGGGGAAAGACCGCCTGTTAAACCGGCCACACGTTTCGACTTGCCGCGCCAAATCTATTTTAATACTACCCATTTGTTCTTCCCCAACGATTTTACAAACATTCGACCCCACAAGACGACAGATTCGGAGGACATTCAAGTAAGTATTTAAATCCACACACGGTTTTTCACCTAACCCGTTCGTAAAATTTTTTAAACTTTAGAATTTTTTTCTGAACGCCCTGTATAAATTATGCAGTTCAATTTTGTCAGGGCGTTAGCTTAGAGATTCATCTATAACTGGTAAAAACTTCAACACTTTAAGTCGTAATTTGTAGAAGTTATATTTTTTTATAATTCAGTTTAAAAAAAATTATCTCAGAAATTACCGTAAAATTTTACGTTTAATACGAACATCAATTTGTTTGCCTCCAGAAAATAATTTCTGCAGTTGTCGAAAAAGTTTACAACGACAATCCGAACAGCTACATGTACCGGAGGCTCGTCAACGGCTACAGGACTTTCGACTGGTCTCGGGGACTCGATTACGTCGTAGATTTGGGTTTCAGGGACCTCAACACGGGAAAAGAGGTCATTAAAAGGTCAGTTTTTAATCAACCGTGAATTATTAATAGATATAGCGTACACAGGGCGTTTAAAAGTAATTTTTTTGTTTCTTATTTACAACAATTCCTCGTTTAGATTTGAAGTATGTAAACCGCTGGGAAAAGTGGAGTTCATTGTGGCCCCGTACGTAACCGAGAGTACCAGGGTGATAATCCTCGTCCCCGTTCTCGAGACCGAAGTCGAAACGGCCCTAAATTTCGTAAACAATTTCGAAAAAACCTTCGTACAAAACAAACACAAAGTGGTCCTCGTGTTGGCGTTCTTGTACCGTTACGACGAACCGAGCAAAGGCAACGAAGACATTTTTAAACCATTGAAAGACGAAGTTAATCGACTAACAAACGAGTACCGAAACGAAGACAACAAGATGCTGTGGGTGTCCATCAGGATCCCGAAAACAAATAACGAAGAAGGCAAAAGAATCCCTTTGGACGAGAACAAACTGATTCAGTTTGCGGTCATCGATTTGGCTTTAAAAAAAATCGGAGCCGACAATTTGGTACTTGTTTTGGACGCGTACGCGGACCCTGGGATCGCCTTCATCAACAGGGTATGTAATTTTCTGTTAAATAAATAACAAAATCGGAATCAATCGATTTATTGTAGGTGCGAATGAATACCATAGTTAATTTCCAAATTTTCAACTCGATTCCGTTTCGTCAGTACGATTCGAAAGTGTCAAAAGTTAACAGTGCAGACATTACCAAAGAAATAGGACATTTTGATAAAGAAGAATACAAATATATCTCCTTTTATGGCAGGGACTACGTCAACAGTAAGTATAGGGACTTTAGAAAAAGCAGTAGACATTGACGTGGTTTAAATTATGTTACATTATTTAGTGAGGCGAAAGTCCCAGGTAGAGATTCCGATTGTAAAAACGGACAACGACATCGAAAAGCTGCTTCAAATCCCGAAAAGCACCGAAGAAACCGTTTTCGGTATGTTTGTGAAATACAGCAAGGAACTGCACGCCTTGAGAGCGACGGAAATGGCCCTAACGGTCAAATATCATCTGGAAAACGGACCCAGAGAGAACCTCTTCATTGGATCGAAAACGCAACTGGCCAAAGTTATTCTCAGCAACGAAGACAAAATCGGACTTAAACTTTAATTAACCATATTAGCAAGAACGCAATTAATTACATAGTTTAGTTTTTTAATTAATTAATAGTCTTATCGTAATTGATGTACCGAAAGTTGTCCGTATTTCTTGTTAATATGACAGTTATAAATAAAAAAGGTTTTTATAATGCACTTTTGAAGTGTATTTCAAATAACATACATCATTAAGAAAAAATACAATGGAATAAACCCATTTTTTTTTGCCGCGCCGAGTTATATTATACAATCGCCTTCGGTAAAGATAAAAACGTATCACCAATCTGAAAACAGAAAACAAACAAAATAACAATTTGTTTATAACAATCCACTGCCACTTACCTCCTCCCACAAACGTTAAAAATTACATACATCAATCGGAATCAGATCCGGACTCTGACAGACACAAATCTTCGCTTAGAATGTGCGCAGGCATCGAGAGTGACGGCGACGAATTCGACCCGAATGCGAATCCGTTTGCGTGATGTCCGTTCTTTCTTGACGCGGCGTTCGCACCAGAAGACGACCCGCCTCCTCCGCTGCCGCCCCTGTTGTTCCCACCCTTAACGCCTTTCGACGCGGTAGTAGTCTCGTGATCGGACGCGGAATCGCTGTCACTAGAACTGGACGACGTGTCCGATATTTCCCCGATCAGATCGCGTCCGTTCTGCTGAATTTGCACGGGCGGAACGGGAGGCGACCTCTTAGTACTCGGCGGGGTCATCATCCCGATCGACGAAGAGTGAGCCGCCGCGACGGATACAGGCGGATCCGCCACGTCGTCCATTCCTATCATCGGAAGGCTCGCCAGAGTGCTCTGCGCATGAGTACTGGAAATAAAAGTCAGTGTCAGGTACGTGCTAAATTGGCTTGATTGTTTACTCACTCATTATTGGTATTATTATTTACAATGTGATCCCTCTTCGGGGACTTGTAGTGTCCCGGAGAGGAGTAGCTGGGACTGGCGTGTAGGGGAGAATGTTTGGGCACGAGATGAGTGATCTGTCGGTCGGGTCGACGGCTGCCGCTCGTAACTCGAGTCTTGTTAGACGTCCGCTGTCCGATAGGGGGCGTCTGAGGCCTATTCGCTCCACCCAAGCCGCCCGCGCTTAGTCTGTCGGAGTTCGGGGTGGTATTCCTGTCGCTTGAACTTGATACTACTTTTCGAAAAAAAGTTGTTTATATGAAAAATTAATGCGTATTAAAAAACGGTACCTTGTGGCATTGGTGGCTTAATGGCTTCGCTTCTCGTTTTCTTAACCTGAATATTACTAGATAATTTTTCTAAGGTAATCACGCCCGTCACCCTGTCGATTATGAGCACGCATTCTTTATGATATGGCCGCTGGGACCCTTTGAATACTGTCTGCGGAACACCTGCTCCATCTTGAAAAAGAAACGATCAACTAACAACTAAACGTACACTGTTAAGTTTACGATTTTTCTGTAGTTCTCGCTTAATGATTTTCTAATAATAAAAACAGTTCGTAACGGGCTATCAGCGCGAACTTTGCTTAATGATAACCTTTACTAAGTATGTAATCTTGTTATGTATTAATATAGTCAGTAGGTATAAAATAAATAAAAAAATTGGCACCATTTGGAGCCACTTAATGGATATTTAGTCTCATCATTAAAGCTTGTTTAGTCAAACAGCCAATCGATTCACAAAAATCAGGATCGTTTAACTACAATCGTATAATTTACACTCACCTAAGTGTGGTACAGTTACGGTAACTTGATTGTTAGAGCCCACCTCCACACTGGCCATCTTATTGATGTCAACCGAAGCTGGCTTAAAATCATCTGAAATTAAACAGAAATATTAAGACCAACTGTATCTGAATGCGTTTTTTTTTTTTTCGAATACATGAGTGAGGTAGTTTATAATTGAAAATATGGTCGAGGGCCTACTTTAGCCCACTTTAAATTAGTTAAGAAAAGCGTACTTAGTTACTGATTATTAATTGTTAACTTGATCAAACGGTGATAGTTCAAAAGTGTTATTCTGGGCAGTGAAATGTAAAGGTCATTAAAAATTGTGTTTAAAGTACAGTTTAGAGTTGAAGGTTAAGGTTGCACTTACAGCGAACAGTGTGAAATGCTGAAGACTTCGGATTGGTGAAACTTTGGCCGAGCTTTAGCTGTCTTTCGCCGTTCCCTAAGCCCAGTTTATCTGCCATATTTTTTTTATTTTACTCCATCTCAGGTACGGATGGTTTTCTGCTGAGTCCTTGGAACTGTAAACACGATCAAACTGAAATTATCCGATAAGAATCGAACGGGTTTTCGATATGTTTCACTCACCTCTAGAGAACGAAAACAAATATTTGGTAGAATTAAAGAAAATCGCTAACATATGAACGCACGTATTGAAAGGTAATATTGACCTAATTCCCCCCACTACCCCCTTTAACAATTACCTCGATTGCCTATCAGAACAATAATCGCAACACGAGATTACCGACCTGTCACTTTGACAACCACGTTTCTTGATTTTGACTTTGACACTTTGACGGATTCTGAACTTGGCTAAATAGCCCCGACACAAACCAAATGCCAGGAAAGTGTCTCCCATACCACTTAATCTACTCAAGTAACTAAATTCAGTTTATTAAAAATATGTAAAAGAGATACCTAATTAAGAAGTAAATTATCATAATTTTTTGGAATAATGACAGAGAAATTAATTAACAATAAATTCTCTTTTTAGAATTTTTAATTTATCCATGTTAAATTTTTGCTCGATGATGACCGAAATTGACAGTCGAAACGTCGCATAATTAATGTGATTTTAATAATTATTCGTTATTGGCGAAATTAGCTTCTATTGATTATAAATAAAGTTAAGTCTTAATTGATTATAAGGTATTTTGATTATTAAAAGCAGGTAAAAGTTGCGTCAAAGTTTTTAAAATTAATGAGGTTGGGTCACAAAACAAACGCAGAGAAAACATTAAGCGCGAACTAGCTTAGGTTGTTGGGTTAGGTTTGGTTCGTTATTTGACCATGAAATCCATAGATAGGAGTCCCATCTCAAATAGGTTTCCTATGAAGAATCTGAAAGATCGTATCACCGTCAACGTATTCTACTGAAGATGTCCCCCATAGTTGAAGACGAAACGTGTAGAACTCGCCAAAATAATTGATCACGGGCAATTAGACCGGAAAATACTACTCCATTAGTGGACGCCGGCCGTGAAACTCTAAATTCTACATGCTATAGTGTTCCGATATACTACAACGCACTATAGCTGTTCAACGTTATCTATGGATGCTATTTTTTTCTATATTTGCGACTTCAATTTTTGTCATAATATTTATTAAACCTAACCTAACCTAATAACATTAGCCTATTTATTGTGAGATCAATTAAAGCCATAAAAGCTAATCTTGCCAATAACTAACGACTGTTAACGACCGTCAATTTAAATTGTCGTCTGGCTAACACATAACAAACAAAATCAATAAAAAGCGTATAATAAATTGTGACATCAACAATATTTTATTCATACCAATAAAATTAAATTCATATAATTGAAAACTATGTTATTTTTTTAGTAAACAAAAAAAAAAGTAAAAAAAAGCTTTTCGCAGACTGAATCGAACCGCCGACCTTTGTAGAAGTAAAAAAGAACTTTTAAACCCATGGATATTGTATAGAAGCCCTAGATAGAAGCGGGTGCGTATATCGGAACAAAGTGGTCAAGTGGTTAGGTTGGGTTGGCTTAATGTTAGGTATTGTCGTCTTTACGCTGAAATGTAACAGATAATACATGTATCAGTGCTTTTATTCTTTATAAATGTAGAAAAACGTTTTTAATTGTCTTTATTTCTAATAACATGTCTTTAAATAGACTTATATTGTATTCATAAATTATTAAACAAATCAAAGGTATTGCATTGTTATAATGGCTGGTAAGGAATGTTTTATAACTCGGCTATTGAATTATGAGTGATAATGTGAAAGGCTTATCTGGTTTATTGTTGTTATAATCTAAATTATTTCGTTTTTTTTAATTTTTAATCGAGAGCTACCGGCTGCGACCGGGTTGGGTGCGTGGGTGGGGATGACAGACAGTAAAAATGACAAACGCCATGTTGTTCTAATCAGTGTTGTATTCTGTCAAATTCGCATATTTATTGTAAAATAGTGCTTTAAAATGGACGAAACGAAAGTAATTTATCATATAGACGACGAGGAAACTCCGTATTTAGTGAAAATACCGATTGCGCCTGAGAAAGTGACTCTGGCAGATTTTAAAAATGTTTTAAACAGGCCCAATTATAAGTTTTTCTTTAAGTCGATGGACGACGATTTCGGGTAAATATTTGCTCATTTGTCACGTATTTTAGATACATTTCGCGATTGGCGCCGTCATTTCATTAGTTCCGCGACTTTTAAACCCTAATTTGCGTCCGAAAGCGAGTAGGTGTTCCGCGGTCATCAATCTTATTTTGACATCTGATGTATAAACAGCGATTTATTATTATCAGCGCATGAATAAAAACATTAATAATGATTCCGTTGTTTCACAAAATAACGGGGCGTTTTACTATAATTTTTTTTTAATTTCAGCGTCGTTAAGGAAGAAATCATCGACGACACCGCTCATTTGCCATGTTTTAATGGTAGAGTTGTTAGTTGGGTGAGTGACACGCGACAAGATAAAAAAAAATCAGCCAAATTTAACTTTCGTCGAATTTTTTTATTGTAAATATTTTAGTTGGTGTCTGCGGAAGGTTCAAATCAGTCAGACGGCGGATCACAATGTACAGACAGTGTAACACAACCAGAACAAAGACTGCCACCCCAGCCACCCGATTCGGTATGTACAGACACAGAAAGCATTATAAGTTCTCGTCAGGCTCGCAGACATCACAAATATCCTTCACGTATCAATGGACACATGCCTAGGTATGTTTTATTTTTTTATTTGTTTCTTTAAAAAGTTCTGCCTTTTACAAGTCATAATACGAGACAAAATAATTAGGTATTATAACAGAATACCAAAAGTAAAACCTTCAAAATTCACAGATTTACATTACTAAACGCAAAAGAAGAAGCCAATTTTGGGGCTAGTATTAAAATTAAAAAATTAATGAGTTTCCGCACAACTTTGACATAATTTAATTAAACAAAAACAATTTAGATTTAACTAATACTAGCAAAAACATAAAATCTAGCAGCTACGTAAATAGTTCAAAAAACAAAAAATCAAAAGATCATCATAAAAACAAATTACAACAGTCAACGAAGCGGATTACATCCAAGTAGACAATAAAAAAAATTTACGAAATGGCTTTTTCCGAAGTTCAATTGGACGATTCTTTAGCGAGAAAAGTCGAAGAAATGATCAGTTTGCTTTCATCAGTTGTAGGCGCATGCGTAAAGTCGAGGTTAGGACATGTGCACTGTCTAAAATCGTTTTTGTGCATGCGCGTACAACCGATGAAAGCACGTGCTGGGATCAGCCATTACGGCCATTATACAAAAACTACTAAAGCTATAATTTACTGGAATATTTTCACAAATATATTAATTAGGAAACTTAACAATTGCTTTGATGTTCTCAATCGTTGTCAAAGACAACGGCTCTAAATGTAGGACGCAATTCGGTTATTCACAACGTTTTCTTCAGATTCAATTAATACTCACAGAAACATAAAATGTAGCAGCTACGTAAGTAGATAATAATCAAGGTAAAATAGCGAAAACAAAAAAATTAAAAGATCATCATAAAAACATAAATCACAACAGTCAACGAATCAGATTACGTCCAAGTAGATAATTTTAAAAAAATTACGAAAAGGTTTTTTTCGAAGTCTAATTGGACGATTCTTTAGCGAAAAAAGTCGAAGAAGCGATAAGAAATGATAAGTTTGCTTTCATCAGTTGTAGGCGCATGCGTAAAGTCGAGGTTAGGACATGCGCACTGTCTAAAATCGTCTTTGCGCATGCGCTTACAACCGATGAAAGCACGTGTTGAAGTCAGTGAATGCGGCCATTACTGCAAAAACTACTAGAGCTAGGGGTTTGAAAGTGCTCTTCATTAGCTATAATTTACTGAAATATTTTCACAAATATTTTAATTAATTCACAACGTTTTCATTGAAATGCAAGGAATTTGGATCTTTAATCTTTCTAATAAATCAAGTTTCTATTGTACTCAGTTTTTTAATACTTCATTTGATAGTAATTTAAATAAATCTAATAGCGAAATACAAATTCAGGTTGTATGAAACGTCATCGATGGTAAGTTCAGATTTAGAGACGACTAGTTTTCAATCCGAGACAACAGGACGTCACACAGCGTTATCGGAATGTTCTAGTGTCAGTAGGTTGCACGTAGCCAGCAGAAAAAGACCACAGAGGAGACGGAAACAAAGACTGCAGGTAAGAACTACGTTTTTTTATGCGTGTATATTACCTTTTTGTAAAAAAATCAATTTTTCCTAAGGCAATGTCACGAACCAGCTCGTATTCAAGTATAACAGACTCCACAATGTCTTTGAACATCATAACGGTCACATTGAACATGGACACAGTGAATTTTTTAGGCATCTCTATTGTAGGACAGAGTAACAAGGGCGGAGATGGGGGAATTTATGTGGGATCAATAATGAAAGGGTAACTAATAGTTTTTTTTTATCGATAGACACAGGGTGTGTCTGAAAGTTTTGTGGATATTGAACGATGTAGTTGATGTTTAGGTTAGTCGTCTGATCGCTCGCTATCCTTTATGTGCGTCGATTGAATAGCTCAATTGTTTTTTTTTTTGCTTTGGTATTTTAGAGGCGCCGTGGCTTTGGATGGTCGAATCGAACCTGGGGACATGATCTTGCAAGTGAACGACGTCAATTTCGAGAACATGTCAAACGATGAGGCCGTCAGGGTGCTGAGGGAAGTTGTACAAAAACCGGGGTGAGTTTTAAGACTTTACTTGTGTGGAACTAAATCTTTTATGGTTATTTGTTCTTTTTAGACCTATTAAACTGGTTGTTGCTAAATGTTGGGATCCAAATCCGAAAGGTTATTTCACTATTCCTAGGACTGAACCTGTTCGACCAATCGATCCAGGTAAATCGTATTGATTTGGGTTAATTAAATTATTGTTATTTAACATATTAATTAATATTTATTGTATTTGATTTCGTTTATTCTTTTTGTTTCATTGTTCTATCAAAATTAATCGAGAATGTTAAAACATAACGATAGAATCATTGGCGTCTGTAATATGTAAAATGAGAAGTTAATTGATTTAAATAATAAGCGAATGTTTTAGGGGCTTGGGTAGCACATACGGCTGCAGTCAGGGGCGACCCAGTGGTCAGGCCACCGAGCAGTTCGACGGTATCCAGTGCGTCTATTACCAGTACCATACCGGCTAACGAAAGAGAATGTTTGCTTGGTACGTAAAACAAAAATTATTTAATTTACACCTTGACTTTTTGTCTTTTATATTCGTACTTTAGACGCAGGGTGATAGAAGATGACGAATCTTTAATTATTTTATGCAGGGTGGGCTAATAGTGCGGCCCCGGAAGATTGTGTCGATGTTGATTTTACGAAAAACTGATTCAAATAAAAGCGCTACCTAACTTGATTTTTTTAATGGAACACCCAGTATATTATTATTATTTTCCCTATAAATATATAAAGATCACTTTGATAACCAAATATTGGGCCTAAGTCGCACCGTTTCGGCACTACTTAGCATTTTTGAAAAAAAAAAGAACGTTTGCAGCGTCTCAAAAAAAAATCAAACAAATGATTAAAGTTAAAACCCAGATAGGGTAATTTTGTGTTCTGTTTCATACAAACGCACAAATCGCAATTGATACAAAAATTAAAACAATTTGTCGATTTTGCGTAATCAAAGCGAAAAATCAAGCGCCAAATATCTGCGAATCATTTGTTTTTCAAGGCCTACTACGTTTGAGTTAGATAAAACAGCCAAAAATTAAGAAAAATCCAGTTATTTCAGAAACGGTCAGAGATACAGCCCAATATGTATTAATAAAATCGATAGAGAATCAAATTCTGTATCTGCTAGTGCACAAAAAAAGTATACCGTTCCATTTAAGAAAATGAAGTTATTGATGTTTAAAAACTCAAAAATTAAAAGTGTTTTGTTTCATCTTAATAAAGGCGAATTAAATTAAATTTGGATATAATACGATAGAAAATTTCTTGCTCAACACAGTGATGAAAACCGGATCTTTCTATCTTGTTTCGTTTCGGAGATACGATTTTTTTCTGAGACGCAGCAAACGTTCTTTTTTTTTTTTTCAAAAATGCTAAATATTGCCGAAACGGTGCGACTTAGGCCCAATATTTGGTTATCAAAGTGACCTTTATTTCCAACGGGAAATTCAAAAATGTAATAATAAATTATAACAGAAATAATTTTTATATTACGCCATACGACAAAATAAAACAAAAGTAAAAATACATTCTTTTGTTGTTTGTAATTTTATTAGATCATTTGGTAGTAAGTGGAAAGTCTTAATTGCCTTAAAGTAAATGCTCTCGTTACCAATATTTTTTTTCAATTTCAAAATACGTGGTAAATTTAAAGGATTATTTTTAACCTCTTACAACAGGCCCTTTCATAATTTTTTAATTTATCGAATTTTCCTAAGAGAGTTCCGTTTTTTTCATTCGGACAAACCACTAAAAGAACATATGTTTAGGTACTTTATCTGTCTAGTAACAACTTCTTGATTTTTTTTTAAATAGAATTAGAGGAACCATTGACGATAAACACGCCGATGGCAACGGTTGTACAGGCGATGCAGAGACCGGACAGCGGTCTCGAGATCCGGGACCGGATGTGGCTGAAAATAACGATACCAAACGCTTTCATAGGCACCGACATGATCGAGTGGCTCCTTACCCATGTCGAAGGATTCCAGGTATGTTTTGAATAATTATAAACGACAAATCAAATGTTTAACTTGCCTCGATGTTAAAACGCACATGTGGAAAGTGTTTGATACTGAACTAAGCATGTTGCGGCGTTGCCACGTTTTACTATACAGGGTGGTTCTGATATAAATACGGATTTTTGGAGGGTGTCAACTAGATGCAATATGTAATCGAATGGTCACTACAGCAGCGCGGTGAAGAAACAAAAAAAATTTCAAAATTTTTGAAAAACATCTTAACATGAATTAATTTGAATACGGTCCTGTGCGTTTTCGCTTTGACTTAAGCAACACATTTGGCAACTGTCACAAAATTCTGATGAACTAAACGCCATTTTCGAACACACTTGTTTACGTTACAGTGGTTACAGTAACCGAGTAACCTCATTCACGGTCAGCTGATTGAAGACAGCGTTGCCACTACACATGACCAGGTCAATCGAGGACACGTCTTACACAGGACCGTACTCGGTTTTGCCTGTATTTTCACATACGTTTTTCTCGAAAACGGTAAACTTTAGGACCTGCGAAGTTTTGCTTAATTTTCTTATTTTCTACTGCCCTATCACCTCCTTAAATATCCGCAGTTATATCAGTAACACCCTGTAGATACTTTTGTAAATAATGAGCCAGCAAAAGGTTTTTTGGTTTATTTGTTGTTATAATGAATAAATAAGGTTAAAGAAATTTTATTTAATTATGTCTTCAGGCGGTATAAAACGTCTAGAATGAAGACAACGTGAAGATTATTTATGTTGAACGTTTCTTTCGTTATTTAAATTTTGGTAGGTGATTGAACGAAATAATGAATTATGATTAGGATCGTCGAGACACCCGCAAGTACGCGTCGCACCTGTTGAAGGCCGGATTCATCCGTCACACGGTGAACAAGATCACGTTCTCGGAACAGTGCTACTACATATTCGGCGACCTGTGCTCGGCCATGTCGAACCTGAAGCTGCAAGAGGACGCCGATTCCGTGGGCCCGTTGCCGAACGTGCCCAACTACATGCCGTACAGCGGCACTTACAACCCCCTAGAGTACATGCCGATGCCCTTTTACACCGCCAGCGACCACACCGTCTACGGATACAACAGAGAGGAGTCGGTCCTGAGCGGAAGTGGTAAGTCATTACTTACCTCTTCCAGCACCACCACAACAACTTGATTGTTGATTGCTTGATCGTATATGCGATCTGTCTGTCGATCAATTTGTTGATTGATTGATTGGTTTATTTGTCGGTCGAATTCGACTGATATTGGTTTGTTGATTGATTGTTAGGAGGCTCGTCGAATGGTTCGGATCATTTGAAGGATCCGGTGGCGCAGAGCAGTCCGTCTGATAGCGATCTGACGTCGCTGGGCCGGAGATCGGCGCTGCCCGTGGCCACGGGCAACGGTAACGGATCGTCGAACGGGTCGGACCAGAGCAGCGGGACCCAGGTGGCTGCGCAAGCGAAAGACATAGCCGGTAGTAGACAATCATTTAAAATTGCTATGGGTAATCCTTGCGAAATGTTCGTAGATGTCATGTAGTAGGTAGACAGCAGCTCGGCTCGCCTCGGCTCGGTTATTTTCGTATTTTTATTTTATTCTTTGTTTTTTTTTTCTTTTCTTTTCTTATCGAGTGTTATGGAGAACTAACGGTAGGAAGGTGAGTTTGATAATGAACTTGTACGCCGACGATGTACTTTAGAGAGGAGATAGACAAAAACCGATGTCGGTGACTAAAGCTCAATTTTTATGAGAAATTAATTGGTGCAAACCGTGTCTCGTTATCTATCACCGTTTCAAAGATACAGGGCGTTTTTTAAAATGTACGTTTTCGAAAAACCTCTAGAACTTTTTCTGGCGAAATTTTTTTATTTCTGTGAAAACATTCCTGAAGCACTTTGTTACGTAGAATTCAACGGTGTTAGATGAATTGTTGTGAACATAATAGTTTAGCTGTAAACAAAATAAACAGTAAGTTTTTAAAAGGAACACCCTGTATATTTTAACACATTTTAAGAGCGCACAAAATTACCTTTCCAAATATACAACACACTTGGTATTTTTCTCAAACTATCTTCTAATTACGGCACTTTATAGATTTCGTATTGCTTAATTTCGACAAGTAGGTTGTGGAATCAGACCACATTCAAAAAAATATTGTTAAAATAATAGCAGATTAGTTGCTGTTATTTAATATTTATATTTATTATAACAATTTCTTAACGTCAGATCAGTTTAAAAAGTAATTACGTGAAAGACAACGTAAACTTGAGCTAAATTAAGAACAATGAGGTATTCCCCCATCGGAGATGTTGATTGACAGATTCCTGTATGAACGACTTCTCTTTTAAATATTTCTGGCCACATTTATTCGCTCAATTGGAGTTAGAGATTCAAATTCTAACATTGCAACAATTTGTAATCCATCTCTACGGTTTTTGGCAATTAATTTAAAACCGTATCTAAATTCGGCCAGAAATATTATAATCAGATGTTATTCATGATTACAGGAAGTTGGACGACAGTTCAAACATCTCCGTAGGGGAATAACCCGTTGTTGTTAGTTTAGCTCAAGTTTACGTTATTTTTCACGTAATTACTTTTTAAACTGATCTGACGTTGAGAAATTCTTATAATAAATTTAAATATTAAATAACAGCAATTTTTTGTATGTGGTTTGTATCCACGGCCTACTTGTTGAAATTAAGCAATACGAAATCTATAAAGTGCCGTAATTTGAAGATAGTTTGAGAAAAACATCAAGTGTGTTGTATATTTGGAAAGGTAATTTTGAGCGCTCTTAAAATATTTTAAAATATACAGGGTGTTCCATTAAAAAAAAATAGTTTAAGTTCACAACAATTCACCTTACCTAACCGTTGAATTCTACGTAAAAAAAGTGCTTTAGGAATGTTTTCACAGAAATAAAAAATTTTCGCCAGGAAAAAAGTTATAGAGGTTTTTCGAAAACGGCCCTTTTTACAAAAACACCCTGTATCTCAGAAACGGTGATAGATAACGAGACGCGGTTTGCACCAATTAATTTCTTGTAAAAATTGAGCTGCAGTCACCGACATCGGTTTTTGTCTATCTCCTCTCTAAAGTATAGTTTCATGTTTATTTAGTTATTAAACGTTTAGAATCGTGATCGTAACTTTTTTCTATTTTCTTTTCTTTTTCTGTTTCATTTGTCGCATAGATTTCTTTTTTTTTTTGAGGCTCTATAAATCATAAAACAAAAGAGGAAAAAAGAAAAAAACAAAGACCGTTATTGTTACGTTTACATATTATTTTTATGACGATTTAGTAGGCATAACGTTGTAGCAGTTGTTTGTTGTCGTTGGTGTTCGTTGTAAACTGTGTCTGAGGCTTTCTCTCCCTCTTCTTTTTTTTTTCTTTTTTAATTGTCTGTTTTTTTTTTGGAATGGTTTAGTATTTTTTTTTGAGTTCATTTCGGAACCTAAACAGTAAAATTTGTAATTATTTACAAAAAAAAACCTCTACGTTTAGGCTCGTGAAATGTACTCATTAAATTTAACACTGAAAGTGCAAGTTTGTAAAAGGAAGAAATTTTTAAGCAAGTGCAAAAGTATTTAATTTACTTTCCTACGTAAAAAAGAAACAGTTGAATGATTGATTATATATATACATATATACATATATATATTTTTAATTAGGGAATTAATTTTTTTATTATTTATGTGCATGGGTAACTTGAAAAATATTTTTTTATTTAAATAATTTTTAACAAAAAAAAGAATCATAATAAAAATACGGTTCATCATCGTAAACCTTTTTACAATTAATATTGGTTTTAATTATGTTTTAAACCAGTGATTAATTTAGGTACTATTAATTAATAACAAGTCCTCCGATCGGGGCATAAAAATCCCCCAACCTATAAATTTTTTATTTCGGTTTCGTATCGTAGTCCGTGCGAAAAATACGTTTTTCTTTGGAAAAAATGTCTCAAAATGACTTTTTTATTAAAAACACCGAAAAAAATAAATTAAAATAGTCTTTTCTACGTCTTTTTTTACAAATAAATGTCGATTTTTAATGTAATTAAACTTTTGCCCGAATGACAGTTTGACGGCAATAATTATAACTGTTCGGGAGTAGTCGGGAATTGTCGAAATTACTCGGTTGTTTAAATTGTTTGACTATTACAAGTAAATAAATCGCGAATTGCAACGATTTTCGCGTATGTTAACGTTAAATTAGGTAGATTATGTGGTTAAGATTTGATCCTTTACATATACCCTCAGCTCATAACCTAAATTACCTTCAACAATTCAAACAATCGCGTGTTTCCGACAACAATCGAATAGTGATGTCAAAATGCTGTCATACGGACGTACATTTAATTGCATTAAAAATCGACATTTATTTAGAAAAAGGGTCGCTGAAAAGCCTTTCTCGCATTTGTTTATTTCAATTTTTTAATAAATAAAACATTTCGAACCCTCGGAGAGTTCACAATACGAAAGTTTTATCCTTTAAACATCTATAAAAAAATTTATGCTGCATTTCTGTCAAAAATCCCTTCAAAAAATACGTTACCCTGTACATAAATATATTTTTTTTTTCTATGAAACGGAAACAGATAATTCAAGCAAGATTGTAATAAAAAATATTATTATTATTTGGCAAGTTTAATTGCTTTAAAAAGAGAATTATTATCTTATATTAAGTAATCTATAATAATTTTTATATTATCGGCGATCTATTTCGCTATTCATATAAATAAACCATTAAGACATATATTTTCAATTAAAATAAATAAATAACGTATTTAAGAATAAATTTTTATTAGGTATCGTAAATGTGTGCCTTCAAATGTTATTTATTTCGTTGTAAATTTTAATTACTGTAAAATATTACCTATCCCGATATAATAAATGAAATAGGTATAAAATAAGTCAAAATATAAATAGATAAATAAATAAATAATGCACTTGTTGTGTTCTGCTGTAAATGAAGAAAATTTAATTAATAAAATTACTATTTTTAAATTTTCTTTTTTGTTTTCTTTTGAGTTCAGTTTTATTTTCTTTTGTTTTTGTTAGATAATTGTTTTGAAGTATTAATTAACAAATGCTGCATGCCTGCTAAGTAACTGGTACGTATGTATTTTTTAATTACGTGTAAGTAGTTTACGTAGTATGCATTTTATGTTGCAAAAAAGAAGTATTTTAGGCATTTTGCATGGCTTGGAAACGTTCCGTTGTCGTTGGTATTTATTAAAATAATCCCATAAAAATACTTTAATTTATTTTGCAAACAAGAAAAAGCATGAATTGTCCAGATAGCACAAATTTTTGCTTATATTCAGAAAACTAGACAACGAATCGAATTAAATCCAAGAGACAAATTGTAGACAACTAAAAAACCTACAAAATATTTTTTTCAAAAGTACAATTGGACGATTCTTTAGCGAGAAAAGGTAATTGTTTTAAAAAATTCATATCTCGGTTAATATAGAATATTAAGAAAAAATATTCCGGCAAATTATAGCCAATGAGAAGCGCTTTCAAACGAGCCCTGTGGGAAACCCCTAGCTTCAGTAGTTTTTTGCATAATTACAATATTAGAAATTTAAGACATTATTTTGTTTACGTCACCGCATTAACAGCGAAAGTGCAATTTTAATTTTTTAAACAGTTTCTGAAAGTAGAAATTATGAGCTACAATTCCTCCATCTCAGTTTTTTTGAATAGAGCCGTTTAAATGTGCTAAAGATGCTCCCAAAGCCAGCTCGAAACGGATCAAGTTGATCCGTTCAACTAGCGCCCGGAATCGAACGAAGCGATTCGTTTGATTTCGGCCGCGAGTTGATCAGTTTTGTTGTTAGTTCGGGAGCATTTTTAGCACATTTCAACGTTCTTTTAAAAAACCTGAGATAGACGAATAATAGACTAAAACGTCTACTTTCAGAAACCGTTTTCAAAATTAAAGTTGCACTTTTTCTGTTAATACGGCGATATAATCAAAATAATGCCTTAAATTACTAATATTGTAATTATGCAAAAAACAATAAAGCTAGGAGTTTCCTTCAGGGCTCGTCTGAAAGCGCTCCTCATTGGCTATAATTTGCCGAATTATTTTTTCTTAAAATTCTATAATAGCCGAGATATAATTTTTTAAATAAATGATTTTTTCATATCGTTTTTTCGACTTTTCTCGCTAAAGAGTCGTCCCAATGGACGTCTGAAAAAATCATTTTGTACGTTTTTGAATTGTCTACAACTTCTCAATTGGATGTAATCCGCTTCGTTGGCTAGTTATAAAAAACAAAAAAAAGTCATTTATTTATTGTTCTTGGTGCAACTATCACATACAGCAGTGTTGCCATATATACTGAAAAACAGTAGATCTACTGATTTTAGGTTCCATTACTCATGTACTGATTTCGTCTTTAATTAAATTTTTCCTTGTCCGACACAAACTTTAAATAAAAATCCATTATTACAATGTTTCTATGCATGATAAGATTTAGCAGGAAGAATTGTTTTATGCTAATAAAATGCCTGGACACTTTTAATTTTAGTTTTGCATTTTAGCGAATTATTTTCCACTAATTACATGATTTTATTTGCTTACAGTTTTAAGTTACCTCTAGTGCAATGTTCACTGCATTTTTTCAAGATTTTATTTTGGGAGGTAAGTCGTTTCGAACTTTTTTGCGAAACAAAAATTAATTTGTCGCACTTAATTTTTTTTTTTTTTCGTTTAATTTCAACAGAGGACTCGACTGTATTTTGTTATAACAACTACACGCTTTTTTATTTGTTACAAATGGTCGTGTTGCAGTTGTTACAGCCTGCAGCTTCTTTTGTATGTTTATAATAATATAATCAATCATAAATGCAGGACATCGAACGATATTTTTTATTAATTATTACTTAAGTAAATTGTTATTTTTATAAAAAAAATATTTTTTTCCTTTTCAGAACAAGTTGGTATAATCGGCTACCAATTCTCGCAAACGTAAAAAAAAATAAAAAGACATTTACTAACAATTTATGAAGTGAAACTTCAGTAATTGTACTTTTATAATCGCCTATATTAATATATTTGTGTATATTGAACTAAAAACAAAAAAAACTGCAAAGAATGGACAGTAGATCGAAATTATTCAAAAAACCAACTTCCTGAACGTTAACTCATTATTATTATTAATACTGATATACCAAAAGAAAAAAAAATAATAATAAGTAACAGGGAAGACGGGGTATGAATTATTTTTTTAAGTAAGTGAAAATGCAGCGACTCCTGTAGTTATTGTAACATTATTGAATTTCCTTTTTTGAAAAAGAAGAAGAGAAAAAAGTGTGTAACCATTTAAATTGTATTTACTTGCACAAACTAATGCTCATATTGATAATATTGCCTTTCAAAGAGATAATTACAGTTATAAAACTCAGTATTTATTTATTGAAAATGTTCTATTTTTGTTACCTGTTTCTACATAATTTTCTTTTTTCGACAGTAATTTTTTGGTACAGTAAGAATATTGAAGATTACACAAAAATTTTCTAATAAAATTGTAAAGAAAAGTTTTGCATGCAACGTATTTTGAACAGCGATAACGATCGCAGGTTCGAATCTCTCAGTACGAAAATTTTTTTTGTTTCTTGTTGAGATTTTTTTTATAAAATTAACTCCAGCGACTTAAAAAATAATTAAAAAAAAGTAAAAAAACGTTTTAGTTTTATTTCATAAATTAAACACCAATTGTAGAAGTATAATAATTATCTTCTATTTTCTAATAAAATTACTCAAAAAAGAGTTTCGCCTGCCACAGAATTCGAACAGCGATAACGATCGTAGGTTCGAATCTCTCTCACTACGAAAAACTTTTTTTTGTTTCTTGTTGCGAATTCTTTTATAAATTAACTCCAGCGACTCAAAAATAATTTAAAAAAAAGGAAGAAAAAAAACCTTTTAATTCGTAGATTAAAGACCAATTGTAGGAGATGATCAATTTGTTTCAAAATTAATTATAAATCAAAATATTTTTTATTTAAAATCAAACTATAACAGTGATATTTTAAATTACGTAGTTTTTGTAAATAAATTTGTTAAATATTTTTGTTTTTATTTCCAGAAATAATTTACGAATTCAATAATTGATTGTCTTTGATATTCTTACTTGACTGTTTTTTATTGCTGGAAATGAATCAGGTATTATTACTAAGTAAGGATCAAATAAACACTAAATTTAGCTGTAAAGGTAATATGACTACTCATATGTTGTATTAAAAAAAGACGACGATGTGTATGTAGGATTAATTAATTAAAATTTAATTTAAAAAAAATAAATCGACAGGGTAAACTATGAAAATACTTGTTGAAAAATTTTTCGTCGAGATGCGAGCGAGAAAGGTTTTTAAGCGTGATGATGACATTATTATTATTGTATACAATAAATAATTAAAAGATTGTCGTTAAATACAGGGATGATAATATGTTTTAGATTAAGAAGTTATTGAAATGTGTCAAAACTAAAGAACTGATTACTGCCACAGTAAACGTGTATTTGGACTGTATCCAAAATGAAATAAATTTTGTGTACAACAAACTATTTCTCTTAAAATTTTTGATTTTATATTATTTTAATCTCGTGTGTTAAAATGCATAGTAATGTTGATTCTCTAAAGTAGATGTCACGGTAATCGCTACATCTTTGAAATTCGATTGGTCGATTTCTGACGCCATGTTGCCGATTTTATTCGTGATGTGTGTGATTGCTTGATTTAAACTTTTGAATGCTTACAATACGATTATCAATAAATACGTTATAGATAATAGAAAAAGCTTCAAAATGAGTTTTTGATCGGCTAAATTTTTGAAAAAAAATTGGTAATTATTTTAAACCCCACTCACATTTTTTTTGCGATAAAACATCGAATGAATGTTTAAAAAACGCAAATACAACAACAATAAATAAGCTTTGGTTAGGTTAGGTTCGTTAAATATTATGACCATGAAGACTATAGAGATAATACACATAGAGTAGGCTAGTGGGAGCGTTACGTGGAGAAAAAAGATAGAAAAATTAATACATTATAATTCAACGTAAACCTTCTTTTAAGGCCAACAATTTAATTTATAAACTCCTGACTGATGTTCTTTAATTATTTTTCCCTAATAAATAATTTTTGTAAATATTTAACTATTTTATTTAAAAACTGGTGGATATATCGTTTGAAAAGCAATTTTTTTTTGTTTTTTATATATTATATTTTCTATTAATTTTGGATTATAGCCATCTTTATATGCAAATTAAATATCGCAGCTGTAGTTACGTACGTATAAACGAAATAATTATGATATTGTTTTTGCATAAATGAAGAGGGAAGAAATGAAAATCATTAAAATTTACCTACATAATACTTGCTCCTCTAACGATTAACACATTACACATTTACAACACTTGAAAATATAAAAATAAACGTCATATCGCATAAAAAAAAAATCAAAATTTGGTCTTAACTGTTTATTATGTAAATGAAAATTTAAATTCCAATACTAAATTTACATTTCAATGCGTTTTACGCCTAAAACTGCAACCTTCTGTTAACCTAGCCTTGCCTCCGGTCGGTGTGCACAATATCGTTGAACAACCTTTGCATGGAACAGGAGACTGAGCGTGGGAGAACAGGGTTGAAATAGCATAACATCCTGGACATTTTACGTCCATAAAGTAACTGTTTGGATGTTGAACCAATCGCTTCTTCTTGTGCGCCTTGCGCTGTTTTTCCGGTGGAGGGTGGAGCAAATCCACTGCGAGAGGCATCTGCAATCATAAATTAACAAAACACGGTTTTAATTTACACGTCAGCACTAAAACAGAAGCGTAACGAAAAAGTAAAGTATTCAGTATGTTCCAAATTCCACAAATGCACGACATAACATAACCAAAAAATACGAACTGGTTCGTGTGTGGCGAGTTACTTTTAATTTTTTGTACCGTAATGAAGTCTTAGCGGTTATATATAATAGAAAAATTGCAGTTTCAAATTTTTATACCTTTGTGTAGCTACGAACGAACTTTTTCTATCAAAAATAAAGACTTTGGCAGCACGTGGCGATAACCGCACTTCGTGAAATCGCCGTAGGGAAAAGGAACGCGAAGTTAGCTAAACAATAAATTGTCAACTTCCGTAGTGACGGCAACTCACGGCAACTGAAACTGTTTGTAACTATATATGTTTCCGATAATGTTTTAGTGCTTTTTACCGCTGTCACATTGGCTTTACTTTCAAATTTGTGTTTTTGTAGCCAACTTCGGTAGGAAACTTAAACATAGCTGCTAAATCATTTAACATATTTTTGTTGTTCATAAAAAAACTTGTTTTTAAAATACGTTTTATTTAAGTATTTTATTTATTTAAAAAATTATGGTTAATTGTGATTACTAAAATACTTTATATATGGAGGTTTCTGAAATTATATAAGTTATTTTAATTGCAATGCAGTTTTTTAATGTTTCATTGTTAAATTAATAATGAAGCTGGCAACGTTGTCAGCTAAACAGGTACGATCTTGTTTAATTGTTACTGATTGTTACTTTTATTTTTATCTACATAATTTTGAAAATATCAGCAGATTATTCAATATTTTTTCTCTAAATTAATATGTTGTGTATTATGACTTATTTTCAAAGACCTTGTGTGTTGTGATATGTGAATGAAGCGCTTGAGTTTAGTAAAGTAAAATTCTGTGATTTATAGGTTATGTACAGTTACATGTGCAGGTGATATTTTACGTTTAACATAAAAAATAAAATGTCAGGCTTTTCTAACAAAATAAACGGTGTCCGTGCTATTACATTGGAACCTCACAACATAAAGTTTTCGGTCTTCAGCACTGAAGAAATGAGAAAATTATGTGTAACAAAAATAACTACGCCGCTAACTTTTGACGAGATGGACCACCCCTTAATCGGTGGTTTGTACGACAAAACTCTAGGTAAACCGTGAGTATTGGGCGCTTTCTTACGGTTTTTCAAAAATTTGTTTTTGCAACGCAGGGCCTCTGTCCGATAGAGGCGAAGTGTGTGGTACATGTTTTAAAAATATATACAACTGTCCAGGGCATTTTGGTTACGTTGAACTGCCTCTGCCGGTCGTAAATCCTCTTTTTCATAAAACGGTCGGCACAATTATTAAAATGACATGCCTGTCGTGTTATGGTTTACAATTACCAGGTAAAAAAATGTGTGCGTAGGTATAAAACACACAAAACGCTTTTAAATGTTTCAATTCGGTTTATTTAAACACTACATATATTTCGAATGATTGATCGAAAGGGGAGAAAACGAGGAATCGAATGAAAAAATAAAATATGGTAGGTGCTAATTAAAAAAACGAAGTTATTCGTTTAAAGTTTTTAAACTTTGGATTTATTTATGAACGCTCTGTATAAATTACGAAGCTTAATTTTGGCAGGACGTTAGTCTTAAACCTCTACTACAACCGGTAAAAATTTCAGTACTCTAAGACACTTTTTCGGAAAGTTATGATTTTTTATTGTTTGGGTTGCTGTAGTGATTTTTTTTCTGTAAATTAAATTATCTCAAAAACTGTTTGTCCTAGGCGTACAAGTTGGTTATCAAACTTACCTTAAAGTTTAACGTTTTATTCGAATTCGTCGTAAAAAATATACCATTCCATTTAAAATAACAAAGTATAACCGGAATTGCTACAATATTAAAAATATTTTTGAAATATAGACCGTGTGTCGTAAGTACAAAACGATTTTTTTCAAAATTTTCCCACCATTAGTTTTCCGTAAACGTCTGATTGAAATATTTAAAAGCGTTTTATTTGTTTGATCTTATTTTTTTACAATTATATTGTATAAATTCCGTACTGCAAATTCAATTGAAATTCCAGTTCATTCGAAACGTAGTTTAGAACTTCAGATGAAGTTAGTGGATTGCGGATATATCACGGAAGCGACAGAAATAGCGACCAAATTGAAAGAACTCATTTCGAAATACGAATCCATCAGTAAAGTTCCTGAAGACGAGATGAAATTTATAAGGGAATACGAAAATTTAGCTAAAGCCGGTAATTTAATTATCCGATTTATTATTATTAGTAAAAAATTTATTAATATTTATTAAAGAATTGTTGAATACTGAAAGATTTCCAAATAAAAACACCGAATCTATGAAAAACGTGTTTCTGCTTGACGCAATGTCAGAGTATAAGAGTCGAAAGATATGCCTGGAATGCAGAGATCCCCTTGATAGGGTGCAGTTTATTAGAAAGAAAATAACGCTGTATCCAAACCCAAAAAAAACAACTTCAGAGTACGTATTAATTAAGTTATCAATCAGTTTTGTTTGTTAATTAATTATTTTTATACTTTAAGTAACGATTTTAAAAGTGGAGGGCCCAAAAACATCACACCAACAGAGTCACGGTACGTTAATTAATTACATAATTTGATTCAATTAATTTAAGACGATTTAGGGAAATTTTGAGGAAAGTTTGGGAAAAGGAGAAGGATTTTCTCACGTGTATGATACCTCTACTTGACAACGTTAACGTCGAAAATCCGACAGATGTGTTTTATATCGAGATACTTCCTGTGACTCCGAACAATTTGAGACCTGTAAGTTTCCAATAAAACAAATAAACAAATAAATGATCCTTCATTTTTATGTTTCAATATTTTCAGGTAAGTTTTGTAGACGGTCGAATGTCGGAAAATTCACAAACTGGGCTTTATAAAACGATAATCCAGGACTGCATGCTGTTACGAGCAATTATTCAAGTGATTAAGAAAAAGGGAGACGCAAGTGCCCTACCGATGGAAGCAAAGGTACGTAAGCAATTTGAGTTTACTCCTTCAGAATCCATAGAGGCAGACGCGCCAGGTCTGTCCGGTGACTGGAGCGAGTGCGCAAACGCAAGAGTCTAGCCGTCAGACCACGAACAGCACGAAGATACACGATGTCTCTCGAACCCGAAACTTTAACCGTGTAAATAATTTGTTTGCAGGCTGTTTACAACATTGCCCGCGGCCAGACTCCGCTCGAAAAACTAAGAAACGCGTGGGAAACTTTGCAGTTTAACGTAGACAATCTAACAGACTACAACGCCGGGCCTCTAACGGCTCAAACAGGAATCAAAGGACTCAAGCAAGTAAGTCCTTAATTCATTTTTGTATTTGTTTATTTTTTGGAATTAATTAACGCAGGTAATAGAAAAGAAAGAAGGTATCTTACGTAAACACATGATGGGGAAACGTGTTAATTTTTCTGCTCGGTCCGTAATCACCCCTGATCCTTATCTGAACGTCGATGAGATTGGGATTCCCGAAGTGTTTGCGAAACAACTGACTTATCCTGTTCCTGTAACGTCGTGGAACGTGGCGGAGTTGAGGAAGATGGTCATGAACGGACCCAACAAACATCCAGGGTGAGCATGTTTTTAATTTTGAAATTAGACGAGGTGGTGTCTCACCGTATCGAAAACTAATTGTTTTAATTACTCTAAAAAATACACATAAATAATTCTCATAAACCAACCGGGACGTTGATAATTAGGCGTCTTTTTTGTGGTAATTCTAGAGCTAACATGGTAGAGTTCGAAGACGGTTCGTTGGTCAGAATAAATCCGAAAAATCCGACTCAAAAACAGGGCATTTTGAAACGGCTTCTCACCCCGGACGAGAAAGATACAAAGGCATTTCGGGGAGTCAAGAAAGTATGTGAAAGTCTTTTCATTTGAACTATACAGGGTGTTTCATTTAAGCGTATTTCTTTCATAGCTGGCTCAATATTATAAATACGAAAAATATGTTTAAATAAAAGTTTAATCCGATTTGTCTCTTCACTTCATAAAATTATTTTTATTTATACAGGGTGCTCCGTTACGCCTGGGCGAAACCAAACTTTGTTTTTTTTTAATGAAACACCCTGTATATTTTTGAATTTTTGAATTAAGTGATAAATTTAAAGGGTAGTTTGATAACCATACATTGTAAAACTTAAATCAAGGAAAACTTGATTTTTTTTAATGGAACGATATACAAATTTTAGCATAATCAGGTGTAAAATTAAAATATAAATCGATTTTGTAAAGGTATTTTGGCGACTATTTTCGGTAGTTTTCATGATATTCGAGCATTTGTACAATTTTTTTAGTTTTCTAGTCTTAATGCGTGACCTAACAAATAAAGAAACAGCCTCTGCTTTTCTAGTTTAGCTTGTGGAATGGTATGCTTGAAAAGTGCCTCATAAATTATAAAAATCAACAAATTCAGCCTTATCCCTAACGATAGGTAATAAATTAAAGCCAATAAAGGGGCAAATACTTTAATGTTTAAAAAACCAACGCACCGACGTTTCGCCTAATGTTTCTAGGCTTTATCAAGGTGTAGGTTAGGTTAGGTGTTAAACCTACACCTTGATAAAGCCTAGAAACATTAGGCGATAAAGCCTAGAAACATTAGGCGAAACGTCGGTGCGTTGGTTTTTTAAACATTAAAGTATTTGCCCCTTTATTGGCTTTAATTTATTACCTATCATTAATAAATAATTGGGGAAGAAATGATAACCAGAACTTATCCCTAACGACTAAACGAACCAATAAGTTGTAGAACAATGCTAACTCGATAACCCGAAAAGATTTTAAATTAAATGCTCAAAATGTTGTCCATTGTAATCGGGACACAGTCGTGCTCGTTTTTTAAGACACACTCGTCTACATTTGTAAGTATTCAACGCGTGATGTCTCTAAAAGCTTCAAATATTCGATTTTTCATTCAAATAAAATCTGTAAGAATGATAAAAATTGTACAAATTCCCGAATATTTTGAAAAATACCGAAAATAGTCGCCAAAATACATCTAAAAAATCGATTTATATTTTAATTTTGCACCTGATTATGCAAAAATTTGTATATCGTTCCATTTACAAAAAATCAAATTGTCCTTAATTTAAGTTTTCAAAAATCACATTATATGTTGATTTTTCAAAAAAACTAATGAAAAATTTCAAATGATGTGAAAAAATTATCCCATCTTAAGCTTATTTAGAAGGCACGGCATTTTATTTAATTTGGTTTCGAAGATACAGAGGATTTTAGATAGCGCCGCAAGCGTAATATTTTTTCAAAATGACGAAATAACTCCCAAACGGCAACCGCAAGATACAATGTATGGTTATCAAACTACCCTTTAAATTTATCGCTTAATTCAAAAATATACAGGGTGTTCCATTTAAAAAAACAAAGTTTGGTATCACCCAGGCGTAACCGAGCACCCTGTATAAATAAAAATAATTTTATGAAGTGAAGAGACAAATCGGATTAAACTTTTATTTAAACATATTTTTCGTATTTATACATAATATTGAGCCAGCTATGAAAGAAATACGCTTAAGTGGAACACCCAGTAAATACGTCGTTTTTTCTTGTAATAAAGGTGCACAGACACATGTGCAACGGAGACGTGGTCCTAGCTAATCGACAGCCGACTCTTCACAAACCCAGTATAATGGCACACACCGTTAGGATATTAAAAAACGAAAAAACCATTCGTGTACATTATTCAAACTGCAAAGCGTACAACGCTGATTTCGACGGGGACGAAATGAACGTGCACTTTCCGCAAAACGAATTGGCCAGGAGCGAGGGGTACAATTTAGGTGATTTTTCTTAAATACACACAATTTACCACGATTAATTTTGTATATAACAATTAATTTTTTTCGTAAATAATCAACACACTCTTTGTAGTTCACGTTTCTCAACAATATTTGGTTCCCAAAGATGGCACTCCGTTGGGCGGTTTGATACAGGATTACATGGTCTCTGGAGTGAAAATGACCATCAGGGGGAAATTTTTTAACAAGTAACTGTCGTCATCGTTAGATTTTTATTGCCATTTGTCCATTTGTTCATTACAGAATTGACTATCAACATCTAGTGTTTCAAGCGTTGGCTTTCAAGACTTCCGAAATAAAATTACTACCTCCATCGATCATCAAGCCGGCCTGTCTTTGGTCTGGCAAGCAGGTCATCTCTACAATAATTATCAACGTCATTCCTAAAGATAAACATCCCATTAACTTGACTGGAGCTGCAAAACTTGGAGCAAAAGTAAACCGAACGTTTATTTAATTTTCCAAGTTGTTCGACAATAATTATTTTCCGAACAGGCTTGGGAAACGAGTCCTCCAAGACCCTGGAAGGCAGGCGGGACTCCTTTCGATAACCCCAATGCGATGACAGAGGCAGAAGTCATCATAAGAAACGGCGAGTTACTCGTCGGAGTTATAGACAAAATACATTGCGGCGCGACGCCCTACGGTCTTGTCCACTGCATGTACGAGGTTAGTAACGCGTTTATATAGTTTATTGGTTGGATGAGACTTTGTTTCGTTTATATCTGCAGTTGTACGGCGGTCAATACGCAATAAAACTGCTGAGCTCGTTCTCGAAAGTGTTCACGTCGTTCCTACAGACGGAAGGTTTCACGCTCGGGGTCCGCGACATCCTTGTGCTTCCGCACGCGGACAAAGAACGCCGTAAAATAATAAAAAAGTCACGTAAAATAGGGTCTGACGTTGTCGCGACGGCTTTAGATATGCCGAAAGACTGTCCCCTCGAAGAAATCGTCGAAAAATTGGAAGAAGCATCCGCAAGGAACCCGAAAATGAAAGCAATCGTCGACAGACAATATAAGACTTCTATTGATGAGTACACGAATAAAATTAACAAGTACGTAACGTATTTAAGTCGTTGATAGATGTAAGAATAATTTGTGTATTTGTTAGAGTGTGTCTTCCTGCTGGTTTACTTTGTAAATTCCCGGAGAATAATCTGCAATTGATGGTCCAATCCGGCGCGAAAGGTTCCACTGTAAACACCATGCAAATTTCGTGTCTTTTGGGACAAATCGAACTCGAAGGCAAAAGACCACCGGTGATGATCTCCGGGAAGTCTCTGCCTTCATTCCCAGTCTTCGAGTTCTCGCCGAGAGCTGGAGGTTTCATAGACGGACGTTTCATGACGGGTATTAAACCCCAAGAGTTTTTCTTTCATTGTATGGCCGGCAGAGAGGTAAGTTTTTGGATACTTACTCTCTAATCTCTAACATTTTTTATTATTACGAAACATTCTCGGACAGTTCAAATCGTTCCCGAAGAATCTGATACATTCTAGAGTTCTTAAAATTAGTCTGGAAAAATCTGGAGTGTTGTAGATCACCCTCGAACATTTCAAATCGTTTTTGAACAATCTAAACCAATTCTATTTTCGAAAATTTTGGAACGTTCTAAATCATAATAAAATATTGTAGAACGTTCTGGAACACTCTGAAGTGTTGTAAAACATTCCTTGACGTTTTAGAACGGTTTAGATGATTCTTAATGGGAATTTCGGGGCATCTTGTAATGTAGAGCAATTTCTAAATTTTTTTATTATTCTGAAACATTCTGGAGCCCTTAAAACTGTTCTGAAAAAAATCTGGAGTGTTATAGATCATTATCGAACATTTCAAATCGTTTTTGAAAAATATAAACTAATACTTAGGGTTCAATTATTTTGTTCTGTAGGGCTTGATCGATACTGCCGTTAAGACAAGTCGTAGCGGGTACTTGCAGCGTTGTCTTATCAAGCATCTGGAAGGACTGACTGTTAATTATGATCTAACGGTTCGTGACAGCGACAAAACTATTATTCAGGTGATTAGTTGTGTTTGCAAAAACAGTATTAGGTGTCTGTTAAGTTGTTTTTTTGATTTCTTCTAGTTTCTGTACGGTGATGACGGGATGGACGTGTGCAAAGCGCAGTTCTTGCAGAGCAAACAAATGGATTTCTTGATGGACAATTCGAAAGCGATCATCGACAGGAAGGCCGTCAAGGATCTGAAGAAAGATTCGGAAAGGAAGAAGATCGAAGAACAGCTCAGAGCGGTTAGTGAATATGCTTACTTTTATTATGTAAATTAGTTAGTTAATCTTCAAAAATTAAGATCGACGATTGGAAAGAGAGACACGGCGATCCGTTGGATAAGAAACGAACGAGCAGATTCGCCCTGTTCTCGGATCATGCCAAGACAAAGCTTAAAATCTCGAAACCTTTAAAAATCAGGCCGAAAACTGGCAGAAGCAAGCTGTCTACGTCCATTTTGGACTTGTGGAGGGACGCCGATACGAAAATCAAAGACGGGTGAGTTGCTTTTGAGTCGCAAAGAACAAACAAAAGTAAAATTTGCCTGTAGATTTGGTGATTATTGCCGCCGTTGTCCCAACCCAGTGAATGCCGATTACCAAGCGGATTGTCACTACGGTTCGCTGACAGACAGAATGAAGTCTCTCTTGGACGATTACAAACGCAAAAAGCCCATTGGTAAAGAGAGGAAGCTGTTCGAAGACATGTTAAAATTCAAAAGCATGCAGTCGATCTGTTCGCCGGGAGAACCGATCGGGATCCTTGCTGCACAGGTAAGGCTCCTGTAGTAAATGAAGACGAAAGTCAAATCTTTAACTTGACTTATTTTGGTTTAGTCTATCGGTGAGCCGAGTACTCAAATGACACTGAATACGTTCCATTTCGCTGGTCGTGGCGAAATGAACGTGACGCTCGGTATACCGCGTCTCCGTGAAATCCTGATGAACGCGTCGAAAACGATGAAGACGCCGTCTATGGAAATTCCGTTTAGAAACGTACCAAATTTGCGAAAAGAAGCCGAAAAATTGAGGAAGAAACTGACGAGAGTTACGTTGGATAACGTTCTCGAAAGGATCGAAGTGTCTGCTCGATTGGGCGTCAAACCAGTCAGGTTAGGTTAATTAATTCGTTAAATATAACAAAAAATAACTATTTTCTTTCTTAGACAACAGTTGTACACGGTTAAATTTCATTTCCTGCCTCAGCGTCTTTACGAGCACGATTATCCCATAAAATCGAAGCAGGTGATCAAATCAATGACGACAAAATTCTTTGGCCTGTTCTTCATGACCATCAGGAAGTATTCAAAAATTAAATCGGTCCTGTAAGTACATATGCACACACTGTGTGCTATTTTTATTTCTTTTTTTCATTTAGAGTGAACGTTGAGCAAGAGAAAAAAAGATCAAGAAAACGTAACGATGACGACGACGATGATGATAACGATATCGACGACGGTGGAGAGAAAGACCGGAAAAATGCGATGGGAAAGGAAGACGGGGACAATGAAGATGAAGATTCGGACGAGGAACCTGAAGATACCGAAGACGCTAAACAAACCAATAAATACAGTCAGGTACACGAAGATCAGGAGCCTGAAGAGGACGAAAAAGAGAAAGATATGTCAGACGATGAAGGTAAGAAATCTCTAACATTTTTTATTATTCCGAAATATTCTCGGACAGTTCAAATCGTTCCCGAAGAATCTGAAACATTCTGGAGCTCATAAAACTGTTCTGGAAAAATTTGGAGTGTTATAGATCATTCTCGAACATTTCAAATCGTTTTTGAAAAATCTAAACCCATTGTAAACTATTTTCGAATAGTTTGGAACGTTCTAGATTATAATAAAATATTGTAGAACGTTCTGGAACACTCTGAAGTGTTGTAAAACATTCTTCGACGTTTTAGAACGGTCTAAATGATTCCAAATGAGAATTTCGGGGCATCTTGTAATGTAGAGCAATCTCTAATACTTTTTGTTATTCCGAAACATTCCCGGTCAGTTTAAATCGTTCCCGAAGAATCTGAAACATTCTGGAGCTTTTAAAACTGTTCTAGAAAAATCTGGAGTGTTATAGATCATTCTCGAACATTTCAAATCGTTCCCGAAGAATCTGAAACATTCTGGAGCTCATAAAACTGTTCTGGAAAAATTTGGAGTGTTATAGATCATTCTCGAACATTTCAAATCGTTTATGGACAATCTAAACCGATTCTAAACTATTTTCGAAAAGTTTGGAACGTTCTAAATCATAATAAAATATTGTAGAACGCTCTGGAACACCCTGAAGTGTTGTAAAACATTCTTCGATGTTTTAGAACGGTTTAGTTGATTCTAAATAAGAATTTCAGTTCATCCTGTAAAGTAGAGCAATCTCTAACATTATTTATTATCCCGAAACATTCCCGGACAGTTCAAATTGTTTTCAAAGAATCTGAAGCATTATGAAGCTCTTAAAATTATTCTGGAAAAATCTGGAGTGTTATAGGTCATTCTCGGATATTTCAAAAGGTTTTTGAAAAGTTTGGATCGTATTGTAGAACGTTCTGTAACATTTATTAATTATTTTGAAACATTCTAGACCATTCTCGAATATTTTTAAACGATTAAGGGCCGGTTTTACAAACACCGAATAAAGCACGGAATAGTGCTATTCGGCGAATAGATGCGAAAAGTGGTTTTACAAATCACGTTTATTCTACGAATAGCGTATACGCCGAATAAACATTAGAATAAACTATTCCGCCGTGAATGACCGTTTAAAGTTCCTATCCTTGGAATAACCTTAATTAAAAGTTTGCTTTTTGTTCATTGGTGATTGTAGGATGAATGTGTTTGATGTGGAAATATTTGACTCTTCAGATGACGAAAATTTATATCAGAGGCGAATAAGAAGGGCTAAAAAAAATCAAAAAACGGTAATCATAATTTACAACAAAAGGTACATCTACTTGACACAATGTTACCAATGATCCAAATTGGCTTTTAGTAAAGACTACTTTGAAGTATTGGACGAAATAGAAAGAAGGGTGTTGGCTAAAATCGGGCATCATATCAGAAGCCAAACTAACCAAAATAATGCGGTTTCACCAGCAACAAAATTTTTATTAACATAAAAAATAAAGTACTTAAATCTAATGTCTATTTACAAAATTTAAGGTTACTAAAATTAAAAATTTAAATATAATAAAAACAAATCTACAATTGTTGTTTACAGCGCGTACATTTATTTTGCAATGTCAAAATTTCGAGGGCATGTTTCTCAGTATTTCGAGCTTTTCGAGCTTCGTATTCCCTTTTCAAGATGTCCATCTGTAGCCGCAGGAATTCTAATTTGGCGTTGAGCAACAGTTTGTATTTATTGTTGGATGATTTAACACGCTTCCGCTTATTTGGTATCTTTGGAACTGTATCGTTTCCTTGTGGTCTTTTTCCAAGCATTCCAATTCATGGTGATTTGCTTCGCATTCGGCCTTTTCCAACCACCCCATTAAAATTATCTGCAAGCTTCTCAAATTCTGCGTCTTTGTCGCGATTGCTTACTGCGTCGGTAACTGCACAATGACAAAGTACGCATACCTATTACTTTCTGGTAGCTTTCTACTAAAGCCAATAAAGCCTCCATCTCAGCAGATGGGAAATTGGTGCACCGGGCTCGCTTGGCACTTTGCATTATAAACTGCGATGGTGTAATTGGGTGTAATACAGCAAGATTGAATATTTTTTTTTTTTAAAACGTTGATTGTCACACGAAACTGTCATTTACAACGCTAGCTCAAAACAAATATTTACTACCAACATTAGTTTTTTTTTTTGTTACTCTAGGAATAGTTATTCTGCGAATAAAGTAGCTTGTAAAACGGTAGCCCGCTATTCCTCGGACTATTCGGAGAATAACTTTAATCCTGGAATAGCTATTCCGTCATTTATTCGGCGTTTGTAAAACCGGCCCTTAGGGCCCTTAGGGCCTTAGAAAGTAATAGGTATGCGTACTTTGATAATTTTAATGGGGTGGTTGGAACAGGCCGAATGCGAAGCAAATCACCATGAAGTGGAATGCTTGGAAAAAGACCACAAGGAAACGATACAGTTCCAAAGATACCAAATAAGCGGAAGCGTGTTAAATCATCCAACAATAAATACAAACTGTTGCTCAACGCCAAATTAGAATTCCTGCGGCTACAGATGGACATCTTGAAAAGGGAATACGAAGCTCGAAAAGCTCGAAATACTGAGAAACATGCCCTCGAAATTTTGACATTGCAAAATAAATGTACGCACTGTAAACAACAATTGTAGATTTGTTTTTATTATATTTAAATTTTTAATTTTAGTAACCTTAAATTTTGTAAATAGACATTAGATTTAAGTACTTTATTTTTTATGTTAATAAAAATTTTGTTGCTGGTGAAACCGCATTATTTTGGTTAGTTTGGCTTCTGATATGATGCCCGATTTTAGCCAACACCCTTCTTTCTATTTCGTCCAATACTTCAAAGTAGTCTTTACTAAAAGCCAATTTGGATCATTGGTAACATTGTGTCAAGTAGATGTACCTTTTGTTGTAAATTATGATTACCGTTTTTTGATTTTTTTAGCCCTTCTTATTCGCCTCTGATATAAATTTTCGTCATCTGAAGAGTCAAATATTTCCACATCAAACACATTCATCCTACAATCACCAATGAACAAAAAGCAAACTTTTAATTAAGGTTATTCCAAGGATAGGAACTTTAAACGGTCATTCACGGCGGAATAGTTTATTCTAATGTTTATTCGGCGTATACGCTATTCGTAGAATAAACGTGATTTGTAAAACCACTTTTCGCATCTATTCGCCGAATAGCACTATTCCGTGCTTTATTCGGTGTTTGTAAAACCGGCCCTAAGAACACTTTAAAACGTTCTGGGACATTCCTGCAAATTCTAGAACTGCGTGTAAGATTCTAGTACATCTCTTGTCAGTTTTTCGTGACGTTTAAGCTACACACGACATATCGATGGAATGTAATAGTGTTTTTCGTATAATTTTCTTTTTTTTACTGCTAGAAGGTGAACTAATGAATATTACTCAAGTAAACGAGAAAAATGAAGGTGGAAAGAAGAAGAAACAAGAAAAAGACGAAGACGAGGAGGAGGAAGAAGATGAAGATGATACGGCATTTTCAATGAATTCGATCAAGGGTTCTCACAATTTAGCCCAAAATTACACGTACGATAAGAAGAATTATTTGTGGTGTGAACTAACTTTTGCAGTAAGTCAACAAGGTTTTCTTTTAATATCTTTGTTCAGTTCGTTTTCTTTACTTCTTTTAGTTGCCGCTGAACTGGAAGAAATTAGACTTGAGGGCGATTTTAAAAGAAAGCGCAGCCAAGTGCGTCCTGCACGAAGTGCCGTTCATTAAACGAGCCATCACTTACATAAAAAAAGATCAACTGACTTTAAGAACTGACGGAATTAATATAATAGTAAGACTCGTATTTGAAGTTATTATTTTTATGTCAATTTTTTAATCGTTTAGGAAATGTTTAAGTACAACGAATTGTTAGATTTGAACAAACTGTATTGCAATGATATCCACAAAATGGCCGAAACGTATGGTATCGAAGCAGCCGTGAAGGTTTTGGTTCAGGTAAGAATTTTTTTAAAATACACGAACGATTTCTGAATTAACAATTTCATAACGTTGTCTATTTTCAAAACTATAGATAACCACTGATGAGTTGAGATATGAGGTTTCGCAACCTAAATATAAGTTGTAGTTTTAGCGCGTTAATTTGGCGCGTTTTGGTTGATCGAAGTCAGTTAAGTATTTTAAAAAATGCTATAATGAAGAAACGAGTGACTCTGAAAGAGGTAGAAACAATAAAATAAATAATTAATTTTATATTGCTTGCTCAAACGCTATAAATAGCCGATAAATATCAAAGAATTGTGTATGATCAACGGAACTGAACTTTTTACGTTGCGCATGCGTATAATCCCCGAATTAGTTCAGAAACGCATGCGCGAACAAACTTGTCGTTTCTTCGACTTTTCTCGAGACTTCGGAGAAAAACATTTTTTAATTGTTCGATTTCCTTAGCTTGAGACTTCCGTTTTTAAAATTAAATGAAATTATAGTATTTCTAGAAAAACCATCACTCTGTTTATTTTATTTTTTTAAATACATATAGGAAATTACCGATGTTTTTGAAGTGTATGGAATTAAAGTGGACCCTAGACATTTGTCTTTGATAGCAGATTACATGACTTCCGGTGGAGTGTTCGAACCCATGAATCGAAAAGGATTACAAAATAGTGCTTCGCCCCTTCAGCAAATCAGCTTCGAGGCGTCTCTGCAATTTTTAAAGGAGTCTACCATCAGAAGTACGTTTTCGTTCTTTTTTCTTTGTTTTTAACTGGAGTTAAGCGCGGAAATTTATTCCCGATTTTCTACACAAAGGTTGGAAAACCTTTCGGGGATTTTCAGTTCCCGACAAAGACAATAAATGTTTTTTTTTGTTTATGAATTTTCTTATAATTATTGTTTTTACAGGCCGAGAAGATTATCTCTCAAACCCTTCCAGTTGTCTTATCGTAGGAAAACCGTGTCAAACAGGCACTGGAACATTTTCCGTTGTGGTGAAAATACCTCAAACTGTTACGTAGTTGTAAGTTTTAATTTTTAATCGATTGTTTTATTTTTGTTTAAGAGTTTCAAATAAATGGCTGTTTAAGTTATTTCAAAATTACACTTTTTTTGTTTTTACTTTTACAAACATACACTGAGCATCTCAGTTTGTTATCTAATTACTTACTTTTCCTTTTTTTTTAATTGTTTATTTTCAATTTGGCGCTATTATTTGAACAAAATAAACCATAGAAATTCTAGAACTAACTAATAATTTAGAAGTTTTTGTTTTCTTTAATAAGGTCAACTGAACCATTCGACCACGTTAGTAATTCCAAGTAATTCAGAAAGCGTCTAACCTAACCTAACCTAACAATTCGACCTCATTAGTAATTCGGAAACCGTCGTAAAACATTTTTGTCTGTGGATTTCTAATATTATTTATCTATGGATCACGTTAATTTAGAAGTGTTCACTTAATTTTGTTTGCAACTGAACTACCGAATATAAACTGATAAAGTATGTGTAATTAAATATTTAATCGTTTAAATTACACCTTATTATTAACTATTACAATGTATGCAGCTAGTTTTAATAAGATTCTTTAAATACAATTTTCCGTTTATTTTAAAATGATCAATTGAACCATGGACCACATCAATAATTCAGAAAGCGTCTTATACGTTTGTATCTGTAGATATCTAATATTAATTTATCTATAGATCGCGTTCATTTAGAAGTGTTCACATAATTTTATTTGAAACCTCGATAAAGTACGTGTAATTGAATATTAATATTAATCATAAAATAATCTAAAATATAGTTGTTTCTCTTGTTTCTGGTTAGTCTTGTTAATATTAATCGTTTAAATTACATCTTATTGTTAACTTTTACAATTTATGCACTTAATGTAATTATCAACTGAACCGTTAGATCACGTCAATAATTCAGAAAGCGCCTTAAAATATTTACATCTGTGGATTTCTGATATTATTTATCTATAGATTACGTTTCAATTTTCAAATTTTAACGGTCATTAACGTCAAATGTAGGTTATATCGGTTATATTAAAGTTGCGGTAAAATTTTTCGATTTGTGACTTAAGAGATCTTGTTTTACCAATAGTTTTATGTGTTGTTAATAATAAAAAAGTGTTCAATGTTTATTCGCGATGGGTATCAAACACGTTTGGAGCATTTTGTCTCCCTACAGCGAAAGAAGACCTTTGTACGAACTGCAGGGCAAAACCGTAGCTATTGACTTATCTTGTTGGATTTGTGAAGCCCAGAATGTTGTAGATTATTATGTTCAACCACGTATGTACTTAAGGTCAGTCCTATTTTTTATGTTAATGCGATTTTTTTTTGTTGTTAAAACTTTAATACTTGTAATAGTCGTTTTCAATGGAGGCATAGCCAAAGTCGACAATGTCATGACGACGGCTCGACTAAATTCGTCGTTCGCTCTTTCGTTTTTTTATTATTTACGTAAACAAATTTATTTATTGTTACTAAATTACTTTGACTTCTGTTGTTTTTGTAACGTTCCTACATATTAAAATTTTCTCAAAATGGTAAGTCTTTTAATGGTCTTCGTGTTCTTCTGTGCCGTTTCTTTTTGGTGAAAATTCTTGTTCGTTCTCAAAAGTTTGTTCTGCATCTACGGGTTGAGACAGTTCGGACGAGGTCTGATGTGTTTGTTGAATCATCTCGTCCAGTTGTCTTTTCAAACTGGAATTTTCGCTTTCGAAGCTGACCCTTTCGCTCATCAGAGCTCTATTATGGTTATGAATAATCGATATTTTCCCTTCCAACGAAGATTTGTCCCTTTGGTGTCTTAATTCCACGACTGCCTGTTCCATTTGTTTCTGTATGCGTCCCAGTTCTTCGTTGGCCCTTTTGACTTCGTCCTGTAAGTTTTCGTTGTCGTTTTGAAGGATCACGAGCCGCTCGTCTACGTTACTTCTCAATGTTTGAACTTCAGTTACCAAATTAGATTTGTCTGCTTGGAGTTGATCCATTTCGGTAATCATCTGATTGATCGTTTTGATCTTGAAGTCGAGTTCGCCCTTTAAGTTTTGGTGTTCTACTTTAAGTTTGTCTAATTCCTCCTCTTTGGCTTTGAGGTCGTTTTCTAGTTCGCTGTGGGCCTCCGAAAGAATGTTAACGTTATTCTGTTTGAAGATCAGGTCAGCTCGGATCTGTTCGTTTTCGAGAGATAGTTTTTGATTTTCGTGTAGTATTTTGGTCATTTCTGACTCTTGGGATTCCAATTGAAGCTTTAGGTCTTCAATTTGGGATTTAGCCATCTCCAATTCGTTCTCTAAAGCTGACAGAGTTTTGCCTGAAGATGCTTCGCTAGGTCCGGCTAAGTTGTGGATTTGTTCGGAATTATCCGATTTGGAGCTGACTCTTTTGTGAGAAGATTTATTTTTGAAGAAAGTTACCAGTTTTTCTCTTAAATTGATCTTTTTTTCGACTATCGTGGGCATTTCTACAATCGAATTCAGCTGTTCCCTTTTGGGCTCTTCTGTGTTACCCATTTGGGATTTGAGTTGGGCGTATTCTGTACGCAAAACGGTCATTTGCTTCATTTGGCCTTCCAAGTCTTCACTCTGGTCGTGAGATAAACTGTCCAATACATTTTCCATTTTTTCGTTTTTTTATCGAATGTTTAACGCTTGAAAACTATAATTTTGACGGATATAAAACAAAAAACGTTTTGACACAAAAACAAAATTTAAAATACTCACTACAATCCATCATACACTGACGATTCTTAAAATCATCTGAAATCCTAATTAATTGCGATTTTTTTTAAGTAGTACCTTATAGCTTCCTCCTCTTACAATTCCTTCTTTTTTGTTACAGAAACTTATATTTTCGAACGTGTTACCTTCTGTTAATGGATGTTAGTCCAGTTTTCGTTTTAGAGGGGAAAGCCCCCGATATGAAATTCGGTACAATAGCCGCTCGTAATGCGATTCAGTTTAAAGGCGCGAAATCTAAAGACAAAGACGAAAATGTTGGTAATAAAAAGGCCGGTGGAAAGGACCGCAGTCAGTTCCACTTTGTGCTGAAGAGATGCGCCGAAATGTTGGGATACATGGGTTTAGCTTGTGTGACCGGAAACGGAGAAGCGGAAGCCATGTGTGCATATCTAAACAACGACGGGGTAAGGAATAAAAAAATCAATAATATTGATTCAGATGATTATCAAACGTTAGAAAGTCACAGATTGTGTGAATGTTTCATAAATGTAATTTAAAATTTGGTGTTCGCTTAAGCTAGTTGATGGATGTATAAGTCAAGATTCTGATTGTTTCGCGTACGGGGCCAAAGTGGTTTACAGGAATTTTTCGATATCGCAGCAAGGGGCACATGCTACTAGCGGTGGGGCAGTCGATATTTACGATTTAAGAAAGGCGTACGAAAGCATGGGTAAGAAAACTTTTATTTAATGTACTTATTCCTCAAAGAAAAAGTGGGCAAAACTTTTTTTTGTGTTGTTGGCGCAAAGATCACCGTTTGTTCACTTTGAAGCAACAAAATATATTTAACTAAGAGTTTACAGTCACTAATGTATAAACAATGTACAAAAAAATATTTAGATCGTCTTCGTAACTGTAGGATTTGGAAGGAATAAAGTTATCGCTCTGGCCATTCTTTGTGGTTGCGATTATTTTGATGGAATTTTTGGTGTTGGTAAAGACTCGGCGATGAAATTGTTCGAAAAAGTCGCAGATGGGGAAATACTGGAACGGCTGCGAAGCTGGACAAAAAATAGCTCCTTGTATGAAGAATTTGAAAAGAAGGTGTCAGATAAAAAAATTTGCACTTCATGTGGACATAACGGACGACTCCAAAATCATAATAAAACGGGTACGATTTGATTTACATTAAATTTGTACAATTAATTAGCAAAATTATTAATTAAAGTATTAATTGAACCATTCTATATCAGGTTGTGTAGAATGTAAAACGACAAGTGGCTGTGATTTTACTCGATTTAAAGACGAAAGAGTTGAAATAAAAAACGAATTGAATATGCGATCCAAAGCCCTGGCTGATCCGAATTTTCCTCACGAAGATTTAATTAACGAATTTTTAATGAAGAAAGACAAGGTTTCAAAGTTAGAATTAAAATGGAAAAAGCCAGACATGATTAAGTTTGTGGTAAGACAATTTTTCTTTTTCTTAACAAACGCGAACGTTGGCGGACATTGGACGACTTTTCATTCATTTTTTAGAGTTCTACGTACTCAAAAAATTGCAAAATATGCGTTAATTATTTTATTTTTTGTGTATATTAAACGTTTTTTTATTTTTATTTATTAAAAAAAATTGAATTCCTTTTTAGAAATTCACGCATAAGTATTTACAATGGGAAGAAATTTATTCGTTTGAAAAGTTATTTCCCATTCTAACGAGATGGCAACTGCTTAATTATGAGTGTTTAGAAAAATATAAAAACAAAGGGATCGTCTATCCGGAGTACATTAAAAAGAAGAGGAATCCAAAGGGTAATTTTAGGGAAATTAAGCACGTTATCTATTGCCAAATTTTCAAATTTTATATTAATTTTGTAGGTGTTCCAAGTTACGAAATAATATGGAAGGATAAAGACAAGCATTTCGAAGACCTGATACCTGAGGAACAACTTGCGGCTGTTGACCAGGTGAAAATATGGTCGACCATAGAGCCCCAAAACCTCGTCTTTAACGCGCATTCAGATCTCGTGCACGCTTTCGAACAATCAAAGGCCAAACCTAACAAGAAGCCAACGAAAAGGAAAAAGAAAGTCGACCCCGAAACGGTAGACGAACTGGGGAACATTCTGGCCAACACCTCGATCACTGAGCCACCGAAACCGAAAAAGAAAACTACGAGAAAGAAAAATGAGAAACCGACATCTACGAAAACTTTAGATTTTTTCTTTTCTAAAAGCAATAACAAAATAATAGACAACAACGCAGAAGATTTACACGAAGAGAAAAATGTTCTTATTAATTGTTCTACTCCGAGGAGAAAAAGTCTTGATATTGAGTCAATTTTGATGAACTGGTCGTCTTTGGAAGACGAAGAAGATGACAAAGACTTATCTGAAATCGTTGAAGACATAATAAACAGGAACCCTTACGAATATCTACGAAATTTCGAACTGAAATTAGAACAAGTGGACGACAAACGCGAAGACGATATAGAATGCAGCTTCTTTATTGCCAACAAGACGATAGATAAGGACTTATTTGAAACCATTTTTGAAGACAGATTAAAATCAGAAGAAGACGAAGAATCCGATGAAAAAATAGCGACATTTGAAGATGAAAAGACGGGAGAAAATGGAATAGAAGATGAATATAATCGAGAAAATGAAGAGCTGATCGAAGGTTATAGCGACGACTCGGATGTTGACTTTTCGGAAAAATACGTGCCTTTGATTGAGAGACTGAAAATGAAGCGATAGGTATGTCTTTTTAGGTATTTACTTTTTTGTTCTACGGATCGAAATAAAAAAAATTTGCACTGCAAAATTTATTATCTACTTATTGCAGAAAAACTGCTTTCGTATTCATACAAAAAAAAATATTTATCACAATTTATAACAATATATCAGTCACTCATAAAACAACCAGAAACCAAAGTTGTTTGTAACTGGAAGTCGCACATCACTACAACATCGTAGTTCGATATACAGTAGAACGAGAACTCTCTTGACTACTTAAAAGAGGCGTCTCCCATTCCTGTTCGTTCGAATCAAACTCGTACAATTTCATTATGTTTCGGTGAATTATCTCCTCTTGTTTTCTCTTAACCATTAAATAAACCTGTTGATTCAATTGATTTAAAATGGAAACATTATACGAGTCGAGTCGTACACTCTCAGAAATATGTATTTATTTATTTATTTATTTATTTTAATTCACGGGGCAATCCCCATACAAAAGTAAATATAAATAAATAAAAACTTCCGAAGAAAGTTAGTTACCAGATTGAAATCGACTAAAGTATATTTTTTGTTACGTTTATAGCACGTAATTTGTTTATTAAATGGTTTCCAGTTCGCCAAATGTTTAGTGACTTTTTTATTTATCTAATCGTAACTGTGAACCGATACATTATCGAAAGACTACTCACCAAAGCAGACAAAATTATTACAATGATAATAACAATAAGAGGTATGACGAGAAACTTTATATCTTCCTCTAGAATTGGTTCAGGATCAGGTGGAGTAGTCGTTGACCCGTTAGATACAAAACTATCCATAACTTTTCCATATAAACAATTCACAAATCAATTCAACCCAAATATTACATTTATCTACACGTAACAAAAATAATCACTTTATTTTCTGAGAGTTTGATCTACTAAAGTAATCGCTAAAAATGTTTATCGTTCTATTTAAATTACACAATGAAAATTCGGTTACGCGATATTCCATGTTAATAACTGAATGACTAATCAACCAATTAATTAAAGTTACATTCGACCGAAAATTATTATTTATTTATAACTAATTTTGACGTATGTTATTGTTATTATTATCAAAAAGTTTGGTTAGATTGCTCCAAAACGGTCAGCTGTTTTGTTTCAAACAACAGTACTTTTGTTAACATACAGTTGGCAATTGCAAGAGCACCAAATCTATAGAAGTAAAAGTATAGAGCGTGCTACAGAACTTATCGTTAGAAAGAGAGCTCAAATCACTGTTTCTATCTTAGACTAGGAAAAAGAGGGGACAGGTAATAGTCGACTGTCAATTGAGGACGATTGGGATCGCGAGACAGCGCTCAGTAACGCAACATAAAATGTTAAGAGGGAGTTTGTTTTGTTACCATTATTCGTACAATTATCATTCCATTCCGAGTATCAATTGTTGATTTGATAAAGTAAACAATCATTAAGAACTGTTGTTTTGCGTCTTACGTTACTAAGAAAATATTATTTATTTTATGTCAAAGAGAAAAAGAGAATACATGTCCAATGAAATTAAATGCAAAAAATTATTTTATTAACGTTAATTAACATGATGTGGCGGAACTAATAAACATTAAGACGAATTTTATTTATTAATTAATTTACTTTTTTAGATTTTTATAACTAAAAGTGACGCCGCCTATGGTAATATTCTGGTAAACGCATGCTTCTAATAACTTTGAAAGTATTTACTGTTTCTTACACTATCAGTAAACCATTCCAACAAAAAAATATAATGCATTAATGATTATTGTACGTAAATCATAACATATTTTAAGTAGTATGTAAACAATAAACAAATTAAACGCGATTTTCTTTGCTTAACCTAACTACGTAAAATTCTTTTTACTTGTGAAATGTGATTTCTGGTTCATTTCTTTCACTGCGGCTTTTACAGCCGTAAGAAGAACAAATCAGTATTGTTTTAAACAAAAATCCACTAAAACCTCACTACACTATTTAATTATATTGACACTTTTACACAACGCTGTCAACGCACTGTTTGGGATCAGTAAATGGAGGCGGTACCAAAATATTGCGTCAATTTTCGACGTACAGTCGGCATACGAATTACGTGTCCCCTCTCTTTCCTAGTCTTAGGTTTCTATCGTACGATAAATGTTGACGCAGTTCAATTTACACAAATAGTTACCGCCGTTCGATTTTCTTGAAAAAAAAAAATGTATGTTGTAGTACGAATACAAATGTTAAGAGTACTAGGTGTGGGGTATGTACGGGGCATGGGGTATGTAAATGTAAACACCCACCCTCTACCCTAACCTGTTGCAATACGCACCGAAGTAATGCAACAGTAATTTAATTCGCATTAAACACAAAATTGTAAGGTGACTTTATTAATCAATTTGTATACCTTCGATAAGCCGTTTCTGAGATAATTTAATTTATAGAAAAAATAATCGCTGTCGCAACCTAATTATAAAATATCATAACTTGCACAAAATATGATTTAAGAGTTTCGAACTTTTTACCAGTAATAGTTGAATATTAATGCTAACGCCCTGACAAAATTGGATTTAATAATTCATATAGGGCGTTCAGAAAAAAATTCTAAATTTTAGAAACTTTGAACCACAAAAAACTGTTTTTTCAAATGGCGCCTACTATGTTTTATTTTTTCACTCGAATCCAGTTTTAATCCTCTTTCTATCCATACGGCTACTTTCTGTTGACTTGTTGTTAAAATAGCCGATTTTAAAAAAGTATTTTGTTATAAAAATGGACTTTTCCTCTTGCTTTTAATGGCGCCGTCATTTTTTTCAATACCGCTTGCGACACGCCATGTTTAGACTTTGATTGTCTATGGACTTTAACATTCATTTTTTTTTTTGAAGTTGAGTGTGCGATCTAGATGTTTATGTCTATAGGAAAATTAGTATTTATTGACAAATGCGCCATCTGCCGTCAAACGTCACAATCGCCCGTCTCGTTCAGTTCTGGGTGTTGTCAATTTCATGAAAAAATCGTAAGTTTTTAGCAAATTATGGTATTTTCACCGTTCAAATGCCATATGAGCGCAATGAAGAAATTACTTGGGGCGTTTTCTAACGTAAACTTGGCGATTATTGAAAGCTTTATAAGATAAAATTGGCATCTACGTCTCAAGTATGTGGTTTAATTTTTCACTATTAATACCCCGTAGGGCCCCACTTTTAAAATATTTGTCGTCGTCAGACTATTTTAGTAAACGAGAAGAAACATTTGTAGTGTGTTCGAGGCGTTTTAGTTTTTTATCTGTTTGTAAAAAACCTGTCGAGAATAAATTTTGACATATCAGTTCAGTGGCGTACGTGTCCTTCTACCGGAGGATCACGCATGCATGAACGACGTCCTTTACAACTCGTCTGTTTTTAATTACAGGACTGCAGAACATCCAAGCAGCAGTGATATGTTTATTACCAAAAACACCCCAATAAAAGTGACGGAATCAAGTAAAAAAATCACCAGTGCACACTTAAACACACTCAAGATTTATTAGCATACACATTTTATTTTGAACTCAACTCTTGTCTCTTTAATTTGCTTGCCCATTAAAAATTTCGAGAGTGATTTATTAATTTATTCGTACGTAGTGTTTTAAGTGTAGTTAATTTTCTGATCGGGAATTGTTTTTGTGCCGTTACTCAGAAGTGAATCTTTTTTGAACTCGATTACAACTTCGATTCAGACTGGAACTGGAAAAAAGATATCCCACTTTTATACCGCATGGTACTCGCAGGAAGAGGTTTCAAAGTCTTTCCATCGCTGTAAAGAACAAACACAAATCCAATTATCAGGACAACCTACTAAAGACGGGGCAATCCTGCCCAAAATTTGAACAAGAAGTGTAAGTACTTGTACAAAAAATTTTATTTTACTTTTTTATTATATTTGAATTTTTACTTGTCCATTAATTCGTTTATAATATGTGTTTTGTGTTTAAACATTATTTAAAAAGGAAATTAATAATACACCAAACTTATAAAGAAAGAAGTTAAAGACCCGCGTGGCTTAGTGGCTAACTTTCCGTATTCGCAACTTTTTGGAATCGCGTCAGAGTTGGTTCAAATCCCGTCCAACACGTAACTTTTTTTCTTTTAGTATTGTTTAACAACTGACTTCTTATGTAGTACTCATTTTTTTTTTTATGTACTTAACAATTTCATTTATATTTTGGTACTAATAAAATTAATAACAGCAGATTCTTGATAACATGAACAATAAAAACAAAAAGTAAAAACGCCTCATGGCTTAATTGGTATCATTCTTACTATCAACTTTTTGGAATCCCGTTTGAGTTGGTTCAAATCCCGTCCAACACGTAACTTTTTTTCTTTTAGTATTGTTTAACAACTGACTTCTTATGTAGTACTCATTTTTTTTTTTTATGTACTTAACAATTTCATTTATATTTTGGTACTAATAAAATTAATAACAGCAGATTCTTGATAACATGAACAATAAAAACAAAAAGTAAAAACGCCTCATGGCTTAATTGGTATCATTCTTACTATCAACTTTTTGGAATCCCGTTTGAGTTGGTTCAAATCCCGTCCAACACGTAACTTTTTTTCTTTTAGTATTGTTTAACAACTGACTTCTTATGTAGTACTCATTTTTTTTTTTTATGTACTTAACAATTTCATTTATATTTTGGTACTAATAAAATTAATAACAGCAGATTCTTGATAACATGAACAATAAAAACAAAAAGTAAAAACGCCTCATGGCTTAATTGGTATCATTCTTACTATCAACTTTTTGGAATCCCGTTTGAGTTGGTTCAAATCCCGTCCAACACGCAACTTTTTTTCTTGAGTTTTTTTCTCTTTTATCTTTTTTTTTAGTATTATTTAACAACTGACTTCTCATATAGTACTTATTTTTTGTGTATATATACGTAACATTTTATTTCAATTTTCAATTATATGTTGGTACGGATAAAATTAATAACAGCAAATTCTCGTTTACATAAACCAATAAAAACGCCTCTTGGTTTAATTAGTAACATTCTCTATTCCCAATTCTTTGAAATCCCGTCAGAGTTGGTTCAAATCCCGTCCAACACGCAACTTTTTTATCTTATATTTTTCGAATTTTTTCTTTTTTTTTTTTAGTATTATTTTACAACGGACTCCTCATATGGTACTCATTTTTTTTTAAATATATTTAACACTTAAGCTTTTACGCGACTCCAAACAATTGGTGTTCACGTTAGCGCAATGTTTTCGCTATCGGCTGTATAGGTACGTTATCTAGCGTCTGTTGTTTTTTTTTTTTTGTTACTTATTTTATATTTAAAACATCATAGTATATAAAAAGAATAGTATAATTAAATTAAATGAATTTTTCCCAATCCAATTGTTCCAGTCTGTTGAACTTGAGTTTATAATTTAATCCTCTAAGGTATGATAAATTTGTTTTTTTTTTCTCCTGAAACCCTAAATGTATACAGACAGTTATGTAAACACAGCATAAAGGTTATTTTTAAATAATCAACTGGAAACTTTTTATAATATAAAAAGGAAAAGAGCAATAGGGAAATTATTAAAAAAAAAAATGAAATCGGCCAGAATACTAATTTTCTTCGTGTTCAATTTTAATTTGAAGTTATTAGTTTATTGTTTCGATAATAAACATTTTTTTTTACAACTAACTCCAATTTTTTGTTATTCTACGCTTACACAATAAAAGGAATAATTAACAAAATAATTTTTGTAATTTACTCATTAAGAATCAATATAAGGCCCGAGAGTATAAAAAATATAGGGAATAAAATCGCGGGAGCGTAACGGATGTAAGCGTAACGGAACTTCCATATGTTTTGCCCGCCCATCTTATACTAAACGTATAGGGAGAGGGAAACGCTAACACGATTAGGTCTGTCCGGTGACTAGAGCTAGTGCATGAACATAAGAGTCTAATTAATCAAATATAATTTATTTAATTGAATATTATTACATAATTCGTTTTTATTTAATTGTTTGTTGTTAATATAAGTGAAGTAAGTCCGACCATTCCACGTAAGGGTAGCGGTGGCAGTGGTAGCAGCAAGGGCAGTTTCCGTGGCGCTTTGAAGAATGTCAGTCCCAAGACTGTGACAGAGAAACGCGGTAAGGCGAGCTCGTTGACGAGGAATTTTTCCACATCATCGAGGAGGTTATGTGAAACGGGGGAGGACGTGGCCAGGGCTCTCAGCTCTCAGCCACCCTCCCCGTCACCCCATATTTTAAAAACACAGGTAATTATCGCCTCTCGAACGAATTCATTCTTTCCATTGGTTATATGGGGGTAAAGCGTACAATTACCACATTTTCTATTAATTTAAGGGAAGCAGCAATTCTTGTTGCGACGTGATTTCGTTAAAGACTGATAAGAAGCAGCAGGGGTGGAACCGATCGTCGGGATCGTCCAAAGAGGTTAAAGGAGACGTCAGCGTCCGTCCGATTGCCGCCATCTCCGACGCCGCTCCTTCGTCGATCCGTAGCAGCAGCAAAGATAATGTACGAATACAAGCGAGCGTCGATAAACGACAGCAACTCTCACCGTCCCGGACATCTATCGATCTTCACCGAAAACTCAGTTCGATCGAGTTCATCGACGAAGACATCGATCAATCGACATCACCTCACGACGTGACCACGTCCGCCATTACCAACGACGGACGACAACACGTGAAAGGCTATTTGACAACGGACGACGCCGCAAGTTCTTCTTCGTCCCGTTTGTCCACGACTTTGGGCAGTAACAATAACAATATTAATAAGAATAATAATCATAGTAATGGGTCGACGAATAACAGTGATGGTAACGGAGAAACGAAAACCAAAGCGTCGAAAATTACAGTCACAAGGCGGAAAAGTCGGAAAGAAAGGAAACGCGGCAGCGCGCTATCTATAGTCGACTCTGCAAGCGGAAACGATACGAATGACGTGAACGAGGACGAGAGGAAGTCGAGGTCCAGGAAGAAGGACGTCCCGACGGTCACGACGTCCGTCAAGACGAGAATCGTCGACACTGATACCACCAGAACGGTCACTACGACCACGCAAGTCAACAGGTGAGAGTTACATGAAACTTTGATGGCTCGATAAAACTTTGTTGGCTTAATTTATCCGTTACAGGTACACGTGGACGCCAGTATCGGACAACGAAAGTACGAAAGAAGACAACATGGAGAAGAAACCAGAAAAGAAATCGCGTACGAAAAGCTGCTCGTCGTTGCTCGACGAGAAACTGGACATAATCGAGAAGCTGGCAGTTTTCCGAAAAAGTTTCGACAACGTCCAGTTTTTCCGAGACGAAGGCCTCTTCTACGACTCCGCTTCGTCAAAGAATTCCCCAGTAGACGATGCCGCCCGCAAGATCCCCGATTCCTATTCGAAAGCCGATCTGAAACCGGTCGCAACCGATTTTATAGAAAAAGTCGTCGGAACCGCAACTAAAATTGTCGAAAAGGTTGCAGGACAACTAAACGATCCTATAACGAGACGAAAAAACATTGCGAAGGCCGTCAAGAACGAAACGCGTAAAAAGATCGAGGCACATTCCCCAAGGGTCAAATGCGAAATGGGAAACGTCAGTCTACCCACCATTCTCATTCCTGAATTGTCTAGGACACCTTCGTCCGACCTTTTGACCGCGAAGAATTTCATCGAAGAGTATGAGGAATATCACGCCAGTTGCTCCGAAATCGCCGACTCCGAGGCTGCCGCTGACGAGATTTTGGCAGAAATCGCCGACAATGTTGACAAAATCGTTACCGATAAGTAAGACAGTTTCTTCAATCTCTTACAGCCAGCATTACTAATTTATTTCTTTTTAAAAGGCATGGGACTAAGAAGAAGAAAGACAAAACGGTGAAACACGGCGGAGTGACTCACTGCATCCCGATAGAGACCGATTCGAACGTCGACGATGACTCGGATTATCTTCCCAGCGAGTTACAGCTGGTTCCGTACGATTCAAAGTACAATCTGCCCAAGAATCTGTTCAAAATCAACTCGAACGAGATGGTCGAAATAACCGACCAGAACATCGACATCTTGCATCAAAACGTAGAGATCGCCGAGAGCAATCCGGACATCATATCCCAATCGCAGATGATCGTACTTCCTCCGTCAGAGTCCAAAGGTCTTGCAGCCGAAGACGACGAGGACGTGTACAAACCGATCGCCGTCAGTCCGTGTGGACGCTTCTTTAAATACGAGGAAGAGGTAAAGAAATTATTTATTCCGGCCTTGTAGTGTTTTAATAGTTCCGTTTCAGATTGGCAGAGGCTCTTTTAAGACCGTTTACCGCGGCTTGGACACTCAAACCGGCGTGGCTGTTGCCTGGTGCGAACTACAAGAGAAGAAACTTAACAAAGTCGAAAGAGCGCGCTTCAGAGAAGAAGCAGAGATGCTCAAAAAACTGCAACACCCAAACATCGTCCGTTTCTACAACTACTGGGAGTCCACTCTGAACAAAAAGAAAAGCATCGTACTCGTCACCGAACTGATGCTCAGCGGTACGCTCAAGACCTATTTGAGACGATTTAAAAAGATCAACCCGAAAGTACTCAAGTCCTGGTGTAGGCAGATACTGAAAGGACTCGCGTTCCTCCACTCGAGATCGCCCCCTATCATACATCGCGATCTCAAATGCGATAACATCTTCATTACTGGCACGACGGGATCGGTTAAGATCGGCGACTTGGGATTGGCGACGTTGAAGAACAGGAGCTTCGCTAAATCCGTCATCGGCACCCCCGAATTCATGGCGCCCGAAATGTACGAGGAACATTACGACGAGGGCGTGGACGTTTACGCTTTCGGAATGTGCATGCTCGAGATGGCCACCAACGAATATCCTTATTCGGAATGCACGGGACCTGCGCAGATCTACAAGAAAGTCATATCGGTAAGAAATTTCGAGATGATAATGGAGTCGGTCTGTGTTCAGCTCATTTTATGTTACAGGGTGTGAAACCGGCCAGTTTCGATAAGGTCGAGAATCCGGAAGTGCGCGACGTTATAGAGAGCTGCATCCGACCCAGCAAGGAAGACAGGCCGAGCGTGAAAGAGCTCCTTACGCATACGTTCTTTGAGGAAGACGTTGGTCTAAAGGTCGAGGTGGTTTCACAAGATGGCAACAAGGTCGTGTTCCGTTTGCGCGTCATGGATCCCAAGAAACGGACGCACAAGCACAAGGAGAACGAGGCGATCCAGTTCGAGTTCGACATGCAGACTGATCGGTACGATACGATATCGGAAGAAATGGTGAGTTGATAATTAAAATATTTTCTAACGCGGCTGTAAAACTATGTTTATAAACAGGCAAAGTCGGGCATAATATTTGAAGACGACGCTAAGACAGTCGCTCGGCTGCTGAAGGCCCAGATCACTCAAATAGAAAAGGAGCGCAAGGAACAAGAGAAACAACAAGAAGCGCTGTTGCAACAGTTGCAGTATCAGCAGTTCTTGCAGCAACAGGTGGAACAGGCGCAAAAACAGGCCCTCCAACAGTCACTCATGCAACAACAACAACAACAGCAGCAGCAGCAGCAACCTCAGCAGCAACAACCGACTTCACAACAGCAACCAGAACTAGCACAAGACGCAGGACAGCAGACGTTGCAGCAAAGTTATCAATCACAACAACAACAGCAGCAGCAGCAGCAACAACAACAACAACAGCCCCAGCAGCAGACAAACGTTCCTCCCCAATACATCCGACAACAGAGCGCGCCTGGCAGCGAACAACAACAAAACCAGCAGCAGCAGCAGCAACAACAACAGCCCTCGCAACAAACCACTCAGCAACCCGTCTACCAACAGCAACTGTCTCTACAAGTTACCGGTAATTGAACAACAAATACGTAATCAATTGACACACACGAATTTACTACATACAAACATTTTAGGGAGTCAATCAAACGTCGGTCAGCCTGCCGATCAGGCCCTTTATCAGCGACAAATCTCGGCAGACGCAGCCCTGCAGCACCAACAGATAATTTACAAACAACAGCCGCAACAACAGTACGTGCAGCAAGGCTTTCTCAGCGGCGACAGCCAGCCCCAACAAGCCGAGTACTCCTCGCAACAGATGCAGCAACAGTTTATGCAGCAACAGGGACAACAAGCGCCCGCTCAACCTGCGCCACAAGTAGATTTCCAACAACAAAAACAACAGCAGCAGCAGCAGCAGGGCCAAGTTCCTTCCGAATATTTGCAAGTGCAGGATCAGCACAGGCTGTCGACGATTTCGCAGCCGGAACTGATACAGAATTGTTCGCCAAAACAGGAGCATCGCCTGAGTGTCGACAGTCAGCTTGATCAGCAAAAGAGAAGCATGCTTCAGGCGCAACATCTGGCGTCCATGAGCTCGCAGCCGACCATCCAGGAACAACAGAATACCGTACAACAACAACAGCAGCAGCAGCAACAGCACGCCACGTCGCTTCAAAATCTCACTCGAGATCAAAACGTGGTCATGCAATCTCAGTCGGTCCTCTACAACCAGAACGGTTCGAGTCAACCTAATCTCAATCACGAGCAACAGATGCTACAGCAACAACAACAGATGCCGCCTGTTACTATTGCCCAGCAAACGCCTCAACAACCTCAGTTACTGCCGCAACAACATATGGTATCTCAGCAGCAACAACAACAGCAGCAGCAGCCGCCCCAGATGATGTCTCAGCAATCGCAGATGCCGCAATACCAACCGCAGCAACAGCAACCTCCACTTGTACCTCAGCAGCAACAGCAGCCGCAATTGGTACCTCAGCAACCGACTCAATTAGTATCTCAGCAGCAGCCTCCGTTAGTGTCTCAGCAGCAGCCCCAGATAATACAATCACAACCAATGCAGATGCCGCCTCAGCAACAGCAACAACTTCCTCCGATAATGCAGCAGCCGCAGCTGATCCCTCAGCAGCAGCAGCCGTCTCAAATTAT